>OY821783.1:2537500-5037500 GCA_963682175.1 Triglochin maritima
CATGCAAAAACAACCTACATTTGTGTCTTATTGAATGCATTCATCACCATCTTATCACATGTGTACACACACTTCACCCCGTAGAAGTTTTTATTACTGAATTGTATCTTACTTTGCTTTTTGCTTAGTTTAGTTTCAGTTACTCTCGTGTTTTCATCTTTTCTTGTTGGTTAATTGTTTATTTGGTGCAGCCTAATTTAGTGTAATTAATTTCTTTTTCTTTTTATTTTCCAGTCGATTTCTAAAAAACCACGATTTACGCACCATGCAATCAAATACTGTGAAAGTACGGAGTTTGCAATGTTTAGAACGAAATATCCAAAATTTTAATGTGGTTGATATTGATTCCCAACTTTTAGCGCCGTTGGATCCTTGTCGTGTCGGTCATGCCAATTTTGACTTGTTGACTTGATTCAAATCCCAGTTTGAAAGAAACATGTGGTTGGTATATTATTGTTTGCTCTTGTTTAACTCTTTATTGCAACACTTAAAGTCTGGTCATTTTGAAAGCTTTAAAATAATGGTTTCCTCTAAAGCAATCCCACCTTGAATTCTCACACTGACATTAAGGTTACACTAATTTCAGTCTTATCTCTGGCAAAACTTTAGTCTTCAATCATAATCAAACTTTTTTTCTTATAAAAAATCCTCTGAATACTTCACGAAAGTGAAATCGAGGCAAATGACTTTGGATTGGTTGATTTTTTAAAGTCTTCAATCGTTCCCTATCAACCCATGCTGAATTTGTGCAAGAACAGGAGCAAGTGGTCTGTAGTTAATGACTATTTCAGACCTGGTGTTGCATTTTCTTTGGAATAAATACCGAATTATTGTGCTTGTCCATTTCTAACTTAAGTTTTCTGGCCCCACCACAAGTGGTAGGAAAGTGGAGACAAATTAAACTTTTGTCCGTGAGTTCATTCTCTGGACTCACTACTGCAAAATAGGTTTTACTCGTCGCCCAATAGACGTCGGCCTTTATGACCACCGACGTCTAGTGGGGAGGGGACAGAATAGACGTCGGCCTTTAGGGAGACCGACGTCTATATTGTACTATAGACGTCGGGTGTAAGAATATCAAGTTTGGCCGACGTCTATGGTGTATAAACGTTGACCTATAGACGTCGGGTGTGATAGTACCTTGTGTATTCGACGTCTATAGGGTATAGATGTCGACCTATAGACGTCGGAGGTTATAGTAGACCGACGTCTATACGCCATGCATATAGACGTCGAAGTTATATAATATCTGACGTCTATAGGTCTTAAAGAAATCTGACATGCGTGTTTTCTCTCATTCTTTTCAGACGAAACCCACCCAAACCCTAGCCGTCCCGCGACCCAACGCTCCTCCACGACCGATCTCCGACCATCCGCACCGTCTCCGGCACCGCAGCGAGCTCCCAAGCTCTCCTCCACTTCTCCGGCCATCTTCTCCTTCTTCCTCCGTCTTCCTCCGGCTTTCTCCACATGTAAGTTTTAAGTTCGTTTTTGTTGTTTAAGTTTGTCTTCCTCCGTCCTCCGTTTTTCTCCACATATTCTATCTAAGTTAGCCTTCATCTCGTGTCGTTTGCAGCCGTCACCGCACCATCTCGTGTCTCCGAACCACAAAGAGCTCCTCCGACATCACATCTTGTTTAAGTTCGTTTTCCTCCGTCCTCCTCTGGTTCGTCACCGCATCATCTCTGTAGAAAAATTAATAAGTGAAAAATATAGGTGGAACGAGTCAAATGTAGTTTGAAATCATATCAAAACAGATCTTAACATGCATATTTGGTATTGATTCCGACTGAAAGTGTATTATCGAGGTTGCATTGAAGTCTAATTAAGATTTATCTTTGTTCATCGGCATATTCGAACCAATGCAATATTAAAATTTCGACGTTTTACGATAGGTCCATCTAAATGAGAACTTAAATGTTGCAAACTGAACTTAGATTGGTTTGGTTTTCTAGCTTAGATTTGTAATGTGAATGTGAATGTGATGTAATGACTTGGATTGGATTGGATTGGTTTGGTTTGATTTCAGGATTTGAAGAATTTTACATATCAAATTTTAAGTAGAGGTTCTGCCAAAATTTCAATAAAATTTTATTCCCAATTATTATTAATAACATGATAGTTTGTGTTTAAAATGTTTTTCTATCAATTCAAGTAATTATTTTTAATACTTGTTTTTAATATCATGTATGTTTATTGCCTTAATTTTTTGAATTTAAGTGGTAGGAGAACAACCACAAAAACAGGAATAACATGACATGGAATGAGAGTACGTTCTATCCCATTGTTGTTAATTAAGTTAGGAACAAATATTTAGCGAATTTCTATGTTTGGAGTACCGGAAGCAGGTTGGAAATACGGAATGTGGTTACTACGTGATGAGATACATGGAGGAAATCCTCAATGTGGTAACTCAAGACGTATGTCCAACCGAGGTAATGTAGATTGTTATTCAATTGTATATTCAATTGTAGTTTCAATATTTAGTTATTAATATTCAACACACTTGTATTTTTTTGATAGGTTTTCCCAAAAAGTAGTGATCCCTTCTCGCAACAGGAGCTCGATGAAACTCGCGACCGATGGGCTCGCTATTTCATCAGAAACATGTTACGAACTAATATGTTCTCCTGCCAATAGTATTTTTTGTAATTTAGTTAACAAGTGCACTTGTATTACAAACCAACACTTTATGCCTTAATATAATCGCCTTAATTTTAGAATGAATTAATTGCAAGTGTGTTCAATGTCAATTGTGTATGGTTTGTATGTTTGTGCTTGTATGGTTGTATGTTTGTGCATGTATGCTTGTGTGTTTGTGCTTGTATGTATATGTGGATGAAATTTTGAGTATTTGTGAACAAATTTATAGGTGAACGAATTTGGTGCAGTTGTATGTACACGAATACGACGAATAAAAACAATTTCGTCGGATGCTTTTTTTTCCAGGTTTAGGAATACACGACGGCTGTTTATATTACCCGACGTGTATTCCTGTAAAGAAAGGATATACGTCGTATGTTATTCCACCGACGTCTATACCTAAAGAATAGACGTCGTATGTTAGTGCACCAACGTCTATACCTAAAGAATAGACGTCGGGTGTTGTATAGGCCGACCTCTATACGTTAACGAATATACGTCGGCTTCTAAGTCTAGCCGACGTCGATTTGTTAGGTACAGACGTCGGCTATACCATAGCCAACGTCTATGTATAAACGACGCACACATAGATGTCGGATTGGGGAGTGCTTATATCCGACGTATATAGCCCCGTACATCCGACGTATATTTCATTTTCTGTAGTAGTGACTGCTAAACGTGGTTCTTAAATTACTTAAATCGCTCGTGTCAATTACGATTTTGTCATTATCTGATTTTTACTTATTTATGCTCCCAAAAGACTCTTTTCTTTTCATACTACAACAAAAAATAACCATAAAAAATAAAATAAAAGTAACAATGCATAGGTCGCATGGGGCGGGTGCCCTGCGGGGGAAGCTAGCCCCCTGCAAAGCAAGCGAGCAGAGGGAGCGTGGTTTGCAAACGTATTTTGTTTCGACACCTTATTATTGTACTTCGGATATTGATCCGTTTACCAGTGTTATTTACATTTCTATTTTTTTCCTCACCACCGAAATCTTGCAACGGAACCTAAAATAATTTGAAATAGCATACTGTATAAATTCAAGATTTTAAATTTTAAAAAAAAGTGTCTTAGCCAGACGCCCCCATAATTGAGGGGGTCTCTCTAGGATAACCATTTGAATAGATTGTGAATGACAAAAAAGTAATTGAGACGAATGATTTAAGTAAAAATCAGACGACGAATATTAGTTCCCTTCATTTTTCTTAGATGACCATTTGAATTAACTATCCAACCTTATATTGCTCAAGTTAAAAATACTTGTCGGCGATACGTAATCCACAAAATAATCAAGTCGAATAAATTTAGATAACCAGTTGACCTTGATATTGCTTCCGAACTCTTTATTGCAACACTTATGTCTGGTCATTTTGAAAACTTTAAAATAATTGTTTCCTCTGATGTAATCCCAACATGTTGTTCTTGACTCGACGATTCGACATTAATGCAACCAGCCAAAATTTTCCACAAAGCAAGTCAATGCCAAGTCTTGCTTGATCTTCTTCAACTCCTTTTTAAGTTACAATTGGAAGAGCACAATCCAACAACCTCCACTCCAACTGAAACACTCAACATGGCATCTCTTAATTCTCTTCTCTTGTTTCTTACTTGTCTTCTGCTCTCCAATCCTGCAGCTTCCACAGAAAATAGTTTCGAATTCCTCGGCTTTAGTGACCCAACAACCAACCTCACCCTGAATGGTCTGGCACGAGTGACGCCGACCGGCCTTTTAGAGCTCACCAACGCAACATCCCAGAAAATAGGTTATGCCTTCTACCCGTCCCATCTCCACTTCAACTCGCCAACCGGCAAACTCTCCTCCTTCTCGACCACTTTCGTCTTCACTATCATCCCGCAAATATTGGACCTGGGCGGTCATGGTATCGCCTTTGTTATCTCACCCACCAAGGACTTCCCAAGTGCCACGGGTAGCCAGTACTTGGGCCTCTTTAACATCTCGAATAAAGCCAACGCGACGAATCGGTTTGTCGCCGTCGAGTTGGACACTATCCAGAACCCCGAATTGAACGACATCGATAACAACCACGTCGGAATCGATATCAACAGCTTGAAGTCAAACGTTTCTCAATCCGCGGGTTATTATGATGACAATAACTCCGGCAAGCTGACGAACTTGACCCTTATAAGCGGCAAACCGATGCAAGTGTGGATCGAATATGACGGTAACACGAAAGTATTCGAGGTCAAGATAGCGCCTTTTATGGTTGAGAAGCCAAAGAGGCCTCTTATTTCTCAGGTTATTGATATTTCAGATGTCGTGCTAGACGAGATGTACGTCGGGTTCTCGTCGTCCACAGGAAGTGTTCGTTCGGAGCATTACATCAACGGATGGAGCTTCGCTTTGAACGGGAAAGCCCGACCTCTCAGTCTTGCGAGACTCCCGATGGTCCCTAAGGTAAAAGGACCGAAAAACAAGTACAAGGGTTTGGCTACGTGGATTCCCGTGGCTACCGGTTTGTTTGTGTTTTTATTGTTTTTTACGATTTATAAATTCGTGAAAACAAAGGCTAAATTTTCCGAGGTGATGGAGGATTGGGAGCTGAAGTACGGACCACAGCGGTTCTCGTACATAGATTTGTACAAGGCAGCCGACGGGTTTAAAGAGAAGAAGCTTCTTGGATCGGGAGGATTCGGTCGAGTTTATCACGGAGTTCTGCCAGATTCTAAATTGGAGGTGGCCATCAAAAAGGTATCTCACGAGTCCAAGCAAGGGATAAAGGAGTTCATTGCCGAGATAGTGAGTATGGACCAACTACGGCACCGGAATTTGGTACAACTCCTTGGGTATTGCCGACGGAAAGGGGAGCTTTTGTTGGTTTATGACTTCATGCCCAATGGAAGCCTTGATAGGTTCCTTTTTAACGAAGAAGAAAAGACGAGCCTCAACTGGAACCAGAGGTTTCAGATCATCAAAGGCGTCGCCTTGGGGCTTCTCTACTTGCACGAAGACTGGGAGAAGGTTGTCATCCATAGGTAAATTGAAAATTCACATGACAGGGTAATACAATACCATAAGCAAGGACCTTGAGAAATGACAATGCATTTTGTATACACATCAACACCAAAAAGCATTTTGATTAATTTGTCAGATTTGCCGCATTTGTAACAAATAAATAAGACATATTTTTACATGAAAATTACAAGGTTATACCAGATTTTTTTAATTTTTGCATGAAAACAACACGCTTAGCATATTTTTTAGGCCAATCGGTTTTTTTTTGCTGATGAACGAAAATTATAAGTAAGTTTTAGGTAAACCAAATGTTGTTTTAAATATGAAAGATATGATTGTCCAACATGATCGATACAACTAATTGTGAGGTCTATCCATAGGGACGTGAAGGCAAGCAACGTGATGCTCGATAGCGAAATGAACGGAAGATTGGGCGACTTCGGTCTAGCAAGGCTATATGATCGCGGTGTCGACGCACACGCAACTAATGTAGTTGGCACCATGGGCTACATTGCTCCCGAGCTTTCAAGAACAGGTAGAGCGACAGTGGCGGTCGATGTTTTCGCATTCGGGGCATTTCTTTTCGAGGTTGTGTGCGGTAAAAGGCCCGTCAACCTCCGTTCTTCGGGAGAAGACTTGGTTGTGGTGGACTGGGTGCTGGAGAATTGGCGGCGTGGGAATTTGTTAGACACCTGTGACCGGAGGCTTGGGTACGAGTATTCGGTTGAGGAGATGGAGCTGGTGTTGAAGCTTGGGTCGTTGTGTTCGAATCCTGTCCCGACTTGTAGGCCGACAATGAGGCATGTGGTTCAGATATTGGAGGGAATCGTGGCTTTGCCGTTGTTGTCGGAGAAATACATGGATTCTTGCATCCTCAACGAGCAGAAGGTTTCGATGATTTGTCGTCTCCTATCCGTCTGTTGCCACTTATTCGGATCTATCTGAAGTTTCTTCTGCTCGATAGGTAAATAATCTATTTGTTAGTTAAATTTGTTTTACGAAACGAGACATTTAAGTCATACAAGTAAAGAGATAAAGAGATGTATTCATCGATAAGACTCAAACACGTTCTTCTTCTATGCTACGTTGCGTACGAGGAGGTTATTCTATTATGAGTATGTAATATCGATATAATGAAATGAGTATAAATTTGTGAAAAGTAATGAAATATAATGAAACATGTTGTTCTGAAGTGGTACACAAACAAGAGACCATTTTTCGACAGTATTTGTGGATCATTTATGAAAATTGGATTCACACCTGACGGTAAGAATCACTATTGGATTCGGTTTCATTGCTAACTTGCTTCAGCTTTTGGAGATGTTCAAGATGAAGCAATCCATAATAGTGACTTGTATCAATTCTTTGTGTACGAGTTATCACCCAGTTTAGTGGATGCAATTTATATGTGAAGATTTCTAAGAACAAATTTCACAGAAGTTTACTAGTGGTGGCTCCAAAAAAGAATTTTTACTAACTTAAGAAAATGAATATTTAAAAACATCACACTTTTGATCTTAAGAGATGGAGAGAGAGAGGAATGAAGAGAGAGACTGGAGAGAGGAGAGAAGTGAGGAGAAGAGAGAGACTAGAGTAAGAGAGAGAGGATTGAAGAGAGAGACTTGAGAGAGAAGAGAAGTGGGGAGAAGAGAGACTAGAGAGAGATTTGGAGAGAGGTTTTCAGTTTTTTATTTTTTTTATTTAACATTAATGACATTTTAAATTTATAAGGTATAAATTGCACAATTCCTAACGGTATAATATAACTTTAAAATATTTTTTTCCTATAAAGCAATCCCACCTTGAATTCTCACACTGACACTAAGGTTACACTAATTTCAATATTATCTGTTGCAAAACTTTAGTCTTCAATCATAATCAAACTTTTTTCTTACGAAAAAAATCTATGAATACTCCACGAAAGTGAAATCCCTCCAAACTCGTGCCTCAGCAAATGGCTTTGGACTGGTTGATTTTTTTGAGTCTTTAACCGTAACATTATCGAACAACGTAAAATTTAAATCATTTTAAACATACAATCAACCAGAAGATATTACTTAAGATACAAGGAAACATGTGCACTGTTTGATCGTTTTATATTAACTGCAAGTGCATAGTCGTGTTGAAGCGGTGACAAATACGGGTCGTCGACTGGGAGGTGTGTCGACAATTGGTTTGTTCGAAGGCGAGAGGTAAAAAGAAGGAGAGAAATGTTGGTTACACTAAACTACACTAAGATGCAAAAAGGAAATGAAGATAAGCAATAAAACTAAGTCCCATATGGGGTAGAGAAATAATGTGAATATGAAGATGTGTGTGTGTGTGTTCAATTAAGCTTCTCACAACATGTAGTGCATGAAATCATAAAACCACATCCAATTTTGCCTCCACATGAATTAAGATAAGACTACATCATTAAAACATACAGGACAATAATTGGAATGAAGCTAAATGAACTCAAGTATAAAGATTAGACCCTACTATGCCTCCACATGAATTAAGATAAGACTACATCATTAAAACATACAAGACATTAGCTAAGGTAAAGGCAACAAGAGTACATACACTACAAATTGTGTTTCCAATATTAACTTCATACATATCCTAACTTTATCATTCCCCATAAAATAGGTCCACTAATCAAAACATAAGCTAAGCTTCATTCAAGAGCATTATCATATCAAAGATAAGAGTTAAAACTCATTAGATGGTTATGGAAATCATATAAAGCTCAAGGGATAAAGATAACACACACTTAATACACTACATGATTATATCACATATTTCTCCACCCCCCAAATGGGGATGAAACTACTCACTACTCATTACACTAATGATGCATTGCATACATTGCATCACATGTCTTTCATTTAGATTATTTTTATATAAATAAATGCTACTAAGGTATTGTTTTGAGCAATTGTGCAGAATTCAGAAGTTACAATGCAATTTACCAATATTCGAGCTAAAACGCATGTAATGGACTCAAATAGATCACAAAGACCAATTAGCTAGAGATTCAAGCTCAAGTTGAAATCCAATTGATTGCATAAAAAGCCAGGGACCTGATTGCAAATTAGAAGGACTAAAAAGTTATTTTGGAGAAGTATTCAAGAAGAAGTTAAATTCGGATCTCCAAAGATATGCAATAATTGATTCAGACGCATGGAGGCCAGCTCGAACATACCAAAAACACACCAGCAAAAGCACAAAGTGATCTGGACCATCCATGCGGCGATTCCGCCGCATCTGACGGTCATTGTGCGGCGGAAACGCCGCTCGGGTTGCGATCCATGCCTCCGAATTTCAACCAATCGTGTCATACCACGTGTCCTTCCTTATTCATACCTTGGGTTTCTTGTATCGGCTATAAATAGCTACGAAATTGTGTTGTGGGGGAACTTTTTGTATTACATTCTATGCAATAAAATTCTGCCCATTTATTTCTCCATTGTCTTTGTCTTTTGTAAGCTTAGTTTTAGATTAATATTTCATGTTCTTAATTCCAGTAGAGTAAAATAATTTAGTTGTTCTTTATTCTTCTCTTAGAATAATTTGTTGTATGCTTAGAATAATTGCATTTGTTTTCGTAGATCGTAGTTTAGTATAATATTTCTTCTTCTTTTTTTCTCATAGTCTCTCGATGATCTCCATGACCCCTTCTCCTCATCTTCTCCCCATGGGTTTCTAAAACCCTCCAAAGGGTGGGGGTGACGGATTTAGGATTAGAGAAGAGAGATCGTTTTTATTTTAACTTCTTGTTAGTGTTTTGTGAAGGGAATGTGTTCTAAAAGTTTTACTTTTAAATGCCAATTATTATGAATTGAATGAGAAATCATTTTGTTCCTTGTTTATGTTATTCGTCTTTTAGAAGTGTTAAGGAAGAGGCTCTTGGTCCTTAACCGTAGAGCTCTAAAAGATATTGGTTTACATAAAACAAAAGATATTCGCAATCATGGTAATTAACATGGGACATTAATTACCGAGTTAAGATTGTCGTGTTGGTCATAGATCATTGTAGCTCTACAAGTGAGTGACGACACGGGTATGCAAAAGAGGAAAATATTACTTCTGTATACTGAATAGACCTAATAAGTAAAATATTATAGAAATGTGTTTCTGTGTCATTAATATTTTACTGTGTCTTTAGGTCCTTTGATATGAGACTTATATCTAATCACTTAAGGAATACTTAATTAGATCAGTGTCTTGAACTATCGATCAGTGTAGTGTAAAGGCATCGGTTGGTTAAGTATAACTTTCGTTGGAGAAGATAGTTAGTCAAAAGATTATCATTGCCCCTCTTAATTGAGTGATGATATTAGTGGGCCCCTTGATAAAGCAAAGTTATAATGTGCACAATGTGATTTGAGTTAAGTCACATATTTATAACTAGCTTAAAGAGATCAAGAAATGAATACTAATACAAAGATGACACAATACTACTTTGTGTGTATTCTTAATATCATGAGGCAAGGGACGGACACAAGTGGTGCACTCCATCACTAAATGGATCGGGTTTTGGTTCGAGTGGAATTAAGACATCTAACTAATTGGGAGCTATAATGTGTAGCTAGATACCGCTTATAGCTTGTGATATTGAGCTCTTAATATCACTGCCAACTTAGTTTAGATCCTCCCATAGGTCACACCACAAAACTGGGAAACAAGAAATGGGGATTTTGAGTTCATAAGGATGTGTCGGGTTTCATGTAGAAAATATGACACATGGGGTGAACAAGCAAAATCAAGATTATGTTGTGATTAATAACATAATTAGAATCTAAATTAAATTCATATGTGATGTAATATTATGGGGTGTAATGAGTTGACATTACATAGGATAATATGTTACATAAGTGGTGAATTTACTACTAATCCCGAAATGTCAAATTTTGTAGGGGTTAAACCAAAATTTGACCAGTCTGCAGTACTGTGCAAAAGTCAACCGATGAATAGTACTGGTCAACCGATGAACAGTAACCGGTCGACCGATGAACAGTACCCGGTCCATGATGAACAGTAACCGGTCGACCGATGAACAGTACCCGGTCCATGATGAACAGTAACGGTCGACCGGTCCAGACGGTTTTCTGCAGAATTAATTTAAGAATTAATTAGATCATGCATGGAATTGGTCCATAATTGATTTGATTCGTGGTTAATATTATTTATTAATAAATAATGGATGGTTAGATGGAATTTTGCATGAAATCATGGGCAAGAGGTTGCACATGAATAGGTAATTTGGAGAGAACCTATAAATAGAGGTTATCTCATTGCCTTCCTACATCTTAATTAATATTGCTTTTCATGCAAAATCTCTCTCCTTAATTCTCCACGAAAATTCCTTAATTCTTAAGTTTAGTTTTAGTTCTAGAGATCATCTTCTCAAGGGAACTAAAGAGGGGTTAGTAATTGGATTCTAAACCCTATTGGAGATTGAGAGACTAGCTTTTCTCTCTCCAATCTTGTTTAGAGTTTGGTGAAATCTCGGAGGCATCCGGCGCAGCGAGGAGCATCCCCAACGTCTTCGGATCATCAAGAAGTTTTAGAGAACTTCTAGGTATGAATTTCGGAGTCCCATGTTTGTTTTAATAAAAGTTTTAAAACTAGTTATTGAAACAAACCGATGCATGCATGAAACGAATCGTAGAAAATTGTAAAAATCCTTATTATACATAAAAATTCCGAAAATATATATGTATAATTAAATTAGAAATCCTACATTTTGATCATATGAGTTTTTGTTAAATCAATTATCATATGATGCTTAATATCTCACTTGATTTATAATAATTTTCGTGATCTCTAATCTAACGCGAAGATTCAAAACTCCCACCCACTGGACTCTCATCCATAGTTGTTTCTTCTTAGTTTTTGTTCTTGTTGTTCTTACTTTAGAAAAAAAATAAAAATAAATCCAAAAATCTCAAACCAACACTATTTCTCCTTTTTCTTTCCTTAATCAAAGAAAATCACAAAAATATAAGAATCTCTCCCTCCTTGTGTTCGACCCGTACTTGCCCCGTCTTCATCGACGTCGTGCACTTGCGGTATAAATAAAACTCTCATCAAGTTTTTGGCGTCGTTGCCGAGGAGGCGACTAGAATTTCAAGTTTTTGTGATTTCTTTTTTTTTGTTTTGTTTGGATCTTGGTTTTTCACGCTCTAACGTTTGCTCTGTGCTTTTCAAGAAGTAGTAGAGACGACACAAAAATCCGAAGACGGTCCGAGCTGAACAGGCGACGAAAACGCCGCACAAGCAGTGCAGTCTGGCGGAAACGCCGCACGGGTAGAATATTTGAGCCTTAACTTTTCTGGAACGCGACTCATCTCTGGGTGGACGCGTAGAGCACTAGAAATTGTCGAGAGCGGGCGGCGAACCCGACTGAGCGTGCGTAGGTAACCTTTGTTGCCTTTTCCTCGTAATTTTCATTTTCGGAAAATTTCCTTTTTGGTAGAATTGCATGTGTAGGGCAAACTTCCATAATTGGCACTAATTCAACTTGTGACCTAAAATTTTACAAAATTAGAAAGGCCTTAGTGCATGCATCATTTAGAGATTTTCTCGCATTATGTATGCTAAATTTTGCAAATCAATTCATTGTTGAAGAGTGCTGGAGGAAAGGTACGTGCGCGGTTTTTATCGATTGCATTTAAGCATATAATTTTGTTTGCATAGAACCTTGCAATTGTCCCCCACTAAAGACCAATGTTTGACTATCTCTGCTAGATTTAAGTTAAACTATCTTAAGGGCAACTCCGTAGGAAAAGATACGGTGGGGATTTCATCACCCTCCTGTGGCCCACAAAAAACAATCCCAAAGTGTCACTCAAGCCCTAATTAAAATCAATTAGACATTGGCCCCTAAGGAGTTGTTTAATTGGCACCGACTCTGTCGGAAGCGCCCCCACTAGCTATACACGGCCTGGCCAAGTTGGTTTGATTAGTGAGGGGGGTGAATCAAGCGAATCAATTCGACTCAACCAGTTAGGAGTCGTCTAGACTTAAGATACACTAGGTCTAGGATTGTTTGAAACCGTGCTTGTTTAGGAAACTTCTGACCAACCCTCTCATCTATCTTTTAGAGTTAAGTTTCCCTTCTCATCTGAGTCTTCTTTCTCTTCTCACCTCAATTCTCTAGATTAGGATTCCTTCCTCATCTTTCCTCCTTCTACTGTTTGTTTCCTTTTTTCTTCTTTTTCTTTTTTTGAAAAAAATATATAAAAAAATCAAAAAGTAATTGATTCTTGAATTTGGAATTTAAATTTCGAATTTGAATTCAAAAATTAATTCAAACCGGTGCACTCAGATTTGGGTTCGGGACTTGAGCAATCGACTCTCACGAGTTCATCTAGATTCCAGTCTAGAGCTTAGCCCCAATCCACCTGTTGCATCACCTCACCCGGATCCAATGGGTGAAAATGTAGTGGACCCACCTGTTGTACCACCTATGACTCTGAGGGATCGATGCTACCCAACGATGGCTGCTCAGCCATCGTGCATCGTTATGCCCACCATACCGGGTCACGACTTCGAACTGAAGGCACAATACCTGAGTATGTTGCCCAAGTTCACCTCTAAGGAAGATCCATATCTCTTCCTTAGAGAATTTGAGGAAATCTGCTCCCTTATGCAATACCAGCATATCCCTGAGGAGGCAGTGCGTCTTAAATTCGTACCTCTAGCACTGAAGGACGACGCTAAGAATGGCTATATAGTCTAGCCGAAAGATCTATTAGGAGTTGGGCTGAGTTTGTTCAAGTGTTCTTAAAGAAATATTTCCCCAACCATAAGACTATTAGGATTAGAAATGAAATTTGTGCATTCGTTCAATCTGAGAGCGAGTCGTTCTATTCCTATTTGGAGAGATTTAAGCACCTACTGACCCAATGCCCTCATCATGGAATTCCAAGATGGCAATTGTGCCAAATTATCTATGAGGGATTAACACCTACATCTAGAGTTATGCTAGAATCTGTAAGCCAAGGAAGCTTTATGTCCAAAAATGATAATGATGTTTGGACTTTTCTTGAAGACTTAGCTGATAATAGTATGCAATGGGACACGACTAGGGCACCGACCAACCCAAGTATTGGATCTAGAATAGCAAATCAATCCAGATCAGGTGTCTTAGCTGTAGATGGTTCTATAGCTGCTGAAGCGAAATTAGCCACCCTTATGCGTAGGATGGAAACTCTAGAGCTTAAAACCCGACCCCTAGTAAATCAAATCTCTTCTGTTTCTTGCTCTAGGTGTGGTCAAACTAGTCATGTTTTGGAGGAGTGTGCACACATTTCTTCGGACATGGAACAAGTTAATGCTGCATTTAATCGTCCTAGGAATGATCCTTATTCGTCAACCTATAATCCAGGTTGGCGCAACCATCCCAATTTTTCATGGAGCCAAGGGAATTCAAATCCTGCACCCATGCCTCAGCAAGGCCAACCACCTAGACAACAAATGTACTCAAATAACAACAACAATAATAGTGATGGCCGATTAACTAATTTGGAATACTTAATGAAAACATTTGTTCAAACAACTACTCAATCTTTTCAAAAGCTAGAGACTCAAGTAAGTCAATTAGCACAAGTTGAAGGAGAAAGAGAAAGAGGAAGATTCCCAAGCCAACCCGAGGTGAATCCAAGAATTAACAATCCACATAATCAACATATGTCATATCAACCACATAATCAACATATGCCATATCAACCACCTCAACCATTTAATCCTCAACACATTAGGCCTCCACCTAATGTACCACATAATGCACCACCTCCTAATGTGAACAATAATAATAGACCAGTTCATATGGTTCAAGAAGAAGAGCAAAATCAACACATTAATGCTATACTTACATTAAGATCTGGAAAATCTGTTAATAACAATGTCACTCACCATTTGGCTAATGAGCCTAATAATTCTGTCACACCTGAGCCATCTAATGAGTCATCAATTCAATCTGAGGAACCAATTGAAATTGAACCCACTAAACCTGAAATAGTATTCATTCCCAAAGCACCATTCCCTAATAGACTTAATAAGAATCATACAAATCAAATGGAGAAAAATGTTGGAAGTCTTTAAGCAAGTAAAGGTAAACATCCCTTTATTAGAAGATATTCAACAAATTCCACCTTATGCAAGATTCTTAAAAGACTTATGCACCAAGAAAAGGAAAACACAAGTACCAAAAAGAGCATTCTTAACTGCAAATATAAGCTCTGTGTTAACCCTGAAGGGAATGTGTTCTAAAAGTTTTACTTTTAAATGTCAATTATTATGAGTTGAATGAGAAATCATTTTGTTCCTTGTTTATGTTATTCGTCTTTCAGAAGTGTTAAGGAAGATGCTCTTCGTCCTTAACCGTAGAGCTCTAAAAGATATTGGTTTACATAAAACAAAAGATATTTGCAATCATGGTAATTAACATGGGACATTAATTACCGGGTTAAGATTGTCGTGTTTGGTCATAGATCATTGTAGCTCTACAATTGAGTGACAACACGGGTATGCAAAAGAGGAAAATATTACTTTTGTATACTGAATAGACCTAATAAGTAAAATATTATAGGAATGTGTTTATGTGTCATTAATATTTTACTGTGTCCTTGGTCCTTTGATATGAGACTTATATCCGATCGCTTAAGGAGTTCTTAATTAGACTAGTGTCTTGAGCTATCGATGAGTGTAGTGTAAAGGCATTAGTTGGTTAAGTATAACTTTCGTTGGAGAAGATAGTTAGTCAAAAGATTATCATTGCCCCCTCTTAATTGAGTGATGATATTAGTGGGCCCCTTGATAAAGCAAAGTTATAATGTGCACAATGTGATTTGAGTTAAGTCACATATTTATAACTAGCTTAAAGAGATCAAGAAATGAATACTAATACAAAGATGACACAATACTACTTTGTGTGTATTCTTAATATCATGAGGCAAGGGACGGACACAAGTGGTGCACTCCATCACTAATTGGATCGGCTTTTGGTTCGAGTGGAATTAAGACATCTAACTAATTGGGAGCTATAAAGTGTAGCTAGATACCGCTTATAGCTTGTGATATTAAGCTCTTAATATCACTGTCAACTTAGTTTAGATCATCCCATAGGTCACACCACAAAACTGGGAAACGAGTAATGTGGATTTTGAGTTCATAGGATGTGTCGGGTTTCTTGTAGAAAATACGACACATGGGGTGAACAAGCAAAATCAAAATTATGTTATGATTAATAACATAATTAGAATCTAAATTAAATTCATATGTGATGTAAATATTATGGGGTGTAATGATTGATCATTACATAGGATAATATGTTACATAAGTTGTGAATTTACTACTAATCCCGAAATGTCAAATTTTGTAGGGGTTAAACCGAAATTTGACAAGTCTGCAGAACAGTGCTCAAACGGTCGACCGGTTAGCAGTAAACGGTCGACCGATCGGGCACGGTCGACCGGACGTGTCTCGACCGATAACAGGGAATTTTCATCTGTTCGAACGGTCGACCGAATGTGATCGGTCGGTCGACCGAACATTGCGATGGAATAATTCCTGTTACGAACGGTCGACCGAGTTATAGAACGGTCGACCGAAACTAGGTTCGAGCGGTCGACCGAACCTTGAAACGGATGGCCGCCCATGTAAACATCCACTAATCAAACCAAAATAAGATTAATCCAAAGTAAGGATTAGGATCTAACATTAACAATTCCCTATCAACCTGTTCTGAATTTGTGCAAGAACAGGAGCAAGTGGTCTGTAATTAATACGACTATTTCAATGTTGCATTTTCTTTGGAATAACTACTGAATTATTGTGCTTGTCCATTTCTAGCTTAAGTTTTCTAGCCCCACCACAAGTGGAAGGAATTTGGAGAAATTAAACTTTTGTCTACGCACGACTCTTGTCTTGAATGACCAATTGAACCAACTATCCAACCTTATATTGCTCAAGTTAAAGATACTTGTCGGCGATACGTAGTCTACCAAAAAAATTCAAGTTAAGAATAAATTTAGATGACCAGTCGATCGATGACGACATTAACGCAACCAACCAAAATTTTCTGCAAAGCAAGTCAAAGCCAAGTCTTACTAGATCTTCTTCAACTCCTTTTTAAGTAACAAAGGGAAGAGCACAATACAACAACCTCCAGTACTCCAACTGAAACACTCAACATGGCATCTCTTAATTCTCTTCTCTTGTTTCTTACTTGTCTTCTCCTCTCCAATCCTGCAGTTTCCACAGAAAATAGTTTCGAATTCCTCGGCTTCGGCGGCCCAACAACCAACCTCACCCTGAATGGTCTGGCAAGAGTGTCGCCGACCGGCCTTTTAGAGCTCACCAACGGAACAGCCCAGAAAATAGGTCACGCCTTCTACCCGTCCCCTCTCCAATTCAAGTCGTCAACCGGCAAACTCTCCTCCTTCTCGACCACTTTCGTTTTCACTATAATCCCGCCGCTATCGTACCTGAGCGGTCACGGTATCGCCTTTGTCATCTCACCCGCCAAGGACTTCCCTAATGCCACAGCTAGCCAGTACTTGGGCCTCTTTAACATCTTGAATGACGGCAACTCGACGAATCATGTTGTTGCTGTCGAGTTGGACACTATCCAGAGTACTGAATTCAACGACATCGATAACAACCACATCGGAATCGATATCAACAGCTTGAAGTCGAACGTTTCCCAACCCGCAGGTTATTATGATGACAAAAACTCCGGCAAGCTGACGAACTTGACCCTTATAAGCGGCAAACCGATGCAAGTGTGGATCGAATATGACGGTAACACGAAAGTATTCGAGGTCACGATATCGCCTTTTATGGTTGAGAAGCCAAAGAGGCCTCTTATTTCTCAGGTTATCGATATTTCGGATGTCGTGCTAGACGAGATGTACGTTGGGTTCTCGTCGTCCACCGGAAGTGTTCTTTCGGAGCATTACATCAACGGATGGAGCTTCGCGTTGAACGGGAAAGCCCAACCTCTCAATCTCGCGAGACTCCCAGTGGTCCCTAAGCTAAAAGGACCGAAAAACAAGTACAGGGATTTGATTATATGGATTCCCGTGGCTACCGGTTTGTTTGTGTTTTTAGTGTTTTTTACGATTTATAAATTCGTGAAAACAAAGGCTAAATTTGCGGAGGTGATGGAGGATTGGGAGCTGAAGTACGGACCGCAGCGGTTCTCGTACAAAGATTTGTACAAGGCGGCCGATGGGTTTAAAGAGAAGAAGCTTCTTGGGTCGGGAGGCTTCGGTCGAGTTTATCACGGAGTTTTGTCAGATTCTAAAATGGAGGTGGCCATTAAAAAGGTATCTCACAAGTCCAAGCAAGGGATAAAGGAGTTCATTGCGGAGATAGTGAGTATGGGCCAGCTAAGACACCGGAATTTGGTACAACTCCTTGGGTATTGCCGGCGGAAAGGGGAGCTTTTGTTGGTGTATGATTTCATGCCCAATGGAAGCCTTGATAGGTTCCTTTTTAACGAAGAAAAGACGAGCCTCAACTGGGACCAGAGGTTTCATATCATCAAAGGTGTCGCCTCGGGGCTTCTCTACTTGCACGAGGACTGGGAGAAGGTTGTCATCCACAGGTACTTTGAAAATTCATTTTGTATGCACATTTTGAAGATTAACATGATTGTCCGACACGATACAACTAATTGTGAGGTCTATCCACAGGGACGTGAAGGCAAGCAACGTGATGCTCGATAGCGAGATGAACGGGAGATTGGGTGACTTCGGTCTAGCAAGGCTATATGATCGCGGTGCCGACGCACACACAACTCATGTAGTTGGCACCATGGGCTACATTGCTCCCGAGCTATCAAGAACAGGTAGAGCGACCGTGGCGGTCGATGTTTTCGCATTCGGAGCATTTCTTTTCGAGGTTGCGTGCGGTAAAAGGCCCGTCGAGCTCCGTTCTCCGGGAGAAGACTTGGTTGTGGTGGAGTGGGTGTAATAACCTAAACTAAACATCATAATTAACTAAACCTAAACCTAATTAACCTTAATTAATTATGCATGGAGAGCAGGAGGTGTTGGAAGGAGAGGGAGAGGGAGTTGGTTGGCTTTGGTTGGTTAAGGTTTAGGTGAATGATGATTGGATTTAAGAGAGGTGAGTTTGCCTATTTAAAGGGCACTTGAGATCAAGTTGACGTTTTGCTTCATTGTTGGATTATCCAGAGAGTGAGAGAGAGGCTTTCGGAGAAGAAGAAGAAGGAGAGAAGAAGTAAAGAAGAAGAAGAAAGGAAGAAAAGGAGAAGAAGGTGAAGTGTTGAGTTGAAGTAGCCAAAGCTTGGGAGGCTTCTTCAACCGTCAAAAAGGTATGTCAAATCTTCAATATAACTCACATAAGCCTTGTGAGTGTTGGGGATCGACGTTGGTGTCGAATTCCCCGTCGGAATTCAACCAATTCAGAGGTTGAAGACGACGATCGGTCGACCGGTGCCTGTGGGCAGTCGACCGATCCTATTATTATATTGATATTTACCCGCGAACGGTCGAACGATGTCGTTAGACGGTCGACCGTTATGCCAGATTTGTGCGGGAAAAAGGGGATTATACTGTTATCGGTCGAACGGGACCACTTAGCCGGTCGACCGAATAACGATGAGAATGGGTCGGTTGGGGATTTTGACTTATTAAACGGTCGAACGTCCTTAACCTTGTTCGACCGATCCATTCGATGCTAAGTCGGTTGGGAGCTTTGACCATCAAAACGGTCGACCGCTCTTTAACTCTCGGTCGACCGACTGAGCATTTAATTAAGCGGTAGAGTGCTTGTGTTGTTTCGGTCGAACTGTATTTCAGTTCCGGTCGACCGAACGAGACTTGGGCAAAATATTGAAATCCCTGTTATCGGTCGAACGTCCCCTTGGTTCGACCGGTCGGATATATATATTATATAAAATTGTATAGCGTAGACCTTCCAAACGGTCGACCGCTAGATGACTTTTGTTCGACCGATTGGTCGGTAATTCGGTTGGCGTGGTTCGACCGGTAGATTTGTTTGTACAGTACTGTGTACTGTGTGGGGGACCGGTCGACCGGTGTGCTTGTAGCGGTCGACCGATCTACCGCAGGTTGGTGGATTTATCCACACGCGATCCGTCGATGTCAGGTCGACTACCGGCTCCGAGGCGACGGTTGATTACCGGCTTTGAGAGCTACGGATTTCACCTTCGACGAAGGCGTATTATTGTTGTACCTTTTTCCTCTCTTACCGAGCGGGGTGTGAGGGATGTGTACCGTAAACCTTGGGCTGTTTGCGAGGGTTTAGCGGTAGGCCGAGGATGTTCCGGCAGGGTGCGCGCTAGGCGACTCTTGGGGGAGCAGTGGCTGTCGTCTGACCCGAGTTGTGTATTCGGCGGGCTGACTCGCTCCTTGGGTGCGGCGTGTACCGGGGGTTCCTTCCTGCACTTTTTGGGGAGCAGTGGTGTCGACTGACCCTTGTGAGGCAGCGGTGGACTGACTTGACCCTAGTGGCAGGAGTGGTTCAGTGCCGCGGAGGCGGTGAGGGCATTATTGTGGGCCCGAGGCGGATGATCATGTGCATAGCATTGCATTGTATTTAATTCCTTTTTATATTTTAGGAGGTTTGGTATACGGGGTTCCTTCAGGGAACTCAGGCATGTTTGTTGTTTGCATTTCAGGTAGCGAGCAGGGTCAGAGTTTGAGGTGGTGACCGAGGACGGTGCCCCCGAGATCAGATCCTGTAGTTGTCAGTCTCTTTCTTTTGAGGTGATTACATATTGTATAGCTTTTGTCGTAATCACAGTCAGTCTGTATATTTGACTTCCACGTGGATCATATTTATATTATATATGTTGGTTTGTTTCCCGTGACGTGCCCAGTGTTGACCGTTGACGGTCTTTATTATTGTTTAAATTTTCCGCTGTTTTCGGGTACGTTACAATTTGGTATCAGAGCGTTGATCTCGGCGTACTTGTCCAAAGAAACCACCTTTGAGTTAGGAGTTAGGTCTAGAGGATCATGCATGCACAGATTATATTGATATTGTCTTGTTTCCTTTGGCAGATGCCTCCTAGACGGGGGAAGGCGGTTGCCCATACTCGCGGTGAGAGTGAGACTGCGAGGGATGAGGCTTGGGAGGATGAGCGTCGGACGTTGTTCGATACGGTCGGACGTCTGACAGAGATGCTACAGCAGCAGACGGCACAGACTGGGCAGACGGGGACTGGCGCTATGCATGACCGGTTTATGCGCCAGCATCCGCCTACCTTTCTGGGGCAGTACGACGCGGAGGCTGCGGAGGAGTGGATCTTCACGATGCAGAAGATCTTCAGTGCTATTGGTTGTCCTCCAGAGGCGAGAGTGGGCCTGGCTACTTATGTTTTGGGCGGTGCTGCGTCCAACTGGTGGAGGTCCACATCTGCAGTGGTGTTTGCGGACAGAGATGATATAGCCTGGGAGGAGTTCGTTGGCGAGTTCAACGAGCAGTATTTTCCGCAGCATGTTCAGGACGAGAAGAGAGAGGAGTTTCTGAGTCTTCAGCAGGGAGACATGACCCTGGCAGGCTACATCGGGAAGTTCAACGCCCTTGAGCGTTACTGTCCCGAGATGTACGTTACGCAGGAGCAGAGGGCAGGGAAGTTCGTCCGAGGGCTCCGGAAGCAGCTGAGGACGAAGGTGCTGACACATATGCCGAGCACGTTGGCCGATGCAGTGAAGAGTGCCTCTGTTCTTGATCGTGACTACAGGGAGAACTACCAGGATGAGAGGAGGCCATCAGGTAGGTTCTCTGGGAGGCCAGGAGGTCAGACTGGAGGGAATCCGGGCAAGAGGCCCCGATACGAGGGAGCAGGAGTTGCAGTACCACGACCAGAGCCTTGTGGTACTTGTGGGAGGTTTCACTCCGGGCCGTGCTTCACCCCCGGAGCATGTCATGGGTGTGGCCAGCTGGGTCACTTTATCAGGAGCTGTCCGAGCCGAGGAGCTGGGCCGAGCAGACCACCGGGTTTACCCGCACCAGGCAGAGGAGGAGGCGGAGGTAGACCACCTTTCAGACCCCAGCAGGGGCAGCGCACTGGCAGAGTTTTCACCATCCAGGCAGAGGAGGCTCGGGATGGAGGCGCTGTCGTGGAAGGTACACTTCTTGTCGCAGGTTCAGTAGCTAGGGTGTTATTTGATTGTGGCGCGACACACTCGTTCATCTCAGAGCGATTTGCGGGAGTGTTGGGCTGTACCCTTGCGATGTTGACTGCCACTTTGGAGGTCAGCACACCCCTGGGTCTGGTGGGCACTGTGGGGAGATTTGTCCCCGGCGCCACGGTTGTTTCGGGAGATCAGGAGTTTCCGGCAGACCTGGTCTTACTACCGATGGAGGACTTTGATGTCATACTTGGGATGGATTGGCTGTCCCAATATGATGTTCGAGTCTTGTGCCGTGAGAAGAAGATTTTGATCCCGAGGAAGGGTTTGCCTGATATTCTGATTAGAGGGATCAGAAGCAGAGGGGGTCGCATTATTGTATCTGCTGTGAGAGTTCAGAGACTGTTACAGCAGGGATGTGCAGCATTTCTGGCGACGCTTGTGGTTGCGGAGGCAGAGTCCCAGAGGCTAGAGGACATTGAGGTGGTGCAGGAGTTCGCGGATGTTTTTCCAGCGGAGATTCCAGGTTTACCACCACACCGGGAGTTGGAGTTCGGCATTGAGTTGGTAGCCGGCACTACACCACAGTCGAAGGCTCCATACCGGATGGCACCTGCTGAGTTGACAGAGTTGAAGAAGCAGTTGCAGGAGTTGATGGACTCTGGATTTATCAGACCGAGCGTCTCGCCTTGGGGTGCACCAGTTTTGTTTGTGAAGAAGAAGGACGGATCCTTGAGGATGTGCATAGACTACAGGATGCTGAACCAGGTGACGGTGAAGAATAGGTATCCCTTACCTAGGATTGAGGACCTCTTTGACCAGCTGCAGTCAGCGAAGGTTTTCTCGAAGATTGACCTGCGTTCAGGATATCACCAGTTGAGGATCCGAGATGAGGACATCCAGAAGACAGCCTTCAGGACGAGATATGGACAGAGTGGCATTCCTCGGACACATTGTATCGGCAGAGGGGATATCAGTGGATCCGGCGAAGGTAGAGGCGGTGACACAGTGGAGGACCCCTACGAGCGTGACAGAGATTAGGAGCTTTGTTGGACTGGCGGGTTATTACCGTCGCTTCATCAAAGACTTCTCGAGATTGGCAGCACCACTGACAGCTCTGACGCAGAAAGGAGTCACCTTTGTATGGTCGCAGAAGTGCGAGGACAGCTTTCAGGAGCTGAAGAGACTGTTGACCACAGCACCAGTTTTGTCATTGCCGAGTGGCACGGGTGGATTCGTGATTTATAGCGACGCTTCAGGTATTGGCTTAGGATGTGTACTTATGCAGCACGGGAGGGTGATCGCGTACGCATCCAGACAGCTGAAGGTCCATGAGAGGAATTACCCGACACATGATTTGGAGTTAGCAGCAGTGGTTCATGCACTGAAGACCTGGAGACACTATCTTTATGGCGAGCAGTTCGAGGTGTTTACAGATCATCAGAGTCTGAAGTACCTGTTCTCGCAGAAGGAGCTGAACATGAGGCAGCGCAGATGGCTTGAGTTCATTAAGGACTATGACTTCACTATCTCTTACCATCCGGGGAAGGCGAACACAGTTGCAGACGCTTTGAGCCGGAAGGTGGAGGTATCAGTAGCAGGCCTATGCATTCAGGAGTGGAGACTGCTGGAATCTCTAGCAGAGTGGAGGCCATTTGCAGATAGCTCTGAGGGTGCAGTGATTGCCGGATTGAGAGTAGAGCCTCAGACAGTATCAGCAGTGATTCGTGCTCAGACTACAGATGAGGAGTTGAGCAGTTTGTTACAGTTAGCTGCCAGAGATGGGTCAGACTTCAGAGTTGGAGTGGATGGAGGACTGAGATTCAGAGACCGTATCTGGGTGCCGAAGACAGAGGACCTGAGACATGATATCATGGAGGAGGCACACAGATCGAGATATTCCATTCATCCAGGGAGCACCAAGATGTACAAAGATCTGCAGCGGAACTTCTGGTGGCGAGGTATGAAGAAGGACGTTGCAGACTTCGTGTCGAGGTGTTTGGTCTGTCAGCAGGTGAAGATCGAGCACCAGAGACCAGCAGGACAGATGCAGAGGATTGAGTTGCCCGAGTGGAAGTGGGAGCACGTGACGATGGATTTTGTTACGGGGCTACCGAAGACACGGAGATTCCACGACGCGATTTGGGTTATAGTCGATCGACTGACCAAGTCGGCGCATTTCTTAGCTATTAAGACCACTCTTGCTCTGGAGGGTCTAGCTAAGTTATATATTGAGGAGATTGTCAGACTTCATGGCGTACCAGTCAGTATTATTTCAGACAGAGATCCCAGATTCACTTCGAGATTTTGGGAGAGTCTACACAGAGCACTGGGGACACGTCTGAAGTTTAGCACAGCTTTCCACCCACAGACAGATGGCCAGTCAGAGCGGACGATACAGACTTTGGAGGACATGCTGAGAGCGTGTACACTTGACTGGGCAGGACATTGGGATGAGCATTTGCCGTTGATCGAGTTCGCCTACAACAACAGCTACCATTCGAGTATTGGGATGGCACCCTATGAGGCATTATACGGGAGACCGTGTAGATCGCCGGTATGCTGGAGTGATGTGGGCGAAAGACAGCTAGTTGGACCTGACATTATCCAGTTGTATTCAGAGAAGGTCGACGTGATTCGGAGACGACTAGCTACGGCGCAGAGCAGGCAGAAGAGTTATGCTGATACGCGGAGGCGTGAGCTGACTTTTGAGGTAGGAGATCATGTCTTCCTGAAGATCTCGCCTTCCAGAGGGGTGATGAGATTCGGGAAGAAGGGGAAGCTGAGTCCGAGATATGTCGGACCTTTTGAGATATTGGATCGGGTCGGTGAGGTGGCATATAGGATTGCACTACCACCACAGTTCGCAGGACTTCACAACGTCTTCCATGTTTCTATGTTGAGGAAGTACGTGGCCGATCCAGCTCATGTGATAGAGATATCAGTACCGGAGATCCAGCAGGATTTGTCATTAGATGAGAGACCAGTTGAGATTGTGGATCAGATGGTACATCAGCTCAGGAGGAGAGCGATTCCTATGGTGAAGGTCAGGTGGCAGCATCACACTGACAGAGAGGCTACCTGGGAGATTGAGGAAGATGTCAGGAGGCAGTATCCAGAGTTATTCCGGTAAGTCAGTTGTTTCGAATTTCGCGGACGAAATTCTTTTAAGGAGGGTAGATTGTAATAACCTAAACTAAACATCATAATTAACTAAACCTAAACCTAATTAACCTTAATTAATTATGCATGGAGAGCAGGAGGTGTTGGAAGGAGAGGGAGAGGGAGTTGGTTGGCTTTGGTTGGTTAAGGTTTAGGTGAATGATGATTGGATTTAAGAGAGGTGAGTTTGCCTATTTAAAGGGCACTTGAGATCAAGTTGACGTTTTGCTTCATTGTTGGATTATCCAGAGAGTGAGAGAGAGGCTTTCGGAGAAGAAGAAGAAGGAGAGAAGAAGTAAAGAAGAAGAAGAAAGGAAGAAAAGGAGAAGAAGGTGAAGTGTTGAGTTGAAGTAGCCAAAGCTTGGGAGGCTTCTTCAACCGTCAAAAAGGTATGCCAAATCTTCAATATAACTCACATAAGCCTTGTGAGTGTTGGGGATCGACGTTGGTGTCGAATTCCCCGTCGGAATTCAACCAATTCAGAGGTTGAAGACGACGATCGGTCGACCGGTGCCTGTGGGCAGTCGACCGATCCTATTATTATATTGATATTTACCCGCGAACGGTCGAACGATGTCGTTAGACGGTCGACCGTTATGCCAGATTTGTGCGGGAAAAAGGGGATTATACTGTTATCGGTCGAACGGGACCACTTAGCCGGTCGACCGAATAACGATGAGAATGGGTCGGTTGGGGATTTTGACTTATTAAACGGTCGAACGTCCTTAACCTTGTTCGACCGATCCATTCGATGCTAAGTCGGTTGGGAGCTTTGACCATCAAAACGGTCGACCGCTCTTTAACTCTCGGTCGACCGACTGAGCATTTAATTAAGCGGTAGAGTGCTTGTGTTGTTTCGGTCGAACTGTATTTCAGTTCCGGTCGACCGAACGAGACTTGGGCAAAATATTGAAATCCCTGTTATCGGTCGAACGTCCCCTTGGTTCGACCGGTCGGATATATATATTATATAAAATTGTATAGCGTAGACCTTCCAAACGGTCGACCGCTAGATGACTTTTGTTCGACCGATTGGTCGGTAATTCGGTTGGCGTGGTTCGACCGGTAGATTTGTTTGTACAGTACTGTGTACTGTGTGGGGGACCGGTCGACCGGTGTGCTTGTAGCGGTCGACCGATCTACCGCAGGTTGGTGGATTTATCCACACGCGATCCGTCGATGTCAGGTCGACTACCGGCTCCGAGGCGACGGTTGATTACCGGCTTTGAGAGCTACGGATTTCACCTTCGACGAAGGCGTATTATTGTTGTACCTTTTTCCTCTCTTACCGAGCGGGGTGTGAGGGATGTGTACCGTAAACCTTGGGCTGTTTGCGAGGGTTTAGCGGTAGGCCGAGGATGTTCCGGCAGGGTGCGCGCTAGGCGACTCTTGGGGGAGCAGTGGCTGTCGTCTGACCCGAGTTGTGTATTCGGCGGGCTGACTCGCTCCTTGGGTGCGGCGTGTACCGGGGGTTCCTTCCTGCACTTTTTGGGGAGCAGTGGTGTCGACTGACCCTTGTGAGGCAGCGGTGGACTGACTTGACCCTAGTGGCAGGAGTGGTTCAGTGCCGCGGAGGCGGTGAGGGCATTATTGTGGGCCCGAGGCGGATGATCATGTGCATAGCATTGCATTGTATTTAATTCCTTTTTATATTTTAGGAGGTTTGGTATACGGGGTTCCTTCAGGGAACTCAGGCATGTTTGTTGTTTGCATTTCAGGTAGCGAGCAGGGTCAGAGTTTGAGGTGGTGACCGAGGACGGTGCCCCCGAGATCAGATCCTGTAGTTGTCAGTCTCTTTCTTTTGAGGTGATTACATATTGTATAGCTTTTGTCGTAATCACAGTCAGTCTGTATATTTGACTTCCACGTGGATCATATTTATATTATATATGTTGGTTTGTTTCCCGTGACGTGCCCAGTGTTGACCGTTGACGGTCTTTATTATTGTTTAAATTTTCCGCTGTTTTCGGGTACGTTACAGTGGGTGCTGGAGAATTGGCGGCGTGGGAATTTGTTAGACACCCGCGACCCGAGGCTTGGGTACGAGTATTCGGTTGAGGAGATGGAGCTGGTGTTGAAGCTTGGGTTGTTGTGTTCGAATCCTGTCCCGACTTGTAGGCCGACAATGAGGCATGTGGTTCAGATATTGGAAGGAACCGTGGCTTTGCCGGAGTTGTCGGAGAAGTACATGGATTCTTGCATCCTCAACGCGCTGAAGCTCGAAGGTTTCGATGATTTTGTCGTCTCCTATCCGTCTGTTGCCACTTATTCTGATCTATCTGAAGTTTCTACTGAAGGTAGATAGGTAAAATAATCTATTAATTAGTTGTTGAATTTGTTTTACCTCTATTCACGTTGTTGTTAATCTGTTATGAGTATGTGATATCGGCATAATGATATGAATATAAATTTGTGAAAATTAATGAAATATAATGAAACATGTTGTTCTGAAGTGGTACACAAACAATAGATCATTTTTTCGACAGTATTAGTGGACCACTTACGAAAATTGGATTCACACCTGACGGTAGGACTCACTATTGGATTCAGTTTCATTGCAAACTTGCTTCAGCTTTTGGAGATGTTCAAGATGAAGCGATCCATAATAGTGACTTGTATCGATTTTTTGTGTACGACTTATCACCCTGTTTAGTGGATGCAACTTAAATTTATATGTGAAGGTTTCTAAGATCATTTTTTGCTGAAATTTACTAGTGGTGGCTCCAAAAAAGATTTTTCACTAACTTGAGAAAATGAAGATTTAAAAAAAATGCAGTAGCATCACACTTTTGATCTTGATTTGAATATGATACAACAGAAGTGGAATCAAAGATGAATAAAAATTTGACTTTTCTGTATGCTTAGCTATAGCTCGTAGCCTCATACTCTTCCTGTCCTCCAGCAAAACACAGAACACTGTAGAAGCAAACCAATCACAGGAAATGAGCACAAAATTTAACATAGATTTCATACATTATTGGACCTGCATTTGGCTGTTTCAGTTGACAATTATGCTGATTATGATGGAAGTCTAACAAGACCTGACAAAAGAAGTGTATGTCTTATTTCACATGGAATCTATACCTTTTTAGAATGCATTTGGCAGCATTAGTTGAGAAATATGACCTAAGAACTTAATAAAGATAGAATTGTAGCACGATAAGAGGGGGGCAAAGGGTAAGGTTTTGGTCCATACTATATTAGTATTAGCTGAAGCAGACAACCGAACTGTATAAAATGCTCATTCTTCAACGCATGTCGAATTAAGTATGTTGGAAAAGCAACGCACAACGAATTATTATTTTTGTATTTTTCTACTGTATTTTTTATCAATTGTAAGTTTAATTTTAATTATTAAAATGAATTGTGTAACAACATCCAAACAACCATAAGTTCCGACTAGCGTCCCACCCCACCCAGCCAGACGATACACATTGTCAATTTGTTCACTGTACCATTTCAAAATCCATCGCTTCAACCAATCCTAACTAGTAAGAAATCGTATCAACCATTGATATGCAATTTTACTTGTTTCCCATATCTTACATTTAATTGAGCTTTTTACGCTTTACAAAAACATTTGCTTGATTTTTGTTATTCTGGTCGTGCCATTCTTGACTTCTTGATGGAAATTCCAATTCTCACAAACATATTAGTATTGTTAGTGTTAGGGAATAAAATCAATCACAAATACGCAGCGGATCGAAAAATAGCAAATTCAATGGAAGAAATAAAGAACAATTATTAATTGCACCAAAACAAAGTGGAGAAAAGTGCATATCGTGGGCGAAATTGGGTCAAACGGTCGACCGAACGGTTGCTTCAGTCGACCGAACATCAAACTGTAGCACAATCCAAGCTGCATCGGTCGACCAGAACTTAAGTACCGGTCGACCGAACGACAGAGATTTTTCCTGATTGTTCGAGTGCATACTCGGTCGACCGAAAGCTTAAGTTTTGGTTGACCGAAAAACGACAAGCATTTTTGCACAACTCTGAGTGTGCGCCCGGTCGACCGAACTTCTCCCATCAGTCGACCGAAACACAATAGACACTTTTCTTGAACGTGCCTAAACACACGTTCGGTCGACCGAACGTCTGTTTTCTCCCACAAATACTTTAATCACATATTCAGTAAACTACAACAATCTCCGCCTTTACCTTGAATAGCCCCTGAAGAATTTGAAGGAACACTTTCTTCCTTGTTGTGTCGTAATCTTAGCTTCATCTACTTGGAACTCAAATCAACCAAGTTCACGCATACCATGAACTTAGTTGAAAAAACTGGCTTCGTCAACATATTAGCCGGATTATCTTCAGTGTCCACCTTCTTCACCACCACACCTCCTTCAACAACAAATTCCCAAATGAAGTGATAACGAACGTCGATATGCTTCGTGCTCTCATGGTACATCTGATCATTCGTCAGATGAATGACACTCTGATTATCACAATAAACAACCACTGTATTCTGACATGGACTAAGCTCTCCAAATAGACATTTCAGCCAAAGAGCTTCATTTATACCATCGGTCGCTGTCATATACTTTGCCTCCATTGTAGACAAAGCAACAATGTGTTGCAACGTTGCTTTCCAGCTAATAGTTGTGCTCCCAACAGTGAACACATAATCAATCATAGATCTTCTTCTATCGCGGTCTCCCGCGTAATCGGCATCAACAAACCTCATTAATGAATACGAAGATCGACCAAATTTCAGAGATAGCTTAGTTGTACATTTTAGATACAATACGAATACGAATCCTCACATCTGACCAATGTTCCTTTCCTGTATTCGACATATAGTGGCTCACCACACTGACCGCCTGAGCTATATCTGGACGAGTGCATATCATAGCATACATCAAGCTGTCAACTTCACTAGTATAAGGCACATGTGACATGTATTCCTTATCATCCTCCTTCTTGGGACACAAGTCTACCGAAAGCTTAAAATGCGCAGTGAGAGGAATTTTTCAGACTTGCCATCTTCCATGCCAAAACGATGCAAGACCTTCTCAATATATTGTTGCTGGGAGAGAAATAAACTCTTGCATATATGATCACAACGGACCTCTGATGCATTGCATACATTGCATCATATATCTTTCATTTAGATTATTTTTATATCAATAAATGCTACTAAGGTATGTGTTTAGTCTTATTTACAGAATACAGGGACCTGAATGCAAATTATCCATATCTCGAGCATAAATGCGTGCAATAGACTCATTTCTGTCTTAAAAACCAAGTTCAAGATTATCGGGATTCAAATGGAAATTCATCCAAGCATAAAAGCATTCCAAGACCTAATTACAAAAAGACCAAGGACTTAAGCACAAAAGTAGTCAGGGACTTAATTGCAAAAAGGCGAGTACCCGACAACAAATTAAAGGACCAAAATATTATTTTGGAGAAGTTCTAAAGAAAAATCAATTTGGATCTCCAAATATATGAATAAATAAATTCGGAGCTCAAAAGAAAGGAAAGAAATCATCTGGATGCGCAAAGGACATTGAAATCATACCATAAACACAGGAAAAATTTGGATCCAATCAGAGCAAATATTGCGGCGTTTCTGCCACACAACACATGTAAAATGCGGCGATTCCGCCGCCCCCCTTTGGATCCGTGGCCCCGGATTTTTTGTCCAGTCGTGTCATGACACGTGTAATTTCTTATTTTATACTTGGGTCCCTTGTATCGGCTATAAATAGCCCCGAAACGATGTTGTGAGGGGCCTTAGTTTTTGTTTCAAACTTTAGTAATAAAATTCTGTTCTTTTATTTCTTGTTTTTAGCTTTCTTTTGTAGTTTCTCTAGGACCTCTTCTCCTTCTCTCCATCCATGAGTTTCTAACTCTTTCCAAATGGTGGAGGTGACGGATTTAGGGTGATGAGAAGATAATGATGTTATTATTTTAATTTTGTATTAGTATATTTTGATTACTTGAGTTTATGTTGAATCATTTATCATGTAATGCTTTATAACTAATATGATTTATTATAAGTTTCAGATTTCTCCAATCAAAACCCGATATCTAAACCTCCACCCAACGGAATTCACCATCTTTGTTCTCATTTTAGCTTTATTTGTTCATGTTTCGTGCTTTAGAAAATTAAAAACCAAAAATCTCAAACCAAACTTATTTTTCTCTCTTTCTTTCCATAATTGAAAATCACAAAAATAACAATATCTCTCCTTCCTTGTGTTCGACCCGTACTTGTCACGTCTTCATTGACGTCGTGCACTTGCGGTATAAATAAAATCCTCATCAATCTCCATACCTAGAATCCTCTTCACCGAACCGAGATCCTTCATCTCGAACTCAGCTTTTAACAATTCTTTAAGCACGAATATTATAGACTTGTCCTTAGCTGCTACCAACATATCATATACATAGAGTAATAACAAAACAAAAGAGTCATCCGGAAATACCTTTGGGTAAACACAACAATCATATTGTGATCTGATGTACAGATGTCCAACCATAAAAGAATTAAATCTTTTATATCATTGTCGAGGCGACTGCTTTAACCCATAAAACGACTTCTTCAGCAAACAGACGTGATTCTCTTTACCCTCGACCTCGAAGCCCTCCGGTTGGGACACGTAAATCTGCTCCTCTAATTCTTCATGTAAGAAAGTGGTCTTCACATCTGGTTGCTCTAACTCTAAATCATGAATTGCAACCAAACTCAACAAAACACGAATAGAAGTATGCTTCACAACGGGTGAGAAAATATTGTTATAATCCACACCCTCCACCTGACTAAAACCACGAGCAACTAATCAAGCTTTGTATCTCACATCGGAGAGACCCTCGATTTTCTTCTTAAAGACTCACTTGCAGCTAACGACCTTTTTTTCCTTTTGGAAGTTCTATCAGCTTCCAAGTTTGGTTCTTATGAAGAGACTTCATCCCTTCATTCATTGCACTCACTCAAGTAGTTGAATTGGGTGCCAAAATTGCCTTTGAATACTTGCTCGGCTCACCAGAGATTTCAATGTCTTCAGCTGCACTAAGAGCATATGCAATGACTGATTCGGCGTATCTACGGGGTTTCTTGGTCAGACGCCTCTCCTTATCCCTTGCCAAAAAATACTCTTCATTTTCTTTAGACTTCGAACTCTCCACTTGCGTCACACCGGAGTCCTCATCAGCATTCACTACCGGTGGCTCCACCTGAACCGGAGCACCATTTGACAGAGGAGTCAAAATAACAATGTCTTTTCTGGAAGGTAACATAGCAAGCTCATTAAAAACAACATTTTTTCAACTATGAGCTTCTGAGATTCCTTGCACCACAGATGATAACCCTTCACACCCAAATCGTAGCCAATGAATATACACTTCAACGACCGAGCATTCAATTTTCCTTGATCTACATGTGCGTACGCTAAACAACCGAAAAACCCTCAACTTGGACATATCTGAAGCCCCATCTGACCAAACTTCTTCTAGTTTTTTCATATTCAAAACGGTGTGAGGAGACCGGTTCACTAAATAACAAATGGTACATATTGTTTCTGCCAAAAAATCCTTAGTCAGGTCAGCATTCAGAAGCATACATCTAGCTCTCTACAAGAGAGTTCGATACAAACATTCTGATACTTCATTCTGTTGTGGTGTATGACGAACGGTTTGGTGTCTCATGATTCCTTCATATTTGCAGAAATCGTTAAACTATGAGGAACAAAACTGCAAACCATTATTCGTCCTTAATATCTTAATCTTCTTCCTTGTTTGACTTTCAATCACAACTTTCCTAGAGAAATCATCACTCGCTCTTTTGTTTCAGAATATAAACCCAAGTCACTCTTTTGTTTCAGAATATAAACTCAAGTATTCCTAGGGAAATCATCAATAAACGTGAGCCAGTAGCGAGCTCCACCTTTTGATGCGATATGTGAGGGTCCCCATAATAAGAGTGGACGTAATCTAGAGTGGCCTCGGTGGTGTGCTTCATTGTGGAGAAACTGACTCTCTTTTGCTTCCTCAACACATAATATTCACAGAAGTTCAGACTGTCGATTTTCTGACTTCCAAACAAACCACGTTTGTTCAACACCGCCATGTCTTTCTCGCTCATGTGCCCCAACCTCATAGTTGCATCACCCACCACAGTTTCTCCTTTAAGCATATAAAGTTTGTCATGCCCAAACTTCTTCCCATTCATCAGAATAAGTGATCTTTTGGTGATGGATATTGAGTCAACCTCACCGTTTAATTTGTAGCCCTTTGCAATCAGAATACCTACTGAAATCATATTCTTGCTCGCCTTGGGAACATGTCGCACATCCGACAAAACCTTGACTAGGCCATCATGGGTCCTCAATCTGATAGAGTTAATACCTGCAACCTCGCACCTGTCACCATTACCCATCACAACCATTCCACCTGACACCGGTTCGTAAGATGAAAATCATTGCTTGTTCGGAGTTAAGTGGAATGTACTGCGTGTGTCAATCACCCAACCAACGGAAGCTTCAGACAAAACTGTAGCTGCCAACACAAAATCAGAATCAGACTCGACAACATTTGAACCTGACTGATCACTACTACCAGAACTCAACTGTTTCTCTATGTTCTGTAGCTTAAAACATTATGATATCTTGTGGTCATTCTTCTTGTAGTAATGACAAATAATATATTTATCCTTCAACTTGGTGTTCTCGGTGTCCTTTGAGAAACTCCTCTCTTTTTCCTTACCACGAGCAACCAGCGCTTCACTCTTGCTCGAATCATAATCATCAGACTTCTTCTCCATATCAAATTTGGAGGAGAGTGCATTTTTGACATCCACAAGAGATATGTCGGTCATGTTGTACATCATTGTCTCCACGAAGTAGTCATATGAAGAACTCAACGAGCAAAGTAAGAGGATTACTTGATCCTCGTCAGAAAACTTTGCATCTACCTTCTCCAAATCCATGATGATTGCATTAAAATCATCTAAGTGTTGCTGAAGAGAAATACCCAACTTCATCTTGAATAGGAACAACTTCTTCTTCAAGATAATCTGGCTCACAAGTGACTTCTATATGTAGACTTCCTCTAGCTTCTTACACATGCTTGCAGTCGTCTTCTCTTTCAACATTTCTCTCAGAACTTCGTCAAACATAGACAATTTAATTGTTGACATCGCCTTCCAATCGCGTTTCAACTTCTCTTGTTCGGGCATCTCCTTTGGTAACGAATCCATGTCCTCAAGAACGTCCTCAAATTCTTGTTGCACCAGAATTGCATGCATCTTGACTTGCCACAAGCCAAAATTAACATTTCGTCTCAATTTCTCAATCTTTCATTGATTCGCCATGTGTATTTGCAAGAACGATCGATAAAATCCAAGAATTCTGACAAAAAAACTCTGATACCAGTTGGTAGGGAAAAAGATCAATCTCAAATACGCATCGGAATAAAATAGCAAATCCAATTGAAGAAGAAACACAAATAATGCAAATCACCAACACCAAACCACGCAAACACGCAAGACACAAGGAATTTAACGTGGAAATCTCATGCGGGAAAAAACCACGGACAACACAACCCCGATCTACTATAGAGAAACGGATTACAAGATAGACATATAAGACACACGAACCAACCGATGACAATCTTAGTTGAAATTGCTCCTACCGAATCCCCAAGGATGCTCTCTCTCCCTTTCTCTTAAAAAACAAAGTAGATAGAAAAGATGATGATCAACATAGGGGGACAAAATTTTCTTTATATACTAGGTCAATACAAGTATTAATTGCACAAAAAATGGGGGTGGAGAGAAGTGCAGAACGTGGACAAAACAAAACTGAACGGTCGACCGAACTTAAATTGTAGCACGATCCTGAGCTTCACCGGTCGACCGTTGCGTGATTTTGGTCGACCGAAAATCTCCCGGTAATGTTCTGAAACTTCAATCGGTAGACCGGTTGAGAACTACCGGTTGATCGGAAAACTCTAAGTACTTGTCCTGGACCTCCGAATGCAAAAAACGATCGACCGGTTGAGAACGGCCGGTCGACCAAAACCATCCAGAAATGTCCAGGCACTTTATCTTGGACGTCCAGATGCAGACACGGTCGACCGGCTAAGAACTCCCGGTCGACCGAGAATATCCAGGCACTTGCCTTGTACGCCAAATTGCAATACCGGTCAACCGAACTTGTGGCCTGGACGACCGATTGTTTTTTTTTTCCACAGAAATACTTATCTCACATATTCAAGGTAAACGAAAACACTAATACTTACAGAATTTTGGGACACCCCGACGTAATATTCTACCATGCGCCACCCTGAGTTTATTAATTATTATGCAATCAAATATTGTGAAAAACTGGGCAATCATTAGAACGAAATATCCAAAAATTTAATGCGGTTGATATTGATTCCCAACTCTTACCACTGTTTCATTTTTGTCTTGTCGGTCATGTCAATTTTGACTTGTTGATTTAAATCCCAGTTTGAAACAAACATGTGGTAGGTATTATTGTTTGCTCTTGTTTAACTCTTAATTGGAACTCTTGTTTGAAAATTTTAAAATTATTGTTTCCTCTGAAGTAATCCCACCTTGAATTCTCACACAGACATTAAGGTTACACTAATTTCAATATTATATGTGGCAAAACTTTAGTCTTCAATCATAATCAAACTTTTTTTCTTATAAAAAATTCCTCTGAATAGTCCACGAAAGTGAAATGCCTCCAAACTCGTGGCTCAGCCAATGACTTTGGATTGGTTGGTTTTTACAAGTCTTCAATCATTCCCTAGCTATCAACCCATGCTGAATTTGTGCAAAAACAAGAGCAAGTAATCTGTAGTTAATTAATATTTCAGACCTAGTATTGCATTTTCTTTGGAATAACTACCGCGTTATTTTGCTTGTCCATTTCTAGCTTAAACTTTTGTCTATGAGTTCACTACAAGATATCGTATTATTCATAGATGACCAATTGAATTGACTATCCAACTTTATATTGCTCAACTTAAGATACTTGTCAGCGATACGTAATCCACACAAAAAAAAATCAAGTTAAGAATAAATTTAGAGGACCATCTAAACTAACTCAGCATGTCATTCATGACTCGACGACGATATTAACGCAACCAACCAAAATTTTCCAAAAAGCAAGACATAGCCAAGTCTTCTTAATTCAACTATTTTTTAAGTAACAAAGGAAGAATCACAATCCAACAACCTCCAGTACTTCAACTGAAACACACAACATGGAATCTCTTAATTCTCTTCTCTTGTTTCTTGCTTGTCTTCTCCTCTCCATTAATCCTGCAGCTTCCACAGAAAATAGTTTCGAATTCCTCGGCTTTGGTGACCCAACAACCAACCTCACCCTGAATGGTCTGGCACAAGTGACGTCGACTGGCCTTTTAGAGCTCACCAACGGAACAACCCAGAACATAAGTCACGCCTTCTACCCGTCCCCTCTCCAATTCAAGTCGTCAACTGGCAAACTCTCCTCCTTCTCGACCACTTTCGTCTTCACTATCATCCCGCCGCCATTGCACAGCGGTCACGGTATCGCCTTTGTCATCTCACCCGCCAAGGACTTTCCCAATGCCACGGCTAGCGACTACTTGGGCCTCTTTAACATCACGAATAACGGCAACTCGATGAATCGGGTTGTTGCCGTCGAGTTGGACACTATCCGGAGCCCTGAATTCAACGACATCGACGACAACCACGTCGGAATCGATATCAACAGCTTGAAGTCGGATATTTCGCAATCCGCGGGTTATTATGATGACAAAAACTCCGCCAAGCTGACGAACTTGACGCTTATAAGCGGCAAACCGATGCAAGTGTGGGTCGAATATGACGGTAACGCGAAAGTATTCGAGGTCACGATAGCGCCTTTTATGGTTGAGAAGCCAAAGAGGCCTCTTATTTCTAAGGTTATCGATATTTCGGATATCGTGCTAGACGAGATGTACGTCGGGTTCTCGTCGTCCACTGGAACCTTTCGTTCGAAGCATTACATTAACGGGTGGAGCTTCGCGTTGAACGGGAAAGCCCGACCTCTCGATCTTGCGAGACTCCCACTGGTAAAAGAACATAAGAAAAAAAACATGTATTTTGCTATATGGATTCCCGTCGCTACCTTTTTGTTTGTGTTTTTATTCTTTTTTACGATTTGTAAATTCGTGAAAAGAAAGGCCAAATTTGCCGAGGTGATGGAGGATTGGGAGCTGAAGTACGGACCACAGCGGTTCTCATACAAAGATTTGTACAACGCGGCTGATGGGTTTAAAGAGAAGAAGCTTCTTGGGTCGGGAGGCTTCGGTCGAGTTTATCACGGAGTTCTGCCAGATTCTAAAATGGAGGTGGCCATCAAAAAGGTATCTCACGAGTCCAAGCAAGGGATAAAGGAGTTCATTGCGGAAATAGTGAGTATGGGCCAGCTACGGCACCGGAATTTGGTACAACTCCTCGGGTATTGCCGGCGGAAAGGGGAGCTTTTGTTGGTGTATGACTTCATGCCCAATGGAAGCCTTGATAGGTTCCTTTTCAACAAAGAGGAAAAGACGAGCCTCAACTGGGACCAGAGGTTTCAAATCATCAAAGGTGTCGCCTCGGGGCTTCTCTACTTGCACGACGACGGGGAGAAGGTTGTCATCCACAGGTAAATCGAAAATTAACATGACAATGCATTTTGTATGCACGTTAACATGAAAAAAGCATTTTGAGCGATTAGTTTAGTTATGATAACTTACATGCAGTGATGAATTTGTTTGATTTAAGTGTTGCCAAAAATATAAATAACATGCATAACAATGGGAAACATGTGTAAATTAACATTCCGAGTACAATCCTTGCAAAGACAATGAACATAGTCATGAGGACATGTTAGAACTGTGTATCCAACTCAAAACCAATTGACAATGAGTGAAGGGACTCAATTACTTATGACTCAAGAGGATGCCCACATTTAGGCAATGTGAGATTATCATTTAACACTCTCTCACATGCGTGACTGGGTAATTTCTTCTGTGTCTACGTGTGAGAACAAATGGTGAAGTGTCAAGCCGGCCGTTAGGCCTTACAGACTCTGATACTATGTTAGAAATGAGTATTCAACTCAAAACTAATTGGCAATGAGTAGAGGGACTTAATGACTTATGACCCATGAGGATGCCTACATTTAGAAGATGTGTGACTATCCTCTAACAGGACAAAACAACAAAAAATAAATGCACGTTAGGATCTAGAAAACACATCGACCGAGATGTCATCTAATATTAAACATTTATCTGCTTTCTAAATTCTCAATGTGAGACTAAAGTGAGGGAAAGAATCTCATGATTCAACTTTACAATTCAACATTAGATTTTCAATGTAATATTAAATAAAGTTAACCCCAATATTCAATATAGTCGAACAATATCTAAATGTCAAGCCTATCCACAGGGATGTCAAGGCAAGCAATGTGATGCTTGATGGTGAGATGAATGGGAGATTGGGCGACTTCGGTCTAGCTAGGCTATATGATCGTGGTGCCGACTCGCACACAACTAAAGTAGCTGGCACTATGGGATACATTGCACCAGAGCTATCAAGAACAGGTAGAGCAAGCATGGCAACAGATGTTTTTGCATTTGGAGCATTTCTTTTAGAAGTTGCATGCGGGAGAAGGCCCGTCGAGCACCGCCTATCGAGAGAGTGTTTTATTGTGGTTGATTGGGTGTTGGATAATTGTCGAAGAGGAAAGCTGTTAGACACCCGTGACTCGAGGCTGGGGAATGAGTACTCAGTTGAGGAGATGGAGCTCGTGTTGAAGCTTGGGTTGTCATGTTCACATCCGGTGCCGACTTGTAGGCCGACCATGAGGCAAGTGGTCCAAATGTTGGAGGGGATCTTGGCCTCACCGAAGTTGTCACAGCAGTACATGGATTCCTACGAACTTGAAATTCCGAAGCTCCACTGTTTCAATGATTATGACATCATCCCCAATCAATCCGTTGCCACTTATTCTGAAATCTCCGTTGAGTGTAGATAATTAAATATTTTACTAATAAGTTGTTTTCAATGTTGTATTTTTTACTCTATCGTAGTTTGTTTTAGGAAGAATTTCATTTGTACCATTCAAATAATCTTCAATATCACTAATCTTGTCCAATTTCGGAACTTCAATTCCCTAAACACTCGGAACGAGAAGAATCTTAAATATTTACTTTTAGGAAGCTGATACAGCGTCCGTGATGCGCAACATGTCAGCACCCACTCAGCAAACACGTGGGTAGAATCAGGGTTGAACTGGCAAAACATTTGAAATTTGAAAAATAAAATATCCGTTATTCCCGGAGAATGATTGTTGTGCATGGAAATCTGGACATATCATTAATACGTGAAAAGACATATCCTGGTTGCTAGAGGACACGTTTCAGGATTTATGATTCCATTTTGGATTGATTATGGACACATTCTGGAAATATTATGGACACATTCTGGAAACAATATAGACTGATTATGGAGATATTCTGAACACATTCTGGAATTAATCTGGAAACATTGTGGACACATTATGAACACATTCTGTAATGATTCTGGAAACATTATGGACACATTCTGGATTGATTCTGAACATATTCTGGAAACATTTTGGAAACATTTTGGACACATTTTGGAAACATAGTGGACACATTGTGGAAATATTCTGAAATGATTCCTGACACATTCTGGAAACATTCTGGACACATTCTGGAAACATTATGGACACATTCTGGAATCATTCTGGAATGATTCTGGACACATTCTTTATGGTCTGATTCTGACACATTATGGACACATTCTGAACTAATTTTAGATACATTATGGACTGATTCTAGATACCTTATGGATTGATTCTGACCACATTTTGGACACATTATTTATGGACTGATTTTGGCCACATTCTGGAATGATTCTGGACACATTCTTTATGGACTGATTCTAACACATTATAGACACATTCTGGTCTGATTCTGGATACATTCTGGAATGATTTTGGACACATTCTGACACATTCTGGAAACTTTATAGACACATCCTTTATGGACTGATTCTGGCACATTATGGACACATTCTGACCTGATTTGGGACACATTATGGGCTAATTTTGGATACATTATGGACTGATTCTGGTCACATTCTGGAATGATTCTGACCATATTCTTTATAGACTGATTCTGGCACATTATAGACACATTCTAACTTTATTCTGGATACATATTGGAATGATTTTGGACACATAATACTGTCAGAATTCTGTCTCGTTGTAGTTGGTGTTGATGGGGTGGTAAGTAGATCATATAAAATTGTATTTTATTTATCAGATCATGATCTCCACACTTTACGTCCACACCACAATTTACATCCAAACATATCAATCATTCATAACTCTTGAACATAACATTTACAAACACAAAAATGTTGGACAAAAGAAAGTGACAAATCAATCATAACTCTTGAAAACACTACAAATACAAAGTTAAAAAATTTCAAGTACTTATCAAACAAATTTAGAATCAAACTTGGACACTCATAAATATGACCACTCAACACATTTCAGTTTCATTCAGAACACAAAAACACTCACATCCATAACACTCTTCAAAACCCCTTCGACACCATCGTCATCTCCAACCTCACCACCTCCCGCATTCATCACCATCTACAAGTGCGACTCCCGAAGATGCCCTCCGAACTTTGTTGTCGTCGTCGAGGGGACGCTCGTATTCTCTAGGAGACGAAGCTGCACTGGAGACTCCACCCACGCAGGGATAAGAAAGACAAAATATGAAAGTTTAGGAAGATGGTAGAGTCGTAGAGGAATGATGGAAGAAAAAACATTTAAATATGTATTTGGAATCGAATCGTCACATGCATAGATTGTCACGCACGCACACCCACACCCAAATTGATAATAAATATTGAAACTGCCACATCAACACATCCACATCCGCAACCAACTGGGCAGTGTTCGTGACGCTCGCGTCCATATATCATTTTCCTTACATTTATTATTTCTTTCATATTTTATTTGAAGATTCTCTTATATTTGAATTTATAAGAAAACCACTACCAGATTTGGTGGGATAAAAACATGCGACTCAAATTTGCAGTCACAGTACTGCCACTCATACTAAATAACTTCTCTACATGCATAGTAATGTTTTCATGTATCCATCCTTGTTGCACTAACTTTTTAACCCACGAATCTGATATGCTGGACATGTAACCTTGAATGGACAAGTTTATGCCATAACAATTTGCATTTGTTGATTTCTAGGCTATAAGAAATGGAAATCTACAGAAGTACTATACCTTCTTCTCCAAGACACAAGACTCTCCCCAATAGGATGTCACTGCCCCCGATTGGGTAAAAACCTGATGATTGTCAAGCTCAAGTGACGCGGATACTAACCTGATGATTCAATGCAGCAAATAAGTAATAAATTAGAAAAACAAACTTTTAATTAGACCTTTTGTTAGAAGAGTTGCACATGGGAGGCTATACTTGAGATATCTTAAATTACTTTTAAAATTACAGTCAAATATGCTCGTGCAGCACAAGAATGAAACCGTTGTTGTTAACATTCCAGCATATTAACAATTTAAAAAGCAACCAAGCTGACTCAATTTGTTGCATTGGATTTCCTTAACTAAAGGTCTAAAAGGCTGCAGGTTCACGATTCCACTAACCCCGGAGTGGTTGTAATTTTGGGAGCTTATGTACGTACATTTGTTTCGTTAAAATAATAAAATGTAAAATTTATATTAAAAAATCAAAAGTCACACGTTAAGAATTGTAGGAGCAATATTATTATACCAAGATGTAACTAATCGAATGAAATAAATTCAAATAAAAAATATTCAAAGTTGGAATCTCTTGCTACAGTTGTCTGGTTGTGAAAGCAACAACAAAATAACACTTGTTAATGTTTTGCATCAAAATTATTAATGGATAGTTGGTGCATATATTGAGAGGCACCGCACTACTCAATTATTTCAATGAAATTCGATTTACCTAGCTAGGTTGATAAAATCATTCAGATCACTTTGAATTGAAGGAGGAAGATGATGAAAGCTAGGTTAAGGAGGGCTTTTTATAGGAGTTTAGCTCCGATCGAGGTTGCTTTAGGCTCCCGGACGAATCGGTTGATGAAGGGATGAAAGCACATGACATGACTAAGATCATCCTCCAAGTAGTTTCAACGTTAATTCTTGACGAGCATCAATTTTTTTCATACCCAAACTAATTTAGGATTAAAAGTTTTGTTTTTGTTGTTGTTACCCTAACCTCGTATCGTATGTCTAGCAAGCAGAAGAGTCAAGAGGAAAATCCATATAGTTGACTCCTCTGCCATGAATTCGTTTTGCCCCAACACACTCTATGTATGAAATAGACAACATATGGATTGTTCAAAAACAACCAAAGAGACTCAATTGACTCATGGTGGATTCGGGTCAATTAAATTTTGAACATAACTCGAACCCTACGAACCAAAATGAAACGCCTTCAAATTTCTTTTCCTTCGGGAAAAAGAACTTGATTTTGTGCTCCTCAGGCTTATTAATTATTCGGGGCGTGTCATTTAACATGATAAAATATTTAATAATCATTCATTTGTAAACAATTATTATCTCACCATGCGTTATGTAACGTATAATGAAATTATTATTTATATCTGTTTGAGAAATATCTTTTATATATACAAACAAATTATTGTATACCTTTGTCGTGCACGAAACCTATAGACTACTGATTTATAAATTTGACGACAGACTAAAGTTGATTTCTTCGATTTTGGATTGTAAAGACACCAAGTTGGAATGTAGGATGGATAATTTAAGAACTTTTTAAAATTTTACGTTGAAGTTAATTTAGGAATCAGGATAGAAGTAAAATTTTGATGGTGGAATTGTAAAGAACGGAACAGTTGTCAAGCTCAAGTGACGTGGATACTAACATGATGATTTAATGCAGCAAATAAGTAATAAATTGGAAAAACAAACTTTTATTATAAATTTTGTTAGAGCATCTTTAACCCTCAACCCCAAATCCCCCGCAACCCAATTTCTCTTCCTATCACGTCAGTAAAAAATATTATACAACCTACATTTCAACTTAACCAATTTTTCACTCATTAACCTCAACCCTATTTTCAACACTCTCTCTTTTCCTCGTCATTTTTTATCTCATTTTTTATTTCATCACAATAACTTACAAATTATTAAATAAATTATTTTTACAATGACTTAATCTAATTAAATTACAATAATTACGAAAAACACGCAAAAGTTAGATTTAATTAAAATTTGATAAGTACATATTATAATAATTCAAAATTAAAATATTACAATACATGTTACAAACAAAATTAACTTGTATTCATTCCAAAACGTTATCATATATTTTCAATCAAATCGGCTAACAATGTCATATGTTTTCAGGCGTCCAGAACTTGATCTCTGTTACGCAGATGTCTGTTAATATCCACGATACAATCGGTGGAATACCGAATACCCGACTCGTTTGAACTTTCACCGGTGTTTTGAGATTGCTCGTGGATAAATTCATTTATATCCACCAACTTTTAGTAAGAGTCACGTTCGTCCTCCACGATCATGTTGTGCAAGATTATGCATGCAGTCATAATTTTACCGAGAATGTCTGGAGTCCATGCTAGCAATGACCTTTTCACGATGGTGAATCTTGTTTAAAGCACTCCAAATGCGTGTTCCACATCTTTCCTTTTTGCTCCCTGGAGTTGGGCAAACAATCTATATTTGGGTGTTTGAGGAAGAAGAGTCGATTGCATAAATGCTGCCCATTTTGGATAAATGTCATATGTGAGATAGTAACACATATCATACGAGTTGTCATTCACTTCATATCTATCAGGTGGTGCACGACCCTCCAGAATGTGATCGAAAATTAGAGATTGTTGGAGGACATTGATATCGTTACATGATCCTGGGATCTCGAAAAATGAATGTTAAATTCATAGGTCGTAAAATGCAACAACTTCCAGAACAAGTGTTGGTTTTCCACTTCGGTCTTGATATTGCCCCTTCCAAGCAGCTGGACAATTATGTCATTCCCATTGCATACAATCGATGTTGTCTATCATGCCTGGAAACTCTCGTAGCTCACAAACTTGGAGCAGCCTTGCTAGGTCTGCTGGAGTAGGCGTTCGTAGATATTCATCACCGAAATTGCTAATGACACTTTCATAGAATTTTTGGAGGGACTTTCTTGTTGTTGCTTTGCTGAGACGTAAGTACTCGTCGACCTCATATGCCACTACGCCATATGCTAACATCCGGAGCGCTGCAGTGCATTTTTGGATACCTGATATGCTAAGTTGACCCACAACATCTGGTCATTGCTGGAAGAAGACATATGTAGCTTTGAGTGTGTCTATAATTCGAAGGAAGACATTCTTCCGCATTCGAAACCTTCTTCTGAAATTACAATCACAATACACCGGATTGTCATTAAAGTAATCTACAATTAGACGATTATAACCAACCATGCGATCTCTGTCTGGGTTAGAAGTTTGTCTCCTCCTCCTACGTGGAGGTTGCGTATTGAGGTAAGAGGAGAGGTACTCGAGAATTATGTTGGTTGCTTGGTCTATTGCCTCATCTAGGGCATAAGATGATGAAGAGGAGGACTTGGAGTTAGAAGAATTGTCATTAGCCATACTTGAGACTTGGGGGGTTTAAGATGACTTGCGGTTTAAGGTTACATGGTCAATGACCTCCTATTTATAACATTAATTCCTATTTGGGGCAGGGTTAAATCTTTGTCATTCAAATCTAAACCGTTGAAAATTGAAAAATGAACTGTTTTTGTCTATCTAGCTATAAAGAATGTTATATAAACTAACACTTCGGACTTCATTTCCTACAATTCGACTTAATCCACCACCACGACTTACACCAAAAAAATTCCCCTGACCACAACCGTGACTCACGTCATGCACGAGGCACCCCTCAACCACTATTTCCCAGTGGTTATGAACAGGTTTCACATTTGAATCCCTACCAATTCGACCCTTACAACTATCCAAGTTCTTCACAAATTCCACCACTGCAATATTTACCACCACAGCAATATCACAACTCATTACCGCCTTATGACATGTATACCAACCTACTTAGTGGGCATGCCTATCTGAACTTCCAAAATAATACTTCTGGTGATCAGAATCAAAACGACGATCACCCCTCCGCCCAACCAACACAACGCACGTCGTCTCGATCACCAACGCGATCATCACAACCAAACAAGGTGAAGGCCTGGTCTACGTTGGATGATGAAGCGTTGATTTCGGCTTACATGCAGGTTAGTATGGATGCCATTGTCGGTACCTCTCAGAAAGACAGAGCTTTATAAGGTAGAGTGACACACGTGTATGAGCAGGTCACCCGCTCGAACAAGGATGTAGCCCCACGCCTCTCATACTCCTTAAAAGGTCGTTGGAGGAGGTTTGTGCCAGTAGTAATGAAGTGGAGCGGTTGCTACGATGAAGCTCTACGACGGCAAAAGAGTGGATACAACCATGAAGATGTCATTCGTGACGCGCATGTTATTTATGAATGCATTGTCAGTTCTAAGTTCTCATTCCTCCATGCATGAGAAATGTTACGCAAATACCCTAAGTGTAAGTCGTTCGTAAAACCCGGTTCGAAAATTGCAACACGTGCACGCCCACCCATAATTGAATGGGAGGAAGTAGATAGTACTCTAACAACAGGAAGCAGGAGCAAGAGAAAAGGCACGGAAGACTCTTCGACTCGGTCACCTCCACCGGACGAAACAATACCAGATGAAATTCCACAACAACCCTTTCAACGCCTAGAAGGGGTAAAAAAGCAAAGAAGGGAAAACTTCAATATTGTTCACAAGTTAGCATTGAAAAATCAGAGCAAAAACATATGTTGAAGCTAGCCAAGGAGAATATAACATTGATGAACACATTATTTAGTAAGTCAAACTGCACAGAACTGTAGAATCGGACACTCGCAAAGTTGCTAGATTGGCCAAAAAAAATTGGCATCTTTTATTTCCTTTGATTGTCTCAAATTTGATTTAGTTACGATTATGGAAGTAGTTTGTGTTATGTATTTTTGGTTGTTAATTGATTTAAGTAAAATTAATTTCCTTTATTTGGGTTACAATTGACTCATACTTATGATTTTCACTTCGAGAAGACATTCGGAGGTCTCGCTAATTATGGGAAACCAAACACAATATATTTTGGATTTGAAGATTTTCCACTAATTTTGTATTAGTATACTTAATTTAATTGATTTATTTTACTAATTTTCATTAATTATTTACATTTATTTTTATTTTTCATAAATTAATTCTAATTATATAAAATATATATACATATCAATAAAAATTATTTAACAAATATAAATAAATAATTTTTAATAATTTCTTTAAAAAATTAAAAGAAAAACAAAAAAAAACCGGGAAGACCACCTGGCCTCACCTAGGTCACGATTGGATCCGCAGGCCAGACCCAGGTCATGACCCACGTGGGTTGGTCCCTGGCTAAGGCCACTGGGGTCGGGACAAGACTCAACCTGACCTCATTTTTCCATCCGTGAACGATGGCCTTAGAAGAGTTGCGTCAGGGAGGGTCTAGTTGAGATATCCTAAATTACTTTTAAAATTACTGTCAAATATGCTCGTGCGCACAAGAATGAAACAGTTGTTGTAAAGTAGTTTTTAAGAAACAACTATTGTGCTTAGCATTAACATTCCAACGTATTAACAATTTAAAAGTCAACCAAGTTGAGATAACTTAAAGATTGCAGGTCCAAAATCTCATTAATCCAGAGTGATTGTAATTTTCTCATTTCTTCTTCCTTCTCGAGATTTATGTGTGTACATTTGTTTCGTAAAATTAAAATTATACCAAGATTATGTGTACATTTATGTGTGTACATTTATTTATTTTAAAAATAAAATAAAAGTCACACGTTAGGATTGTAGGAGCAATATTATTATACCAAGATGTAACTAATCGAATAAAATAAATTCAAATAAAAAATATTCAAAGTTGGAATCTCTTGCTACAGTTGTCTGGTTGTGAAAGCAACAACAAAATAACACTAGTTAATGTTTTGCATCAAAATTATTAATGGATAGTTGGTGCATATATTGAGAGGCATTACTAAATTATTTCATTGAAATTTTATTTACCTAGGTTGATAAAATCATTCAGATCACTTTCAAAAAAATAACAATATGTCACAAAAAAGAAAGCGAGAAAAGTAAATTAGTTCTTTCAAAGAAAGAATTTGTTTCTTCCAATATTGTAGAAATGCATGTAAAGTTGAAAAGTTTATCTTAAATTTTCAAAAAAACTTGCAACCATCCTGCATCTACAATATGATCTGCAAAACAAACTCCTCCTACCAATATGTTTTGAAAATTGCCTACATATGGTAGTCTACCGTGGTCTTTAATTCCATTGAATTTGGTATTGTTATTTTCGTCGCTTACCAAATTTCAACCCTCAATTTTAAATTCCTAACACCACCTGTAACACAGATTCACAGCACACCTAAATACATGTATACAACAAAATACAACATACGTACACTTAAATACAAAAATACACATTACTACAATCAAATACCACATTTTCAGTTCCAAACCCTTCCTCTCCCACTGTTTATATAATAACCGTTCCTAACTCACAACTCCCCTCGAAGGTGAAACCGTAAACAGAGCAAAACCAAACCAAAAAAATTCCGATTCCTCCATTCCAATGGAAACAACCACCAAATCCTTCCTCCCTTACCTCCTCACCTTCTCCTCCATCTCCATCCTCTCCGCCTTCCTTCTCCCCTCACCTTTCCCAATCGAAAACCATCACCTCCTCGCCAAACCCCACGTCTGGCCGGTCCGTTCCTCGTTAAGATCCAATCTTTTATGTCATTTCCGGATAAGTCGGGGGTCTTCTCAAATGGGTCGATCGAGGTTTTGACGTTGGGTTTGGTTTTTGGCAGGAACTTGAGGTGAACTGGAGGAGTGCTGCGGTCACTATAGTTGGTTTTCTCGGGTCGGCGTTCGGAACGGTCGGGGGGGTTGGTGGAGGAGGCATTTTCGTTCCGTTGCTTAATCTTGTTGTTGGGTTTGATACCAAATCTGCTGCTGCTTTGTCTAAATGTAACCGTCAGAACATGTTCTATTTTTGCTGGTTTTGTGTGTTTTTTTGGTTGTGATGTTTTGGTTTTGTGAAGGTATGAAACGTCACGGTCAAAAAACAACTTTTTTTTTATGGTTGGTAAGATCTCATTTTATTAATTAACTAAGAATCAAAGGTTGCATCGGCATCCTACCTTTCAGTTGATTCTTGATCCCTTTTTTTTGTTTTTGGTCCTGTGAAGGTATGAAAATGTAACAGTCAAAGATAACCTTTTTGTTATAGTTGGAAAGATCTCATTTTATTAATTAATTAAGAACAACAAACTAATTAAGAACCACAAACTGTTAGGCGGGACGTGAACATGTTATGATACATGTGATGTAAACATGTTCTTTTTTTGCTGGCCTTTTTTCTGTGGATTTTGATGATTTAGTGTTTGGTATAGGTATGATAATGGGGGCTTCAATGTCATCAGTTTGGTACAATGTGAGGGTTGCTCATCCCACAAAGGATGTGCCAATCATAGACTATGATCTTGCTCTTCTATTCCAGCCCATGCTCATGTTGGGAATCACCATTGGTGTCTCCCTCAGTGTTATTTTCCCTTATTGGCTCCTCACTGTTCTCATCATAATACTTTTCTTGGGTAAGTTTATTTTCCTCTTATAGTAACAATTTGGATTAACTGGTTGATAGATTTTGTCTTAAAATAGTCAAAGTTAAGAATTGAATTAAATATCAGGTTGGATTAGCTCTTAAGTAGGATAAAGTAGATATATTTTTTGTAAAAGAAATCGTTTTATTTTAACTTGGGTTTTGTCTTGTGTACGTTGGTAATTTATTTCAGGAACCTCGTCTAGGTCGTTTTTCAGGGGAGTTATGATGTGGAAACAGGAAACTTTATTGAAGGTGACAGAATACAAACATTTAATGTAGATTAAAATATAGAAACTTACATTTACATGATATGTATATATATACATACCATTTGCTTAGTGTTCTGTTCATCTGTTGTAAGTATTGTTTTTGGATTCCTAAGCAATAACTGTTTTTTAACAGAAGGAGGTTGAGAAAAGAGAACAACCCATTTCCATCAGCAATAATGAAGAAGGTATGCACAGATTTTACACCACAAACAAGTCTTGAACGTAGTCAGGACAAAAGTTTTAATTGGACATATGTCATTAACAACTACTATTTTGATTCCATTGTTCAGTGCTACTTGATGCTGAGTATGAGTCAATACAACCTCGACATGAAAAATCAGGATTTGTAAGTAAATTCTTATTAAATTACTTGCATCTAAAAGATTGTCAATTATCACTCATGTGGTCCTTGAAATGTTTAACTTGTCTGCTCCTTGAAGGAACTTGTGTGTTTGAACATAAGGTGGAGTGGAGTTTTGGTCCTCATGGGAGTTTGGTTCTCTTTCCTACTCCTCCAAATCATAAAGGCAATTATTTTTCTTTCTAGACTCCACTTCTACTTTTTTACCTCTTCTTTTGCTTATTTTGGTGCAACGTGTGATGTCCAACAGAACAATGCAAAAGTCTGCAGTCCAGTTTTCTGGGTCTTAAACCTTTTACAGGTATGTTTTTTTCTCAGACAAGATCCTCTGTTAAACACCCTTGTGCATGTCAATTTGTCGTGATAGTGTCGTGTATTTTTTATGTTAGACAGTTGTTACTTTGGTTAAACAAGTTGTGTCTACTGTGTCAAGTAGAATTTGATAAAAAGCCAGCACATTCTTAGCATGATATATTATTGTTTTGATAACCATAAACATCTTGAGCAACCACTTTCATAATGTATAAAACAATTCATCAGCTTACATAAGTTGCTTAACAGTGTTCTTTTTTTCGTTGAAATTCAAGGAATCATGTGCTACCATGTCAAATCATGTCTTATTAATTTTCACATCAATTTTTACAGATACTCATGTTAATCAACAACAACAAATTAAAGTGTCCAAAAAAAATTTGTCAAGTTGTTTCTATGGCATCGTCATTATTTTCCCTCAGTGTTATTTTCCCTTATTGGCTCCTCACTGTTCTCATCATAATACTTTTCTTGGGTAAGTTTATTTTCCTCTTATAGTAACAATTTAGATTAACTAGTCGGTAGTTTTTTTGTCTTAAAATAGTCAAGGTTAAGAATTGAATCAAATATCAGGTTGGATTAATTCTTAAGTAGGATGAAGTAGATATAAATTTATTTTCACATCAATTCGTTACAGGTACTCATGTTAATTAACAACAACAAATTAAATTGTCAAAAAAAAATCTTGTGAAGTTGTATCTAGATCGCATTGTCATTATTTCATGGTGGTCAATTATTGTTATCTCATCGTGTTAGGAAATCAAAAATGTATAGACAAGTACTGAAACTATTTATCTGTATCAACATGATTAACTCAACAGTTCCCAGTGGCCATATCTGTGTTTGTGTGGGAGGCAATGAAGCTTCACAGGGAGAGCAAGAAGAGGAGAGTATGTGGGAACTGGGATTCAGTCTGTGAGGCCTCCATAGAGTGGAACATAACACAAATTTGTTTTTGTGCAATGTGTGGTCTTGTTGGTGGCACTGTTGGTGGTCTTTTGGGCTCTGGTGGTGGCTTCATACTTGGTCCACTTCTGCTTGAGATTGGTGTCATCCCTCAGGTAATTAACCACCTTCTGTTTCTCTCCATGTGTCATGTCAGGTTGCAATGTCGATACACTTCAATATTGGTTTGGGAACATGTCAGTCTGAATTTTGCATGTTGTCATGGTCATAACAAGATTTCCTTTTTCAGAAATTAGCCAATGCATTCCCTGCTTCATTTTAGATAATGTGGTGTGTTTGGCAATTGTTCAGAAGATGGACATCAGTAAATCACATGTTGTTTGGTGGTTTGTTATTTAGGCTTTTCTTTGAGTCAAACTTTGAGTCTGCAACAACTTAAGTCTACCCATGTGAATGATTCTTAGCTATTGCTTAGAGAATTGCATAATAAAACCACCCTATGATTTGTGCCCACTGCCTGTAGTGGTCCTGCTTGGTAAGGCATGTGTTTGCCAAACTGGCTAATGTCATGGTGCTTAAAATAGTATTATGGAATTTTTTCGAACATTTGATGATTCAAACAATTCTATGAATTGGATAGAACTGTACTTCTGTTTGATCAGACTTTGTTGTTGTTGCTGAACTTCTGCAGGTCGCAAGCGCAACAGCGACGTTCGTAATGATGTTCTCAGCATCTCTATCAGTAGTAGAGTTCTACTTCCTCAATAGATTCCCAATTCCCTATGGTACCCTCAATTCATCTAACATCAAGATTCAAAACACCAGAACTACTATGATTTTGAAACATAATTAAAACAGGAAATCAGCCTGCACTAATTATGCAAATCTTAATCATATTCTATTTTTGTATGACAGCTGTTTATTTGATGAGTGTGTCCATGTTTGCTGGATTCTGGGGGCAATGCTTTGTGAGGAAGCTAGTGGTAGTGTTGAAAAGAGCTTCACTTATTGTCTTCATTCTTTCCTCTGTCATTTTTGCCAGTGCTCTAACAATGGGTATGTATCTAAACAAAAAAACTCAAAATAAAACTAAAATTTACTTATCACTTGCATGTTTTTTTTTGCAGGTGTCACTGGTGTTCAGAGTAGCATAAGCATGATCAAACATCATGAGTATATGGGCTTTTTAAGCTTCTGCGAAAGCTAATAGCACATTTGATGGTACTTAGTAGCGGTCTTACATTTTTAGAGGTGTTGGTCAATGTCTTATTGACTTTGATCCTCCAATTAATGATTTGGATTGGTGTGTTAGTTCCTCCCTTGCTAACCTCCTTTTGGCAATTAGAAAATATAATAATAATAAAATCATTTTGTGTTACGTCTTATGGTCAAATTTATATTTTCATTGCAAATTTTGGAAACTATTTGTCAAAGAAGACTAAATTGAGCATTGTTTTCTCCTCCATTTCTTTTCTTTTCTTGGCTTAAGGTGTGGTTTTTGTTTTCCAGCAATTTTTGTTTTGGAAGCACTATTCGAATTATTTGTCAATGAAGACTACATGATGAGAATATTCCATTTCCAATTAGAAAACAATGCCAAGTTGTTTGTGGTGATTCCTTTTGTGGGCTCTAATTTTCAATGCCAAATATAGGTCAAAAAAGACTGCGGATGCTTGCCAAGAGAATCTTTGATATTTTTGTTGCTAATTAAGAAAACATTGTATACCATCTTGAAGTTCCATGTAATTGCCAATCAAAACTTTATATGTATAATTTGTTTGCACATTTGATGTGGTTTGGTCATTTCATTTTTTTATCATCATCAAATATACGAGAACAATGATCACTAGCTACTATCGTGAAGTTCCATGTAATTGCGCATCAAAACAAATGGGAAACCTCACAATTGACAAATTATTCTTTCATTTTCCCTGGATAAGATTGCATTTCAGTTATAGAAACATCTGGTTTAAGGTGCGTGGATGATGATAATATTCTTCATTGCAACCTACGTCATTATGTGGAATTTATTACGACGAAGCAAACATAATCCAAGTACATACAGATTCAAGTCTATACTTGTTACTTTCAATTAGGGTTGTAAATGGACTGTTTGTGAGCGGTTATAGGGCTTACCTATGACCTTACCCATCTAATTAAACGGTTCGCGGTTTGGTTTGAAACACGTTTATTTTTACCTCTACCCATGAACCTAACCATTTAATTTAATTAAACGGTTTTGGGCGGTTAAATGATTATATGGTTAAAACTTGATGGATACTAAAATCGATATAAGAATTTGGTAAATAATTAAATGGATAAAAACTTGTCAAACTTGTTAAAAACATCATAAGATCCATAATTTTATAATCAAAACCTCCAAAACTTCATAATCTAAACATTTACAAATTCATATAAAACAACTTCAAACATCCACACATAATGACAATAATAATACAAACAATTATATGTATATAGTATATATAACAAAGTATTATATATATTAATTATGTTTCGCGGTTAAACGGATTGGTTAAATCATGTAACTTTATCCGTTCATTTATTAAACGGTTATGATTTTTACAACCCGTGATCCTACTCATTGGTTCAGTTAGGACGGTTAAACGGTTTTTACCCAACCCATTTACAGCCCTACTTCCAATGCTTGAGAACTTTTAGCCTTTTTTATAAGAAAACATACCCTGGTTAAGGTTAAGCCTGCCTGGTGCCCATGTTGGCTAATCCCTATAATGTTCATGCAATTTAATGACATCCTTCTAATTATTAACTGATTAAGTACGAGATCAGATGTGAATAAAAAATCTTCTCTCTCAAATTGCCCAACTAACTCAACGACAAATAAAATAAGACAACAATTCCACAAACACTTTCGAAATTGATTTTGACTTACACAAACACCTGCAGAAAGTCATTTATTTTACACGACTTCCTGTGATATTATTTCTTCAATAATTATTTGCATCACCTTATTTGATATTATTTCTTCAATAATTATTACAATAGTAATCGACTATCGAAAAACATTTGGTGACTAGATTATGTTATCATTTCTCATTTTAATCGAGCTCCAACCAACATTTTTTACACAAACTTGAACTAACTTGTTTATTTTCAAGCTAAACGAGAAAAGTTGTATATACTAGTAACACTATTCTTCACACTGTCATGTGTATCTCTGAATTTGGTTGTCATATTTATCTTGTTTAAATTTGTATTTGTTTTATGGGAAGCAATTGATTTTGAGCTCAGCAAAAAATATCTTTCTTCCTACTTATCAACACAATAGATCAAACGTTGCATATCTATAATCACTAAGAAAAGTTGTACATTTAAAATCATTTAGTAGGATTATAATCACTAAGAAAAGATGTACATTTATAATTTAGTAGGATAATATTTTATAATATGCTTTAGGGTATTTTAATGGAATAAATATAATAATGTAAATATAAGATGCCACTACAATGTAAAAGTAAAAGTAAAAGTTTTATGTTTTTTTATGAACAAACACAAAAATAATTTAAATTAATTATACATTGGGTCAATGAGAAACGGAAAAAATTAACATGATCATGTAGTGAGATCAGAAGCCATTTTTTTGTTAATCAGAAAATAAACAGTTTTAAAGGCAACTTTTGCAATAAAATCAGAAAAAAGACAGTGGGAAATGGGATGCAAAAATAAATCTTACTCCAAACGCCACATAACCCAGACGCCATACGTCTCTTTGTTTGTTTGTTTGTTTGATTCGTCCAGATACATCTAGGGATGAAATTGCAATTTCCTTTATCTCGACATGTTTGTTTGATTTGCCCAAATAAATCTAGAGATGGATTTGCAATTCCCTCTATCTCGACACGTTCGCCCGAGTCTGAATTTGTGGCCCAGTCTGATTCGAAAATTGAGTTAAGGTTTCGAGCCCGAGTCGGACAATATGACCCCGAGATCGGGTCCTCTCTTTCCCCTCTTTGGCAATTCCCACAACTAACTCCCTCTTATGGCGCGCCTCCTCCGCTCCGCCGCCGCTGCCGCCACTCGCCGATTCTCCTCCACCACCACCTCCCCCGTCTTCCCCCCTCCACCCCGCTCCCATCCCGATCCGGGCTCCCGCGGCGTCCAGTGGGTCTTCCTCGGCTGTCCCGGCGTCGGGAAGGGCACCTACGCCAGTCGCCTCTCGAAGCGACTCGCCGTTCCCCACATCTCCACCGGAGATCTCGTCCGGGATGAGCTCCGTTCCTCTGGTCCCCTCGCCAAGCAGGTATGAAATTTAAGATTTTTCTTTCTTTTTTTGTTTTTGGTAAAGTTTGGATCTTTCTGGGTTTGAAATGGTAGGCAGATCGGTTTAACGATAACCGAAACTCACAGGATTGGTCGGTTGTTGCCCATTGTTGTAAACTTGGAATAGTTAGAGCTTCGTTTAGATCGGAATGGAATTGAAGGCGGATTTGTTTAATAATGATAGCCGAAATTTGCAAGAAGGTGTAAAATTTGGATCTTTTAGGAAGTGATTTGTTGGTGGTTGTTATTACCTATAAAAGGTGGGGCTTTTTTTGAAGATTTGAGTGGAATAGAGAAATGGGTGTGGATCTGTTTGACAGTGCCTGAAAGGCGTAGGATGGTTTAAAAATTAGATCTTTTAGGTAGTAATTTGTCGGTTGTTGCTGTTTGTTGTAAATGGTGGTGCCTTTTGTAGAAGTTTTAGTGGAAGAGTGAGATGGGAGGCAGATCTGTTTAGCAATAGCTGAATTTTGTGGATGGTTTGAAGTTTAAATTTTTTAGGTTGTGATTGGTCGGTGGTTGCTCATCGTTAGTTGGGTTTTTTTGTGGAGATTTGAGTGACAGAGTGAAGGAGTCGGATCTGCTGGAAATAGATTGTTTGTTTGAGGAATCATATGCAGATCAGTTAACAAGTATTGGGTTGTGGAGGGCACCTGGACGAGTTGCAATTCGTAAGGTTGGTGTAAAGTTTATATCATTGTGGACCTATATGCGGAGTTTGGAGATGGATTTGTTGGTTGTTTGCTCCTAGTTGTTAAGCTTTTGCCTTTTTATTTGAACTGTTGAGTTGGAGTAATATAATGGGGGTTAAGTTTGATGGAATGGATAGTTCATGGAGAGGAGATGTGGATCACCTTGTAAATGTGTGGATATTGAAGACTGTGTGTGGACCAGCCACATTGTGCAGGATAAGTGTGAAGTTTTGATCTTTGAGGTGGTCTAGAAGTTTTGGGGATCGATTTGTTGTTTGTTGCTTCTAAATTTCTGATTATTGAAGTTTGGGACTACAGGTTTCCATCCCAAAATGAAACATTGTTGCTGAAAGACCTAAAAAAAATTAACCACCTGGACTGACCCTCTTTCTTCAACAAAAACAAAATCTTTAATCTCAAACTAATTGGGATGGGCTAGAAATGAAACTCAACAAGGATCATGGTTCAAGCATGTGAATCTTCTTCTTCCTTGCACCCTCATCCAACCCTTTTTCTTCAAATATTGGAAAATTTTCAGAATTGGTGGTTATAAAGATCAATGAGCCTTTTTGACATGTGTATACACATTGACATTTGGTTTCACTGTAGCTTTTATGAGTGTTTTCAAATTTTCCATCATGTAACTTGCAATGTATGTCGCCCATTGGATGATTACCCGATAGGATTTTGTTGGATCTGTGTACCAGTATTCCAGTAGGGGCAAATGTGCAGTTTAATAAACTCTGATTAAATGATTTAGATAATTTCAAAAAAAACTAAAAATATAGTTGAAGACGACAGAATCTTACCAGTTTAATCCACCTGTAGAACCAGTGACCCATTGAGGCCTGGCCTATTTAATGTTTGATCCGGGTTTCAAATCCTTGATGAAAGGAGAAAATAGGAACTTAGGTCTATATATACAAACCCAAGGAACCTTTCACTATCTCCTTAATTCTTGGTCAGATCGCCACTTTCATTAAGAAACATACTCTCTCCAACTTGATTCTGGAGGTTTTGTACACATACAATTTCAGTTTGAAGTTCTTCTTAGTTAGTCAACTGTTTTGTTTATTTTTAATCTAAGCCTTTGGTTATAACCTGTAGGTAATTTGCCTCTCGCCTAAAAACCAAACTGCTTTGTGTTTTTTGCTTTGACATTACCCTCCAACTTATGTTGCTTATTTTGTATCGTGTGTTAGCTTTTCTAATGTGGAAAAAGAAAATCTCCTCAGTCTCTGGTTGGAGCTGTAGGAGGGATTCAAAGTTAGGTCTTTGCTTACTACATCGATAATTTCCCCTGCCACCTTCTGAACCATTACTATTTGTAACTTCCTTTTTCTATTTTAGAAGTTCATGTCAACAATTTTATTTTCATAGCTCACAGAGATTGTGAATCAAGGAAAATTGGTTTCAGATGAAATTATAATAGATCTGCTATCCAAACGACTTCAAAAAGGTGAAGCTAATGGCGAATCCGGTTTCATTCTTGATGGCTTTCCAAGGACAATAAATCAAGCGGTGAGTTGTTAAGTTTATCTTTCAATGTAGACGATGATCTACTTATTTCTGTAGAGGAACTACATGAATGATGAATCTGTAGAGGAACTTCACTTCTATGTCTACCCAGCTTCTTTTATGTTTTAAATTGATCCAACAGATCTAGAGGAATGTTTTATATTCTTTATTGTTAGGTTTCATTGCAGGTTGCTATTTTAGTATTTAACCTGCATCAGTGCTTACTTTTTGTGGTTTTCTTCAAACTCTCAGGTAATCCTGGATGGAGTTACAGATATAGATCTTGTGGTCAATCTTAAACTTAGAGAGGATGTACTGATCGAGAAATGCCTTGGAAGAAGAATGTGTAGCCAATGTGGGGGGAATTTCAATATCGCTTCAATCAATGTCAAGGGGGAGAATGGCCAGGCTGGGATTAATATGGCCCCTCTTCTACCTCCAGAAGGTTGTGCATCAAAGCTTATCACGAGGGCTGATGATACTGAGGAGGTTGTTAGAGAAAGGCTTCGGATATATAATGACATGGTATATTCTAGTCTTGTTTTCTGGCAAACCATTGAAGCATTGCATGTAACATTTTATTGAAAGGGTTTCTAAATTTTCTTTGCATCTCATGTGTTAACAATGCCATTTACGGAGAGAACACTGGTTGAACTAAATAAAAAAGGATGAAATAGGAATGAGGATCTAGTGATGCTTGTTGAAAATCTTGGATCTATGTTAACTTTATTATATAACATGAGTGATTCTCAATTTTCAGTAGTGATTCAAGAATACTACTATATACCATCATCAAATTTTACATGGCATTTTTTTGTGATGAGCTCTGAATTCTTCCTAATGTGTACTTCTGCAGAGTCAGCCACTGGAGGACTTCTATCGCAAACAAGGAAAACTATTGGAGTTCTACCTACCAGGTGGAATCCCAGAGACATGGCCAAAGCTCTTGCATGCCCTGAATCTGGAAGACCAGGATGAGAAGCTATCCGCAGCGGCATGATTATAAGTTTTGACTAATCATTATTACGGCTTTTTTTTCTAAATAGAGCTTGATTGGCTTTCAAAGCCATGAAAAGACCGACGAGCTTTCTTGCTACTGAAGAGTAAACCTGATTTCTGAAATAAGGAGAACGTATATGATAATTTATTATTGAAGTTCTTAATTTGAGGCTGCTAAGCAGTAAATTTTGGTAGTGCTTGCAACTGCTATTTATCAGCTTGTTGTTGCATGTTTCTTTCACGTTTCACATATTTTAGGCCGGTCGATTCCATTTTTCAGATGGCTAGGCTGTTTTTATTTTTCTGGAAATAACAGACATGTAACGGTATATTAAAATTCAATTCTTCATATCTTATCTGTAACATTTACATTATCTATTCTTGAGTGGAATACTCAATAAGAAGGATATTGTCATGACGCTCTTGTTTGTTAGGCTTCATATGAATATTTATGATGTTATTTATTTACAGCAGCCCAGTCTTGATTAATGTTTCTCAAGTTCGGATATATCCTTTTAGCCAGATTGATTTTGTAAATTGTTCCATTATACATTTAGACTTGGTCGAATTGCATATCTTAGTGTAACATCATATAATAAACAAATAATTTTTGTGTTTCGTTGGGTTGCAATATATATGGAAAACCTTTTTATGTTCTCAAAATTTTTGAAGGCTCAAAATATGTGACGTTATGCTCTAGATTCCAGTGATCACATAGGCAATCTCATGTCTTCAGCACAATTAAGGTTAGTCAAGTTGGTAAATTTCTTGCCATGGAATAGTGGATTGTACATGAACTCTAATTGAAGTAGTAAAAAAGAGGTTTAGACCTACTCGTGTCTAACAATTAAGTGGTGTTAACTTACGAACCACAAGGAATACGAAGGCACAACTCATTAACATGCGTCCATTACGTCAAAATGTCGAACTTTCATTAGACAATAACATCTGTTTACTTGAACACTAAACAAGTCAAACGCACCAGATGTATGTTATATAACACAGGCAAGTGGATATACCACAAAGACAAACTATATAGTTAGCTTAGTCCACATAATTAGTGAGCTAAGATATTAGCAAAACAAAACCAATGTGATAACTACATTTCTTTATGCAAGTGATTACCCCCACTTTGCCATCAATGTCTGATGCGCCATTTAACTACATTACATGTATTATATATTATCTGAACATGAGTTCAATTTTTTTAATCTAACTGAAACTTATACTAATATACCATTTCGTAGGTTGCTAACACTTGGTTAGATAGTATCCTTGGAATGGCCGAGAGGGATCTAGCAGAAGTAACCAAAAGTTGTAATAAGTTTATACTTTGAGGGAAACATTAATTAAGATAAGATAAGAGACATTAATTAAGATGTAAAAGATATGTCCACTAGCATAAATATTGTAGTGTTAGCACTTAAGTGTGTAACATAAGTTAGTTGCAGGTAGTTGTCAACCATGCAATCCAATAAATAGACCACAATTTCCAGTTTCAACAAACCTCGATTTAAAGTCTTTTAATTGTTTAGCAAAAGAAATCCATTGGTTGCCAACCAAACTCATAAGATTCCAAATTTGTTGCATCATTCCTTCTTTTGGGTGATTCTGGAGATACAGTTTAGAGTATTATAAGATTGTCTTGTTGAGGGAAAAAGTTGGGCATGTTTTAAAAACTAAAATTGTTTTGCAGGAGACAGTGCTTATGTCATGATAATGATTTGAAAAATTAAAGAATATCACGCTTAATGATATGATATTAAGAGAAGTAGTGTGAAGGAAAGTTGCTATCGTCTCACCACTCACCAGAGAACTTTAGATTATAGCCTCAACAAATTCTACTCAACTAGTTCTCATATTTTGTTGAATAATATTAGAAATCTTTTACATCAACATTATTGATGTTTTGTATTATTTAATCATTGATATTGAATTAATAGAATTCCACCACCTCTTTGAAGGTGTTTCATTTTGGTACCTAGAGTTCGAGTTACATATTTTGGAACTTTACAAACCAAAATGAAATGCTCTACGGGAGTGTTTGTGGTGTGGGGAGTCCTGAAAATGATTTTCAGAATCAAACAAAAAACAGAAAAAATAGAATCTAGGAGAAAATATTTTTCTTTTAATTGGATTCTATTGTTTATGCATATTTGGACAAATAATTTTATGTCAATTTAGATACCGAATACGGATGACCAAAAGAAGGTCAGTGAATCGAGATTAGATAATGAAAATTTTCTAAACAAACGTGAATATATGAGCGAATACATTTTAGTTATCCAAACTGGTAATTCTTTTTAAGCATGTTGATGCCTTAGTCCACCCAACGACATTCTTTGAGTAGATGCAAAGAAATTCAATTACAAGTATGAAAGAGTGTCCGAACTTAAAATATAATTCAACAATACTTATGAGTAATCCTGTGAAATAAGCAATAATAGTGTTTTATCACTGTTAAGTGCTCAAACTTTATGACTCCACTCCACAAACTCGGACGCTCTTGTCATCCTAACATTTTTTTCTGAAAAAACTGAATATAATTTTTTCCTAATTTATTCAACAAAAACAAATAATAATAATAATAATAATAATAATACCTTATAAAAGTAAAACCCACTTCTCACCCATGCATAAAGAAGTATAGTTCCATGCAGACCCACTTCTCAGTCCATAATGCGCTCACTAAATTACCAACATATATACAAACTTAACCAACTAATCAAGATTCAAGACCTCTCTCTCTCTCTCTCTAACAATTTTCTCTCTCTAAAATAACCAATCACGTGCTCATTCCCCGAGAACATGTCCCCACAAGACGCCCTCTGACTCCCACATCCAACGATCTGGCGGAACACCAGAACGCGCTGTGCCTCATCCAACCGTCTGGACAGAGCCACGTGTTCCAATCTCAACCGTTGGTTCTCCCGCTCAACTGCCAATCTTTGCTGCGAGGCCATGCAGACCCGGTTCGCCAACTCCCGGTTCACGAACCCGAGCCGGTCTAGCTCCCGGTTCAGGTCCTCCATCTGCTTCCGCTTCCGCATGCGCGACCGACGGGCCGATTCGCGGTTGGAGATCATGCGGCGGAGGCGGCGGTCGTCGTCGGAGTTCGGGGTTGCGGGATGGACGGGGGTTTGGAGGGGAATAAAACCCGGTTCGAACCGGGGGAGTTGGAACATTGTGGATGGATTGTTTGGAGTGGGAGGGAGGAAAGGGAGGTGTAGAGGTTGTGGGGAGGGGTTTTTATAGGTGGTGGAGTGGAGTTGGTGGGACCTACTAATTTTATTTTTTTTTATATTTTTTCTATTTTAATTTAATTCATTTTTTTTAATTTTATCTACTATATTATTACCCTCCCACTTCGTTTTAAAACTTAACCTCCCAACTCCCAATAGTATTGGAATTCAATTATTGATCTTGGTTAACTCAAGAAAATCGATCTCCTAAACTAACTGGTATTTAATACCTAAACGTGAGAATGGGTTTATCGAATTTTCAAGCTGAGCTTGCGTCGGTTGGTGAACCATTGGCTATATTATGTTTCTTATTACTAATAATTGTCACATTAGTGATGATATATATGTATTTTATGACCAGGGGACGCACTAGAGGTTGAGTAGGGGTCGCGACCCCAACTTCGTTTTAGGATTTGTTTACATGTATTAGTGTTAGGTTTCCAATTTGAGATTGGTACAAATAAAAACATTATACTTGAGTCTCACCTGATGAGGTGAGACTCAAGTAACAAGTAAAAATGAATTTGAGTCCATTTCAAAATATATATATATATATATATATATATATATATATATAATTTCGAGTCCAATCTTGTTCGATGCTTGTCATCATGCATGCGGTCAGTAAATCTACCTCAAGTTTGTACCTTTGTGGCTTTGTCCATCATATACAACAGACCAATATTATAACAAACCGAAAAGGTTTCATATTATACATATCGTATAAGAGAGTCACATACTACTATACTTTTTCGTATTATCGTGTATAATATACAAAAACAACGTGACATTTAGACTAGTAAAGTGAGAGTGTTGATACTATTTACTTACGTATAAGGTACTTATATCATATGAAGTATTTTAATATAAATTCCCACTCACACCACTCAAATCTTCTCTCTCCGACTCCATATATACCTAAACTTAAGATGATGTGACATGGCGGATCTAGTGGTCTTGGGCCTTGTTTGTGGGCCTACAAATCTTGGTGGGTCCATACTTTTGAGTCAGACAGCATGATGTCGGCCTTTTTATATTAGTGGTGATGGGAGGTTTTTGTTTTAGCTGCTTTGCAAAAAACAAAAAAAAAAGTTTTTGTTTTAGCTTAATGGGGAAGAAACAGTTGTTTGACGTGGAAGTTTTTTGTTGGTTTGCGGTTGGATCACGTGGCATTAGTTGGTCTATGTCATGTGATTCGCATCAACAAAGTTCGAACTTTAGTCATGGGCTATTTGGCTAATTGAACCCTTTTCCAAGTACAACCCATTTTCCTTTCTACAGTCTATAACATGGAGAGTGAAAAGATTGGGTTCTTTTCTTTTGTTGACTTGAAATTTAGGATTCATTGTTTCTGACATTTGGGTCAATTTTGACTTTTGAGTCATCCACGAGAAATTTTGGCTTCGAAATGCAACTTTGGGTGGAAATTTTGATGCTTGAGTGCCAATGATTAGCATTTAGCGTGTGAATATTATTGTTAACAATGAGTAGAAGACAACCTAGAATTTAGGAATCATTCGTATTTCGTGGTCATTGTTAATTTCTATGGCATATTTCTCCATCGTGATTTTCAAGACGTTCTCGCGGGTAATTTTGGCTTCAAAATTGTTTTGAAAGTTAGACTTCTTAAGAGCGTTTATGTTCGCATGATCGAGTAGTGGAAAAACAAATTTAGTGGAAGACTTACTGATGACTGAAATTTATCCTGTAAATACTGTTATAATGAGTAGAATAGACGTCGTGCGAATACACGTCGGATGTCTATAGAATAGACGTCGGATGTCTATACGTCCGACGTCTATACTGTTACAATAGACGTTGGATGTCTATACGTCCGACGTCTAAGAATAGACGTCGTGCGAATACACGTCGGATGTGAGGGTGTTGATATCCGACGTGTATAGGCCTTAACATCCGACGTATATGACATTTTCTGTAGTAGTGAACTCACCTATTATTCTTTAGCTTGTTATGACTTATGAATGCTTGTCTCTATAAGTAGTTATTAGTCATTACAATTGAGCCCAAACCTTGAGTACTAAAATGTTAAACAGAAAAAATAATAAGATATCCCATGACTTAAGCTTTGTTAGTGGGTCGCGCAAAATCTTAATCTACTTTATTGTATTAAAGAAAACAACTAAGTATACATGAAAATGTCCAGTGGCCAAGTATAATCTGAAGGCAAGAGTTGCCCAGCATGTCACATGACTGGTTCATTAATAAAAAAACTTTAGTGAACCAAAAAATAGGATAGAAGCAAAAGAAAGACCCAACCGCTGAAAAGGCTTTGCTTTTGCACTTCCCCATGTGAAGGGTGGTTACAACTTCTCCTTTTCCAACCACATGTCAGTTAGAAATCTTTGAGATTCACATAAACTACCAAACCCAAGCAAAATAGGACATGTAGTGTTCCATTACATGCCGACTTTGTGTTCTTCATGTTGTGGTTGGGAAATATATATGATATATATAATTCTTTGTTTTTTTCCCTTTTGCATGGCTTTGCATGCATTCGTACCTGAAGAATGTTTTGGTGGATGGAAAGATTCTGATACCAATCTATGGTTGGTGCTCCTCACATGTTCGGTTTGGATAGTTTTGGGAAAGAATCTCAATGCTGGCTGGTCTGTAAGGTATCTAGACTATTGTCAGTTCGTAAGCCAAAGCGAGAAGGACGAGATGGTGGTGGGTGTGGTAAGGAAATGTGATTGTCAATATGGTTTTCATTCCTTAAGGTAACAATGACATTGACATGGTGAACAGGTTGTTTTGATTTGTTGTCTTTTGAAATTTTTACACGATTAATAGGAGTATATTTATAGAATTTACTTGCAGAGTGGCTCAATGTTACATCATGATCATGTCATTAATTAGCATTGGTGAGGGTTAATTGTTAATTATTAACGGTGGGTAACGGATTCGTATCCCATTAACCGAGGGTTATTATGAGGTTAGAGTATGAACATGAACTTGCTTCATATCGTGTCGGTACTTTATATACAATGGAAATGTCTTTGTATTTACAGGTGGACAGTCTGAATTAAAGCCTGAATATAAAAATTAATGCTTTAATATCATGTGAAACTTGATGACCCATTAATTCTGTATAGTTTAAAACTTTAATACTTTCGCAAAGAAGTAAGCAAAATTCTATTATAAAATGATATCATTGTTTTTCCTTCAGACGTCAAGTTGGTGGTCTAAGATGAGTGAGGCTTCAAAAAAGTTCGGGAAAGCTAATGGTGATGGAAAAACTAAAAGCAAATATAGGTTTTAGAATGGAAGATATGGTCAATTAGCAATTCGGTTATATGCATGTTAAATAGACCTATCGAATTAAGCTCATGCTCAACAAGTGCTCGCTTCAAATTAATTAAATATGGATGGATTCAAAAACTTAAAATTATTTTTGTTTTTCATGAGCTGTGTCTGAGCATAGGAATACCACACTTTGAGTTCATGGTTTCTTGTTTGGGAAGTGATGTATATTTTTCGGTTTGCAATGACTTCTTTACCTTTTGTTTGTAGGACATTGTTTATGCACCTCTGGCTTGGAAACCATGTGTAGAACATTGGTTTCGGACTAAACTAATTGGTCAAGAATAATGTACTTTTCCTTCATATGATCTCTTTCCTTTTAGGTTAGGACATGATATCATGTGAATTCCAAGCGAGCAAGCCAACAAACAAATTCATCGACGAGTTCCAAGTAAGCGGGCTAACGAGCAAGCTCATCGATAGACTTCAAACAACTCGTTGACGAGCCAAAAGACCCTTGCAGGGGGGATATTTTTGCAATTAAAAGAAATAAGATCGCATGGTAATAAGAATCATAAGATACAACTTACAAGACACCCCCATAATCAAGCACCCTTCCAAGTCAAAAGGTGAAACTTGAAAAGGAAAATAAATAGGACTCAAAAGAAAAACAGAAAAAAGTGTAGAATAACACATGGGCCTTTGCAAGCAAACTTAGAGATGTGAATCTGATAATTATAACATTAGAAATACAACAGAGTAGTTCCAGGAGTCATACATTCAGTTTGTCACCTTGCAAGGATAATTTTCTTTTCTCCAGAACAAAAGAAAGCGACTTCCCCTAAACATATAAGACCACCAGAACAAGTAATGCCTTACAGAATTTTGCATGTTAAGACAATATCAAACATTACATTACTCTTTCATGTTTCCTGAAAGTCAGAGAAAAACACAAAAAAGGAAGAACTCCAGATTTGAGAGCACATCCTGAAGCAAAACTGTCTGTCACTTTGAACCATGCCTTGACATTACCACCAGCTGGAACATGTCCCTGTTAAGGCTTCACAAAATGAGGTGCAAGTAGCTTAGGGACCGTAAAGCCGGTGAATGAGTCTACCGAGAAGAGCTCCTTCAACTTGTCATCACATAGAATACGCCTCTTATCGGAAGGATCCTTCAGTGAAACAAATGAAGTATCACTACAAATTTACTTGTACAAGACCATTGATAGTCCATGAGGTTGTCCAACCACGAGGCATAGATGTCACAAAGACCATGGAAATATCATCACATAGATGCGCATTAAAAATACAAAATTAGAAAAAACTAGGGCGAAATTCACCATCTATCTATCCCAATTCCCAACCATGAGACAATTAAATGACCACATAAATCTCATACGTGGATAAGCAAAGGTTGCATGTGACAAGTTGAGTCATTATGCAATTTGCACCATTGGGCTGAAATACTTAAGTTACAATGTAGATGAATTCATCAAACACTGTTACTCTTTGCTTGTTTTTTCCAATCCTTGTTAGCTGATAGAACAAATTAATAGTGCATTAGTCTTTTCGCTTTTTTCTTTTTGCAAACTGGAGGAAAGTTTACCATTTTTGCAGCTTGATATAAAATCCTACGCTAATGCCCCTTCCAAGAAGTGAACCCATGACCTTTTGGCACAGGAAAGCACTCTTTGCGCCTATAAACTACCCAAAGGGGTTTTTTTGTGCCTGTAGGAGTCATTTTGTTCTTTTCTGCCACAAATAATAATTTTCAACTTGCAACTAACTAACTAAGGGATCTCAAGTTGCAAATTAGTAGTAAAACAAGACAATAATGTCCACCGAGTTACCTGCAGATTGTTTTGTTTAATGTACTCCCACATTTTCTTAACAACCTCAGAACGTGATAGCGCACTTTCACCTGTGCCAATGAAATTGGCTAGAGCATCTGAAAGAGGAAGAGGGGTGAGAAAACCGTTGCTCCCTGCTTTCCGGCGTTTTTGCTTTTGGGGCGCCTCATCTGAACATAAAGAAATATCATAAGCTTGCTGCAAGACTTTATGATTCTGTAATTTGTAACAATCAAAGCATACTGGGTTCCTCACCTTCGTCTTCTTCTTCCTCCTCCTCACTGTCATCTTCCTCTTGTTTTTCTTTCTTCTGCTGCTTTTCTTTTTGTTTTTGTTTTTCTTTTGCTGGAGGTGCTAAATATGCAAAGAAGCCAATCAAAATCAAATCAGCAGCACAAAAAAGCTCATAATCTTGGGAAAGAGACCGAATATTGCTAATCAACTACAACAAAACCCGAAGAAATAGTACATGAGAACAAATTGATGATAGTCACAATGAACACTAAGTATTTTGGCGACTGACTAGAACAGCAAGGGTAAGAGATAAAACTACATTAATGAAGATACTACTACCGCTCCATACATATCATATGGCACATCCAATGTTATGGTCAGAAGATGTATTACAAGCAACTTCTTCACTATCTTAGGCAAGTACTTGGTGACATTTAAATAAAGCACAAGATGTGAGTGATGTTTGACAGATATAAGACAGAAAAACAGCTAAATTTAGCTCTTACTCTTTTTTTCCTGGAATACTTCTCATGTTTCAACTAGTAAATACTGGTTGAGTATCATATAACACAATTCCATAATGAATGCTTTATTAATTTTTAAGGCAAACTATGTACATTTTCAAGCAAATGACTAGTATGCATCTTCAAAGCAAAACACACACCTAGCACTGAAGAGTTCCTTAACAAGCTCAACCCTTAATCACCAATTCACCATAAATGAATTTCATAAACTTCTAAAACATTTAACAATTCAGACCAGAGTATGAAAACAAACTACAAAATAGTAATGCCTTCATAAAAGATTGCAACAAATGTTAACAGAGAAGCAATTATTTGCTCGTGAAAGTTTGGATGAAAAAGTATGGGTGGAGAACTAACCACTATCCGCACCCAAGGGCCAAATATGTTTTGCCAAAACCTTGTTCATCTGAAACATGTCAATAGTCTTGACTTTGAACAGTTCGTATAATCTATCATCACATATAATTTTTCTCTTGTTTTTCGGATCTTGGAGACTGTTTTCACGAATATATGCCCATATTTGTTTAACAACCTGAAAGTCAAACAGAAAATATTAAGTTAGTAACTACGTAGAACCAACCAAGTACCAACAATTCAAAATGGGTTGCCTAGACATTACCTGTGTTCTTGGAAGTTCGCTTTCTCCAATGAACTTTTGAAGTTGAGGTGATAAACTACACACTTTCGTAAACCCTCCAGCCTTCCTCTTGGTGCCAGTTTTGCTCTTTGAACTAAATAAAATATATAACATAAACTTTTCAAAGGACTGTAATAGAGGTGGACATAGAAAGTAACTAAGGTAATGACTGGCTTCTGCAGAAACTTGGATGGGTCATAAAACAAAGAGGATATATGAGTGTACATAAGAAAATCTACATTAGAATGGCAATTCAAAATAAACATGGAAGGACACTAAAACTTCACAGAATACATTTCCAAAGACATCGTGCCTGAGTGAGTATGTGACAAAAAACCATGCATTAGCAAACAATTGTATGACACTAATATGTTGGACAACCTGATAGTGGTTACTAATTCGTACCTACAAATCACAAACACAAAGACTTCATGGCAAATCCATTCATTTCCAAAAACTTATCCAAAACAGTATTTTCATTCCACAAGATGATTTCACTGGGGAGATGTAGGAAAAGCTGGCCAAATAACTTGTTGTAAACAAACGAAGTAAGCTGACCGTTGACCACAAATTAGCAAACACTACCAGGAAATGCACAAAAAAGCAGCTCACAGTTTCGGACAAGATTAAGAGAACAATTTGTGGATGCACAAATGCATTTACGCACCCTAACATGAAATTGATGAAAAACAACCAACAAAAACTGCAATGCCCTAAAGTTTTCGTTTACTAGCACACGAAGAGGGTCTTCGTCTTATCAGCACAATATTTCACTCGCTTGCCAAATAAAACCAACCCAAACCTTCCAAACTCCAGAAAAACCTACCTGTCCAACCAAACCAGACAACAAACACCAAAAGCCACATCTTTCAGTCATTGACCTCTGAAAAGGTCAACTGTTTTACCTATTTTCGATCACTAATCCCCTTCTTTTCCACATTCACAACTCAGAACAATACTTTAACAGTCATCCCCACTTTCTCAACCTACAGCCCCAAACCTCCCAAACTCCATCAAAACCCCACATTTCAACTAAATCAACAAATAAAACACCAAAACACACTATCCTTCAAAGGTTGGACTCCAAAAGGTGCATTTTTTTTACCTTTCCCTTTCATCACTAGTCCCCTCACCCTCCTCCTCGCTTTCTGCCTAATCCCCAACTTCCGCAACCCAAAACCCCAAACCATCCAAACCCCATCTTTCACCCAAATCACTCAACATACACACCCAAACACACAATCTTTAACGGATAGTTCCAATTACTTTACGTTTTCTTCCATCACTAGTCTCCTCTCCTCGGCTTCAGCCTAATCTCCAAAACAACCCCAAACCTCCTAAACTCCATCAAAAACCCATCTTTCTCCAAAATCACTCAACATAAAAGCAAAAGACAATCTTTAACGGAAATTTCCAAAAAAAAATTACGTTTTCTTTCCGTCACTAGTCCCTTCTTTGTCGCCCTCGCCTTAAGCCTAATCTCCAAAACAACCACAAAACACTAGTAAAAGACACAATTTTTAACCCCAAAAAACCCAAAAAAATATCACCTTTTTTCTCATTATTAGTCCACGCTTATTCCTCCTCCGTAGTCACAATTTACAAGAGTATTTTAACCCTAATCTCACATTTCGACCAAACCACTAAACAAAAACACCAAAAGACACAAACTTTAACAAAAAATCCAATTTTTTCCACCTTTTCTTCCCCTCACTAGTCCCCTCCTCTTCCTCCTCCTCATCCTCCTCTGCCTTCTCCTCGTCCTCCTCCGCCTCCTCCTCCGCGTTCCCCTCTCCTCCATCTTCGTCCTTCTCCTGCTCCTGAAGAAAGAGGTCGATCTGCTCCCTGACGAACGCCTTCTTCTCCGAAAGCTCGACCCCGAAGTGCTCCTCCAGCCTCCGACGCACGATGGCGGCCGTCGTCGTCGCCAGGTCGGCCGTGGAGAGCACCTCCCGGAGCTTCTCGACCAGCTCCGAATCCGACACCATCCCAGAACCCTAGAAATTTGGGGGTTTCGGAGGGATTTGGGGGTTTGGGGGCGGACGGGCGGGGAGTGTTGGCCGTTGGATTCGGATGCCTAATTTGGTAATGCTTAATGCATTCGATCCATTTCCAGGGTTCAATGGGTGCGAGTTTAACTTGTCAACCCGATCGAGTTTCTTTAGGATTTTTCAAAGTATTTTGTGTCGTTAGTTCAACATAATTGTAAAGTTAAGAAGAAAGTATTACAAAATAAATATTAAATGGGACCGATATGATGAATGTCTAATTTGGTATTGTTTAGGATTCATTTGGAGCGTCAGGGTGTGGCGGGACGAGTTTAACATGTCAACCGATCGAGTTCCTTTTGGATAATGAAAGCATTTTGTGTCGTTATCTTCAAATAATTGTATGGTTATGAAGGAAATTATAACAAAATAAACTCCAAACGGGACCAACGATGTATACCTAATTTGGTAATGCTTAAGATTTGTTTGGAGCGTTAGGGTTGGATGGGGCAAGTTTAACCTGTCAACCTGATCGAGTTCCTATTCGGGTTCTTAAAGCATTTTGTAAAGCAGTAAAGCTATTGTAGAGCTATTGGCACGCCCCTCGTAGTGCTACTAAGGTCTTTTCACTTCACATATCCACACATGGTGGGAACTGGCAACCCTTCCCACCATGGGATTTAACCCATATTGCGACTTCATGGAATCTTGCAACAAATTTGGGCTTAATATCTCATCATGGAGAATGGCACACAAAATCCTCAACAATGTAAGATTTAAACAAGGTCTAGGTCCTATTAACCATACAAGTTGTTTGGATATATAGATAAATAGAAATAAGAAATTGACTAACCGACTGGAGAAATTAATATACCTAGACTTTGCTACTTTTAGAAGCATAAGCCGAAGACGCTAAATGATGTAATTTGGTAGATAATCATGACAAGGTCAATCTATTACCCTCATTGAAATACTTAAGTTAATGCAAACGAGCTGTCTTTATGCAATCACAAAAGTTAGCCAGCTTTGTGACTTTCTTTCTACGCCATTTTACCTAAGCTTAAGGATGCAATGAATATAAGGCAACTAATGATTAGAATTCTCAAGATATGAAAAATAAGGATCCAAATTTCAGCAAACGTGGCCTATAGCAATACGTCAGGTGGTATATGCGACCTCATTCTCATTGTTATTTTTTTAAATATTTTCTTATTAACATCAAGAACTTGTGATGAGGTTGGTCAAGTTTTGTATGCTTATACTATTTCTCTGCATATGTAAATTACAGTAATCACAATTCACAACGTGCTACCAGAAAAATATTTCATGTAGTTTGAAAAGGAAGCAAAAAAGCATAAAGTAATGCAAGTATGTATATAAGTCAACTGAAACACGAGCAAGACATAAGAAGAAAAAACACATAAACACTAGGATTTACTTGGTTTGGTCAACAAATTTGACATAATCCATGTTGGGATGTCTCACAAGATTTTACTATGAAACTTGAAAAAGTGTACAACTTGTAAAGTGAATTATGTAGACAGCACTCCAAACTCTTTGCAGAAAAGGATGTAGAAAAATCTAACCATAACCTGTTGTCTAATATCTCACAGCAAAAGAACTAACAACTCATTAAGAAACCCTTAAGTTATACATACAATGTTGAAAGTCTAGATAAGGTTTATTAGTTTCTTAATATACTTTTGGAAAGCCAATTTTTTGTTTTTTTTTATTTGTCAACTAGTAGAGGTTGTTGGTCGAAGGTTTACTGGATTGATTGGGTGGTCGAGGCTTCTCGGTTGATCGTCGCCTTGATTGGTCAGCCGATTTCTTTCTGAACTTACTAGATTAATATTGGTCGTTGCAACGTATACATTCTGAAGTAGTTGAGAGCGTCTCCAAATTACTAATGAATTTTTTAATCATATTGCGTTCATATGGTGAATTCCGTGGCATTATTTACCAAACGACGTAAATAAATTTCGCAGAATTAAATTCTTCATAATGAAATCTAATTACATTGCATGAAACAAAATTCAAGTGCCATACACCAAACATGATGTAGTTGTTCCACCTACTTGATGCTTTAGTTAAGGTTGTAGACATTGTTTTGGCTACAAACTGAAACATGTTTTAAATACCTTATTTTTATTAACAGCCAAGGTTGGATGTAACCATAAAAAACTACAAAGAAAGAAAGAAACAGTCATTTCCCAAACTCATATGAAAGTCTTTGGTTTGGTCTGCAGCAAAGGTTTACGATCTGGTGATTCTGGTCCAACAACCAGAAGACTTCAAAGAACACACATGACAACAATCTAAACCTCCAAATTTCACATGTTTGATAGACTAAACAACAGAAAACACAAGAATATATATATTTTGGAAGTGATTTATTTATACAGAACATGAAACATAAGAAACACACACACACAAATCTCCGTCATAAAAATTGCGCAAATGCTCCCAAACTCTTGTAATGATTAATTGGTCTAGAGACTCTTGAGTTGCCTGAGATTAATGGGTGAAATGTATCTGGCGTCTCCATTAACCAAGAGCTTCCCTATGATGAGATTAGCAGCCTCACTTGGATGGTAAGGATCCCAGAAGACATGTTTAGTTCTATCCTTGCACATTGTAGAAGTTGGCCCACATGGAATGATCCCTGCAAATTGGCCTCCATTCCCACAACAAGCTCTGCTTGCTGTCTCAAATCCTGCATAAATCATCATTTTCAATTATAAGAGATTAGTTTCTTAATTAAGACTGACCGGGCATACAACTAAAGGAGTGAATATTAACTAGAGCTCAATAGACTATAACTAATGATGGTTTGTTTGAGTAAGATCTTGACTTGAGTTTTGCTATAGACTTGTAAGGACCAAGGAGTAATGACCCTTCTAAGTTAAGATAAATAAGTTGGTTACTTAGTTTGTTATTTGCAAGTTGTTTCCTTTGCAACTTACATTTATTGTGTTCTAAACTATAACTTAAGAGGAGATACACTTCATTGGGTGTTATACTTGATCTTGGTTATTCTAATGTCAAATATTTTAATACTGAGATGCATAACCTCGATGACAAGGCATGAACAATGCTTACCGTACTTGTAATCCCTATAAATGTAGTTGTAACTCGTAAGCCATGAGCAACACTTACCGTACTTGCGGTAATTAGAGATGACCTCCATGACAAGATCATAAACATTAGCGAGGCAAAACTTTGCACCAGGGAGGTTATCGTTCAACTCCGCGAGAAGATCTCTTAATCGCCCATTGTACTGAACAGCCAACTTATTTGGTAAGCTTACACATTCGTCTATGCTGAGTTGATTTATGGTCTTTTGATAAGGAATGCATCCAAGAGGTCCCACATTCCCAACCACGAACTTTCGTGCATCCAACTTGTACAATCTCTGATTGATTTGCAGGAAAATAATTACATTAATAATATGCACATTTTGTGGGAATTTAAGGGTAATTTTGGCTTACTATTAATTGTATTCTGAGATTTCTGATGAGATGATCGACGAAACCATCAGGAGTCTCTGATATCCGTTCGCCTACAGATATCACAGGGAGGAGATAGTTGTTGAGAAAGTCGTTCGAACCTATGGTGATTGAGAAGATGGCCTTCTTCCATATAAATTGTTTGGCTTTTGATGGACCTAATAATTTGTCTATTTGTTGTCGAGTTATGTTGAAATAATCCACCTGGATGTCCATCCCAAGTCTCCCGATCTATAATCAAATCAACAAGTGTTAGAGAATATTCTCACATTGGAAGAAAAAAATTTGTTCATAATAAATTAATTTAAGTTGGTGAAAACATACAAATATTCTTCCAGTTTGATTCATGATTCCTCCACCTCCAGAAGCATAGTTAACTCCATTCAATATTACCTTTCCCGTAGTATTTGGAGCCAAAAATGGTGATGCATAGTTAGGTTGCCCCAACTCTTCCCCTACAACAGATTACCACACAAACATCTTTAATCAATGCTACTCTTAATTGCATGCACGTCTAATGAATCTAGAGTGACATGCATATAAGTGAGCCTTCAATTATAATTATGCAAGTGTTTGTGTTAATGCATTTTCTTACCAACTATGTCGCCGATGGTCCTCCCATTGGTATACCGCCCGGTCGGCTGCCCATCAGACGCCTTGAAGTCGATCCCATTAGGCCGGATATTAGCCTTGGACAACGTCGAGAGGTAGTTATTATTACCGGCATCGACGAGCGAGTCCCCGAAGATGAAGGAAGCTCCATTGTCCTCATCACCTCTACAAACACAAGCCAAGATAACAAATATCATCACCACAAACATGGTGACTTGCTCTAACATTGTAGCCATGGATACTTAGTGTTAGAAGCAACAAATTAATGGAGACTTGTTGTGTGTTCATATATAAAGGGATAGTGAGACAAGAGGTTTGATTTGAGGGAGGAAGATTTCAGTTTTCTCGTGGTGGTTTAACTGCACTTGTGCTTGTTGATTGCTTGTGGGAAAAAATTAAAAGAGTGCATTGAGTCATGTGGTTGTTGGATTCTTCAAATGGCAAATCATTACTAAAAGTGGGTTATTATATTATCGTGTGTATATGATATTTGGTTTGGGTGGCATTCTTGGTTTTATTTGGTGGGATTTTGATTTGTGGTGTTGACTTGGGATGGGAAAGAAAAGAAAAAAAGAGATATTGCATTCTTAATATTTGCGTCAAATTCTCACCGAGAAACACTAAAGATTAATTAACATCCTAATTTTGTGAGAAGTTGAAATAACGTATCTATATATACGTTTGTCAGGTACTCATACATTGTGTGATCAAGACAGGATGTTTTATTATGCACTACTGCAGAATTAGGAATACTCGTCGCCTAATAGACGTCGGCTGTTACAAAGGCCGACGTCTAATATAGAGAAGATCGAATAGATGTCGGCCGCATATAACTCCAACGTCTATACCCAATAGACGTCGGGGAATAGACGTCGTCTGTTATAATACGACGTCTATATTCAATAGACGTCGGGGAATAGACGTCGGACTTTACAGAAGCCGATGTCTATTGGTGACGTCGGGGAATAGACGTCGGAGATATGCAATATCCGACGTCTATATGTCTTTAAAAGAAATCAGACAGTTGCGTTTTCTTTCACTCTTTCCAGACAGAAAATACGAAACCCTAGCCGCCGCGATCCGATTCCTCGATCCATCCCGTCTGATTCCTCCGATCCATCCCGTTTGATTTCTCCGATCCATCCCGCGATCTCCTCCGCCACTACAGTTCCACTATAGGGACGTCAGATTCCATGTAAGTAAAACTTTATTTTTGTTCGTTTGTAGTTTATTTCCTCTAACAATGATGTGTTCACTTTTCTAATTATGTTTGAATAATTAGATAGATAAAAACATTCACATGGGGTATGTGAAGGCGATACGGTCTGCTCAGCATTTTATTTACATCGATATGGCCGAACAATGATGTACAAGTAATTGTATGGCATCGACGGCGACATCAATCATCTTTAAACCTACCTTCCTCTGTCTGCAGGTAGATTTAAAGAGGATTAACGTCGTCGTCGACGCCATGCGTCCGCTTGGTTTCCCCAAGACCTTGGTCTGCAAAATTGTCAACAAACCCCTCAAGGTGTCTCCTCCTTACCTAGCTAAAATCCTAATTAATACACTAACTAACAACTTTTTCCTTTTCCTTTTCCTTTTCCTTTCCTTTCAGCCCACACTACGTGATGAGATACATGGAGGAAATTCTCGACGTGGCAACTGAAGACTTGTGTTGTACATTTCTTTGTAATGAATGAATGAATGATTGTCTATATATGCTTGTATGTTTGTGTTTGTGCAGGATGCTATTTATTTTTTTTGTCAATGTTTAGGAATAGACGTCGGATGTCTTGAATATCCGACATCTATTCCTTGGACGTCGGGGAATAGACGTTGGATATCTTGAATATCCGACGTCTATTCCTTGGACTGGACAATAGACGTCGGATATCTTGCATGTCCGACGTCTATTCCTTGGACAATAGACGTCGGATGTCTTGAATATCCGACGTCTATTCCTTGGACAATAGACGTCGGATGTCTATACGTCCGACGTCTAAGAATAGACGTCGTGCGAATACACGTCGGATGTGAGGGTGCTGATATCCGACGTGTATAGACCTTAACATCCGACGTATATGACCTTTTCTGTAGTAGTGATGATATGTTTCTTCAAAATGCCAATATTTGAATTATAATCCAAAATCAAATATTGTGTAAGTAGATTCTTCAATAATCTAATATCAATTGAACACATTTTAGAAGATAGGATACTCGATATCTCAACATTTGCATGTGTAGGATTTCGTGTCCCTATGTATGTATATATTTTAATTTTTTTAATACAAACATACAAGATCAATTTCATATTTTCATTGATTTTACGTACATATATTTGTTTATTCTAATATCATGCATTCCTACACATATTAAAACACCTAAAATAAACAAAGGATAGATGATCATACCCAAAGGTTCTCTAAAACCTTTCAGAAGATCCGGAGTTTCGTTGCTCGTCGAATCGCCCGATGATTTGCTTCCAAGTGTTCACCAAACTCTAAACACGACTAGAGAGAAATGAGCTAGCCAGTAAATCTCTAATTAAGCTTAGAATATAGCTAATAACCCCCTCTTTAAGCTCCTGAGATTTCTATCTCCAAAACTTAAAACTATTAAGAGATTTTCGTAGTGATTAAGAGAGAGATTAATGAGAGAAAGAATTTTTGCATTAACATAAACAAGTAGGATGATGGGTCATTTTATAGGCTCCCAAAACATCTTTATCAAAAATTATTCTTTAGTCATGATCTTTTGTTTATTCTCTTCTAAAATTAATCTCAAATTGCCACGTAAGCATCTTACAAAATGTTTGATTAAATCTGGAATTAATCCAACTTATGATCTAATTGTTCTCTTAATAATTCAGACAAAAATTGTACTGTTCGGTTGACCGAGAATTCTTCTCGGTTAACCAAACCATTCAGTTTTAACACATGTTCGATGGACCGTGAGCTAGACGGCAACAGGAGAGCGCGCTAGCGCGAAAGCCGTTAGTACAACAAGCAAGCTGTTACGTTGCTGGCGGCAGCAACTCTGGCTCAACTCGCTACGTTATCTTCTTTGCTCGTCCGGACTCGACCGAATATGCATGAGAAAAATTCTTTGGAAAAATTTGGACGTTCCACGTCTTGCTCCGGTCGACCGTTGACCCACCAAAATTTCTCCTGACGAACATTCATCGGACGACCGTGTCACCTTCGGTCTACCAAAAATATCCCAAGATATCTCCTGGATATTTTCTCTCGGTTGACCGTTCACGCTTGTTTGACTGAACCCAATTGTTGAGGCACTCCAGACAATTTCGGTCAACCAATTGTGTTTACCCATTTCCCGTTCGGTAGACCGTTCCAAAGACACCTCAGTCGACTCAACCCTAAATGGTTTACTGTGTTTGACCCCGATTTTGCCTTTGTCAAATGTTGGATTTATTTCCAATAAAATTTGATCTTTTGGGGGTTTTAGCAAATTCATATCTTATGTAATATATTATCCTATGTAATATTAAATTATTACACCCAATAATATATACACCTCATATGAATTTATTATGATTCTAATTATGTCAATTCTCATGACATATTGATTTTATCCATTCACCACACGTGTTCATTTATCACATAAAACCCGGCACATCATATGAACTCAAAATCAAGCTTTTTGTTTCTTGTTTTGTGGTGTGACCTATAGAAGGATCTAAGCCAAATTGTCAGCGATATTAAACACTTAATATCTCAAACTATAAGCGGTATTTAGCTACACATTATAGTTACCCAATTAGCATAGATATATTTGTTCCACTCGAATTAAACACGGTCCATTTAGTGATGTAAGTGCACCACTTGTGTCCGTCCCTTGTTTCATGATATTAAGAATATATACAAAGTAGAAATGTGTCACCTTTGTATTATATTCATTTCTTGATCTTTTTAAGCTAATTATAACTATGTAACTTAACTCAAGTTATATTGTGCACATTATAATTTTGCTTTATCAAGGGCCTCACTAATATCATCGCTCAATTAAGAGGGGCAATGATAATCGTTTGACTAACTATCTTTTCCAGCACAAGTCATGTTCAACCAACTATTGTCTTTATCACTATACTTATTGATAGCTTTTGACAATAATCAAATTAAGCACTTCTTGAGTGAAAAGATATAAGTCTCATATCTTAGGATCCAAGACACATAAAAAACATTAATGACACGAAACACAATTCCATAATATTTTACTTGTTAGATCTATTCAATATATAAAAGTAATATTTTCCTCGTTTATATACTCGTGTCATCAATTATTTGTAGAGCTACAACAATCGATGACCAACATGACAATCTTATCTTGGTGATTAATGTTCTATGTTAATTACCATGATTGTGAATAACTTTTGATTTATGTAAACCATTATATTTTAGAGCTCTACGGTTAAGGACCAAATGCCTTTTCCTTAACACTTCCAAATGACGAATAACATAATTAAGGAACAAAATGTTTGCACATCCAATTCATAATAATTGACATATAAAAGTAAACATTTTAGAATACATTCCTTTCAACATGAACTTAATTACCCAGATAATAGTCGACTTATTAACTTCTTTACTTGGAAAATCATGGTTTAATTATATTTGGTTGCATAAACGATCGTAACATGTAACTGAAAGGAATGTGTTCTAAATGTTTTACTTTTAAATGTCAATTATTATGAATTGAATGAGAAATCATTTTGTTCCTTAGAAGTGTTAAGGAAGAGGCTCTTGGTCCTTAATCGTAGACCTCTAAAAGATAATGGTTTACATAAAACAAAAGATATTCGCAATCATGGTAATTAACATGAGACATTAATTACCGAGTTAAGATTGTCATGTTGGTCATAGATCATTGTAGCTCTACAAGTGAGTGACAACACGGGTACACAAAAGAGGAAAATATTACTTTTGTATACTGAATAGAGCTAATAAGTAAAATATTATAGAATTGTGTTTTCTGTGTCATTGATGTTTTACTGTGTCTTTGGTCCTTTGATATGAGACTTATATCCGATCACTTAAGAATTGCTTAATTAGACTAGTGTCTTGAGCTATCGATGAGTGTAGTGTAAAAGCATTGGTTGATTAAGTATGACTTTTGTTGGAGAAGATAGTTAGTCAAAAGATTATCATTGTCACTCTTAATTGAGTAATGATATTAGTGGGACCCTTGATAAAGCAAAGTTATAATGTGCACAATGTGATTTGAGTTATGTCACATATTTATAACTAGCTTAAAGATATCAAGAAATGAATACTTATATAAAGATGACACAATACTACTTTGTGTGTATTCTTAATATCATGTTGCAAGAGACGGACACAAGTGGTGCACTCCATCACTAAATGGATCAGGTTTTGGTTCGAGTGGAATTAAGACATCTAACTAATTGGGAGCTATAATGTGTAGCTAGATACCGCTTATAGCTTGTGATATTAAGCTTATAATATCACTGCCAACTTAGTTTAGATCCTCCCATAGGTCACACCACAAAACTGGGAAACAAGAAATGAGGATTTTGAGTTCATAAGGTGTGTCAGGTTTCATGTAGAAAATATGACACATGTGGTGAACAAGCAAAATCAAAAATTAAGTTCTGATTAATAACATAATTAGAATCTAAATTAATTTCATATGTGATGTAAATATTATGGGGTGTAATGATTAGTCATTACATAAGATAATATATTACATAAGTTGTGAACTTACTACTAACCCCGAAATGTCAAATTTTATAGGGGTTAAACAAAAATTTGACAAGTATGCAGCACTGTGCAAAAACGGTCGACCGTTAAACGGTCAACGGTCGACCGAAATGTTGCACGGTCGACCGGATGTGTATCGATCGTAACAGGAATTTCGTCTGTTTGTTTTCGGTCGACCGAAGTATATCGGTCGGTCAACCGAACATTGCGATAAAATATTTTTGTTACGAACGGTCGACCGAAATTTGGTCTAAACGGTCGACCGAACCTCCAACACGGTCGACCGATTCAGACGGTTACTGCAGAATAATTTTAAGAATTAATTAGATCATGCATGGAATTGGTCCATAACTGATTTAATTTGTGGCTAAGATTATTTGTTAGCAAATAATGGATGATTAGATGGAAGTTTGCATGAAATCATGGGTAAGAGGTTGCACATGAATAGGTAATTTGGAGAGAACTTATAAATACAAGTTTATCTCATTACCTTGTTAATTAATTCATTATCTTCTTGTGCAAACATCTCTCTCCATAATTCTCCACGAATTTCACCTTGATTCTTGAGTTTAGTTTTAGTTTTCAGAGATTTTTTCTCAAGGGAACTAAATAGGGGTTAGTAGTTAGATTCTAAACCCTATTGGAGATTGAGAGGCTAGCTCTTCTCTCTCCGATCTTGTTTAGAGTTTGGTGAATACTCGGAGGCATCCGGCGCAGCGACAAACATCCTCAACGTCTCCGGATCGTCAAGAAGTTTTAGAGAACTTCTAGGTATGAAATTCGGAGCCCATGTTTGTTTTAATAAAGTTTTGAAACTAGTTGTTGAAACAAACTGATGCATGCATGAAACAAATCATAGAAAAATTGTAATTGATCCTTATTGTGCATAAAAATTTCGAAAATAAATATATGCAATTAAACATGAAATCCTACAGTAACGTCCCCGAAACAACTAGAAATTTAAACAACAATCAAGAGATCAAAACCCTGAAACACACGAGGACATTACTCAACATATATCTCAACGGTATAATACAGAGTTTTCAAAAGTATGATTACATAAAAAAGGTATAGAAGACATATACAAGTAATCATATCGACCTCAAAACAAAACTCGAGGATCCAGCTCCAGGTGCAATCGTCCTCGGTCACCACCCACCTACTCAATGCAGATCACGACATGAAATGAAACATGAAACAATGCCTGAATTTCCATAAGAAGACCTCGTATGCCAAACTCCCCTAATATGCATAAAAACATAACATACATGACCAACATAAATAGTATGACATGGTTACCGTGGCACACATGATTATAAGGAAGAAATATAAATGCTCACACAAGCTGATGCACATGATTGCTCACACAAGCTGATGCACACTTCCCTTAAACACGACGGGGTATCCACCAAGTGTCCATACCTTTCCACACGGCGGTCCCTGGGCAGGCGCAATCATTGCACCCACCGTCACCTCCCGGCACACGCATAAGGCAAGGACATGAGTTTTCGTGGACGAGGTAACACTATCACAAAAAAACATAAAAACCAATACTGGGCATCAGCGATCAACCGAACAAGGCACAACGGTCGATAGTTTTCCTTCAATACAGTCACAAGTTCGAACCACAACATAGTCAGTCGAACAAAATACAAAACAATCGGTCGAACCAAAGTTACGGGCGGTCGACCGTTTAGATGGTTTAAGCCCGGGTCCAACAAACTTAACGTCCTAACGGTCAAACAACAAAAGGGATCCCGTCCGACCGAAATTATCAGAGCCTTGAGACCCCAACACGGACAGGCACCGGTCGAACTAAAATCACCGGGCGATCGACCGTTTGGCACATAAACCTTCGGTTGACCCAACACACTCAGGTTGTGCAACAAAAAAGGTCTATCGTTTAAATGGTCTGTCTGAACCGACTTAACTACATGTGCAATCGATCGAACTCTGATATAGCGCGGTCGACCGTTTAGACGGTCTAAGTCCAAACCGACTTACTTTAGGTGCAACTGGTGAACAACAAAGAGGTCACGTTCGACCGAAAATAGCAGAGCCTACCCAAAACGCACAACCGGTCGATTGCCGACAAACATCGTTTGACCGATTCAGGTAGACTCCTACCATTACATTATGGCCGGTTGACCGAAACACTTGTTGGTCGACCGTTCTCTTGCACAAACGCGACTGCATTAGGATCATTGTTGAGGCCTCCGGCCTCCGACGAACGACCCGACCACCTCACACGACCGACAATCTCTACCTTCAACTTGCACCTCCAGCGAACTCGTCTCTTTCACGTCACCTCCAAGGCAACCAATTACCACCATCCACCTCATCCCCTAACCATCACATCAAACATCTCTCCAAAGCCAACTAGGAAAACATTTACCTCCCTAGACATACTTAGCTTAGCCTAATAAGGTTTTAGGGTCTAACACAACTTGGGTTCGAATTTTGTACTTGTGGCTAGGGGTGAAAGGCCAACCAAGATTGAGCGGCTGGTTTTATACAGTCGATTCTTTCCTTTAGCCTTCCCCCCTTGGAGCACTTTTCTGACTAGATTATTAAGGAGATTCCTTTTGATTTGCAAACTGATTCAAAATTCATACTTTTAGGTCCAGAATCGCTCCAATTATGTCATTTCTTGCATTTTGTTCTTTATTTAGATGCATTAAATCGAATCAAACAACCAACGAACTGGAGTAGATCTTATTTCCAAACAAGTGCACGACATTAGTTAGCCACCATTTTACATGATAATTATTTACTTCCTTAATTCGAATCAAGACCACGCCGAAGAACGTGAAAACTATTACAATCAACATTGGATTCCCAAAATCAAACAACAAATAGACGAAGACAAGCTTCTACTTCTAACACATGGATATCCACAACCATATCTATTGTAAAAAGTGATAAATTGAATTTTGGTATGATACATAAGAGTTGATAATTTGGTTAGTTGGAGTAAGAAATAAGAATCAAGTAAATGGCTTAATTTGGTTGGTAAAACAGTAAGTCAATTATAATGACTTGCTACAGTTGTGTATATATTAATTAATAACAGTTACCATTAAAAAGGTAATTATTATTAATGTAAAAAATAAAAAAGAATAAACCATCTCGAATTCAAATCTCCCCCACAAACCCCACTCGGCCACTCCACTCCTCCTCACTCTCTCTCTCTCCACCGTCCGATCCCCATCCAACGTCCTCCTCCGAAACCATCCGACCGTTGAACCCGTTTCTTCTCCGCCACTCCGATGGTAACGACCCGGTCGACGGCGCCCTCCGCCGTCACCGACCTCCCGCCGCCGGAGCCGGGGAAGGACGGGAACTACGAGAGGTTCCGGGAGGAGAGGATCAGGGAGAACCTGGAGAGAATGCAGAAGCTCGGGATCGCGGATCTCGCGCTTAGGTTGAAGGCCGAGCAGGTCGTGACGCCGAGGAGGAGGAGTCCGAAGGGTGGTGCGTGTGGGAGGAGGGATTCGACTCCCAGGCGGTCCTCGAGGTTTGGATTTTAGGGTTTTGTTTGGTTAAAGTTTGAATCTTTATGTGTTTGAGATTTGTTAATGCTTATGTTGTTGTTGCTTAGTGGGAGGGAGGATGGATTCGACGCCCGGCGGTCTTCTGGGTTTGGATTTCTAGGGTTTGGTTTGGTTATGTACTTATGTTAATGTTTGAGTTTTGTGTGTTTGTTGGTGTGTTTTTTTGCTTGTTGTGGTTAAAAAATTAGAATGTGGGTCTTTGGTGATTTTGGGGTTTTGGTTTGGTTAAAGTGTGAATCCTTATGTGTTTTTCGGTGTTTCTTAGTTAAGGTTTGTGTTGTCATTGCTTAGTGGGAGGGCGGAGGGATTCGACTCCCAGGTGGTCTTCGAGATTTGGATTTCTAGGGTTGGGTTTGGTTTGGTTAAAGTTTTAATTTTTGTGTCTGTTTTTTTGGCTTGTTGAGGTAAAAAGGTTAGAATGTGGGTCTTTGGTAATTTTTTAGGGGTTTGGTTAACGTTTTAGTCTGTGCTTTGGGGTGTTTCTTTTTGCTTGTTGTGGTTAAAAAAATAAAATGCGGGTCTTTGGTTATTTTTTAGGGATTTGGTTAAAGTTTTAGTATTTGTGTTTTTTTTTGCTTGTTGTGGTTAAAAGGTTAGAATGTGGGTCTTTGGCATTTTTTTGGGGGTTTGGTTTCGTTAAAGTTTTAATCTTTGTGTGTGTTTTGCTTTGTTTAAAAAAAAATTAGAATGCAAGTCTTTGGTGATTTTGGGGCTGTGGTTTGGTAAAAGTTTTAGTCTTTGTGTTTCTTCTTGGTGTGTGTTTTTTGCTTGTAGTTTAAAAAAAAAGAATGTGGGTCTTTGGTGAATTTTGGGATTCGGTTAAATACTTAGTCGTTGTGTGTTTTTTGCATGTAGTTTTTTAAAAATTAGAATGTGGGTCTTTGGTGATTTTGGGGGTGTGGTTTGGTTAGAGTTTATTTTTGCTTGTAGTGGTTAAAAAACTAGAATGTGGGTGTTTAGTGATTGTGGGGGTTTGGTTTGGTCAAAGTTTGCATCGTTGTTTGTTCTCTGGTGTTTTTTTTGGCTTTAGTGGTTAAAAGGTTAGAATGTGGGTATTTGGTGATTTTCGGGACTGCTTTGATTGTGGGTTAGGTTTGTTGCTTTGGGGGTGTTTGGGGATTGGTGGTTAGGTTTTCAGTGTTAACTTTTGGGGCGTTTGAGGTAAGAATTCTATGTGCCTGGGTTTTTATTGTTCTACTAGTTAAAATCTTTGTATTTCGTGATTTTTGGATTCGGGGTCTTTTGTTAAAGTTGAAAGCTTTTTGTGTTTTTGGTTTTTTGGGTTGAGATTTGTGTATGTTGGGGTTTTTATTACTTTTAGTGGTTAAAATGTGGGTCTTTTGGATTTTAGGTTTGAGGTGGTAGTCAGTTAGACTTCTATTGCTTGTAGCGTTTAAGGTGTTGATGTTTGTCGCTTTGGGGTTTGGGTTGATTTATCTAAAATATTGTCTGTGTTTTGGGTGGTTTTGAGCTAAGATTTGTATGTGCTGTGTTTGCCAATGCTTTTTTTTGTTTTGTTTTGGATGTTAAAGTTTGTGTCGTTAGGGGGTTTGGGTTTTTTTGGTTAGTGTTTGAATCTTTATGCGTTTTTGTGACCTTAAGTTAAGATTTGTATCTGTTGGGTACTTGTAGTAGTTAAAATTTGCATCAGAGGATTTTTGGGGGTTTTGTTGTTTAGGTTAACGATTGCTTCTTTGTTTGTTTTCGGTGATTTTGAGTTAAGATTTGTCAATGTTGGGTTATTATTGCTTGTAGTGGTTAAAATTTATCTTTTATAGTTTTGGGGGATTTTATTTTGATAAAAGCTTACATCTTTATGTGTTTTTGGTGATTTTTAATTTGATTTGTAGTGTTGGGTATCTGTAGTGATATATTTGTTTGTCATGATTAAAGATTGTGTGTTACCGGTTCTTTTGGTTATGGAGTGTTTGTGTTGTTTTTGGTGGTTGACTTTTCAGGTTGAAGTTCTTATAATTGGTTTGCCAAAGAAAAAAAAGTTCTGGCAGTTGGGTATTTTGTCAATTTAGGAGTCTTGTATTGTTTCCTCTATTTTTGGTGGTTTTTTATTATTGAATGTTTGCATACGTGGGTTTTTGTGGTGGTGACCAGTTACTGTGATTTTGGTTAAAAATAAAATGTTCATCTTTGATTTCTTTTCTGGTGACTGTCTATTGTGGTGGTGTTTTGATTGATCTGTGCTGTTTCCAGACGACATTTGCTTAAATTTCGCTTGCTTAGGGTTTTGGCTGGTCTCTTTGTCTGTAACTGTGATCTTAACGATTTTTGCAACTTCAGGAAGTTTGATGGTGATTTTTATTTATAATTGTAGTGAAGTTTATATTTTTGGGTTCTTTTTGGTGATTCATATTTTTGGTGATACTTGGTTAAAAAGTTGCATGTTTGGGTGTTTATGGTGAAAGGTTGCAGATTGTGAGTCCGGTGAGTTATGCAGAAGTGGGCACAGAAAAAGTTGTGAAGAAGAAATTGAGGGGTAGGAGTGTGGAGGTGATTTCACGGGATGAGGTCTATACGGAAGAACATGAGAAGCTTTTGGGTACTTGTGAAGAACCTTGGACTCTTTTCGTGGATGGTTGTGGTGCAGACGGGAAGCGTATCTACGATCCTTTCACTGGCAAAACTTGCCATCAGTGCAGGTCGGGCCCTGTGGGTTTGTCTTTTATAACTTTATTTATGTTACTTGTTAGCTGAATAAGCATTTATCTTGCATTTATGTTTTTTTGATGTTCTGTATCACAATTTTAATATTTAGTAGTAAATAACCTAAAAGTTAATCTAAATGGGGTTTTGTTTTTGGCTAGCTTCCTGTCTTTTTCTTTCTCATCTACCTTTATATGACTTTTTCTCATCGGACTTCTGACTTACAGCCTTTGGCAACCATATACTGGTCTTGTCAAATCTTGGTTAATTACTCTGTCTTTATTTTGCTTGAGCTGATTTCTTCTTGACCAATAAGATAAAAGGCTTATTTTCTTTTATGTTCTGAACCATTTTATATTTATATCCAATGCTTTTGCAGGCAGAAAACTCTTGGCCATCGTACAAGTTGCAGCAGATGCGAGATAGTACAAGGACAATTCTGTGGAGATTGTTTGTATATGAGGTAGTTTTCTAGTTTGTGTATGCCATGTAAATGTTCCTTTTGTTTTAGAAGATATAATTAAAATTATTCTATTAGAAACTGTAAAGACGAATGACAACTGTACAAGTCTACAATGGCAATATGAGATATCTGAGGGTGTGAAACCACATATTGGACTCGAGGATATTCCTTTGATGTCCATACTATGTAAAAAATGATAGCGTTGAATGTGTTCCGAACAATTCTTATATGTTTGGTCTGAATGTGAAAACAGACAATAGATCATCCTTGACCAAAATTGGAACTTGAGGATTTTTTAATTTGGTTTGATATTTGTACTATGTAAGAATCGACAACATTGAATATGTTTTCAATACGGCTTGTATGTTCGGTATTTAATGTTTATTTGTCGCTCTATTTATTTTCTTTATCCTTTTCAGATATGGGGAGAATGTACTTGAAGCTGAGAAAAATCAAGATTGGATCTGCCCAGTTTGTCGAGGAATCTGCAATTGTAGCATATGCAGGGTAAAAAAAGGATGGGCTCCTACAGGAGCTCTGTACAAAAAGGTGGTATTTTAATTTTAGATTTGTTTATGAGGTTTCTATTCCTATTAAAGTAGCACAACTGTCCCTCGTATTTATTGGCTTCTTGCTCAAACATTTTCCAGGTTTGTCAGCTTGGTTATATATCAGTTGCTCACTATCTAATCCAAACCCGACGAGGCCAAAGGAACTCAGAAAACTCAAATCCTAAAGAGCCTGTCTCTGCAAGAAAGTCGCTGCCATTTGTGGATGATAAAAGCTCTTCACGATCTACTAATTCTGTTGTGTTGGAAAACGTAAAGCCAGACCCCCCTGCTGACACGAACCAGAACGACAGTGAGGATGTTATGAATGACTCAGTAGTAAACAGTACCACTTCGCAATGTGAAATAGATGAAGCACAATCAAAGATAAATATCGACACGATTTTAAGAATTCCATGTTCTGCTGAACCAATTCCAGAGAAGTTGCCATCTCAATCAAGCAATTCCCTCGTGCTTGAGACTGCAAAGCAAGAGGTTGTTGAGGAAACCGGCAATTCAAATGATTGTGTAAATGATGCAAAGGAATGCGAAGGCGATAAATTGGAGAACATGAACGAAGGCGTCATCAATGGTTCAGAAAATCCAGATTCTTTTGAACTAGTTTCCTCAAAGATTGCTGATATGGAAGCCCCTCAGGCGAAAATTGATGTGCCACAGGATGCAAAAGTGGAGTCAGCCAACGGCAATCATGATCTATGTAATGGTGAGACCATAGGGAATGCCTCAGGTAGTAATGCTGATAATATCGTGCTCCAATCTCAAGAAGAGCAGTTAGAGAAGGCAACCACGGTCGATGCAATGGGCCAGTGTTTTGATTTAGAAGGTGACAAGTTTGAAAAAAGGCCTCGTGAAGAGTCTGACCTTCCTGACAAAGAAAACTCAAGTAACAACTATACTCTCACCGTTGTACTAACGCCGATGTCAAGTCACAACAAGCGAAGGAAGAAGGTAAAGGATCTATCTACTACTTACAGACCTAGTCCAGATTGTATAGCCGGAAGGCTAAGGAGACGACAAAGCGTGTCATGAAGGCATTTTGCTTCTCATTGGGACCTTACAAATGACTAATTTTTTGGATACACGGGAAACAGAAGGGTTATGAAACTTGAAATTTTTACTGTCATTATGACATGCTTTTTTTGGGGTCTCCTCCATGGAGTCAGGAACATATTAGCATGCATGTTTTGATTACAGCGACCTACTAATTTAAGGGGTCATTTTTGGGACATTTAAATCCACCTTTGGATTTCTAATTATGTTTTTTTGTCGTCTATCAACTAATGTGTTAAAACTTTGTAGTCTGACAGTATCCCCTCCGAGGATCCCCTCCGAGGTTAGGTCATGGATCATGGTCATGATCCTTTCAGTGTTTGAATTCATGGTATATTTACATTTTGTTTTGAAAGATTTGTTTTATTACGATTAGAAAGGTAAGGGATTCTGTTATGAACTGCAACCGGATCCGACAAAATTAAGGTTTTGTTACTTCGCTGGATCGAAATAAGTTTGCCCCTCGACACGGACTGTTGCCTTAAAAAATAGGGGTTCAAACATCAATACCAAGAAATAGGCAGACGACTTTAATTTTTATTGCAGGGTGTTTTAGATTTTTTTTGTATTATTAGGAATCATAATGGTGGCTAACCGGCTTTGTCTATTTTTCTGTATGATTGTAGATGCACGGTCATACAATTATATATTTATATCAACGCAATCACCAACTTTTCAAACTAAAAAACACTAACTTTTACATTTTTTTTTTTGATTTCAAAAGAATTATTATTATTATTTATTTCACACTAACATTACATAAAAAAAACTAATACTGACACACTATCATTACCCCATAATCATCCAACAAACCCCCGTAGATTCCGGACCCCACATTTCCCATCACTCCCGTCTCTTCCCAAAAAGCGCGAACACACTTGGTAAACAATCCTCCAACTGGGACCCACACCATATCCCACGCAGCACCACCACCCAATCCCAGCCGTCCATTCGTCCAGATCAACCTTCCCCTCCTCTCCCCTTCCCGTGACCGGAAGTAGAGGTTTTTAGTTCACGTTCCTTCTAGGGTTTGGGTTTACCAAGGAAGAGGAGAGGGAGATCGAGCAATGTCGAGCTTCCGCGCTCTCCTTGCCCGGGAGAAGCCCCACTTCTTCAAGATCTTCTTCCCCGAACTCATCGGGAGGCGTTTGGTACGGAACGGTTGTGGTTTCGTGCTTTTCGATTCGAAAATATGTTGCTTTTAGGGTTTTGTTGTTGTTGTTTTAGGTATTATTGATTCGAATGAAGTGGGAGAAAATCTAGAAGTAAAGTTTTTTGTATTTAAGTTCTCAGAACTCTAGTTCTAGCGATCGCTACGAAAATATATCTTTTGATATAGTGAAGAAACATAATCCATTTTTTTGACATTACTAGAAAAGAATAATTGAAGGTAAACTGGACTTCATCTGGTTTTTGAGTTGTAGTGAACATATAATTTTTGTAAGTCCTAGAACTCATGGAACTACAATTCCAGAAGGGTCTTGGAAATAATGTTCTATAAAATGTTGCTTTTAGGGTTTTGTGTTGTCGTTGGAGATGTTGTTGCTTTTAAATTGTTGTGCGCTTTGCTTCCGAGCTTTTACCTGAAGTATGATTGATTCATGGGGGGAAATCTAGAAGCCCAGTTCTTAGAACTTAAGAAGTTCTATGAACTCTAGTTCTACTAATTGATATGAAATCATATCTTTCAAAGTAGTGAAGAAGAATAATCCATTTTTTGGCATTACCAGAAAAGAACAATTTAAAGTAAACTGGACTTCCTCTGCTTTTTGAGTGGAAATAGGAGAAATCTTCTCTACTATAATTTTTGTAAGTCTTGGAACTCATGGAACTTCAGTTCTAGAAGTGTCTTGGAAATCATCTACTATAAAAATGTTGATTTTAGGGTTTTGTAGTCGTTGTTGGAGATTGTTTTAACCATTGTGCATTTGGTTTCCTGAGCTTGCTTCTGAGCTTCTACCTTTAGGACATGATTGATTTAAAGGAAGCAAGGGAAAATCTAGTAGTCCATTTCTTAGAACTTAAGTTCTCAGAACTCCAGCTCTAGTGATTGCTACGAAAATATATGTAACGCCCCGAGCCCGGACAACTGATCACCCGCCCGAACCCGGTGCGTTAAGATACGATCCACGATCCTGACCGCTGCGCAATCTGATATTTAAATCCATCTGATAGGCCCATAATTAATCTGAAAAATATAATCAACAATTTGTGAGCTCGACAGCCCGCAAGTACCAACCATCAATCAATTAGAATCATAATCATGTGGAAAATAATACAGAATATGACATTCAGTCAATAAGCACAATCAAGAGACATGCATCACAAATAAAATGCATGCATATCAATTTGAAACCCCCATTCAGATTCGACCACATTTCTTGTGTTTCTGTAATCTATCAATCAGTCAGACGCACACCTGGTAGCTCCACACTAACGACAGGCAACCCTTTCCTCTCTCGGGTGGCTCCACGTTGTCCGTTAGGCAGCTCTTTCCTAAGTTGCTCTGCTAGAAACATACACACAGCCACAAGACATGTCGACCGAAGCACCACCATGCAATCATATGCATATCCATAAAATCAACATCAATACTCAGCATGCATGCAACTACGAATATCAAGAGAGACAGACATGATATGAAACTGAAGAATAACGAATCAGTACTTGCTTCAAAATCTCCATCTTTTTCTTCTCAATATTCTTCTCAAAATTCCATCTTCTCCTAAAACCACACAATCATCCAACAATCTTAATTAGTCCATTAAGATATTTGATTATTACCTCAACTAAAAAATTCAGGATATTACAATATATCTTCCGATAGAGTGAAGAAGAATAATCCATATTTTGGCATTACTAGAAAAGAACAATTTAAGGTAAACTGGATTTCCTCTATTTTCTTAGTGGAAGTAGGGGAAATCATCACTAGTATAATTTCTGTAAGTCTTGGAACTCATGGAACTTCAGTTCTAGAAGGGTCTTGGAAATCATCTACTATAAAAATGTTGATTTTAGGGTTTTGTTGTTGTTGGAAATGTTGTGTTTGGTTTCCTGAGCTTGTTTCCGTTCTTTTACCCTAATGTGTATGTCCTTGCAATGTTGAGGAAGAAACATTCTTTCATGACAATGTTTTGAAAATCGGCCGATGGTTTTAACCTGACTAGTCCAACTAACTGTTGACTAGAAATTTTGGAGCATTGGTTATGGAAACTCGTAAATGATCATCTGAACTAATACAGTTTGTTAGGATTTAGGAATACATTGTATTCTGGTTTGATGACTGACTAGTCATCTTCATGTGTCGAACGTTGTTCATAAAAGTGTCATGAGTTTAGTTGCATGAGCTTGCTTCTTTGCCTTGCGTTAATGTGTGTTCTAGCATGCTCGAGAAGTTATTATAAGTTAGTCGACTCGGGTTTAACCTGACTAGCCCGAATAATCCTATTATTTAGCTTGAGTGATCGCCATCTAGTAATTTGGGTGCATTGGTCTAGGATGTTCATAAATGACCAGCTGAACTAACTTAGTTTGTTAGGAATACATTGTATTCTGCTTTGTGCAAAATTTGTTTTGAGAATTGGTGGTAATACATGTGGTTGCTTTTGCAATGGGATTTATGTTTAGAGTCGTAGAGTTAGTGGGATTTGAATATATGTCTGACTAGTCGGCTTCAATGTGTTGAATGTTTTTTAAAAAAGTGTTAAGTTTGGTTTCATGAGCTTGCTTCTGAGTTTTATGTTAATGTGCGTCCTAGCGTGCTCTAGAACGTGCAATAAAGAAACATCCTTTTAGGGCAATGATTTAAAAGTCAGTTGACTAGGCTTCAACCTGACTAGCCCAAGTATTCCGATTAGTTAGACTAAGCTATCTCCAAATAGTAAATTTGGAGCATTGTAGCATCTGGTTTCTGACTAGGTAGCTTTAAATGCCTATTTTAGGGTGTGATTCGTCGGTTTATAGGGAAACTAAGAGAGTTAGGGTGTGATTGGTAGGTGAGAAGTGTAGTAAATCTAGAACTTAACTTCCACGACTTCCCCTCATTTTCGACGAGGATGATATACTTGTTTATTTGGTTTGGTTGTTATACCTTTTGCTTTGCGTCCATGTGTCTTCTAAAGAGGCCTGGAGAACCCAATCCATCTGATGAGATGCTTGTTCATTTTCATGTTTTGCTCATGGTAACTTAACAGACTTGATGCATCTTCAGGGGATCCCACGAGCATTTATGAGACACATTGAAGTTGGAAATCGTGGTTTGGTTTGCTTGACGGGTCCAAGTGGAAATAATTGGGTAGTTGAATTGGTCAATGATACTACAGGATTATTCTTGGAGAAGGGCTGGGAGAACTTTGTCATGGATCATTCCATATCTTGTAATGACTTCTTACTGTTCAGATATGAAGGAGATTTGCACTTCAGTGTGATGATATTTGATGTGTCCGCTTGTGAAAAAGACGACGCATTCCTTGCCATACCATGTCAAGACGTAATATTTCCTGCAAATTGGGATACAAGTGAGAAAACCGTGGTGGATACTACATACACGGGCATTTCACCTTCATGTAATATTACTGGAAATGAAAAGTACACGCCAGATGCAATAAATGGATCCTGTGCTGCACAAGCAATAAGTGCAGTGCAGGATATGCCTTTACAGCTTGACAACGAAAAGACATGTGAGTTTAGGCCACTGAATGATATATGAATCAAGTAGTGTTCTGGCTAGTGTATTCTTAATCACTCTCAATATCTCTTCATCGCAATTTCCGAAGTGAATGAATTTCTTATGATGGGCGACCATTTGATTTACTTTAGTGCCTTTGTGCAGATTGTGAAGCTGCAGCAATATCAAATAAACTGGATCATGGGGAAGCATTTGATGCAGTGGGCTCACCCCATTCTGAAGGTAAATCTATGAGAAAAGATGGAAGGTTTTCTTGTGAACTCGTGTTTGCATTTATGTTGATAAAATGAATGTTTAGAATTTTGACGAGGAGATACTTACATTTTCTTATTTAGGAGAAACCAAGTTTGTTTGTTTCTATATGGATATTGTTTTCCCTTTGAAGATTTGTTTTCGTTTCAATTAGGGACACTCTTGGTAAGTTTTAAGATTCTTTTGTTCCTTGCAGTTCAAGCTTTCTCACATGCTAGCATCCTCACACAAGAACCTAAAATCAAGGAAGAAGATATTGATGTACCTTTACATTCTAACATGGCAAAAATTTCTGGTGGTATTATGAAAGACGATTCTCCAGAGCGGTCTTTTTATTCAGGTGAAAGAAATGAATCAAAATACATAAAGACACAAGGTGAGGTTTTTTTCCTGGTTCATTTGAAGAGTATTTGTTTGTTGTACAGTTCTTTCATCCTCTCAATTCCTTTTTGAAAGATAACAGTTATTTACTTATTTATTACTTTGTATACTAAAGAGTTCCTGTCTTTGCAGTTAAAGTCCGTATGCCTAGTTTGATATCAAACCGGCTGCCTGTAACTGAAGAGGAGGTGAAAATGGCATATGAAGAAGCCAAATTGTTCAAGTCTGACCACCCTACAGCTTTAGTAGTTATGAGAGACTCTTATGTCTATTATGGGTTTTATTTGGTATTTTGCTATCTTTTCTTTGTTCATCGATTTTCATTTCCATAGTATAACTTACATTAATTATAATTGTCTCTTACATACTTCTACATATCTGTAGCTTTGTGTTTATCTAGTGCCTTATAAAGGAAGTGGTTATTTTTTAATGTTCAAATATTTGAACTGGAAATAGAAACAGTGTTTTAATTGTTTATTCCCGGGACCAAGTTAACTTAATTTTGTTTTATCTTGTTTTGGTGCTAATGCTTGTTTCAAAGTTTTTGAAGTTGCATTCTCTTCTTTAGAAGTTAAAAAGTTGCTTGCCTCTTATATACTAAAGTTAGAATGACATGATAATTTTTATGATACAGAACCTTCCAATCTCCTTCGTAAGAGATCATCTTCCAAAGCATACTCAGATGGTGAAACTCTGGGATCCAAATGGGAAGTCATGGATGGTGAACTATGTTTTTCATCGGGGATATGGAGGTCTCAGTGCTCGCTGGGGTGCTTTTTCACAAGCAAATAACCTGGAGCGTGATGATGTTTGTGTTTTTGAACTCATTTGTGAAAATGAAATGCGAGTGCACATCTTCAGAGTGGTCAAAGAACTAAATTCTCTGGTTGGTAACTCTGTTGCTTCACATTTGGATTGATTGGACTAGTTCATTTTACATTGTCTAATATTTTTTATATTGGGTTATGTTGTTTGTAGTAGTCCATTGTAGTTTCTACATATTATATTTACTCTCAATTTTCCCCCCTTAAAATATATAGTTACTTAGTTTACCATTCTGGATTTCATGCAATGACAAAACAATAGGTTTCAGAATTGCACTCCATGCCTTTAAACCAAAAACAAGATTTTTTCTATTTATTTTTCCCTGTAATTGTGTTGATGAAAAATTAGCCTTTTTCTACTATTTGGTTAAAAGAACTCAAACATTCTTGAGAATGTTATTTCCTTTACCGCATTAGATTTTTGGGTGGAAAAAGAATGTCCTTAATACTTTTAACACTATGATTCATTTGATTTGGACTTTGAGCAGGATAGCTGAATATCATTATTCTCTGAAGGCTATCCATATTTATCCCCTAAAGGACATACGTTTAAGTAAATGTGATTATGGTTTTTAATATTTGTGCTCTAGTCTCAGGAAATGCCGAAACACAACTCCCTACTTGAAGTGGGTGATGCTGTTCAGAAAAGGCAAACCAGAAACCACACTCTTGTTGAAAAGTCAGTGGGTAAGTTTATGAACTTTTTTGCTCGAGAAAATTCCAAAACCTTGTGTTAACTTTAAAGTTGAAACCATCTTAACTGTATAGTTCCAGTATTAGAACGAAGCCCATCAGTTGCGCCAATGAATTTCCAGGTCCAATCAGCAAACTTGAAGGAATCACCGGTCTCATCTGAGAAAATACTGGAACAATTAAAAAGCTTGAAGGGATCACGTTTTGAGATTACAGTGAAGCGACATAACATCTTTGGAACAGCATATGTGGTTAGTATTTTGTGTGTTGATTTTGTCAGATTTTTAATTATGTTTTAGCAAGGGAAATATGGGATTATCTCATAACGTTTCCTTAATACACTTTGAGGAAATTCTCTATGAGAATAATAAGGCAATATTTTTGTGGATTTTTGCGGTCTTTGATAGACTGCTCTTTCATTTTGTGACAGCGGATTCCAAGTACATTTGAGTCGTTTGATTACATGATGGACAAGGACCAAATTATTATCCAAGATCTGAAAGAGCAATCTTGGAAAGTTGGTTTACGTCGGTATCATTCCTCTAGTGGTATACAAATTCGATTATCCTCTGGCTGGTTGGCACTTTGTCTTGACTGGAATTTGGAAGAGGGTGATATTTGCACCTTTATGCTCACATCCAAAGGAGATATACCAGAAATGGTTTTCGTAGTGCAAAAGAGACCAGCTTTACAGTGGTAAATATCCACCCTCATATGCTACTGTTCTATGCATTTAGCTATTGATGATGGAAATAAAGTCGAGATTATTCCTTAAATGTGTGATCACGTTCTTCCGAGAATTTGTTGCATAACACATTGATAGCCTGATGCCATCTTGTTGTCTTCTCATTGTTGATGAGGTTATGATTTCCATGTAATCTTTCTTATTGGAGTATTGACCTTGACAGCTTAGGTGAAGAAGAAACCAACTGTTTATCGAAAAACATCTTAGGTGAGGAAGGGCTATCCGCAGGTGCAGGGCTTTCCGGAGAATTGTACGGAAATATCTCCTTTGCATCTTGGAATTTACATGGTTAAGCTTTCCCTTTTGTTTACAGTAATCTCATGTTTGTACAATTTTATCATGTTTTTCCCTTTACTCTTGTTTGCGCATATAAGTATGGACAGTCAAAAAATTGCCGCTGAAGTGAAAATAACCGGTATTAAAACAATGTAATTATAGGGGGGGAAATCATAAGGTTCCACTTAAGTGGACAATCATTTAAATCAAACATCAAAACTCAAAGCTTAACTGCAATCCAAATCTGCCTTATTATTCGACCGTTTATGTTCGAGTTTAGAACAGATTATTAACGGTGAAGTTGATATGACAGTGCCAATGGAAGTCCAGTCGACCATCAGTGGAAATTCAAATGCACAGGAAGGAGTTACTAAAGCCCCCTTTAAGTTGTGAGCGCATGTGGTAGCCGAAATGGACGGGAAGAAACTGTAAATATCTTTGTAAATTGTAATATTATGTTGTTAGAAATGTATTTCGAGGAACAGTTAGTGTCATGCCTAGTCATGTAATTAGTGACCAGATACTCGTATCCGTTGAATGTCAATGTTCCCATTAACAAAAGGTAAAATGGAATAGCTGAATAAAATGTGAACGTTGAGTTTCAGAACATCCATTAGAATGAATAGTATTTGTTTGTTTTATCCTGATACAACTACCACTAACCGCCGGTCGTTTCGACCGCAGAACCCACTATCTTCTCTCCCTCCCCCAGGCATATCATCTTTGCCACCAATAGCCACTAAACCCTTGATCAGATGTTTAAATTCCTTTGGTTACCTCAAAACAAAGAACGACCACGACGTCTTTGTGGGTCTTCCAAATCTCTACTCACTGCCACTTCTCCATAGTTTTTGTAACGCCTCGAAATAGTGGAAAATTTAAAACTTTAAACAGATAAAGAATCAACACTGGGGTCGTCACCAAACCACGAGTACATATATATATATAATATGGGAAACTGTACAATACAAGAATCAAGGATGATTACAACCCAACACAAAAGATATACAACACATGTACAAGGGGAAATCATCCACCTCGAAGAACCAAAAGAGACAGGATCTGGTCTGGGTGCTCCTGTCCGTAGTCACCACCTCCTACTGACGCGTACGACCTGACATAAAACATGAATATGCCTGAGTTTCCCGTGGGAAACCCCGTATGCCAAACCCCTAAAATATGAACATAATATGCGTAATGAAACATGAAATGAAATGCAGTAAAACATAACAATCTCCCGTGCACACCAGGCACCGCCGGAACACATCGGCCTCGGGTCTCAAGGGTCCTCTCACCCCAACCCCCAATCACACGTGCACACAAGGCACCCGCTCATCAGAGCCACAACAACAACGTGCACACACGGCACCCGCTCCTCAGAGCCACAACAACAACGTGCACACACGGCACCCGCTCCTCAGAGCCACAACAACGACCCTCCTCTTAGGCCGGCAATGTCTGTACCGTCGCCCCAAAAAAGGTCGGAGACCCGTTGCCCTCGAGGCGGATCCAACAACACACGGCACAAGCATCCATATGCAAAACAGTGCCCAAATGGTCGAACGGAAAAACCCACACGGTCGACCGAATACGACAACTATTCCTCAGAAAAACCGAATTAACGTCCAACCGGTCGAACGACTCTCAAATCACGGTCGACCGAAATCCAACAGGGAAAATCCTCTCTCGCTCAAAAAGCACCAACGGTCGAACGACCCTCAGATCACGGTCGACCGAAAACAACCAGGGAAATCCCCCAACAAAACCGCACTACACGGTCGACCGAAACCACACTCCCGGTCGACCGGCCAATAAGTTAACTTTAGCGTCGGTCGAACAAAGTCAACGAGCGGTCGACCGTTTAGATGGTCAACGCCCCCAACCGACCTACAACAGTGCTTTCGGTCGACCGGCAAAGGGGACCCGTTCGACCGAAAACACACAGAGCCTATTTTCCCTGGTAAAACGCACCATCAGTCGACCACTCGAAGAGTATCGTTCGACCGGTGCAAGGGTTTTTGCCCGATTTACACTACGACCGGTCGACCGCGCCATCCCGCCGGTCGACCGTTGCAGAGCAGAAAAGCTGCTGCAAGGTTCTCGACGAGCCTCCCGGCCTACCGTCGGCCACTCCAACCCTCGCAAAGGCTAAAAGGAGGTCTACACTAAAGCTTGGCATACCTTAAGGCTTGAAGAAGCCTTTGAAGAACCCACGAAGTCGCCTCCACAAGCGCTTCTCCTCCTTCTCCGGCGAAATCCGAACACGATCACCTTCCTCCGGCCACACGATCCGGCGAGCCTCGAACCACACGATCTGACGAGCCTCGAGCTCCTCCTCACCTCAGAGAGCTGCGGATCCAGAGAGAGAGAGACTTGAGTGAGAGAGAGGTATGCACGAGTGAGAGTGAGAGAGAGAGCACCCACCTACTCAAACACCTCCCCTCATCTCCACCATCCACCTCAACACCACCCAATCAATCTCAGCCCTCCACCTCCACCTCTTCTAATCCTCCACCTAAAACACAATCAACCCATTAATCAAGGGTTAGGATGTAACAGTTTTGAACTCCATCAAAGCTCTCAAGGGGAAGAGAACACGGTGGGTCGTTGTTGTGTGGCCATTGTGAAGAGGCGAGGGGCAAGGTTGGCGAGGAGGCGATTGAGGTTTGTTCCCATTGGGGTCGTTGTGTTCATTATGCTCAGCTTCAAAGCGGAGTAAGTCACATTTGGTGTTGGTGTTGGTTTTGTTTTCTTTTGTTTCTCTTTATGTCTTTTTCATGGTAAATATGTGCTTATAACTTGTGTATTGGAGCTGAAGTGGAATTAACAACATTTATTGGGAAATGTTAAAAAGTTTATGGTGATATACATATTAGAGGTGTCAATTAACATTTGAAAAAGGGTTCTCACCCTCATAAAAATTGTAGGTTTTCCATCTTATAAAAAAATCGAGGATTTTACCAAGTTATGTGGTAAAGGAATCAAGACACCTTATTTACCTAAAAAATATCTTTAACATATAAAAATTAAAAACTATATCAGTTAATAAATGTGATCTCCAAACTTAAACATGGTTGGTTAATATAGTTAGACCGAGCTCGTCTCGGGTTCCTCCAAGCGAATGTAATCATACATAATCCCCTCGAAAGGGCCGTTACTTCTTATCTGAGTGAGGAAGATTGTATTATCACCTTCCAACAGCCAAGAACTCTTCACATCCACATTAAACAGCCAGTACTGCCCATGAATCCCATGTCTCGCAATCGTGTTATCCTCGCCAATTAACCCTGTCGCGAAGTGGGTAGGGTTCACTTTCTGGTCGTTGAAGCGAACCTGCATTAAGAGAGTGCATGACAATTTGATTATGAGCTTATGTTAGATCATTGTTTTGTTAACGAGTACCGACTCACCTCCAGTTCAGCATTTGCTGCAGATGCAAGCGCTACTCGCAGTTTGTAGGTATTGGTTTGGATAAGTTTGTCGAGTTTGAATTTTACTTGCCATGTTGTTGGAACGTAAGTATTAGAACTGTCGTTCTTCTTCCTGTAATGCGACATAATCCATAATTAGTTAGATATGACCCAAGAATATAGTTTAACAGCATGGTATGTTTGATACCTGGTGACATGAGCAAAAAACCAATCCTTTGTATGGTTGCTGACACCAATTGTGTAAACAAGATCTCCATCTGGGTATAATTCAGCATATCTTTCCCATAATCCATACTGTCTAAACCTATAATTCAGATAAATGATTACATTTTTTTTAAACTTTACATTGGTAATAGAGTTTGTTGGCAAATTACCTGTCTAGTTTGACGAATAATTTACTCTCGTAGATGGGATTAGGATCTGGAATGTAGAATTCTGCAGCTGATCGATCGGGCATGCCAATCTCCCATAATGTTGGACCATCTCTTGGAGGTTCGTATATAAGATCACCCACATCAATACTGCTTCCTGCTTTAGATATTGAATGAGAATAATCTTACCCATTAACAAGGGCAGCTATGAATTTATGTTTCAGAAATCAACTACTTGAATCGTTAGAACTAGAGTTCAGCAGAAATTACCTGAGGTAATAGAGACATTTTTGTCATATTTGTAGTCTCCAATAAATCCCGGCATCCATGCATAAAGATTGTAATCTCCTGCTCTGATATTAGTAATCCGAAACACGCCTTCTTCGTCTGCTCTAGTCCAGAATTGGTATCCCTGAGACAAGAAATTCTTATCATCAACACCATTTAGATGATTTTAAGAAATTGAGTCTATTGTTTAGATCGACAATTATTTTTTGATGACCTTGGATTCTGTCTGCCATGATCCTGCGTCGCCCGGCAGAGCTAATCCGACGTAAGACCCATTTGCTGGCATATCAACATCCTTAACGTACCTAGTAAGGTGGGGATTATGTCATAGTCATTAACCAATTCCTATGAATTTATAAATACTTCAAGTTTTTTTCCAGCATATATATGTGACTAAGGAATGAAAATCCCTATTGCAGTTGATAAATGATAAACTGCACTATACTGCAAAGACTGGGTTCCTATATGTTCTTTGGTTTGGAGAAGGCAGTGAATATTTGTGTCTACCTATCTCGTATTACGAGTTTTCCGCTAACGGAACCTCTCTGTTCAGCTTTCGGGAACTCATCCGAAACCGGAAAACTGTATGGCCAACTCTTGGTTTCAATCTGCATCTGAAGTTGAAATCAGAAGGAAAAAAAACATTTTAAACTGCATTTTTCTTTTAAACACCGGCCTATCGTATCCCTGCAGGTTTCAGTTCACATATTAACCTTTGCTTTTGCGTCCTCCCAAAGAGTCGATCGATTTTGTGTTTCTTGGTTGGAATTCAGATAGACAAACACTGGTCCGAATACTTTCTTCCAGTACTCTCCATTCCTGAACTTCGGCATGAGAGCATCGCCGCTGTAGTGTCGGCTTATGAACTTCTGGTGTAGATAAGTAACTAAACAAATTAATCATCAAAATTTAATTAAAGAGTACTAATTAAGTAAAATATATGTTTAAATTTTAAATTTACTGCAAGAGTAATGGGACCAGTGTGGGAGGTGAGATCCTGTCTTGTAGGGCCTCCACTTCTGAACTCATCACTTGGAGTGATTAGCCAAAATCCGGTTGGTGGTTCGGAACATATCCAACCATGAACCCTGTTGTCCTTGTCCTCGCTCGAGTACTGGTACTTGTCATCAACCTGAGAACAAGAAATCAAGACTGAAATTTTGAACTAAAACATGCTCTTTGGATGGTGTAAGGAGGGGTTAGATGTACGCAATCATACCACTACAATAACAGCGGGTCTGTTTAATCCGCTATAATCTAAAAATAAAAATAATAATAAATGTTTGACACTATTGGAAATGGACATTTCGGAACTATTACCAAGAGCCAATTGTGTGGATCCTCAAAATGCTAGGATTTCAAATTCCATCCTTACCAATTCAAAGTACTTGGATAAACTTGTCATATTTTCTCATAATTAATGTGATGGACATATCTTAAAAGCATCTAATTAAACATGATAACAAGAATGGACATACATACCTCTCCCTTGAGTTCTGGATCAATTGGATCGATCAATAAAACAGCTTCTTTGTAGGCTAATTCTTTACCTCGGTCAGGCAATCGATCGTCTGGCATGGGCATTATCCTCTGCCTATCATCTGACATTGCCATATAATGAAACCTACATCCAAAATAACACTTCAATTACTTACAAGTTACAACATACATCATTACAAAACATGACCCTTAAGATGTCTTCTTACTTGTCCTTCCTTAGCTTGAAATCAATTCTGTTTTCTTGAATGTCAAAATCAGGCCACCCTTCTTCATGTTCATAGATAGCATAGGTGTAGAATCCAGAGGAGTTTTTCAGCATTACAAACCTGAGAAAACATGTTTGTTAGATGTTGTCATGCAGTTTCAAACCTTACTCAGTAATTTTCTTTCCTGTTGTGTATATACATGTTGAAGTGAAATAAGTTTGGATTTGTTATGCACCTTTTCTCGATGTTGAGGGGTGCATTGTGAGAGCCTACCTGAGAAACATCCCATGTTGTCGAAAATGATACTTCCACCTGATCTTCGTTTTCTACGATAACCTTAAAATTTGTACCAATTACCCTGTATTTTAACAACGGTATGAAATTGACAGTCTATATCATCTTTTCCAAATCAATAGTCAATTCAAGCTAATCCTTTACATGTTATTTAGATTTTCTTCATAGATGTTGTAAGAGAATTAAGTGGGAATCCACAATTCAAAAGTATACTTGTGGGTGGAAGAACTCTCTTATCTTATAACTCTAAGGCTCATCACCTGCGTCCACGACATCAAATTATTGTAAAAAGCCACTTCATGCAGAACTATGATTATTTGAGTTCTTGTATGTCTAAAATGGTGTTGGTGCAGGATTTACTGAAGAACCATAAACTCTAATATCATGTTGGAAAAATGACTTCTTACTATGATCAACTTGGAACATGCTTATTATATGTGGGAGAGCCAACATAATCTGTTACCTCATGTCATGTCCCTAACTTCCATATTGTAGGACTATTGCGGCGATAATCACTGTATTGTCATCTCAAAATGTAGGAGACTGTGATAGGTAAAGTGAAATGTTAACCATGTTGGTGGGCATTTGGAGTTCCCCTCAGGAGATGTAAGTACATAAAACAGGGATAAATGGAGTACTTGAGATAAGACATCCGAAATCCTTATAAAATACCCAAGAAATTCTTGTTACAGTTATTATATCGTACTCGGTTATTTCTGCTTTCAGTAAATTACAAACTAGAAATAAAAGCTTGTAATGGAGGTTTTGATCATATGAGATGTTCTATTTTCTCATACACTAATACTCTCACTTCTACTACCTTTGGATATTGAGTGGTATATATGGAAGTTACCTTCTTAAGCTTAACTAAAATGTAACAAAATTTCATACCCAAAAAAGTTTTTCTCAAGCAACTGGAGAAGATTCAGACTGACGCTAACATCATAACATGCAGCATGCATGCAAAAACACAAAACACATGATTTGGTATTAAAACAGAAACAAAACACTCACGTCTGAGGAGTTTTTGTCCCCTCTGGTTCTTTCCAAACAAGACTCCAGTACCTATCAATGATATTGACATGAAACCAGCAAACCAACTTCATGTTTATTATCATACAAAATGGTTTCTCAAAAAAAAAGAAGCAAAAAAAGTCAGAAATTTCATCTTATCTTACCCTCTATTATTTTCTTCATTAATAACTTCCATCAAATTTTCCACACCATTGTAGCTCAAACTTGTGATGAGTCCTTGTGGTTTGGAAAGTGTTAAACTCAGAATTCCGTTCTCCAGCACCACCTGCAACAAAATAAAAATGTTACAGTGAAGACCAAACTCGTGAATGTGAGAATAACATCTGTTTATGTGGTTTTAATTTTCTTATTAGCTAAACATTTTAATAAGGAAGATACACATTACCCTTTGTAGCTTCTAATATTTTCTAAAAAATTGCAACGTGATGTGACTCGCTCAGAAGGTAAAACAATCAAATAATATTTGAATTTTTTTTCTTCCAAAACAACCGGCAATTCAAGGCCTAGCAACAACATTTTGAAAGATTTTGACGCATTTTTTGTAAATACAGTATCGTTTTATTTGCTTGAGTGTACCTCAAACGGTATGTAATTGAATATTTATACTCGATTTTTGACTATTTACTTTCATACACCTATATTTGAACTTTAATTTTTCTTGTGTACTTACATTTTTCATTCATTTGCTTATATGTATTTGCACTGTTAGCAGGTTCATTTCAACCACAAACTCCATCGGAATTTCACGATTCACACGTTCTAAATTCAAAAATGTCTTTATTATTAAATAAAAACAAAAACGGAAACGGAAAACTTCTCCTCTCTCCCCCTTTCTCGTCGGTTCTCTCTCCTTTCAATTGAATTTTTTGAGTTTGAATAGATTTTTTTAATTTATTACGAATTTTGAGAATTTAAATTTGATATATTCCTATTTATGGGTTAAAATATATATCCAAATTAATTTTACATGAGAAATATTTTTTTTAATATTTTGCATATTACATTGTTTGTAACATTTCTGAGTTTGTATGACTTCAAATTTTCAAGTTTGATGGATATATTTTTATTTGTAATAATTTATAGTTATGAACATTATTAAAATAATGTAGAAAGATGTAAGTCAAAAGTATAATACAAAAGAAAGGGTATTTTGGTCTTTTAGAATGTTTATTTTCTTTTCTCTCGTAAGATGTTAACCAAACGAAAGAAACATATTTGTTATAATGGATATCCAAACAAGAGAAAAGAAAAGAAACACATTTCTTTTCTCTCCATTTTTCTCTTAAGTTGTTATCCAAACAGACCACTAGTCTCTCTTTTTTCGTAATTTCTCCTCTCTCTGGTCCCTATATTCTCTCCTCTCTCTGCCCATCTCTGGAGACCCTCTCTTCTCACTTCTCTCCTATCTCTCTCGAGTACTCTCTCCTCTCTCTAGTCATCTCTTTTTTCTGAACTTATTTCCTCCCAACCTACCGGTGAAAGTGGTGGTGGTGGAGCAGGGAAAGAGAACAGGAGAGAGAGGAGAAACGAGGGTTAGAGTTTTTTAATTTTTATTTTTTAAGTTTTTATTTAACATAAGGATATTTTTAAATTAAAAAATGTAAATTGTAAATTTTCTAACAAAATTGTACAAAATTTGCGACGAAATGGGCCAGTGCAAGTGCATATAAGCAAATAAATAGAAATGTATGTGCACGGAAATATGTAAAGTTGAAAGACAGGTGCACGGAAGAAAATAGTCGAAAATCATGTGCAAATATCCAACGCAATGATTGATGTGCAAATAACCCTAAAAAGTTAACCTAAGTTATTGTTCTCAGTTCCCGCTACATAACTAAACATGAAAATTAAACAAGAGGAGATATAGATATTTGTAAGTACTTGTGTATCTTCCACGACCAAACAAGCGCCTGCTTCTGGCATCGAAATCAGCTGAAAGAATACTGCAGCAAAACTTCGGAACAGATACGTGCATTAAATGCGGTATTTTGTTACCATATCTTTAAGTTCACTCATCTTCTCTACGTTAAAAGTTGTTGAAACTTCGAAGGCACATAAACAAGTTAGTTGTAATTTACAAATTACAACAACATGATCATGAAGTGGTTGGTGAGACGAACCTCAAAATAGTGAGCATTTGCAGATTGGTAGGAGATGTGAAATTTCTGGTTTTGATGATGATGTGAGAGTTGCTGTGGAATTTGGTTCCTACTGTGCTCATGTGTTCTTCTGATTGCACCTTTTGGATTCATATGAGTACTAACTGCTCATCTATCTGCATATCTGTTTATAAGACAAAAGTAGGCCACGAGAAAGATTAGAAAGCTGCTATTTCAGGTAACTTATCCTGTGATGTTCTGGAATTAATCTGGTTTCTGAAGTGCCATTTTGTGTATGTGGAAAAACACTAATGTGTTGTTAAGTAGGATTTAATCCAAGTTCCAAAGGTGGAAATAAATATGACCACGGTTGACATTTGACAAGGAGATTGATGCCAATTCGGGCTGTTAGAACATGTCCCACAAGGAGCTCTACATCCCAGAAGTCACGTTGTTTGAGGGAGACTTGTGGGCTTTACAACCGAGAATGGACTTATTTTTACTCGACATGGAACCATTAGACCACACTACCAACTTTGCAATTACACCTTATGACCGCCTTAACCTTCCCAAAGTTGGTATTGCTAAGACTCGAAAGAATGTATCGCAATAAACTTGAAATGCACGCTACAACATGATAGAATTGTTGTTAGAAGATGCGCTCGATGAGATGACGTGAATGTTCACTCCAACTAGTAAATTCACCACCAGGTATATATACAAGCTTGTGCTTGTTCGAGGCTAGTAATATGTAGTCTCACATTGGATAGACAAGAAAAACTAAATCCTATTGGATTGGCATGTTCCAACAACTAAAGATTATACAACCAGAAGGCTACCTATATATTGAACAAATACACCAGACGAGCTTTCCTCTAGTTTTTGCTCCGTCAGGCCAGATAAGAACGCTCTAACACCATATTGAACTTTGAGCTTCCATCTTAAAATCGATTGTTTCGAATCTTATAAGTTACAAGAACATCCATTAGTTACCTGAAGCATAGACTACACAACGCTTATTGTGATATGAATATTGGTTCTCATATTAATTTGATGGTAGGTACTGTTGGGAGGGGATCTAACAATGCACTTATACGAAACACGGATTAAACGCACCACGTAATACAAATATTGATTGCGGAATTAACTTCAGACTCTCTTTCAAACTCAATTGCAACAAGAACACTAATAAGATGAAAATAAACAAGCAAACACAAATGCACACCTGAAACAACCACGACACACGCGATTTACAAGGTTCGGCAACGTACCTACGTTCTTCGGGGGTCTCCTGCGGGTTTCATTTACTTCTTCCGCTTCTCCAACAAGAGAAGCAACCGAGATTACAAGTATATGGAGGCAATATGTCCTCCAAATCACTCTAGATATATCTCTAGCATAAATCTCTCAACTCACAATGAATGAAGCAATGATGTATGCAATATGATATAAGACTAAGAGCAAACAAGCCCTTTTATAGGCTCAAAATCCAAGCTACAATTAAGCAAAACCGAACAGAACTATTCGTGAGGACACGGTTAACCGATGCTCGTTCGGTTAACCGTACGTGCTTCAACATGAGCGATTCCTGTTCCGATTCGGTTAACCGAATCCTTCCCGGTTGGCCGAGGGAACGCTTCTCACGCGGCTCGGTAGACCGCGAGAACGATTCTTCCACGAACTAACGAATTCTCCAACAACCCTTCGGTCGACCGAGAACCCCTCGGAGGACCGTGCCAAATTGTCCAGAGACTTTTAGATTCTCGGAACACCAAAAATCTCCTCAACGGTTTACCTAACCCGTTGTTCCGAAGTGTCACTTGCTCTCTGACGGTAGACCGAATCCAATTCGGTCGTCCGATCCCAACTGCACACGGAGTGCCTGGAATCCTCGGTTCGGTGGACCGAATTCAATTCGGTAGACCAACCCGTCTTCGCCAAAATTTCCTGGGTCATGCGTCGGTAGACCGAATCCAATCCGGTTAACCGACTCTTCCTGGATTTGCCTCGTTAACAAATATAAGCCAATATTCAACATATACGTAATTATACTATAATAGATTAATAGCAACACTTAACATCCACACAACCAACATTGACATGAATTTGGATTTACATATTATTTGCATACTTGTACTGAGTTCAGTTGAATGCACATTAAGATTCACTGAAATGTTAATAGACATATTCTTGATGAACACCCTTATTTCTTCACATATATAAGATCTTGTACACACTATAAATAAATATATCAGTCCATGAATGTAACAAGACAAGCATGGTTGGTTGGTCTATAGTTAGTTTGATTCCTTCTTAGGCGCTTCTAAACGAATGTAATCATACATAATCCCTGGAAAAGGACTTGGACTTCTTATTTGAGTCAGAAACAATGTGTTATCACCTTCAACTAGCCAAGAACTATTCACATCCACATTAAACAGCCAGTATTGTCCGTGGATCCCGTGCCTTGCGATCGAGTTATCCTCGCCAATCCACCCTGTTGTGAAGTGGGCAGGGTTCACTTTCGGATCGTTGACACGAACCTGCAGAAAGAAAGTCACAATTTGATTATAGGCTTATGCAAGATTGTTGCTTTACTAACAAGTCCCGACTCACCTCCAATTCAGCAGTTGCTGCGGACGCAATCGCTAATCGCAGTTTATAAGTTTTAGCTTCTACAAGTTTGTCAAGTTTAAATTTTATTTGCCATGTTGCTGGCACATAAGAATTAGAACTATCTTTCTTCTTCCTGTAATCCAATACAAATCATCTTTTAAAGTTAGTTATAAAACATAGACATCGCACCATTTTTTTTTAAAACCTTGTGATTTGTACCTGGTGACATGAGCATAGAACCAGTCCTTTGTATAGTCACTAACTCCAATTGTGTAAACAAGATCTCCATCTGGATACAATTCAGCATATCTTTCCCATAATCCATACTGTCTAAACCTATAAATTATAATGCAGAAAAATATACTCCCAATTGAAAAGAATTTTGTTAATAAACATATTTGAAGGTCATTTATATAAAACTTACTTATCTGGGTGGTTAATGTATAACTTATTCATATAGAGGGGATTGGGGTCTGGAACATAGAATTCGGCAGACGATCGATCGGGGATTCCAATCTCCCATAAGGTTGGGCCATCTCTTGAAGGTTCATATACAATGTCACCCACATCAATATTGCATCCTGATAATAATAATTCATACAATGGTATTACTTTGATTTTTGTAACACAAAGTAACTATTTTGAGGTCTATTTTGACATATTTGAAAGGAAATTACCCGGACTAATGGTGACATTTTGCTCATATTTGTAGTCTCCAATAAAACCAGGCATCCATGCATAAAGGTTGTAATCTCCTGCTCTGATATGATTAATCTGAAACACGCCTTCCTCATCTGCTCTAGTCCAAAATTGGTATCCCTGAACCAAAAATAAAATCTTTTAGTGTACATTACTTAAGAGATGTTGAAAACTCGATTCTTAGAATTTCGAACAAGGAAAAAGAACTTCATGTTCGTGTTTTGAAACCTTGCATTCTGACTGAAATGATCCTGTTTCTCCAGGCAGAGCCAATCCAACATAAGCCGCATTTGCTGGTATATCGACATCCTTAACGAACCTAGCAATGAGTGGATCATGCCATGATCGTACATTAGCAGTACTTTGTCATTTTAATAAAGTCGTTAACCGGAATATTGGAATTTCAGTTCTCACATAAATGTGTTGAATTTGTATTAGGTAGTGAATTTTTTGTGTACCAATCTCGTATTGCGAGTTTTCCACCAATAGAGCCTCTCTGTTCTGCTTTGGGGAATTCGTCCGAAGCCGGAAAACTGTATGGCCAATTCTTGGTTTCAATCTGCATCTGAATTTGAATTCAGGAGAAAAAAATCAATCAAGGTTAAACATTTATGTCATTAATAGTGACTCAAAATATTAACCTGTGCTTTTGCATCTTCCCAAAGAGCCGACCGATATGTTTCATCATTATTGCAATTCAGATAAACAAACACGGGCCCGAAAACTTTCTTCCAGTGCTCTCCATTCCTGAACTTGGGCATGAGGGCATCACCGCAATAGTGTCGGCTTATGAACATCTGGTGTAGATACACAATTAACTAAGTTCAGAATCAAATTATAAAGGTGGTAATGAAGGGAAATGTGGGTTTGATAATGGGATTACAGAGAGAGTAATGGGACCAGTATGGGAGGTGAGATCTTGCTTAATAGGTCCACCAGTTCTGAACTCATCACTTGGAGTTATGAGCCAAAATCCGGTCGGTGGATCGGAGCATATCCAACCATGAACCTTGTTGTCTTTGTCCTCGCACGAGTACTGGTACTTGTCATCAACCTGAAAACAATGATATGTTAATTAAGATTATACATAAGATCGTATTTTGCAATCGTTCTTTCATATGCCGATATAGGAGCGACATGAAACCAAAATTGAAGTCGTGAATTGTTGGTATTATGTCTCTTATCCAGTGTGGAACTGATTTTCATATGGATTTTAGTATCTAAAAAAATTGACTGAGACTTTGTTAGTTAGTCGACAACTCAATGGTCGACTGAGTTAAGATCTTCCTCTCGATTAATTGGATATCACAGTGGCAGTATCTAACAAATAGGCAAACATATATACCTCTCCCTTAAGGTCTGGATTAATTGGATTGACCAATAGAACTGCCTCTGGAAAGGCTAGTTCTTTCCCTCTATGAAGCAATCGGTCGTCTGGCATGGGCATTATCCTCTGCTTATCATCTGATATTGCCATATAATGGAACCTACATCCAGGGTCATTCTTAAAAACTTAATACACCACTCTTGTTGAGCCTGAACACCATACTTGCCATATAATGGATTAACACCTTTATAAAATAGTAATTAAAAAGGAAACAATTAAAATGTCTCTTTACTTGTCCTTGTTGAGCCTGAACACCACTCTTGTTTCTGCCATGTCAAAATCAGGCCACCCTTCTTCATGTTCATAGATCCCATAGGTGTAGAATCCAGAGGAGCCCTTTAGCATCACAAACCTGAAGAAAACATATTTTTCAGATGTTGTTTTGCTGTTTCTAATATGACCCAGTATTTGTTTTTCCTGTGTATATAAATGTTGAAGTGAAATAAGTTTGAATTTGATATTTACCTTTTGTCTATGTTGAGGGGTGCGTGGGAGTCGTTGCCAGAGGCATTCCATGTTATTGTAAATGAGATTTCTACCTGATCTTCGTTTTCTACGATCACCATGAATTTCGTTCCATTTATCCTGGATTGTCACAATAAGTTACACCTTCAATTCTTAAAGTATGAAAATCTACTCCTTAGTTATGTATAGATTGTGAATTGTGGGCTAATCTTAATATTTCTTATTGATATGTTTTTTATTTTTTTAGTAATTTCAAGGAATTTTTATCGATTCGTTTCATGGTACCTTGTTATTTCAGCAATCCAAAGAGCGGAGAAGAAAAATTAAGTTCTTAGAAAAAACAATTGGCCAAAGAGAATTGGCTCCTTTCTAAAGTAACTCAATTACGAGAGAATTTGCGATTCATGATCTCATAATCTAAATAAATCGGAAATGCCCATGAGATTCGTCGTTATGGTTATCAAATCCTAAAGATCGTTCAAGTGAGCCATGCATACTCAAATTGTATCATAGATTTCCCTATGAATTGGAAAAGGTATGTATCAGAATTAAGCTACCATGCAGGAAGCATGCACAAACACAAACTGTATGTTTTTATTCCTGAACAAGAACAAAACACTCACTTCTGAAATGCTCTTGGGTCCCCTGGCTTATTCCAAACAAGATCCCAGTACCTGTCAGCAAGAAGCAACAGCATTTACCACAAAAAAGAGAGAAGAAGAAACAGCAAAAGCACTTTGCATCAATAATTGTGTTATTTGCCTTACAGAACAACACTGTTGAGAAAATAGTCCCATGTTGTTAAACACAAAAAGTGTATAACACTCTATAATAAAGTTGGATCCACTACCCTTCACCTAAGTGCTTAGGTTTTGTTGAGGTGGTGGACCAACCAAAATTTAACATGGTATCAGAACAGGTCGATTGACCTGTGGGGGCTCACTCCAACCTATATTGTTCACGCGTAGACACGGAGAAAAATTATCCCGGTCACGCGTGCGGGGGAGTGTTGGGAAAATAGTCCCACATTGCTAAACACAAAAAATATACAACATTCTATAATAAAGTTGGATCCACTACCCTTCACCTAAGTGCTTAGGTTTTGTTGAGGTGGTGGACCAACCAAAATTTAACAAACACAAAAAATTGATATTTAAGAAAATTAAATACAGAAAAGGCTAGATTTTGTCATATATGTTACCCTCTGCCAGATTCTTGCCTACTAACTGCCATCAAATTGTCCACACCATTATAGCTGACACTAGTGATTACCCCTTCTGGTTTGGAAAGTGTTACCTTAACAATTCCATTATCCAACACCACCTGGCAAAAACAAATGTGTTTAAAGTTATAAAAGTGAGAACTTTCAAAGACAAAGTACATTTATTATGTAATGTACAAAATAAACACATTTATCAAAAATCAATTGGTTAAGAAAAATGCATTTACTGTTGTAATAACTGTAATACATACATAAATCAGTCAGAAAAACATAACCACTTTGAATAAATAAAAAATTACCCATATGAAAGAAAATATACAAAGATTAATATGTACTTGTTTGTGTTGCACGACCAACCGCACGCTTGTTTCGGCCATGAGATTCAGATGAAACAAGACTGCAGCCAATCTTCTGAACAAACATATACGTTGTTGTTGTGAGGGTCTGTTTATATGGTCTTAAACATGATGTTGTCACCATAACTTGAAGTTTTCTCATGTTTTCTACGTTGGAAGACATTGAGACTTTGAAGGCAAATAAATAGGTTTGTGGTGATTAGTAAAAGAAGGAGAAGTGGTTGGTGAAACGAACCTTAGAAAAGTGGGCATTGGTGTTGTGTTGGTAGAAGAAGTGGGACTTGTAGTGTTGATGGTTACTTGAAAGAGTTGGTGGATTGTTTCTTCTTGTGTATTATTGGGTTGGTTGTTTTGTCAAGACTAATATACCCTTAATATTTACATCAACATTTTTTTTGAAAGCTTTAAGATTTTACTAATTAAAAAGATAAGAGAAATACACAAGTTTAGTGCATTTGCACTAAAAAAGTATATCGAAATTAGTTATAAATATAAAAAGTCAACTGTACATGGGAGCATTAGCTTCCCTAAGGATTCATCATCCGCTCCTGTAATGATTTGGGGCACCACCAAATATGTAAAGACCCTAATTTTGTTTAAGAATTAATGGGTGTTTAGGGTGCTAATTGGTGGGGTTTGCATGGGAGTTGGGGGAAAAATAGTGGAGGTGAGGGTGGAGTGACGTGAAGGAGGTGGGCTATGGTGTAGGAAGATGGTGGAGGCGTGGGTTGAGGGAAGGGAAGTGTTGTTGTTGCTACTGTTGGTGTTGGTTTTGGTGAAAGAAGAAACAACCATCTCTCTCTCCTTTTCTTCTCACCATCTCTCACGTTTTCCTTCCTCTCCATTCCTTCTTCCTCTCATCACCTCTCTCATTTTCCTCTCTTTTTCGTTGAAGCAGCAGCTGTGTCGGGTGGAGTGGGTGACTGTGGTGCGAAGGCGCGCGGAGGAAGACGTGCGTGAGGTTGAGGTCCCTAGGCGCCATCGCGTGAACTCCGGTGAAGTCGTCGTTCTTCGCGAAGAAGGTATGCCAAGTTCTTGCATTAGAGACTTTATTGCTCACCCAAGTTGGGGTGGAGTTGTGGTCGGTCGCGGGAGGTCGGAGACCTCACCGGCGACGAGGAAACGACGTAAAATCCTTGGCTGGCGCAAGGTTGCTGTCGACCAACGGTCGACCAGTCCCTTCGGGCGGTCGACCGAATGTAGTGTATTTTGATTACCTGGTTGTTTTCGGTCGACCGAAACTTAAGTGTACTGGATTTTTATGCATGCTTGCGGTCGACCGTTATATGACTTAGAATTATTAGGATGCCCTGGTAGTTTTCGGTCGACCGAGACCCCTGAGTCGGTCGACCGATAGTTTTGATTTAATGTTGACCAGATTTCGGATTTTGACCTCGTTCGGTCGACCGGTTTTAGACTTTCGGTAGACCATTGTGACTTAAGTTTTGCGCAAATAGTTCGACCGTTGCAGTCTTTCGGTCGACCGTTTTTGCACAGGACTGAATTCCTGGTTCCGTTTAGGATGACAACTCTGTACACGGAAACTCGTGTCCTCGCCTTGTGCGTGAGTCGGGAGGTGATGGTGGACGCGTTACGCGTGCCTGCCCAGGGACCGCCGTGTGGAAGAGTGTGTAGGATTTCATGTTTAATTACACATATATATTTTCGGAATTTTTATGCATAATAAGGATCAATTACAATTTTCTATGATTTGTTTAATGCATGCATCGGTTTGTTTCAATAACTAGTTTCAAAACTTTATTAAAACAAACATGGGACTCCGAAATTCATACCTAGAAGTTCTCTAAAACTTCTTGAAGATCCGGAGACGTTGAGGATGTTTGTCGCTGCGCCGGATGCCTCCGAGAATTCACCAAACTCTAAACAAGATTGGAGAGAAGAGCTAGCCTCTCAATCTCCAATAAGGTTTAGAATCCAATTACTAACCCCTCTTTAGTTCCCTTGAGAAGAAGATCTCTGAAGACTAAAACTAAACTCAACAATTAATGTGAAATTCGTGGAGAATTATGGAGAGAGAAGTTTGCACAAGAAAATAATGAATAAATTAATTAATGAGGTAATGAGATAAACTTGTATTTATAAGTTCTCTCCAAATTATCTATTCATGTGCAACCTCTTGCCCATAATTTCATGCAAACTTCCATCTAACCATCCATTATTTGCTAACAAATAATCTCAGCCACGAATTAAATCAATTATGGACCAATTCCATGCATGATCTAATTAATTTTTAAATTAATTCTGCAGAAAACCGTCTGGACCAGTCGACCGTTTGGAGGTTCGGTCGACCGTTCGAACCAAGTTTCGGTCGACCGTTCGCAACAATAAAATATTTCATCGCAATGTTCGGTCGACCGTTCCGAACAGACGAAATTCTCTGTTATCGGTCGAGACGTGTCCGGTTGACCATGCACCGATCGGTTGACCGTTTACTGTTGGTCGGTCGACCGTTGAGCAATGTTCTGCTGATTGGTCAAATTTTGGTTTTACCCCTACAAAATTTGACATTTCGGGATTAGTAGTAAATTCACAACTTATGTAACATATTGTCCTATATAACGATAAATCATTACACCCCATAATATTTACATCACATATGAATTTAATTTAGATTCTAATTATGTTATTAATCACAACATAATTCTGATTTTGCTTGTTCACCCCATGTGTCATATTTTCTACACGAAACCCGACACATCTTATGAACACAAAATCCTCATTTCTTGTTTCCCAGTTTTGTGGTGTGACCTATGGGAGGATATAAACTAAGTTGACAGTGATATTAAAAGCTTAATACCACAAGCTATAAGCAGTATCTAGCTAGACATTATAGCTTCCAATTAGTTAGATGTCTTAATTCCACTCGAACCAAAACCCGATCCATTTAGTGATGGAGTGCACCACTTGTGTCCGTCCATTGCCTCATGATATTAAGAATACACACAAAATAGTATTGTGTCATCTTTGTATCAGTATTCATTTCTTGATCTCTTTAAGCTAGTTATAAATATGTGACTTAACTCAAATCACATTGTGCACATTATAACTTTGCTTTATCAAGGGGCCCACTAATATCATTACTCAATTAAGAGGGGCAATGATAGTTTTTTGACTAACTATCTTCTCCAACAAAAGTCATACTTAACCAACCAATGCCTTTACACTACACTTATCGATAGCTGAAGACACTAGTCTAATCAAGCATTTCTTAAGTGATCGGATATAAGTCTCATATCAAAGGACCAATGACACAGTAAAATATTAATGACACAAAACACATTTCTATAATATTTTACTTATTAGGTCTATTCAATATACAAAAGTAATATTTTCCTCTTTTGTGTACCCGTGTTGTCACTCACTTGTAGAGCTACAATGATCTATGACCAACACGACAATCTTCACTCGGTAATTTATGTCCCATGTTAATTACCATGATTGCGAATATCTTTTGTTTTATGTAAACCAATATCTTTTAGAGCTCCACGGTTAAGGACCAAGAGCATCTTCCTTAACACTTCTAAAAGACGAATAACATAAAAAGGAACAAAATGTTTTCTCATTCAATTCATAATAATTGACATTTAAAAGTAAAACTTTTAGAACACATTCCCTTCAGAGTATGGGTGTTCGGGACGCGTCACCTCCATGTATGGATCGTGACTAATATGATGGATTGATTTGACTCGTGTTAGAGTAGTAGCCTGAGGGATTGCGGATCTCATTGCTTCAGCGGGCACGCAACTGTCGTTGGGTGAAGTGACTACCGGCCTAGATGGCTACGGAGGCCGCTGCCCTGCTTTTATAGCGCTAGAGTTGGTGTCTGCACGTGGAGCTCGTTGACCCCGCGGACTTCGGTTCGGATCTGTCGATTGTCTGTTGTGTGGCAGATATGTTCGACTGGCCTTGATGACAGTGATTGCATGAGCCCGTGCGGCCTGTGTGGTGACAGGGAGGATCGCGCGTGGCCTGTGTGGTTGCGGCGATGGACTGCCGATGATGTGTTCCGGCAGGTAGCTTGATTGGGCACCTATCGAGTGAGATACCGTGCGGTCTGTGTGGCGCCGGTGATGGACCGACCTGAGCGACGGCTCCGTTGGTGTGGTGGTGGACCACGATGTTTTTAGATCTGATTCTACCTGCGCGGAAGTGCGAACGCCTCCTCACCGATCCCTTGGCTTGTGTAGTCGCGTGTGGGGATGTGTTGCGTATTGTCCGCTAGACCGTATGTGCCTACGGTATGTCTCTACAGAGACCCGATGTTTGGACCGTGCGGCCTGTGTGGCGGCGACGATGTTGTGGACCGTGCGGCCTGTGTGGTACTGGTGGTTGTGGACCGTGCGGCCTGTGTGGCGACGACGATGCTGCGGACCGTTGGGCCTGTGTGGTAGTGGTGGCGGTTGTAGACCGCGGGGCCTGTGTGGCAGCGGGAACGATTGTGGGAATGTTGTTTATTGCTTTGTATTTCATGCCATGCTATACTAGTATGATAGGGCATATAAGTGAGTTTGTCATACGGGATTTCCTTATGGAAACTTAGACATTGTTGTTATGATTATTTTCAAGACTGTGTTAGGTTCCGGCGGGTGGTGACCGAGGGAGATTGCACTTTGGGACTAGATCATGTTGTCTGCCTATTTTAGGTTGTCATGATTACAAGTATTATGTATTTTGTGTTATGATGTAATCACTCTTTTGAAAAACTCTTATGTAATATGATATACCATATATATTTGAGTATTTCTTTGAGTAATGTCCCAACTCTTAATGATTTTATCCTCGTGGTTCATTAAGTTTAAAAAGTTTAAATTTTCCTTCGGGGATGTTACAAAATATGCTTAAGATTCGATTTCACGAACTTTGGTATAAAGGTATCATGCCTAACTACCTAATCAAGCACGGAAATGGTAAAAGTTTGTGCGTACGTATGATGTATTATGGTCACAAACAGTTGTAATAATCAAGCTTAACTTCTTTCGATTGTGTCCCTAAGCTTGTTACTTGTTAATGTAGTTGTATATAATGAATTTCCAGTACGTCATGTTCTAACTTTTTTAATTACTCCATTTGTAGTAAATATGAGATAATTATTGAAGGTGAGTTAATTACTTGAGGTAAAGAGTTCTTGTGATTGTATGATATGCCGAAGGTTCGAGGACTGAAGTCACGGGGTTTTAGATCACGTGAAGTTTTAGCTATTCAGACTGATTCCATCAAAAGTAGTTTGTTGCAGAGCTAGTCTGTGGTATGGTGGTCGAGCTATCCTACCCTACATCAATAGAAACCATTTTTTTATTAGATAAAAAAACTTGTTGTTGGGGTTGCAAAATAAGAAAATACGTTGGGGAAACGGGAAGTGTTACATCCTAACCCCTTATTATGGGTTGATTGTGTTTTAGGTGGAGGATTAGAAGAGGTGGAGGTGGAGGGCTGAGATTGATTGGGTGGTGATGAGGTGGATGGTGGAGATGAGGGGAGGTGTTGAGTAGGTGGGTGCTCTCTCTCTCTCACCCGTGCATTCCTCTCTCTCACTCAAGTCTCTCTCTCTTGATCCGCAGCTCTCTGAGGTGAGGAGGAGCTCGAGGCTCGCCGGATCGTGTGGTTCGAGGCTCGACGAATCGTGTGGCCGGAGGAAGGTGATCGCGTTCGGGTTCCGCCGGAGAAGGAGGATAAGCGCTTGTGGAGGCGACTTCGTGGGTTCTTCAAAGGCTTCTTCAAGCCTTAAGGTATGCCAAACTTTAGTGTAGACCTCCTTTTAGCCTTTGCGAGGGTTGGAGTGGCCGACGGTAGGCCGGAAGGCTCGTCGAGAACCTTGCAGTAGCTGTTCTGCCCTGCAACGGTCGACCGGCGGGTTGGCGCGTTCGACCGGTTATAGTGTATTTTGGGCGAATTCCTCGCACCGGTCGAACGATGCCCTTGGGCGGTCAACCGGTTGTGCAATTTTAGCGAGGGAAAGACGTCCTGGGTATTTTCGGTCGAACGGGACCCCTTTGCCGGTCGACCGAAAGCACTGTTGTAGGTCGGTTGGGGGCGTTGACCATCTAAACGGTCGACCGCTCGTTGACTTCGTTCGACCGACGCTTAAGTTAACTTATTGGCCGGTCGACCGGGAGTGTGGTTTCGGTCGACCGTGTAGTGCGGTTTTGTTGGGGGATTTCCCTGGTTGTTTTCGGTCGACCGTGATCTGAGGGTCGTTTGACCGTTGGTGCTTTTTGAGCGAGAGAGGATTTTCCCTGTTGGATTTCGGTCGACCGTGATTTGAGAGTCGTTCGACCGGTTGGACGTTAATTCGGTTTTTCTGAGGAATAGTTGTGGTGTTCGGTCGACCGTGTGGGTTCTTCCGTTCGACCGTTTGGGCACCGTTTTGCATATGGATGCTTTTGCCGTGTGTTGTTGGATCCGCCTCGAGGGCAACGGGTCTCTGGCCTTTTTTGGGGCGACGGTACAGACATTGCCGGCCTAAGAGGAGGGTCGTTGTTGTGGCTCTGAGGAGCGGGTGCCGTGTGTGCACGTTGTTGTTGTGGCTCTGAGGAGCGGGTGCCGTGTGTGCACGTTGTTGTTGTCGCTCTGAGGAGCGGGTGCCGTGTGTGCACGTTGTTGTTGTAGCTCTGAGGAGCGGGTGCCTCTCGGGAAACTCAGGCATATTCATGTTTTATGTCAGGTCGTACGCGTCAGTAGGAGGTGGTGACTACGGACAGGAGCACCCAGACCAGATCCTGTCTCTTTTGGTTCTTCGAGGTGGATGATTTCCCCTTGTACATGTGCTGTATATCTTTTGTGTTGGATTGTAATCATCCTTGACTCTTGTATTGTACAGTTCCCATATTATATATATATATATATACTCGTGGTTTGGTGACGACCCCAATGTTGATTCTTTATCTGTTTAAAGTTTTAAATTTTCCGCTGTTTCGGGGCGTTACATGAAGCAATTTCATCATTTCATGTTTGTTTCTTTGCATTAAAGGTAAATTGGAATTCAATCCAGAAGCTGTCTTTCCTTAGCTAATTAACAACATTCACCAGACGTGGCCTCACCTCACGTATGACGCAGGCAGGGGCAGATCCATGACATAATGGAAGGGTTGACACTTTATAACTACAAACGGTCTCTAAGAGCACCCTTAACGAGACTCTTTTATCGAGCGTCCGGGCGAAACCACCCTAGCAGGAGGGGCTAGGGATGCAAATGCTAACCAAGTATCCGAGTATTCGATTCGAAAATTACAATTTGGTTCGTATTTGGTAAATAAGTTTTTATCGATTACAATTTGGAATTGAAATTGTTTTTTATATACCATTTTCAAATTCGGATATGAATTCGGATATAGGTCAAACCATATCCAAATATCCGAAAATACCAATTTTGACATCCAATATATGTGGTTATTAATATTTGTATCGTGGGTTAATAAAAAATAAAGTTATTTCTTATGTAAATATAAACATAATAGAAATGCAAAAACAAATTATAATATAATTCTCTTAAAACAACTTTCAATATTTTAGATTATACAACATAAGATATATAAAAACATGTTATAATTTTTTTAACATTATCCGAATTCGAAAAGTTCTCAAAAAGCCTGAACAACTCTAGAAACTGTCGTGGCTCCACTCGAAGTCCCGCAATCACTGCCCCTTCAGAGTCCTCCGTAAATGGTCTCCACTCTGACAAGGCCTCAAGCAACCTCCACTCCTGAATGCAGAAGCTAGCAGTTGACAACTCCACCTTCCTACTTAAGGCATCTGCGACAATGGTGAAGTCGTAATCCTTTATGAACTCGAGTCATCTACGTTGCCTCATATTCAACTCCTTTTGTGAAAACAGATACTTCAGACTGGTGATCTGTGAAGACCTCAAAGTGCTCTCCATACAGGTAATGCCTTCAGGTCTTCAGCGCATGAACCGCTGCTGCTAATTCCAAATCATGGGTAGGGTAGTTCTTCTCGTGTACCTTCAACTGCCTAGATGTGTACACCACTACCTTCCCGTGTTGCATCAGAACAAAATCCAAACCAATTTCTGAAGCATCACTATATATCACGTAGCCCCCGCTGCCACTTGGTAATGTCAGAATCAGTGCTGTCGTCAATCGCCTCTTCAGCTCCTGAAAACAAGCCTCGCACTTCTGGGACCAAACGAACTTGACACCCTTCTGTGTCAACGCCGTTAGTGGGGAAACAAGTCTGGAGAAGTCCTGAATAAACCGGTGATAATAACCCGTTAATCCCACAAAACTCCTGATCTCTGACACACTGGTCGGAGCTCTCCACTGAGTTACAACCCCAACCTTCGCTGGATCTACAGATGTCCCGTCTGCTGACACCACATGTCCCAGAAAGGCCACCCGATCTTACCAGAATTCACACTTCTTGTACTTAGCATAGAGCTGCTGATCTCTCGGAATGCTAAGCACGATATTTAGGTGCTCCCAGTGCTGCTCTCTGTCTGGTGAGTATCCTAGTATATCATCCACAAAGACAATCACAAATCTGTCAAGATACAGCTGAAAAGTTTGATTCATCAGATCCATGAACGTTGAGGGTGCATTCGTCAGCCCAAACAACATCACTAAGAACTCGTAGTGCCCGTACCTCGTTCTGAACGCTGTCTTCCGGATATCTGCATCTCTGATCCTCAACTGATGATAACCGGATCGCAGATCAATCTTCGAAAATACCTTTGCTGACTGCAACTGATCGAAAAGATCCTTGATCCTGGGTAAAGGATATCGATTCCTAATGGTAACCTTATTCAGCATCCCGTAGTCGATACACATCCTCAAAGAGCCATCCATCTTCTTCACAAAGAGCACTGGAGCTCCCCAAGGTGAGACACTGGGCCTGATCAAACCAGTATCCAGCAGATCCTGCAACTACTTCTTCAACTTTGCTAACTCAGCAAGCGTCATCCTATACGAAGCCTTCGACTGTGGTGTAGTCCCAACTACCAAGTCGATACCGAACTCGATCTCCCTGTGGGGCGGCAGATCGGTGATCTCATCAGAAAACATCTCTGGAAAATCCTGAACAACCTCGATGTCTTCCAACTTCTTCACCTCTAGATCTGGCACCATAATCGTCGCTAGAAAAACCTTGCAACCCTGATAAATCATTTTCTGAGACTTCACTGCAGATATCAAAATCCGACCATCTCCACTTTTAGTCCCTCTGATCAGCAAATCAGGAAGACTTGTCCTTGGAATCATGATCTTCTTTTCACGACACAAGACTCGAACATCGTACTGAGACAACCAATCCATCTCAAGTATGACATCAAAGTCCACCATCGGTAACAAGACCAGGTCTGCCGGAAACTCCTGGTCTCCCGAAACAACCGTGGCGCCGGGGAGGAAGCTCCCCACAATGCCCACCAAACCCAAGGGTGTGTTAACTTCCAAAGTGACAGTCAACATCGCAGGGGATGACCTAACACACTTGCAAACTGCTCAGAGATGAATGAGTACATAGTCCCACAATCAAAAAAGCACTCTAGCTATCAAACCATCAACATGAAGTGTACCTTTGATGAGAATTAAATTTATACCGCAAGTGCACGGCGTCAATGAAGACGTGGCAAATACGGGTCGAACACAAGGAGGGAGAGATTTGTTATTAGTGTGATTTCGATTTGGAAAGAAGGAGAGAAGAATAAATTGGGTTTTGAGATTTTTGGGTTTTAATTATCTAAAGCAAGAAACAAGAACAACTAAAACTAAAACAAGAACAAAGAAGTGAATTCCGTTGGGTGGATGTTTAGATTTAGGGTTTAGATTAGAGAATTCAGAAACTTATAATAAATCATGTTAGTTATGAAGCATTACATGATAAATGATTTAACACAAACTCAAGTAATCAAAATATACTAACACAAAATTAAAATAATAACTTTTATTCGTCTTCTCTTCACCCTAAATCCGTCACCTCCACCCTTTGGAAAGAGTTAGAAACTCATGGAGGGAGGAAGAAGGGGTCCTAGAGGCATTACAAAAGAAAAGTAAAAACAAGAAATAAAAGACAAAATTTTATTACTCAAAGAAAAGACTACAAATAAAAACAACTAAAAACTAGGAATTCCTATATTCCTTAAACGTAAAACTAGTGTTGTCAATTCCTATATTTTATGCAAGTATTATTCATAACTTAATCATTTTTGAATTTTTTTATAATTTATGTGTAGTATCATATACAAATGGACCATGAAGAGAGTGGCTTTTACGTGATGCGATATTTGGAAGAAGTGGTCAAAATGAGAAAAAGAGATATGGATTTGGTCAAGGTATTACTTTACTTACATTTTGTTGATATTTTTGTTTTCATGTGTATGTCAAAGACTAATTAATTTTATATCACCCTTTTGTAGTGTTTTCCCGAGGACCACTATCCTTATTCTCAGGGCAAACTTGATGAAGTTCGAGAAAAATGGGCACGTTATTTTGTCAATAGTGTTTTATTAAAGTTGTAAACGTGAATCCCAACATTGCACTGGTAAGATGTCTTATGGCTCAAACTTTCTAGGGGTTATTTGCAGTTCATATTGATATTCATACCAATGTTCAGCTGGACTTCTGTATTTTTCATGTCTATTAATCTTTAGGGCTATGCAAATTGATTCCATCTGATACAATACAAGCACTCCTGAAATCAAATTGTAGTGAGTATTAGTTTGTCTATATATGATGAAGTATCTTATTTTTTGTTCTGGTTTACGGCGCTACCACCTTTAAACAGAAGACACTAAATTCTAGGGACTAGCTATTCAAAATCCTACAGTAGAAGATGTCATCTGTGTGAAACCGTTATCAGTCGTTATTCTTTTTTACTCACTTGCATGTTTCTGTTTTTGTAAATATATAAACACCTTTTACGTTGTTTGTTAGGTTTCTCGATTTATTGCGGCTTGTGAGGATTCTCTTCTTGTGGTAGATGCTTCGCAGGTATGGATTTGGTTTTGCAATCTAATTCCTAGTTCTTAGGACTCAAATAATTCGTCTGACAACGTACATTTTAGGAAAAAAATTCAAAATAATTAGTAAAAAAAATAAAATTTGAAGAATATACAAATGAGAAACTTAATTGGTAAAATATGCACCTTAAAAATGACACCACAGGTGCCGTTTTCATTAATTAAAAACGACACTGTAGATGTTGTTTTTTACCCTTGATGAAAACGGTATCACTGATGTCATTTTTACTTGGGCAATTTTTTTTTGATTTCAAGATGTTTTTAACTAAGACATGTTTAATTAGCAACGGGTCGGTCGGGGGTCTCGCTCACCGGTGAGCGAGCGACGTTCCACCTCGCGGTAAGGTGACGGCAAGGGGGCAGCGCCCCCTGAAAGCCAAACACAATGTATTTTTGGACTTAAGATTTTATTACAAATTTCGGTTATTAATGTTATTTCAACATGTCTTAGCTAAAAACGACATGTCGAAACAAAAAAAATTGGGCATCGGTGATACCATTTTCATCAAGGGTAAAAACGATATCTACAATGCCGTTTTTAGTTAATGAAAACGACATACGTGGTACCGTTTTTAAGATAAATATTTTACCAAATGAGTTTCCCACGTGTATATTCTTCCAATTTTATTTTTTTACTGATTATTTTGAAAAAAATAATCATGAAAATGGTCTAAATGTCACTTCAGATGACTGTCTTATTAGACCTCACCATCCACACCGTCCGTATGAGCATCCTTTCTATTTTCAGTTTGTTGATTTTCTTCGAGTAATACAACTGTAAATGTAGCACTCCATATTTCATTCTTTGACATGCTCTTGGTTTCATTTCTTATTGTTGGGATGATTTTCCATAGGTGTTGGTGTGTAAGGAATTACCAGCAGCATTTGATACATCAATAATAATAGATATATGACCAGGAAGTGATATTTCCACGAACAATCACAAGGCCTTGAGTAGTTTTTATGCTGCATTGATACCATGGTTAAACTTGGTGACTGCAATTTGCTATGAGCTGAAGACTTGTTGGAACAGAATGGTTTCACTATGCACATTATCATTATAATTTTGTCATGGGGACTTTGTTTGCATCGAAGTGGGTCAACTGAAAACAACATTCCTAATTGTCAGTTGTGTGTGGTTGCGTACGTCCAAACCTCTCTACTCCTTCCTAACCAGTCTATTACGAGGCATGGTAGCAATATTGATTTGATCGTTTATGAGTCCATATGAGTTCACTTGTCTTTCTATTAAAGTGTTGGTAAGGGTCAAGTAATTATGTGATTAATGTGCTATTCGGAAGTGGTGTAAGACTCATTACTTTAAATGATATCCTTGTAATACGACATGCAGTATAAATAAAATGTACAAATACACAAACATAGGTGTGCAGTAAAAATAATATCATTCAGAATAGTAACATTGCTCTGTGCTGTACATTGAAATCTCACCTGTTTTATTCCCAAAATCATCTCTATCATCACCCCACTTCAGGATCTCTCTTGCATATGTTAGTGCATTATCAACTGAACAGGAATCCAAGCCATTTGCCATCGTCACATATAGTTTCCTGCCAGTGAGGGATGCAAACAGCCTCTTGAACCTGACAGCAATGTAGTAAAAAGCCTGCTCTGCGAGCATTGTGTTGTTGGCAGTGTCGTTGTTTTGGTGTACCGCACTACCGTTAACACAGCTTGTCGAAGGTTTGTAATAATTGAACCACTCGCACACCTTTAATGGGACTTGTTCTACTTTGTACTCAAGGAGATCAACTTATTTAGTATCAGAAGGAAATTTGTTTGTTCGAAAGTTGGATGTGTTACTATACTTTCAAAATAACAGCTTGCTGGCTATCATTTTGTTAAGAGACGACCCATTGCGATCCTTGCAGTGTTCGTCGTAGTTGCTTAATGCAACGCAAAATATAACCATACGTGCATCTTCAGACATATACAAAACCCATCATGTCCAGATCGGCTGTCCAGACCTTGTCCAGAACCCGACTATTGGTGACAATCTCCCAACAAACTCCACATTGGCTTCAATTGCCTTGTTTTAGTTTCTTCAACTAACTTTCAGCTCCCTGCCTCCACCTAAAATATTTTCATGCGTCATTCCCCCTGAGCGTCCTTCCCCCTGAGCATAGCTCAAACTTCTCCCTGTTGACCACCTTCGTCAACATGTCTGCCAGATTCTCACTTCTATCAATTTTCTGGAGAATTACTTGGTCTTCTTCGATCCAGTCTCGGATCTTATGGTACTTTACTTCAATGTGCTTGGTCATTGAGTGGAATGTCTGGTCCTTCGCAAAATAAATTGCATTTTGAATGTCACAGTGCAGTTTGGTCACTTCTTGTTCTATCCCTAGAGAGCTCACCAAGCCCCTCGACCATATGACCTCCTTTGCAGCCTCAACTGCTGCCATGTACTCTGCTTCTGTTGTAGACAATGCAGTAGTACTTTGAAGATTTAATCTCCAACTTACAGGTCCTCCTCCCAATGTGAACATATATCTAGTCGTGGATCTTTTTTTTGTCTGGATCACCTGCATAATCTGAATCAACATAGCCCTCCACCTGACTTTGTGCTCTACTCTTTCAGTATAGTAGGCTCATTCCTATGGTTCCATTCAGGTACCTTAACAGCCAATTCATTGCTTCCCAATGCTCTTTCTCGGCGTTAGTCATGTATCGACTCAATGTGCTAACAACTTGTGAAATGTGTGACCTAGTGCTAATCATAGCATACATGACAACACTTCATGCATAGCTTGAAGTGTGCTCCTAAAGGCGTGGTGACTAGTTTGGCTGCCTCCATCTTGAATCTCTCAAGAATTTTCTAGATATAATTCCCTTGAGAGAGACGGATTTCTCATCTGTCAACATTTCTATTGATCTTCATTCCAAGGATTCTCTTTGCACTTCCAATGTCTTTCATCTCAAACTCTTGACTTAGTTTCAGCTTGAGATCATCTATATCTTTCATCCTCTTGACTGCAATCAACATATCATCAACATACAAGAGCAAGAAAACATATGAACTATCATTTAGTTCCCGAAAGTATACACAACTGTCAAAATCACATCGTGCAAAACCACTTTTAGCTATGAAAGTGTCAAACCTTTTGTACCATTGCCTTGATGATTGCTTCAGTTCATATAAGGATTTGTGTAACTTACACACTTGCTTTTTTGCCTTAAGTGATGAAGCTACCAGGTTGCTTCATATAGATCTCCTCCTCAATGTGCCCGTGAAGAAAAACAGTCTTCACATCCATTTGCTCTAGTTTCAAATTATCCATTGCTACCATGGATAACAAAATTCTGATGGAAGTGTGCTTCACAACTGGAGAGAATATCTCATTGTAAGCCACACATTCCTTTTGAGTATATCCTTTTGCCACCAGTCTTGCCTTGTATTTTAACTCCTCTTCAGGAGTTGATCATTCTTTCTTTCTGAAGACCCGCTTATACCCAATGACTCGCTTTCCACTTGGCAGATCTGCCAGCTCCGAAGTGTCATTCTTCTGAAGAGATTTCATCTCCTCAGTCATGGCCACCATCCACTTGTTTCTTTCTTCCTACTCAATGGCTTCATTTAATGTGGAATGGTCCCCACACTCAATTACAAGTGCATATGCTATATTGGCATTTTCATACCCATATTTCTTTGGTGCCTTAATGGTCCTCCTTTTTCTTCTCTGAGCAATACTCTCTTACTCATTTTCTTCCTATACTTCTGAGTCAATTCTTTCAGTATGTTTCTTTTCTTGACTCGGTTATTCTTCTGAAGTGATGGACTTCACTTCAGTTTCGTCTCCTTGCATGGGTACCTCTAGCTGACTCTCGAGTAAATGTGTTTCATCAAAGACCACATTACTTCTCAATAGAACTTTCTTTTCCGTTGGGTCCCAGAGCTTATATCCTTTAACTCTTCTATCGAAACCCAAGAAAATACATTCCTTTGACTTTGAATCCAGTTTGGAATGTTGTGTATCATCCACCAACGCATAAGTTTTACATCCAAAGATTCTTAAGTTCTAATAATTGTACTTCTCACCCGACCACACTTCTTGATGTGTTTTCAGCTCTATTGTTGTAGATGGTGAGATGTTGACAATGTATGCTGCTAGATCTACTACCTCTGCCAAAAAATTCTTTGACATATCTGCATGAAGCCTCATGCTTCTTGCCCGTTCACACAAAGTTCTATTCATCCTCTCAGCTATGTAGGATCGTAAATGCGGTTTATTTCTAATCACTTTTAACCCTAAACAAACTCTATTTGCTTAACAATAAAAAATGCAGCGGAAATTAAAACTTAAACAAGCAAAGTAAATTCAGCAAACCACAAAGAAAGCACCAGATTTTTATAGAGGTTCGGCTTCCCGCCTACTTCCTCTCTTGCAAGCTCCGCTCGATCTCCCTCGAGCTCCACTCACATCTTCACTATCAACCTCGTTCCGGGCCAAGATTAAGTCTTTACACCACAAGCACCGCGAACACCCTCGTTTGCTTGATTTTCTTCCTCTCACAATCTGAGAGAGACACTTCGGGTTTTCACCGAAGTCATTGCTTATTTACAATAGTGGGTTGAGTGGGTCACTCACTCTCTAACTTGAGCACACTTAGCTTATGATATGAAATTGATCTAAGATGTGGAAGTGTAAGTTTGGAGAGTATGATTTGGGGAATGAGAGACTTGGAACTTTCTCTTAAGTGTATATGACAATAAGAATTGGAAGAGTTGTCTAATTGTGTCAAAGGAACACCTATTTATAAGCTCCTAAGTAGTTATGGCCGTTGGGGCAAGTTTAGTAAGAGTTTGTGAAAGATACACAAAACAGAAACATGCAGGATGCAATAGTTCCTAAGACTCAAAATAAATCAAGATTACATGTCTTCAAATGAGTTTTATTACATGTCTTGACTTGATTTCCTTTCTTCATTGAGTCTTGATCACCTGTAGAATTTAGCACAAAACAATATATATGTTATGCAATATGTGTGCTACTCTACATTGATTACAATTAAAATTAGATTGATTAAATCATCAAAACATAGATTAATGCCAAAAAGCCAACAAGCTACTCCATTCTGCTTTGGATTTCTAGGAGTAATGGTGTCTGGAAATTCCTTCTTTCTTACAGAACTTTGTGAACTCCCTGGAAGTATACTCACCTCCATTATTTGTCCTCAAGTACTTAATCTTTTTTTCTGTACTTTTCTCCACTTGGGTTTTCCATGCTTTGAACTTCTCAAACACTTCGTACTTGTGTTTTGGAAAATATACCCACACTTTCCTTGAGAAGTCATCAATAAAGGTGATGAAATATTCAGCTCCACCCTTGGACCTAACTGGTGCAGGCCCTCAGACGTTTGAGTGCACATACTCTAGAACATCCTTTGATTTATGTGTAGTCATCTTGAACTGTATTATGTGTTGCTTCCCGGAAAACAGAACTTGCAAAACTCCAATTTGCAACTGCCAACACCTTTCAATAGGCCCTGCTTTTGTAGCTCACACAAGTCCTTCTCGCTCATATGGCCAAGTCTCATGTGCCAGAGCTTGGTGTTGTCCTCCTTTTCTTGTGCTGAATTTACAACACCTCTGTCCATAAAAGCACTGCCTTGCATCCAGTACAGTTCCCCACTCTTGTGCCCTTAATCACGGTCATTGCTCCATTTGTCACCTTGAGCTTTCCATCTCCACCTGACCATCTCCACCTAAGAGTATCAAACTCTCCGAGAGATATCAAGTTCTTCCTCGGCTCTGGAACATGTTGTACTCCAGTCAGTGTTCTGATACAACCATCAAACTGTAAGGATCGAAATGGCATCTAATTCTAATCACTTTTAAACTTAATTCCCAACCCGCTTAATCAAAGATACAGCGGAAAAAACAAACAAAAGCAAGTAAGAAAACAATACAAACCACACAAAGAGATGACCTGGATGATTTTTATAGAGGTTCGGCATCCCACATACTTTCTCTCTTGCAAGCTCCACTCGACTCTGCGAGCTCCGCCTACGTCTTCACTATCAATCTCGTTCTGGGCCGAGATGAAGCCTTTTACACAGCAAGCTCCGCGAACAATCCTCGCTAGCTTGATTTCTTCCTCTCACAACCCGAGAAGGAACACTTCGAGCTTTCACCGAAGTCATTGCTTGTTGACAAACAATTGTTGAGTGGAACAATCACTCTCTAACTTGAGCACACTTAGAGCATGATTGGAATTGATCTAAAGTATGGAAAATTTGGCTTGAAGAGTAGGATTTGGGGAATTGAAAGCTTAGAAGTTTCTATTAGATGTGTATGACAATTTGGTGCATAAGAGTTGTCAAATTGTGTCTTGGTAACATCTATTTATAAGCTCCTAAGGGGTTATATCCATTGGGATTAATAAGGTAAAAGATTGTGTAAGAAACACAAGACAAAAAAGCTCAGGGCACAAATCTAGATAAGTTCGGTCGACCAAATCGGACTTAACGGTTGACCAAATGTCGTCTGGAAATGAAGTCCGAAAAAGTCCAAAAAAATCCAGGAATAAAGGGTTGAACGAAAGCAACTATAACTAAAGTTCACTTAAATTATCGGTCGAACTAAATGGATGGTTCGGTCGACCGAAAACTAACATGCTCTATGGGGTTGTCAAAAATTGTTCAGTCGACCGAAATGCTTGGGTTGGTCGACCAAAAATAGCATGCACTAAGGGGTTTGTCAAAACGTTTATGTTCGGTCGACCAAAACTAGGTCCACAGTCGACCGGTGATCATTTGTAATTTAGGGTTTTAGGAAATCCGACCGTTGTAGAATAAGACAAGTCTAACGGTTATTTGACTCGTGTAGACAGTCAAACAAAAGGCACAAAACGGTCGACCGTTGCAACACTATTTGCTAACAGATTTAACTGATCAAATCGGTCGAACTGAGAACTCATTTGGTCGACCGATTTTGCTCAGACAGATTAGGTTTAGGTTTAAGTGTTTTCCAGTCTAAGTTTGGGTGATCTATTGAAGTCCAAATGTTATGAGATTTTGTATGTGACTTCTACAATGAACCTAATGTGTGTATGTGAGTAGTTATTTACTCTAGTACGCTCAAGTACACAAAGTTTCTAAGACTCAAAAGAATTATAAAATCACATGTCTTCAATGAGCTTGATTACATGTCTTGACTTAAATTCATTTCTTCCTAGAGTCTTGATCACCTGTAGAAGTTAGCACAATACAATATATATGTCATGCATAATATGTGCTACTCTACATTGATTATAATTAAGATTATGTTGATTTAAATCATCAAAACATATATTTTGGCCAAAAAGTCAACACAAACATCTTGAATTTGATAGAGCCAATTCCAACTGTATCACAAGGAGCATCATTGCCCATAACGACAATTCCTTCCTTCAATTGTTCATATGTAGTGAACCACTCTCTGACTGGACACATGTGGTAAGATGGACCTGTATCTAAAATCCACTCAGTTGTGGATTTATCTATGCCTGCAGCACCAACTGTTAGGACATCAACTTCGTCTTTGTCCTCGGCTATACTCATTGAGTCTCACTCTTTCTGGTTGTCTGACTTCTTCTGAGCTTCCTTGAAGGACCAACAATCCTTCTTCATGTGACCTTGCTTCTTGCAGTAGAAGCACTCCATGGTCCTGCCTTTGGACTTTGACCTCCCTTTATTTCTGCCCTTTGATTTTGCAACGGGCATGTTCTTTTCCTTCTGTCCCACTACCAATCCCTCTCCCCTGCTTGAGATACTACTTGAAACACTGCTTGAGGCCTGAAGTCTCGAGTCATGGGAGATCAGAGTGCTCTTCACTTCATTGAGATTGAGAGTCTCCTTCCCAACGATCATAGTGGTGACTAGATGATCATATGACTTCGGCAACGAAGTACCAGGATCATTGCTTCATCTTCCTCCTCCAGTTTTATTCCCAACTGGGTCAGTTCTGCCTTGAGTCGGCTGAACACTGCCAAGTGATCACTGAGTGATGTGTTTTCCTCCATCTGAAGTGCGTATAGAGAACACTTCAGGTTTAGCTTGTTTGTGAGGCTCTTTCTCATGAACTTCTCCTCCAGTTTCTTCCACAGTTCTTCTGTTGTTTCACCCGATACCTCAAATAAGATGTCGTCTGTTGGCTTTTTGGCCTTAATCCTTGTTTTGATGATTTAATCAACCTAATCTTAATCATAAGTAATGTAGAGTAGCACACATATTGCATTGCATATATATTGCATGTGCTAACCTCTACAGGTGATCAAGACTCATGGAAGGAAGGAAATCAAGTCAAGATTTGTAATAAAGCTATATGAAGACTTGTAATCTTGATTTTATTTTGAGTCTTAGGAACATGTGTAAATTGAGCATACAAGAGCTAAAAACTTATCACATACACACTAGGTTCCTTAGAGAAGTCACACACAAAATTTCACCTTATTTGGACTTCATTAGATCACCCAAACCTTAGTCGGAAATCACTTAAAACCTAAACCCAGATTTCCTGTGTGAACCGGTCGACCGAACCAGTTCTCAGTTCGACCGGTTTATAACAGACTCTCCACAGTGATTTTACCGAACTCTACCGGTCGACCGGTTCTACCTTTTCGGTCGACCGATCCCGGATTTTAATATGGTCGTTTTCCTTGTCGTATTCCTATAACGGTCGTATTCGTATAAAACAAACTTAACCCCAAAATACATTCGGTAACCGGTCGAACGATGACTTTGATTCGGTCGACCGGTTGAACAGAAACCAAATTCCATGCTATCGGTTGACATATCTTCGTTCGACCGGTTGAACAGAAACCAAATTCCATGCTATCGGTCGACATATCTTCGTTCGACCGTTTCACCATTGTCTCAACCGAATCCCCTGAACGGTCGACCGCACCATACTTTGGTTCGACTGATTCACTTAAGTAGAGTTAAGTTCTAGCGCGTTTGTCCGACCGAGTATTCTTTTGTTCGACCGTTCTCCTTGAAATCAAGTGAACGGTCGACCGGTTTAGTAGTTTCGGTCGACCGGTTCTGGACAGATTTGCAGCCCGATTTTCTGCCTTGTGTATCTTGCACAAAACCCAATCAAATCTTGTCCAAACGACTAGAAATCTTTAGGAGCTTATAAATAGAGAATCAAGACATGTTGTTAACACAACTCTCCAACTCCAATTGTCCCAACTCATTAGAGAGAAACCTCAATCCTCAAAGCTCCCAATTCTACACTCTATAAGCCTAAACTTCACACACTTGATCAATTACTCATCCTACTCAAAGTGTGCTCAATTAGAGAGTGAATCCCACTCAGTTACAAAGTTTGTCAAAAGAAGCAATGACTTCGGTGAAAACCCGAAGTGTCCCTCTCGGATTGTGAGAGGAAGAATTCAAGCAAGCGAGGGTTGTTCGCGTTGCTAGTGGTGTAAAGGCGTTCTCTCCCGGCCCGGAACGGGGAGTGGATAGTGAAGACGTAGGCGGAGCTCCCGGAGTCGAGCGGAGCTTACAAGAGAGGACTAGGACCCGGGTGGGGTGTCGAACCTCTATAAAAACGCTGAGTCTCTTTGTGGTTTGCATTTTCTGTTAATTTCCCTACTTGTTTTTAAACTTGTTTCCGCTGCGTTTATTGCTTGATTAGTTAGGGATTAGCATAAAAGTGATTAGTGGACCCTTAACCCACACGATCCAACATCGTCTACCAAAGACAACTCTATTATCACAATCGTCTTTGTATTCAGAACAACCCATTCTGACTCCTTCATTCCAACCGGCTTGTTCGACCTCTCGACGAGAGTATTTAACAATCCGTCTGTCAGGCTGAGCGTCGCTTTAACCCGACGTTGCCTTATTGAGAAATTATTCTTCCCATCAAACTTGTCCACCTTGAATGAGTTAGAGTCCATCTCTTCACCTCAACCAAAACTTTGATACCAACTGTTGGCAGGAAGTCGATATACATAGACTGTATACCTCCCGCAAGTTCCTGAGATGGATGATCCACTATATATTGAAAATTGCACCTTTTGGATAGAAACTCTTAAACAAACAAATTACACACACAACATACACGAGACAAACAATTTACAAGGTTCAACAAATAGTGTCTACATCCTTGGGGGGAGTCACATCCTGGTTTTTCTTTCTTCTTCCAACTGGAAGGTACTTGCTTGCCAATACAAGGAATGAGTTGTTTGTGTCTTTCAACTCACAAGAAACTTCACTCTCTGAAGAACTCTCTAAAATGACGGCAAGAAAACTTCTATGTCAATAGTAACCCTAATTACAACGGAGGGTCATAATCCTTTATACAAGATATTACAGGTGGTGGCAATCTTGTAAATAAGCCGAACGGATCTTGACCATAGCTTGTCCACGTCTTCTGTCCAGACTTTGTTCAGAGTCAGTCCAGACCTTCTGTCTAGAACTCGCCCGGACCCTGTCCAGACTCCAACTGTCCAGATCCTGTCCTGACCTTGTCTAAAACCCACCTGTCCAGACCTTATCCAGAACCCGACTGTCCAGATTGTGTCCAGAATCCGGCTATTGGAGACAATCTCCCAACAATATATAGCCTCACATTGCCTAGACTAGAAAAACTAAATCCTATTGGATTGGTATTTTACAACTTAGGATTATACAACCAGAAGGCTACCTATTGAACAAATACACCAGACAAGCTTTCCTCTAGTTTTTGCTTGTCAGGCCAGACAAGAACGCTCTAACACCATATTGAACTGTGAGCTTCCATCTTAAAATCGTTTGTTTCAAATCTTGTAAGTTACAAGAACATCCATTAGTTACCTGAAGCAAATACTACACTTAACGCTTATTGTGATATGAATATCGGTTCTCATATTTGATGGTAGATACGTAATTATACTATAATAGATTAATAGCAACACTCAACATCCACACAACCAACATTGACATGAATTTGGATGTACATATTATTTGCAATACTTGTACTGAGTTCAGTTGAACGCATTAAGATTCACTGAAATGTTAATAGACAAATTCTTGAAGAACACCTTATTTCTTCACATATATAAGATCTTGTACACATTATAAATAAATATATCAGTCCATGAATGTAACACGACAAACATGGTTGGTTCGTCTATAGTTAGTTTGATTCCTTCTTAGGCGCTTCTAAACGAATGTAATCATACATAATCCCTGGAAAAGGACTTGGACTTATTATTTTCCCTGGAAAAAGACCTGAACTTCTTATTTGGGTCAGAAACAATGTGTTATCACCTTCAACTAGCCAAGAACTATTCACGTCCACATGAAACAGCCAGTATTGTCCGTGGATCCCGTGCCTTGCGATTGAGTTATCATCGCCAATCCACCCTGTTGTGAAGTGGGCAGGGTTCACTTTCGGATCGTTGACACGAACCTGCAGAAAGAAAGTCACAATTTGATTATAGGCTTATGCAAGATTGTTGCTTTACTAACAAGTCCCGACTCACCTCCAATTCAGCAGTTGCTGCGGACGCAATCGCTAATCGCAGTTTATAAGTTTTAGCTTCTACAAGTTTGTCAAGTTTAAATTTTATTTGCCATGTTGCTGGCACATAAGAATTAGAACTATCTTTCTTCTTCCTGTAATCCAATACAAATCATCTTTTAAAGTTAGTTATAAAACATAGACATCGCACCATTTTTTTTTAAAACCTTGTGATTTGTACCTGGTGACATGAGCAAAGAACCAGTCCTTTGTATAGTCACTAACTCCAATTGTGTAAACAAGATCCCCATCTGGATACAATTCAGCATATCTTTCCCATAATCCATACTGTCTAAACCTATAATGCAGATAAATATACTCGCATTTGAAAAGAATTTTGTTAATAAACATATTAAAGGTCATTTTCATAAAAACTTACTTATCTGGGTGGTTGATGTATAACTTATTCACATATAGGGGATTGGGTTCTGGAACATAGAATTCGGCAGCCGATCAATCGGGGATTCCAATCTCCCATAAGGTTGGGCCATCTCTTGGAGGTTCATATACAATGTCACCCACATCAATATTGCATCCTGATAATAAAAATTCATACAATGGTATTACTTTGATTTTTGTGACACAAGGTAACTATTTTGAGGCCTATTTTGACATATTTGAAAGGAAATTACCCGGAGTAATGGTGACATTTTGCTCATATTTGTAGTCTCCAATAAAACCAGGCATCCATGCATAAAGGTTGTAATCTCCTGCTCTGATATTATTAATCTGAAACACGCCTTCCTCATCTGCTCTAGTCCAAAATTGGTATCCCTGAACCAATTTTGGTATCCATTTAGTGTACATTACTTAAGAGATGTTGAAAACTTGAGTCTTAGAATTTTGAAACCTTGCATTCTGTCTGAAATGATCCTGTTTCTCCAGGCAGAGCCAATCCAACATAAGCCGCATTTGCTGGTATATCGACATCCTTAACGAACCTAGCAATGAGTGGATCATGCCATGATCGTACAAAATGATAGAATTTATTATATACATTAGCAGGACTTCGTCATTTTAATAAAGTCGTTAACCAGAATATTGGAATTTCAGTTCTCACAAAAATGTTTTGTATTTGTATTGGGTAGTGAATTTTATTTGTGTACCAATCTCGTATTGCGAGTTTTCCACCAATAGATCCTCTCTGTTCTGCTTTGGGGAACTCGTCCGAAGCCGGAAAACTGTATGGCCAATTCTTGGTTTCAATCTGCATCTGAATTTGAATTCAGGAGAAAAATAATAATCAATGTTAAACATTTTGTCATTAATAGTGACTCAAAATATTAACCTGTGCTTTTGCATCCTCCCAAAGTGTCGACTGATATGGTTCATCATTATTGCAATTCAGATAAACAAACACGGGCCCGAAAACTTTCTTCCAGTGCTCTCCATTCCTGAACTTCGGCATGAGGGCATCACCACAATAGTGTCGGCTTATGAACATCTTGAGTAGATACACAATTAACTAAGTTGAAAAACAAATTATAAAGGTGGTAATGAAGGGAAATGTGGGTTTGATAATGGGATTACAGATAGAGTAATGGGACCAGTATGGGAGGTGAGATCTTGCTTGATAGGTCCACCAGTTCTGAACTCATCACTTGGAGTTATGAGCCAAAATCCGGTCGGTGGATCGGAACATATCCAACCATGAACCTTGTTGTCTTTGTCCTCGCACGAGTACTGGTACTTGTCATCAACCTGAAAACAATGATATGTTAATTAAGAGTTTACGTAAGATCGTGTTTTGCAATTGTTCTTTCGTTTGCTGATATAGGAGTGACATGAAACCAAAATTTAGTCGTGAATGGTTGGTATTATGTCTCTTATGCAGTGAGGAACTGATTTTGATATGGATTTTAGTATCTAAAAAAATTTGACTGAGACTTTGTTAGTTAGTCGACAACTCAATGGTCGACTGAGTTAAGATCTTCCTCTCGATTAATTGCATATCACAGTGGCAGTATCTAACAAATAGGCAAACATATATACCTCTCCCTTAAGGTCTGGATTAATTGGATTGACCAATAGAACTGCCTCTGGAAAGGCTAGTTCTTTCCCTCTATGAAGCAATCGGTCGTCTGGCATGGGCATTATCCTCTGCCTATCATCTGATATTGCCATGTAATGGAACCTACATCCGGGGTCATTCTTAAAAGCTTAATACACATATAAAATAGTAATTAAAAAGGAAACAATTAAAATGTCTCTTTACTTGTCCTTGTTGAGCCTGAACACCACTCTTGTTTCTGCCATGTCAAAATCAGGCCACCCTTCTTCATGTTCATAGATCCCATAGGTGTAGAATCCAGAGGAGCCCTTTAGCATCACAAACCTGAAGAAAACATATTTTTCAGATGTTGTTTTGCTGTTTCTAATATGACCCAGTATTTGTTTTTCCTGTGTATATAAATGTTGAAGTGAAATAAGTTTGAATTTGATATTTACCTTTTGTCTATGTTGAGGGGTGCGTGGGAGTCGTTGCCAGAGGCATTCCATGTTATTGTAAATGAGATTTCTACCTGATCTTCGTTTTCTACGATCACCATGAATTTCGTTCCATTTATCCTGGATTGTCACAATAAGTTACACCTTCAATTCTTAAAGTATGAAAATCTACTCCTTAGTTATGTATAGATTGTGAATTGTGGGCTAATCTTAATATTTCTTAATGATATGTTTTTAATTTTTTTAGTAATTTCAAGGATTTTTTATCGATTCGTTTTATGGTACCTTGTTATTTCAGCAATCCAAAGAGCGGAGATGAAAAATTAAGTTCTTAGAAAAACAATTGTCCAAAGAGAATTGGCTCCTTTCTAAAGTAACTCAAATACGAGAGAATTTGCGATTCATGATCTCATAATCTAAATAAATCGGAAATGCCCATGAGATTCGTCGTTATGGTTATCAAATCCTACAAATCGTTCAAGTGAGCCATGCATACTCAAATTGTATCATAGATTTCCCTATGAATTGGAAAAGGTATGTATCAGAATTGATCTACCATGCAGGAAGCATGCACAAACACAAACTGTATGTTTTTATTCCTGAACAAGAACAAAACACTCACTTCTGAAATGCTCTTGGGTCCCCTGGCTTATTCCAAACAAGATCCCAGTACCTGTCAGCAATAAGAAACAGCATTTACTATACCAAAAGAAAAAAGAAATAGCAAAAACACTCCGCATCAATAATTATGTTATTTGCCATACAGAACAACACAAAAAATGGATATTTAAGAAAATTAAATATAGAAAAAACTAGATTTTGTCATATATGTTACTACCCTCTGTCAGATTCTTGGCTACTAACTGCCATCAAATTCTCCACACCATTATAGCTGACACTAGTGATTACCCCTTCTGGTTTGGAAAGTGTTACCTTAACAATTCCATTATCCAACACCACCTGGCAAAAACAAATGTGTTTTAACGTTGTAAAAGTGAGAACTTTCAAAGACAAAGTACACTTATTATGTAATGTACAAAATAAACACATTTGACAAAAATCAATAGTTTAATAAAAATGCATTTACTGTTGTAATAACTGTAATACATACATAAAACAGTCAGAAAAACGTAACCACTTTGATAAATAAAAATGAGGTTGTGTGCACCTGAAAAATGAAAATTTAACCATATGAAAAGAAAAATATACAAAGATTAATATGTACTTGTTTTTGTTGCACGACCAACCGCACGCTTGTTCCGGCCATGAGATTCAGATGAAACAAGACTGCAGCCAATTTTCTGAACAAACATATACGTTGCTGTTGTGAGGGTCTGTTTATATGGTCTTAAAAATGATGTTTTTGTCACCATAACTTGAAGTTTTCTCATGTTTTCTACGTTGGAAGACATTGAGACTTCGAAGGCAAATAAATAGGTTTGTGGTGATTAGTAAAAGAAGGAGAAGTTGTTGGTGAAACGAACCTTAGAAAAGTGGGCATTGGTGTTGTGTTGGTAGAAGAAGTGGGACTTGTGGTGTTGATGGTTACTTGAAAGAGTTGGTGGATTGTTTCTTCTTGTGTATTATTGGGTTGGTTGTTTTGTCAACACTAATATACCCTTAATATTTACATCAACATTTTTTTTGAAAGCTTTATGATTTTACTAATTAAAAAGATACGAGAAATACACAAGTTAAGTGCATTTGTACTAAAAAAACTATATCAAAATTAGTTAGAAATATAAAAGTCAACTGTACATGGGAGTATTAGCTTCCCTAAGGATTCATCATCCGCTCCTGTAATGATTTGGGGCACCACCAAATATGCTTAAGATTCGATTTCACGAAGTTTGGTATAAAGGTATCATGCCTAACTACCTAATCAAGCACGGAAATGGTAAAAGTTTGTGCGTACGTATGATGTATTATGATCACAAACAGTTGTAATAATCAAGCTTAACTTTCTTCGATTGTGTCCCTAAGCTTGTTAGTGTAGTTGTACATAATGAATTTGCAGTATATATGTCATGTTTTAACTTTTTTAATCATTCTATTTGTAGTAAATATGAGATAATTATTGAAGGAGATTACTTGGGTGATCCGACGTAAAGAGTTCTTGTGATTGCCCTTGGCCTATCCGACGAAGGTTCGAGGACTGAAGTCACGGGGTTTTAGATCACGTGAAGTTTTAGCTCTTCAGGCTGATTCCATCAAAAGTAGTTTGTTGCAGAGCCTAGTCTGTGGTATGGTGGTCGAGCTATCCTACCCTACATCAATAGAAACCATTTTTTTATTAGATAAAAAACTTGTTGTTGAGGTTGCAAAATAAGAAAATATGTGGAATAATGTGTCAAAGCGTTTTGAGTCATGCGTTGGTTTGTCACAATATTTGTTGGGAAACGGTCTCTAATAGCACTCTTAACGAGACTTTTTTATCGGTAGCAGGAAGGATTAGGGATTCAAATGCTAACCAAGTATCCGAGTATTCGATTTGAATACAATTTGGTTGGTATTTGGTAAATAAATTTTTACCGAAAACAATTTAGAATTGAAATTGATTTGATTTTTTTACCATTTTTAATTTTGGATGCGAATTCGGATATAGGTCAAACAAAATCCAAATATCCGAAAATACCAATTTTGACATCCAATATATGTGGTTATTAATATTTCTATTGTGAGTTAATAAAAAATAAAGTTATTTCTTATGTAAATATAAACATAATAGAAATACAAAAACAAATTATAATATAATTATCTTAAAATAACTTTCCAAAATATTTTAGATTATACAAAATATATATAAAAATATGTTACAACGTTCAGGCACCGCCTAGGCGAGCCTAGGCGGCCGGCGGCGTCCGGTCGCCTGGGCGATCGCCTAGGCGGTTGTGCGACCGCCCAGGGCTGGGCGGTAATTTTTTTTTTTTTAAATTCAATTAATTTTCATAAAATAGATAAAAAAATCAGGAAAAATCGGGAAAAATAGAAAAAAATACACAAATATTTTCTAAAACTACCATACATGTTTAGTCTTCGAAAAGACACCTAGTTCCTCGACCAAGGCCTCACTAGGCACCCCCTCTACCCACCTAAACACTTAGGTATACAATTTATTGCTCAGTAGTACGATTACAAAGTAACTCAGAGTTCATACAATAGTAGATAAAAGAGAAAGTAGAATTACAAGCTAACTAACTAATTCCATTGGACACATTGATCTAATGTCCAACTGGGAACCATATCATATCCTCCACCACCATCAGAGTCGTCGGAGTCGTTCTCATTCGGATTGTCGACGTAGACATCATCTTCTTCAGTTTCTTCATCGTCGGTTTGGACATATTGCTCGTGAAGAAGAAGAGAATGAGAGATGTGTGAAAAATGAAGAGGTTTGGAGGGGTTTATATAGGATTTGGGGCTAGTGGCAAAGTTGTAATTTTTGAAAAAAATAATAATAAAAAAATTAAAAGGAGAGAGCCGTTGGAGAGCCTCCAACGGCTCTCGCCTAGGCGATCGCCTAGGCGAAATGATCGCCTAGGCGATCGCCTATTTCGCCCAGCTCTGCTGGGCGAAAGGCGGTGGTCGCCCAGGCGACCACCGCCACCGGCGACCGCCTAACGCCTAGGCGGTCGCCTACGTAAACGTTGATATGTTATAGTAATTTGAACAATATCCGAATTCGAAAAATTCTCAAATTCAGATATGAAATTGGTAAGCTATAAAAATTTGAATTTGAATTTGGTATGTTTATTTGGAATTCATATTCGATTTCGGATACAAGTTAATCAAATTCAAAAATATCTATTTGCATCCTTACGAATGGCGTGCCGCCAGGGAGGTCAGTGGCACGTCTCTCCATTTTAATTATTTTTATTTTATTAATAGTTAATAATGACAATATATTTAGGAAATTTTTTCAAAATAATCAAAAAAAATAAAAAAATTGTAAAAATATGTACTTCAGAAACTTATTTGGCAAAATATGCACATTAAAAAACGGCACCTGAGATGCCGTTTTTAGTAACTAAAAACGACATCTCCTCTCCAATGCCGTTTTTTGTAACTAAAAACGGTATCTCCAATGCGGTTTTTTAGCCAAGTAAAAAACAGCACTACAGATGTCGTTTTTTACTTGGTTAAAAACGACACCAGTAATTTGTTTAAAAACGGCATCACTAGTGCCGTTTTTATCCTATAAAAAACGGCATCCGAGATGCCGTTTTTAAGCTAGGGTTTAAGTCCTGGCCAGACACTTAAACTTCATTTTTTCACTTCCAAAAATCCCCCACTCCCCATTAGTCTCTCTCTCCGACGACCAACAGTGTTGAGGTTAGGTTTTTATTTTGTTTTTTGTTTTTTTTTATTTTGACATGAAATACAATGCATGTATAGTTAATGTATTTGTTTTTATGTTCATGTATGTGTGAAATGTAGATTTTCTACACTCGAAGTAATGAGCTCTGGTACCGGATTGGTTATGAGTTTTTTCGATGGAATTCTTACATTCGTAGATGAGGTACCAGAATATGAAGGTGGTAACAGACGAATGCTTAATGTTAACACACATATGCGATATGATGATCTGTGTGAATCAGTTTGTTAAGTTTGTGGTTTCCAAGAAGGAGAGTTTGATCTAAAGTTAACATGCAAATGACCACCGTATGAAAAGTATACATATGCTCAAGTTTTTGATGATCAGAGCACGGCTACAATGTTATCTCTATTTAACTACATGAATATAGTTGTATTGTTTGTTGAGAAACAACCCAAGCCCTATACTACTGTCCACCACAGTCAGTTGAATGAGGATTATCAACAAATGACACAAACATATAGCCAATATGAAGCAGATCTTTCTTCGGCAGTTCCTCAGTCCTATTTTGGATCGTATGAGCACACACCAATGAATATTGGTAATTATGAAGCAGACGTAGTTCAATCACATTCTCAAGGAAGACAGGTTGAAGATGCAGATAGTGATGAGACAGATGATGATGAGGCAGATGCTCAGATGGATGGTGATGAGATAGACATTGTTGATGTAGATTCAACCCCACTTCCGGAGCTGCAGAACATGTTTCATCATATGGCAGACGCTGTGAATCGAGAGCCTGATAGCTACGTACATGAAGCCATCGTTAGCAATGAATTGCCACCATTACCAGTACTACGAGATTTGAGGCATTTGCCAGACATAGAGCCTGACGAGAACTGGATTGAAAATTCAGTGATTGGAAATGTCGATGAGCGTATTGCTGCGTACACTGAATACAATAACTTAGAAGATGGACGGAGTTATTGGTTGCATAGGATTTTCTCAACAAAAAAAGATTTGCTGCATCAGTTGAAGGAATGGCATTTGCGAAAAAGTGTCCAATTCAAAGTGTTAACGTCTGGCCAAAAAGATTTTCAGCTGCTTGTTTGAAAAAAGAGTATGAATGGAAGATACATGCCTCTTACAGTCAGAGCAAAGAATGTTTCCAAGTTAAGAAGTACAAGTCTGAACACACCTGTAGTAACGAGGGACTTTTGCATGACCACGTGCAATGTGACGCCAGTTTAATTTCTAACATGATTCTTGCCACCATTCGAACAAACATAACCATTACTCCTGCAGAAATTCAGGCTTTAGTGAAGACTCATTACTTCATAGATATCAAGTATGACAAAGCTTGGTACGCCCGCAAGAAAGCATTGGAACAAGTATACGGAGTTGATGAAGCTTCTTATCGTAACTTAAGACGTTTTATGTCTAATATTTGCACCACCAATCCTGGCACCGTGGTCGAGATTCAGACACAGAGGATAAGTCACAACATTGAGCAGTTTCAAAGAGTATTTTGGTCATTCGCAGCCTCAATTGAAGGTTTTCAGTACTGTAGACCTGTGTTGAGCATTGATGGGACTCATTTGTTTGGCAAGTTTGAGGGGACTCTTTTAATTGCTATGGGTACGGACGCGAACTCTGGTTTGTTTCCTTTGGCGTTTGCTGTTGTTGGAAAAGAATCGAGCAGCTCATGGCAGTGGTTCTTAAGTATTTTGGCGAGTAGAGTATGCACACGAGATAGATTGTGTATTATTAGTGACCGGTTTCCGGGTCTTACAAATATTGTGAAAAATTTTTCCCCCCAGAGCGAGGTCATGTTCACAGGTTCTGTCTGAGACATATGAGTGCAAATATGTCAAGAAATGCTCGGTGCAGGAATGTCGAATTGCAAAATAAATTTTGGCATGCCGGTGTCGCTACTGATAGAAAAACATTTGAAGAGCATATGAAGGATATCGAGATTAATTACCCTCATGGTTTCAAATGGATTAAAGAACAAGAAGACGTTTCGTATTGGGCATTAAGTCGTGATTTTGGACGCCGTTTCGGTATAATGACCACAAACTTGTCAGAAAGCTTCAACAATGTGTTAAAGCGTGTACGTGGCTTACCACTTTGTCCTCTCATCATGATGACTTATCTGCGTCTGAATAAATATTTTGTCATTAGAAGAGATGAAGGGGAGAATATGATATTGACATATCCTAAAAAGATCAACGATGAAATCACAAACCAACGGCAGATGGCTACACAGCTTTATGTCACTAGACATAGTCATAACCTCTTTAGTGTCGAAAGCAACCAGTCTCGTAGCTTTCAGGTTACTTTGACGGAGTCAGGTCCAATATGCTCCTGCGGGTACATAGATGCACACCACATTCCTTGCTCACATGTGTTGGCCGTATGCAGCAACCGTCACGCGAACATTCATACTTCGCGAATCGTGTTGAACTAAGTGGCGTGTTCGACGCATTTAATATCCGTCAAAGGCTCCTGGAAATTAAATTTAATTATTTTACGTCAAATAAAAACCAATACCGATACACAAAAATTTAAATTTAAATTTCATAACACTTACATTTTCCAGAATCGAAGATGGTCTATGATCTTTCTGTAGTACTAACACTGAAGGGTCAACAGGACCGTGACAATCATGTGAAGTCGACATTTGGGAAACTGTAAAACATAATTAACAAAAAATAATATTACATACTATTCAGTTCAAATAATACAATCTAAACAGATTCAATACACTATCCACAATAAATCTAATTTCAACAACTACAACATTGATTATTCAATTTAATTGGTTTAACACAAATCCAAACAATGTAAATTTATTATATTTGGACTTTTGAGATTAATTGATCTATTAATCAAATCATCAAATCCGCACAAGATTATTAATCATAACAATATAACATCATCCACACAAGATTAATTAAACAAAGTATGGTAAACTCATCAACCAAATATCAATCAATCGAATCCATTTTAAATCAAACAATCCACACACATCCTAACCAAACCAATCAAATGTACATAAATACAAACTAATAAGGCAAAATCTTAACAAAAAATGATGTAAAAATACCTGAAATCGCAGGAGAGAGGGAGAGGAAGAAACACCAAAAAAATTGGGAAGATTGGAGAAAAAGGGGTCTTAGTGCCGTTTTTAACCCTAGGCTAAAAACGGCATCTCGGATGTCGTTTTTATATAGGGTAAAAACGGCACTAGTAGTGCCGTTTTTTACTTGGTTAAAAATCGGCATTCTAGATACCGTTTTTACTTAATGAAAACGGTATCTCAGGTGCCGTTTTTCAATGTGCATATTTTGCCAAATAAGTTTCTGAAGTGCATATTTTTACAATTTTTTTATTTTTTTTGATTATTTTGAAAAAAATTCCATATATTTATTTTAAAGTTATTTTAAATCTTTTTTCAAATTTTTTTTCAGAAAATATGTTTTTTATTTATTTTTATTTTTTATAAAAAAATTATTTATTTATTTTACTCAGAATTGATCTCTAAATGATGTGGATGATAGAAAATATAAGGTATTTGGGGAGTTTCAGGACATTATTAAGAGTGAATATAGAGAGAAATCAGAGTGCTGTTAAAGATGACCTAAGAATCAAAAGATGGACACCTTCTTGCGAAAAATAAGAGTGCATACACTTAAAAAAAAGAATCCATAATATTATTTACATAAAATTTCAGAAGTGGGCAATTACCTACGCTTGCCGGCGCCTTGGTTCCACCCCAGGACGCAGGAAGCCAAATCATGTTACCTTTTTCGCATCTAAGTTTGTCACCTTACACTTTAGAATGTGCTGGTCTTTGTGATTTTGATTTTCAATACATTGTCTTTCTCTTTATTTTAGGAGAGTCAGGTAATCCCTTGGATTTGGGAATTTGACTTTCTTTGTAAAGGTTTTTTTTTTTGGATTTCGACACTTAAATTGTTCAGATAGATCTCAAACATAGTAAAGACCTTTACTGCATGTGCTTTTAGTTGCTTGCCGCTCAAATATTACTTATCACTAATCTAACATTGCTTTTTGACTATTTATTTTACTCTCAATACTATTTGCCATTATTAAAAATTCATTTTGTGCTATTGCCACTACGTGGGGGAGATCTATCTTTTTTTCTATTTGAAAAGTTCGATGTTGCTTCTCTAATATTCTCTTGCACAATTTGCTATTAATAACCATTTTTAATTGTATTTTATCTATCTCAACCAAAAAACTGCAACAAATGAGTAAAAGTAATGGTATTTTTTTTGGATGGAGAACAAGTTCAAAAAATGTTAAAAAGTGTTAACACAACCATATTCAGGAGAAGAAAACATCAAAGAAACCAAAACCAAAATTCCTAAATGTAAATGACAATAGCAGTAGTATAAATTGCAGTAAATATATTGACAATAGCAAGGATAATTGGACTAGGAAGATGGCGAAATTATTTTAGTTAATGTCTTATTCTATGATGTTTTTGGTTTTTGTTGTGTATGTGTTATCCCGTTTATTTGTAAATATGTAGTCAATACACAAACAATTATGTTGTTTACGTTGTTTTTTTTAATATTCGAATGTTGTGAATGGTGTGACTGTTTCAATTTTCCTCGTGCAAACAGCATAATCGAAGAGGTAATAGAACAACCATCGACCAACGTGGAGCAACCGTCGAGCTCTATCGAGGTAAAAGGACAAAACTAACTTGAATGGGCGAAGTCCGTTTGAAACTGCACAATGACAGAGACTTCGATTGTTCGTTTGAAAGATTCAACTAAATGATTATTCATTTAAGTCATAGACCATCGAGCTATTATCGAACTAAATTTTTGTTAAACCCAAAACCCTAAAAAGATTCAACTAAATGATTATTCATTTAAGTCATAAACCATCGAGCTATTATCGAACTAAATTTTTGTTAAACCCAAAAACCTAAAAAGATTCAACTAAATGATTGTTCGTTTAAGTCGTTGACCATCGAACTATTATCGAGTTATTATCGAATTACTACCGAGTTACTAGGAGAGAATAATGAGAGAAACTTCAGACTGTTCGTTTGAAAAAATTCAAATAATTGATTGTTCGTTTAAGTCATAGACCATTGAGCTATTATCGAACAACTATTGATGTACAAGGAGAGAAACTTCAGACTGATCGTTTGAAAGATTCAACTATTAATTGTTTGTTTATGTAATAGACCATCGGACTAAGAACGAGTTATTATTGAACTATTACCTAGGTACAAGGAGAGAACAAAAGAGATATCACAAACACAAACACACACAAATTATAAATATCTTCCAAGTCAATTGGAAGAGAATGATCTGCTCAGATGTCGTCTGCAAACCCAAAAGATAGTTTTGTTTATCTTTTGACTCTGACTTAACTTAGCAGCCTTCCAGAGAAGATTCTGCATCCCTGATCATTTACACTCTGGTCGGGTTTATCCATCGGCGGTACCAGTGTTCCATCGTCCCAAACGAAGTACCGACAGTGAAGGGTTGGTTCCGAGGAGCCTCAGACATAGAACTTTTTGCTAATCTTGTTCGGTGTATTGGACCACAACTTTGTTGCCTTCAAACCGCACCTACATGTGTGATATGGTAGAGGTAAAACTCTTGGTATTTCAACGGGGAAACAACCTCCCCATATTGGTCCACCGAGGATGTGCTCAGCTTCGTCAGAGTAGTCGTCATTGACATTGTGTTGGAAGACCATTTTTTTGGGTGGGGACGACAAATCAAATACACAACTAAATAGGGGAGGATCGAATACACAATTAAATGGAAGACACTCTAACATCTGATTTTATAGACCCTGTAACGAAAGGTTGTGCCTCTTCGCACAATAATGAAAGGTTGTGTCCTCAAAAAGAATGAATGCAAAATAGTTGCGTCTCTTAGCATAATAATGACATGTCTCTTGCGAAGTGAAACGTCTCATCATGGGACGACCCATCATGGTACGTTTCACTTCGACATGTGAACATTTATCATGTTGACCATTGAGCGCAATCAAGCACAATCTAACCCATATCGAGTTTCTTTATAACACATATCGAGTTCAACCGAACCATAACCAAGTATAACAATCGAGCATACACATCGACCCACACTATCTATCGCGTACCGTCGAGTACCATCGACCCGATCGATTTCTAAAATAATTTTAAAATATCGAGACATAGATGTTAGGATCGACGACCCTCTAATCACTAAACTAATTGCGGAATTAAAACGATAGAGGGATTAAGGGAGAAAACAATGCAAATAAAAATATCGTCCACACTAGAGTGTAGAGAGGTTCGACACTACACCCCGGTCCTAGTTCTCCTCGCAAGCCTCACTTGATCCCTCGAGCCTCGCTTACGGTTCTACTAACCGATCTCCGTTCCGGGTCAAGATCAACGCCGTTTACAATCCTGAGCCTCACGACCAACCTCGCCTCGCTCATCTCCTCTCACAACCCGAGAGGGAGCTTCCTCGAATCTTTACAACTCTTTGGTGATTCTTGGATATGAAAATAGAATCACAATCTAACATTCTATACTTGAGCACACTTGGATATTGATATGGAATGGATATGCAAGTTGTGAAGTTTTGTCTTTACTGTAGAAGAATGGGAACTTGAAGATGTAGAGGATTTGGCACAAGAGTATGGATTGATAGGAAGTGTTCAAGAATTCTGAAACCAACAAATTGAATCTTATTTATAAGTCTTTAAGTTCTACTAGTCGTTTTGGGAGTTGGTGGGATATGGACCAATGAGAAGCAAGGATTTGCTTTAAGCTCGAGCAGAATTTAGACCTAATTCGGTCGACCGTTTATGTAACGGTAGACTGAGACACTACAAATGGATTGGTCATATATAAGCACTCGGTTGACCGAATATACTTCGGATCAATGTTTGCCAACTTCCAGTAACTATTTTCAATTTCGTCTTATTTAATTTTGGTTAATTGAATTCCATTCGGTTCACTTCCAAGGTGGAAAATAAGATTATTTGGGCTCTAATGACTCAAGTTCGGTCGACCGTGTATGCTTCAGTTGATCGAAGTTAGCGCGGATTTTGTGCTGACAATTAAGGCTCAAATAGTCATTGGGTACAACGGTCAAGTGTGACATGTAAATAGTCGTTAGGCGCCTAAAGCCAAGAAGGATTTGGTTGACCGATAGACATTTAGTCGTCTGAATTAGGACAATTCAATTGGACTCTAAGACTTGATTCAAATGTGACCGTTGAAGCAAAATCCAAAAATAGTCCAAGGCTATTCGGTCGACCGAAGGTGTTTCGGTTGTCCATTAAGACAAATCCAAAGAGCATCTTAATGCTCACTGATGGGGTTGTTTCAGGTATTCGATAGGTGTTCAGTTGACCGAACTATAAAAGTTTCGGTTTGTCGAATCTTAACATGACAGAATCTCAAGTTTACATTAAAATTATGGACTCAATAAATATAAAATTACATGTTTTGGTCCAAAGCTTTGATTACAAACAAGTCTTGATGTCTTTGTCTCAATGCTTATTTTCTTGATTATCTTGATCAACCTATTAAAATGATTGCAATTATACAAGTATGTATGCAATGCATATAATTGTGTTTACTCACTTTGATTGATTAAGATTAGTTTAATTAATCATCAAATTAATATAGATTAATACCAACAAACCAACAATAGAGAGAGACAATTTCAAACATAGGTTGTCACATGTTAGTGGTCTCATGATTTAGGCAGTGATATTATGGAAAGAAGTAGAACCATAAACATATTTTTCAGAATATGTCAAAGTAGAACATATTTTCCCGAGAAAATGCAACTTTGATAGTAGATGGTCAAATTTTACTTACAGAATTATATTAAAAAATAAGGTCTTTCGAGACATTTGGATAATTTTCTCGTTAATGACATGATAATTTTACGAAATCAAGTAATTTCCAATTAGACGTCGGTTATCACAAACCGAAGTCTAAAGTTTATTCATACCGAAGCATTCCCGAAACCCCCTTCTCACCCGATTCCTTTCCTAAGCCCTAAAAAACCTCCAAACACAAATCTTCCCTCCTGCTCCGTCGAATCGGGTTTTGGTTCGAGTGGAATTAAGACATCTAACTAATTGAGAGCTATAATGTGTAGCTAGATACCGCTTATAGCTTGTGATATTAAGCTCTTAATATCACTACCAACTTAGTCTAGATCCTCCTATAGGTCACACCGCAAAAACCGGGAAACAAGAAACTAGATTTTTGGTTCATATGATGTGTCAGGTTTCTTATAGAAAATATGACACATGTGGTGAACAAGTAAAATCAATTATGTTGTATATATAACATAATTAGAATCATGATAAATTCATATGATATGCATATATTATGAGATGCAATAATTTATTATTGCATAAGATAATATATTGCATATGTTGTGAATTTGCTAAAACCCCTAAATTTCAAATTTTGTTGGAAGTAAATTCAAAATTTGAAAAGGCAAAATCGGGTAAACGTTCGGTAATCCGTTATGGTTCGGTCGACCGAAGGATCTGTGGATCGGTCAATCGAACGTGGAACGGATGGTCAAAATTGATTGACCGAACTTGACCAAAGTGCCTGGAGTTCTGGTTCGGCGTACCGAACCAGGAACGGTTGACCGAACAATGTCCAGTTCCGATATTTTCGGTTAACAGAATGACACTCGGTCAAAGACGCGAATTCGTCCGAACGGTTAAGAAGAATTTTTCTCCTTAAGAATCGGTCATCCGTCAAGTGCACGGAAATCCGAACTTGATATATTCGGTTAACCGAGTATGTCTCGGTAGACCGAGTCCCGATCGATTTTCTGTCTTTGATAATTAAGAGATTAATTTGATCAATGGTTGGATTAGCTCCAAACTTGGTCAAACGTTTTGTGGGTGCATATAATGCATTTTGGAATTAGTTTATGAGAGAAAATGTCAAGAGAACATGACTTAAGAATAATCATGATTGAGAGTAAGATTTGAGCCTATAAATAGGTCATTATTCTCCTTAATTAAGTTGGATGTTTTTGCTAATTCTTTTCTTTCCTAATTCACCACAAAAGCCACGAAAATTATCTTAAATTTCTAAGTCTTTGGAAAGAGAAATCTCAGAGATTGAGGAAGGGGTTTGTAGCTAGATTCTAAGCTAGTTTGGAAATTGATTGGCTAGTTCATTTCTCTCCAACCTTGTTTAGGGTTTCGGTGAACAATCGAAGGCATCCGACGCAACGAGAAGCGACGATCGTCTTCTTCAACGTCTCTGGAACATCAAGAAGTTTTAGAGAACTTTAGGTATGAATTTCGGAGTCCCTTGTGTTTGTTTTAATAAGTTTTTTAAACTAGTTGTTAAAACAAACCGATGCATGCATGAAATAAATCGTAGAAAATTGTAATTGATCCTTATTGTGCATAAAAAATTCGAAAATATATATGTACAATTAAACTAGAAATCCTACATAATTTACCTAGATTGTTAGTTGATTTTGAAAGGAATGTTTTCTAAAAGTTTTACTTTTATATGTCAATTATAATGAATTGGATGTGCAAACATTTTGTTCCTTGATTATGGTATTCGTCTTTTAGAAGTATTAAGGAAGATGTGTTTGGTCCTTAACCGTAGAACTCTAAAAGATAATAGTTTACATAAATCAAAATTTATTCACAATCATGGTAATTAACATGGAACATTAAGCACCGATATAAGATTGTCGTGTTGGTTATCCATTGTTGTAACTCTACAAATAATTGACGACACGAGTATATAAAAAAGAAAAAAATACTTTTATATATTGAATAGACTTAACAAGTAAAACATTATGGAATTGTGTTTCGTGTCATTAATATTTTACCATGTCTTGGATCCTAAGATATGAGACTTATATATTTTCACTGAAAAAGTGCTTAATTTGATTATTGTCAAAAACTATCAATGAGTATAGTGATAAATGCAATAGTTGGTTGAACACGACTTGTGCTGGAAAAGATAGCCAGTCAAATGATTATCGTTGCCCTCTTAATTAAGTGATGATATTAGTGAACCCCTTGATAAAGTAAAATTATAATGTGCATAATGTAACTTGTGTTAAGTTACATAGTTATAATTAGCTTAAGGAGATTAAGAAATAAATATAATACAAATGTGACATTTCTACTTTGTATATATTCTTAATATTATGAGGCAAGCAACGAACACAAATGGTGCACTTGCATCACTAAATTGATCGTGTTTTGATTCGAGTGGAACAAAGACATCTATGCTAATTGGGTAACTATAATGTGTAGGTAGATATCGCTTATAATTTGAGATATTAAGTGTTTAATATCGCTGCCAATTTAGCTTAGATCCTCCTACAAGTCACATCACAAAACTGTGAAACAAGAAGTTTGATTTTGAGTTCATATGATGTGTCAGGTTTCATTTGAAAAATGGACACATGTGGTGAAAGAATAAAATCAATATGTCATGAGAATTAACATAATTAGAATCATAATTCATATGAGGTGCGTATGTTATGGGGTGTAATAATTTAATATTACATAAAATAATATATTAAATAAGATATGAATTTGCAAAAAAAACCAAAAGATCAAATTTTGTTGGAAATAAATCCAAAATTTGACAATGACAAAATCGAGGTCAAACACGGTAAACTATTTAGGGTTCTGTCGACCGGGGTGTCTTCGGAACGGTCAACCGAACGGGAAACGGGTAAACACAATTGGTTGACCGAAATTGTCTGGAGTGCCTGTACAATTGGGTTCGGTTAACCGAGAGTGAACGGTCAACCGAGAAAGAATATTTTCGGTAGACCGAAGCTGACACGGTCGTCCGATGAAAGTTCGTTAGGAGAAATTTTAGTGTGTCAACGGTCGACCGAGCAAGACGCGGATCGTCCGAATTTTTCCAGAGATTTTTTTCCCATGCATATTCGGTCGACCGTCTAGCTTACGGTCCACCGAACATGTGTTATAACCGAATTATTAAGAGAATAATTAGATCATGGGTTGAATTAATCCAGATTTAATCAAACGTTTTATGAGTGCTTATGTGGCAATTTGAGATTAATTTTAGGAGAGAATAAGCAAGGAATCATGACTAAAGAATAGTTCTTAATGAGGATGTTTTGAGAGCCTATAAAATGACACATCATCCCACTTGTTTATGTTAATGCAAAAAATTCTCTCTCTTATTAATCTCTCCCTTAATCATCACGAAAATCTCTTAGTAATTTTAAGTTTTGGAGATAGAAAATCTCAGGAGCTTAAAGAGAGATTGTTAGTTAGATTCTAAGCCTAATTAGAGATTGATTGACTAATTCCTTTTTTTCTAATCTTGTTTAGAGTTTGGTGAACACTTGGAGGCGAATCGGTGGGTGATTCAACGGGTAACGCGACTTCGGATCTTCGAAAGGTTTTAGAGAACATTTGGGTATGATTCTCTCTTTGTGATTTATTTAAATATATGTAGGATTGCATGATATTAGAATAAACACAAAATAATGTACATAAAATTGTTGAAAGTATGAAATCGATCTTGTATGTTGTATCAATTTTTTTTTAAATATATACATACATGGGGACACGAAATCCTACAGATTTTGTAGGTTGTATCTGGTTCATCTTATTATAAATGGATTTTGTTGTTTTGAATTTTGGTATTGTAGATTTATGTTCATTTCCACTGTGTCAAAGATTAAGTTGTTTTTTGACATTTTGAGCATCGTGGACTATATCAAAGGACTATTTAAACGATCTGCATTTCTTTTATTGTGGAATCGCAGATGGACAGTTGCATTTGCATCATTTGGGTCAACTGGAAACAACCTCACTGTTTTACCTCGCTTAGGCGGGAGCCTCTTCTGAGGCATTGGGATTATGTTGATGATGAATTTTAGTGTTGTAGATTTGGATCTCTCTCTTTGAAAAGTTATTAATTTAGTATGACAGTAGAGAAGATCATGACGTTGAATAATAATTCATCAAGTTTAATATTTTACAGCTGTCATTGGATGCTTTCAGTTATTTGTCCTGCAAAACACTGTATATTGGTTTGATCCTGAAGGGAATCCACCAAAAGATGATTTCATGAAAGTTGTTGAACTGTAAGTTTGTTTAGATAACTTATTCTTTCAAATTTATCAAAAAAAAACAAAATATTTTTGACAATATGACTTCCTTATTTCAGAGCTATGACCACATACCACATCTTAGGTGGGAGAAGGGCACAACAACAAAAACCAACTAGATGGATTTCCTTAAACGTAAAACTAGTGTTGTCAATTCCTATATTTTATGCAAGTATTATTCATAACTTAATCATTTTTGATTTTTTTTTATAATTTATGTGTAGTATCATATACAAATGGACCATGAAGAGAGTGGCTTTTACGTGATGCGATATTTGGAAGAAGTGGTCAAAATGAGAAAAAGAGATATGGATTTGGTCAAGGTATTACTTTACTTACATTTTGTTGATATTTTTGTTTTCATGTGTATGTCAAAGACTAATTAATTGTATATAACCCTTTTGTAGTGTTTTCCCGAGGACCACTCTCCTTATTCTCAGGGCAAACTTGATGAAGTTCGAGAAAAATGGGCACCTTATTTTGTCAATAGTGTTTTATTAAAGTTGTAAACGTGAATCCCAACATTGCACCGGTAAGATGTCTTATGGCTCAAACTTTCTAGGGGTTATTTGCAGTTCATATTGATATTCATACCAATGTTCAGCTAGACTTCTGTATTTTTCATGTCTATTAATCTTTAGAGCTATGCAAATTGATTCCATCTGATACAATACAAGCACTCCTGACATCAAATTGTAGTGAGTATTAGTTTGTCTATATATGATGAAGTATCTTATTTTTTGTTCTGGTTTATGGCGCCACCACCTTTAAACAGAAGACACTAAATTCTAGGGACTAGCTATTCAAAATCCTATAGTAGAAGATGTCATCTGTGTGAAACCGTTATCAGTCGTTATTTTTTTTACTCACTTGCATGTTTCTGTTTCTGTAAATATATAAAGTTATAAACACCTTTTACATTGTTTGTTAGGTTTCTCGATTTATTGCGGCTTGTGAGGGTTCTCTTCTTGTGGTAGATGCTTCGCAGGTATGGACTTGGTTTGGCAATCTGATTCCTAGTTCTTAGGACTCAAATAATTCGTATGCCAACTTACATTTTAGCCTAAATATTCATGAAAATGGCCTAAATGTCACTTCAGATGACTGTCTTATTAGACCTCACCATCCACACCGTCCTGAGCATCCTTTCTATTTTCAGTTTGTAGATTTTCTTCGAGTAATACAACTGTAAATGTAGCACTCTGTATTTCATTCTTTGACATGCTCTTGGTTTCATTTCTTATTGTTGGGATGATTTTCCATAGGTGTTGGTGTGTAAGGAATTACCAGCAGCATTTGATACATCAGTAAGAATGGATATATGACCAGGAAGTGATATTTCTACGAACAATCACAAGGCCTTGAGTAGTTTTTATGCTGCATTGATACCATGGTTAAACTTGGTGACTGCAATTTGCTATGAGATGAAGACTTGTTGGAACAGAATGGTTTCACTATGCACATTATCATTATAATTTTGTCATGGGGACTTTGTTTGCATCGAAGTGGGTCAACTGAAAACAACATTCCTAATTGTCAGTTGTGTGTGGTTGCGTACGTCCAAACCTCTCTACTCCTTCCTAACCAGTCTATTACGAGGCATGGTAGCAATATTGATTTGATCGTTTATGAGTCCATACGAGTTCACTTGTCTTTCTGTCAAGGAAAATTAGTCTCCTACGCTCCTTCCCACCTTCTTTCCCACGCTTGTGACGTGGAAGGTGAGTTGGATTCCACCTCACATCATTTCAAAATTTGAAATTGGTAGTTAAAATTAAAATATGAAAAAAATAAAGCTGACAGTACATACGCAGAATGTTGCATGCATCACTCTTTCCTCTCTTTCCTCCGATTTCTTCTTCCATCTTCTTTCCATCCCTAACCTCAAGATTTCTTCTTCCCTCTTTCTTCTTCCCATTCTGTTGTCGTCCTCGATCTCCTCTCCACCCTCGACACCTCCTTGACCTCCTCTGTTTTCCTCATCTTCAAGGCCATAAGATTCCTCTCCCGTCACACTCTGATCCCTAAATCTTCGTAAAGCTGAAATCTTTACTATACCTTTTGCTTCAACCATTTATTGAATATTTTTTTCCTTTTTCGGTGCTTTTGTGTAAGGATGAGGTGTGCAAAGAGCTTCTCATGCAAGTTTTGGTGTTTGTCGTGAGGTTGATCGCAGTACCCGTTGGGGACACAAATTGTGGAGTTCTTGAAGTCGTTCCTGATGTTTGTCGTGGTCAAAGTGCAATACGGAGGTTGTACTACGTTTTTTCCAAGATATGGTCGGTGAATCGTCAAGGGGTATTTTTGTTGGTGTGTTGGGGTATTTTTGAATAAAGGTAAGGTTTTTTAGTTGTATGTTGTCTATGTTCAGGTATTATTAGAGAAGATACAATGGAGACAAGGTTACTATTTTCTATTTTAGGTTATAGTGTATTCTCATTAAGGTGTCTTATAATTGTAGATTTTCACATTTAGTTGTGGGAGAACAAATTGTTTGTGGATATAAGTCCATTATTTTTTGAAAAATACAACGAATTTTTTTTATATGGGACATGTGGCAATTTTTAGTCACCAATGTATTCAATTAGTTAATAAAGTTCTTACTTCACTGTTTGGAATTGTACGAAGGAAACTTCATTTTACAACCTCCCTTTCTTTGTCATGCCTCAAGTTGTGCATTAAGTATATTTTGTTGCACTCTATTTTGTGTCTAATTGTAGCAAAGTTGTATTTTTTGGGTTTTTCTCTCCATTTAATTAGTTAAGATTATGGTTGTTATGTTAGTTGTATTTGATGTATAGTATGGAGTGATTAATATTGCAGTTTTAATAACTTATGTGTTATATAGTTTGGATAAAAGTGCGAGTGGGGTTTTGTTGGATTTTTTTGTCCTAGTGGTTGGGATTGGAGTTGTAATAACTAATAACAAAATAAGCTACATGCTTCAATTACCTTGTAATAACATAAATTACCTCGTCGACCAATTAAATTTACCCCGACTATGTAATCCAATTTACCTTCATAGTGACATTAAGTCACCCTATGAGTCATTTAGGATTACCCCACAAACCATCATTTAATGCATTCCTAACAGTTTATAAATGTGTTCCGCAACGACACAATTGTAAACTTTTTAACACCTTGCACACAATGTGAGGAGTCCTTCTAACCTCACAAACGATAATAATGTAGATTGATAATTAGGTAATTTAACGGTTTTTATGTAAAACGTAAAGCGTTGAGGAAAATATGTAAACACGATTCGAGGGTAATAACAATTCATTCAATATCTTCTATTTAATCTAATTTATCATGCTCGTGAATTTAAGTTACCCCGACAATTGATAAGTTTACCCTTAGGAACTATTATTAAATTCCTACTATGTAGTCCAATTTACCCAGCTTCTGAATTCAACTTACTCCAACAATTGATAAGTTTACCCCCACGAACCATTATTAAAAACCTACTATGTACTCCAATATACTATGCTCCTCCATTCAACTTACCCCGACCATCAATAAGTTTACCCCCACAAAAATGTTACTAAAATCATACTATGTAATCCAATTTACCATGTGCCTCCATTCAACTTACCCTGACCATCGATAAGTTTACCCCCACGAACCATTACTAAAATCATACTATGTAATCCAATTTACTATGTGCCTCCATTCAACTTAACTTGATCATCGATAAGTTTACCCCCACGTACCATTACTAATACAACTTTTGTGGCTTAATAATACAGTCAGTTGACCATGGTAAATACAAGAACATTGATGGGTATTCTCAACTATTGTTTGTGGCTATTTGTCAACTCCTAAAGAGTATCTAATAGTTTTGTATGTTAATTGTATGAACATATTCTTGAGTATTCTCAACTATTGACGTGTGTATTTTCAATTAATGATTAAAGAAAGTTCATTAAACAACAATCATTGACGTGAGTAACTCTTTTCTATATTAAAAGAGTATTGAGATGATCCCAACTTCAATGTCCATCTTCTTAACGATTAGAACTTATGTCAAAATTATAACATCAACAATTAGAAAGTCAGCCACACAATGGGCGATCAATGTGATACTTATGTCAAGAAGGCTAGGATTGTAGATACATGCAACCTTACATCAACTAAAAATTAATCGAACCTATCATTACACTTGTTGTAATTGTATAGGCATATTCGTTGACTCTACAAGGCCAGTTATTGGCATGGTTATTATGAGAATGTTCGAAGTATTCCCAACTATTGATGATGGTGTTTTCAACGAAAATAACAAAAGCTTTGTTATTTCGGCTATACAGTGGTATAGTGATGCATATTTCTTAATACATAAATATAAATGTTCGTGACAAATTTGTAAGAGTAATCCCAATTTACCATGGTATTGAATTTAACATACATTGTCTTTCAATTAGGGTTACCCCACGAGTCATCATGTAATCAATTCTATTTACTCAAAGTTTCACATCCTATTAAATCAAATTACCTCTTTCACAATTACATTTACCCCGGCCTACCAATTAGATTGATCAATTAGGGTTACCCTGCTATTGAATTCAACTTGTCCCGATTATAAATTAATGTTACCCTACTACTGGATTCAACTTACCCTGTCGACATATGTTCCTCATTTTATGTAAACCGTCAAAACTTACTCCTATTAAATCAAACACCAGCGTGACTGTTATTTTGAACCATTTGTGTGTTATTTCCTTAGTACTTGTTTGGCGATGTTACCATTTTTTAGGTAATAGAACTTCTACAACTTATTTGGACTCATTCGTGTGTAATATCTATTTTGTTACGGAGGAACATATGTCGACCATGCTAAGGAGTAAATCTAGGGGTAACTTCAATTGATATGTCTAGTCTGTAGAAGAGATGGTAGGTTGGGGTAAATCTAGATTCTATAGGGGGTAATGTAATTTAATAGGATGAGTAACTTGGAGTAAATAAAATGAATTAAATGTTGGTTCGTGTGGGGTAACCCTAATTGATAGACGAGGTAAGTTGAATTCAATAGCAAAGTAAATCTACTTGATAGATAAGGTAAATTGAAGTCAATAACATGATAAATTTAGCAGGTAAATCTAGCAGGGTAACCCTAATTGATAGATTGTGTAAGTTGAATTCAATAGCATGACAATCCTAATTGAATTGAATTTAATTCCTTCTATTTAATCCAAATTACCCTAATCCTGAATTCAATTTACCTTGTCTACCCAATTAATGTAACCCCTATGAGCCATCCTTTAATTGATTCTATTTACTTCAAGTTACTCATCTCATTAAATCCAATTACCCACATTCATAATTAGATTTATCTCAACCTACCATCACGTGGAATACACTCATCCCAAATAATAGTTGAATCATACATTGTTATAACCAAGTGGTGACCAAATATTATCTGGATTTCAACTTATCGCGTAAAAGTGGTTACCAAATATTGTAGTGTTTTGGAAAGAGTGCAAATGTTATCTGAATTCCAACTTACCTTGTCTATTAGTTAGGGTTACCCAACTATTACATTCAAAATACTTCATCAATCAATTAAATTTACCCCACCAAATTTACCCTATCAGATACAACTACATTTACCCAGTTATTGAATTCAACTTATCTCGTCCATCAATCAGGGTTACCCCACAAACCAACTGCAATATATAAACCCTTCAGTGATGAATTTCAACCCCAAAAGTTGAATCAAGCATAGCTAAATCAAGAAATAACAAAAAAAAGAAAAATGTGGTGACCAAATATAATAGTGTTGTGGGAAAAAATTAACTTTTAGTTGAATTTCCAATAAATTCAAAATTAGATACTTTATGCAAAAATACTATGCAATATGTTGTAAAAGTTGGAGAGATATAAAGTTGATAGGTCATTTTTCCTTTTAACTGTTTAAAATCATGTTCTCTTCCATATTAACCTATAAACCGGTCCAACCACACCTATTAACCATGTAAAAGTAAACTTTAACTCAAGTCCTACAAAAAACAGAAAAGACAGCAAGTACAGTACAATATGCAGCCTTAGACACTCACTCTACGTTTATTCAAAATGTTTAAACCCAAAAAAAAAACGTCTCCCACTCAACTCTAGTCATTCCTACGTGACTACCACATGTGATGTGCATGAGAAGTTGGATGAAATCCTACGTGGGTGTCCCGGGACCCTTCTATTAATGTGTTGGTAAGGGTCAAGTAATTATGTGATTAATGTGCTATTCGGGAGGGGTGTAAGACTCGTTACGATTCTTTTCCCATTTGCTAAATCAAATAACACTAAGTACATCATTAACTTTCAAAGTTGAGATAGCAATTTGACAGCCCAACACAGTGAAGATACACTTACGCTCATAAATAAGTAAAGAATTGACCAAAAGCAATGGTACAATGTTATGAACGTCTAATTTACACTTTTTGTGAAAATAATTTATGCCAACAACCGCTTTTATACAAGGAGCCTCTAGGCCTGGAGAGAAAAAAAACAACTTCTCGCGCATACATATACAATATAAATAAAATGTACAAATACACAAACATAGGTGGGGAGTAAAAATAATATCATTCAGAATAGTAACATTGCTCTGTGCTGTACATTGAAATCTCACCTGTTTTATTCCCAAAATCATCTCTATCATCACCCCACTTCAGGATCTCTCTTGCATATGTTAGTGCATTATCAACTGAACAGGAATCCAAGCCATTTGCCATCGTCACATATAGTTTCCTGCCAGTGAGGGATGCAAACAGCCTCTTGAACTTGACAGCAATGTAGTAAAAAGCTTGCTCTGCGAGCATTGTGTTGTTGACAGTGTCGCCGTTTTGGTGTATCGCACTACCGTTAACACAGCTTATCGAAGGTTTGTAATCATTGAACCACTCGCACACATTTAACGGGGCTTGTTCTATTTTGTACTCAAGGAGATCAAACTTATTTAGTATCAGAAGGAAATTCGTTTGTTCGAAAGTTGGATGTGTTACTATACTTTCAAATAACAGCTTGCTGGCTATCATTTTGTTAAGAGACGACCCATTGCGATCCTTGCAGTGTTCGTCATAGTTGCTTAATGCAACGCAAAAGATAACCATACGGGCATCTTCAAACATATCCAGGCACTTGAGGCTCTTACCTAGACTTCTCGAGTGTACTCTGATGAGTTGATACCTGTAATATATGAATCAGAATGTAAGACATATATAGATATAGTGATATCATTCTTTTAAGATGTCAAAAGTTCTCATTATCTCATATGAAACTTAAATCTTAGTAATATTCTTCTAAAAAATGGAGTAAAATCATCTAAGTTCTCCATGAGTTATCATCTTATTTGAGGTGGAAAAGAGAGAATGAATTTGTGGACTGCAATTTCAATTTTATCTTGTGTAATAGAAAATTATATAGTAGATTGTTGCTGGGCAGAAATGCAATAATAGCTCCAAACATTTTCTTGATTTGTCCGTCCATATGTGAATATGAAACTAAAATTCCACAGCAATAGGGAATGGTCTACTTTTGTTCTAAATTTACAGGCATGTGCAACTTTGGAGATATAAGAGGAGCCTAACCTGTAAACTATCTCATGCAGACTAGAAACATCAGAACCATTACAATCGGAACTGGCATCCGGGAAAAAGAACTCCATACATGCCAGTCTATTTGACAAAGCAATTCCATCGGCATACAGTATATCCATATCTGAGGGCTCATATTCGGGTTTTGATATCTCCACAGCCTGAAAATAATCACGGGTATTATTTAATCAGTGGAAGAGACCTTTGCTGCATTTTATTATTTAAAAGCAAACCAAAATGTGGAAAATGATGCATGTCAATAATAAATGAAAAATAAGAAAACAAATCTTCTTGACAATACTTCAGGTACCTAGAAATCATTCTGTATGTCAAATGAAATTATATTATTATCTTGTAAATCATACAGTTCGGGTTTTTTTGTTTTTTGTTTCGTAATGCAGTTTGAATCTCTCATTCACAACATAATATCCAGTATAACTTTTACAAAATGGAAGAAGAAACATACTATGGAAGTTGAAAGTATAATTGTTTTAAGTCGCACATTTAAATTCCCAACAGGCTGCAGCCAGTGAAATTCAGGGAAAACATTCTCCAGCTAACTTCTTCATATGCACATGGCATCACGCTATTGCACTTTTATTCTTTGCTTATATGTTAAACGGGGAAGTTACACTCTAGGAGAAGGATTCAACCACTCTTAAGGGAACCCAGACCCTAAACCATAGACTGCAAGAGAAATAAAAATCCACATACTATCAAGAGTCAAGACAGTTAAAGATTTATAAGCATTCTTAGGTTTCATTTTATGATGGATACGTACATGCTCTAGGAAATAACTGGCAGCTGGAGGAAGCAGATTTAGTTCGTCTATTCGGTTGTATGTTGCCTGTACAGAAGCATCTTCCAGTAGTTCCTCAACAAAGGAAGAATATTCAGGAATTGCAGTCGGAAAAATAGCCTAACGTTTATTTGATGCCCAGGGTTTGAGAAGAAAATCAGAGCTATCTTTCAACCTTGGACTTAGAGAATAAATATTCAGTTCTCCGTGACAATCAGATTCGTACCCTGCAATAATGATAACACCCAGCTCTAGGCAAAGCATGACTACAAAACAAGGCAAACATATTCAAATTAAAATAATTTCCTAGCAATTCCTACAAGAGCTCAACAGCTCCAACTGCCAATTCTAATCTACAAGCAACATCCAACGATCCCATATGCAACAGCTTTTCTGGATTCCATTTCTAAACGGCACCAACTAGTTTGGAATCAAATGCTTTGTTGTTGACTTGTATTGATATACAAATATTGATGATTTTTGGGCCTAGTTGGACCTCAATTTGAATTCCTTCTTCAGAAATTTCCATGTAAAACCTAAAAATTGAACCTAAGAAGAGAGTGCAAATAAAAAATCAAGGAACTAAACTCCTCTCTCATCCTATTGTCACCACCACGGCACAGCACCACCCACTGTTCTCACAATCAGTAACCTCCAGTTTTGCTCCTTTCAGAAGTTCCTCACTACACCACTTTCTCTTAATCCCAAGCCTGCCCACTTCCAATTACTAGAAACTAGACCTTTAAATTTGAATGCTTGAGTTTTGAATGCCTTTCATTTCGGTTAAAATATTTCTCACTTTTCAAACCTTGCAGTTTGATAGAAGCAAACATTCCATATTTTCTTGTAAAGAAGAAAAGACTGACAGATGAAAGGCAACACAAGTGTACGATTGTCTAGAAATAAGTATATTGCTTAGTGCTTACTCAAGGTGTGATGTTGTTCCTCAAACTGTTTCTGCCTCTCAAGCAGTATACACAAATAGTGATATGTATTGCGCTGTATCATAAATTTGATGTGCTCACGCTCCTCCTTGGAGAAAGGATTAGGTTTATACAAAAACTTGGCCTGTAAAAAAATTGTTTATATTTTTACATGATACAGAAAGTCAATATGAATCATACAAAAGGGTTAAAAGCATGATATTGCACATAGATACATACATATTTGTTTGTTTATGTATGCATATGTATATACTACTTTAGAGTCGTAGATATTTTCGTCCAAACACGCATCGCTACAAAGTATTATACACCGAAGATACATAGTCAACAGCAAATCAACTACCTGTTTGAATATGGTGCTTGTTCCAGATTCAGGAAAGCCAACTAACAGAAGCTTTTGAAGTGATGTATTCCCAATATATTCAGCACTTCTACTGAATATGTCATTAGCTTCTTCTGTAGATGGATTTGACACCTCAGGAGGAAGAGGAAGTGAAAGAACGGAGCAAATAAACTTCACTCCATGCTAAAAACAATGCAATGAAAATAGGTAAAACGAGTTATCTGAATCAAAGTAGTTTTGAGAGCATAATCAACCAACCTTGTCCCACAAACTGCCCTCAATGACTTTGTGTCCCTCCTCCTGGTATGTGCCATCAGCATTTAGCCGAAAATGAGAATTCCCAGCACAATGAACTCCACATAACTGCAATACTAATGAATAATTTCTTTCACTTTTCATCTATTAAAGCGCGATTCTAGTTCTCAAGCAATAAGCAACATGTACCTGAAGCATCTGCATTTCTGTTTCTGTGATCTCCCTTCCATTTATGAAAATTCCCGTGGTTCCGTTGCTAGCATTATTCATTAAAATGCCTCCAACAGTCAGATGTGGGCTAATGATTTTGTGTGGCTTGTGCCCTTCCTGTAAGATCACAAGTTAATGGCACAACATTGACAACATAGACAAGAACAACAAGCAAAAAAAGACGATTCAACATAGAACACTAGTAAATAGAAACATAACTGAGTAGTAAGTATTTTGTCATAATAATATCAAACAGGACATTAATAATAGGAACATGAATAGGACGAAGTATCAACAATGGTCAACCTAAATAGGTGTGAAAAAAATTAATCCACTTGTTTCATATAAAAAAAGGCTTTAACGGGTTGCAGGCAGAGCTGATCACTTGAATATGAGCACTACTTTTACACTTTTGCAAAGAAACGTAGATTTCAATCTTGCACATGTAGATGATCATAAAAAATTACTATCTTTGCAAATTGACCTACTTTTACCTTGGTTAAGACTTAAGAGGGAAGTGGGGGCACATGTATCGCCACACACATGGCAGGAGTAGTTTACTCTATATGTATGCAAACTTACACAAGGCACAGTTTTACTATCATTGGTATGAGAAACCATCACATTGCAAAGAATGGCATATTCCACATTAGTTCTTATATACATGTCACATTTCGCATACTCAAGCAAAATCTACAAAGATTTTTTTTGATTTTATCTACTCTACAACACATCCTCATTTTAAATCTCAACCTCCCAAACATTAGAATGAGATTGTTGGGATTTGATCCATGGTCTTGAGCATCTCAAGACAAGGGGCCCTTAAGGGGAAATTGAAATTAGGATTTTTCGTTTAGTTTTTGCAAGACTACACAATATTTATGTTTCACAATCTCACACGAGATTAGTTTCCTATGGTTGAGTTGCGATATTTGCAAAACAATGAATGGTGAGTGATGCTTAACCAACAAGTAACTAACAACAGTCAGTCTAGCACACTTCTGTAAGTTAAAATCCTGAAATCAAAGAAGCAAGAGAAATCTCACCTTCCCCCAGAGTCCGGAAACCTTGTCATACCAATACCGCCCGGGCTTCAGCCTACTCGGAGGACTCCCACAATTCAGCAAAGCAAACATCCCGTCGGCCGTCAACTCCCTCCCATTAACAAACACACACTCCGCCCGAAACTGACTCGCGTCGGACTCCTTCTCAGCCTTCATCACCCTCTCGATCTCCGCCGGACCCAACAGCTTCTTAAGAATCCTACTACACTTCCCCAACCCCTTCTTCTTCGCTTCGGCCGCAGGACACCCCACGCAACCTAAACACTTCCTCCCCTCCGGCATCGCCCCCATCGCCTTCAAAACACATCTACCACAATACTTAGCATCGCACACTAAGCAAGATTCCGTTCCGGCGAACCGATTTCCGCCGAAGCAGCGGTGGCAGGATCCCTTCTTCCGCCGCCTCTCCGACCTCCCGCGTACCAATCGCGGCCCGATTCCGCCTCCCGGAGACGAAACCTCGAGTGGAAGGTTGAAATCGACCGTTTTCTCCTCCCGTGACGGGGCGAGGACGGAAGCGACGGGGAGGGAGTCGAAGTCGAGGGGGGTGGCGGAGGGGAGGTCGAAGGGGAGGGGAGGGCCGTCGTACTCGACGGCGAAGGAGTAGTCGGAGTCGTCGGCCTCCATGGCGAATGAGAATTCGTACTCCGCGGTCTCCATTGGGGGAATTTGGATGGCGAAACCCTAACCATAACCCAAGAAAGGGAGGGCGGGGATTGGGAGGTTTGACTGGTGAGGGGAGGAAGACGATGACTGTTTCAATGGGCCTCGTGGGCCTTCTAAGAAATGGCATTTTGGGCCTTTTGGGCTTTATATGTCCTATTATTAAATTTTTATTACTTAAAAATGTAGATACATTTCAATATTTCATAGTTAAATTAACTAGATTAGTGTAATATTTTGTTGGGTTAGCTCAGGGGTAAATATTAGTTTGTGAAATAATAACGATTAGGGATATATTAGAATGGTGATTAAATTGTGAAGTTAGTTGGAATAAACATATAAGACTAGGGTGTAAACGAGTCCAGCACATCTTGTTTGAACTCGACTTGTTTAATAAACGAGCTGAGCTCGAGCTTGAGTCATTTGCTTGTTTAAGAAACTATTCAACTCGTTTAAGGTACGATTAATTTTTTCTAAAACAAATTATTTACATTTTATAAATATCATTAGCAAATAAATGAGAAATTTTATAAATTATATAATCTACTTTTAGGTAATTAGGATATAGAAAATAATATATTTATTTGTGACATATATAAAATATGTGTATAACTTAAACGAATCAAACGAGCTTTTATCCAACTAACTTAAGTCGAACTAGGACTTGACTCGCTTTATTAAACGAGCAGATATTAGTTTTTAAGTTTGACTCGTTTAATAAACAAATCGAGCTCGAGTCGAACTTTATGGAGTGATGAGCTAGCTCGAGTAGAATTTGACAATCTATATAAAACTTTCGATAAAGAAAAAGAACACGTACGATTACGTGCCTTGTCAACTATCGAGATGTAGGATTATTATAACAGACACATTGAAGGTAGGACAATGTCGTGTGTGTTATAATAATCCTACATCTTTATACTTGCCTTCGCTCAACATTATATTCGTCTATGGTGTGCATATAAACTTCTCCATCATAGTCATGTATAACTATCTTTAGATTCAATTATTTCTACACTTATAGTTTTGATATATACTCCATTGTCATTGTTTTTTTACAATACCTAGCTACCAGTATTATTATATGTATTTACGTCAATATCCTCTAACTTAATTGATATAGATGTGCCAACTATTTTTTTTCTTTCCGACTTTTGATATTTATGCGACAAGCCAACACCTAGCATTATGTGATTCTGAAAATGATTTAACAAATTTATTAGGTCATACTATGTTTTCAAACGCATGTCTATGCATTAATTTCCTGAAAACCAACTCATACAAGAAACCTCTGACCTCTCCATTCTTTAACAATAATAATACACATTTTTCTTTACATGGGAATGAAAAAATAACCACCAAAATGAAGAAAATAATACCCTAGACAGCAACCCCTTTATAATAAATATGTTGGAATTTGTCCAAAACAAAACGTCAACCATGTGTTCCAACTTCCAACGGTTGATCAAGTTAAGCAAGGTATATAAATAAAGGTCAAATAAATCTTCATCTATGCGCAATATATATATGTGGTCTTGTCTACAATATAAACAACCTTATAATAAAAAATCTATTTTATTTCATCATTTAAAGGGAACTACTAAACGTCGCCCCAAAACTACTTAAATCGTCCCTTGAAATTACCAAATTGCCATTAACAATATATTTAATATTCATATCGTCCCGTGTCTATAAATTAGGCCTACGGTCTTGTATATTCATAATTTATCAGTAAAAACACCACGAAAATGTCTGGCGAGGATGATGCATCCGGTGAGGTAAGCCTGGCGCGGGGCAAATTTTTGGCCGAGCGTCTCCATTAGACGCCTCCCCCAAGGTGAGGGTGTCTGCGTAGGACGTCCTCCCCTTGGCCTAGGCGTCTAACGCAGACGCCTACGCAATGGGAGGGCGTCTTATGTAGACGTCCTCCCCTTGGGTAAGGCGTCTTTAGTAGACGCCCTTCCCTTCGGTCAGGCGTCCTACGCAGACGCCTCACCCTTGGGGAGGGCGTTTAACTCAGCCGCCCCCTCATGGGGTAGGCGTTTAATCGAGACACCTGAATTTTTGTTGATTTTTTAAATTTCGATTTTATTTTTGTAGGTTCCGTTGGAAGATTTCGGTGGTGATGGAGTGGATTACAGTGAGTTATTTCAAACTACACAAATCTTTGAAACAATCGATGAAGCATGTAAATGGGTCAAACAAGTAGCTATCGGAGCTGGTTTTTTTTTGGTCGTGTCGTCGTACAAAACAAGATCAGATAGTCGGATGGATTGTTATTTGAGATGCGACCGGCGAAATCAAATGGAGTCTCGGGATATGGATACTGCACTTCGAAGAAACACCAAAAGAAAGGGTTGCGGTTGTCATTTCTTACTGAAAGTGGTGGAGCGACGAGATCGTGATGGATGGGTTGTGGTTTTTAATAGTGCTCACGGACATCACAACCACAGACTGGCAGTTTATCCAGAGGGTCATCGTCAAATTAGTGGTCTAAGTTCTGGGGCGAAGAAGATTGTTCGTGATATGACTGATGCGCAAGCAAAACCACGGAACATCTTGAAGGCAGTAAAAGAAAATTCCCGGAGGACAATCCAAATCAAAGGCATATTTATAATTTCAGAGATTACATGAGGAGGACAAAATCTGAAGACCGGAATCCCGTCCAGCAGTTTCTCTATCAAGCAGTGCAGTGTGAGTACTTACATTGGATTATGGTGGATCCAGAAACTGATGTCGTCACTCACGTTTTTTTGGCACATCCGACGTCAGTCCAGTTGTTGCGGACATATCCTTTTGTTATCTGCATGAATTCGACTTACAAGACGAACAAGTATAAGATGCCTTTGTTCGAAATGATTGGGGTCACACCAACAAACATGAATTTCCTTATTGGATATGCGATTTTGATGGATGAATCTTACTCCAGTTATCTGTGGGTGATGGAGAAGTTGCGAGATCTGTTATTGGGGACTGTCAGCCCGACTGCAATAATAACAGACCGGGAGTTAGGCCTTATGCGACCAGTGAGAGAGGTTTTTCCTTACTCTGCTCATTTACTCTGCACATGGCACATCAACAAAGACGCATTCAACTACACATACCACGTATTCGGCAAGAATAAGAAGATGGCAGAGACTTTAAGGCGTGGAAGATGGAGGAAAATCATGTTTTCTACTTCAGAAGCCGAGTATGATAGAGCTTTGTATGCTCTCAAAGATTTTTATAGATCGTGGCTGGCTATCACGGAGTATCTGGACACCACGTGGTTGGTGCATAAAGAAAAGTTTGTGCTGAATTGGACGAACAAAGTCCATTTTGGGAACACCACGAATTGTAGGGTCGAAAGTGCTCATTCGGCTCTAAAAGAGTGGATTTCTACATCGACAGCAGCTCTGGACACTCTTTTCGAACGCGTCAACGCGGCTATTGAAATGCGGCTGACGAATATTCGAAACTTTCTTGAAGACTCGAGACGGCGAAATTTGACTAATTTCGGACATGCTCTATATCGTCACATAAATGGTCGAGTTTCGCATCACTGCTTGCAATTGCTGAGTCAGGAGGTGAAGAGAATGCAACAGTTAGATGATGAAGTTGAATATCGTTGTGAGTGCGCTTTTCTGACTTCTCATGGGATACCTTGCGCATATACCATCCGCGGATGTCTTGAATCAGACAACGGAATTTACTTAGAGCAGATTCATCCGTTCTGGAGGACACTTGTCATTGGGGAAGGAGCCGGGAACGCAGAGTTTGTGTCTCAGGCAGCTCAAGACGCCGAACATTTTCGCAGCCTGGTTGATGAGATTGCAGGAAGTGACCCTACCGTAATTCGATCTGCCTCTCGGGTTTTATTCGAGCAGCTACACCCCGAACATTCGAATTTGAGAGAGCCTGCAGGAAAAAACAAAGCTACGAGGTCGACCAAGGGGAAAGTCGACACGACGGGACCCTAGTGCGTTTGAGTATGCAGAGCGAGGTAGTGGTCGATCTTCAGGTAGTGGGAGTAGAGGTCGTGGTCGTTCTTCCGGTAGTGGAAGCAAAGGTCGTGGTCGATCTTCTGGTTCTTCGTCTGTGAGGGGAGGATCAGGTATATCATCCCTATATTTATTGTTATTATAATTTTGTTATTTATTTCAGTAAATATGTATCTTTTGTTATTATATGTAACTGTATTTTTTGTTCATATTGTAGTGACTGGGTGGGCTGACGTAGACGACTTCCCATATGCGGATAGGATTCCAGGAATCATTATGCCATTCCTACACTAGTGGAATGATGTACGTGCTGATGGAAACTGTGGATTTCGATGTGTCGCTGATGTTTTCCACGGTGGTGAATACAATTGGCAACTCGCCTGTCATTCGATTTCAAATGAGATAGCTGCGAACCCATCTTTTTATGAACACGTATACTACGACGGTGTGGCGCAGGCTCGTCACCGGATTAATTGGGGCGGGGGACCTTGTGGCGAGAATCACTACATGGAGACGTGGACGGACTTGTTTCCCATTGCAAATTTTTACAAGTGTGCAGTTATGTTCTTCTCCCTTTATTAATGATGGTTCATTGTACCCATGTCTTACAGTTCTACCTTGGGAGAGTCCGCCTACCGTGACGAGACCGTGCAGAGAGTTGATTATTGCTCATTTAGGAAGTTACGCTCATTACATTCGTTTGGATTTGAATGAGGGATTCCCCGTACCTCCTATAGCGACTCTGTGGTTTCAAATACGAGATGAGAGTGTTATTGGATGGGAGCTGGAGTACCAAAATAGGATAGCATATTGGCAACAATTATGTAATATGTTTTGATATGTTTGTACAATATATAGTGTTGCTTTATTATGTAATATGTTTTGATATGTTTGTACATTATATAGTGTTGCTTTATTATGTAATATGTTTTGATATGTTTGCTTTATTTGCATTATATATAATAGTACGATAGGTTAGCAAACACAAATAAAAATAATAAGCGTATGACGGATAAGCAAACACAATACAAACAATAAGCGTACGACATGTTAGCAAACACAAACACAAATACAAATAATAAGCGTACGACAGATAAACAAATATAAATGCAAATACTAAGACTACGGTACAACAGATCAGCCTACTCATCATCTGAATCATGGTCGGAGATGCCTAATTGAGTATGCCACGACTGTATGATCTCATCCAAATCTCCGCATGCAGCTCTCATGTCATCGTCTGGCAGCTCATCCCTCCTCTGCAAGAATGGCTCTACAGCCCGTATCATCTTACCCATCCACTGCACATAACATTAACATTAGCGTACATTAACAAATAAATATAGATAAAATGAAAAAATTACCAGATTGCCACACGTCCTATCTGGTGGTCGATCTGCTCTCCGGGAGGCACCACGGACGATGACAGTATGTGAGTAACTACCGAACCAATCAAGATAATGTGCATCACACTCGGAGGGGTCGCGACTACGTCTGAAGTCGCCAAGGAACAGTCGGCATGATCTCGGAAATGTCCGCCAAGTCGATTCCGCTGTAGAAGCGGGGAACCTGACGTCGTACGTCGCTGCAGTCGCAGACCGCATCGCATGCTCTGGTGTCGGGATGTCAACTAGGATCACCTGAACATATCCTAACTGACGCAAGACACGATCGGGCATATAAGGCTCTATGATATCCCGATAACAAATAAGGCTCATCAATAAAGTCCTCGGGACCTCCGCTGCTGGGTCAGGACCATAGGGTAACCACTCCACCTAAACTTTAACACATTAATAATAATACATCTTAAAATTAAATAAACAAATGTAAATGGTGTAAAGTTTGATACCTCTGATGCAGTCATCTGTTCTAGCCGTGCGCGGATTGAACGCAATCGTCCATCGCTCTTGTCCTCGCTCCGGACGGCCCACATACCCGAACGTGGATGACCCTCCTCTATAATCTTCCGCTCACGATGCGGGCGCAATGCGGGAAAGTACTCGTATATCCACGCCTGCAGCAGCGTAAGACAACCTGCAATCCCAGAACAATCAGCACGGTTAGCTATCCCAAGCTGACGGTACAGGTATGCCAACGTCGCTGAGCCCCACGAGTACTCACAAACGGTGTACGGGTCCCTAGCCTCCAATAGATCGCGTGGTCTGATCCGGCAACCACTATTGTCGACAAACAAGACGGCTCCGAGCATCAAGAATAGGTACGTCGTCAACTGTGTATCATCGGCTCGCGGAGGTCGTGCCCGTCTGCATAGGTCCTCAAGGGAGTCGATGCCGACACCACCACCACTCCATAAAGCTGTATCTCTCGCCAGACCATCAGGTGTGACACCAAGCAACTCAGCCACATAACACCTCAGCTCAGACGTCGACCCCTGAGCACTAACAAGACGACCATCTACAGGAATGCGCAGGATCTGGAAAACATCGTGAAGCATGATCGTCATCTCTCCGAAAGGCATGTGAAAAGTGTTGGTGTCAGGCTGCCACCGCTCCAAAAACGCAGAAATCAAAGGCATGTCGAGATAAGGGAACATGTTGTACGGTAAGTGCCCCAAATGCGTGGCACAAATCTCCTCTCTGATATCAGCACTCAGTGTAGACCGCCAACCCTGTAGTGCTGTACAGGCTCTGTGCCGATTATGGCACTTCAGAACCTTCCAATCCTCTCCGTCCCAGATCCGTCTAGCGATGTGACCCCAGAAACTAGGAATGACGCTCCCATCTAAAAGACCACCGGGCGTCATACTGCTCACGATCCAAGAATCGTCCTGGACCCTCTTCTTCTTCTGAGCGCGGGGATCTACAGTGCACGAGCTCGAATCCCCGGTCGTAAACCTCCCACCCCTACCCTTCCGCACCATCCATCCGCGCGGAAGTAGAACTACCCGCTCGACCACGTCCTCTGCTATACTCCCCCTGCCTCTCCACCTCCGGGCGCTTTAACTCATACGGGTCATCATCGTCGCTCCCGTCGTCGGGACTGTCCACATGCTCATCATCGAAGGAATCATCATCCTCCTCACGACGACGTAATGCCTCTCTCTCCCTCCTGACCAAAGCAGATATCCCCCGTCTACGTGGATGACGCGGTGCTGAATCATCCTCTAAAGAACGAAAGACGTGTAATGGTATCGACTTGCCTTTCCCTCCACTGTGACCCGATGACTATTAATTGAAATTTTAAATACAAATTTGTTAAATTTGTTAAACTAAATTATCATATTTATCACAATTGTTAAACTAAATCAACATTTGTTAAACTAAATTATCATATTTATCACAATTGTTAAACTAAATCAAAAATTGTTAAAACTAAATATCACAAATGTTAAACTTAATAAGAATTTGTTAAAATAAATTTTCAGATTTATCACAATTTATTAAAGTAATTATCAGATTTAATAAAAATTAAAAACAAATTTGTGGAGGCGTCTGCGAGAGACGCCTCCCGCATGGTGGAGGCGTCTGTCGGAGACGCCTCCTCCTTAGGGGAGACGTCTTCCGAAGATGTCTCCTCCATCAGGGAGACGTCTGCCGCAGACGTCTCCCGCTACTGGTCGGCGTCCGAGGGAGACGCCCCCCGCATGAAGCGGGCGTCATTGGAAGCCGCTCCCCCCATGGGGGGAGCGGCTTCCTCGGACCCCCGCCCCATGCGGGGGGCGTCTCCCTCGGACGCCGACCACTTTTTTTAATTTTTTTTTTGAAAACAAATAAATAACGTAAGGTTACCGTATACGGGTATACCGGGGGAACTGCTGGCTGCTTCCCTGGCCTCCGAGACATTCGTAATCTTCTGTAGTAGGTATAGGAAGAGAAAGTTTTGAGAAAAGAGTGAAATTGTGAGATATATAAGCAAAAATATGAGGAAGGGCAATTTGGTAATTTCAAGGAACGATTTAAGTAATTTTAAGACGATGTTTAGCAATTCAGTTCATATATAGAATGTTAATTTATTGGAAGAAGCAATCCTCAGAAAATTGGTCAGCAGACCAAATAATAGTTGTACGTCCATCTTTTTGTCTTGTCAAAAGTTAGTGGGAAAAGTTCAAATCCTAAACATCTGGGACTAGCTTAATTCGAAGATTTTTACTCAAAGATTAGCTTATATGAAGGCGTAACTGCCAAAAATGTTGGGATTTCATTACAATAACAAGCAATGCTTTAAAAAAATAATTTCTACTACACTCTAATATCATCCGTAATCATGATCCGGACGATATGGTCATGAGTTTTTTCTATTATCTTTCTCCCTTCTAAATCAGTTGGGATTTCATTACAATAACATGCTTTAAAAAAATCAATTTCTACTGTACTCTAAGATCATCCGTAATCATGATCCGGACGACATGGTCATGATTTTTCTGTATTTTCTTTTCTCTTTTCTAAACTGTTTTCTATTTCTTCCACGTCAAATTTCTCTCTTACCAACTCACTTTTTTCTATTTCCTACATTATTCACCTCTTAACCACAATCCGCCACAACATACCTCTAACCTCTCTCCTCTACATTATCTTTTATTTCTATTAACTTTTATTCTATTCCAAAATCAATTATATTTACCCAAAACATTAATAATTCAAACAAATATATATTAATTAGAAAATAATTATTTTTATCAATAAAAAATAAAATACATATTTATTTAAACAATTGTACATAGCACAATACAATAAAATATTACATTACCTAAATTTCATTAAAATGAAAATGCATACTACTAAATAAAACTAATGTGTGGTTCCCCCCCGAATCGTTGTCTTATGTGCTCGATCAAGTCAGATCTGAGGGCAAGATGTCTACTTTTTTCATGAATGCGTTCTCTGGGATTGGTCTTACACGGAGGACGGGGCCCTCGTTGCCAAAGTATTGCGGTCGTGAGTTTGTGGTTGTGAGAAAATGTTGCGGTTGTGAGAAATTTGTTGGGGTTGTGGTTAAAGTTGTGAGAAAGTGGTGGGTCGTAAGGTTGTAGTTGTGATAAAGCGTTGCGGTCGTGTTGTGGTTTTGAGAAAATGTTGCAGTTGTGAGAAATTTGTTGGGGTTGTGGTTAATTTGTTGGGGTTGTGGTTAAAGTTGTGGTTGTGGTAAGAGAGAAATTTGATGTGGAAGAGAAAGAAAAGTGATTTAGAAGAGAAAAAGAGAATAGAGAAAACTCATGACCATGTCGTCCAGATCATGGTTACGGATGATCTAACTTAGTTTTAAGTGATTGATATTTGAATATTCTTGTTTCGTGAAAAAAAGTCATCCATTTTGTGTTATAAGAAGGAAAAACTTGACTTCTCAAGTGAAAGCTGGAGAGCTTCTTTTAGTTACTTTTTTTTTAGTTATGAAATAAATTTTACGATTAAAAGTTTGTTAGAATAATGAGTATATGAAAATTTAATTCTAAGATGTTTCTTGTTCTCCAGCAAAACATTCACTCAAATGTTGTTATAGAATAATGTATCAGGTAAAAGTTGGCTGCAAACCAATCATATCCTAAATCCATAACATGTCTCACTTAAAGTAAATATTATTCCCACTGGAGTGGTGTTGAATGATAAATCATCAGGAATAACACAATTAGGAGACGCGATTAATAGAACCTTAAGATTGGGCTGATGAAAATGAATTTATTGGGCTGATCGAAATTGTGTACGTTACAACAATTGTATTTTTGGCATTCATATATAGTTAAAGGAGGGTTTTGTTTAGGTATCAATCCAGAACATCAAAATTAGTGCAGTACTCATGTTTTTGTCTACATTGAAAATTACTCTTATATACATCTGTTAGTATGGGTCTCACATCCATTAGGCTATCGTAACGATTTTCGTAACGGGAATCTGACAAATATGGATCTCACGTGAACTGATGTGCATGAGAGTAATTTTCAACCAGAAGCATGACATCACATAATTTTTTATCTTTCTGATGAATACCGAAACAAAAAACTCAATTATGATTGGATAACACACACTCTGAACTGGATGACCGTGGAGCAGTCGGTCAACCATTTTTTTTCATTTTTCATCTAATATTAATAGTAAACTTGAAGACTTGGATATGATTTGGAATGGATAACACATTGGTGAAGTTTAGAATTTGAATGTTGGAAATAAGAATTTGAAAATGTTGAGTTTTTTCTGTAAAATTAGCACAATGACATTAGTGATATATAAAATTAGCATAATGACATTAGTGATATATAATTAAAAAAATTGAAAATTAAAAAAGTGAATGGTTAAGATTCGGTCGTCCAATGTCAAAGATCTCAAGAAGAGAGTATGATAGAAATTAAAAAGTTTTTTTGTTTAGGTACTCATCCAAATTAAAATCAAAATTGGGTGATTTCTATGCTTCTAGTGGAAAATTGATCCCATGACATGGGACATCTGTTAGGTTTCCGTGACAGAAATCATTACAAGAGTATAATCTAACGGGTGTGACGTCACACTAACAAATGTCCATAAGAATAATCTCAAATGCAGAGAATAGGTAACCGGCCAATATACACAGAAATATAAATATCGCACTAATTTTGATATTTGTCATTTTATATAAGTTGAAATCTTAAAATATAGAATATAAAATATCCATCTTATGAGAATCCGGTCGTGTTTAATTAGGGGGTTGAAATAGAAAATACATGAAAAATCGTTACATGCATACACAAAAATGGTCGACCAAACATCTTAATATCACGACAAGGTGCATTTAGTATCATGACAAGGAGCTTCTTTAACCTACTAAAAACCTCAAAACATTCTGCTATCAGGTAAAACAAGATGATAAAACCCATCACAATCGTGTTTCATTAATTCTTGTAACGTCGAAAATGCCAACAAGAATAAGAAACGAGAAGGCAAGGCAAGGTCGAGGAATGAGGAGAAAAGAACAAATATGGTTGTGTTTTTTTCCAAGGTGTAGATGATAAGAAGTGGACCTACCATTGTTGTTGACATGAGAATTAAACTCCGTTCCCTGTTGAGAAGGTCAGAGAAATAAGCCACCCAAATGTAGGGGGAAGAAAGGAGATGTGAGGGATGAGAGGGATGGTGTATTTTGTGTCACATATCGATCATAACATCTGACTTTCATGTAAGGTGATAAGGTCCCATCACTTGAATTCTTTGGTTATATCTATTCAATTCTAATGTTGTCAATAATGGTTGTGTCCCCTAGTGAGGATTACTTGTTGGCGTGTAGGTATGGTGTAGATTAGCTAAGGTTTGTAGTAACAAGAAAGATAACATAGAGAAGAGTGCATGTTTGAAGAAAAAAACAAGCTCATGCATGAAGAAGATAAGGCTAGGGAAACAAGTCATTTTTTTGTTGTATTTTATAAGATGGTTTCATAAATGCATTCTATACACATATCATCTAATTTGACTAAATCTTTTTATTACAATTTTTCAATAACTATCTTACCCTCAACTTTGACGTAGACCAATATGCATGATTGATTTTAGAGGATTCAGTGCATCATTTCAATCATATTGAACACAAATTCAGATGAGGGTATAACTGAAAGCATTGGCTAGCTATGATATAGTAAGGGAGGCTGTAACATCCCCGAACAGTGGAAAATTTAAACTTTTAAATTAAGAGAAACACGTGGACACAACCATCAAGAGTGGGGACATTACTGAAAGAAATACATAAATAAGTCTGGTGCACCATAATACAATACGAGTTTGTCAAAAGAGTGATTACATTACAACACGAAACACAAGGTACATGTAATCACGACAACCTAAAAGTAGGCAGACGACAAGATCCAGTCCCAAAGTGCAATCTCCCTCGGTTACCACCCGCCGGAACCTAACGCGGTCCTGAAAATAAACATGACAACAATGCCTGAGTTTCCATAAGGAAACCCCGTATGACAAGCTCACTTATATGCCCTAACATACTAGTATATCATGGCATGAAATACGAAGCAGTAAAACAACACGCCAACAAGGGCCAAACCGGACATCCGTCCCGCGATCGTTCCCGCTGCCACACAGGCCCCGCGGTCTACAATCGCCACCGCTGCCACACAGGCCTCACGGTCCGCAACACCGGTACCACACAGGCCACACGGTCCAACCTCACCGCCGCCACACAGGCCGCACGGTCACCAACGGAGCCGTCGCTCAGGTCGGTCCATCAACCGGCGCCACACAGACCGCACTGGATATCACTCGATAGGTGCCCAATCGAGCTACCTGCCGGAACACATCATCGGCAGTCCATCGCCGCAACCACACAGGCTACGCGCGATCCTCCCTGCCGCCACACAGACCGCACAGGGGCCCTACCGCCGCCACACAGGCCGCACGGCACGTGCAATAACTGCCATCAAGGCCAGTCGAACATATCCGCCACACAAGGCCAGACAATCGACAGATCCGAACCGAAGTCCGCAGGGTCAACGAGCTCCACGTGCAACACCAACTCCGGCTCCAACTGAGCAGGGTCGCGACCTCCATCGCCGTCAATAGGCCGGTACCTCTCTGGACCTCCGTCGCCAATCCTGGCCAGTAGTCTCTGTGCCTCCATAGCCATCGGCCGGTAGTCACTGCACCCGTCGGCAGTTGTGTGTTGCTGAAGCAATGGGATCCGTAATCCCTCAGGCCGCTACTCTAACGCGAGTCAAACGATCCACCAGATAAAGTCACGATCCATACATGGAAGTGACGCGTTCCGGACACCCACACTCTTCCACACGGCGGTCCCTGGGCAGGCACGCATAACGCGCCCACCGTCACCTCCCGGCTCACGCACAAGGCGAGGACACGGGTTTCCGTGGACAGAGTTGGCATCCTAAGAGGAACCAGGAATCTTGTCCTGTGCAAAACGGTCGACCGAAAGAGACACGGTCGACCGTTTTCCTCAAGGGAATTCGGTCAACCGAAGTGACAAACGGTCGACCGCTTCCACAAGGGAATCGGTCGACCGAAAGTGACAACTCGGTCGACCGTTTCCACAAGGGAATCGGTCGACCGAAGCGTCTGTCACGGTCGAACAATTTGCGCAGCACATAAATCCCAACGGTCTACCGAAGGTCTAAAACCGGTCGACCGAACGAGGTCAAAATCCGGAGTCTGGTCAACGCTCAAAACAAATCTATCGGTCGACCGACTCAGGGGTCTCGGTCGACCGAACACTTACAGGGTCAACCTAATATTTTCTATGTCAACAAACGGTCGACCGAAAACGAATATCCTACCGGTACACTAAAGTTACGGTCGACCGAACACAAGGACACGGTCGACCGAAACACGACAGGCAGACTAAAAACACTACGTTCGGTCGACCGTCCAAGGGACCCGGTCGACCGACAGACATCTTCAACCTCGCGCCAGCCGAGGTTTTGACGTCGAAACTCGTCGCCGGCGAGGCCTCCGACCTCGCGCGACCGACCCCAACCTCACCCCAACGTGGGTGATCAACTAAGGCCTCTAATGCAAGAACTTGGCATACCTCTTCTTTGAAGATCAACGAAGAACACCGGAGCTCCGACTACCCCGCCTCCGGCCGCAACCTCCACTCACGTCCTCCTTGCACCGCACCACACCCAGCACTTCTTGCTTCACACGCACCTTCTCCACCAACTCAGCAGCCACCAAGGAAGAGGAATGAATGGGTGGAGAGGATGAAATGAAGAAAGGAAGAAGGAAGGAAAAGAGAAGAAGAAACCCTTAAAACCCCTCTTGCTACAGTGCACGTCACTCTCTCCCCTCGTCTACAGTGCACGCCCCTTCACCTTCCCATGCAACTTCTGCTCATTTACCTTCCCCATGCCAACCACACCCTTAAACCTCCACTAAACCAAGCTTAACCCTAAACAAGGGTTAGGGACATAACAGAGGCTATTAGAGATAACTATCACATTGGAAGTTGGCTTTCCATGTTTTCAAAATAATTAGTTAAATTGAACTTCAAACATCACATGTTACGTATATAAATATACACAAAAAATAAAGTATATATAGTTGTTATAGTATGAATATATTAATATGTTTCACTTCAAAACCTTCAATTAACATTGAACAGAAATAACCCACTCCATTTGCAGTGAAGAGATATTTCGATAAGGATTTGAAAACAAGTATATAATCAATATACAACAACTTTCTCATCTTGTAACATTCTCGAAAGCGGAAGAAATTTAAATTTTTTTAAGAAAATACAACACAAGGATATTACCGAAGAAGTGGGCAACTGGTGCACCAACATATATACAATATATATCTGAGAGTTTTTACAAAAGCGTGATTACAACAAACCTAAGGAAAATATACATGTAATCACTCGGACCTCAAAACAAGAGAAGCAGGATCGGGCCCCGAAAGCGCTCATCCTCAGTCACCACCTCCTAATGTTGCATATGACCTGACATAAAACATGAATATGCCTGAGTTTCCCGAGAGGAAACCCCGTATGCCAAACTTCAATCACAATAAATGAACTAGACAGCAAAAACATGTATGATATGAAATGCAATAACCATCCATCGTCCCACTGGGCCCCCGGGAACTCTCTCCCTACCACAATAGACACCAAACAGTGACAGGTCTCGCGGGTCCTCTAGCCCAACCCTCACACGTGCCCCAGGCACCACAGCCGGAAACATCCTCGGCAAACACGCTGGATCACTCTCAGGTCGGTATCGTCTGTACCGCTGCCATCTTGAGCTGCTCCAGAAGACCACTCTCAAGCCGACACCGTCACCCCTCTAGGGTCGGAGATCCGTTTCCATCTTGAACTGGCCCCAGACACTACATCCGGAAACATCCTCGGCCACAACACACATGCCCCAGGCACCACATCCGGAAACATCCTGGGCCAACACGCTGGATCACTCTCAAGTCAGTATTGTCTGTACCGCTGCCATCTTGAGCTGCTCCAGAAGACCACTCTCAGGCCGGCACCGTCACCCCTCTAGGGCCGGAGATCCGTTGCCATCTTGAGCTGGCCCCACACGTGAACCACCCTCAGGCCGGCACCGGTCACCCTCAAGGGCCGGAGATCCGTTGCCTTCTTGGGCTGGCCCGACAACACTCATGAACCACTCTCAGGCCGGCACCGGTCACCCTCTAGGGCCGGAGATCCGTTGCCATCTCGATCTGGCTCCACAACACAAAAACACACAAAAACCGTACCAAACGGTCGAACCAAATCACCCAACCGGTCGACCGAATCCTCTCCATAGGACTGGCCCAACCAACAAAACTGTCAACCGGTCGAACGGCAAAGGGGTCCCGTCCGACAGAATTCGACTAGTGAAAACTCACTCCACAGTAAAACGCACCAACGGTCGAACCACACACAAACACCGGTCGACCGAAAACGGCCAGTACCAAATCCATCAGAAAACTCCGGTCGACCGAATCATCACGCGGTCGAACAAACTTTAAGTTATTTAAGTTGTCGGTCGAACGAGTCAACTAAGCGGTCGACCGTTTGGATGGTCAACGCCCCAACCGACCTACAACAGTGCTTTCGGTCGACCGGAAAAAGGGTCTCGTTCGACCGAAAACACGCAGAGTCTCCATCCCTCGCTCAAAATGTACTACTGGTCGACCACCACCAAGGTATCGTTCGACCGGTACAAGGGATTTTGCCCAATTTACTCTACGACCAGTCGACCGAACCATGCCACTGGTCGACCGTTCACAGTGCAGAACGCAGCTGCACGGGTCTGACGCGCCCTCCGGCCTACCGTCGACCACCCCAACACTCACTAAAGCACATGTGAGCATCAAAGTAAAACTTGACATACCTTCAAGACTTGAAGAAGCCTTCGAAGACTCAACGACGAGCTTCTCCTTGCAAAACACCTTCTCCGGCGAACTCCAACCGAGCAACGATCTACCCTCTCCGGAGAACGTCCGATCCTCGCCTCGCCTTCTGAAAACCACGGCTCGAGCTCCTCCGCACACTGGAGATCTGATCAGAGAGAGGGAGAGGGTTTGAGCGGGAGAGAGAGAGAGAACGCGCGAGAGAGAGAGAGAGAGAGAGAGAGAGAGAGTAAAACTCACCAATTTATACTCTTCTCCTCTAATCTCCACCATCCACCCCAAATCCCCCAAATCAATCTCAGCCCTCCATCCTAATCCACCAATTAAGCACCTTATCAAGGCCAAAACATGATTAGTCCTAAGTAAGGATTTAGGATATTACACATCTACTTTGACGTGAGAAAATTCTGATTAATTTCCAAATCGCAACTTTTTAATGCCATACTGGTCATGTGGATCCAAACGCTTCACCAATCAGATCATCGTAGATTCATATAAAGGTCCATTAAAATCTTGGTAGACGTCCGTTTGATGACTATGAGTTAATCAAACAAGTTCTTACTATTCAAAACATCTCTAAGGTTGACGCAAAGCCATGCATAATTCAAGAAACACCTACAAGACTTGATATAGTCTATCCTGAAAAAAGACAGTGCGAAAATGATGAATTAATTGAACACCATGGAATAGACATTTCATGTAACAAGAACCACCAAAAGGGTACAACTTGTTGCTTGAGATGCCACTACATGTACGTAAACAAGGTTCGTGGCAACATGAACAAAGACTAGAGATAGAGACTAGAAAGATGAAACAGGCCTCTAAAATTTATCAAAGTGCATAAAAATCGAAATTCAAAATCATATATTATTTGACTAGAAAATTGTGAAATGACATCATCAGAAATATTTATGACATTTTCGATCTTCCTCACTTTATTTCCTTAAGTCTCCCACATAAGAGCCATTATTCTTAGTGTGGTTGATTCATTTTAGAGTACTACATACTCTGGTAGTAGGTGAAATTCACCTCAATAAAATTAAAGTACTTATTATAAAGTATTTACATTTTAGATAGAAATTAAAAGACCATGTTTCCATCACTTAATGGATCCATCACTCTTGTTGGACATACTTTTGTGTTAGATAACTTTTAGTGCAGAAACAGTATCACTTTAGCTAAAGGGCGAGCTAAATATAGGGTCTTTGTTAATGGTTAGTTGCATTTTGTCAATGCCTTGCGAAAAAGGGCAACATGAATTAGAGACAAGAGATCCTGTAGTTGTGGTTGTTTGGAAACTCTAATTGTTGTGGTTAGAAATAACACATCGTAGATTCGACTAAATTGTATAGAACTAGTGTTCTTCTCATTGATACCATGTGACTACGATTTACTTCTCAATTAATTACTTAATTAATGAGCTTAATGTACATTTTATGAAAATGACATTTTACGTATGTGAGTTAAAGTCAATTGGTGGATGCGTGAGTTAGCAAGATATGTGTTGTACGTTTAACTGATTCACTTCTTCTAAAAGCTACAGCAGACATATCATGTTCAATTAGCAAAATCAACTAATATAATCCACTTATCAGAAAACTGTTCCTCTAACCAAATGTTGCAAGTCTCGATCCTCTTTGGTGGCGAATTAGTTCTTCTACCATCTCAACAAAAAAAAGACACACACACAGACGATGACGATTACACACAAATGATAAAATTTATTACAAAATTTACAAATGATGTAATTTCTTTAGTTATCATAATCTTTTTGTGAATTTATAGTGGATTTATATAATATTTCCAGCTCTAAAGATGGACTCCTAATTTGGTAATGTTTCAACACAAAATCTTCATTTAGCCTTGTTAGACCATCTTTAACGGGGTCATGGACGACCCACGACCCCAGACGACCAGGTCATCGCCCCCTCACCGGGGGTGGGATGACCCGGTCACTGATCGGGTCGTGAAGTGTGTCCTTGTTCGTTTAATTTTTTTGTTTTATTTTTTTGTTGTGTATATAATTGGATTTAAATGATTTGGGGGTATTATTTTGTAAATAGTTGGGTATTATTTAAGATTTATTTAAAAATAATGATTCGGACGAAACAAAAATTAATTGTGTTTTTATTCATTTGCATTTTCATTTTAATGAAATTTAGTAAGGATTTTTTTCAAAATAATAACCAAAAATGGGTAAGCGGATCAATATCCAGAATATAATAATATGATGTCAAAAAAAACGTTCGCAAAGCACTCCCTCGTCGCCTCCTGCCACCCCCACACTCCTAATCAAACTCATAAACTCAACAAATCTCTCACTATGTGTTTTACCCCCACAATAATTATTAATAGTCCCTCAACCGACCCGTAACTAGTTCAACATATAAAAACGGTGGGTAATGAAGAGCGTGAAGTGATTTGGAGATGGGAGGCGGAAGAGTGGTCAATCGGGAGAGGAAGTGTATTGTGCTACCTACAATCGTTTAAATATATATATAATAATAATAATAATAATAATAATAATTTGTTAATTAATATATATATTGTTTGAAATATTAATGTTTTGGGTAATATAATTGATTTTGGAATAAAATAAAAGTTAGTGAAAATAAAAGATGATGTAGATGAGAGAGATGAGTTGGTGAGCTGTGGTTAAAAGATGAATAATGTTGGAAAGAGAAGAAAGTGAGTTGAGGAGTGAGAAAATTGATGTAAATTTAAAAAAAGGTGATGTTGATGAGAAAGAAAGTTAATGTAGAAGAGCGAAAGAAGAGAAAGAACGCTCATGACCGGGTTGACCATGATCATGATCACGGATGACCTTAGAAGTTATTTTTCTAACCTGGTTAGAAAGGATTATTTAAAAGGTAGTATTAGAAGGTTCATAGTGCTACCTTATTACCAATGAAATAGTGACTTCTAGTTTATAAAAAGAGTAGTTATATACGGACGCGAGCGTCCGTGACGCGTCCTACGTGGAATAACACGTCAGCTGCCAGTTCAGCGTCCAGTCAGCCAAAACTTCTGCGCGGGGAAATGTGAATTACGAATTGTTGGGTGCGACGGTTCATTTCCGTGCGACGGTTCATTTCCCTAAATCACGATTAGACGGTTCGACTTCACGTACATCATTAGCTGCGGTACAGCATTCGAGTAACTTTCCCCATTTCACCCGGAGTTCCTTTCCATACGCTCATCCAAAACCTTCATTGCTCCAAAACCTTTCCATTCCAGTTCCGAAAACCAAGACAAGGCGAAAATGGATCCTTCTCTACCTGAAACCTCCATTGATCCTGAAATTGTAGCCGCGCAGGTGTTTTGTCAACCATGTTCTTTCTGGTTCATTTTAAGGTTCATTATTGGCCTCTAACAATTTTTTTGTGTGGTTTAAGGGAAGCACGTACTACTTCCGCGAAACCAAGTGCGGTTTCGCGGCCCTTCACAAGCAGTTCGACCGGATGAAGGAGGAGGAGAAAAATGTCTTCCAACGGACGCCTTTCGGTCACTTCCTCAGCTTTCCTCACGTCACAACTGACAACGAGATACTGGGTTGGTTCGTCGAACACTTCGACGCCAATGAAGTCGGTCTGAGAATAGCCACTGGGGTGGTCCCATTTACGGTAGAAGACGTCGCCCTTCTACTTGGACTAAGAGTACATGGGCAGAGAGTGGATATGGATGCCATGTACGTAGCGAAACGTGACGGGGTTAACCTCGACAACACCCAGCTACTGGGTCATCTTACCGCCACGAGCAAGATGGGCGAGGAGGAGGAGCACGTCCGACTCCTTATTTGTATGATTTTCAATCATTTTTTGTTCTTCGATGGATCACTGCGAACTAAAGCGTGGTACACGAAACACCTTAAGAACCTCAAGCGCCTCAAGAGATATGCGTGGGCAAATGCGGTTCACACTTTCTTGGTTGAAGGCCTGGAGGAAGCCCAACGGGACCTCTCGAGGAGGAGATCGTCAGCGAACTTCTCTATGAAGCAGGGCTACGTGTCTGGTTGCATTGCCGTATTACAAGTAAGCATCTTGGTCCGGAATGAGTGTGTTGCCTGTCCGGAATAGTCATGTATGTGTCATGAATGATTGTCTTGCCTGTCCGGAATAGTCCTGTATGTGTCCGGAATGATTGTCTTGCCTGTCCGGAATAGTGTTGTCTCTGTCGGGAATAAGTGTCTTGTGGTTGTCCGGAATGAGTGTTGTGTCAGTCCAGAGTAGTGTTGGTTTATGTCCGGAATAAGTGCGTTGCCTGTCCGGAATAGTCCTGTATGTGTCCGGAATGATTGTCTTGCCTGTCCGGAATTGTGTTGTCTCTGTCGGGAATAAGTGTCTTGAGGTTGTCCGGAATAAGTCTCTTGTGGTTGTCCGGAATGAGTGTTGTGTCAGTCCGGAGTAGTGTTGGTTTATGTCCGGAATAAGTGCGTTGCCTGTCCGGAATAGTCCTGTATGTGTCCGGAATGATTGTCTTGTCTGTCCGGAATACGTCTTGTGTCTGTCCGGGATAAGTCTTGTGTCTGTCCTGAATAGTGTTGTCTCTGTCCGGAATAAGTCTTGTGTCTGTCCGGGATAAGTTTTGTGTCTGTCCTCAATAGTGTTGTCTCTGTCCGGAATAAGTGTCTTGAGGTTGTCCGGAATGAGTGTTGTCTCTGTCCGGAATAAGTGTGTTGCCAGTCCGGAATAGTCCTGTATGTGTCCGGAATGATTGTCTTGTCTGTCCGGAATACGTCTTGTGTCTGTCCGGAATAAGTAATTTGTATGTCCGGAATACGTCTGCGTCTGTCCGGAATAAGAGTTGTGTCTGTCCGGAATAAGAGTTGTGTCTGTCCGGAATTAGTGTTTGGTCTTTCTGATTAACGTTATGAGACTGTCCTGGGGAAGTTATGTTTCTGATTCACTGGCCGCCCATGTTTCGTCCACGAGGCCAGATGTGGATGAAACCGCCTTGAGAACGCTGACCAATGATGAGGTACATCGTTTATTGAATGCAACGGCTCCCGAGCGAGAAGCAAAAGATATTATCTGGAGGGGGGTTCTCAGCATTATCAGCAGGGGTGATCTCAAGGAAATAATTTCGCGAGGCACAGAAATCACCAACGAAACTCTTGACGGCCTAATTGAGGTACTCGTCAGAAGAGGAGGGCAACAAAAGGTGGTCTGCTTATCATCCTTCGAATCGGAAATGATTGTCGAGGGACAGGGAGAAGATATAAAGAAAGATTATTTACTCCCAAAAATTGAAGGACTTAATGTGGAGGAAGTCGTCATCGCACAGTCATGCTGTTTGTCCGGCCACTGGACTCTGTTCGTTGCCCACGGACCTCGATCAGAGTTCATTCAGTACAACAGCATCTCCCGCACGCTTAAAAGAGGTGAAAATCCTAACCGTTTTGTCGGAACTCATGAATGCACCGCGTCTAAGATAGCGGGATTCTGGCGAGGGTTTTTGGCGGTCGACTGGCCACTGAGAGTTGACAGGAAGGGTAGCCAACGACAGCTAGCGGGGAGTAACGACTGCGGGCCATACGTTTTGTACTGGATCAAGCGTTTGATGGAGAATGCTGATCCGACGAAGCCGAAGCAGAGCAAGGTTCTTCACCGTTTTAGAGGCGATTTGGCCAATTTCTTACTCGAAGACTCTGGGATGTGCGATCAACAATAAACGCCCTGAAAATGTTACAATTTTTTTTCCCCAAAGTTATACATGTATACATGTTAAAATTACATAGACTATTTGAATGATTTATCAATACAAGGACATTTGGTGTTGGGTTTTTATATATAAATGATTTTCTTTTTTCCGGACATACATGATAGGTAATCCGGACGGACATATAACGTAATCCGGACAGACAAACAATGTAATCCGGACATAAATAAAACTTATTCCGGACATAAATAAAACTTATTCCGGACGGACATATAACGTAATCCGGACAGACAACAATGTAATCCGGACTGCCTAATTACGTATTCCGGACATACTGTTAACGTAATCCGGACAGCCTAATTACGTATTCCGGACATACTGGTAACTTAATCAGGACATAAATAAAACATAAACAGGACATACTGGTAACTTAATCCGGACATAAATAAAACTTATTCCGGACGGACATATAACGTAATCCGGACAGACAAACAATGTAATCCGGACAGCCTAATTACGTATTCCGGACATACTGGTAACTTAATCAGGACATAAATAAAACATAAACAGGACATACTGGTAACTTAATCCGGACATAAATAAAACTTATTCCGGACGGACATATAACGTAATCCGGACAGACAACAATGTAATCCGGACTGCCTAATTACGTATTCCGGACATACTGGTCACTTAATCCGGACATTGATGTTACGTAATCCGGACGGACATATAACGTAATCCGGACATACTGGTAACTTAATCCGGACATAAATACAACTTATTCCGGACAGATATTTGTAGGATCGTGTGGGTTATGGGTCCACTAATCACTATTAAGCTAATCCCTAACTAATCAAACAATAAATGCAGCGGAAACAAATTTAAAAACAAGTAGGGAAATTAACAGAAAATGCAAACCACAAAGAGACTCGGCGTTTTTATAGAGGTTCGGCACCCCACCCGGGTCCTAGTCCTCTCTTGTAGACTCCGCTCGACTCCGCGAGCTCCGCCTACGTCTTCACTAACCACTCCCCGTTCCGGGCCGGGAGAGAACGCCTTTACACCACAAGCAACGCGAACAACCCTCGCTTGCTTGAATTCTTCCTCTCACAATCCGAGAGGGACACTTCGGGCTTTCACCGAAGTCCTTGCTTCTTTTGACAACTCTTGTAACTGAGTGGGATTCACTCTCTAATTGAGCACACTTTGAGTAGGATGAGTATATGATCAAATGTGTGAAGTTTAGGCTTAAAGAGTGTAGAATTGGGAGCTTTGAGGATTGAGGTTTCTCTCTAATGTATTGGGACAATTGGAGTTGGAGAGTTGTGTTAACAACAAGTCTTGATCCTCTATTTATAAGCTCCTAAGGTTTTCTAGCCGTTGGGGATAGATTTGATTGGGTTTTGTGCAAGATACACAAAGCAGAAAATCGGGCTGCAAATCTGTCCAGAACCGGTCGACCGAAACTACTAAACCGGTCGACCGTTCACTTGATTTCAAGGAGAACGGTCGAACAAAAGAATATTCGGTCGGACAAACGAGCTAGAACTTAACTCTACTTAAGTGAATCGGTCGAACCAAAGTATGGAGCGGTCGACCGAAAAAGGGGATTCGGTTGAGACAAAGGTCAATCGGTCGAACGAGAAATGTGTCGACCGATAGCAGGGAATTTGGTTTCTGAAAATGTGTTCAACCGGTCGACCGAAACAAGGTCTTCGTTCGACCGGTTACCGAATGTATTTTGGGGTTAAGTTTGTTTTATACGAATACGACCGTTATAGGAATACGACAAGAAAAACGGCCATATTAAAATCCGGGATCGGTCGACCGAAAAGGTAGAACCGGTCGACCGGTAGAGTTCGGTAAAATCACTGTGGAGAGTCTGTTATAAACCGGTCGAACTGAGAACTGGTTCGGTCGACCGGTTCACACAGGAAATCTGGGTTTAAGTTTATAAGTGATTTCCGACTAAGGTTTGGGTGATCTAATGAAGTCCAAATGATGTGAAATTTCTTGTGTGACTTCTATAGGGAACCTATTGTGTTTGTGATATGTTTTTAACTCTTGTATGCTCAATTTACACATGTTCCTAAGACTCAAAATAAATCAAGATTACATGTCTTCGATTTAGCTTTAATTACATGTCTTGACTTCATTTCTTTATTTCTTGAGTCTTGATCACCTGTAGAGGTTAGCACAATACAATATATATGCAATGCAATATGTGTGCTACTCTACATCATCATAATTAAGATTAGGTTAATTAAATCATCAAAACATAGATTAAGGCCAAAAAGCCAACAATATTAACGTAATCCGGACAGACAAACAATGTAATTCGTACAGCCTAAGTACGTCTTCCGGACATACTGGTAACTTAATCCGGACATAAATACAACTTATTCCGGACAGATATTAACGTAATCCGGACAGACAAACAATGTAATCCGGACGGCCTAATTACGTATTCCGGACATACTGGTCACTTAATCCGGACTTAATTAAAACATAAACCGGACAGACATATAACGTAATCAGGACAGACATACAACAAACCAAAATTACTTAATATATTTGTCGCCATGAGAAATTAATTCACAAACGATCAAGCAAAGAAAGGGTTGAATCTTATGCAATAATACAATGACTTTCAACAAAATTACATACAATGACTTTCAACAAAATTACATACAATGACTTTCAACAAAATTACATAGGAATAATTCCAACCAAGGACAAATACAATAATCAAGGAGGAACTCCCTCGTAATGCAAATTCATGTCCCAGTCATCGAAATCGTGATCCCCCGGTTTGGGTGCTGCAGGGTGTAACGGGGGTAGAGCCTTCTTCCTGTTGATTTTCTTAACGTTACTTTTAATTATTTTCTCAGACAAAGAAATCCGTCGTTTGCTCGGCGGTCTGCCTTTCCGTATTGTCTTATCCGGATTGAGAACGGATGTACCAGCGAACACAGGATCAGGTCGTTGCATACGTTCCTTAAGCAACTCAAGTGCCTCTACCGCCTGAAGATATCTGTCGTTTGAGTCGAAAGCGGCCTCGGCGATCCAAAGCGCACGACCCATTATGTCGTCGTGTCGACGAAGCGCATCGTTCCCCGTTATGCCGCTTTGAAGAGGAAACTTGACTCCATAGCTCCTTCGGATATCCTTCCTCCATCGGTGGACGATGTAAGACTCGGGGAGCAACGCGTTTGGACGTATTCGGGCAATAACAACATAAACGTGACAACATAGGATACCGACGTGATAAAACATCCTGCAATCGCATACCCAGTTCTCATCGATAATTTGCACTGTGAACCGTTTCGACAATGGGAGGATATGTGTCAATACATGTTCGGTCACGTTGAAGTGCAATGTGTCGTCCTCGTTGAACTCATCCTTGATGTCGCAGTACATCATCTTCCCAATTTCTAACTGCACCTTCTTGAAGACACCCACCGTATACAACTCGCTCAATTGCCTCTCGAATGGATATTTCGAAATCAATTGCGGAGCCTTATGCTGACAATCGAAATCAGACTGAGCTTCCTTCTCATACTTGTGGCGTAGTGCGAGTTCGTATTGTTGAACGAACTGCTTAAGTGTCGTCCTTGATGTGAGGTACTTATCGAAGAAGGCGTTCATACCCTCACTTCTCTGGGTTGATGCCATTCCGGCGGAAAAACAATCCCGCGAAAATGCAGGTACCCAGTGCTCTCGAATTGCATAAATGGATCGGAGCCAATTATTGTCGTGCAACTCGAAATCATCTAGAAATCCCTGCCAATTCCGCTCGAATTCTGCCGGAGTCTTGGAATCGAATACACAGTTGTTGAGGTCAAACAACGTATGCTCCCGGTACTTCTTGGGCAGCTTCACAGGGGCCTTATTCATTATGTGCCATATACAAAATCTGTGTCGCGCTTCAGGGAACACAGTCCTCACAGCCGAAGCTATGGCGCCACATTGGTCTGTTATGATCGCCGGGGGGCTTGTATCTGCACACAACGCGATCAAGATAAAAAACATATGTTAATCCGGACAGAAATAACGTAAACCGGACAGACGTCAAGGGTAAACCGGACGAGCAAAATACGTAAGGGATAAACCGGACGCGCAAAAAACGTAAACCGGACAGACGTAAGGGATAAACCGGACGAGCAAAATACGTAAACCGGACAGACGTAAGGGATAAAACGGACGAGCAAAAGACGTAAACCGGACAGACGTAAGGGATAAACCGGACGAGCAAAAGACGTAAACAGGACAGACGTAAAGGATAATCCGGACGCGCAAAAGACGTAAACAGGACAGACGTAAGGGATAAACCGGACGAGCAAAATACGTAAACCGGACAGACGAAAGGGATAAACCGGACGAGCAAAAAACGTAACCCGGACAGACGTAAGGGATAAACCGGACGAGCAAAAGACGTAAACCGGACAGACGTCAAGCATAAACCGGACGAGCAAAAGACGTAAACCGGACCGACGTAAAGAGTAACCGGACAGGCACACAACGTAAAATGGACAAAGCCGGACAAAATAAAACACGTACCGTTCATGCACGTCAACCATGTTTGGAACAACCAAATGTAATTTTGTGTCGTCTCGGAAGAGAGGAGTGCGCAACCGAGTAGGACGGACTGGTAGTGGTGATTTACCCCCACAAATGGGGCAAAAGGCATGTCATACTTGTTTGTTATGTATGTTGTGTCGAAACATATTGCATCTCCAAAGTAAGAGTAAGCAGCTCGAGAACGGCTGTCGGCCCAGAACACATTTCGTAGTCTGCCTTCGTCGTCCATATCCATTACGTAAAAGAAGCGGGAATCATTCTTCTGCATCCTGATGAAATAATCTTGGATAGCTTGCGCATCTCCTGGTCCCATTTTGAGGTTTCTAACCTCGTTCACAACATTCCTGCGAAACATAATTTTTATGACAAAGCTAAATGCGTAACTTCAACCAGGTTAAGTGGAGAATAAATAACCTTAGGTCCCGCTCGTTGAAAGACAATTTATCGTGACCTCCAGCTTCGACCACAAAAATTGCATGGTCTTGGCGGCAGATATACCGGCAGCATCATTGCACGAAATGCGTGCTCTGGCGGACTCCGGGACGGATCGTTTTTGTCGGAGGAAGCGCATCTGGTCTTCCGACAGCATGGCGTGATTATGTTCGAGATCTACGTAGTTAATTACGTAGCCTCTGGATGGATTACCGGAGACCCTAATCCGCGCAGTGCATTCGACCCTACCGGATAACCTATGTTTCGGTCTACCTTCACCTTGGTTTCCGGGAGCATTACCTTCCTTTGAGCAAGTAAGAGTGGCCCGTATTACAACACCATGACCGTAATGAGATTGCCTTATCTTCACACCAAAACCACAGGAATCGGCGTATGAAACGTAAAATGTTTTGGCTTCTTCGAAGGAAGGAAAATTCATCATCACTTGAGGGACGTTGGAGGCAGGAGCCGGCTGTGAGGACACATTTACGAGTGCCATTACAGTACAACAAAAATGGAGGAAGGAGAGAAGAAGGAATGGTTCGTAGGATCGGAATAACCTAGACACTCATATTTGTATCTCCGTGACGCGCCAAACAATAAGAAAGAAGACGGAGGACGTGCTGATTTGAAAAGCATTAAATGCGATGGTGGACGCATCGGGAAAATAAAACAACAGCAACAAAAAATCAGGAGTAAGTAGTTCGTCTGTCCGGAATAAGTGTTCCGTCTGTCCGGAATAAGTATTCCAACTGTCCGGAATAAATAGTAACTGTGTCCGGAATAAGTTACGTTCTTGTCCAGAAACTAAAGAAAATGAATGATGTGTGTGTCCGGAAAAAAATGAATTTAATAAAGAGAAGGGAAGAAATAGGAGGACGAATGTTGAGTGTAGGAGCGCCAACATGATGAAAGAATGGAGTGATTTGAGACGCATTAATGAGGGATGGCGAGGGATGGCGAAATTTGTACGAAACGAGGAATAAACTAAACAAAGAAATTGTTTCTGGGGAGAGAGCGAACTCAGCCGCGTCTGCTGACTGGGTTGCCCACATCAGCCATTCTGCTGACTGGGTTTGCAGCGTCCGTGACGCGAAGCGTTCAACAAACATTTCCCTTATAAAAAAGAAGAGAGAGAGAGAGAGAAAGAGAGAGAGAGTTGTGCTTGAATGACAGGTCACCGAAATCAAAGTCTGAGTTTCTTACCACACTAAAACGACAGCTAATTAATTAATCTTAACAAGCAAATGGACAAAATCCTCATGCATTCATAACAAAATATAACCCTAAACCCTAGCTCATCAAGCAAACCACATGCATATATAATTACTAGGATTTGGGAGGGTGCATGTGATTAGATTATATAATTAATTTAGGCTATAGACTGGCATTCATAACCTGCCCACTAACACCAAGGATGAATTTGAGAACCTTTTGTTGTGAGTGTAGTTGCAATGTAAAATTAACTTGGATTAAAACTCATCGTAAATGGTTTTCTAAGGTGTGCATTTTATCATCTAATTTTTTTTAAAGATAATTCTCCAATTCGACTAGTAAAATTCGATGGTACGCACTTCCGGTCTCGCTACACTATTGAGCTTTAAATCACCAAATTAATGTGGTATAGTCCGTATTTGTATCTTTGAATGCAATCGGCCTCAATTACAGAACCACTTAATTTACTTGAATAACTTGTGTTCAAGTGAGAGTGTGTACTTTAATTTCCTTCAACCACCTTTAGCTCTGAGGCTCTGAGCATAGTGATAAGTATCGAAGTTGTTGGTTATTAGGGTTTGGAAGGATGTGATGACTCTCTTAGGCTAGTATAGGCTAGCATTCACATATGATACAATTAACCAGAAATATTGACTAGTAGAGTGTAAGGTAATAGTTGGTCATTAATTAACTTACTATTGCCAACAAAAGAAAGCTGTTAATTTTGGTTGGTCAGGTTTAAGAGAAAGAGTTTGAGAATGCTGCAAACAGTAGATTTGTCAAGTTGGCAACTGCTGCAAACAGTAGAAGCATTGGTAGAGATGGTTATGGAAATGCATCCATGTTCTTGCAAACATTTCAAACTTTTAGTGCTAGGATGTCCTAACCTACAGTGTCAAACTTGTTCAGTAACATTTTTATGTCTATTCGAGAAGAACACTTTATGATTCTTACTTTGTAGAACATATGTGTCTCCTCTAGCCTTCCCAGTTGCTATAACTATTCATGTAGTTCTGTTTTTAACATAAAATTCTTCATCAGAAAATTCTATGTTATAAGGAAGATCCTTAGTAATTTTTTTAACAGATAATAGGTTATATTTCATTTTAGGAACTAGCAGGACATCGTTAGGTTCAAAACTTTTATTTTCATGATTCACTTTAGCTATTCCAGTGTGTGATATAGGAAGACTAGTCCCGTTACCAATTATAACCTTGTCTGGTCCAAGGTAAGGTTTTAAGGAATGTAACACACCTTTATTACCTGTAATGTGGCTATAGCTCTTGAGTCTGGGTACCAATCCCCATTAGGATCTTCCACAGTGAGTGCTGCAAGGGCTTGTGGCAGATCTTCTGGTTGATAGGCCTTGTTGAAGCGGTGCCAACATTTTAGAACTTCATGCCCAAGTTTCTTGCATATCTGACACATCACTAGGTTTCTCCCTGACATGATTCCCTCAGACTGTAGGTTTTCTTGTCCTCTCGGAGGTTGGCCTTGGGTGGTTGTGGCTTGAGAGGGTTGTTGACCTTGGGTAGAAGCTTGAAAGCCTCGTTTCTTAGAGGTGAAGCCTCCATCTCTCTTGCCTCTCCCATTCCCTTGACATTTTCCTTTGGGGTCATTCTTTTGAGATACAAAAGTCATCTGACTCATCTGATCAGGATTGTGGATCATAGTCCTCATCTCATAGCTTTGGAGCATAGGAATGATCTCCGAGAAGTTTGGAATATGAGGTTTTAAAGTTGTGGTGGTGAAGGTATTATAATCCATTCCTAACCCGTTCAAAATCCAGAATACCTTGTTCCGATCCGTCACTGGACGACCAATCGAGGCTAGCTCATCACAATGAGTTTTGAACTGTCTCATGTAGTCCCACAGATCTTTAAAATTCCTTTTACGGATCATCTGAAGTTGTTGGAGTATCAGAAACTCTCGCTCGGCTGAATCTTGGGCGAGTGAATGGTGTAGGGCTTCCCACACTTGTCTTGAGGTTTCGAGACTCACAGCTCTGATACCATGTTAAATTTGGTTGATCCACCACCTCAACAAAGTCTAAGCACTTAGGTGAAAGATAATGGATTCAACGCTATTATAGAGTATTGCACACAATCTGTGTTTAACAATGTGAGACTATTTTCTCAACACTCCCCCGTACGCGTGACCAGGATAATTATTTCCGTGTTTACGCGTAGACATTATAGGTTGGAGTAGGCCCCCACAGGTCAATCGGCCTGCTCTGATACCATGTTAATTTTGGTTGGTCAACCTCATTATTATAGAGTGAAGGGTAATGGATCCAACATTATTATAGAGTGTTGGACACAATTTGTGTTTAACAATGTGTGACTATTTTTTTAACAAAAGTCATCAGTAGTCGTCAGATTCTCTGTATCTTCTATTTGAAACAACTTTTTATCCTTTGGAAATATTTAATTTTCATGAATGCCCAGTGTGAGTCCACATGGCAGTGGTTGATTACTTAATTGAAGCCAATTAAAAACTTTGCTGACATCCCATGACCATATTATATTATAATAAATGAGAAGTAAATCCATAGAGAATGTACATGACTAGGGTTGTGTAAGATTCGGGTCGGTCCAGTTTTTTGCACCGAACCGGACCGATCAATCTGGGTTTGGTCCGGACCGAATCTGATCGGTCTGGACTACGGGGCAAGTTCGGTTTTCGGTCCGGTCTGGGTTTTTGGACCGGACCAAACCGATCGGTCCGGGTTCGGTCCGGATCCCGGAGAGCATCTGAGTCCGGTCCGGACCAGGTTTTTGGATCGGACCAGACCGATCAATCTGGGTTCGGTCCGGACGGAACCTAACCAGTCCAGTCTTCGATCCGGACCCCGGAGAGCATCCGGGTCCGATCCAATCCGGGTCTGAACCGATGCACAACCCTAAACATGACCTTCTTTAATCACCAATCCCCACGACAAAACCAAATTTGTCACTGTGGATCTTTGTTAGGTAAGAACAAAGGTCTAATGTCTATGGATAAGAGTTTGATAGCAACATATGCTTAAATTTTATATTCTTCCCCCTCCATATATCAGGGATATGCTACATGAATATTAAAGTTATACTAGTTAAGACATACTTACAGAAGATAGTTTAACTGGAGCTAATGTTATCCAGAGATTATCATACCGATGTCTGATGACTGATAGAATGAGTATATATATGGATTAAATTCAGCCAATGTAAAGTTTTCAGGAAATCTAAGATCAATGACTCTCATTCATCTTATAATTGAAGCGTCATGTATATGATGGTGGATGTAACTTTATTATAGAGCAATTTGCAATTATTTTCTTATGTTTTCGAGCACTCCCTCTTGCGAAAGGTGTGCCCATAATATGAATGAAAATTAATGAGTACCTTTGTCTAAACCCACCTTCTTTAATGTTGACACAATCTGAAATTCAAATGATTCACGTTATTTTTCAAAATCAAACTTCTTTGAGCTAATGGGTGTACCTCTGTTATATAAGGATATAGAAATACTAGACATTTTTTAAATGCTACTAGAGGTACCAATCATCTAATCAAATGATTAACGATTATCGAAAGATGTACAATCAAAGTAAACTTGATTATGACTGGTTTCCCGAAATGAATTGTAAAACCATAATAGGGTAGTAATTAACTTATCTAGCAACAATCTCATCTTAAAATTCGTACACGACTACATATGTATTATATTGTTAATGTTGTCGATCCACAAATAATGTGGAAGTAATTAATTTGAAACTCCAGAAACCTAACAATAAGAACGTCTTGTGGGTAATCTGAGTCAACTTAATCGATGGCACAAGAGTATCGATCCTCAACATACTTTCATAAATTACCGAAATACCCAACGTCGTTAGACCAACCGGCAACTGGGTGGAGCTAGAACCCAAATTTGATACCCACGGTCACAATCCGTGAAATTTGATTGTCAACCACTTCAACATAACCTAAACGCTTAGGTGTAGGATGGTTGATCAAACTATATTATAGAATGTTACACACATCCTATGTTTAATATGGTGTAACTATTTGCTCAACACTCTTCCGTACACGTGACCATGATTATTTTCTCTGTGTCAACGTGTGACAATATGTGTTGGAGTGAGCCCATACAGATCGATCGATTCACTCTGATACTGTAACATCCTCAAAAGCAGAAGAAATTTAAATTTTTAATAAAACACAACACGATGGTATTACCGAAGAAAAAAGCCAACATGTGCACCAACATATATACAATATATATCTGAGAGTTTACAAAGGTGTGATTACAACAAAAGCTAAGGAAAAATATACATGTAATCACTCGGACCTCAAAACAGGAAAAGCAGGATCTGGTCCAACCAACAAAACTGTCAATCGGTCGAACGGCAAAGGGGTCCCGTTCGACCGAAATCGACCAGTAAAAACTCGTGCCACAGTAAAAATGTACCAACGGTCGAACGACACCAACTCACCGGTTGACCGAAAACGATCAGTACAAAACACCAAAACCCGCATAGTGCACCGGTCGACCGGAACAACTCGCGGTCGAACCAACTTAAGTTATTTTTAATCGCCGGTCGAACGAGTCAACAAGGCGGTCGACCGTTTGGATGGTCAACGCCCCCAACCGACTTACAACAGTGCTTTCGGTCGACCGGCAAAGGGGCCCCGTCCGACCGAAAACACCCAGAGCCTTCTCCACTTGATAAAACGTACCACCGATCGACCACTCAAAGAGTATCGTTCGACCAGTGCAAGAGTTTCCGCCCAAATTACTCTACAACCGGTCGACCGAACCATGCCACCAGTCGACCGATTATAGTGCAGAACGCAGCTGCACGGGTTCGACGAGCCTTCGGCCTACCGTCGACCACCCCAACACCCACCAAAGCATAAGTGAGCATCAAAGTAAAGCTTGATATACCTTGAAGACTTGAAGAAGCCTTCGAAGACTCGAAGAAGCCTTCGAAGACTCGACGGCGAGCTTTTCCTCGCAAAACACCTCCTCCGGCGAAAACCAACCGAACGACGATCTACTCCTCTCCGGTGAACGTCCGAGCCTCACCTTGCCTTCCGAGGACCACGACTCGAGCTTCTCCGCACGCCAAAGCTCTGATCAGAGAGAGGGAGAGAGTTTGAGCGAGTGAGGGAGAGAAAACGCGAGAGAGAGGGAGAGAGAGAATCACTCACCACATATAAACTCCTCCTCTCATCTCCACCATCCATCTCATCTCATCCAAAACAATCTCAGCCCTCCATCATAATCCACTCCATTAAGCACCTAATTCAGGCCAAAACAAGATTAGTCTTAAGTAAACGTTAAGGATATTACAGATATCATGTAAAATTTAATTGGTACACTATTTCAACAAAATCTATACACTAAAGTGAAAGGTAGTAGTTAACAATGTGGAATTAATTGTTCAACACTATCCAATGATCAATAAAAATGTGGTTACACAACCATCTTAACTATTAAGATTAACCCTACCACTTAGCGAAATTATACTTGCATACAATCGCAATTTTATACTCTTTCCCTCCGATGAAACCACTTCCAATTTTTTTTAAAAATGTCGTGTTGGAAGCCTACACTCCTTCGTAGCATCGTAGGCAGTACATATGAAGAAACATCACCATCCCATATGTGTTGCAATTCATCTTTATGAACCAAAGTGGTTTCTTTCTACATATATATATGAGATGTATCTTAGGGAATCTGATACGTGGGGTTGTTGTTCCATGTTTGACGAAACAGGAGTGTTTTATTGCTTCGTGAGTTGCTTTTTTTTTCTTTTGCTACTTGAAGTTGGAAGGAAGAGTTGGTGTAGACTTGTTCATGAGTTGAGTTATGATGGTGAAAGAACTTTACTTCGAGAATTGGATTTCAATCGTTTGATTGGAAGGGAAGTGGAACTGCAGTCAATGTTGTAAAACTGAGTTGTCGATCGCATGTTGGATGTATGAGATTTGGTTGATCTTCCATCAACATAAATTCAAATACTTTATTATATATAGAGCGTTATAACGATGTAGTATTGGATTTCCAACAATATTTGGTAGATAACGAATTAGTAAAAACAAATGAAGTTGTGGATTTATGATTTTAGAATAACTAATATCAGGAGCGGCAACCTAATCAGAAGTGAGACACGTGATTAAGATTAGTTAGCATAAGTGCAATGTATTATAGCGAATCGTACATAAATGATAATTCAATTGAAGTTGTTCTTCCTTCTAAATTTTTCGAATTTAGAGAGGTGACAAACTGATATTAGCTCAATTAGAAGATTCATTGTTTTGAAATAGTTAATATCAAAAATCGAATTGACTCAGCAGTCTCATTCTAATATTTGAGATGTTGAAATTTAAAATCAGAATGGATGAGTGGAGTAGACAAAATAAATAAAAAATAGAGAAGTGCGGATCAATTAAATTTGGCACTTATGAAAATCAACTACTCTTGAAAATTTTCAGCTAAAAGTCGAGTACACTAACTTTTGACGCCTGTTATTTTTTATATTTTTTATATTTTTTTATTAAAAAGATAATTGATTATAAATTTAGATAATTGTTAAATTAATTAATTATTAAGTTAATAATTACTATATTCAGATGGTCGATACCCATTCGGTACACCGAATAGAGATTTCCAGAGAAATGTCGAAACTACTGAGGATAAATATTCGGATGACCGGGTTGAGGTCGGTAAACCAACCCAAGGATTCCAGGAAGATAAAAAACATATTGTCTTTACGATCACGGTGAACCGATGGAAACTTGGTCATCCGCGTGGAACATGTTCGGTAGACCGAGAAGCAAACGGTTGACCGTCCGACATCTCACCTTACAACGAGTTTTTGCAGGTGATGAAAATTCAAAAATTTCCAGATTCAACAATTTCAAAATCCAAAACGAGCGAGACCCCCGAACGACCTATCGATGTGATATTTGTAAGTCGGGAAGTTTTACCACCGGGAGATTTCGGATCTTGAAATTGTTTGATCTGGAAATTTTTTGAATATTTATCACTTGCAAAAAAAACTCATTGTAATGCAACCCGTTACCACCGAAAACTTGCAAATGAACCTCAAATAATTTGAGATATCACACCGTATAATTTTTAGATTTTTTTTAAAATTTATTTTAGGACGGTGCGTCTTAGCTAGACGCCCCCTCCATAGGGAGGCGTCTGGGTAAAACACCCCCTCTTGGGGGTGGCGTCTGGCTAAGACGCCTCCCCATGGGGAGTGTTTTACGTAGACGTCCGATTCGATTTTTTTCCGCTGGGCTTACTTCACTGAATCCGGACGCTTTGTTAGACATTTTCGTGGTGTTTGTACTGGAAAAATAAGGAAAACATAGGTAGAAATCTTATTTTAAGAGACATAACGAAATAAATATTAAATAAATTGTTAATGGTAAAAAGATAATTGTTACAACGATTTAAGTAATTTTCCTACCACGAATACCTTAAACCAAAGTTTTTGAAAATGACGTAACTTATATGTGCTACATTTCTACTGTTTTGGTAAACGTTTAGTGGTGCCAATAGAATACTTCCATCCATTAGTCATTTCAAATGCCCTTTTCTAATAATCACAACCTTCTTTTGGATTGGTGAAAACTAGAAAACCATTATAACAAGGGCACAAATTTGAAAAATAATATAGATCGAGCTTGCATTTTCTAATGATAAAACAGCTCATCACGGGAAGAATTAACATTTCTAAGAAAAATTCTCAATTATTTGAATTGTTTAATATAGTTTCGGATGTGACCACGTCGCCCGTGACCGCGAATACATGATATGTGCTACAAAAGTATTTAAAAAATAAATCTATGGATGCATTTGATCAAGCATATTTTAACTTACAGTACAAAAAACTACAACTTCAACGCATAATATCTTCTTTTTTACTTGTTAATGCCATATTTTGCATTTGTTTATGGACATAAACAAATGAATGTTATATTTTCGAATAGAATCTCAAGATTAACATGCCTAATTTTTAACTTTTCAGTCTAAATTGTCATGGAAATATTCAAAATATTTTTTTGAATTGTACTCTTAATATCTAAGGTGCTTAATGTGATGATACTATTCTACAAAAACGAGACTCAAAAAAGGTACCCGAATATGATCCAACTTTCCCGCATAAATGGTCGTAGAGTTTGTGGCGGTAACTAGTAAAATTGCGTAGAATGACAAATTTTATTAACTCAACTAGTCACTTACAAGTTACAATGTTATTAACTAAAGATTAATTGCAGAATTCAATCCTGACAAACTCAGCCGGTCATTTAAGACTGTCTTCAAGTAAAAGTTTCAAAACTAAATTCTACTCATCATATATATCCTCACCTATAGTTTTCCTCTAACTTCTACGTACCGTTTCTTAAGGAAAATATCCTCAACCAAAGGTTGGAGAATCAAATACCGACCAATTAGATTAGCTCGAAACCATTTCTTGCGAAAAACATCTGATGACCCCAACAATATATTATCATCAGCTAAGCGTATGTTGGAGAATCAAACATTGACGACAACTTGAATAAGCTTGATTAATCAGTAATTCGCCATTATAATTCACTTGTACCCATGTTCATATATAAGAAAACATTGGTGTCCCGAAAAACCATGTAATTAAGTCTAAAATTTGATGTCCCTAATCAACCTAATTCCCACCAATAGCAAACACCAAACCATGAAATTCAACCACAAACACGTCGTCAAAAGTCCAACCACCACTAAAACATTTTCATACTAAACAAAACCCCTTCACCAACATTTCAACGGCCAACTGCCACCTCACAGTGATGGCTGCACGCATCCCTCTCATCCCTCAATCCCAACCCTCCAAGTGTCCTTAATCTCATCCCCACCGTCCATCCCCTCTCACCCCCTACCCTATATATACACACACACAACACAACACCCCCCACCCCCCCCCAAAAAAAAGGCATGCAATTAATTCCGTCCATGAGAGACACCAACTCCGGCGGTGGCGTGACGATCGACACGATGTCGGAGGCGAAATACGACACCGCCTCCAGCTTCTCCGACCGCACCCCGACCGAGACGGGATCCCCTTACAACATGTCCCCTTGGAACCAACCTCCATCCCCCTTTGCTCGGTCCCCTTGGTCCCTCCACCCTCCGGCGTCCACCACCAACCCCTTCTACGAGGACTTCTCCTTCTCCTTCTCCACCTCGACCGGCCTAGTTGGGTCTCTTGTTCGGGAGGAGGGGCATATATACTCCCTCGCCGCGTCGGGGGAGCTTCTTTACACCGGGTCTGAGAGCAAGAACATAAGAGTTTGGAAGAACCAGAAGGAGTATTGCGGGTTCAAGTCTACGAGCGGGTTGGTCAAGGCGATCGTGGTTTCCGGTGACCGGATATTCACCGGTCACCAGGACGGGAAGATCAGAATCTGGAAGAAGGTCGTTATTAACTCAAATAATATTATTAATCAAGTGTCTCATAAACGTGTTGGGTCGTTACCTCGGCTTAAGGACTACCTCAAGGGGTCCTTCAAGCCGAGCAACTACGTCGAGGTCCGGCGGAAGAGGAACATGCTATGGTTGAAGCATTACGACGTGGTGTCGTGCTTGGGGATGAGCCACGACGGCGAGCTTTTGTACTCCGGCTCTTGGGACAAGACATTTAAGGTTTGGAGGATCGCCGACTCCAGGTGCTTGGAGTCCGTTTTCGCTCACGATGATGCCGTTAATTCTATTGTCTCCGGCTTTGGTGGGGTTGTTTTCACCGGCTCCGCTGACGGCACCGTCAAGGCCTGGCGGAGGCAGCCGGGAGGGAGGAAGGGGACGCAACATGTTCTCGTGGAGACGCTTTTAAAGCAGGACTCGGCCGTTACTGCTCTTGCGGTGGACTCCACGTCGAGTTTTTTGTATTGCGGGTCGTCGGACGGGGTGGTTAATTATTGGGAAAGAGAGAAGGTATCATCGTCGGAGTTGGCGCTGCCGAAGCACGGTGGGGTTCTCCGGGGACACACGTCGGCGGTGCTATGCGTCGCGACCGCCGGACGTCTCGTGCTGAGCGGGTCGGCGGATAAGAATATATGCGTTTGGAAGAGGGAGGTTGGTGTCCATACTTGTGTTTCGGTCCTTAGTGGCCACACCGGACCGGTCAAGTGCTTGGCCGTGGAGGCGGAGGACGACGAGGGGAGGTGGGTTGTCTATAGCGGTAGCCTCGATAAGTCGGTGAAGGTTTGGAAGGTATCGGAGTTGGAGGCTGAGCAAATGATCTTGCCCTATAGCGCCGCTTCTTCCCGGTCGGATTCGTATGGTAATCGCGTCTCACAATCCAGTGCTACGAGTAGTAGCAGCAGAAAATGATGAATAGTCAAGATCAAAAATTGAATTCAATTAAAACATTCGATGTCTTAAAATACAACGGAAAAAATGATGTTACGGTTGTAATGGTTGTTAATATTAGTTAGTCGCTATAATGGTTGTTAATATTAGTTAGTCGCTGTATTATTTTGTATCCCAGTTAAGTAGTTAGTGGCTATCAAAGTTGATCCCATACAAGGATTAATGTGTCGGCCGACAAAGTGTGGATGGACGACTGTGATTGTAAATAGAAATTGTAGTGTTCGATCGGGCAACGTCGGCCGTCGGATGAACACGAGAGCAATCTTGCCCGTGACGTATGAGGTGAGATTATGGTCGGAAAAAGGGTTATAGATTGCGATTATTTTATTTGGAGATGTTGTGTTTAATATTTTTAATTATTTGTGATTATGAGCTGTGAGTTTGCGGACGTGAGAAGGATTTCTTGCGTTGATTGTTGTTTAGGACATGTTGCAGTTTGTCAAAATCAGAATAAAATATGATTGTCATCTCTGTACAACGACAAATGTATTCCTTTCGAAGAAATACATGTACCAATCCATTTCATGTATGAAAAAGGTGATGCCAATGTAAATGGAGGTCCACGTTAGAATAGTCATGGCTGCCATTAACGAACAAACTCATTAAATGAAACATTTTTTAGTATTAACAAACAAGATTACTGTATATGATTATGTTCGTGCAAGGATGGAATTATGTTTGAATAGAACCGTATAGCTAATATTTAGCTCATATTTTGATTTCTCAAGATGCATGCTCCTAGTTCAGTATTTTCATTAATTAATAACACGTTAAGATAAATATTAGTCGATTTTGTAATATTTCTGTTGATTAATGCCATTTCGATCTTATTAATTCACACCTTATACAATGTTATGTTCATACGCTTTGGTTGATGTCGTGGTAAATTAAGTCAACCGAACACTCTCGTTAGTTTTATCGTTAGATACGTTATTATATACGGAGAGAATCAGATTAGAATAATGAGGTTCATACATATACATCAACATAACGTATCATAATGTCTCGGAAGAGGCTCCCGCCTAAGCGACGTAAGGAGGGGTCGGATGTATGCAACCCTATCACTGTAAAATAGTGAGGTTGTTTCCAATTGACTCAAATGATGCAAATACAACTGACCATCTGCGATTACTCAATAAAAAAATGCAGATCGTTTAAATAACCATTTGATATAGTCCATGATGCTCCAAATGTCAAAATATAACTTAATCTTTGACACAGTGGAAATTGACAATAAACAAAAACTTGGCCTGTAAATTTTTTTAATATATTTTTACATGATACAGAAAGTCAATATGAATCATGCAAAAGGGTTAAAAACATGATATTGCACATACATACAATGTTATGTTTATACGCATTGGTTGATGGCGTGGTAAATTAAGTCAACTGAACACTCTCATTACTTTTATCGTTAGATACGTTATTATGTATGGAAAGAATCAGATTAGAATAGTGAGGTTACGTTCAGAAAAATAATCGACTTAACGATCGACCAAAATCTAAGTTGGAGTATAATTGGCATAATTAATGATGTAAAACAGAAGGTGTAGCATCCTCAAACAGCAGAAGAATTTAATATTTTATAACATACAATCAAACATAAGATATTACTCAAATACAAGGAAATAGATGCACCAACATATATATAATATATGATTATATATATAAATAAATATATATATATATATTATACATGAATTTTCAAGTGAGCTCAGGGCTTAATTTTTTAAATTAAGCCCCCACAATATCCACCACTCATTTCAAATTGTAAGGTAGATTAAGAAAAAAACGGTTATGCTAATGAATGGTGAGATTAACAGTAAATAAGATCCAATGGTGAGATATTATGGGCTTAAACTAAATTTGATGAGCCCTGAGCTCACTAGAGCTTAACCCTATATATATATATATATATATATATATATATATCCGAGTATTTCAAAAGTTTGATTACATCAAAAAGGTTGTACAACAAATACAAGTAATCACTCCGACCTCAAAATGAGAGAAAGCTGGATCTGGTAGCGGTGTTCCTCTCCTCGGTCACCCCACCTGATGTTGATCACAACCTGAAAAGCAAACATGCAACAATGTCTGAATTTCCAAAAGAAACCCCGTATGTCAAACTCTACAATGCAGGAAACTGAATCACTCTAGCATGCAATTATACCAACAAAGAAAAACACAACAACAAGACTGAGCTCCAGGGCTTTTTCACCCAACCACAACTCACACACACAGGTACGGGCTCCAAGGCTTTTTCACCCAACCACCAGAACACTCAACATCGTCAAGCTGGGTTCCAGGGCTTTTTAACCACGACACGACCAGAGTCCTAGGGCTCTTTCACCCAACCCGAACGTCTAAGGGCTCCAGGGGTTTTTCACCCAACCACCGCAACACTCAACGTCGTCCAGCTGGGCTCCAGGACTTTTTCATCTAACCGCAGTTACCACGACACGACCAGGGCTTCAGGGCTCTTTCACCCAACCCGAACGTCTAAGGGCTCTTGGGCTTTTTCACACAACCCTTATCACGAGGTCCATGCTCATGCTCCAGGGTTCTTTCACCCAACCTAAACGCATTACGGAGCTCCAGGTCTTTTTCACCCAACCGCAGCTCTCACCACAGTTACGGGGCTCCACGACTCTTTCACCCAACCACTGCAACACCCGTGCCCACTAGCACACTTGCCGGAAGAACATCAGCACCACAACTCGTCTCACACGACACCACAACTCGTCTCAAACGACAACCACAACAACCGCACCTCCAATGTGCAAAACTGAACACAAACGGTCGACCGAACCAAGAGTCTTGGTCGACCGAATCTCACTAAAACAAGGCAATTACCTCAACCAGCACTCCATCGGTCGAACAATTCCCACCAACAACACACGTTCGCTCGAACCAAAGTCAATGACCGGTCGACCGTTTAGAAGGTCACCTCCTAGGTTCAACGAACATGACAACCAATCGGTCGACCGAATTCCACCAGTAAAATCCACCATCGCACAACAACATCAACCGGTCGAACCCCCGAGCACTCTCGGTCGACCGAATTCCACCACTAAAATTCATCATCGCATCCAATCAACACCGGTCGACCGAACCACCATCGGTCGAACCAAACCACTATTCAACTTAAGACATCGGTCAGACGAGTCAAACAGGCGGTCGACCGTTTGGATGGTCAACGCCCCAACCGAACTACAACAGTGCACACGGTCGGACGGCAAAGGGGCCCCGTTCGACCGAAACCAACCATGCTTGCCTCAAATGCACAACCGGTCGACCGCCCAAGGGCATCGTTCGACCGGTGTGAGGCAGAAACCTGAATTCTTACTAGGAACGATCAACCGTTTGCACCAACCGATCGACCGATCTAGCAGTAAAATCTGCTGCACGTTTGCTTGCGAAGAGTCTTTCGGCCTACGGTCGACTTTCAAATACTCACACAACAAAAGTGAGCTACTGGCACAAGTTTGACATACCATGAAGGTTTGAAGAAACATTCGAAGAACCTCGACGACACTTCCACTAGCACTCCTCCCCAAATACGATCCATTAACGCACATCTCGCTCGATCAATGATCACCACACCTTGTCGATCCACAACCGCACAACCACCTTCGTCGATCACTTCCCCAACCACAGTCATTGCAGACGAGACGGGTTGAGAGAGAGAGAGAGAGGGTGAACCAAATGAGAAGAGTTGGTTTGAGAACCGACTCACCTCGCCACCAACCCAAAACTCGTCGATCCTCACTTCTTTACCGGATTCACCACCTCCCGCCGGAGCTCAGCACTGAGAGAGAGAGAGAGCATGAGAGAGAGTGAGAAATGAGAGGCGCGAGAGAGAGTAAGAGAAGGCTTACCTCAAAACCCCTACATCACAACATCCACACCATCCAATCTTCTCCACTCCATCTCAACCATCCATTCTAACTCCTCTTAATTAACACCTAAACAATCATTAAAATCCAATTAGGATTAGGATCTCACCGAAGCTTTAACTATTATAATAATTCAAATTTGAGGATATATAAGTCAATACGGCAAGTAAAAGGTATATATGCAAAACAAAAATTCTTTTATCTAATTAATGCGATCTTTATGACAGCACTAGCTAATACTGTAATACATACACTTATAATAATATAACGATTATTATGTATATATATGTGTGCATATACATAATAATATGTGTATTATGTATATATATGTGTGCATATACAGTCCAAGAAAATATTGTCTTGACCCTAATGAACCACAAACAAAGCACCAAAAATAACTTAATTACCATGATATCAACAAACAAAAATATCACAATCAAGAAGCGAAGTCTACAATCACACTTTTAGGCTTGTGAAATTCAAGAATTAACTATTTGATATGGTGATATATACTATATATCACAATGTGTTTAATTACATGAAACAACAGTTGAGCTAACAAATTAACAATCAACCAAACTAAATGCATTTACCTTGTTTGAAAGCATGACCCTCTCTTACATTACACATATCCATTAATATCTACCAATAATCCCCACAAACCCCCCCCCCCCCCCCCCCCCCCCCCCATCTTTGAAGTGGTGAAACCTCTTATTATCCCTCACAACAATCTCCCTTCCCACAACCTTACTAATAACATTAACAGCACTATGACAATCCCCACATATCCTCAAGTTCTTCATCACCCTTATCGTCGTCCCTGGAGGAGTATTAACAATACCAAACGCTATCGCAATCCGCTCGCTTTGGTGCATTAGCGTCCTCTCCTTCTCCTCCTTACTTATGTCATGCAACACGTACCTTGTATCCGGTACGTATCCGCATATCCTCATCTTCTTGTGTAGCTCCACAACCTTTTCGTAGGCCGCCTTCCTACGAGGGTCGATAGGGGAGGGTTTGAGGAGTTTGTTTGCGTAGCCTTTGTTGCCGAATTTTACGTAGAAGGCGACGAGGTGGGGACGGAGAGTCGGGGAGGTTTGGAGGATGGTAGGGTGGATTGTTTTGAGGGTGGAGAGAGATGGGGAGTTGAGGAAGGGTTGGAGAGGAGAGATGGTGGTGGTTTGGTTCATTGTGTGGGGGTGAGGGAACAAGTTTTTGGTTGGTTTTCAGTTTTCTTATCCAAACAAACTGAAGATCAAATGTTTTGTATTTTGGTGGACTTCAACTAAATGTGTTTTGGGCTGCTAAAGTGGTCCGGATGACACCAACGTTTATCTTTTTTTCTTTGTTAATATATAAGTACCATTTTTTTATAATTTTTTTTAATGACTAGAAAACTCATTGGATTATCACTTTTGGACTCCGACTAGACTACAAACCCCGGGTTCCTAGGTCTCACCTTGTTTATTATCCTCGACCTAGTTTTGGAACACATTGTTCTTCACTTTTGCTTCATTTTTTAGATTTAAACAACTTTAAATAATTCTTACCTTCCTTTCTCGTTCCACTTTTAGTTGTTAAAAGGCTTCAGGTATAATAACCAAAATCCAGTGTCAACTATCGAGTCCGAAACAAGAAAAATATGGTGTGAACAATTATATTTTTAATATAAAAAAAGATCTCACGTCACACTCACAGTAGTAAACCACGTGTCAACCAGCTCGAACCCACCGCCACGCTGGCTCAATAAACCTCCTTGGGCCCCCACATTATAAATCCGACGTGTCCACCACATTAACTTCCACGTACCCCACATTCCAACAACCTTCGTTTGTTTCGTCATAAACCCCTTCCCCTCACGGCCTCACCGGAAACCCCCAATGGCCTCATCCCCTTCCCCGGCCGGCCCACCGGAGTACCAATTCGGGTGGACCCAAACCCAAGCCCAGGCCCAATCCAATCCCCACTACGTCGTCAGCCCACCTCTCCTCGCCCTCGCCGCCGTTCTCTCCGCCGCCGTCCTCATCGTCCTCTACGCCAATTTCCTCTCCCGTCCCCTCCACCACCTCCTCACCCGTCTCCGCTCCCCTCCCTTCCCTCCTCCCTCCTCTGACTCCCTCCATCCGTCCCCTAACCACTTCCTCTTCTCCTCCGGCCTCGACGACTCCGCTATCCGAACCATTCCGACGACCGTTTACCGGAAGACGAAACTGAAATTCTGCTTCCGCGACTGCGCGGTGTGTCTGATCGAGTTTTCTGACGATGAGAAGTTAAGATCGCTTCCGAATTGCGGACATTTGTTCCACGTGGAATGTGTGGACTTATGGTTGAAGTCCCACGCCACGTGCCCGATCTGCCGGGCGGCGATATTCCCGCCGGAGACCTCCCCGCCAGTAAGGATTCCCGACGATGTGGAGCCCGAGATCGTGGTGGTGACGGACTCGCCGGAGAGGAGAGCGTTGGGATTCGAGAGGTCGTTCTCGTTAGGGTTCGAAAGGGAGGTGATGGTGACGGAATCGGTGACGCCGTGGGGGGAGCAGCGGTTCTGGAGCAAGCGCTGGGGGACGCCGAGGGTGTTGCTGTGGACGAGACGGACGAGGTCGGCCGGCGACCGGTTCGGGTCCAGCCGGTTGCGGTGTGGGGATCCGGAGGCGTTAGTTTCGCCGGAGAGGTTGGAGCGCCAGGGTTAGCCAGACGAGGTCGGTCGGAGGGGGTCCGGAGGCGTTGGTTTAGGCACCGGAGTTAGCCAGTGCGGTGACCGGACGGCGCCGGTGGGATGAGTCATAAATGGGGTGGTGTGATGGGTTTGCTTTTATGACTGACCGCTTTGTTGGGGGTTTTAAATGCCGCTTTTATGGATGGATGCAATTCAAGTTCAGTTGTTTGCTAGTCGCGCCAGAACAGGTAAATTACTCTTGTTGTTAATTGTGATTAGTTTTGGCATTATATTTGATCTCATCTACTTGTGTTGTCGATTACATTTGATGGTTAGGTTTCTGTTGATTGTAGACTTGTAGTACTAAATTTGAGTTTGACTTGACTAATCAAATAAAAGTCTAATCTCGACTCGATGATAAATTCAGATTACCACCTCTGTTCGTCCCCACAATGCCATGATTTGATACAGATATACAGCTAATATGTTCGATTATGTGAATAACAAGCATGGCATGAACTCACAATAAATTTTTTTGACGACTCGAAATTATCCATCTCCACGTCCACGTTAGGACAATCTCATAAATGGGATGTGCATTTAAACTACATGTAGTGTAACACCATTTCGAACTAGTGTTTCAAGAGATCGAAATAACTCTATTCAGTTGAGCTTGAGCCACACCCTTGGATATGAACTAAAGTTTTCAGAACCGAAATCGATAAAGTTTTGATTTTGGTTCAGTGTTGACGGACCGTTGATGACGTCAACATCTTTAGACCCGAAATTGGACCACATCGAATAAATATTAACGATTAGACCTGTTTAAACTTATTTCTGTAAATATTAACTAGAGTTTCGAACCGTCAATCGGCTTAGCTGAACCGACCGTGGGACCATCGGTTCCCTTTCAAACCGTCCGGTATGGTCTTGTTTTTAAAACTTTGGTAAGAACTCACAAGTTGAAGCTAGCTTAATTAGTGAAAATATAACATTTCCTTTAGTCTAGCCCTAGTATTTTATGCAATTTTTATCGGACATAATCGGAGTTTGAGATTCCGTTCGAAATTTCAAAAAGAAAAGCATGGTCTGATCATGCACCATCTTCAAAACTTATGTTGCTCTTGTATGTGTCTGAATTAAATTAGATGTGTTGCTTCATCAAATCAATGCTAGATAAACAAATCAAAGCACACGTCGACTGCAGTTTCATAGCTCCTCAGATGAGGCATGTGCTTTCAAACTTGGATACGGGTATGTCTTGACCTTGTAATTCTTCTTATCTATTATATCATTGTTTGTTGTTGATAATAGAGTCCAACCTAACTCTCTTTTTTTTATTTGACAAGCACAATTTAAAATAATACTTCATTTTTTCAAATGCAGTTAATTCTCCTATCATCTTGATGTTGAGAAATGGTGTTGATACTTCGAGGTTACATGTATTTTGTTATTCTTATGTATAGAACATTGTTGAAAAAAACAAACCGCCGATTGGTTTGACATGGTTGAACCGATAGTCCTGCTTCAGTTGTTTCAGACGAAAAATCAAAGCCCCCTTTGAATCGGATTTAACCATCCGATGTAATGCTGACATTACTATCGGTTGAACCAAATCGGACAACTTTGAACTAAAACTAAAACTTCGTTTGTTCGTTAACCAGTTCGATTTCTGAAAACCTTAATACGAAAAGAGTAGTGTAGACACCACTCAAGTTTTTCTGTCATTGTTTTACGTCTTCAAGCGTTTGATTTATTGGATATGTTATCTAAGGCTGCAATTGATTTGTTTTTACCAGTATTACTTGGAAGAAAAGAATTGGAATTCTGTGTAATTAGTTTACAAAAAGTTCCGAAATTAAAGTAACTAAAAACAAACTCTACCCATTGCGATAAGATCGGACTCGCATTTATGAGCCACATGGAGATGTGTTTCAATTATGAATTGGTGTCAATAGACCACTGGTGATCCAAACAGGGAAAATTAATGTGTGCAAAATAAAGCAAAACAAACATGAAGAAGCCCGAAAGACATCATCATAAGTGGGTGATTTTCATTTATGGCGGCAGCAGGGAAGAATTCAGTGTTTCATTTGACTGACATTTAAGTTGAATTAAGCCTGATCATGTATTAACTTTCATTTTGTTCAACGCCTCTCCTGCGAATTTCAAAGAATTAGTATTAACGTTTACATTAGTGTTCATTAAGTAAAAAGAATTACACAAGTCATAATGATTTGCTAGATTAGTTGGTGAACGGACTTGATCGGATGAAGTGATTGGACCAGAGACCATTTAAAGACCAAATTGGCCTGGATCGAAGAATTAGCAATTTTTATTTATATTAAATTAAAATAGGTACCGGTCTTGTCTAATTCTGTTTGAAGCCCAATTAGTAGTTCCATTCTTCAAGAGTCCTAAGATAGCTATTTAATATTTTCCAAGTGTATAAGTTCGTACAATAGGTAGTAGAAGTAGGAAATAATCTATATAAAAAATGGTGGTTTATTGTGGTTTTGTTTTGGAAACGTTTGTTTAATATGGCTTTGTTGACAATTTAGTACTCTTCAGTGGTTGATTATTTGATTTATATACATATGACATGATGACATCCAATATTTGTTAACCAATTCTGATACATATAACAGTACAAGACTCAGCATAAATAAACACACTTTCTTAATGATATATAAATAAAACCAAAACCTTCAGACGAACACACAACTAATCTTATTAGTTAAGTTAAAAAATCACAATATCAGCAATACCTCACTCTGAAGAAAAAAAACCAAGACGGATCACCCTTAATATAAAGTTAGCTTGTTTAGTAAACCTTTTAATGGATATATATACTGAACTGCTAAACATCGCCCCAAAATTACTTAAATCGCCCCTTGAAATTACCAAATTGCCCTTCCTCCTATTTTTGCTTATATATCTCACAATTTCACTCTTTTTTCAAAACTTTCTCTTCCTATACCTACTACACAAGATTACGAATGTCTCGGAGGCCAGGGAAGCAGCCAGCAGTTCCCCCGGTGTACCCGTATGAGGTAACATTACGTTATTTATTTGTTTTTAAAATAAAAAAAAAAAAAAAAAGTCGTCGGCGTCCGAGGGAGACGCCCCCCGCATGGGTCGGGCGTCCTCGGAAGCCGCTCCATGCGGGGGGCGGCTTCCTAGGACGCCCGCCCCATGCGGGGGGCGTCTCCCTCGGACGCCGACCCGTAGCGGGAGACGTCTTCGGAAGACGTCTCCCCGTAGGAGGAGGCGTCTCCGACAGACGCCTCCACCTTGCGGGAGGCGTCTCTCGCAGACGCCTCCTCCTTTTTTGTTTTTTTTATTAATAAATATCATAATTACTTTAATAAATAGTGATAAATCAAAAAAATTAATTTAACAAATTCTTATTAAGTTTAACATTTGTGATATTTAGTTTTAACAAATTTTGATTTAGTTTAACAATTGTTTTAATTTAGTTTAACAAATTTTAATTTAGTTTAACAAATTTTGATTTAGTTTAACAATTTTGATAATTAAGTTTAACAAATTTTGATTTAGTTTAACAATTTTGATAAATATGATAATTTAGTTTAACAAATTTAACAAATTTGTATTTAAAATTTCAATAAATAGTCATCGGGTCACAGTGGAGGGAGATGCAAGTCGATACCATTACACGCCTTCCGTTGGAGGATGATTCAGCACCGCGTCATCCACGTAGACGGGGGATATCTGCTTCGGTCAGGAGAGAGAGGGAGGCATTACGTCGTCGTGAGGAGGAGGATGATTCCTTCGATGATGAGCATGTGGATAGTTTTGACGACGAGAGCGACGATGATGGCCCGTATGATGTGCGGCCGGAGGTGGAGAGGCAGGGGGATTATAGCGGAGGACGTGGTCGAGCGGGTACTTCTACTTCCGCCGGATGGATGGTGCGGAAGGGTAGGGGTGGGAGGTTTACGACCGGGGATTCGAGCTCGTGCACTGTTGATCCCCGCGCTCAGAAGAAGAAGAGGGTGCAGGACGATTCTTGGATCGTGAGCAGTATGACGCCTGGTGGTCCTTTAGATGGGAGCGTCATTCCTAGTTTTTGGGGTCACATTGCTAGACGGATCTGGGACGGAGAGGATCGGAAGGTTCTGAAGTGCCAGAATCGGCACAGAGCCTGTACAGCACTACAGGGTTGGCGGTCTACACTGAGTGCTGATATCAGAGAGGAGATTAGTGCCACGCATTTGGGGCACTTACCGTACAGCATGTTCCCTTATCTCGACATGCCTTTGATTTCGGCGTTTGTGGAGCGGTGGCAGCCTGACACCAACACTTTCCACATGCCTTTCGGAGAGATGACGATCATGCTTCACGATGTTTTCCAGATCCTGCGACTTCCTGTGGATGGTCGTCTGGTTAGTGCTCAGGGGTCGACGTCTGAGCTGAGGTGTTATGTGGCAGAGTTGCTTGGTGTCACACCTGATGGTCTGGCGAGAGATACAGCTTTATGGAGTGGTGGTGGTGTCGGCATCGACTCCCTTGAGGACCTATGCAGACGGGCACGACCTCCGCGGGCCGATGATACACAGTTGACGGCGTACCTATTCTTGATGCTCGGAGCCGTCTTGTTTGTCGACAAGAGTGGTTGTCGGATCAGACCACGCGATCTACTGGAGGCTAGGGACCCGGAGACCGTTCGTGAGTACTCGTGGGGGTCAGCGACGTTGGCATACCTGTACCGGCAGCTTGGGATAGCTAGCCGTGCGGATTGTTCTGGGATTGCAGGTTGTCTTACGCTGCTGCAGGCGTGGATATACGAGTACTTTCCTGCATTCCGCCCGCATCGTGAGCGGAAGATTATCGACGAGGGTCATCCACGTTCGGGTATGTGGGTTGTCCGGAGCGAGGACAAGAGCGATGGACGATTGCGTTCCATCCGCGCACGGCTAGATCAGATGACCGCATCAGAGGTATCAAACTTTACACCATTTATTTAATTTTAAGATGTATTATTATTAATGTGTTAAACTTTAGGTGGAGTGGTTACCCTATGGTCCTGACCCAGCAGCGGATGTCCCGAGGACTTTATTGATGGGTCTTATTCGTTATCGGGATATCATAGAGCCTTATATGCCCGATCGGGTCTTGCCTCAGTTAGGATATGTTCAGGTGATCCCGGTTGACATTCCGACACCAGAGCATGCGGTGCGGTCTGCGACAGCAGCGACGTACGACGTCAGGTTCCCCGCTTCTACAGCGGAATCGACTTGGCGGACATTTCCGAGATCATGCCGATTGTTCCTTGGCGACTTCAGACGTAGTCGCGACCCCTCCGAGTGTGATGCACGTTATCTTGATTGGTTCGGTAGTTACTCACATCCTATCATCGTCCGTGGTGCCTCCCGGAGAGCAGATCGACCACCAGATAGGACGTGTGGTGATCTGGTAATTTTTTCATTTTATCTAAATTTATTTGTACCGTATAATTTGTTAATGTACGCTAATGTTAATGTTATGTGCAGTGGATGGGTAAGATGATACGGGCTATAGACCCAATCTTGCAGATGAGGGATGAGCTGCCAGACGATGCCAGAGCTGCATGCGGAGATGTGGATCAGATCATACAGTCATGGCATACTCAGTTAGGCATCTCCGACCATGATTCGGATGATGAGTAGGCTGATCTGTTGTACCGTACTGTTAGTATTTGCATTTATATTTGTTTATCTGTTGTACGCTTAGTATTTGTGTTTGCTTATCTGTGGTACGCTTAGTATTTGCATTTATATTTGTTTATCTGTTGTACGCTTATTATTTATTATTTGTGTTTGTGTTTGCGAACATGTCGTACGCTTATTGTTTGTATTTGTGTTTTGCTTATCTGTTGTACCCTTATTATTTGTATTTGTGTTTGATAACCTTTCGTACTATTATATATAATGCAAATAAAGCAAACATATCAAAACATATTACATAATAAAGCAACACTATATAATGTACAAACATATCAAAACATATTACATAATTATACAAACATATCAAAACATATTACATAATTGTTGCCAATATGCTATCCTATGTTGGTACTCCAGCTCCCATCCAATAACACTCTCATCTCGTATTTGATACCACAGAGTCGCTATAGGAGGTACGGGGAATCCCTCATTCAATTCCAAACGAATGTAATGAGCGTAACTCCCTAAATGAGCAATAATCAACTCTCTGCACGGTCTCGTCACGGTAGGCGGACTCTCCCAAGGTAGAACTGTAAGACATGAGTACAACGAACCATCATTTCCGAGAGAGAAGAACATAACTGCACACTTGTAAAAATTTGCAATGGGAAACAAGTCCGTCCACGTCTCCATATAGTGATTCTCGCCACAAGGTCCCCCGCCCCAATTAATCCGGTGACGAGCCTCCGCCACACCGTCGTAGTATACGTGCTCATAAAAAGATGGGTTCGCAGCTATCTCATTTGAAATCGAACGACGGGCGAGTTGCCAATTGTCTTCACCACCGTGGAAAACATCGGCGACACATCGAAATCCACAGTTTCCATCAGCACGTACATCATTCCACTGGTGTAGGAATGGCATAATGATTCCTGGAATTCTATCTCCATATGGGAAGTCGTCTACGTCAGCCCGCCCAGTCACTACAATATGAACAAAAAATACAGTTAGATATAATAACAAAAGATACATATTTACTGAAATAAATAACAAAATTATAATAATAATAAATGTAAGGATGGTATACCTGATCCTCCTCTCACTGACGAAGAACCAGAAGATCGACCACGACCTTTGCTTCCACTACCGGAAGAACGACCACGACCTCTACTCCCACTACCTGAAGATCGACCACTACCTCGCTCTGCATACTCAAACGCACTAGGGTCCCGTCGTGTCGACTTTCCCCTTGGTCGACCTCGTAGCTTTGTTTTTACTGCAGGCTCTTTCAAATTCGAATGTTCGGGGTGTAGCTGCTCGAATAAAACCCGAGAGGCAGATCGAATTACGGTAGGGTCACTTCCTGCAATCTCATCAACCAGACTGCGAAAATGTTCGGCGTCTTGAGCTGCCTGAGACACAAACTCTGCGTTCCCGGCTCCTTCCCCAATGACAAGTGTCCTCCAGAACGAATGAATCTGCTCTAAGTAAATTCCGTTTTCTGATTCAAGACATCCACGGATGGTACATGCGCAAGGTATCCCATGAGAAGTCAGAAAAGCGCACTCGCAACGATATTCAACTTCATCATCTAACTGTTGCATTCTCTTCACCTCCTGACTCAGCAACTGCAAACAGTGATGCGAAACTCTACCATTTATGTGACGATATAGAGCATGTCCGAAATTAGTCAAATTTCGCCGTCTCGAGTCTTCAAGAAAGTTTCGAATATTCGTCAGCTGCATTTCAGTAGCCGCGTTGACGCGCTCGAAAAGAGTGTCCAGAGCTGCAGTCGATGTAGAAATCCACTCTTTTAGAGCCGAATGAGCACTTTCGACCCTACAATTCGTGGTGTTCCCAAAATGAAGGACTTTGTTCGTCCAATTCAGCACAAACTTTTCTTTATGCACCAACCACGTGGTGTCCAGATACTCCGTGATAGCCGGCCACGATCTATACAAATCTTTCAGAGCATACACAGCTCTATCATACTCGGCTTCTGAAGTAGAAAGCATGATCTTCCTCCATCTTCCACGCCTCAAAGTCTCTGCCATCTCCTTATTCTTGCCGAATACGTGGTATGCGTAATTCAATACGTCTTTGTTGATGTGCCATGTGCAGAGTAAATGAGCAGAGTCAGGAAAAACCTCTCTCACTGGTCGCATAAGACCTAACTCCCGGTCTGTTATTATTGCAGTCGGGCTGACAGTCCCCAATAACAGATCTCTCAACTTCTCCATCACCCACAAATAACTGGAGTAAGATTCATCCATCAAAATCGCATATCCAATAAGGAAATTCATGTTTGCTGGTGTGACCCCAATCATTTCGAACAAAGGCATCTTATACTTGTTCGTCTTGTAAGTCGAATCCATGCAGATAACGAAAGGATATGTCCGCAACAACTGGACTGACGTCGGATGTGCCAAAAAAACGTGAGTTACGACATCAGTTTCTGGATCCGCCATAATCCAATGTAAGTACTCACACTGCACTGCTTGGTAGAGAAACTGCTGGACGGGATTCCGATCTTCAGATTTTGTCCTCCTCATGTAATCTCTGAAATTATAAATATGCCTTTGATTTGGATTGTCCTCCGGGAATTTTTCTTTTACTGCCTTCAAGATGTTCCGTGGTTTTGCTTGCGCCTCTGTCATATCACGAACAATCTTCTTCGCCCCAGAACTTAGACCACTAATTTGACGATGACCCTCTGGATAAACTGCCAGTCTGTGGTTGTGATGTCCGTGAGCACTATTATAAACCACAACCCATCCATCACGATCTCGTCGCTCCACCACTTTTATTAAGAAACGGCAACCGCAACCCTTTCTTTTGGTGTTTCTTCGAAGTGCAGTATCCATATCCCGAGACTCCATTTGATTTCGCCGGTCGCATCTCAAATAACAATCCATCCGACTATCTGATCTTGTTTTGTACGACGACACGACCAAAAAAAACCCAGCTCCGATAGCTACTTGTTTGGCCCATTTACATGCTTCATCGATTGTTTCAAAGATTTGTGTAGTTTGAAATAACTCACTGTAATCCACTCCATCACCACCGAAATCTGGAACCTACAAAAATATATTCAAAATTAAAAAAATAAAAAATAAATTCGAAATTAAAAAAATAAAAAAATAAACTCGAAATTAAAAAAACAAAATCAAAATCAAAAAAAAAGGCGTCTGTGTTAGACGCCTGCCCCATGGATGGGGCGTCTGTGTTAAACGCCTTCCCCAACGGTAAGGCGTCTGCGTAGGACGCCTGACCGAAGGGAAGAGCGTCTACTACAGACGCCTTACCCATGGGGAGGACGTCTACATAAGACGCCTCTCCCATTGTGTAGGCGTCTGCGTTAGACGCCTCGGCCATGGGGAGGGCGTCCTACGCAGACGCCCTCACCATGGGGGAGGCGTCTAATGCAGACGCTCGGCCCAAAAATTTCCCCGCGCCAGGCTTACCTCACCCGATGCATCACCCTCGCCAGACATTTTCGTGGTGTTTTTACTGATAAATTATGAATATACAAGACCATAGGCCTTATTTATAGACACGGGACGATTTGGGTATTAAATATATTGTTAAGGGCAATTTGGTAATTTCAAGGGGCGATTTAAGTAGTTTTGGGGCGACGTTTAGTAGTTCCCTATATATATTTAAAAATAAATAAATGGTCAAAATTATTTAGAGTCAAAACCAAATGTCTCAATCAGGAAATCTCAGCTTAAGCTTGACATGATAGAGAGCTCTAGCATCCGATTGTTGCTTCCCCATCCTCACGAAAATCGCCCAACCGCGAGCAAATGCAAAAGAACCCGTCCCACCGACGACTTTCAGCTCCTCCACATCCGCATTCCTCATCTCCTTAGCCTCCACACTCAAACCACCCGAGTAATCCGGTGTGTCAAACGTTAGATAAATGACATTAAACGCCGAGTGCGCAAAGTGGTCGACCGGAATTATGAACCCTTGGGCCTTCCCTACAATCCTCGCTCGATTATGCGGCATGTCGGTTAAAGTGTGGTGGAAAACAATCACTTTTTTGCGTGTGAGGGGGCATAGGGGCGGACGGTTTGCAATGCAGGGTGTTGGAGGTAGAGAGACAACGCGAGGGTCGGTTTTGTATTTGTTTTTGGCGGGTTTCGGTTGGCAGAAGGTGAGAGAAAGGCGAGAAGGATGACCGTGATCGTGGCGGCCGTGACGACGGTGAGGAAGATGATTTTGGGCAGCATTACGGATTGGAGTTAGTGAGATGGTGTAAGTGTTATGCGTTTAGTTTGTGTAGAATGGTTTTATAAGATGAGTTTTGTTAAATTTTTAGTTTTGTCATATTTGTACCTAATCTACTAACGTTCTAACTAAACCATTTCCTCAGACAGTGATCGACCAAAACCACTAGGGATAGCAACCAGTTTGTTTCTCTTTTTTATGGACATTTTTTTGTGAATTATTTGTTTGAGTGGTTTTTGAGATTTGGGAAGAGTATCAAAAAACAATTGTTAGATTGACATGATTTTGTTACTTTGTGTATGGTTTCTTTCTTCACCAAATCTCTCTTTTTAAGAATGACGTTGAGTAGTGGACTTTATAGTGGTGGGTGTTAATTATTTGTAGGAAAAGATTTGACTATAAAATTAGAGATTCTAAAGTTCATTTTTTTGTGATTAGTACGCAAAAACGTTCGAAACTTGTAGGTTATACACTTATACTAGATGCATTGTAATTATTGGTGTAATGTAATTACATTAGGCAATTTGAAAGTCCAATTCCTTAGAGCTACAATTGGGCTTCAGCCCATAAAGAAGAGAAGAAGAAAAAACTATAACACTTCCGTGGATAGGAGAAGAGGAGGAGAAGGAAAAAACTATAACACTTCCATTAGAAGAAGAAAATTTCTTAGATATATGGATTATGGATGTAGATTTTTCGTAAAAGAAAATGAATATTATGTTCTTGATATGAGTATCTCTTGCAATTAGATTACATCACAGGGACACGAACCAAACATTGAGATCTATATTCATGTAGGAAATTTCATAGTATCGCCAAACCATATTAGATTGCAAGGTATAATTCATGGAATGTAAGAATACACAAATCTAATTCCGTGGAATTGGACTAAAATGAACAAAGCATTACCAACTTATAGAATCATAAAAACATAACTTAGTTGAGTTTCTTATTTTGTTTTAAAAGTTTGAGGATACACGAAAGCTCAAGCATCTGTGATTGATTTCCACAAATCTTGTAATGAAACTGAGGAAGTGTAGTTTTGATGATGATGATGATGATGATGATAATAATAATAATAATGAAGAGTGAGGAAGTGTAGTTTGAATATCAGGAAATTAAAATTACATAGTTCTTAATAAAAGAGAATTCCATAGCTTAGGATTTTTTGAAAAGAGTGAATACCATAATTTAAAACTATTATACTTGATTTTGATGACTATGTTACTTCTTTAGCTTAAGTAGATATGAAAACAGTTTTAAGTTAAATAGCAAGGTAATTGGTTGAACTTTTGTTTTATTTTTGATATAGTCTTCAAAATTGATTCAAAATGTTTGGTCCATTCCATTGTAATCAATTTGATGGAATGATGGACCATCCTTTTGTAGATTATCCTCTCTTCTTTTTTTTTCAAGTGGGAAGCATTTCCATGAAATCATATAAACCATCGGAACAAATTTATTCTATATATAGAATGCGACTGTAACCATAAAAATACATATGATTTCCTTGGAAATTTTATTCTGATTGTTGATATTTCCAAATTTTCATCTATTAAAACAACTAAACATGGCATACACATGGAACATCAAATGGAATTTGTCCCTAACATGTTGGTTTCTACACCCAAAATGAAATGATAGCACAAATGACTTTAAAATATGACAACTTCTTAACAAATATTCCTCCAAACAGATTGTTTAGAAGATGTCTCTCATGCATGATTTGACAAGTTAAGTAATTTTCAGTAATCAACTTCTTCAGCAGTTTGGATTGGCAGACGAAGGAAGTTATTTTATTAGCCTACTTTCTTTTTGCAATTTGGTTGATTCTTCGTTCATCGATAACCATTTTTTCCAGTTTTACAAATATATTATTGTGGAATGTAGTGTTATTATTATGTGGCCTATATTATTCCATTAAATAATTAATTAAAGTCATGCATGTCCATTAAGTGTGTTAGTGGGTAGTTATTTTGATGGAAAAAACTACCACACACAAAATTCTATAAATAAATGTTTTTGGTCCCAATTGTTGCCCTAGTTAATTTTCACCATCCTCTCTCTAAATTTTCTCCGAAAATTCAAGAGGATCGTCCATCATCAAGTCTAGGGAAAACAATTGAAGATCACTTCCCTAAAGTTTCGCTTCCGCTTTACGTTCTTCAAGATGTCTTTGACATCTAGTTGTAAGTGTTTTCATTAATGTTATTTTATATAGAATTTAGTAGTAGATATTGTTGTTTATCATGTTCTTAATGTATTAGAACATACTTATTTCTAACATTTGGTATCAAGAGCCAAACTAAATTCGTATATTATACATATTAAGATTTTTTTTGGACATGCTTTTAATCATTATGATAATGTTTTAGATTATTATTGCATGCCAAATTTAAAATTACTTTAAACTGATGTGTTTCCAAAATTTAATATTTTTGTATACTGTTGCATAAATTGTGACATATGGAAATTGACGAAATCATTGTTTGTGCATGGTAAATTATGTTTGACCACACGTGATGTTTAAATCTTGCACAAAACTTGATTTAAAATTAGATATTTATATTTCATTTTATTCATGTCCTTTATGAAAGTTGAGATTGGAAATGCATAATTTATATGTCGAACCAATAACCAATCACGTTTTGATTTTCTTTTATTCATTAATTAAATAAAAGAAAAATCAAACTTCATGTAGATGGACATGTGCAGACTTTTTCAACTTTATTTATTATGTAATTGGAAATAGCTTAAGACAACTATATTGACCATACCTTATGGTTAAATAACAATATTTTTTTTTGAATCTTTTGATGTTGTCTTTTACTTGGATTAACATCTTCCGACTTTATGTGATTTTGTTTGCCCTCAATCGTGCATGATTAATTTGTCCATATATGTTTGTCTATAAATTAATAACTGAATGAAGATGACATGACGAAGGAACGTGCAAGTTGGTTAATTTTTCTCTGTTTGGATAATTTGCAATCGTGATTATTTTCTTTTCTGTTATTACAATTTTGTTTATTATGGATTATAATTAATGACGTTGATCTTCCTACATTTATGTAATTTAGAGAAATTTAATGTCACGATATTATGAGATTCATGCTCATGCAATTCTAAATATGATTTATGCATTTTATGAAAAATGTAAAATTATGATTGTCATGTATAATAATTGACCCAACGGAAAATTATTGTACATGTTTGCCTTATGAAAAATTATTAACCATATTATGATATATTTAACGACTGATTATCGTCAATTTTACCAACTTTAATTGTCGATTTTCTTTTGTTAAATAAATTTTGTGATGGTTATCTTGTGGTGTTAAATCACAATTTTTATGTATGATAAATCATGGACATAATTTTACCAACTTTAATTATAGACATGATTTATTTTATAAATTCTCTTATGACTAATGATTTTGTAAATCAATTTATTTTCTGCCCAACGGTGATGTAAATTGATTTATAAATGTTTATTAACGTGCATGTTATTAATCATACCAACTTAGATTAATAATTATGCAAAACGGTTATGAATTAACTGAAATATTTTTGAGTATTTAATGTTAATTTCAGTTTGTTAACTGTTAGATTACAGTTAATTAATGTTATTATGTCATTTGTTTCTCGTGTGGTTTATGTAGTTAATGAAAGTAAGCATCATATATATTTTGATAATTTTGCAGCATTGAATACATCACATATTACATCACAACTATCTGGAATTGAACCCCTTAATGGAACAAATTTTCTTACTTGGAAGGAGCAAATAGAAATATGTCTAGTTGTTTTGGAACTCGATCATGCTTTTCGTATGGATGTTCCCACACCTCCTACAGCCACTAGTTCCAACGAACTAAAGGCCAGTTATGAAAAGTGGGAGCGTTCTAATCGCATGTCACTAATGATTATGAAGAGTTCTATTACTCCTGCTATCCGAGGAGCAAACCCTGAAAAAGATAGTGCTAACAAGACATTTAATGCAAAAGAGTATTTGGCTTCTGTTGAAGAGCAGTTTAAGGGGACTTCCAAAGCTAATGCAAGTGCCCTTATAATGAAAATGCTCACAACCAAGTATAATGGGACTAGCGGTATACGTGAACATATCATGATGATGAGCGATATGGCCGCAAAACTGAAAGGCATGGATATGGCAATTTCTGAAGGTTTTCTTGTTCATTTTATTATGACTTCTCTGCCTGCGCATTTTGGTCCTTTCAAGATCAATTATAATACGCAGAAAGAGAAATGGAAAATGAGTGAATTAATTGCTATGTGTGTTGAAGAAGAAGAAAGGCTTAAAATTGAAAAGCCTGACTTTGCACACCTTGCCTTTAATGGTCCAACAAAGAGAAAATTTAATGGTAATGGTAAAGGGAAAAAGAAAATGAAGGCGGTTGTTGCTAATGACAAAGCAAGTACATCTGGTACAAAGCCTGCTTTTACTCCGAAATGTCATTTTTGTAAGAAGTCTGGACATGTAAGGAAGGAGTGTGATGACTTTAAAGCATGACTCGCTAAGAAGGGTAATGAAACTAATTTTATGATTTATGAATCCTTTTTGGTTGATGTTCCTTCACATACATGGTGGGTTGACACTGGTGCAACTGTGCACATTACGAACTCATTGCAGGAATTCCATTCTGTGACCAAACTCCCAAAGGGAGGAAGGAAACTTAAAGTTGCTAACGGGCAAAAGACTGAAGTTGAGGTTGTTGGAACCATTCGTTTAGTATTAAAGAATGGTTTTGTCCTCTATTTATATGATGTAGTTTATATTCCCTCTGTTGTTCGAAATTTAATTTCGGTATCTAAACTTGACCTTTGTGGTTATTTATGTCAGTTTGGAAATGGAATGCTTAAACTTTATTATAACTCTTGTTTTGTTGGTTCTGGAATTTTAGAGGGTGACCTCTACAAACTGCATCTGAATTATTCATCGACTAAGTCTTTGTTGTCTATGAATGTGAATAGTGTCAATAGTTGGCAACGTGGAATCAAAAGAAATCGTGATAGTGGAGATTCATCAAAATTATGGCACTGTCGTTTAGGTCATATTTCTCGAGACAGAATGCAACGTCTCGTTAAAGATGAAATTCTTCCTACATTAGACTTTTTCTGATTTTGATGATTGCGTTGAAAGTATTAAAGGAAAATATGTTAAAGGAACTAAGAGAGGGGCTACTCGAAGTGGGGGACTATTGGAAATTATCCACACAGATATATGTGGACCTTTCCCTACTTCGAGTCTTAACGGGCACAAATCATTCATTACGTTCATTGATGATTATTCTCGTTATGGTTATGTATACCCTGTTCATGAAAAATCTGAAGCACTAGAAAAATTTAAAATTTTTAAGGCAGAAATTGAAAATCAATTGAACCTTAAAATTAAAATAGTGAGGTCAGATAGAGGAGGTGAGTATTATGGTAGACACACCGACTCGGGACAAAATCCAGGTCCGTTTGCTTTGTTTCTTCAAGCTAATGGCATCGTTCATCAGTTTTCAATGCCGGGGGATCCCCAGCAAAATGATGTAACTGAGAGACGAAATCGTACACTTATGGATATGGTACGAAGTATGATATGCAACGCTGACTTACCTGATTATCTATGGATGGAAGCATTAAAGACAGCCACACATATTCTAAATAGGGTTCCTAGTAAATCTGTCCCGAAAACACCTTATGAATTGTGGACAGGTCGAAAACCCAAATTGGGATACTTACGTGTTTGGGGTTGTCATGTTGAAGCTAAAATCTTCAATCCACAAATTAAGAAACTTGACCCTAAAACCATTAGTTGTTATTTCATCGGTTATCCAGATAGATCCAAAGGTTTTCGTTTTTATTGTCCATCTCATACCACTAAAATTGTTGAAACGAGATATGCTGTATTTTTAGAAAATGGCAAGAATAGTGGGAGTAGTGAAATTAGAAAAATGAATCTCGAGGAAAATCGGACTTACGTTCCAATCCCGATTATCCGTGAGGTTTCAAGTTCAACACCTCTTTTGGATGTTGTAGACACAACTAATCCACTACTTAATGAAGAACCCCACACTAATGAAGCTCCTGAACCTCCTGAAGAACCTTTACGTAGGTCGCAGAGGGAGCGAAAATCTGCAATTTCTAATGATTATATTGTATACCTAACCGAAGGATGCGATATTGGCAATGGAGAGGATCCTACCTCATTTAATGAAGCCATTATGAGCGATAAATCATCTCAATGGCTAGAAGGCATGAATGAAGAGATGAAATCGATGGAAATTAATGAAGTTTGGGACCTTGTTGATTTACCAACTGGATCTAAGCCAATAGGCTGTAAATGGGTCTATAAGACCAAGACAGACTCCAAAGGTAACATCGAAAGATTTAAGGCCCGACTTGTCGCTAAAGGCTTTACACAAAGGGAAGACATCCATTTTGATAATATATTTTCTCCAGTCTCAAAGAAAGACTCACTTAGAATTGTTTTAGCCTTAGTAGCTCATTATGATTTAGAATTACATCAGATGGATGTAAAAACTGCATTCCTTAATGGTGACTTGAAGAGAAACTTTTTATGACACAACCAGAAGGTTTTGTCGTAAAAGGCAAGGAACACATGGGATGTCGATTAAAGAAATTCATATATTGCTTAAAACAAGCATCTAGACAATGGTATCTTAAGTTTGATGAGGTGATAACTAACTTTGGATTTAAAGAAAATGTGATTGATCAATGCATATATCTTAAGGTTAGTGGGAGTAAGTTTATCATTCTCGTCTTGTATGTGGATGATATTTTGCTAGCCAGTAGTGATTTAGACATGTTATATGAGATCAAACGATTTCTTTCAAACAAGTTTGAAATGAAGGATCTTGGTGAAGCCACTTATGTTATTGGCATTGAAATTCATCGAGATCGGTCTCGTGGGATTTTAGGATTATCTCAAAAGGCATGTATTGAGAAAATGCTTAAAAATATAACATGCAAAACTGCTCCCCAAGTGTTGCTCCTATTGTAAAGGGTGACAAATTTAGCAAATTACAATGTCCTAAAAATGAATTAGAACGTGCACAAATAAAGCAAATTCCTTATGCCTCAGTGGTTGGGAGTTTAATGTATGCTCAAGTTTGTACACGTCCTGATTTGGCATTTGCAGTTGGTATGCTTGGTCGATATCAAATAGATCCAGGGATGGATCATTGGAAAGCTGTCAAAAAGGTTTTACGCTATTTACAAGGGACAAAAGACTATATGCTTACTTACAGAAAGTCAGATAACCTTGAGGTTATTGGTTATTCTGACTTTTCTGGATGCATTGACAGTAAGAAATCCACGTCGGATTACACATATATGCTTGCAAATGGACCAATATCATGGAAGAGTGTCAAGCAGTCTTTACGGGCATCTTCCATAATGCAAGTAGAATTTGTGGTATGCTATGAGGTTACTGCTAAAGCCATTTAGTTAAAGAATTTTGTACCTGGGCTTCAAGTAGTTAATAGTATTTTGAGACCACTCACATTATTTTGTGATAATGAAGCTGCTGTTTTCTTTTCTAAAAAACAACAAGTCAAGTGGTGCATCCAAGTGGATTGACATCAAATATCTTGTTGTTAGAGACAAAGTCAAAGATGGTACTATTGTCATACAACACATAAGAACACGGGCAATGTTAGTTGATTCACTAACAAAGGCTCTACCACCCAGTCTCTTTAGAGAGCATGTTGCCGGCATGAGTTTGGTAAATGTAATGTAATGTTGTTAATGACTAATGTGTATGACATTATATGTTGAAGCTTCAATGATGTGTTTGACTTTGATTTGTAAAACTTTGCTTCTTATTTTCTTGTGCACAATATTATTATTTAAGCAAACAAATTTATGAACCTAATGACTTATGTTGACTGAATTTGGAAAGATTACCAAATACCATAATTGATGGGGGTCAAATGATGACGTTAATTATTTGACTACATTGGTTTGGCTTGGTGATTCTGACTAAGTGAAGTATATGTTTTAATGAAATTTATGTTGGACAATTTTTGTATGTGCTTTTGTAAATGGAACTAATGATAATTGATGTTACGGCCAAGTGGGAGAATGTTATTATTATGTGGCCTATATTATTCCATTAAATAATTAATTAAAGTCATGCATGTCCATTAAGTGTGTTAGTGGGTAGTTATTTTGATGGAAAAAACTACCACACACAAAATTCTATAAATAAATGTTTTTGGTCCCAATTGTTGCCCTAGTTAATTTTCACCATCCTCTCTCTAAATTTTCTCCGAAAATTCAAGAGGATCGTCCATCATCAAGTCTAGGGAAAACAATTGAAGATCACTTCCCTAAAGTTTCGCTTCCGCTTTACGTTCTTCAAGATGTCTTTGACATCTAGTTGTAAGTGTTTTCATTAATGTTATTTTATATAGAATTTAGTAGTAGATATTGTTGTTTATCATGTTCTTAATGTATTAGAACATACTTATTTCTAACATGTAGATGTTAGGCCTATTAGATGGAACAATAACTCTTATATCAGGCTTCTTTTGTATTTAGTGATATTTGGCCAGAATAGGTTTTACAAACATAGCTCTAGAATGATGAGCAATTAACTGATTTCCAAGGTGATAGTTGGTCATTCATATTAGCCATAATATGACCACATATGGCATTTTGACAATATCTCTATAGCGAGAATTTGACATGGATTCTCTCTACAAATCAGTAGAAGGTCAAACTTGTCTTCATGTTGACTAAAACCTCCATAATTCTAGAGAAACAACCCTCTTCTCAATTGTATATGGATTAATAGGATTGGATGGATTTCAACAATAAAAAGAGCAAGCAAAAACTGAAGAGTATGTAAAGAACAATATGAACAAACCATCACTGTCTTGTCTTCCCCATTCCACCCAACCATATGGACGTTGGAGGATGGTATGGTGTTACTTCCCATCATGTCCTTTTGTGTTCCCAATTGGATGGCCTCCTTAGAAGATTGCTTAATCCTAAACATACCACATGGGGACAGGGTTTTCATCATCATAAACTCCATCTCTGGTGCTTAGATTCTGAGGAGACAATACATCCATCCATGTGACCATAACTATCTCTACCAAAGTTCAATCATCAATGGATCCCCTCATGGATCAGTGAAGTTTGGATTTGGAATACAAGGGAGCAAGTACATGAGATCTAATATAAACATATAGGTCGACCTGTGAAGGCTCTTGTATTGTTCACACGTAGACGCGAAGAATAATTTTTAACATGTGTATGGATTAGGGTTGTATTTCAAGAAATTTATGCTCATGGTTTCTCGCCTAAATATTTGAGTGCTGAATACAGAGAAAGTGATAAATCAACCAAACATAAGATATCATATTTGGTTACTATCTACCTCGTTTTGTATTTAAATTTCTCCTTAATCTGGTGTAACATAGAGAGAGATTAATTTCCTTCTATCTTCTTGAGGCAACTGGGTTTTCATTTCTACATGGTACCATAAATAAACAATACTTGTTATACATGATAAGGCCAAAGTTAATAAAAAAACACATGTTTTGGATCTAATCATGTCGCTACCATCCCTGCTGGGTCCTGGTATTGCAAACCAGGCACCATTAAACCCTCTCTTATCTCAGTATTAATCATGTCTATAAAATACACACCACTGGTTTTTAATCACTCTGATTGCATGAGCTGTAATGCCTGGTCGGCAAGGAGCACTTGCTTTAATTAACAACACACATCACAACACCTTCTTCAACATTGGTAGGCATGGTCAACAATATTCAATGTTAGTTAATTAGTGAACACCAAAGCAAGATTTAAAATGTAGATTCTACTCTAATCACACCAAAGACAAATCAAGAATAAACAAAGCCACCACCCATGCAAACAAAAACTGGATTCCGAACACTATATCACAATACCACTCTAGCTCTATTTCATTGTAGACATCAAACACAGCACCATACTATGATCTCAAAGTTTTATATTTGTATTTTTTTGTTTATTATGTTTTTGTGTCTAATATATACAAGTGGGGTTATAGAGTGACAGCAACTGTTGAATGACTTGCCTGTTGGACAGCCCACAAGAGAAATAAATGGTCTGAGATTCCTACTTGTTGGAACCAAAAAAAAAAAGTTCAAGATTTGCAGTATGGAACAGAGTTGCATTAATAGTTCGATATATTTTTGTATGATTTTGACAGAGTAGAGATCATATACCCATACGTGCTGTTATTTATGAAATTTTGATTGGTCGGGCGTTTTTTTAAAGATCAACAGTGGATAACACTGTATATGGTGTGTATTCATCCCATTGTTTCTCACTCGAAGTAATGTCACATTTAAAATAAAATAAAAATCTTGTGATGAGTAAATGACTTTTTTGACAATTATGTCTTAAGTAATACTAAACATGGTGGTCTCTGGTGTAAGTTGGAAAATACATTTTTATTGAAAACATGTCAAAAACAATACGTTCAGATTCTTGAGATTTTGGAATTTTCACATGATTTAGTTTCACTTTGAACATTTTAAATTGACGCAAAATGCTAATGAAATACGATATATACAAACGGTCAAGTATGTATCCATGATGTTCTTTCGTTTCACGCATAATTTTGTAGTTTATGCGAATCAACGAATGCAAGGATCCTAACATGAAGTTTTAAAAACCATAATCTACGTACATAGACATGAATATGACATGTTTATCCAAACAAGGACATATGGTATTTTATCAAGCCTAACATTGTAAATCTTGTCATCTCAGAGGCACTTAAAATTCATAAATGATATTTCAAAAACATCATCATAAAACGTTGTAATTAATCTTGTAAATTCTACTTCTTGAATACTGAATATCTTTTAATTTTTTTAATATTATTTATTTTCTCGATGGAACATATGGTGGTACACACATAAGCATCAAAGGAGGAAGAGAAGAAAATAGAGCTTCTTTGCAACTACTAGACTTTAATATGCAACATTTGATTGAGGTAGTAGTTCCTAAACCTTGATTTGAGACCTTAATTCACCTATTGTATGGCATTGTGTGGTTCATAGCACACTATTTATCTTAATGAGTGGCAAAAGCTTATTCATAAAAAAACATTTGATTGAAGTAATCTCAAAGTGATTATCTTGCTGTGTATATGAATAATGAATATATGAAATAAGCTTGTATGAGATGGACGACGACCCACTGTGCATGTGGGTCAGGAACACCCATGCGATCATGTTGCAACATTTCATGGACTATATTGCTTTCAAAACAAATTGCTTTTTAAGAAAACATTTTATCAACAAAATTAAAAAATAATTATTGCAGATCTACAAATCTTGTATCTAATTACTACCCATACGTGCGATAGAGATGTTTTCATGTGGTTTGGTGTTGGAGTGTCTTTGGTTCGCAAGACAAACTGATCAGATGTTAGACGTGCAGAGATGATAAACAATGGGAAAGCCAGCTACCATGCTTGTTGGAAATCCTCACGTAATTGCGTTGTAATCTTGATTATTTCATTAAAAATGAGAGATGGACTCTTAGTTGTGGACTTGTGGTGGTAATAATATTGGTTGTACTCAAGGTGTACGTACGTGCAAGGTGGTTTCAAGAAATATAATTAAGGTTGTTCTAGCTTTTTGTTTAAAACTTAAAAAAACAACAACTTGATTATCGTATTTGAACAGCATTATTAAACAAAGTTATTATGCTCTTGCTTTGTCTCATAGAGTTGAGTAATCTTTGGACATCAACGAAATTCGACTCCAACACAATATTTGAAAAATGAAGAGAAAATACATTATAAGAACATAAGAATTATTGAAGTTAATCACACAACAAAAGAAGTCCTAAAGCTAGTCTGAATATGAACCAGGATCCATATCTCAGCTCACATCAGTACCAAACTTTTTTGAATCATAATCTCTGGTGCATAATTTTGTAGAAAATTCTACTTAATTTACATGCATGCGTGTGTGTGTGATTGAGGGGCTCTTATTAGTTTCGTTCAGAATTTAAAAAAACTAATTTTCTCAGAAGAAAAGAAACAGGTATATAAGCACTACTTTGTAGCTTACTCGTATCATATATATCATTTAATAAATACATCCTACCAAAATAGATTGGCATAAAATGTATCCTACATTTAGGTGCCCAAAAACTTTCAACAAATTAAGAATTATTTTTGTAATATATGAATGAGAGTTATTAATATTCTAGAATCTAAATAAATTTCACAAAGACCAATTGCAGTGTGCCAAACTGTTGATCTTACTAGTGAAGTGAACACTGAATCCAAGGCTGATGATCATTGGTTCATCCAAATCTCTCATACTTCCACAATGTACAACTGTTGAAACGTGTTTGGTGCATTTCATAGTTTCATTTACATAAATTTCGTGTTTCCAAATTGTTTTCTTCTTCTTCTTCTGTGGGTCGAATCAGCAACTAGATAAGCACACGTAGGATGCCACTGAATCCTAAAATCAGCTCCTCCCACATGAAGAGGAGTGTCTCCGAACGTGGATCGATGTCATGTCAAGACACTGACATATCTTTAATTCTCCTTGAGGAATACAACGAACATATGCATTACATTCTGTGTACATATATAGTAGCACACCATTTTTGTAAAATTATAATTTATGAAATCGTTTGACTTTTCTGTAGTTTACTTCACTTGTTCCTCGTTCAAATGAAGGTCTACACACATGATTATGTATTTTTCTACTTAATATGCCCTTCCAAATGTATATTTCAACTTGCCGAAAGACTAATTGAATGAGAATGATATGTAAATTTAATCCCAATGTTTATAACAAACCCGTGATCAAGTAAGAAAGGATTACGTTATCTTCGTACTAAAGTTAAATCTTTCGGGTTTGTAAAAGGAGTTTGTATTTGCTTAAGCCTTCAATTCGATGTATTTAACAATATACACCCATATTTTTGTGATTTGCTTGTGTACATAATTAAGAAATTTGCAAAATTTAGATCTCCTAAGATAAAACAAATTAATCCTTAATGGGAAACAAAAGAAAATAAAAAACAAAAACTACAAAAACCGAACTTAACCGCCCTTTCCAAAACATTCTTACTAACAATTATTCACAAAAATCTTATCTTAATAATTGAAATTAAATCTAGCATTTTTATAAAGCTACCTTTGTTTTTCTTACTTGACAAAAAAGGAGTTTGGATGGGAGGGGATCCGACTCCCACCCGCCTAAACATGATGTTGGATTTCATGGAGTTGGGCTTCCAACGTGACAATCGAGGTATATTTTGTATTGGAATGGAAAAACTCATGGTAGGAGCTTCCGGTAGTTCCTCCACTTATTTGATTTTTGTGATCATTTGACCTCCGTTGATTCCAACATATACCTGCATAAACTTTTATTTAATCAAAGTTTGTGAGTAATTTCGGGATTACTTTAACAATACATTTGAGGTTTCTAGAAACATTCTCCCTATCCAAACAATTCACAACCTCTAAGACCATAAATAACCATGTCCGGGCTATCCCACCCGTCTTGCTCTCTCTCTGCCACTGACTAAGACCATAAATAACCATATCGGGCTACCCCACCCTCCTTGCTCTCTTTGTCACGTCAGCTCACTCAACCCACCCAAAAAATCATTTAACCACACCCGAGCTACACCCATCCACCTACATTTTCTCCCACCCACGTCATTTGGAGATCAATCCTGGGTAAAATTAAAAAACACAAAAAATTCTACAAAATCAAAACAAATAAAAAATATATTTTCAGAAAAAAATTCTAGAAAATTAATTTAAAACGAATTTAAAAACATTTCAACAAATAACAAAAATAAAAAAATAAAAAAAACGGGTCAAGGGGGGGGGGGGGGGGTGGGGGACACATGCCCCCCACCCAACAGGGTGCCCGGGCACGCGCCCAACCGTTAACGATGCTCTAAGGAAGAAATTGACCCTAAATCTACGTTCTAAGAAGTTGATTTCACACGCACACAAAAATCATATCTAGAAAGTAGCATCCTTGATTATAAGTTAGAAAACTACACTGGTCACTGAATATAAGATATGCACACACTACTGTATGCTATACTTTGATGAAAATGAATTATGATATGATTGATATCATCACGTGGAACACAAGCCAACCCCCTTCCAATGCATTATGCATGCAGTCATGCAGACCCAGCAATGGCAACCTCGCGGCCTCATGTGCGACACCACCCCGGCGGTGGGACCCAGTGGGGGTAGATGAAGACACAGCACAGGACCCCGCCTGGCTAGAGAGGGACACCTGACACGAGCCAGATTAAAATACGCACCCGACCCACGAGATCTAGTCCACGAGAGATTCCCTCTCTCCGCCACCCCATGGCTCGCCTTCCTAGATCGACATGTCGGGGGCTTGTCTTCCCGAGATCACCACATGCCTACGTGGTTCGGGCTCCGCTGTCCGGAAGTTTCGTGGAGCCACACTGCTCCACGTTACCCATGTATATATGGTTCTTAATTACCTCAACATCAATTTATTTTTTTCTTGGCCTTTTGTTTTATCTTTCTTTGGGTGTGCATTGGCGATCATGATTCTCTTTTGTCTAAATTAATTAAATTAAGGATTGTTATATTAGGCCCGACCATGACAGTTGTAATGTTGTGTTTCCGAATTACGTTAACGGTAATGTATTTGCATGTGAGATGAGAATGAGTAATGACAAAGTTTTGATTTTTATTTCTTTTATTTACATTGAATGCATGATAATGACACGAAGCATGTAATCCAAATGTGTTGCTTGTGATTTGGACGCCAACTACCGTTTACTTTTTAACTCTACGCTAATGATGATCAGCTTAAGCTAGGTAGAGTCAAGTGGCTGAAGGGGTCGTCGTACTTAATGGCGTATATAGCTCAGTGTTTCGTGGCTCCAATTATTGCAAATGGTTTCAATTATCATGTCTTTTACATTTGTTAAGAACTTTTGCTGTTTATCTGTCTGAAACAGTGAAAATTAATTAAAGTAATACTACCCTCGTTGTACCTTGATTAAAACTTCTCAAGACGTGAATTGCGGGTTTTTTAAATGTAATCGACTAAACTGAAAATCTTCTAAATTAGACTCATTTATATTGGAAAAATTGGACTACTCATTTTAAGTTTTCGTCAAATAACACAAACTTCTCACAAACTAATCATATTTTTTCAATCTAAACATGAAGAATATTTTTCAAATTATTTTTAACACAAAATTCTAACACGATTACAAAATTATCTGAGTACATGAACACGACATGATTAACAAGGTTTGTGACCAAGACACAAAATAATCTCTAAAAAATAACCTCTCACCATCCCCACTTATCAAAACCCTAACTTATCTTAACCCAAATTAGCATCCTAACAACTTCCCATTCCAACCCAAGTGGTTTCTCCAGTGGTTCGTTCCCCTCCACCCCCATCCAGCCTGTCACTCCCTCACTACACGACAAAACCATCCCCTATAAATACCCCAACTCCCCTCCCTCAAGCAACCAAATCATCAAAACCCAAACCAAAAAGCTTCCAAAAAACTCGAAACAAAAAAATAATCACAAACAAGGACAGAAAGCAAAAATACCTTTGCAAAATGGGAGGTTGTTATTCCAGTCCGGCGATGGAAGGACCGGCGACGGCGAAGGTTATACTCCGGGACGGCACTCTCCGGGAGTACACATACCCGACTAGGGTGTTCGAGGTTCTAAGGAAGGAGCCGGAGGAGGCCTTCCTCTGCAATGCCGACGAGATGGAGTTCGAGGGGGCTCCGGCGGAGGTGGCGCCGGAGGAGGCGCTCCAGGAGGGGCAGATCTACTTCGTCTTGCCGGAGAAGATGAGGAGGAGGAGGTTGACGGCGGAGGATATGGCGGCGTTGGCGGTGAGGGCGAGTAAGGCGCTGGCGGTGAGTGGGGAGATTAGAGGGGTTGTTCCGGCGCCGTGCCGGAGAGTGGCCATGGTTTCTCCGGTGGTATCCGCCGGAGGGAGGAGGAAAGGGGGAAATAAGAGGGTGTTTGCGCCGGATCTGAGCGCGATTGAAGAGTAGATGGACGGTTGGGATGGAGTGGGGATTAATTAATTAATTAATCAAGTGTGAATATAGGATTTTATTTTTAAATTATTTTTTAGGATAAGATGAATTGAGAAATTGTGTGTAAAATGCACGTTTGGTTTGGCTGATGAAAGTAAAGGAAATTTGGCCACTTTTTTGTTATGATATTTTGTTTGTGGAGATCTTTTGGAATGTGTGGTTAATTAACTGTTGATACTATTAATTTTCGATAATAACTCAATTTTGAAAGTTAAAAAGGACGACCGGTAATCACTAGAAAAATCCAGAACACAAAATGTAGAATCCCTTTGTGGAGTTCATTTTGCAACAAAATGATTCGGAGGTTCAATTTCTGAGTGCAACAATTTTTTCAGGATTATTTCGAAAACCTTTTAATAGCCACTATACAGAATCATTTTTCCTTTAATTTAGAGATTTGATTCTTGAGCGTGACAATTTGTTCGGGATTTTGTCATTTTGTGAGACGATTGCTAAGAATCTTTTGTTTTTTTAATTTAAAATGAAGATCATAGTTTATATATTTGCATTTAGAGAAATTTAATGAAAGCTCTCGTGTGGTGTGATGTGAAGCTCAGCAGCAATAGATCTAATTAGTCAATGCAAGTACACTTAGTGAGCGCTTATGGAGATAATTAAGGCAAAAGAGGAATCACAACAAATTCATGATGGCAATAAACAATTTCGGAATTTCCTTCATCTTGTAAATTCAATATCCATTTCTCAAATTCCTTTAAATTATATTTTGGGTGGAAATATCAAATATATAGAGGCTACCCATTATATTTTGTGTGTGTGTGTGTATATATATATATATATATATATATATATATACACAACTTAATTTTAGTTCTCAAATTCGGTTCATGTTTTGTGTCCTAACAAATACCAGACAATAACGGAACAAGTCGACTTCATTGAAGTGTAACCAAAACCAGAAACAAGCTGTGCTGTTGCACTTACTACTTACTCATTTGTGGAGGAGAGGATATATTCTTTTGAGTTTATTTGGGTCCTACAATTAGGTGCATTATATGTTCCAAACGAACCACTTTTTAACTGTTGATGTCTTGTCTCAATCCACTTCACTTTAATTCCCAATCAACCATCGTTTTGTCGTCCCACCAAAACTAATATCTCTTTGATGGTGGCTGCTGAGGTTTACTACTTAACTGGTTAACTGATTCAATCAATAGTAATTATTATTATTATTAGGTGAATGTTAATTCACTGGGTCGTAGTAATTAAGATTTATCTTAGGCTTGTCCATAGTAGAGTCTGATTTGTTTAACCCTGAAATTCATTAGGTTGTGAACAATTATTTCGTCGTTAATCAATGCAATTGGGTCTTTAAAGTGCAAAAAAGTTGTAGTTACTATCATAATATAATTATGTTTTAATTTTTGTGATTTGAGAATACTATTATGGACATTATTGTTTCTCTTTCGATACACAATCAGGGGATTGAGTTTGAATAATTCGTTGTCAAATTGAAGAGTGGTATGATGTGCAGATGGTCAGATAAATAAGAATAACGTAACAATCTTTAGAATTTGAAAAACCATGCACGTAAAGTAGTAAAATTCAAGTTAAAACATTTATAGGCCCTTCTATGTGAAATTTCGTTTCCATTTTCCATGGCGTTCGTAATGTAACATATATATTATGATGTTTATAATATATACAAGTGCGGCAAAGTTAATATTGTATTAGTTAGTTAGAGTCAGTAGTCTCTTTTTGCAGGAAGCTATAATGACCAGTACAAAAGCTTGAATATAATTTTGCACGTTTAGATACATAGCTGATTGATTTTTGTTGCGTGAGGACATGCCTGCTAATTAATTATCTTAAGAGCACATGGTTTAAGCATTATTGTTGCATTTTTGCATCTTAACCCTCTATTTATCCATACTTTTCAGAGTTCTTTAATTTTATTTGTCGTAACATATACCATCCTATTTTATTTTAGTTCAATTTGTTTTGATGTCAATGCACGACATATATATAGTAAACTCAGTTGATAAATCTGCAGGCATTAATGATGCATCTGAAACCAAAGATTTTAGTCTTGATGAATGGAGTTTCATCATATGATGTGGTTAAAATTAGATAAAAAAAGTCTTGTGTGGAAAAAAAGGGTGTAGTAGTACTTCAAAACAGCCTTTTTACACATTCACACAATACTTTCCTTGTGTTGTGTTCACACAATACTAATTATCTTCTTCCCGAAAACTACATGCACTTTATATTACACTATACACTTTTTAGGGACCATTGTATTATTCATCTCATATCAATGGACCCCCAATGATTGTCCTTCCAAAGGTAAAGCAATGGACTAAAGGTTCACAACCACATTGAACACTGTACATGTTAGATCAAATAATCCAATCGACTAATAGACTTTGTTGGGTTATATATGATCCAAACAGACATTGTTGGCTAATATTACTCATGAAGGAATAAGTGACCAGCACAAACAGACATTTGTTGGGTTATATATGATCCAAACAGATCAAAATAAATGATCCAAATAAGTGACCAGCAAGCACATCAAAAGGAAGGTCATCGGATCCAAAACAGCTTGGCAATCAGGATAGAGACAATGAACTACTCGCCATGGTTGCAAAGAGAAGTGACTCTATGATCATCAGAAGCACGTCACTGATTCACTGATCACTCCAGTGACCAATCAACTCGTCTCCATAAAGTTGGAAAGAGCATGCATGATTGGTCTCAAAATTAAGGCTCACCAGAAGTTGGTATATGCAATGATGAGTTAGCTAGAAAACTAGTTCAATTTGGTAAATTACTCATGAAGTCCAACGATCGGCTCACAATTTCGAATTTGGATCTTCTTCACATTTAGATTCTTAAAGAATTGGAGAGAAGTTCAGCCCCACGGTGTAGAACCCCTTTCGTGAACGTTTGATATCATAGCTAGCGTCAAGTCATAGGTCTAGTAACTAGAACCAAATGTAGTATGTGGTTCTCACGATTCAAAGTCATGTAACACTTCAATAAAACACACATAATAGGGGTAACTTATAGTAATATTACGTGTGACACTTAGTTTACGCAGTTCCGACCATATAAATCTCCAGAACTATCGATAAGACTTGTCATGAGATACTCAAAAAACTTGACCAAATCTTCACTCGGTTGTAACAATTACAAATAATATCATGTAATAAAGTGGGTTACAAATGTTGAATAAAAAATCAGTAGAATTCAGATTAAGCCAAAGTACAAATTCATGTTTAGAAAAATAAAGAAACGAAGAATAATGATCGGAAACGAATTTACAAACTGAGCCGTCTAATTCCAACTTGCCTCAGAGAAAATATTGCCCCTACGTACCACTACGATGAGTTTGACGTTTTTCTCCCAGGATAGAAGGTTTCCTTCGTCAAACAATCGACGAACCTCGAAAACAACGCGAAACCTCACAAGATCTGACCACCAGAGAACACTGGAATCGGAGGAGCAATGCATTTTTTTCAATTAATCTTGAACTCTCCAACAATACATTAATTATATCAGATAATGTTTTATTCTTTCATTCAACGATCTCATTAGATTGTGGGGAATGTGACGTCATTACCTCATGAACTATGCTAGACTCCTGACAAACTTGTTCGAACATGTTAGACGTATATTAATCATCTCTATCATATCTCAACCTCTTAAGTTTCTTTTTAGTTCGAGTCTCTGCTTCGTTCATAAAAATAAGGAACTTAGACAACACTTCATCATTAATTTCAAAAGATAAACATAACAATATTTTGAACTATTATCAATGAAAGTGATAAAAAAATTTCTTTTATGCTTAGTTAACATGTCATTAAATTCACAAATATCAGTGTGCACGAATTCTAAAATATGTGTATATCTAGTCACATAATGAAAATGTTTCTTTGGTTATTTAGCTTGTACACACTTGACATTTTTTATTCTCAATGACTTACTTAGGAATCATATCTAAATTCATCATTCTTTTCAAACATTGATAATTCACATGTCCCAGACGTATATGCCAAACATCATAAGATTCAATGGAACAAACAACAATAGAAGACACATCCTTAGCAGAAACAACATTACAATTATAAAAACTGGGTTCAACATGAAGTAAAAACACAACATAAGACAAGTACCCTTTGCCAATAAAAGTAACAGAAAGAACAGTCACAACTTTGTTACATTTAAAAGTCATTTCCTAATCCTCAACTACTACACACAGACCACTAATGATAATACGACGAATAACAAACACATGGTGCGTCATGTGCAGCGAAATAACCCATCCTGAAGATAATTTCAACTCGATACGTCCAACACAAAGCACATTTGCAACATTCCCATCGGTCATCATCACTGATTTTCCTTCAACATGTTGGTAAAAGACAAACATGGACTTGTCAGTACATAAATGCACATTAACGTTAGTGTCAACCAACCACTCATGTGGTTCATAAATGGATAGAACTTGAGGATTAACAGAAATAAACTTATTATTTGTCTCGTTCTTGCCAGTCAAAACATTGAAATGTGGAGTCAAATCAGTGTTACATTGTTGGCGTTTGACTTTCTTGGAAGGACATTAGTCCAGTGCCAAACCTGTCCATAATTCCAACATTATTTGTTTGTTTGTTTTTTCTGAATTTTGACCCTAGGTTTTATCTTAATAGAAGATTGTGGTTTTTCTTTGAAATGTGACTTAGATGATGATTCAATTAATATAAGGGCTTTGGGTTGGAACTCTACATGCATCACTTGTTTTTCACCACGATGTTTCTCATCGATTGCAATAGCAACCATGATGTCATCCATAGTCAGTTTTCATCTCCTTTGCTTAAGGTGAAGGGAATGTGTTCTAAAAGTTTTACTTTTAAATGTCAATTATTATGAATTGAATGAGAAATCATTTTGTTCCTTGTTTATGTTATTCGTCTTTCAGAAGTGTTAAGGAAGAGACTCTTGGTCCTTAACCGTAGAGCTCTAAAAGATATTGGTTTACATAAAACAAAAGATATTCGCAATCATGGTAATTAACATGGGACATTAATTACCGGGTTAAGATTGTCGTGTTTGGTCATAGATCATTGTAGCTCTACAAGTGAGTGACAACACGGGTATGCAAAAGAGGAAAATATTACTTTTGTATACTGAATAGACCTAATAAGTAAAATATTATAGAAATATGTTTCTGTGTCATTAATATTTTACTGTGTCTTTGGTCCTTTGATATGAGACTTATATCTAATCACTTAAGGAATACTTAATTAGATCAGTGTCTTGAACTATCGATCAGTGTAGTGTAAAGGCATTGGTTGGTTAAGTACAACTTTCGTTGGAGAAGATAGTTAGTCAAAAGATTATCATTGCCCTCTTAATTGAGTGATGATATTAGTGGGCCCCTTGATAAAGCAAAGTTATAATGTGCACAATGTGATTTGAGTTAAGTCACATATTTATAACTAGCTTAAAGAGATCAAGAAATGAATACTAATACAAAGATGACACAACACTACTTTGTGTGTATTCTTAATATCATGAGGCAAGGGACGGACACAAGTGGTGCACTCCATCACTAAATGGATCGGGTTTTGGTTCGAGTGGAATTAAGACATCTAACTAATTGGGAGCTATAATGTGTAGCTAGATACCGCTTATAGCTTGTGATATTAAGCTCTTAATATCACTGCCAACTTAGTTTAGATCCTCCCATAGGTCACACCACAAAACTGGGAAACGATTAATGGGGATTTTGAGTTCATAGGATGTGTCGGGTTTCATGTAGAAAATATGACACATGGGGTGAACAAGCAAAATCAAAATTATGTTGTGATTAATAACATAATTAGAATCTAAATTAAATTCATATGTGATGTAAATATTATGAGGTGTAATGATTGATCATTACATAGGATATATATGCTACATAAGTTGTGAATCTACTACTAATCCCAAAATGTCAAATTTTGTAGGGGTTAAAACCGAAATTTGACAAGTCTGCGGAACAGTGCTCCAACGGTCGACCGGTTAGCAGTAAACAGTCGACCGATAGGGCACGGTTGACCGGACATGTCTCGACCGATAACAGGGAATTTTCATCTGTTCGAACGGTCGACCGAATGTGATCGGTCGGTCGACCGAACATAGCGATGAAATAATTCCTGTTACGAACGGTCGACCGAGTTATTGAACGGTCGACTGAAACCAGGTTCGAGCGGTCGACCGAACCTACAAACGGTCGACCGGTCCAGACGGTTAATGCAGAATTAATTTAAGAATTAATTAGATCATGCATGGAATTGGTCCATAATTGATTTAATTTGTGGCTAATATTATTTATTATTAAATAATGGATGATTAGATGGAATTTTGCATGAAATCATGGGCAAGATGTTGCACATGAATAGGTAATTTGGAGATAACTTATAAATACAAGTTATCTCATTACCTCCTTAGTTGAATTAATTCATTGTTTTTCATGCAAAATCTCTCTCCTTAATTCTCCACAAAATTTCCACAAATTCTTAAGTTTAGATTTAGTTTCAAGAGGTCATCTTCTCAAGGAAACTAAAGGGGTTAGTAATTGGATTCTAAACTCTATTGGAGATCGAGAGGCTAGCTCTTCTCTCTCCAATCTCGTTTAGAGTTTGGTGAAATCTCGGAGGCATCCGGCGCAGCAACAAGCATCCACAGCGTCTCCGAATCTTCAAGAAGTTTTAGAGAACTTCTAGATATGAATTTCGTAGACTCATGTTTGTTTTAATAAGTTTTTAAAACTAGTTATTGAAACAAACCAATACATGCATGAAATAAATCGTAGAAAATTGTAGATGATCCTTATTATACATAAAAATTTAGAGAATATATATGTATAATTAAACATGAAATCCAACATAAGGGACATACTAAAGTCCTTCCAGGATCGAGAGAATTTCTCGATAATTGACATTACGAGAAACTTCTTAGGAAGCTTCATGTCAGCATCTTTTAAGCCATGGATTAAGATCATAAATTGATGGGCATGTTCTGTAGCTGACTTGCTCTCAACCATCTGAAACTTTAAGAATTTTCCAACATAATACTTTTCATGCGCTAAGTCCTCAGTATTATACATTTTGTCAATTTCACCCACAAATCCTTAGCGAAAACAGAGGCAAAGGATGACAGACAGTATAATCGAAGAGCACGTTGGATAAAGCCAACAAAATATAACCTCGACGCAATTTATCCCTCTCAATCCACAACGCTTGTTCTGCTTTGGTTTTAGGATCTTCAGTTTTAGAATATTGGAAAATCTTTTCAATTACATCAACCAAACCAATAATGGTCAACTGGATTTTCATACGTTGCTACAAAGATTTTAAATTCTTCTCGAAATTCGACTTGCCTTAAAGAAAATATCGTCTCACGTACCAGTGCGATGACTCTGATATTTTCTCCCAGGATTAAACAATTCATTTCTCGAAAGAGCGCACACCGAAGTCGATGAACATCGAAAGTAGCGCAGAACCTCATAAGATCTGACCGCCAGAGAACATTGGAATAGTAGCAAAATTGCTAGAGAGAGTTTTTTCGTTGAGAGAGAGAGAAAGATTAAAAACATGTATCATGTGAAAATTTGAATGTGATATATATATATATATATATATATATATATATATATATATATATATATATAACCACCAAGAACTTAAATACAATAAGCAATCAACTCGAGTACCGAACAGAACGGGACGGAACGGGCACACACGTATGTGTGGAGAATTATTTATTCATCTTTTTCTACCTACAAAAGGTCATGGGAAGAGAATGTTTCAAGCTTTTAACTTTCCTAATTTACGGCTAAAAAAATGTGAGCACATGACACAATAAACCTCATCTTTGACTTACATTGAATTTTTTCAATTAAGTTGTGATAGGTCTAACCTAAACTTAAAAATCCAACACACACCCTTGATGACAACCATAAAAAATCATAACCACCGGTTAATGGTCCTTACAAAGTTTAACACTGAAATTATTGTTGCAGACCCATGTCATGAATGTTTGGATGTGTGACAACATCTGTATGTGTGCTAGATTCCTACATCGTTACACCACATCACATCTATACCTTTTGAATTTAATGGTAATAAGCTGGTCTTTTAAGATGCATGTCAGTGAGCCACAAAATCTCCACAAGCCTACGTACAGATGAGTAGATGACCACTTCTAACGACAAGAACCAGCTGTTTTGCTGGTAAAAGGACCACACGCCATTAAGCTCCAATCCATGAATGGAATGTCATTAATTAAAGTTGGTGGGGGTAAAGCTTAATGGCAGTTTGTTTCCTGTTTCAGACATTGATATTGGCTGCTGTTTTGCAGGGATGGATGAAAAATTCCACACGTTTTCACTTTGTTGGCAAATCACATTACTTTCTTGCACTCTAGACTATTTTTATGAGAGACTACTTTTCGTTTACATTGAGGTATTGATTCCAGTTCTTTGTTGTAAACTGTGGGTTGGTTTGTGTCATCTGGATTTGTAAGAACAGTTTTGCAAAAGAGAGATTCTAAACGACGGGATTTCTTTTTGGAAAGTGGATTGGTGATATATTATATTTCGAACCGTGATAGACGGACGCGCGCGTCACGGACGCGCCTTACGTGGATCTGTACAGCTCAGATATTTTTCTTTGAGTCAGCGTCCAGTCAGCGAAATTTCTCTTCGTGCGTTTTGGTCTTTTTAAAAAACACCGGTTCTTTAAGTTGAACGATTCATTTCCCAATACACAGATAAGACAGTGTGCAGACCCTAGGACATCGTGCAATCTCATTATTCGTGCAGATCCCACACTTATCATAATAAAATATTTGTTTTTAAGTTTTACGTTGGATCAACTTAATTTGTCTAGCTTACTTTATGTGTGTGTGCAGTTTACATTATGTGTTTGTCCTGTTTACGTTATGTGTATGTCCGGAATAAGTGTATATTGTTGTACGGAATAAGTGTATTTGTTGTCCGGAATAAGTGTATTTGTTGTCCGGTTTAAGAATAAAGTGTGTCCAGAAACGGAACATAAAGTTTGTCCAGAATAAGTTGATTTGTTGTCCGGAATAAGTGTATTTGCTGTCCGGAATAAGTGTATTTGCAGTCCGGAATAAGTGTAGTTGTTCAGAATAAGAAGAAAGTGTGTCCAGAAACGGAACATAAAGTTTGTCCGGAATAAGTTGATTTGTTGTCCGGAATAAGTGTATTTGATGTCCGGAATAAGTGTATTTGCAGTCCGGAATAAGTGTATTTGATGTCCGGAATAAGTGTATTTGCAGTCCGGAATAAGTGTATTTGATGTCCGGAATAAGTGTATTTGCAGTCCGGAATAAGTGTATTTGATGTCCGGAATAAGTGTATTTGCAGTCCGGAATAAGTGTAGTTGTCCAGAATAATAAGAAAGTGTGTCCATAAACGGAACAGAAAGTTTGTCCGGAATAAGTGTATTTGCTGTCCGGAATAAGTGTATTTGCAGTCCTGAATAAGTGTAGTTGTCCAGAATAAGAAGAAAGTGTGTCCAGAAACGAAACAGAAAGTTTGTCCGGAATAAGTGTATTTGCTGTCCGGAATAAGTGTATTTGCTGTCCGGTTTAAGAATAAAGTGTGTCCAGAAACGGAACATAAAGTTTGTCCGGAATAAGTTGATTTGTTGTCCGGAATAAGTGTATTTGATGTCCGGAATAAGTGTATTTGCAGTCCGGAATAAGTGTATTTGAATTCCGGAATAAGTGTATTTGCAGTCCGGAACAAGTATAGTTGTCCAGAATAATAAGAAAGTGTGTCCATAAACGGAACAGAAAGTTTGTCCGGAATAAGTGTATTTGTTGTCCGGAATAAGTGTATTTGTTGTCCGGTTTAAGAATAAAGTGTGTCCAGAAACGGAACATAAAGTTTGTCCGGAATAAGTTGATTTGTTGTCCGGAATAAGTGTATTTGATGTCCAGAATAAGTGTATTTGCAGTCCGGAATAAGTGTATTTGATGTCCGGAATAAGTGTATTTGCAGTCCGGAATAAGTGTATTTGAATTCCGGAATAAGTGTATTTGCAGTCCGGAATAAGTGTAGTTGTCCAGAATAATAAGAAAGTGTGTCCATAAACGGAACAGAAAGTTTGTCCGGAATAAGTGTATTTGTTGTCCGGAATAAGTGTATTTGTTGTCCGGTTTAAGAATAAAGTGTGTCCAGAAACGGAACATAAAGTTTGTCCGGAATAAGTTGATTTGTTGTCCGGAATAAGTGTATTTGATGTCCGGAATAAGTGTATTTGCAGTCCGGAATAAGTGTATTTGATGTCCGGAATAAGTGTATTTGCAGTCCGGAATAAGTGTATTTGATGTCCGGAATAAGTGTATTTGCAGTCCGGAATAAGTGTATTTGATGTCCGGAATAAGTGTATTTGCAGTCCGGAATAAGTGTAGTTGTCCAGAATAATAAGAAAGTGTGTCCATAAACGGAACAGAAAGTTTGTCCGGAATAAGTGTATTTGCTGTCCGGAATAAGTGTATTTGCAGTCCGGAATAAGTGTAGTTGTCCAGAATAAGAAGAAAGTGTGTCCAGAAACGGAACAGAAAGTTTGTCCGGAATAAGTGTATTTGCTGTCCGGAATAAGTGTATTTGCTGTCCGGAATAAGTGTATTTGTTGTCCGGTTTAAGAATAAAGTGTGTCCAGAAACGGAACATAAAGTTTGTCCGGAATAAGTTGATTTGTTGTCCGGAATAAGTGTATTTGATGTCCGGAATAAGTGTATTTGCAGTCCGGAATAAGTGTATTTGAATTCCGGAATAAGTGTATTTGCAGTCCGGAATAAGTGTAGTTGTCCAGAATAATAAGAAAGTGTGTCCATAAACGGAACAGAAAGTTTGTCCGGAATAAGTGTATTTGTTGTCCGGAATAAGTGTATTTGTTGTCCGGTTTAAGAATAAAGTGTGTCCAGAAACGGAACATAAAGTTTGTCCGGAATAAGTTGATTTGTTGTCCGGAATAAGTGTATTTGATGTCCGGAATAAGTGTATTTGCACTCCGGAATAAGTGTATTTGATGTCCGGAATAAGTGTATTTGCAGTCCGGAATAAGTGTAGTTGTCCAGAATAATAAGAAAGTGTGTCCATAAACGGAACATAAAGTTTGTCCGGAATAAGTGTATTTGCTGTCCGGAATAAGTGTATTTGTTGTCCGGAATAAGTGTATTTGTTGTCCGGTTTAAGAATAAAGTGTGTCCAGAAACAGAACATAAAGTTTGTCCGGAATAAGTGTATTTGCTGTCCGGAATAAGTGTATTTGCTGTCCGAAATCGGAATAAGTGTATTTGCAGTCCGGAATAAGTGTATTTGCAGTCCGGAATAATATATGACTTCATTATTGTCGGAATAAACGAAACAATATATGGAATGCAACTCAACATATAGTTCGTGTTGAAACAATTATAAATATAATCATGAGTTACATATGTCGAATAAATATTTTGTAAAGATTTAGATGATGTCAACGTACAAAAATATGTGTAGGAAAACAACAAAAGAAGAAACAATGATCAGGGAGAGCTTCTAATTTTCCCCAAACCCCCGTTGTCACGCCACGTACCAAACATGCAGGCGGACACACATGGGTGTGAAGAATTCTTTCATTCTCTGTTTTCACCTACAAATGGTCAAGTGAAAATGATGTTTATCAACATCCTTCAAGTTGTTAGATTCACCAATGTGGGACCAAAAGTGAGGTGAACACATGACACATGGGGTAATAGTTCTTATCTTCAACTCAACATTGAATTTACTCAATTAAGTTATTCACGAGCTTAACCTAAACTCAATAATCTAACAGTTCATAGCAAAGTCTAACAATTATTTTATGTAATTTACCAATTTTTATTTTATTTTAAAAGAGTCCTAATACGTCGTGCGTTCGCGACGTGCTTCCCATTATTGTTCGTGTAATTATTTGTGTTTTTTTTATTTTATTGTTTAAAAATACAATTTCCGATGCAAAAATAGATTGTGTTTTCAATGCATAACGAATTTTATTTCCAAAGTATGACATATTGTGTTTCTAACACATGACACAAATCTATCATGCGAGAGACACGTCGTTCCTGTGTGGGACACATCTGTCGTGCGAGGGAGACATATGTCATACGTTGGAAAGACAATATATCATACGTTGGAAAGACAATATGTCATGCATTCATTTTTCTCACGTGGGACACACACTGTCATATTTTGAGAATACAATTCGTTATGCATTGGAAACACAAACTATTCTACGTTGAAAACACAAAACAACTTCACGTTAGAAACCTTCTAAAGAACGTGTTAAAAGAAATCGCTTCCCTCAACGTCAGAAACGTTCCAAAGAATGTGTTAAAAGGAATGCATAATCATTTTACTTTCGCAAATTTGCGTCCTCTATGCTAACTCTACGATCACAAGTCTCCAAAATAATTGTGACTTAACGTTGACTTGATGAGTATCTTACATGCTCAACTGAAGAACCAGTGGTCCAGTTAACCCCGATAGATGGCAGGACCTAATGACATTTTCCCTCCTTCCCTTTGTTGCTAAAAATGTCTTTTTGACATTTACCTTTTGAAAATAGTATCTTTTGATAATTACCAAATGAGGTTAGGAACCTCTCAGATTCTATCTTGAAACAGTAAAAATCAAGGTTGAATTCCAACCATTTTATTGAATGTTTAGATGTTTAAGATTTAAAATAACTTAAAGTAAATAGAGTAGATAGAATATAAAAAGGGAAAACTTATGTGATGACATTTATACTTTTCCCTAATCTAAGCCTCTAACAGCCAATCTACATCACTTAATCTTTGCCTTGCCATCAACCTTCCCAAAAAAAAAAAAGCCCTCCAAAAAACAAACAAAATACCACAACTCCCAAGGATTACCAAACACACCACACCATCTTACATCTAATATCTGACACACCAATCATACTAACCAAAGTCAACGTCGATGTCCAAGTAGGCCGAAGGTGGGCCCACAAGGCCCAATGGGCCTTTGAGCCCATAAAACAAACCCACCTCCCACTCTCACCTCCGTCCAATCCCCCTTCCCCCTTTCGTCTCCCGTGCTCCTCCCCTAGGGTTTTGCCCCACCCCCCAATTCCCCCTCCCGGAGCTCCGACACCCTCCAATTCGAAGAAAATCGCAAACTTGGTAAGAAATTCTAAGGTTTCCGCTCTTTTTACTTTGCAAATTGGTCTGCAGATGGGATTTTTCGTTTGGGTGCGTTTGCTTCGCTTAGGAAGGTGGGAGATTTGAAGGGAAGGCCCAAAGTTAGGGATTTGGGGGGTTTTCGGGGGGTAAAGATCGGACCTTTCAGGGCCCAAAGTTAGGGATTTGGGGGTTGTCGGGGGAAAGGTCGGAGCTTTGAAGGCCCAAACCAAAAGGGTTATGGTTTTGTTTTAGAACGTGTGGTGGTTTGTGTTTGCTTTTGTTTCTGATGAGAAAATATTGAGTTCTTTTGTTGGGTTGTTTCGAATCCTTCGGTTTGGTTTGGGTTTGATTTGGTTTCAGATTGGGAGGAGAAGGTAAGGGTTTGGTTTGGTTTTGGTCTGGCCTTAGTCTGGTCTGGTTTGGTGGAGAAGGTGGTGGTGGGTTTGGGCTTTGGATCGGTTGCTTCAGATCTGATCCGAAATTTTTTGTTTTTCTTTTTTTAATTCTGTTTTTCGTTTGTTTGGGTAAAACAAAAAAACAAAAAAAACAGTAGACTTTCCTGTCCTTTTTCTTCGGTTGGACTTTTTTTTTTTGGTTTTGATTATTGGGGGGAGTATTTGTAGGTGAGGAGTTTAGTACTCTTCCTTTTGGGCCTGTTGGGCTTTAATGGGCCGAAAAGCAAAGTTGGCCCATCTTGGCTGTGTTTCTAACTTTCTATGTTGTATTTTGCAAGAAATATCCCATTAGAACCGACATTTTGCAAAAATGCCCTTATCTTTTGCGATTTAAAGTACCCTTGTGTTTCGATATTGCTTTTAAACCCTGCCAGACGTCCAAACATTTTGATGGTAACTTCTGTGTCTTCTCTCACGCACGAGCACCCCAAAAAAGCCCACGACAGTAGCAGTTTGTCACCCCATCTCCAGTTTTTAACTTTCCTTTTGTAAGATATATAGTGAGATGTTTTTTGTTCGTTAATCAGTTTTTGTATGTGATTTAGGTTGGTAATTAGTTCAGACAAAATGATGTGAATTTTATAAAATGAAGTACAACAAATTTAGACACTTCGGAGGGTTTTAAAAGTGATATTCCAAAACATTGGAGTATTCACAATATACAATATTGTAGGGGGTTAATTTCAAAAGAGACTGCTGACCTTAGCCTCCTTCAGAAAAAAATGAAGCTATGCGTGACAATAGGCTGCAAGTGCAATGTCAATTTGAAAAACTCAGCCGTGTTTGGATATCTTATGCATGCTAGATTGAAGCATATGAAATTATGATTTGGGTGTAATTCTTTTCTTAGTAGTCTGTTTTGAAAACCGGGCCGGACCGGCCGGTCGGACCGGTATAACCGTGAACCGGAGGCCTGTCCGGTTCGAAAAGGCTGAAAAACCGGAGATTGGAGAGAGAGACTGGAGAAGGCGGTGGATCTGGTGTTGGAGGAAGGGGAGAGGAGGTGTTGGAGGGGAAGAGAGAGGGGAGCAGGAAGGGGAGAGGAGAGGAGGGAGGTGTTGGAGGGGAAGATGTGTTTTTGTTGGGTGGATGGGTGGGCGGAGGTGTTTATGGTTTGTTTTGTTTGTGGTTTTTTTTTAAGAAAACACCCTATGAATGTTGATATTGTAGATGTTTTGAAGATTTTGTCTTAATAAATAAGACTTTTATATATAATATGTATATATGATGTCATGCTGATGTCACCGGTTCGCCTTTGAACATTTGACGTTGCCGGTTCGACGTCCGGTTCAGTTCTGAAAACCATGCTTAGTACAACAATAGGATTATGTATGAATAACATGTTCGAGATATACTAAATTCAAAAACAAGTCAATTTGGTTAATCTTGGCTATTATTATGATAAGTAGACATGATAATGCAAGTCTGAGGCAATAATAGTAATAATGCAAGTAATCAGATGGATTGAAATCAGATTGTGGATTTTGCCGTCCTTCTTCAGAGGGTGGTAGTTTGGAATATCTTTTCTATTCATAGAATGTGCTCATTGGTCTTGCTTCTTTCAGTTTATACTTTATACCAGATGCTCATAGTGTGGCTTATTATTGCTCTTCATTTGTTTCCCACCTATATTGTATCAGTCGTCACGTTAATACATCTAGGGAGTTATTCACTTACTATTATATGAAATATGGTTTGTCTGTAATGTGTTTTGTCTTCTAAGTGGACGATATGTTTTTATTTTGCTTCCCTAAGTTGCCCTGTAAGCTGCAATGAGCCAACGAACTTCTTGCATTTCTGTGGGACTAGTGTTCTCGAGCACATTGATTGTATCTTGAATTCCTGTTTAGCCCTAGATTAGTAATTTCATAATTGAATTTTTCCTCTCCTTGGACTGAAAAGTTCTTGTAATATATTTTGGTATACCACACATTTAGCTGTTTTTTTACTCTTTTTATGAGGTTTCACTTGGTAGTCGATAAGTTGGGGTTCTATGATATAACTTACATATAGTCTGTAAGTTTTAGAATCTTGTTCACGTAAATGATCAAATTTTCATATATTAATTACTCTGTCATTTAGTATTCCTAACTTTCTAGTGTATGATGATCGTGCAGCTTTTCGAATTGCATGTGATCTTTGTAGTTCGCTAAAAATACGTTTCAAATTTGAGGCAAATTGTAGTCTTATGTTGGAACCTAATGTTATATTGAACCTCTTATTTTCAGATTCTAGAAGAACGTGATCACATCCTTTGGGCTGCTTCCTGGAATCAGATTATCTTTTTTTCAACTTGGAATTGCTGTAGAACTTTTTTCCAAAGTTTGATTGTAATGGAATCAGGTTTGTATCTTTCCATTTCTCTTCTTGCATTTTTCGGGGAGGAGTTCCCTCGCATGTTCAACTGGGCTGTTGTAATGTATCAATCTATGCTTCACTTACAATTTGGATTCTCAAAATACTTGACAATTTTATACTACATATCATGTGTCCCAATATCCCAGGGCGTTTGTGTTTTCTCTTTGAGTACTCTGTTTTGCTTATAAATACAAGTAAATACTATTAGAGCAATTATGCATAGAAGTTAAATCTTCCAGCTGCTCATTTCAGATCTTAACAGTTGTTTAATATAAACGGTTCTTTGATCTTCATCTTAAATAAACTTTCTACCTTTAGAACTTTTCTTTAAGTGTCAGTTCTGTATAGTTTTCTTTTTTCCAGGAGTAAACTTAGTGGTTTGGCAAAGCACTTGTTTCTTCTGTTTGGTTGCTCTTTATTTCCAACTTATTCCTACGATCTGCTTCTGCATGTTGAGTCTTGCCCTCTGTTAAATCTGTGATTCTCTTCATTACTATCTTAGCTAGAAGATGCATTATTACGCTATGTTATTTCTTCCCTATTGCTCTAGGAGTGTTCATTTGATAGTTCTTAGAGGCTTAGAGCCTTTTAGCTGGAAATGTCAAATCTAGATAGGATATTCTTTTTTTGCCAATTATCTTCTAAATGTAGAACCCTGAAGGAAAACCATTTATTACCTAATGTATGATAAAAACATTACATAATGCTTCCGTCTCTTTTAAACTCCGTCAAGCCAGCAACCTTTTGTAATTATATATGCGGTGATTGTCTCCTGAGTCCTAGCTAATATATATATTTTTTGAATCACACTGGACTTGTTTTTCATCTATTCTGTGAAATTTGATGACTTTGTAAAATCACTTTCACCAAGCTGTTATATTTTCTATAGAAATTCGTTCTCGAAATGATCATTTATGTGCATCTATTAATAGCTGTTAGGCTGTAATTGTCAAGTACCTAATCCTATTTTATGAACAGAGGAAAACAACTTTCCGTTTATTATTACCTTAAGGAGGCTGTGTTAAGAATGCCATGACTTCTTTTTGCTAAAAAAATTAGTTACATTATGTGCAATATATCATTAAATGCAGCACTCATTTCTTTAAATTTAATCTGGTTTTTCCCCAGAAGCTGATCTGGCACTAATGGAAGTAGGCAGCGATGCTGAGTTGGTAAGTGTGGAACCTACGCCCACTCCCAAGCGAAGGAGAAGGAAGTCATTTGTGTGGGACTATTTTGATGTGGAACCTGTGGATGGTGGATCCACCAGGGCTTGCTGCAAGCAGTGCAAGCAATCCTATGCATACAGCACAGGCAATAAAATAGCTGGTACTAGTCACCTCAAGCGTCATATTCTTATGGGCATTTGTCCAAAAATCCGCCAAGAGAGGAAACAATTAGCTCTTACTTCTCCACAGAGTGGAGGCAGCATGGATCCTCCAAAAAGGCGTTATAGATCTAATGCTATATTCTCTACTTCATTTGATCAAGAAAGTAGCTATGTACATCTTGCCAAGATGATAATTATGCATGAGTATCCTCTTCACATGGTAGAGCAACCTTCTTTTGCTGCTTTTGTCCAAACTCTTCAGCCGAAGTTCAAGATGCCAGATATCAACACCATTGAGAGCGAGATCATGACCATTCACCAGAAAGAAAAGCAAAATGTCTCTATGCTTTTTGGAACTATGCCCGGAAGAGTCAGCCTCACTGTAGGTTTATGGACGACAAGCCAAACTCTTGGATATGTGTCCTTGACAGGTCATTTCATTGATAGTGAGTGGAGGCTGCACAAGCGAATGCTGAACTTTATGATGGTATCATCCCCTCACTCTGAAAATGCCCTTAGTGATGTCATGGGGTTCAGCTTGTCAGAGTGGAACATGAAGAGCAAACTCTTCACAATCACGTTGGACAACAATTGCTCATCACATGATATTTATAGTGCAAACCTAAGGGATTTCCTGTCCAACAAAAATTCACTCATGCTTAAAGGTCAACTTTTTGTAGTTCGTTGCTATATTCACATCCTTAACATAGTGGCACAGGATGTGATAGCATCTATTCATGGAATTGTGTATAACATCCGAGAGAGCGTGAAGTATGTGAAAGCATCCATTGACCGGGAAGAAAGGTTTGTGGAGATTGCTGAACAAGTCCAAATTCAACCCACCAAAACACTCTCCCTCGATGTTCAGACACAGTGGGATACAACCTATCTGATGTTGGTTGGAGCCCTGGATTTCAAGCATGCTTTTGCTACCTTGGAGACATGTGATCCTGATTACAATGAGGCACCATCATCTGATGACTGGAGGAAAGTGGAAGTCGTTTGCAAGTATTTGAAACTTCTTTATGACTCCGCAAATGTTATCTTGGGAACATCAGACCAAACAGCTAACATGTATTTCCCAGAAGTGTGGAAAATCCAGCTAGAATTGAAAAATGCAACATTTAACGAGGACAGTTTGGTAAGCGAGATGGCGAAAACAATGCATGAAAAATTTGACAAGTACTGGAAAGACTGCAGTATCATATTAGCTATTGCTGTTGTTATGGATCCTCGTTTCAAGTTGAAGCTTGTCGAATTCAGTTTTGCCAAGATATATGGCGAAGATGCTGGCAGGTACATCAAGATGGTTGATGATGCTATACATGAGCTCTATCAGGAGTATGTTGCCCCACCACTTCCACTGACTCCTGCTTATCATCAACAGCAAGTGGCAGCTTATCAAGAACATCAAGGGACAGCCTATCCGGAGCAACATGTGGCAGCTTATTCAGAACAAGGGGCAACTTATTCAGAGCAACAAGGGGCAGCTTATTCAGAACACCAGGGGGAGCCCCACAATGCTGAGGCAGGCAACATGGAGGGCGTGGTCTTCACAGATCAGCCTGACCAGCCAAATGTTGTCGAGGAAAACACTGTTGAGGCAAACGTGGAGGGGACAAATGTCGCGGAGGCAGGCAATGACGACCAAATTGTTGCTGAGGTTAAGAATGACGGTGTAAATCTTGCCGAGGCCAACAATGATAGTGGCAATGTGGTTGAGCCTAAAAATGAAGAGGGGAATCCTGTGGAGGTCAAAAATGTAGAGGGGAATCCTGTGGAGGTCAAAAATGTAGAGGGGAATCCCGTGGAGGCAAAAAATGAAGAGGGAAATCCTGTGGAGGTTAAAAATGAAGAGGGGAATGCTGTTGAGGCCCATGTAAACAATGAGGGTGAAAATAATGCCCAAGTAGACATTGAGAAGGGCAATGCTGAGGCAAGCAAGGAGGAAAATGCAGGCAATGCAACCACTGGAGAGATGATCGTTGTTGAAGCAAATAATGGTGAGGCAGCTATGACTGAGGCAAGCATCGAGCAGCCAACCGATGTTCAGGCTGTGTCAGTTGACACGACCAGTCATGGAACATATAATGCAGGTCAGAGCAATACGAGTCATGGAGCATATAATGCAGGTCAGAGCAATACGAGTCATGAAACATATAATGCAGGTCAGAGTAATGCCAGTGCATGGGTGCCTACCACCCTATCCACAGGGGACGGTCTTCTGGACTTCGACATCTACATCTCGGAAACAGCTGTGAATGACCAGACCAAGTCTGAATTAGATCAGTACCTTGAAGAATCTCTTCTACCGCGTATCCAAGAATTCGACATCTTGAACTGGTGGAAGCTGAACATTATTAAGTACCCAACACTCTGCAAAATGGCGAGGGATATCCTTTCCATTCCCATGTCAATGATATCATCCTTCGGTGCCAGTAGCGGAAACAGAATGCTCGATGAATATCGTAGCTCATTGCGGCCAGATATCGTGGAGGCTCTTTTCTGTACCAAAGACTGGCTGCATTACACGCCAACAATGGCTGAGCCACCGGCGAATACCATCGAAAAAATGGACTTTTAGATGTAAAAGCTGTAGTGCCATTGCATTTACTCAGTCTTAGTGTATGGCAGACGTGTATCTGTTTTTATATCATATATACTTTCAGCTAACATACTTGGTATTGTTAAATTGTGTTCCCTGCCTTTTGAGGTTTTATTGAAATTACTGTACGATTGCATGAGATTTAGTTTCTAGTTTCTTGTGTCAAAAATATTTGCAGAAGACTGCATTCTGCATGGTTGCTGCAATTCCAGAACGGAACTCTTATTGCTTCATTCTCTTCGGGGGGTTAAAGTGGCCTATGCAGAAGGCTTTTGTTTGATACAAATCTGTAAAATATTTTCGTTTTGGAAAACACACGTAGTATTAGGGGTGAGTTTCGGTCCAGGACCGAACCGGACCGGACCGAAATCCGGAAGTCCGGACCGAAGACCGGACCGGTCCGGGTCGGACCAAAACCCGAATTTTCCCCTTAAATTTTCGGTCTGGTCCGGACCGAAGATCGAATTTCCAAAATTTTGTGGACCGAAGACCGGACCGAAAAAATTCGGTCCGGTTCGGTCCGGGTGCCCGGACCGGACCGAATTTTGCTCACCCCTACGTAGTATAAGAGAGACATGTTTTCTGGGATTATGCAAAATAACACTGTGTTCTCCTTAAAACATTTTCACCATGGAACATGGATTTGAAAATTTCAAGATCTGTGAATCCAAATGGAGTTTGGGCCTAATTTTGGAGGAAAATGATTATGCCACAGGCCCACAACTCCCAAGGTACTTGATTTTTTTTAAAATAGTTTTCAGATTCTCGTTGGGAACTACTAAACGTCGTCCCAAAACTACTTAAATCGTCATTTGAAATTACCAAATTGCCATTAACAATATATTTAATACCCATATCGTTTCGTGTCTTTAAACAAGGTTTTTGACTCAGATTTACTAACATTCCTAGTACTAACACCACGAAAATGTCTGGCGAAACACCTATATCAGGCGAAGTAACGGAGACGGATTTTTTTTCTGACTCGGGCGTCTGGCTAAGACGCCTGCCCCATCGTGGAGGCGTCTAGTTAAGACGCCTCCACGATGGTACAGGCGTCTTAGACAGACGCCTCAACCATCGTACATGCGTCTTAGCTAGACACCTATACCATGGTCGAGGCGTCTGGCTAAGACGCCTCAACCATGGTGGAGACGTTTTAGCCAGACGTCCCGTTTTTTTTAATTTTTTTGTCAAATTAAAATTATACGGTGTGTTATCTCAAATTATTTGACGTTTCTTTGCAAGTTTTCGGTGGTAACCGGTCGGATTACAATGAGTTTTTTGCAAGTGATAAAGATTCAAAATTTTTCCAGATCTAACATTTTTTAATATCCAAAATCCCCCGGCGGTAAAACATACTAACTTACAAATACCACCTTGATAGGTCGTTCGGGGGTGGCAAGGGGGCAGCGCCCACTGGAATTTTTTTGGATTTTGAAATTGTTAGATCTGGAAATTTTTGAATTTTCGGTATACCGAAGGGGTATCGGTCATCCGAATATAGTAATTATTAACTTATTAATTAATTAATTTAACAATTATCTAAATTTATAATCAATTATCTTTTTTAAAAAATAATAATAAAAACAAAAAATTACGGACGTCCGACGGAGCCACCCCGCGTAGGAGAGAGACGTCTGACTAAGACGCCTCCCCCATGGGGGAGGCGTCTTACACAGACGCCCGTCTCATGGGCGGGGCGTCTGGGTAAAACGCCTCCCCCATGGGCGGGACGTCTGGGTCATTACGTTGGCTCGTTACTTTTTATTATTTTTTTATTAAAAAGATGTTAGATATTTTAACAGATTCGAGTACACTGGGGCGTCCGTTGGCTCATTACTGACCTCCAAAACATTATTTTTTATGATTATAAGAGGAAGATGAAGAGAGATGAGTGATAGAAGGGTAAAATATCGCGTTATAGCAGTAGAAACGAGAGAAGAACAAAATGGTAATCTGTTGGGGCGATTTAAGTAGTTTTAGGACGACGAATAGCAATTCAGTTCTTATTCAAAGAATTATTTTTCATGGGTTGCAATTTGTTTTGCATCTTTGAATTTCCTTGTTTTTGCTCATGCTATCCTCCTCGTATCAAAAATTTCTGTGAGGTGCATTCGTAAGTGGATGCTTAATACATTGATATGAAAACGGAATTAATACCAGAGATTCGTGTTTATATACCACACAATGACACTCTAATAATCTAAGTTATTTTTGTTACTGGTGATGGTTTATGACATATATCAGAATATACAATAAACAAGCAACATGTTTTTCTCTGCATAGACTTTATCTGAACATAAGCCAAGTACAGTACACATCGTACTGATCTGAGTTCTGATCCTCTACAGAGGCAGTTCATTTTTTTCTCAAGGCAAAATCCTTGCACTTCATTTTTTTTGCGAGTACCCAGAACTTGACTCTGTTTTTTTACTTCACTTGATTGAGACCTTGAAGAAAGAGAACTTAGGGAACAAGCCTGAAACTTGTAAGATCAATATAAACCACGATATTTCATGAAAAATATCCAAAGATACAGTCCTATTACTTATAGAATAGCACCTAGAATGAAAAACAAAAAATGACATTCTTTGACCCCTCCGGAAGGATCGCATTAAGAATTTTACATCATTCGATTCTTACACATTACACCACTACTAAATAGCAAACAGAAGAAACTATAAAGAGACAGACAGCACAAAACTCTGTAAACTAAAGGGAGACAGAAGCCTACATAACTCAAAATAAGATGTACAAAACGGCTACAACCGAACTATCCAAGTCCATAACTTAGATTGGGAGCTTTAACCTCAGGGTCAAATGGAATTTCAACTCTCTCCTTCACCACGCAGCGAGCCTCTCCATTTTCCATCACCAAGAATTTTCCGGGAGGACACTCGATTAGTTTTTGTTTGTCATCATCTACTGGCTTTTGGAAGATGCCCGAGAGATTGAGACGAGCATTGCTTTTTACAGATTTTGCATCAAAGCTGGCATAACTCGTAGCAGTCAGGATGCTGACAACAGCAAGTGCCGACTTGGCGATCTGCATAACGGCTGGTCTTAGACCTTTCCATCTGTTCCCACTAATGGTATCGTCCTGTTTGTTTCCCAACTCATCAACACTGTTCTTAATCTCTTTCGAGGATATGCCACTCAGCCCGTTCTGAGAGATTTTACGCTTAGAAGTGAAATTTGAGGAATAGAGATCATCCAAGACCAGGGTGTCAGATAGGTGCCTTGGGTATGGAGGGAGGAGAAGATCATCATCCCACTCAATGGTCTCTCCAGCAAATGCTGCCGCCTCATGGATCACTTCAAGCTCCTCCCCTTTGTATTCCTTGAGTTTGGATAACAAAATCATTCGACCTCGATCTATTTGAGCCAGGGCGGATTCCCTTTCATACAGTTGTTGCTGCTGGAGAGTCTGCAAGGAGAAACGGTAACCATCAATTAATGAACCCTACGCTACAAACTTTAAATTGAAACCAAAAAGATTGACTTCAGCAAACTGGCACTTCTAGAAGCATTACGAGTGCATAAATGGTGCTATGATTACATGAAAACAAGAAAAATATAACCTTGATGAATGGAGACAGAAGGAAGAATAACTGCTTCACTAACACCCTATACAATAACAAAGTCCCCAAATTCCTTTTGAGGGCATTTTAAGAATAAAATGACTATCTCGAACTATTAGGAGAAACTTGAGTCTTAAATATGTACTGCGAACTTTCTTTCTCTACATTTTTCTTCTTTGACTCCTTGTTTTACAATCTGAAACAGGAAGTCAACAAAGAGAAATCCCTAATCAGGACAGCAGTCTAACACTCAAATTGCAAAAGGAAGAGGATTTTATTTGTCCATTTTAGGCAGACAACCATAAGCTTCATGAGAAAGAATTAGGAGTACAGACATCATTTAGTAGAAACTAAAAACCCCTCCAGAAAGAACTTCTACCCAATTTCGGAAATGAAGACTTTCTAACTGAATCACCCAATAGACAGTCAATAGTCATGGCATAATTGTTAATCCTACTCTTGCATAATAAAGAGGCAATAAAGATACAGGATTCCACTCCAAATCATTTTAAGGCTTACCAATTTTACTCTGTTTGGCTCATTTTGCATTAAAAAACTACTTTTTACACGTTCATGCACGAGTCATGTTCCCATTTCATCATCTCTAGCACCCATATATGGTACATTGTGCTCCAGTAGTTCATTCCCCTTATTTCCTTGACAGAACTGGATTATACATTTCATTTTATCCATTTCTCCAGCCGAAAAGCGTCAATTAAGTTCACAAATTTCTTCTGGTCAACAACTTATGTCCCATGTAATGTGCAACATATCTTGTACTACTTCACACAATATAATTAAGAAACGATCATAGAGTTACAAGAACTAAAATTAGATACCAAAATTCCATTTAAGACAACCATGCAAAGATATTTAAAAGTAATACACTAAAAAACTTTTTCTAAACAAGTTTGGTCTTTTCAGCTCAAATCCTTTTGAAAACCCACCCAAAGCACATAATCCAATTAAGCAACAATCAGATAGTTAGAAGAACTCAACTCACGTTAGACACCAAACCATCTCAAGATATTTCAAAGTTGGGTTCGAAAACCCAAAAAGGCGACACCTTTACCACCTGTAGCGACGCGAGCTGCTGCTCGAGTGACGCCAACGCATCCCTAACCCCAACAAGACTCTCCTTTTCCTCTTCTTCTTCGTCCTCTTCTTCTCTTTCCTCACCAGCATGGGTTATGCAGGAGTTGAGCTTGGAGGTGAGTTCCGACGCGCGAGAGAGGACGAACCCTATCTGTTCTTCCCCTTCCATTTGTGAATTGTGAGGTGAGGGGAGAAATTAGGGTTTCGAGGTTTTGGGGTTTGGGAGAGACGACGGAGAGAGCTGCTTCCAATCATAAGTCTCCACGTAGGATACGAAATCTTTTTATTTTTAGTTTTTAAAAAAAATATCAATAGAGAACTTAGATTATGACTACCTATTATTTCACTCCGATTGCATCTAGGGAAAATTCCAACTTAAGATTAGTCTTGGAAGATTTTATTTTTATTCGTATATGTATTGCTACATTTTTTTCTTGGAACTACCTTAATATTTGAAGTTATTTAATAGTTTATTATCACTCCATCGTGGTAGATATCTCTTTCTTTAGTATACCTAAGTCAATGTTATTTTTGGGTTTGGGAAGGACGAGATTAATGACGTAGCCGAGGCCAGAATTTTTGCTCCGCCGGCGGCTCAAATCCGAGACTGGAGTTGGAATCCACCAAGCACAAGGAAAGAAAGAAAATATAAGTGAGAAAATAAGATTGACCAATCAAAAACTAGAATTCTAGAAGGTTTCCCTCGTTGTGAATCTTCATTTTCTTTCCTTGACTTCTGTAAAAAGGACAACCTCTCGTATTTAAAAAAAAAACTCGATCGTAAGTATAAAAAGTACCCCTAAAAGTGATGAAATACATTGAAAATGATGCAATACACCGTGTTTAAAAAAGACAATTCCCATATATAAAAAGAACAAACACCATATTTAAAAAGATAACACATTGCGACCGCCTATAATGGTTGAAATTGTTACATTCCATAACACTCACAACAACTAATTTCAACTATACCTGTATATGTGGAAACAAAAGAGTCCCAAAGTTCATGTATGATTTTATTTATTTACAACATGATAGACGTGAATGGCTCGGACCCAGTGTGCAGCCAAACGGGAGGAAGTCTTCGGAAATTAGCTCCTACATCAATTAGTCCAAAACCTATATCAGCACAATTCCCTGAGAGGAGTACATGATTACTAGCACGAAAAGTACACAATAAGACTCAATTGTCTGGCCTATTCCTAATATTAGCCTACGAGGATTTCAAAGTAAATTTACTAGTGACAACTTGTAAATCATGATTCTACATAATTCACGAGTCATTTGAACAAACTCTTGAGTCTTGACAGACATTTGCCGAAAAACACTGATTTCATTGTAAAAACCCTCAAAACACATGCCAAGTCGTGTGGAAAGTTACAACTTACAAAGTTGCAAGCTTACCGTTTTGTTCTTAACCAAGAACACTGTATGTGTTTGTTCTTAATTGTACTATTACTTGTCCGTTTATTACGATGCTCTGCCTACCTATGCTTTTACTGGCCACTAATTCTGAATTAATTGGCATGTTTTATTACATTTAAATTATTAGTTCTGAATTATAGAAAGTAGTATATCACCTCATGTTCACTTCCATGTGTAGAACCAGTTACTAAGTGTTGTTGGGAGAGGAGGGCTAGCATGATACTAACAAGATACGGATTAAGTAGGACGTGCGGTAAACAAGAATATTGATGCGGAATTAAACTAATGGTCTCTCCCAAGCTTCAAGCAACAATCACACGCAATTAAGATAGAAATAACAAGCAATCACACAACACACATGAAGCAAACCTTGACACACGCGATTTTACAAGGTTCGGCAATGTGCCTACGTCCTTGGGGGGTCTCCTGCGGGTTTCCTTTCCTTCAAGCTCTTCTCCAGTAAGAGAAGTCTCCGAGATTACAAACAATTGGAAGCAATATGTCTCCCAAAACACTCTAGATCTCTTTCTAGTCTAATCTCTCTCAAGGGAATAAGTATTGTAAATTGTATTACGAAATTAGGGGGGAAAATCCTTTTATATTTGGCTAAAATCGTACAAATAAGCATGCAGTTTGTAGGCAAAACCGTCTGCACCGGTAGACCGGAATTCTCCATCGGTCGACCGATTGTCTGTTTTGCGCGTAACCGCCATCATTCGGTCAACTGCTCACCCCGAGTCGGTCGACCGTTACGCGCTTCTGAACAACGCTTGGGAGCCCCTGGAACTTTCCGGTCGACCGTTACCTAAGTTCTAGTCGACCAATCCGCGATGCTGATTCTCGACTTGAAGCTCCTGGAACTTTCCGGTCGACCGTGACTTAAGTTCCGGTCGACCGATTCTTGCTTCGATCCGAGCCCTGAAGGCTCTGGAAGTTTCCGATCGACCGCGTGCCCAACACCGGTCGACCAAAACTCACATTTCGACAAATCCTCGACGCTTTGGACTTTTCCGGTCGACCGTGACTTAAGTCATGGTCTACCGATGCTCACTGTTTTCTTGGGCATAACAATTCTACAAACCAAATTTCAACAGTGATGTGATTGTTGTCATTCAAGGTATACTCGTACTCCTACTGTATCGAACTTCAATTTTGTTCTTTCTTTTGCTATTATAGTATAACTGCCACATTATGTTCACTTATCTAAATAAATTTGTCCCTTGCCATTGGTTTTTGCTGTGTGGTGGGGGTGTCGGTGATGGATGCGGCGGCGCAAGGGAGGGTGGAGAGGAGGGCGAAATCTGTTTAACTTCATACAGAGCTAGTCATGTAGACCATCTAATAAAAAGTAGTATAATGTTTCAAACTACAGCAATACATAAGAAAATTACACCAAAAACCTAAAATCGTAAATTGTATTCAACATTCTTAAACACGTAAAAAAGACACTTGAACCTTAGAAAATTACACGGGGAACCTAAAATTTTAAATTGTCTTTAACATTCTTACACACATACAAAAAGACACTTAAACCTTAGAAGACCCTTAATTTCTCCTTAGGAAAGCCTACATAACAAGTGCCGTCAAGGATCGGTGAACTCTCCATTACGTGGTCTACAAATTGCCTTTCAAGTCCACATGAACGCTAATCTTCTATCTTAAATTTTTTGAGGCAATAGAAGGTGCAATCTGTATCATTAAGACACCCCCACTTTCTTCGGTGATTCTGAAGGAAAGAAACAAACATAGTTAATTTGTTACGATATACGAGTTAAATGGATAAAAATCTTGAAGTCAAAGGCAAACATCTTACAATAATAATAAAAACTTAATGTTGTTGAACAATAATCTTAGCTTCAGGAGAAGCTTTTCGCATTGAAGACAGCTTTTCATGAACAATAATAGCTTCATCAGGATATGTAAAAATAATGTCATCTTCAAGTCTAGGAGAATTCCCGAGGGCAATGTTCAATAAAATTCAAAACAGGCTCTCTTCCTAGCATATCTATGTCGGTATCCACTTTCAGGAATTTAAGGTGGTTGAACTTGTAATGTAGATTGCTGGGATGCTTTCCAAAAATCTCCTATCGACATGTCCCTTGTACTTGGGAGAGGAATAAAGCGTAATGTGACTGATTTTGTGACCAGATGTTTGGTTTGTTAGCAGGTGAAGATTGAGCACCAGCGACCATCGGGATCAATGCAGAGTATAGAGCTACCTGAGTGGAAATGGGAGCATGTGACGATGAATTTTGTCATCGGGTTGCCGAAGACGAAGAGCTTCCATGATGCGATTTGGGTTATAGTCGATCGACTGACCAAGTTGACACATTTTCTGACTATCCGGACTACATTGTATATTGAGGAGATTGTCAGACTGCATGGGGTGCCAGTGAGTATCATTTCGGATCGAGATCCGAGGTTCACTTCAAGATTTTGGGGGAGTTTGCAGCAAACTCTGGGACTCGGCTAAAGTTCAGTACAACATTTCATCCACAGACAGACGGCCAGTCCGAGAGGACCATTCAGACGTTAGAGGATATGATGAGAGCTTGCACTATGGATTGGGCAGGGCATTGGGATGAGCACTTGTCACTGATCGAGTTCGCCTACAACAACAACTACCATTAGAGTATTGGAATGACGTCGTACGAGGCTTTGTACGGGAGACCTTGCAGATCACCGATATGCTGGAGTGAGGTAGGCGAAAGACAGTTAGTTAGGCCTGAAATTTGCAGATGTATGCTGAGAAGGTCGACGTGATCAGGTGGAGACTAGCGACAGCTCAGAGCAGGCAGAAGAGCTACACGGATAGACGTAGGCGTGTGCTGATTTTTGAGGTTGGTGATCACGTCTTCCTGAAGATATCACCATCGCGTGGGGTGATGAGATTCAGGAAGAGGTGGAAACTCAGTCCGAGGTATATTGAGTCGTTTGAGATCATAGACCAAGTTGGAGAGGTCGCTTATCGGATCGTGCTGCCGTCGTATTTTTCTGGTCTTCACAACGTCTTCCACGTTTCGATGTTGAGGAAGCACGTAGCAAATCCTTCTCACATGATTCAGATTGAGATTCCAGAGATCCAGCAAGATTTTTCTCTTGAGGAGAGACTTGTAGAGATTGTGGATCGGATGGAACACCAGCTCAAGAGGAGGACCATTCCGATGGTAAAGGTCAGGTGACAGCATCACACTGAGCGGGAGGCTACTTGGGAGATTGAGGAGAAAGTCCGGAAGTTGTATCTGGAGCTGTTGGTAAGTTCTGGATCTAATTTCGTGGGCGAAATTCTTTAAGGATGGTGGATTGTTTGTTGGATTTCGTGCCCTATAGTATGTATATATTTTCGAAATTTTATAAACATATAGGATCGAAACATTCATATTTTCTTCGATTTTCATATAGACATGCATTTGTTTATCCTAATTGTTTAACATGCATTACAACAAACAATTGCAAAGAGGATCATACCTAGAGGTTCTCTAAAACCTCTTGAAGATCCGGAGTCGCGTTGCCGTTCGAATCGCCCGGTGGATTGCCTCCGAGTATTCACCAAACTCTAAACGAGATTGGAGAGAGAAGAACTAGACTCTCAATCTCCAATAGGGTTTAGAATCCAATTACTAACCCTTCTTCAGTTCCCTTGAGAAGAAGATCTCTGAAAACTAAAACTAATCTTAAGAATTAAGGAAAATTCGTGGAGAATTATGGAGAGAGTTTTTGCATGAGAAAATAATGAATTAATTAATGAGGTAATGAGATAAACTTGTATTTATAAGTTCTCTCCAAATTACCTATTTATGTGCAACCTCTTGCCCATGATTTCATGCAAACTTCCATCTAACCATAGATTATTTGTTAACAAATAATCTTAGCCACGAATTAAATCAATTATGGACCAATTCCATGCATTATCTAATTAATTCTTAAATTAATTCTGCAGATAACCGTCTGGACCGGTCGACCGTTTGGAGGTTCGATCGACTGCTCGAACCAAGTTTCGGTCGACCGTTGGACACTCGGTCGACCGTTCACAACAATAAAATATTTCATCGCAATGTTCGGTCGACCGACCGATAGATTCGGTCGACCATTCCGAACAGATGAAAATTCCCTGTTATCGGTCGAGACGTGTCCGGTCGACCGTGTTGGCTTTTTGGCCTTAATCTTATGTTTTGATGATTTAATCAACCTAATCTTAATTAGAGTAGCACACACTATGCATTGCATATATATTGTATTGTGCTAACCTCTACAGGTGATCAAGACTCAAGAAAGATGGAAATGAAGTCAAGACATGTAATTAAAGCTATATCGAAGACATGTAATCTTGATTTCTTTTGAGTCTTAGGAACAAAGTGTAGTTGAGCATACTTGAGCTAAAATCAACTTAATCACACAATAGGTTCCCTATAGAAGTCACACACGAAATTTCACATTATCTGGACTTCAATAGATCACCCAAACTTAGATCGGAAAACACTAAATCTGAACCCTAACTGTCTGCCCACATTCGGTCGACCGCAACATGCCGTTCGGTCGACCAGATGATCAAGTAATCTAGTGTGTGTTTCCCTGTCTAGTTTCGGTCGACCACACCATATCATTCGGTCGACCGCTTGAACTTACTGTTCCGACTGTTATTCTTGTCGTATATGCCCAACGGTCGTATTCGTATTAAAACTATATACACCTCCATATACTTAACCAAACGGTCGAACCATGTGTCAAGTTCGGTCGACCGTTTAACCTTGTCAAGAATTCCCTGCTATCGGTCGATACGATTTCGTTCGACCGATCCAGTTTTCCCTCTACCGAAACGCTTATTCGGTCGACCGGTAACCCTATTTGGTCGACCGTTTTCTTAATAGACTTAAGTGTTCAGTCGACCTATTCATATTTCGGTCGACCGTATCCTTATCGAACCCAAGCGTTCGGTCGACCGTTTCACTTTTCGGTCGACCGTTTTTGGACAGATTTGCAGCCCGAATTTTCTGCTTGGTGTGCTTTGCACAAAATCCAATCAAATCTTGTCCCAACGGATCTATCCTCTCTAATGCTTATAAATAGAGTTGTAAAACACATTTTAGCACAACTCTCCCACTACAAACTTGTCTCAAACTTTAGAGAGAATCCCAAACACTCAAAGCTACAAACCTTCCACACTTAGTGATCATTTCTTAATCCTACTCAAGTGTGCTCAAGATTTAGAGAGTGTTGCTCCACTCAAGTTCTCATTTGTTGTCAAAAGAGTAAAGGCTCCGGTGAAAGCCCGAAGCATCCTTCTCGGATTGTGAGAAGAAGATTCCAAGCTCGGCGAGGGTTGTTCGCGAGTTTGACGGTTGTAAAGGCGTTCTCTCCCGGCCCGGAACGGGGAGTGGTTAGTGAAGTCGTGAGTGGAGCTCGGTGATCCGAGCGGAGCTTGCAAGAGAGGACTAGGACCCGGGTGGGGTGCCGAACCTCTATAAAAACGCCGAGTCAATTTGTGGTTTGCATATTCCTACACTTGCTTGTTTTAGTTTAAATTCCGCTGCATTTCTTTGATTGCTTAAACAAGTATGTAATTAGGTGATTAGCATTAATTGTGGACCCATAAACCCACACGATCCTACATTTGGTATCAGAGCCTTGTTAGCTAAATTCTCATACTTAATCGTATTATTTAGCATGGCTTCTACATCATCTAATCACATAGAAGGATTATGCACCACTAGACCTCCATTGCTTAATGGGTCAAACTATGATTATTGGAAAAATAGGATGAAAATCTTTTTAATATCAAATGACCTTAAGTATTGGATGTTTCTCCAAAATCCATACACTCCCCTAAAGAAGATGAATTAGATTCACTTACAAGACCGAAAATGAAAGAAATCGAAATGAATTCGAAAATTATGAACATCTTGTATTGTGGCCCTAATGAGGGTGAATATAATAGGATTAGGGGATGTGAAAGTGCACATGAGATATGGCATAGACTTCAAATGCACCATGAGGGGGATAGTAAAACTAAGGAAACACGCATTAGTCTCCTCATGCATAAATATGAGATTTTTTCTATGCAAATCGGTGAAAACATAAGCGAAATGAACACTCGCTTCACCGATATCACTAACTCTCTTTTGGTTCTTGGAAGAAAAATCAATGAAGGAGAGATGACAAGGAAGTTCCTCCGGTCACTTAGCATCGATTGGGAAGATAAAGTCGTCGCAATTGAAGAGGCGCATGATCTCTCAAAATTAAAGATAGAGGAGCTCATTGGAAACTTAATGACTTATGAACTTCAAATCAATCATCGGAAGGAGAAGGAAGCCACCAAGAAAACATCCACCTTGGCATTGCATGCAAACTTTGATGAGCCAAGGAAGGTGGAAGATGAGGACATTGAAGTCCTAGTAAAAGACTTCTTCAAATACCTCAAGAAGGATAAAGAAGAAAAGAATGAAAGAAGAGGTAGAAGGAGTGAAAAGAGAGAAAAGAAGGAGAAGGAAGAGAGTGGAAATGAGAGAAAAGAGAAGGAGAAGAAAAATGAGAGGAGGGAGAGAAGGAGAGAAAAGGAGAAGAGTAAGAGAAAAGAGAAGAGGTTGGAAGCTCACAAGGCTACATGGGACGATTCATCGTCTTCATCGTCATCCAAATCGACCACACCTTCATCAACAAAAGAATATGCACACAGCGATTTAAGATGAAGGAAGTGAGGTAGAATCTAACTCTTGCTCTAGTAATTCATGCTCAACTAAGTCATATTATACTGATAGCTCACATTCTAGTGTTAATGAAGAAACTTATACACATGATGAGCTTCAAAATGCATTTCATGACTTAGTTCAACAATATGAGATCATTTGTGATAAAAACAAGAATGCTAGAAAGTTAATCAAGGATCTCCAAAGCCAAATTGAAACATGCATGAATGAGAAGAATGAGGTGATTGCCAAATTTGAAAAGAATGCATCAAATTTTGATAAATTAAAAGCAACCACAAATCCGATCCATTTAGTGATGGATTGCACCACTTGTGTCCGTCCCTTGCCTCATGATATTAAGAATACACACAAAGTAGTATTGTGTCATCTTTGTATTAGTATTCATTTCTTGATCTCTTTAAGCTAGTTATAAATATGTGACTTAACTCAAATCACATTGTGCACATTATAACTTTGCTTTATCAAGGGGCCCACTAATATCATCACTCAATTAAGAGGGGCAATGATAATCTTTTGACTAACTATTTTCTCCAACAAAAGTCATACTTAACCAACTAATGTCTTTGCACTACACTCATTGATATCTTAAGACACTAGTCTAATTAAGCACTCCTTGAGCGATCGGATACAAGTCTCATATCAAAGGACCAATGACACAGTAAAATATTGATGACACAGAAACACATTTCTATAATATTTTACTTGTTAGGTCAATTCGGTATACAAAAGTAATATTTTCCTCTTTTGCCTACCCGTGTTGTCACTCACTTGTAGAGCTACAATGATCTATGACCAACACAACAATCTTAACTCGATAATTAATGTCCCATGTTAATTACCATGATTGCGAATATTTTTTGTTTTATGTAAACCAATATCTTTTAGACCTCTACGGTTAAGGACCAAAAACATCTTCCTTAACACTTCTAAAAGACGAATTACATAAACAAGGAACAAAATGATTTCTCATTCAATTCATAATGATTGACATTTAAAAGTAAAACTTTTAGAACACATTCCCTTCATTGTTATGTCCTAACTCTTGCTTAATGTTTTAATTGTGTTTATGGGTGGATTAGAGAAGGATTGAGATGGACGACGGAGATGTGTTTGGGAAGAGTAATTAAGGTTTGAGTTCTCTCTCCCCTTATCTTCTCACTCGTTCTCTCTCTCTCTCTCTCTCTCTCCCCCGCTCAACGCTCTCTCTCTCTCTTTCAGCTACCCGGTGAGTGGTGGCGTGGGTTCAGCGAGGAGGAAAGACTCGGTGGAGTGCGCGAGGGATTGTGTTAGTCGGTTGCTCGATTGGGTTCACCGGAGAAGGTTTATTCAAGCCTTAAAGGTATGCCAAACTTGTTTTTACGCTCACCTAAGTTTGTGTGGGTGTTGGAGCGGTCGACGGTAGGCTGAATAGCTCGTCGGACCTGTGCAACAATTTTTTTGCACTATAACGATCGAACGGTGGTTTGGTTCGGTCGTCCGGTTGTAAATCCTCAATTCCATGGAACTTTGAAATGACAGAATTTGTAAATCCTAGGATTTCTAAACGACGTCATTTGTTTTCACCTTGTTTGGGTAAGCACGACATTTCCAAATGACGACATTTACAAATTCCAAGATTTGATTTTACTTTGTTTGGAAGAACCTTGAAATTTTCAAATTTCATGTATATGTTAAAATTAACATTACACATCCCAAACGACGACATTTATAATTTTCAGGATTTGATTTTGTTTTGTTCGGAAGAACCTTGGAATTTCCAAATCCACATTTCTCGGCTGCAAGCATTAAACAACCTTATAAGCAGAGCGAAGATACACCTTATAATCTTTCATTTTTTATTGAAATTTTGTTTTATTTAATTTGTAGGAATTTAATACTAAGATGGTTTCTTCAACAATGATTCAACTTCCTTTTGGTGACATTTGATTCTTCTATTCCGGAGAAGCTCTACTACTGGAATAACCTCCGGCTCAATCTCTAGACCTTCAACTTTCCTCTTGAGATAACTTACAAGATTAACTCTGAATATATTCTAAATAAATAGTGTTTCTCTAGATAATGAGCGGCATTTAATCGCAAGAGAATAATGCAAAGAGGTTGACATAAAAAAAAAGGTTCGGCTAAAGACCAACTAAACCCAGAACATCAATAACCTTGGGAAATTTCATACAGCAAATCAGGAATTGGAATAACTGAATAAGTTACATAAGTTGATCTGCAAAATACATAATAACAGTTGTATTTCCTATACTAATAACTTAACTTATATAAGCATGCCCATTTCAGTTGCAGATTTATAACAATGCTTGTCTATTTTGCATCACTATGAAGCCCAACTTAAGCTAGCTAAAACAGAATCCAGCTTCCTACCTAAAGAACATATGCATTTCACTAAAGAACAACAAGGCATCTTAGCATCTCCCAGTCCTCACAAACCCAGATATCAAAGTAGACCACGTAACCAAATCAGGATGAGATAAATTTCTAAAAACCAAAAACGCTAACTCCAGAGAATCACACTTAGCATACATACTCACAATCTCACTTCCAACGTGATTGCTCGAATCAAAACCACCCTTCAAGCACAACCCATGAAGTCCCATGCACAAGGGCAGCAACTCTGGGTTTCGAAAGCAAGACATAACAGCAACACGAGCGGAGAAGGCAAAAGAAAGTATGGGCGTCGGGACGGGTATTACGGTCGTGCCGACGTGAAATTCAACTTTAACAGAAATAACAATGACAGGTTTTATCAAATGAAGTTAATTTAGATTAAAGAATACTATCGGCTGGCACATGTTAATGCAAGTGTGAAAGGTTAACTGAAATTCCACCGAATACAAAAACGACTTTGCTTTTCAATGACAACGAGAGTAGTTAACATTAAACTTATCAGAAATTACACTATGAGTTTTGTTGAAATAATGCATAGAAAAATAGATACGGTTAAATAAGAGTGTACAGCGAACCAAACCCGAAATTAGCCAAATCCGAGACCTGAAAATGGAACGAATCAATTTGGTTTGGAACCGAAGCAAACCTTCCGGTTCCAATTTAAAACCAAACCAAACCAAACTGGGTCAAACCGATCCAATTAATTATTGGTTCAAATTTTTTATTATTTAATTGTAGTTTATTGTATTATAATATTAAGATTTTATTATAGATGTATCATTTTGGAGTTAATTCTGTATTAAAAACATAAGATTACATTATATAAAAAATTAAAACTGGGTCAAACACACAACCGAATTTCTTCAAATCTTCAGTTCGGTTTGATATATATATATATATATATATATATATATATATATATATATAGGTATAGGATAGTAGGGATAGTAGGAAGTGTAGGATTAGGGCAAGCCAAACCATATCCTCAAGCTGAAGGTATTTATTCGCTTCGCCAATTGTACTCAATTTTTTGTTTTTTTATTTTATTTTTCTCCCCTCAAACAAACATACCCATCATATGATTCTGAGTCTTTCAAAAACATGGTTTTGGTGCCGCAAATCCGAAGTTTTGATTCTGGGTTTTTTTCTGACCGTCCAAACGAATTCAGGCAATTCTTTCACAATTTAACATTACAACCCAAAAACCAATTGGCCAAACCCTAACCTCTGTTGTGTTTCTGTTCCTCAACCCACCAAATCCAACGAAAGGTGGTTATTTTGGTTCTTGTAGACATGCGAATCAATTCGTTTATTGGTTTGACTATACTTCGAAATTTATAAGATTTCGTTTTCTTCCAAATTATATATATGCACTTTAAAACAAAATCTTCACTGTTTTCAGGTCTAAATAAATAACTTTGGATCACTTTTGATTTCTCTATGTTATTTCACTAGGGGATTTCAATTTACGGAGATTTTTTTCCTTCAAAAGTGAGATTACTAACTTATATTCATTGTTGTTTCAAGATCAACATATGTGTTTAATTAGTCACTCAGCCTTTCTTCAAAACTAAGATTACTAACTTCTATTCATTGTTGTTCAGGTAATTGTTGAACCTCAATATTCTTATTGTATTTTCGTAGACTGATCTCATTTTTGTTCTCAATGCATGCATGTGTGGCGGAGAGCAAAAAAGATTTTGTTATTGCTAAAGAAGATTTATAGGTTGAAACATGATGAATATTTGTGTCACGAGGAAAACACAATCAATTACATAGATATTATATTTGTATTTTTTTCCAACTGTCTCACTGCCTTTGTCAAAATTCATCGTGTAACATCCTCGAACAACGGAAAATTTTAAATTTAAAACATACAAACAACGGAGGACATTACCAAGAAATACACTAGGTGCACCAACGTATATATATATACAGATCTGAGTTTACAACAAGAGGTGATTACATCAACAGCTATAAGATAAAATGTACAACGTAATCACAACGACCTCAAAAGGAGGGGAAAGCAGGATCTGTCCCAGAAGCTCTCCTCCGCAGTCACCACCCTCTAACGCTGCTCACGGCCTAAAAGCAGACAACAAATGCCTGAGTTTCCAGAAGGAAACCCAGTCTCAACCGGGTCTCAAGGGTCCTCTCACCCCAACCCCACAACGCACGCTACTCATACTACTATCGGACGACAGTCCGTGCCGTTGCCCAAAAGGCCGGAGAGACGAGCCGCTTTCAAGCGTACGAGCACCCAACTATCGGGCGCCAGTCTGTGCCGTTGCCCCCCGTGAGGCCGGAGAGACAAGGCGCCGTCAAGTGAACTCATAAAACCACGAATCCGCCAAAAACAGCAGAAACGGTCGAACGAAAACTGTTAATCGGTCGACCGATTCTCACCTAGAGAACTGGCCCAACCGAAAAACCCGCCGAACGGTCGACCAAAAAAAGGGGTCCCGGTCGACCGAAAAGCACCAGTAAGAAAGCGTTCTCGCAAACCAAACACCAATGGTCGACCGACCTAACACCTCCGGTCGACCGAAAACCACAAGTACAAACCTCCAAACAAACGATCTCCACGGTCGACCGAAACAACACTACCGGTCGACCGGACAATAATTTAACTTAAACGTCGGTCGGACGAAGTCAATGAGCGGTCGACCGTTTAGATGGTCAACGCCCCCAACCGACCTACAACAGTACTTTCGGTCGACCGGCAAAGGGGTCCCGGTCAACCGAAAAGCACCAGGACGTCTTCCTCTTGTTAAAATTGCAAAACCGGTCGACCGCCCAAAGGGCATCGTTCGACCGGTGCAAGGGAATCGCCCAAAAATACACTACGACCGGTCGACCGAACCCAAAATACCGGTCGACCGATTTTAGTGCAGAAACCGTTGTGCAGGTCCGACGAGCCTAAACGGCCTACCGTCGACCGCTCCCACTCCCACACTAAACATAGGTGAGCTTGAAAGCAAGTTTGACATACCTTAAGGCTTGAAGAAGCCTTGGAAGAAACCACGGTGAGCGCCTCCTCGCGGAAAAGCTCGAACTCCGGCGAACCTCCGATTCCCGAACTCTACGACGATTCCGGCGACTCCAACACTCTGATCCTCGCCTCCACCAACACCGACGAAGCACTAGGGAGAGAGAGATCATGAGAAAGAGAGAGATCGTGAGAGAGGGAGAGAGTGAAGAGTGAGGGGGAGAGAGAGATCCAAACCTTATATACTTTTCCCCCGAAACGATCTCAGCCGTCGATCTCATCCACCACTAATCCTCTCCTAAACATCATTAGCACCATAAGCAAGGTTGGGATATTACAATCCACCCTCCTTAAAAGAATTTCGCCCACGAAATTAATTCCAACGCTTACCAAACAACTCCGGATACGACTTCCGGACTTCCTCCTCAACCTCCCAAGTAGCCTCTCGCTCAGAGTGATGCTGCCACCTGACCTTAACCGTAGGAATAGTCCTCCTCCTGAGCTGGTGATCCATCTGATTCACAATCACCATCGGTCTCTCCTCAAGAGACAAATCCTACTGAATCTCTGGAACCTCAATCTGAATCACATGTGAAGGATCTGACACGTACTTCCTCAGCATCGACACGTGGAAGACGTCGTGAAGACCAGAGAACTGTGGCGGCAGCGCAATCCGGTAGGCGACCTCTCCAACTCGGTCTAAAATCTCAAATGGTCCAATATACCTCGGACTGAGCTTCCCCTTCTTCCCGAATCTCATCACCTCGCACGACGGTGAGATCTTCAGAAAGACATGATCGCCAACCTCAAAAATCAACACTCGCCTACGCCGATCCGCGTAGCTCTTCTGCCTGCTCTGAGCTGTCGCTAGTCGCCGCCTAATCACATCAACCTTCTCAGCATACATCTGTATAATCTCAGGCCCGACTAACTGTCTCTCGCCTACCTCACTCCAGCACACCGGTGATCTGCAGGGTCTCCCGTACAAAGCCTCGTACGGCGCCATCCCAATACTCGCATGGTAGCTATTGTTGTAGGTGAACTCAATCAACGGCAGGTGCTCATCCCAGTGCCCTGCCCAATCCAGAGTGCACGCTCTCAGCATGTCCTCTAACGTCTGAATAGTCCTCTCGGACTGGCCGTCGGTCTGCGGATGAAATGTTGTACTGAACTTCAGACGAGTCCCCAGAGCCTACTGCAAACTCCCCCAGAATCTGGAAGTGAACCTCGGATATCGATCTGAAATGATACTCACTGGCACACCATGTAGTCTGACGATCTCCTCTACATACAACCTCGTCAGGCCCTCCAAAGGTAAAGTAGTCTGGATGGCCAGAAAGTGTGCATACTTGGTCAGTCGATCGACTATAACCCAAATCGCGTCGTGATGTCTCCTCGTCTTCGGCAACCCGGTGACAAAATCCATCATCACGTGCTCCCACTTCCACTCAGGTAGCTCTATACTCTGCATCGGTCCCGCTGGTCTCTGGTGCTCGATCTTCACCCGCTGGCAAACCAAGCATCTAGCCACAAAATCGGCCACATCACGCTTCATCCCTCTCCACCAGAAGTTCCTCTGCAGATCCTTATACATCTTCGTACTCCCCGGGTGAATAGAATATCTCGCTCGGTGTGCCTCCTCCATGATATCATCCCTCAATCCATCGACCCTCGGCACCCAGATCCGACTCCTGAACCTCAGACCTCCATCCACTCCCACGGTGAAGTCTGATCCATCCCTGGCAGCTGACCGTAGCAGACTAGTCAACTCCTCATCACTATGCTGAGCCTGAACAACTCGACTAACGGTCTGCGGCTCCACTCGAAGTCCTGCAATCACTGCCCCCTCCGAGCTCTCGGCGAACGGCCTCCACTCAGACAATGTCTCGAGTAACCTCCACTCCTGAATGCACAAACTCACAGCTGACACCTCTACTTTTCTGCTCAGCACGTCCGCAACTGAATTCGCCTTCCCCGGATGATAGGAGATGGTGAAATCAAAATCCTTAATCAGCTCAAGCCATCTGCGTTGTCTCATGTTCAGCTCCCTCTGTGAAAACAGATACTTCAGACTCTGATGATCAGTGAAGACTTCGAACCGCTCACCATACAAATAGTGACACCAAATCTTCAGAGCATGAACCACGGCTGCCAACTCTAAATCGTGAGTGGGGTAATTCTTCTCGTGCACTTTCAGCTGCCTCGAAGCATACGCTACTACCTGCCCATGCTGCATCAGTACACATCCCAAACCAACACCTGAGGCGTCGCTGTAAATCACAAAACCGCCACTACCACTGGGAAGCGTCAGAACTGGAGCAGTCGTCAACCGACTCTTCAGTTCCCGAAAACTGTCCTCGCATTTCTGGGACCAAACAAACTTCACTCCTTTCTTCGTCAGCGCTGTCAGGGGTGAAGCAAGTCTCGAGAAGTCTTTGATGAACCGACGGTAATATCCCGCCAATCCAACAAAAACTCCTAATCTCAGTCACACTCGTCGGGGCTCTCCACTGTGTCACTGCCTCGACCTTCGCTGGATCCACTGATATCCCAGCTCCCGATACTATGTGCCCCAAAAATGCTACACTGTGAAGCCAGAACTCGTACTTCGAGAACTTGGCATACAACTGTTGATCTCTCAGAATGCCAAGTACGATCCTCAGATGCTCCCGGTGCTGCTCCATATCTGGTGAATAGACCAAGATATCGTCTACGAAGACAATCACGAAATGGTCGAGATACTGACTGAAAGTCCTATTCATCAGATCCATAAATGCTGTAGGCGCGTTCGTCAACCCGAACGGCATCACCAGAAACTCAAAGTGCCTGTACCTCGTCCGAAAAGTTGTCTTCTGAACATCTGCCTCTCTGATCCTCAACTGATGATACCCGGATCGCACATCAATCTTCGAGAACACCTTCGCTGACTGCAACTGGTCAAACAGGTCCTCGATCCTAGGCAAATGATACTGATTCCTCACGGTAACCTTATTCAGCATCCGGTAATCTATACACATCCGCAACGAGCCGTCCTTCTTCTTCACGAAAAGAATCGGCGCACCCCACGGCGAGACGCTCGGTCGGATAAACCATGTATCCATCAGAATCTGTAACTGCTTCTTCAGCTCCGACAACTCTGCAGGCGCCATCCTGTACGGAGCCTTCGACTGCGGTGTAGCCCCAGCTACCAAATCAATGTCGAACTCTATCTCTCTGTGAGGTGGCAGACCGGAGACATCATCAGCAAACACCTCGGGAAAATCCTGAACAATCTCAATGTCCTCCAGCCTCCTCAACTCCGGATCTGGAACTACCAAAGTGGCTACAAAAGCCCCGCAACCCTGCTGAATCAACTTCTGAGCTCTAACAGAAGAAACAACCAACCGACCTCCGCAGTCCTTCAATCCTCTGATCAGAAGATCAGGCAAACCCTGCCTCGGAATCAAAATCCTCTTATCACGGCATAAGACTCGAACGTCATACTGGGACAACCAATCCATCCCAAGTATAACATCAAAGTCCGCCGGGAAGAAATCTCCCCACAGTGCCCACCAAACCCAGGGGTGTGCTGACCTCCAAAGTGGTAGTCAACATCGCAGGGGTACGACCCAACACACTCGGAAACTGCTCAGAGATAAACGAGTGCGTGACCCCAGAGTCGAACAACACCCTAGCAACCAAATCATCAACTAGCAGCGTACCTTCCACTACCGTGCTGGCATCCCTGGCCTCATCAACCATGATAGTGAAGACTCTACCAGCTCTCCTCCCCTGCTGAGGTGGTGCTGCAGGTCTGCTCGGTCCACCTCCACCAGACGTGGATGGTCCAGGTCGTCCGCTAGGCCCACCTGGCGCGCTCAGAGAAGAACGGACGAAGTGTCCCATCTGACCACAACCGTGACAAGCACCGGGGCAGTGTACGCACCCCCGTCCCGGATGAACTCTGCCACACTGCCTACACGGCCCGCTCTGCGATGCTCCACCTCCGTCTATCCTGGGCCTCTTGCCCGGATTCCCCTGTAAATGTCCTCCTGGACGTCCTGCAGGCTTCACCTGCAACCTCCTAGCATCCTCCAGGATCTCCTGACTATCCTGGTCCATGATGGTCGCAAACTTCACAGCATCTGCTAAAGTCTGCGGCATACTGGTCGTGACACAACCTCTGAACTGCGGCCTCAGACCCCGCACAAACTTCCGAGCTCTCTGCTCCTGGGTCACATAAATCTCCGGGCAGTATCGTTCCAAAGCATGGAACCTGTTGATATAAGCAGCCAAAGTCATATCCCTCTGCTCGAGGGCCAGAAACTGCTCTCTCTTCCGATCACGAAGGTGCTGCGGAAAGTACTGTTGGTTGAACTCCACCAGGAAGTCCTCCCAACTCACGTCCTCACTGTCGTCGAACACGACTGCCAAAGTGGTCCTCCACCAGTTGGACTCCTCCCCGTCCAAAACATAGGTGGTCATGCCCACCATCCTCTCTGGTGTCACTCCAATAGCCCGGAAGATCTTCTGGATCCTGAAGACTCAGTCCTCTGCTGCCTCAGGGTCACCTCTGCCACTGAAAATCGGCGGATGCTGACACATAAAATGATCATGCATAACGCCAGTCTGGTCGGCGCGGCTCTCCAGAAGCTCGCCCAACATCTTCAGCGTCACTGGCTCAGACGGCCTCTCCTCCGCCTCAGCAGCCCCAGCAGACTCCTCACTGGAACTGCGAACAAACCTCCAAACAAACGATCTCCACGGTCGACCGAAACAACACTACCGGTCGATCGGACAATAAGTTAACTTAAACGTCGGTCGGACGAAGTCAACGAGCGGTCGACTGTTTAGATGGTCAACGCCCCCAACCGACCTACAACAGTAGTTTCGGTCGACCGACAAAGGGGTCCCGGTCGACCGAAAAGCACCAGGACGTCTTCCTCTTGTTAAAATTGCACAACCAGTCGACCGCCCAAAGGGCATCGTTCGACCGGTGCAAGGGAATCGCCCAAAAATACACTACGATCGGTCGACCGAACCCAAAATACCGGTCGACCGATTTTAGTGCAGAAACCGTTGTGCAGGTCCGACGAGCCTAAACGGCCTACCTCGACCGCTCCTACTCCCACACTAAAGATAGGTGAGCTTGAAAGCAAGTTTGACATACCTTAAGGCTTGAAGAAGCCTTGGAAGAAACCACGATGAGCACCTCCTCGCGGAAAAGCTCGAACTCCGGCGAACCTCCGATTCCCGAACTCTACGACGATTCCGGCGACTCCAACACTCTGATCCTCGCCTCCACCAACACCGACGAAGCACTAGGGAGAGAGAGAGATGCGTGAGAAAGAGAGAGATCGTGAGAGAGGGAGAGAGTGAAGAGTGAGGGGGAGAGAGATCCAAACCTTATATACTTTTCCCCCGAAACGATCTCAGCCGTCGATCTCATCCACCACTAATCCTCTCCTAAACATCATTAGCACCATAAGCAAGGTTAGGATATTACACATCGATTGATTTATTTGATGATGTAGAAGATGGATGGGTGGGTTGCAATGTTTTTCAAATCTGTAGGTGTGTCTTGATCATTCTCTTCTTGACCCCCATCAGGACTTGGCGTGCGTGCGAAAAAAGCTGAGTGCTGATATGGTAACGATATCAAGGACAATGAACAAAAGAAGCTCAGCCTATTTGAAGACTTCCATCGATTCTCTACCAAATGAAATCATATTCTCAATCCTAGTTCGTTTGCCAATAAAGGAGGCTGTGCTTACAAGCGTATTGTCAAAAAGCTGGAGATACAGGTGGAGGTGCATTCCACACCTTATATTTGATAGAAGCGCGTTTCCTCTAAGCCAAAGTGATATGTTAGTTTACGAAACCAAACTTATTAACATTGCATCTCGAGTTATGTCACTGCACAATGGAACCATTCAAAAATTTGTATGGTCACCCGCATTATCAACGTTAATCACTCACTCGAAACTTGACACTTGGATATACTACCTACGGGAAAGGGGCGTTCTGGAGTTCTTTCTTGAGCTTCTGAGTAATGTCGGTCCTCGCTATAAACTACCACCTTATCTATTTCAAAGGAACACTATGAGGCGTTTGTGCCTTTTCGGTTGTGTGGTCAAACTCGAAGGCGAGATTACTTGTAAGTGTCTCATAGAACTTAATCTTCAATACTGCACCTTCATGGATAACAACACTCTTGAGCATCTCATAAGTCAGTCTCCACTTCTGGAAGAACTTGTTGTGGCAAACTGTGATGGTCTTTATGACCTTACAATTATTGCTCCAAATCTTCTTTCTTTGTACATTAAAGGTGTTTTCAATAGTATATATCTTCAATATGCTCCAAGTCTGAAGTATGCAAGGATCCACCATTTGTTTCAAGCTGCCCATGAAATTGAAGCCGAAGAGTGTCGTGTCGACGACATGATCGACGTGTTCGGTCAACTCCCTAGACTAAAGTGGGTCTCTATCAAACAGAAATCCTTGGAGGTATATATTTTTTTTGTAATTTTTTTGTTCTGTTTTTAAACGAATGCATTGTATATATATGATGTTGAATATTGGTTACATTGCAGTTTCATCCAACCACCGCAACACACTCGTTGTCAAGCTGAGCTCCACGGCTTTTTCACCCAACCTCGGCTACCACGACACGACCAAGGGCTCCAAGGCTTTTTCACCCAACCCAAATGTCCAAGGACTCTAGGACTTTTTCATCCAACCCTTAACACGCGGTGCATGCTCAGGCTCCAGGGCTCTTTCACCCAACTTGAACGCACTACAGAGCTCCAGGGTTTTTTCACCCAACCCCGCACAGACTAGCTGGGCTCCAGGGCTCTTTCACCCAACCGCAACTCTCACACCGTTACGGGGCTCCAGAGATCTTTCACCCAACCACCGCAACACACATTTCCAAGCTGGGCTCCAGGGCTTTTTCACCCAACCACAACTATCACACAGTTACGGGGCTCCAGGATTTTTCACCCAGCCACCGCAACACACACATTTCCAAGCTGGGCTCTAGGGCTTTTTCATCCAACCACAACTCTCACACAGTTACGGGGCTCCAGGGCTTTTTCACCCAACCACCGCAACATTCGTGCTCACTAGCACACTTGCCGGAAGAACATCGGCACCACAACTCGCCTCAGACGGACGACCACAACAACTGCACCTCCAACGTGCAAAACTGGACACAAACGGTCAACCGAACCAAAAGTCCTGGTCGACCGAATCTCACAAACACAGGGCAATTGCCTCGATCGACACTCCATCGGTCGACCAATTCCCACCAACCACACTCGTTCGATCGAACGAAAGTCAGGTATCGGTCGACCGTTTAGAAGTTGCCTCCCATGTTCAACAAATGAAACGACCAATCGGTTGAAGGCAAAGCGGACCCGTTCGACCGAAAGTCACCAGGGAAAATCCCCGACTCTCACCAACGAATTCAATCGAATGCCCGAGCACTCTCGGTCGACCGAATCCCACCAGGGAATTCCCCCAACTCTCAACAACGAATCCGGTCGAACCCCTGAGCACTCTTGGTCGACCGAATTCCACCAGGGAATTCCCCCACGCTCAACCACAATTCCGGTCGACCGAACCACCTTCAGTCGAACCAACCACACTCCAACTTAAGTCACCGGTCGGAAAAAGTCATACATGCGGTCGACCGTTTAGATGGTCAACGCCTCAACCGACCTACAACAGTGCACACTGTCGAACGGCAAAGGGGCCCTGTTCGACCGAACACCACCAGACTTGCCTCAAATGCACAACTCGTCGACAGCCCCAAGGGCATCGTTGGACCGGTGTGAGGCAGAACCCGAAATCTCATTAAGAACGGTCGACCGTTTGCACCAACCGGTCGACCAATCAGGCAGTAAAATCTACTGCAAGTTTACTTGCGACGAGCCGGAAGGCCTACCGTCGACTTCCAAATACTCACACTACTAAGTGAGCGAATTTGACATACCGTGAAGGTTTGAAGAAACCTTCGACGAACCACGACGACGCTTCCACGAGCACTTCTCCCCAAAATACGATCTGTCGACGAACCTCACGCTCGATCAACGATCACCACCTCCTCGACGCTCCACAGACACAACTCCACCTCTGTCAACCTCCACCAACCAACCACGACCACAGAAAACGAGTTAGGTCGAGGGAGGGAGAGAACCAAAACGAGCGGGAAGGGTTAAGAAACCAACAACTCACCTCCACGGCAACCTATACCCGACGCGCGCCTCCGCCACGCCCGAGCTCGGCACCTCCACGCCGGAGTACCACCTCTGAGGGAGAGAGAGAGAAAACGTGAGAGAGAAGTGAGAAACGAGAGAGAGTCGGGAGAGAGTGAGAGAGAGAGGTTTTCCACCATAAATATCTTCTTCTAATCCAATCTCAACCGTCCATCCAATCCACTCCACTTCATCTCAGCCGTCCATCTCATCTCCTCCTAATCACCACCTAAATCAACATTAGAATTCAATTAGGATTAGGATCCCACACATACTCTTCGTATAAGTGTTGGAAAACAGCCGTTGATAATATTTTGAAATTTTCAGAGAGTTTACAGAGAATCGATTTTTTTAAAGAAAAAGCACTTGTCTTGCCACCAATTTTATTTTGGTAGATTTAATTGTAAGAGAATGAAATTAAGATCCTATGCATGCAAGGCCTAACCATTCCCGAACGTTTACAAAATTGGACCAAATGATAGGAACTATAATGTAAACAAACATCGCAAACATGCCAATCAAGAAAATTCAATCTTAGCTCAATCAACGATAAGCTAATATTCTAGTGATTAAGATAACATCCACCAAATGCAATTTCTAGAACTAAAGAAGCATATATGACGCAAAAGTTGAACTTAGTTATGGACAGCGTTAGTTTCAAAAACTAGATTGGTGCAAAAACTTTTTAATCACCAGAATGAGAAACTCATACTTCATATCATTTCACAAAGTTTTATCCAAGGTCTCAGCTTAAGCAACTGCAAATGAAAACCATAAAATAATATTATGACCATCACTGCAGTTAATACAACTTAAACATCCAAAATGTTTCCCAAAACCTTATATAGATTTGTCTTCATGACAGTCTTCTACAAGAAGACCAAAGTGTACCAATTTTCAGTCTCCATGTTTGATTATAATTCTGGCTTCTGAAGACGCTCTACGCATCGATAAGAGACCATCACAAATGCTTTGACTTTGGTTGGATTTGTTTTCTTTGGCGAAGTTTATTCGTGACCTCTTCGAGTATAGGTGAATTCGCAATAACATGTTCAAGAAATATCCTACCAGGTTTACTTTCAAACATATCGTTTAACTTCAAGAATTTTAAGGGTGTGTTTAGATGTGTGCAGTTTCTTGTACTGGATTCTTATGGAAAAAAACACGATCTATGTTGCTCATTGCTTTCCAGAAATCCGCAGCAGAGAAGATACAACCGCTGCCATCTACAGGAAGAAAACAAAATCACAAAAGTACAAAAGCAAAGTAACATATAGAAGTTAAGAAAAACTTCAGAAGTTGGTGTTCTTACAAATAATTCAAGATTTTCCAAGACATTACAACTTCTTAGCAAGTAAATTGCAGTCCTACTTTCTTGAAGACATTCCAGAGAAAATTTGATTTGAAGTGTCTTCAACTTGCTTAAAGTTATGTACGGGCTCGGCTTTGCGAAATCAGTAGATAAGTACTAGCCACTGCCCGGAAAACGTACTACGACGTCGGCATGTAACGTCGTTTATAATGTTAATATATCAAATCGGTTTAAAGAAAACCGACGTCTTATATTTTTATTTTAAAACTATTCCAAGACCTTCAAAACAAATCACGTCTGTTTTTTGAAAACCAACGTGATACCTGAAGATAGTACCACAAGATGGTCCACTAATTAACCGACGTAGTACTACAAGATAGTCCAGTCAAAATTGCCATTCAACATTTACAAGGATGCGAAAAAACTTACAAGAAATGACAGAAGGTACCTGCATGAACCAATTGCTGATAGTGAGAATCCGAACCTCTTGAAGTCCACTAATTAAGAACATTGATCAGATTATTGCTACCATTTTAGTTGTTCGTGTTACCATGTTGGGACATTTTGGGGTATAACAACAGAACTTCGAGATCGATCAACTTTGGGGTATCGACGAGGCAAAATGACAAAAAATAACCGTTGACTGTAAGCTTCAAAATATTAGGTGCAGAAATTATGAAATCTTTGTAACCACTGCAGTTGGTTAGGACCAGATCTGAAATAAGGGGAGATAAAGAAACTAATTTTTCAACCGAATCACCATCGACTAAAGTAAAATGATCAAGAATAAGAAGTCTGAGCACAGGGAGTCCTGTGAATGGCTCAGCAGTCGGCCTATGTATCCGGGCGCACGCGTAGAGGCATGATTAGTTCCACGAATTTCACTGCACTGACCATAGTAAACCCCTTCTCGTTGTACCGAAATGGAGGTCTGATTTGAACGAAGGTATCAGCATCCATCCGATCCTCGAATCTCGATCATTCCCATCTCCGGAGTGAGTTAGCGAAGTTGCGCAACAAGCAACTCCAGAGCGACCTATGAAAGACTCCCCGCACCACCCTAATTTTACTCCCCTGAGGCGGCATCATAGATAGGCACCAAGCTCCTCATAGAGGCCGAGTCGCCTATAAGCAGAACAGAGACCTTTAAACCTGCGAAATCCATATACTGTACCTTACGGTGGAGGTTCCGTAGCGGGTTATGAGCACCACCGGGCAAGAGGCGGGGCGGTTGAGCAAGATTCAAAAGGGTCAGAAAGTCATTAACCCCATCCCTGGGAAAGAAAAAGGTAGCACCGAAGAAAAGGAAACCTCAGAACACAATGGCGAAACGTCAATGAAGTAATCGTTTCGCAATGGAAAAGATAAGAAGGCAACTTATGTGGGTTATCCTTGTCATAAGATAAGAAACTTACGTAGGTAGACCATAGAAGCTAGTTCCATAAAAGAAAACTGAAGCAGCAAAAGAGGTTCTAACTTCAATAGAATCGAAGTACAAAAGCAACAGGATTAGTCCAAGCAAGACACCGAAAGTAGAAAACAAACAACATCAGTCCAATTAGCACACAACAGTAGAAAACAAACAAGTACAACACAAACAGAAACGAATACAAACTAAGTCTAGAGACAAACTCCCATTGAGAATCCAAAACAAACTCAGATTCTTGCCTATGCCCAACAAGATAAATTATTGTGAGTCCAATCCAATGTGTCCAATAACTAGAGATTTCATACTCTAAAATTCTATTTTCTCCACTTAGAAGAATTCTAAAAACTTAAACTCTAATTTTTTTAACTCTCTCCGCACATAAATATATGTCTCTACCTCCATTCCATTACATCCCAAGTAGAGTTAGTCTTCATGAACTACAAAGAATGAATCTTGTAGTGCAATAAGTCTTGTGTAATAGTGAGTTTAGTAGTAGAAAAATAGTTGAGTGTCTCGTAAGGTAGATAGTGTGTAAGTGTAGGTTGTCGTATTGTTGTTAGATCCTAATCCTAATGAGGTTTTAATTGTTGTTTAGGAGGTGATTAAGGAGTTTTGGAATGGACAGTTGGGATGAAGTGAAGAAGTTTGGATGGATGGTGAGGATGAAGTGGTGCACGGTTCTTAAGGTTGGATTTCTCTCATTTTCTCTCACTCTCTTTCACGCGTCTCTCTCTCTCAGTGCTGAGCTCCGGCTAGGTGGTGGCGATCTCCGGCGAGGAAGAGGTGTTAGACAAGTGTTGGTCGTGTTGCGAGGTGAGTCGGTTCTCAAGCTAAACTCATCTCTCTTGCTTTGTTTTCTCTCTCTCTCAATCTGTCTCCCTCTCAGTGGTTGATGTGGTGATCGACGAAGGCGAAAGGGTTGTTGTGGATTGACGAAGGCGAAGGGGTTGTTGTGGCTAGACGATGTGGTGTGATCGTTGATCGAGCGAGAGGTTCGTCGGAAATCGTGTTTTGAAGAGAAGTGCTCGTGGAAGCGTCGTCGAGGTTCTTCGAAGGTTTCTTCAAACCTTCACGGTATGTCAAACTTGTTGTAGCTCACTAAAAAAATGTTGTGTGAGTAATTTGGAAGTCGACAGTAGGCCGAAGACTCGTCGCAGGTAACGTGCAGCAGTTTGACTGCTGGATCGGTCGACCGGTTGGTGCAACGGTCGACCGTTCCTAGTGAGATTTTGGGATTCTGCCTCGCGTCGGTCGAACGATGCCTTTGGGAGGTCGACCGGTAGCACGTTATAGGCAAGCCCTAGTTGTTTCCGGTTGGACGAGGCCCCTTTGTCATTCGACCGAGTGCACTATTGTAGGTCGGTTGGGGCGTTGACCATCTAAACGATCGATCCCCTGTTGACTCGTTCGACCGACGACTTAAGTTGTTAGTTCGACCGATGGTGGTTCGGTCGACCAGTACTATTCGGATTCGTTGGAGGTTTTACTTGTGGTTCACGGTCGACCGAGAGTGCTTGATGGTTCGACCGATTGATTAGGGGAAACGTCTTAGACAAATGTCTCCCCCATGGTGGGAGCGTCTTAGCCAGACGTCACCCCCAAGGGGCGGGCGTTTTACCCAGACGCCTCCCCCCATTGAGGGGGCGTCTGTCTAAGACGCCTCACCGATTGGGGGGAGGGGAGGGTGGCTTCCGGCTAAGACGCCCATCCAAAAAAATTAAAAAAATCTTAAAATTATACAGTGTGCTATCTCAAATTATTTGAGGTTTCATTATAAGATTTTCGGTGGTAACAAGTCGGATTATAATGAGTTTTTTTACAAGTGATTAAAATTCAAAAATTTCCAGATCCAACAATTTCAAGATCCAAATTTTCCGATAGTAAAATTTCCAACTTAGAAATACCACCTCGACAGGTCGTTCAGGGGTCTCGCTGTAATCCAATCCGTATAGTTAACCACGGGCGCAAGATCTGGTGAGGTGTCGGACGGTCGACCGTTTGCTTCTCGGTTTACTGAAAAATGTTCCATGCAGATGACCACCGTGATCGTAGAGACAATAATTTTTTAATCTTCCTGGAATCCTTGGGTCAGTTTACCGACCTCTACCCGGTCATCCGAATTATAGTCAATTTATAATCAATTATATTTTCATAAAAAACAAAAAAATGATTTAAAATAATTTTTAACACATTTTTACATATTTTTATATTTTAAAAGATAAAGAAAACCAATCAAGGAGGGTCATGTGCCCCCTGATCCAACCGACCGGTTGGAAAATCGAGCGGTTTCCCGCCCGATCGGATTACGTGGTCCATGTTTGTGCTGATGTGTCCATTTTTTTCTCGGACGCCTGGTTTTTTTAATACCTTTAAGGATGGTCTCAGGAACCCATGATCCACAATCTTTATCGTACAATTCATTCCTACCTACAAAAGATACACTCTAAGAGCATCATTAACCACAACCCCATCTTTTCCTCCAACCCAGTTTCTCTCTCCACCACGTCAGCAAAAAATACTATGCAACCTACTACCCAACCCAACTTTTTTTTCACTTCTTAACCCCAACCCCACTTTCAACACTCTCTCTCATCCATATAATTTTTTTACCACATTTTCCATTTCATCACAAAAACACATAAACTACTAAATAATTTATTTCTACAGTAACTTAATCTAATTAAATTACGTTAATTGTCAAATAATTTCAAAAAATTAGATTTAATAATGACCACTCCAACGGGTTAGTTGGGGGTCTCACTCATTTTATTAGTAATTCTCTGCCGATTTTTTGGGTTAGTAATGCGTTTTTGGGTGAACCTGAGTAAATTCATGTGTTCTATTTTGCTAGGTAATTTTATTTAATTATATACATTTACAATTATCTTACTAATTTTCTTTAATTACTTATATTTATTTTTACTAAATATTTACATTTATCTTATTAATTTTCATTATTTATTTTAATTATATCGAATAAATCCTAATTATATAAATTACCATACATATATTATTTATATATTAAATAACAAATATAAAAAACCAAAAAAAATCAGCAAAAAAAAATCAGCCAACCCGGGTCCCCTCCCAGGTCGGGTCGCAGACCCAGGTCTGGACCCGACCTGAGTCCGCCTCCCATTAAATGGGGCTGGGGTCGGGTCCCCCTCAGACCCGATCCCAAAGAGCACCCGTTAAGGTGTTCTTCACGCACATGGAGTCTCGAAAATCACAAAAAAAATAATGACTACCACCCTAGACTTTAATTCGATAGAAGGATGGATATACGCAGATTCATTTAAGTTCTCCAAAACATACACACACACACGTGAATCCAACCTCACTAGCTTTTAGAATCGTCGGATAACATTATAGATTCACTGTTGGTTTGAGAGAAAAAAGTTAATCTGGGACAGATCATACCTGATCTAGCTACAAAAGTGAAGTTGGAGTTTCTACGGAGAAAATTTTGAAATTATTTTGGAGCTGAACGGGTTTAAGGAATGTGCTTGGTTGGATTACGAATCGATCGGAGATTTCATGGTTTTGCAATGAAACGGGATATTCTTAAACTAGTTTTATCAGAAATTTATGGGGTTTTTTCCGTTTCTCTGATAAGAGTGCTTGGATTACTGCCAATGCAAGAGCAGAAACTCATATAAGCAATGGAAATTTTCAATTTGTTCGGTTTTAACACAAAAATTGGAGTTACTTTTGGACAGAAAAATAACAGATCAGTTATAATAACATTGTAGTCAAAAAATGTAATGTCTGTCAAAAATCAGTACAAATTGTCCTAATATGCAAAGACAATTACTGCTGTCAGGTCCAATTTGTCCTTATATGTAATTTTTGCAATATATAATTATCCTGATGTAAATAAATTCCCTAAAAATTACACAGACCATGTCATATTTCAGATTATATATACGACTAATTTTTAAGTCCAACATTCCATGTAGAATGCATTGTACAAAAACTTTAAAACAATGCAGAAGAGAATGACTAAAAAGTAATTGAAGTTTCTGAAAGTTATGACAACATAATTCTGAAATAAAATCAAATTATCATGCAAAACTCGCAATTGAACAAGATAACTAACATGTTAAAATGACCTAATAGCAAAGTAAACAATTTGACTTCAGCAAACTATAGCACATGCATAATTACTAAATATTAACTTTATGGGTGAATATGCAAAGGTCAAATGATTATTCGCTTAAACAATAATAAATGGATTGTCACGAATCCACAAAAAATGATTTAATCGGATCAAAATTGAAGTCATATAATTTGTATTCAAGATGACAATAGATTATGAATAATTACTAAATAAGAATCATTCCACATGCATGGAAAGTCATGATCGCATGTCCATATAATGATAGAAATCAGGAAAAAATGTTGAAATAATCATCAAAAAATGAAAATTAGAATAATATATATGGTTGGAAAAACAAATTGGTAAAATATGAGGCAAAAAAATGCATAGACATTATCATTTTCATTACAGCGACATCCCATATGTTGTTTTCATGAAAGAGAAAATGGTATCCAAGATACTACTTTTATCTAAGACAGAAAAATGAGTCACCAACCCCTCCTTCCCTACAAACCTCCCTTAATCCGGCGATTTCCCTTTGCTCCTCCCTCTCTCCAGCGATTTATGGCCTCGTGGTGTCGCATTCACATGCTTGAGTTATTCTTAGGTACGTTTTCCTTATTTTTGTTAACATTTTGGTGCTGTCTTACGATTGTGTACTACACCTAGTTGACTATTAATTTGAATTGGTTGATAATTATTTGAAACTAATTTGTGATGATTGAGAATGATTTGGATTTGTTGTTTAATAGTTTTGAGTGATTGTGATTGGTTGTGGTCTGGTTGTGTTTTGGATTGTGTATCTCGTCGCCAAATTTTTGAATTTTTGGTAGAAAAAAATGACTCAAGAGTGTGAAGTTGTTGTAAAAATTTAACAAGGAAAACGAAGAATGTAGCTGGTCAATGAAAGGGATGGAATAAGAAAAGAAGCAAACTATTTCCGCCTCCCGTTTCCACAGGCACAAAGTCCCTACTCGCATTTTTATGTTTCCGGGTCGTAGTGGTAGTTGTCGTGACAACTTCCTTACCAGCTGGATTAAGTGCGACGAGGTGTGACGACCCAGCTGCCATAGGCATAAGTGCGAGACAGTTTGGTGGTTTGTAGATTAGCTTCCACTTGATTGAAGAAGCGGTCTCTGGTCTTCAGATCAAGAGCTGTATCGTCCGTGTATGTGAAGTAGAAACCATGTATGTGAACTAGAAGCCAAATTAATCATGACATTACGTACCATCAACAGCTAGTTGGACCCATGCATGTGAGCTGCAAATTAATAATCACATTCTCTAGCTTGTGTATATCCGATCTCATCGCATCTAAAAAATCGTTTGGTACAATTTGTCACGTCAACTTTTCTTTCAATCATGTCAGTTCACCTAACCATCAAAAAAAACTTTTAACCATACTCGGGTTACTCTCATCCACCCTACGTTTTCTCTCCATCCACGTCGTTTGGAAATCAATCCTGCATAATTTTTTTTTAAAAATCACAAAAAAATCTAAAATATTACAAAAAATTCTAAAAAATCACTGAATTGCTAAACATCGCCCCAAAATTACTTAAATCGCCCATTGAAATTACAATTTTGCCCTTCTCTCATTTCTACTGCTATAACGCGACATTTTACCCTCCTATCACACATCTCTCTTCATATTCCTCTTATAATCATAAAAAATAATATTTTGGAGGTCAGTAATGAACCAACGAACGCCCCAGTGTACTCGAATATGGTAAAACATTTAACATCTTTTTAATAAAAAAATAACAAAGAAATTACGGGCGTCCGACGGAGCCGCCCCTACGTAGGAGGGGCGTCTGACTAAGACGCCTTACCCATCGGGTAGGCGTTTTACCCAGACGCTCTGCCCTTGGGACAGGCGTCTGTGTAAGATGCCTCCCCCATTGGGGAGGCGTCTTAGCCAGACGCCCCCTCCTACGTGGGGGCGGCTCCGTCGGACGCCCGTAATTTTTTATTATATTTTATTATATTTTTAAAAAGATAATTGATTATAAATTTAGATAATTGTTAAATTAATTAATTAATAAGTTAATAATTACTATATTCGGATGATTGATACCCCTTCGGTACACCGAAAATTCAAAAATTTCCAGATCCAACAATTTCGAGGTGGTATTTGTAAGTCAGGATGTTTTACCACCGGGGGATTTTGGAACTTAAAAAATGTTGGATCTGGAATTTTTTTGAATCTTCATCACTTGCAAAAAAACTCATTGTAATCCGACCGGTTACCACCGAAAACTTGCAAAGAAACGTCAAATAATTTGAGATAACACACCGTATAATTTTAATTTGACAAAAAAATTAAAAAAAACGGGACGTCTGGCTAAGACGCCTCCACCATGGTTGAGGCGTCTTAGGGAGACGCTTAGACCATGGTATAGGCGTCTGGCTAAGACGCCTGGACCATCGTGGAGGCGTCTGGATAAGACGCCTCAACCATGGTGGAGGCGTCTTAGCCAGACGCCTCCACGATGGTGCAGGCGTCTTAGCCAGACGCCCGAGTCGGAAAAAAAAATCTGTCTCCGTTACTTCGCCTGATCTAGGTGTTTCGCCATACATTTTCGTGGTGTTGGTACTAGGAATGTTAGTAAAACTGAGTCAAAAACCTTATTTAAAGAAACGGGACGATATGAGTATTAAATATATTGTTAAGGGCAATTTGGTAATTTCAAGGGGCAATTTAAGTAGTTTTGGGGCGACGTTTTGTAGTTCCCAAAAATCAAAACAAATAAAAATATATTTTCATAAAAAAACCAACATTTTTTTTCCAGACCAATGGGGGACACGATGTCCCCACCCACAGGGTGCCCGGGCACGCACCCGGGTGAGCTTCCCGGGTGGCAGGGCACATCTGCCCGTTAACACTGCTCTTAGGACTTATCTCGTTGTTTTAGTTCTTTTACATATAATTGTAGGGTGTTTTTAATACAATTATATATAAAGAATGGATAGCATGTGCATCATCAAAAAAGAAGAATGGTAACAGGATTACATGAGGTAATGGTTACATTTTCTTAAAGTAAATTTAGTGGTGTTTCTCACTAGATTTGTCATGTGAATTATATTCCCCACTTTACATATCAAAGTATTTGGTAGGTTAATGTTTGTGATATCGAGGGTTATCGTATGAGATTCACGTTCACTTGAACAGCAATGTGTCAAATTATGGATCTATGGCTTATAATATGAATGGTAGGTTTGAAATCTTTCATATCCTTCAAAACACACATGAATCAGAACCAATACTACATGTTGCAAACTTGCAAATTGGAATACAATTAAAAGGGGGGGGGGGGGGGGGGGGGGGGGATTCAAATTCGAGAAACATTGTAAGAACCATTCGGACCAATTAAAATTTAAATTCGAGAATACAATGACCAAATCGACCAAATTAAATCCGGTAAATAGTTTCTTTATTCAAGTTTTGTACTTCAGATGTGTTCTCATTTCCTTGCTGGAACAATGTATAAAAATAATTGTGAAGCTTAAAAATAAAGTTGTCTTCAACGCTAAATTTGAAAGAATTAACAATATCTTTGAGATATCCGACATGTCTTCCAATTTGATAATGACATCTTGGGTTCTGGAAACGAATTATATGTGTGCTCTTTTAATTCAATTACCTTACTCTCCAGTCTCCACCCGCCGTCACCCCCCCTTTTTTTTGCCTATAAATAGCTCAGTTGTTATTGACACCACAAGAATAGAGTGTTTTCTTTGTTTTCTCTTCTTGAAGTTGAGCTTAATTAGGTGTGTAATCTCCTCGATCCTTTTCTCTTGTGATGGAGTACAACATGGCCACCGCAAACCGTCCCAAGTCCAGAGCCCATATAAAGAATAAAATCATAAAGGATGCTGTCAACTCTACTTTCAAGATCACCACCGCTGGCGGCAGTGGTGGTGGTGGACGAGATGGTAGCGGTGACGGCAATCGTCACCGTGACTGCGATGGTGGTTGCTGTGGAGCTGATCAGGTAGAAGTGAATGAGAAGCGAGAGGAAACAAATGTTTAATTTGTGGTAAATAATTTGTAGGGCATATCACGTTCAAATAAAGAGCTTGTTTGGTGTGTAGAATATCGCGCTTTTCTTGTTCTTTTATGTTCATGGTATGTGTCCATGTGTTTTTCAATACATGCGATGGATTACCTCGGATAACATACGCCCTCCTTTTAACCCATCTCAGCATCAAAACCTTTTACTCCTATGATCCCCTTTATTGTATATTATCCTAATAGACATACCGAGCAACTAAGTTTGACTAGAAGTCACTTTTACATCGAGCCTAAGTTTTTCGATGAGTCCAGATAAGATCATCCTTTGTGTGTTTTCATTTGGAATGTTCAACCACAAGTCACTTTTAAACATTATCTAAGATTTGGGTCAACAGATGAAAACTATTTGTGGTTCCAATAACAACCAACCGGGGCTTTCGAGGGTAGCAGAAATCATCCATGCAATGAATCAACTCGGAAACATGTTCTTTTTCTTCAATCCTATCCTATTTTTTTCTAAAAACATGTTTTTGTCACCAACAAACATAAAAATGAAAGTAGGGACTTTGTGCCAGTGGAAATGGGAGGCGAAAATAGATGTTCTATAGTTAAGATCGTTTGCTTCTCTTCTTATTCCATTCCTTTCATTGAGTAGCTACATTCTTCGTTTTCCGTGTTAATTTTTTACAACTTCACACTCTTGAGTCATCTTTTTCTACCAAATTCAAAAATCTAGCGACGAGATACACAATCCAAAAAAAAACAAGACCACAACCAATCACAATCACTCAAAACTATTAAAAAAATCCAAATCATTCTCAATCAACCCAAATCAATTCAAATAATTATCAACCAATTCAAACCAATAAACACAAAATCTTAACAAAAAAATAAAATAAATGTACATAAGAATAAGTCAAACACGTGAAAACAATGCCAGTATGCCAGAAATCGCCAGAGAGAGGGAGGAGCAAAGAGAAATCACCGGATTTTGGGAAGAATTCGTAGGGAAGAAGGGTCGACGACCGACATTTTTTTTGCCATAGGTAAAAATAGTATCTCGGATACCATTTTTTCTTTCATGAAAACGATAATATCAATGATGTTTTTTGCCAAATAAGTTTGCCAGTCTTCTATTTTTCCAAAAAAAATATTCTATGATTTAAAAACTTTTACTACAAATTATCATTCACTTACCAAATAAAGCGAAATAATTAACATTATGGAACCAATATTCCCAATAAAATCATACAAATATGTTAATTATTCTTTTTAAATGAAAAGGAAACTCATGTTTGAAATATCCAAAAAAAATCCAATTACAACTTTCAACATTTGTTGCGATATGCAAACTTTGCAAATATAAGATGACCTTAAATAATGAAAAGAGAAATTAAAATTTCCAAAACCTTCCAAAACTTCAGCCCAATCAGGCATATATTCTAATTTCCAAACAAACCTTATTGTTTCCAAATCAAAACTTTCAAAATACCAAGTTTTCAAATTTTGTTCTACTTCTTTTTTGCTTAAAGGTTAAGAAGAGGTAGGTGGAGTAAGTTCATATCCCTACCGAAAAAATGTAGTAGTTAATATGCTTGATTAGTACTTGTTAGGTGAGGTTTTGAAAATTTGACCAATACAACTACACGATCAATATATTGGAATAATTAATTAATAAGGGTTATAGGAGATCAATTCCATGTTGATTATTCAACACGTTTACATTAAGCTGAAGCCTAGGTTTTTCATATAGAATTTGTACCAACAGGATGGATCGAGGATGGGATGCATCAGCCGCGTATCTAGGCGATTAGGCGGGTTGCTTATGCACACCGTTTAATGGAATGAAAATTTTCAACTTAATCTGATAATTGGATCCTCAAATATCCATTTACTTGAAGAAGAAAAAAACAAAATACGGGTTGACCACCAAAATCAAAACCCTACCACCAAAATCCCTTTTCGGATATTAATACGGGTTGAAAACAAAAAGTCAAAACCCTACCACCAAAATCCCTTTTTGGATATTAATACGGGTTGACCAACACAATTGACCAGTAAATGTTTTTATTTTTATTTTTACAATACAACTAACATAATCATCATTTGCTTGGGTAGACCTCAAAAGGTGCACAATTGGTTAAATACCCCTGAGTTTTTACTATTCACTTGGGTACACCTCGTTGCACTGCATATTGCTTGCATGCCCTCGGACCGTTTGTGGGGTCCATTCCGTTAAATTTTCTGTTGGTTTATTTACAAAACACACCCTCTAAATTTCAAATATCCTTAATATTAAATATAAAAACACAAAACAAATATTTTCTTTACAAACACACCCCTTCTTCTTATTCTCTCTCTTTTATTCTCTCTCTACTCTCTCTCTCTCCACTCTCTCTTGTTTTCTCTCTCCTCCATCTCGCTACTCTCTCTTTTATTCTCTCTCTCTACTCTCTCTCCCCTCTCTTTCTCTCTCTACTCTCCACTCTCTCTCTTGTTTTCTCTTTTCTCTCTCTCGCTACTCTCTCTATTGTTCTCTCTCTCTCCTCTCTCTCTACTCTCTCTCCTCTCTCTACTCTATCTCTCTCTCTCTTCGGTTCTCTCTTCTCATTCTCTCATTCTCTTCGGTTCTCTCTTCTCATTCTCTCATTCTCTCTCTCTCTCTCGCTACTCTCTCTATTGTTCTCTCTCTCTCCTCTCTCTCTACTCTCTCTCCTCTCTCTACTCTCTACTCTCTCTCTCTCTCTCTTCGGTTCTCTCTTCTCATTCTCTCTCCTCTCTCTCTCTCTTCGGTTCTCTCTCCTCTCTCTCTCTCTCTACTCTCTCTCCTCTCTCTACTCTCTCTCTCTACTCTCTCTCCTGTCCTCTCTCTCTTCCAAACTTAGATGTAGCGTACCTGATGCCATGCCCAGGACCACATGTTATTTTGGTAATATTGATATTTGAAGATCCCCTTCCAACAGCAATGCAGTCATCTCCTGCACCAATTTAAAAAACAAATATTGGTTTAGTTTATATAAATTCATAAGTGACTATTTATATAACCATGGGTTTAATTATCACCTGATGCAATCGTGGAATTGGTAATGAAAACGTTCTGGCTCTCCTGGACGTGCATACCGTCTGTGTTGGGACTGTCTTCCGGAGAAGAGAGAACATGAGAGAGAGAGAGAGAGAGGAGAGAGAATAGGAGAGAGAGAGAATGAGAGAATGAGAAGAGAGAACCGAAGAGAGAGAGAGAGAGGAGAGAGAGGAGAGAGAGTAGAGAGAGTAGAGAGAGTAGAGAGAGTAGAGAGAGAGGAGAGAGAACTGAAGAGAGAGAGAGAGAGTAGAGAGAGGAGAGAGAATCGAAGAGAGAGAGAGAGAGAGTAGAGAGAGGAGAGAGAGGAGAGAGAGAGAACAATAGAGAGAGTAGCGAGAGAGAGAGAATGAGAAGAGAGGAGAGAGAAAACAAGAGAGAGTGGAGAGAGAGAGAGTAGAGAGAGAATAAAAGAGAGAGAATAAGAAGAAGGGGTGTGTTTGTAAAGAAAATATTTGTTTTGTGTTTTTATATTTAATATTAAGGATATTTGAAATTTAGAGGGTGTGTTTTGTAAATAAACCAACAGAAAATTTAACGGAATGAGCCCCACAAACGGTCCGAGGGCATGCAAGCAATATGCAGTGCAACGAGGTGTACCCAAGTGAATAGTAAAAACTCAGGGGTATTTAACCAATTGTGCACCTTTTGAGGTCTACCCAAGCAAATGACCCATTCAAAACCCTAAACCCGCCGGCAGATGAGGCCTCCCGGCGGATCTCCCTCCTCCTCCTCCGTCTCCCATCGCCGATGCGGCGGCAACGTGTTTCTGATCAGCCTCTTGGAGGCCTACAACTCGAAGAACCCGATCGTCACAGACGCCGACGCCGAAGCCTTCGTGGAACACTTCCAATCCACCTACCCGGAGTACAGACGCCACAAGGATCTGTTCCGCCTCGTCCAACGTCACCTCAAATCAAACACGGAGGTCAAAACCTCCTTTTCCCCAAATCCGTCCAATATCACCACACCCGAACAAAAACAAGAACAAAAACAAAAAAAACAACAACAAGAAGAAGAAGTTGAGTCGGAGAGAGATGGGCCGACATTCGAGGACATCGGAGGAATCGACGACGTGGTGGAGTTGTTGGAAGGTGAGGTGGTTTTTTCACTTGGTCACCAGGAATTGCTCCCTAAGTTCGGCTCCGATCATGCTTTAAGAAGCATTCTCCTGCACGGGCCGCCAGGGTGCGGTAAGACCACGCTTGCTCGGGCCATTGCCAACGAGGCTGGCATGCCTTTGTATCAGGTTTCAGCTCTGGATATCGTATCTGGAGTTAGTGGCGAGTCCGAGAGAAATATCCGGGATATCTTGGAGAAGGCCTACAAATTTGGATATCGGAGACAAGATACTATTGCATCATATCTCTGTTGATTCGTCTCTCAAATGTTTGGATAGGGATGAGAAGGTACCCATCTGCAAGCTTGTTACAGCTCGTCTGAAGGCAGAAGAGCCTGCTGAAGTCATATCAGAAGTTGATGCTCCAATACCTGCGTAAATTCAAGTCAAAATATCATTAAGAGAGGCTAAGTTCTTTGTAGGTAAGAGGAGGTGCTCTGTGGAATTCCTCGGTCTCATCCATGAAAATCGAGAAAAATGTTAGTGTGACAGTAACTGCATATGATCAGGCCTGGACAGGCAAAATAATGTTAACCGTGGATGGAACTGGTCTGATTCTAGTTTTCCTGCTGGACATGCTAAAATTTTCAAGTTTAGTTGTTGTTGAGAAATTTTACTTTGTCTTGGGTTTCTGTGCTACTCAACTTAAGATTGTATCGAGGGCTCAGTTGCCATAGAAATTTATGTACTGTCGTTCGCCATTCTAAGACATTTTTTCATGTTTTTTTTTGCTTGCACACAACTGTAAAACATCTATGAATGGAACCGCAATGTGATTCAAATTTTCAAAATAATATTCTACCATGTCTTGAGATAAAAATGACTTTGACCGGACCGACAAAAGAAACATCTTGTTTTCTCTACAATTTTTTTTAATCTCCAAGGGACCTTACGGTGAGATTAGAACGTAGAGGAAGTTCTGACCATTTGTCAGAGAAAAATGAACGAACGGATATTGTAGGGTTCTCTAGAAATTTTGAAGATCCTTTGGATTGATTAGAATCCATGAATCTTATGGAATCATTGGAATCTTATTGAATATTTGATACACTAAAGGATGCATCCTTGTTTACCAACCATAACCAAATCAAATTCAACCTCGATATACAAAAAATTCATTTTTGTGGGTGTACTACATAATATTTAGACTGCACGCCTATGTACTATACAGGACGGGATGTGGTATTTAAGTATTCATGTTATTTTTTCCAGGAGCAAGTCAGCAATCCCTACACAAGAAACTTGTTTGGGGGTCATGTGTTAGCATGTTCATAGTTTCTGGGACAAGTCACGAGTCCAAATGAGAAATCGGTATGCTTCTCATTATGTAATATTATTTTAGCTCTTAATGTTGTGTCTTGCGCACAGACTATGTGAACTCTTAATTTCATTCGCAGGAATTTTAATCAATTTAAGCCTTTTGTATTAGTAGTAGTTGAATGTCTAGAATGACAGATTCACTATTTCTTTCGGTTGTATAATACATAATTATCAAATTCTACGACTTACATCCTTTTATAATTTGTCAAACCCTTTGATGTTACGTTGTGTTGAGTTGTAAGAGAGTTTATGTTACGAAATCAAAAAAAAGTAATTCAGTAGTGGTATTGGCACAACTGATCCTACTAGACATATAGGTCTAGGGGTGAGTATAACCCGGCCCGGTCGGTTTGGGTTCGGTCTGGATCGGATCCAACCGGTGCGGGTTCCGGTCCGAATCTTTTCGAAATTTCAGTTTCGATCCGGACCGGTCTGATTTTCGCTTTTTTATATTAAAAAATCCGGTTTTGGACCGGATGATCCGGTCTTCGATCCGGACTCCGGAAAAAATTCTGGTCCGGTCCGGACTGGATGCTCTCCCCTATTTAATAGGTCTCTTCTTGAGACAGATGAGAGAGCAATAAAGAGCACGAGAATCGTACACCGTATGTAAAAAATTATTTTTTGCAAATAATAAAGACAAAAGGCAAATGCACGAAAATACCAGATGTACAATGAATCACATTGCCAAACCAAGCATTTCGGACAAACAAGAGTTTTAACATATGCACAGCAAGTAGTTTCTCAATCAGATGAGGACTTAGATACACTTGAGTTCAGATACATGACTTTTTTTGTAAGAACCTAATCTAAAACACCTTAATTAAACTAAACTAAACCTAACTTACCCTAATTAATTATGTTAATGAAGAGGTGAGGAGATAAGGTTGAGAAATGAGGTGTTGGTATTGGATTGGAGGAGATGGAGGTGATGAGTTAAAAGGTGATATATATAGTAAAGATAAGGTTAAGCTGAAAACGTTTTGCTTCTTTGTTTTGGATTTCCAGAGAGAGTGAGAGAAGAGTTTAGAGAGAAGAAGAAGAAGAAGGTGAAGAAGAAGAAGAGGAGAAGAAGGAGAAGAAGGAAGAAGAAGAGGAGTGAAGTGACTCAAGCTTGGGAGGCTTCCACAACCGTCAAAAAGGTATGCCAAATCTTCATTATAACTCACACAAGCCTTGTGAGTGTTGGGGATCGACGTTGGTGTCGAATTCCCCGTCGGATTTCAACCAATTCAGAGGTTGAAGACGACGATCGGTCGACCGGTGCCTGTGGGCAGTCGACCGATCCTATTATTATATTGATGTTTACCCGCGAACGGTCGAACGATGTCTTAGGACGGTCGACCGTTATGCCAGATTTGTGCGGGAAAAATGGGTTATGCTGTTATCGGTCGAACGGGACCACTTAGCCGGTCGACCGAATAACAATGAGAATGGGTCGGTTGGGGATTTTGACTTATTAAACGGTCGGACGTCCTTCACCTTGTTCGACCGATCCATTTGATGCTTAGTCGGTTGGGAGCTTTGACCATCAAAACGGTCGACAGCTCTTTAACTTTCGGTCGACCGACTGAGCATTTTAATTAAGCGGTAGAGTGCCTGTGTTGATTCGGTCGAACTGTATAGCAGTTCCGGTCGACCGAATATCACTTAGGCAAAATGCGGAAAGTCCTGTTATCGGTTGAACGTCCCCTTGGTTCGACCGGTCGGATATATATATTATATAAAAGTGTATAGCGTAGACCATCCAAACGGTCGACCGCTAGATGACTTTTGTTCGACCGATTGGTCGGTATTTCGGTTGGCGTGGTTCGACCGGTAGACTTGTTTGTACAGTACTGTGTACTGTGTGGGGGACCGGTCGACCGGTGTGCTTTTAGCGGTCGACCGATCTGCCGCAGGTTGGTGGATTTATCCACACGCGATCCGTTGAGTATAGGTCGACTACCGGCTCCGAGGCGATGGTTGATTACCGGCTTTGAGAGCTACGGATTTCACCTTCGACGAAGGCGTATTATTGTATTACTGTTTCCTCTCTTACCGAGCGGGGTGTGAGGGATGTGTGCCGTAAACCTTGGGCAGTTTGCGAGGGTTTAGCGGTAGGCCGAGGATGTTCCGGCAGGGTGCGCGTTTGGCAGCTCTTGGGGGAGCAGCGGCTGTCGTCTGACCCGAGTTGTGTATTCGGCGGGCTGACTCGCTCCTGGAGTGCGGCGTGTACCGGGGGTTCCTTCCTGCACTTTTTGGGGAGCAGTGGTGTCGACTGACCCTTGTGAGGCAGCGGTGGACTGACTTGACCCTAGTGGCAGGAGTGGTTCAGTGCCGCGGAGGCGGTGAGGGCATTATTGTGGGCCCGAGGCGGATGATTATGTGTATTACATTGCATTGTCTTTAATTTCCTTTTCGTATTTTAGGAGGTTTGGTATACGGGGTTCCTGCAGGGAACTCAGGCATGTTTGTTTGTTTTCATTTCAGGTAGCGAGTAGCATTAGAGTCAGGTGGTGACCGAGGAGAGTGCCCCCGGGATCAGATCATGTTCTCTTTGTTATCTTCTTTTGTTTGAGGTAGTGATTACATGTATATTCACTTTTGTTGTAATCACAGTTGACTCATTTATATAGTTTGACTTCCACGTGGGTCTGTATCTTATATATTTATATATATGTTAGTTTGTTTTCCCGTGACGTGCCCTGTGTTGACCATTGACTGTCTTTATTATTGTTTAAATTTTCCGCTGTTTTCGGGTACGTTACAATTTGGTATCAGAGCGTTGATCTCGGCGTACTTGTCCAAAGAAACCACCTTTGAGTTAGGAGTTAGGTCTAGAGGATCATGCATGCACAGATTATATTGATATCATCTTGTTTCCTTTGGCAGATGCCTCCTAGACGGGGGAAGGCGGTTGCCATACTCGCGGTGAGAGTGAGACTGCGGGGGATGAGGCGTGGGAGGATGAGCGTCGGACATTGTTCAATACAGTCGGACGTCTGACGGAGATGCTACAGCAGCAGACGGCACAGACTGGGCAGACGGGGACTGGCGCTATGCATGACCGGTTTATGCGCCAGCATCCGCCTACCTTTCTGGGGCAGTACGACGCAGAGGCTGCGGAGGAGTGGATCTTCACGATGCAGAAGATCTTAGGTGCTATTGGTTGTCCTCCGGAGGCGAGAGTGGGCCTGGGTACTTATGTTTTGGGCGGTGCTGCGTCCAACTGGTGGAGGTCCACATCTGCAGTAGTGTTTGCGGACAGAGACGATATAGCCTGGGAGGAGTTCGTTGGCGAGTTCAACGAGCAGTATTTTCCGCAGCATGTCCACGATGAGAAGAGGGAGGAGTTTCTGAGTCTTCAGCAGGGAGACATGACCCTAGCAGGCTACATCGGGAAGTTCAACGCCCTAGAGCGTTACTATCCTGAGATCTACATCACACAAGAGCAGAGAGCTGGGAAGTTCGTCCGAGGGCTCCGGAAGCAGTTGAGGACGAAGGTGCTGACACATATGCCACGCACATTAGCCGATGCAGTGAAGAGTGCTACTGTTCTTGATCGTGACTACAGAGAGAACTACCAGGATGAGAGGAGGCCATCGGGTAGGTTCTCTGGGAGGCCGGGAGGTCAGACTGGAGGGAATCCGGGCAAGAGGCCCCGATTCGAGGGAGCAGGAGTTGCGGTACCACGACCTGAGCCTTGTGGTACTTGTGGGAGGTTTCACTCCGGGCCGTGCTTCACCCCCGGAGCATGTCATCGTTGTGGTCAGCTGGGCCACTTTATTAGGAGCTGTCCAAGCCGAGGAGCTGGACCGAGCAGACCACCGGGGTTACCAGCACCCGGCAGAGGTGGAGGCGGAGGTAGACCACCTTTTAGACCACAGCAGGGACAGCGCACCGGCAGAGTTTTCACCATCCAGGCAGAGGAGGCTCGTGATGGAGGCGCTGTTGTGGAAGGTACACTTCTTGTCGCTGGTTCAGTAGGTAGGGTGCTCTTTGATTGTGGCGCGACACACTCGTTCATCTCAGAGCGATTTGCGGGAGTGTTGGGTTGTACCCTTGCGATGTTGACTGCCACTTTGGAGGTCAGCACACCTCTGGGTCTGGTGGGCACTGTGGGGAGATTTGTCCCCGGCGCCACGGTTGTTTCGGGAGATCAGGAGTTTCCGGCAGACCTGGTCTTGCTACCGATGGAGGACTTTGATGTCATACTTGGGATGGATTGGCTGTCCCAATATGATGTTCGAGTCTTGTGCCGTGAGAAGAAGATTTTGATCCCGAGGAAGGGTTTGCCTGATATTCTGATTAGAGGGATCAGAAGCAGAGGGGGTCGCATTATTGTATCTGCTGTGAGAGCCCAGAGACTGTTACAGCAGGGATGTGCAGCATTTCTGGCGACACTTGTGGTTGCGGAGGCAGAGTCTCAGAGGCTAGAGGACATTGAGGTGGTGCAGGAGTTCGCAGATGTTTTTCCAGCGGAGATTCCAGGTTTACCACCACACCGGGAGTTGGAGTTCGGCATTGAGCTGGTAGCTGGCACTACACCACAGTCGAAGGCTCCATATCGGATGGCACCTGCTGAGTTGACAGAGTTGAAGAAGCAGTTGCAGGAGTTGATGGACTCTGGATTTATCAGACCGAGCGTCTCGCCTTGGGGTGCACCAGTTTTGTTTGTGAAGAAGAAGGACGGATCCTTGAGGATGTGCATAGACTACAGGATGCTGAACCAGGTGACGGTGAAGAATATGTATCCCTTACCTAGGATCAAGGACCTCTTTGACCAGCTGCAGTCAGCGAAGGTTTTCTCGAAGATTGACCTGCATTCAGGATATCACCAGTTGAGGATCCGAGATGAGGACATCCAGAAGACAGCCTTCAGGACGAGATATGGACACTATGAGTTCTTGGTGATGCCATTTTGATTGACGAACGCTCCGGCAGCGTTCATGGATTTGATGCATCGGACGTTCAGGCAGTATATTGATATATTTGTGATTGTCTTCGTGGATGACATTTTGATCTATTCACCAGATGTGGAGCAGCACAGAGAGCATCTGAGGATTGTACTCCGCATCTTGAGGGCTCAGCAGTTATATGCTAAGTTCTCAAAGTGCGAGTTTTGGTTGGACAGAGTGGCGTTCCTTGGGCACATTGTATCAGCAGAGGGGATATCAGTGGATCCAGCGAAGGTAGAGGCAGTGACACAGTGGAGGACCCCTACGAGCGTGACGGAGATTAGGAGCTTTGTTGGACTGGCGGGCTATTACCGTCGCTTCATCAAAGACTTCTCGAGGTTGGCAGCACCACTGACGGCTCTGACGCAGAAAGGAGTCACCTTTGTTTGGTCGCAGAAGTACGAGGACAGCTTTCAGGAGCTGAAGAGACTGTTGACCACAGCACCAGTTTTGTCATTGCCGAGTGGCACGGGTGGATTCGTGATTTATAGCGACGCTTCAGGTGTTGGCTTAGGATGTGTACTTATGCAGCACGGGAGAGTGATCGCGTACGCATCCAGACAGCTGAAGGTCCATGAGAGGAATTACCCGACGCATGATTTGGAGTTAGCAGCAGTGGTTCATGCACTGAAAACCTGGAGACACTATCTTTATGGCGAGCAGTTCGAGGTGTTTACTGATCATCAGAGTCTGAAGTACCTGTTCTCGCAGAAGGAGCTGAACATGAGGCAGCGCAGATGGCTTGAGTTCATTAAGGACTACGATTTCACTATCTCTTACCATCCGAGGAAGGCGAACACAGTTGCAGACGCTTTGAGCCGGAAGGTGGAGGTATCAGTAGCAGGCCTATGCATTCAGGAGTGGCGACTGCTAGAGTCCTTGGCAGAGTGGAGGCCATTTGCTGATAGCTCTGAGGGCGCAGTGATTGCCGGATTGAGAGTAAAGCCTCAGACAGTATCAGCAGTGATTCATGCTCAGACTACAGATGAGGAGTTGAGCAGCTTGCTACAGTTAGCTGCCAGAGATGGGTCAGACTTCAGAGTTGGAGTGGATGGAGGTCTGAGATTCAGAGACCGTATCTGGGTGCCGAAGACAGAGGACCTGAGACATGATATCATGGAGGAGGCACACAGATCGAGATATTCCATTCATCCAGGGAGTACCAAGATGTACAAAGATCTGCAGCGGAACTTCTGGTGGCGAGGTATGAAGAAGGACGTTGCAGACTTCGTGTCGAGGTGTTTGGTCTGTCAGCAGGTGAAGATCGAGCACCAGAGACCAGCAGGGCAGATGCAGAGGATTGAGTTGCCCGAGTGGAAGTGGGAGCACGTGACGATGGATTTTGTTACGGGGCTACCAAAGACACGGAGATTCCACGATGTGATTTGGGTTATAGTCGATCGACTGACCAAGTCGGCGCATTTCTTAGCTATTAAGACCACTCTTGCTCTGGAGGGTCTAGCTAAGTTGTATATTGATGAGATTGTCAGACTTCATGGCGTACCAGTCAGTATCATTTCAGACAGAGATCCCAGATTCACTTCGAGATTTTGGGAGAGTTTACACAGAGCACTGGGGACACGTCTGAAGTTTAGCACAGCTTTCCACCCACAGACTGATGGCCAGTCAGAGCGGACGATACAGACATTGGAGGACATGCTGAGAGCGTGTACACTGGACTGGGCCGGGCATTGGGATGAGCACTTGCCGTTGATAGAGTTCGCCTACAACAACAGCTACCACTCGAGTATTGGGATGGCACCATATGAGGCATTATACGGGAGGCCGTGTAGATCGCCGGTATGCTGGAGTGATGTAGGCGAGAGACAGTTAGTTGGACCTGACATTATACAGTTATATTCAGAGAAGGTCGACGTGATTCGGAGACGATTAGCTACAGCACAGAGCAGGCAGAAGAGTTATGCTGATACGCGGAGGCGTGAGCTAACTTTTGAGGTAGGAGATCATGTCTTCCTGAAGATCTCGCCTTCCAGAGGGGTGATGAGATTCGGGAAGAAGGGGAAGCTGAGTCCGAGGTATGTTGGACCTTTTGAGATATTGGATCGGGTCGGTGAGGTGGCATATAGGATTGCTCTACCGCCACAGTTCGCAGGACTTCACAACGTCTTCCATGTTTCTATGCTGAGGAAGTACGTGGCCGATCCAGCTCATGTGATTGAGATATCAGTACCGGAGATCCAGCAGGATTTGTCATTAGATGAGAGACCAGTTGAGATTGTGGATCAGATGGTACATCAGCTCAGGAGGAGAGCGATTCCGATGGTGAAGATCAGGTGGCAACATCACAGTGTCAGAGAGGCTACCTGGGAGATCGAGGAGGATGTCAGGAAGCAGTATCCAGAGTTGTTTCGGTAAGTCAGTTGTTTCGAATTTCGCGGACGAAATTCTTTTAAGGAGGGTAGATTGTAAGAACCTAATCTAAAACACCTTAATTAAACTAAACTAAACCTAACTTACCCTAATTAATTATGTTAATGAAGAGGTGAGGAGATAAGGTTGAGAAATGAGGTGTTGGTATTGGATTGGAGGAGATGGAGGTGATGAGTTAAAAGGTGATATATATAGTAAAGATAAGGTTAAGCTGAAAACGTTTTGCTTCTTTGTTTTGGATTTCCAGAGAGAGTGAGAGAAGAGTTTAGAGAGAAGAAGAAGAAGAAGGTGAAGAAGAAGAAGAGGAGAAGAAGGAGAAGAAGGAAGAAGAAGAGGAGTGAAGTGACTCAAGCTTGGGAGGCTTCCACAACCGTCAAAAAGGTATGCCAAATCTTCATTATAACTCACACAAGCCTTGTGAGTGTTGGGGATCGACGTTGGTGTCGAATTCCCCGTCGGATTTCAACCAATTCAGAGGTTGAAGACGACGATCGGTCGACCGGTGCCTGTGGGCAGTCGACCGATCCTATTATTATATTGATGTTTACCCGCGAACGGTCGAACGATGTCTTAGGACGGTCGACCGTTATGCCAGATTTGTGCGGGAAAAATGGGTTATGCTGTTATCGGTCGAACGGGACCACTTAGCCGGTCGACCGAATAACAATGAGAATGGGTCGGTTACATCCGAATTTGGCTTCTATTCATATCAAATTTCCGACGACGAAAGCTTTTCTTAATACCAATTAAATTGTCATAAGTTCATAAAATTCCTCTCAAACACAAAACAATTTCCCTCCAAAAAAGAACAATTTTATGAAAGAGGATGTTCCAAGATTTTAGTATACTCTCTTAATTGCTAATCTTTACGTATATATGGGTTTAAGTGGACTTTGAGCGTCAATTAAAGAACACCTACTTTGCAACCTGTACGTAGTGCGCTTTTTCAAATTTTCACTTCAGACCTTCCAAGATAGATTTTGCTACAGAAAGTCTTCAAACAATTACCTAAGCAAGTAACAACTCAGCTTAATTACTTACTCCTTCCAAATAAACTCTCGAGACAACAAAATTGTAACAATAGCTGTAAAATTAATTAGAATCGCGAATCAGCTAATGCAACGACAATACATATACATGTCCGTAATTCCTCCTATACAATTAATATTCAGAAAATTATTACATAATTTATGAAAAGAATTCAAGACAACTACATGACTTACACTTACCGACCCTAAATTTTCTCTTAAAAAACCCTATAGACTAACTACTTTACACTCGAGAGAGACTTACAAAAACACAAGAAGCTAGACTGTTTTGGTGCTACACTTAAAATAACAATCTGCAAATCATCTAAAAAATAAAGGAGGCAATGGTGGTTGCGATGGCGATGGAAGTTGGCTGAGAAAGTTGTCGAAGTCAATATTTGTCGCATCAATCGATCCAAAATCGGATGTCATACCGAAACAGTACATCGGTAGCATATCCTCAGCACCAAAGTCGTTGGGAAGTGGTGGTGGTGGTGGTGGAGGTACTACTTCCTCCGCTGCCGGAACGTTATAGATAATCGGATCCACAAACGGATCCAACACAACAAAAACATGTCCGGCCGCCACGAGCGGGCCCACCACAACCCCGGAAGCCACCTTCCCTTCCTCCCGGAGAACCGTCAACGTAAGTCTTTGGAAACTTTCATCTAACATTGACGGCGGGACGTAAACTCCGGCAAGGCTATGCACCTCCGACGTCCCAACGCAAACAATCCTCGCACCGCTGGTATCTTCTAAGGTGACGTTCGACACCCGTCCGACGCAAGAATTGATCGAGAAACCGGTTTTTTGCTTGCCTCGGAATTCAAGGAGGGATTCCACAATGTCTCGACCGGCTGTGATTCGGAGAACCCACGTGCGAGCCGTCTCGGAGGAGGCAGCCGGTGTCGGGGCATTCGGTGCTTGGGACTTCGACTTGTTCTTCGAACCCCGAGGACGGCCTCGTGGACGCGGGATAACTTCTTCCGATTCCGGGCTTGGTCGTAGCCTCTTCGGGCTCGGGGCCACCGGAGATGGTGGCGGTGGGTGGTTAGTGGGGATTACGATACCGGTATCGTAAAGACCTGGGTCGAAGAGGTCGTCGAAGAAGGCGTCGGGGTCGAAGTTTTCGGAGTGTCCGGAGCTCATGATGGTGCGATCGGAGACGGAGAGAAATTGTCAAGAATATTAAGTTAGTTGGAGTGGGGTTTAGGCAGGGTTTAATGGGTATTTATAGGCACGAGAGAAGACGGTTTTAGGGGGAAGTTAACGGTCACTTGCCAAAAAAACCATACGGATATAACCTTATCAACGTATCAAATAGTGATTTTTTCTAGTTATAAAAAAATAGTGATATTTTCATTTTGAAAACATCAACAAATTATGTATCATAAGTCTAGCGGTTCTTAGCACGCGAACGTTCATTTCAGCAACCTGATATCTAGGCGTGTGCACACGCAACTTCGGACCGGTTGGTTCTGGATCGAAACCTACACTGGACCGATTTTTGCACACGCCTAGTGATATCGGATACGAATTTCATATTTTTCTTTTTTTGCGTTTGATGTAAACAAGAAAGGTTCCTCGTTACATCTGAATTCGGCTACTATTCATGTCAAATTTCCGAAGCACATAACAATCTCCCCCAAAAAAAGAACAGTTTTATGAAAGATAATGTTCCAAGATGTAATCCTCCAATACAATATTTAAAAAACTATTACATAATTTATCAAAAGAATTCAAGAACCCTAAATATTCTCTTAAAAAACCCTAGATTTCAGTGCGACAACTATTTAGACCATCCTTAACCATCAAAAAACCCCAACTGCCCGACACATCAGGCCAAATTATCTACACGTCCACCAACCGGTTGGAAAATCGGTCGGGAAACCGCCCGATTTTCCACCCAGACGGTGGAACGGGTGGGTGGGGGCACGTGCCCCCCCCCCCCCCCCCCCACCCCCGATTGGTTGTTTTTTATATACATATAATGTTTTAAAATATGTTAAAAAATGTTTTAAAAATTATTTTAAATCGTTTTTTCAAAAAAAATGAAAATATGATTTTATTTGTTTATATTTTTTTGTGTTTTACCCAAAATTGATCCCTGAATGACATGAATGAGAAATAATGTAAGACGCTTGTGTTGCTTCTGGGTGTAGGTAAGGAAAATTTGGGAGTTGGTTTGTGCTAGGCAGAGAGAAAAGCTAATGTGGGTAAAAGAGAAAACAAAACGCCGAGAACTGCCCGTGCGCTGTTAATGGTGGTCTTAAAGTTTGTTTTAAATCAACCCGTTTGTTAAAATTTTAACTGGTAGCCCTATTTGCTTGGGATAAAATTAAATCCTAACGTCAAAATTTTCACACCCAACATCTTCTTATGTTACCAACGAATTTTAACGGGAAGAAGTGTTGTGGGGGTAGGAGTGTGCATCCGGTCCGGATTCTGGAAAAAAATACAAAAAATCAACCGATCCGAACCGAAACTGGATTTTTTGAAAGGTCCAGACCGGAACCCGAACAGGACATTGCACACCCTGGTGTGGGGGTTACAAATCGAAAATCATTTCCCTGATCCTAACTCAATGGGGGTAAATAAAGTCGGGTTGGCAAGTCAAATCCAACCCTCTTCGAATTTAGAACTTCAAAAACAAGAAAGATTACGTAGAGCTTTATTTGAACTTATCTTATCATCGATGCTTCTTCACCAACATTTGTTAATGCATGACCAATACAGTATTTTACTGATATTGTTCACCTCCAAAGATTATAAATTGATAGACGTTGGCCATTTAACCTTCCAAATTACCTCAGCATCATAATAAGAAAAGGCAACGTAACAAAAAAATAACATTGTATTTTTGTTATGATCAAAGAGCAATATCGGAGAGTGAGAAGTTCACAACAAAAGAAATTTCTTAGTATAAAATTGGTTCAAGTTTTTGGAAATAAGGAATAAACAAATACAATCACAAAACTTGAGGATATCCAACAAAGGCATGATTTTCAAGTAATGAATTCATTCCCAACTACTAACCTACTAAGAGATACAAACCGTGATTTTTCTTTTTATTCTTAATGGCCCTCGTCACTTTCGTCCTTCGAGGGCCGGTAAGATGTGCAGAAAACTTAATGAAAGCGCTTAAGTTTGCAATTCCTCAACCGCTGTTCGAAAAAGATAATTTTCGTCTTCCAACTCTTCCTGAAACAAGCAAATTGACGGCACCTCAATCTTGCCGATGGCGATTTGGCTCTCTTCAGACTGTAAGAGCCTATGTCCCTGAGAACAAAAAAGCTTAAGTGGTTGGACATAGGCAAGGTCAAGACAACTATCAAACATATCTGCAATATATTTATTAATCATCTATGGTTTTGATTGGAACGGGATTTATGAGCGGCAAACATGTAACCAACTAATCATAACTAAAAAATAGAAACATGCTAAATTACCTTTGTTAGGGTGTAGAAGAAATAGTGGAATCCATCACCGAAAGGGGTCCACTCAACTGACCAAGTAAAGCCAAGGGCTTCAAAGATGCCTAAAGTGTGGCTTCACACATTAAACAGTGTCAGATGGTTGAAAATCAAGGAGACAAAGCCGATTTGTTTACCTGTCCAAAAGAAATTGAAATGAAAACTCCATCAGGCTTGAGAACCCTATGCACGCCTTCAAGCATCGGCATCACATTCTTCACATTTTCAGGGTTTGGATTCCATGGATCGCCACTATCCACGAAAATTACTTCCTTCAATTTCAAAATGTTTATTTACATGACCACTTTAATTCATGCAAAGTAAGCAACAAAAATATGTGAACTAGCAATGAAATGACAAATAATTTGTTAGTCAAGCTGATTTACCATAGTTCCCTTTTCAATAACTACATCAAAGGACTCATCATCAAAGGGGAGACTCAACATATCAGCCTCAAGTACCTTGATGCCTGTCAGAGGAAGTGAAAACAGAATAATAAGCTAGGAAGCGCAAAAAGATTTGGATAATCCATTCCAACTATGTATTTCTGCCCATTGTCAAAAGGATGTCAATTTAGCTCATCCCAACCCCTGATGATACAAAATTTGTACTCCATACCCAGATTTTCTTGTGAATATGGATAATCACTTCCCATATCCGTACCAAACCATATTTCGTATCCCAATCTACAAAACGATAACAAAAATGAGCATATAATCTTCACTCTGTACAAATGCAAGGCATTAAACTTTTCCAAGTATCATACTTTCTACTAACTACTTTACAATTTGAGTTTAGGCTTCACTTTAGAAAATAAAGGTCAGAACTTGATATATTGTCCTAACTCCTAAAGAAACTCAAAACATTTTCTGAATAAATGTTGAGTACTGAAACTATTCCAAAGCGCATTATTAGTTTACTAGAGAACTAATGTAACCATTTGCACTCATTAGATCACACAAAGATCCGATTTAAGGGTGCTTCTGACACTTATACTCCTACTCAGTATTAAACTACTTTAAGAACATTTTCCTCCGAATAGGATCATTTGGTTTAACCAAGTTTGAGTTTCAATTACTAAAAGACATACCAAGACATAGGTTTGCAAAACTTTTCACTTCAGCAAGTGTATAATGGGATTTGATTTTCATTAATATAATCTCAATAAAACCGCTCCTTGACGTCGACGATTCAATATTCCACGGTAAATTACTAGTTTCCATATAAATAAAATTTGTGAGAACGAGTGCTACCTTTCAGTCCATTCTCTATCAATCTCTTCTTCATTCTCTCCACCGCAACCACCGAGAGATCGGTGCAAGTAACTTCAGTGATTCCATCACCATGTAACCCTTCACACAGCCTTGAATTCCCACATCCAAGTTCAAGAACCTAGAAATTTTCAAAAGAACTACTTAAATATATTTAAAGAGGTTTAAACTGTAATTACACCTTTCAATCCGATCATGCTATATGGCTAATCTCTGCCTATTTGTCTTCATATTTTGCACAATTCAAAAAAGTTTCACATCAATATTGATAAGAAGCAACTGAAACACATACTAAAGGTATGAATTCTAAATATCATAAACGCCAATTATTATGTAAAGAAAAATTGATTGAATAACAAAAGATACTATCATACTAACAATGTCAATCTTGTGCAAAGCTCCACATGGTTATACGACCATAGTACCATGTAATTTAAAACCCACAATGTGCCTTAATTGCAAATATCTTAAACAACTATTTTATGAAAACAATTGCTCAACATAGACAATATTTGTAAGTGTCAATCCATGTTGAAATCGGCAATATTCACACTATCATGTCGTGTTCACATGTAAAACATCTTAATTATAACATGTCAAACAACCGTTTTCCCAATTTCCATGTAAAAAAATAATGAAACCAACTTACAAAAAATGTTGGAACTTATACATTTTTCTTACGAAGCACTTTTCAGAAAGAAAGAAAGGAAAAAGGTACAAACTTCACAAAACCGGACCATGTTGAAGTTTCTGCGTTAACATGTATCTCACCGTGAACATCACAAACAACTATTTTCACATCAAAACATGTCCCAAACGTGCCAATTTCCTCAAAACCCAGCCATATCAATGCCAAACATTTACCGATTATTCCACACTCATTTTCAAACTGTCACAACCAAACAAACCACCCAAACCAAAAAAAAAAAACAAAAGAACTGATATTTAACCAAAATTTGAAGTAAAGGATCGGATACCTCTTCACATAATCAAACCACCTCATCATATTGGCATCAAGGTGTATCTATTCCCACATCAGACCACATCTTAAACGTGTCGATTCCATCAAGCCCCACCAAAATCACAAAATTTCACAATCACTTCCAAATTCTTCAAGACCAAAGAAAAAGGGTAAATTTAACCACAAATCGGAGTAAAGATGCGGCGAATAATATTTGCCAGTACAATCATGAGCGGACCCAGGCGTGGGCACGCGCAGGCAAGTGCCCACGCCTAGATTTGTATGTTAATAATATTATGCATCATTTTCTTGAAGTGTGTTCACCCTTATTTTTCGCAATAGGACGTCCACCTTTCGATTCTTAGGTCATCTTTAATAGCACTCTAATTTCTCTCTATGTTCACCCTTAATCGTGTCCTGAAACCCTCCAAACACCATACATTCTCCTCTTCCACGTCATTTGGAGATCAATTATAGGTAAAAACATTAAAAAAATTGTAAAAAATAAAAACCATATTTTAGAAGAAAAAAATTGAAAAAAAACTAAAATAAATATATTATCAATATTAACTATTAACAAAATAAATAAAATAAAATGGGAGACGTGCCACTCACCCGCCTTGGCGGCACGACCCTTGTAGGGATGCAAATAGATATTTTGAATTTGATATAACTTGTATCCGAATTCGAATCTTAATTCAGAATAAATATACTAAATCCAAATTCAAATTCAAATTTTTATACCTTACCAATTTCATATCCGAATTTGAGAATTTTTTGAATTCGAATTCGGATAATGTTCAAATTTCTATAACATAGTTTTATATATCTTTTGTTGTATAATCTAAAAAAATTGGAAAGTTGTTTTAAGAGAATTATATTATAATTTGTTTTTGCATTTTTATTATGTTTATATTCACATAAGAAAAATAAATTTGTTTTTTAATAACTCATAATACAAATATTAATGTATTGGATGTTAAAATTAGTATTTTCGGATATTCGGATATGGTGTGACTTATATCAGAATTCGTATCCGAATTTGAAAACGGTAAAAAAAAAACCATTTTCAATTCCAAATTGTATTCGGTAAAAACTTATTTACCAAATATCAACCAAATTGTAATTTTTTGAATCAAATACTTAGATAATTGGTTAGCATTTGCATCCCTAACTATGGAGGGTTTCGCTCAGGTGCCCGATAAAAGAGTCTCATTAACGGTGCTCTTAGAGACTGTTTAGAGTTATAAGGTGTTCATCCTTCAATTTTGTCCTGAGTCCGCCCCCGAGTACAATGGTTGTCCACACCAAAAAACATCTTAGACGTTCGAATTCCATAAAACCCACCAAAATTTCATGATCTCAAACTCATTTCCAATCTCAAAAACACCAAAATAAGAAAATTTTAATCGGAAACTAAAGTATAAGGTGAGGAATATACTTCACATAATTGTACCAGTAGCCGTATTCACATCAAAACGCATCCCACGCGAACATCACATTCAAAGAAACCATATCCACACCAAAACACATCTTAGACGTTCCAATTCCATCAAAATCCACCAAATTACATAACCTCAAACTCATTTCCAAACTCCCCAAAGAAGCGATCTTTAACCGGAAATTGAACTAAAGGAGCGGAAACCACTTCACGTAATCGAACCATCTTGTCGTATCTCAAGCGAACATCACAAACAACCATATCCACACCAAAACACATCCTAAACGTTGCAATTCCACCAGAGCCTAACAAAATTGTCATGATCTCAAACTCGAAAACACCCAAAGAAGCGATCTTTAACCAGAAATTGAGGTAAAAGAGGGAAGGAACGGAAGCCACTCACGGAATCCGTTGGTTTGACGTGTTGGCGGATGAGGTGATGGAAGTGGGAGTAGTCCTTCAGCCATTCGTAGTGTTCCTCCCCCGCGAAACGATCGTCCCTATGGATTTGGAGAAAATTAGGGTTAGAATCGAATTGGATTGGATTGGATTGGATTGGATGGGGATTTACCAGTAATTAGGTGGGCGGTAGGCGGAGGCTTTGACTGGAGGAGGATTCGCCATCGCTTAAACCCTAATTCGGTCGGACGAGAAGAAGGAAATGGAGTAATTAAGCCGTGGACCTTTTCTTTTACCAATTAACAAAGAATAAAAATAGATGTTTGCAATTTTGTTTGTTGAAAAATTTATTATTTGCATTTTATTTTATTTTTTGTTTGAAAAAAGAGAGAATAAATAGTAATATCTAATTATTAAGTTGGGTTGTTTGATGATTGCATGATAATAGATGATTGCATTCCATGCGAATAACACAAACAAAAACACAAAATAAAAAAAATAAAAAAAGTGACCAATGGTGGGGGGACACGTGCCCCCCACCCAACACCTTTCCCAGGCGCCTGGGGCGGAATTTCGGGCGGATGGGTGCCCGAAATTCCACCCCAGGCGCTAGTTTTGCATTTTTTTATATTAAAAATCGGTGATGTGACGGGTGGATTTATAGGCGCCCGATTTCTTCCAATGGTTAAAGATGCTCTAAACTATAACTAGAAACATTACAGTTACGTTTAAGAGAATTTTGAGAAAAAATACCAAAACATAAAGAATGGCATTCCCAAACAAATTATGCACAAAACCATGTAAAAAATAAAGCAAATGATTTCCACAATGCTAATAAAAGATAATAATTGCAAAATATTTTCCAAAAACATGCATAAATGTTTTCCATTGCCGGGATTTGAAACCGGGTGCCTGGGTGAAAACCAGGTATCCTAACCGGACTAGGCGACAATGGAATTTGTCAGTTGACATAGCAAACATATATCAACCTTTGTTATTAAGAAAGCAAATTATAAATAAGTTGTTAACGTGTTTATTTTAATTTACATTGCAACACCCTATTATCACTTTATCTGAGACATACTGAAAATTTTGAAGGTCAGATATCTACAATAAAGTGCACCATGTAAATCAACAAACCTATTTTCATTCATCATGATTCATAAAGTTGATCATCAATCACTAAACAAATTTTAAACTTCATGCAAGGCTGAGGCCACGGAAAGCTAAAGGCACTCCCTTCTTTGCTCTTTTTTCCTTGGAAAATGCTTTCCACGAATCACGATCATTGTCTAAAGTTGGAATCACACTAACTTTTTTAGAATTTTAACACTTGTGGAGCCCAGACATAGAAGTGAGGTAAAACAAATAGAAATATTCTTAACATTCACAATCAGAAATATTCTCTCAGATTCCCAGTTCTGAACTGAAAGATTACTGACTTGTCAAAATCTGACCACTCTCTGCAAACTAACTGTTACGCTTACTCTAGAACAACAACAAAACATGATAAAAACATGCTACTCATTATCTTTTTTTATTTTGAAAGTGGTCAAAAATCAAACTATTTTAGCATTTTGGATTAAAATAACTAAAAATAAATGAATTTTAAACAATATGATTTTCTTAAATATATTGTGAAATGACAAACAATCGACTGTGCATCGAACCAATGGACCAATTGTTAATCATCAAGGATATGATGGCGTATGCTCTACTCCCTTACCTTGCTAGTGTGGAAATCTTTTTGAGACTTCAGGATAATATTGACGTTAATGGAAGAGAATCAGTTAGTAGATTATAACAGTTGCCACGATATATTCAATTCAGTAACTTGTGGAGGTGACCAGTTGAGCTAGCTCGACTTGCCCATGTAACTGGATCATTCAAAGTTTCAAATTCTTAATTTGTCACATCCATTCATTCTCCCTTCATTCCAGAAAATTTGTCCTAGGCTTGACCACTTGCAGACACACATATAAACAAGATTCTTTCTTCTTTTCCTTTTGGTTGTTTGAATTTAAATATTGTGTATCGACCACTTTAATGAAAGACATGGTGCTAAAGTTCTTTTTGATATGATGCAAAAGTTGGTTTGATTGGGAGGTTTCTGATTGTTATCTTGCTGCTTTGTTAGACCCAACGCAAAAGAAACACCAAGTTTCAAGAAAATCATACTCTAGTGACTACTACTGCAAGGCAAAGTTGATCTTCTTTAATTTTTGTTTCGTTTTCTTGTTGTCTGTTCTCATTCCCCTCTTGATACAAATGCCAAAGAGGGATTATCAACATTCCAACTGCTGAAGCAAAGGTGGGATTTTTAAAACTTTGTAACTGTTTTCTTTATATCTGTTTTTTGGTGTTCAAGGATAACATAGTTAAGTGGAGTGTGCGTTCATGGTACAAGAATTCTTCTACATGGTTGGATGGAGCTGGTCTAAATAATTTCAGGTTATTAGATTGAGATAAATATTATTTATTGTCTTCTATGTTTGTAGAGCTGTTTTTTCCACTTTGATATTTGTTTTGTCTGCTAAACATCATATCTTAAATTTATGACAATACAGAATTCATTTCAGTGTTTTCTTTTTGAAGACTAGATTGTTCATGTTTTCGTTTTGATCCCTGTATTCTGTAAGTTGAGTTTTTTGCCAAATTTTTTCTTTGTGTAGATGAGATGTTAAACTGTTGGATTTAGTACTTCCATTTAGGCTTATGCCAATTGATTCTCTTTTTAATTTTGAATTCAGGAGCAAATATCAGTTTCTGAAGGAAATATTTAGATGGGTGATCTTAGAATCAGAAGAGATGAAATGGGTCGGGTTAAGATTCGAAACGTTCCGATCGCTGTCACTTCGGAAGGCTTCTGGTGTTGTCCATCTCCAGCAGCTATTCAGAAGCCCATCAAGAGCCGAACACCTCAACAGAAGCACAAGACTTCATTGCGCACAAGAGAAAAAAACACCACCATGGCAATACCTATACCCATTTTGGATTCATCGGTTTTAAGCCGGTCCACCAATGCAGGGTCTCTGTCGAAACACAATGCAAACAAGTTACAGAGATCCATTCAATTTGGGAAACCAGAAATGCGCGATCTAAAGGTGGTTTTGTGTGACAAGGAGGGAGGAGTTGTTAAGCTGAGTGTTCATAGGGATGTACTCGTGGAACAAAGTAGTTGGTTCACAGGGAAACTCTCTTGTGATTCTAATGTATCGGTTATTGAAGTCCGAGAGTGCGATGATGTCGAGTTATATGTGGAAGTAATAGGTTTGATGTATTGTGAGGACATGAAGCAGATCCTGATCAAGCAAAGTGTTTCGTGGGTGCTCCGCGTGCTTAAGGTTTGTAGGGCCATCGATTAGTTTACCACATTTCCCACTTTTAACTGTACCATCTTTTATACAAGCAGTCAATGATTCTATTATTGAAGGTTTCATTGTTATTGATGACGTTTTACTAGGAATACCTCTAATAGAGGGCACATATTTTGTGGGCATAAGTAATGATCCTTAAATGTTTTGAGATTGATCAATTGACACATTATTAGAGTATCTTGACTTGTTTGTAAAGTGGGAAGAATCATGCTGCAATTAATTTATCTGAATTCAAATTTTTTTGCTATCTCGTACTGAGAATGTTTCTATTTAACTTCTAAGACGAACCCACTTTGACTTTTAAGTTTCAGTTGAATGAAAATGGTAGAATATGCAGTTAAGGCATGTCTAGTATCTTTGTTTTTTTTTCCTTTCTAATTTCAGCAACTAACATCATATAAGCAGATTAATGTTTGGAACTTGGCTAATATATTTGTGGTGATCACAAAATCACTTTGCTACAACACAATATTCCACTGAAATCAACCTGAATTTTGAATGGAAAGAAGTGAATCATTTGATGTTTTAGTTTAACGGACATTTTCTTACTACAATTTTCCTAAAAGAGTGTCATTCTTTAGATTGCAGAAGCAATAGGATTCCGAGCATGCATTGACTCATGTTTGGCACACTTGGAAGCCATCCCTTGGACAGCGGACGACGAAGAAAATGTGATCACTTCAGTTGAAAACTTGAAGAGCAACAAAGACAAAGTTAGCCCAATACTAAATCGAGTATATGCAAAGGTACCCGATCGACCCAATGAAACAGTTTCACATATAATTCAGCTGGTCCTCAAAAGCAAGGACGAAAAAGGCCGACGTGAGATGAAGTCTCTAGTGCTGAAGCTTCTAACTGAAAGTAGCCTTCTGAAAAATGGAAGCAAAGACGTATACGTCGATGTTCTATATAACACTTGCAGGAGCCGTTTAGAGTCACTTTTGCTACTTTTCAGGCAAGCAAGCAAATCTTCAGAAGGCAATGATCTTTCTATAAAACAAATACCACATGAGGCAGACAACATCCTATGGCTACTAGAGATCAAGATCATGTGCAATGCAGCGGGGGAATTTGCGTCAATTTGGGCGAGCCAAACTGAATTGGCTGCACTTCATCCGAAGTTAAGCGTCGTCTCGCGTCACATGGTAAGCTGCATTGCAGCTAGACTTTTTGTTGGTATAGGTGAAGGAGAGATTTTTCCACCACTGAAAACCCGATTGGAGCTGGTGGAATTGTGGCTTCAGCCGCTGACCGATGATTACAACTGGCTTAAGCATTGCAAGAAGAAATTCGACCGGGAGGTAGTCGAGGAGGGGATTGGCAGGACAATTCTGACCCTGCCTCTGGAGGAGCAGCAGAGGATCCTACTCGCGTGGTTTGGTAGTTTCCTGAAAATCGGGGACCAATGCCCCGATCTCCGAAGAGCATTCGAGGTCTGGTGGAGGAGAACTTTTGTTAGATGCTATACCGAATAAAACACAAACGTAATGTTCGTATGAAATATCGATATGGGATAAAAGGGTATTAGTTAAATGTTGATTTTAAGATGACATTGGCGCAAGATTACGAATAGATGTGTTTTTAAGAGTTTCTGCTTAGCTTTTCAAGAGTGTGATGCTGCTGCCAATTCAAAGTTAGAATTCTTAATATAATGTTTTGTGCAAGAGAGGCACATTGATTGCTGTGTCCTTCACAAAATTTAAAAATATAGATGTCCATTTTTCTATGTGAATTTCTTTTCTTAAGAGATTGTCCTACAATTCGTTTCTATGAACAAGAGCTTTATTGTGGAAAAAAGGCAACTTAAAATAAGTTGTTTGTTCGGTTTTCGAAACCATTTTCTTCTCACAGCTTTGTTGATCAGAAACTGAAGCAGCCGTGACAATTAAATTCAATGCATTCTAAGTTAAGTTACTCATTGTTTTTAACTCTATTCTTACATTGTCCATTTGGTCGAACCTCAATCGTCGATCGTCGTCTTTCATAAGGGTAAAATTTTAATTTCTCGTCCACCAAGATGAGTGTCTTTCCTCATTATTCGTTTACTATGGTTCTACCTCGTAGAAAATCTGTAATAACCTAATCTAAAACACTTTAATTAACTAAACCTAAACCTAATTAACATAGTCTAATCCTGGAACAGTGAAGCATGAGGTGTTGAAAGGAGAGAGAGAAAGTTGGTTGGTTATGATTGGAAGAATGAGAGGTGGAATGAAGATAAACTTGGGTTTTACTATAAATATGAGGGTGAGGGTTATCTGATGCGTTTTCTCCATTTCTCAAGCTAACCAGAGCGTGAAGGAGGTGAATTCGGAGAAGAAGAAGAAGGTGAAGAAGAAGAAGAGGAGAAGAAGAAGGAGAAGAAGGAAGAAGAAGAGGAGTGAAGTGACTCAAGCTTGGGAGGCTTCTTCACTCGATCAAAAGGTATGCCAAGTCTTCATATTAACTCCCCAAGAGGTGTGGGAGTGTAGAGGACGGCGTTGGTGCCGTTTCTCCGGTGAAAACCCTACTGGACGGAGGTTGAAGACGACTGGTTCGGTCGACCGTTGTGTGTCTCGGTCGACCGAACGTCGTCTAAATGATGCCTGTACAGTGGCGATTATGTATTGTTCGGTCGACCGGTATATGGGTCGGTCGACCGATATTTATAAATATTAACTTACTGCCCGAAAACGGTCGAACGATGTCTGTGTGACGGTCGACCGTTTATGCCAAATTTCGCGGGAAATAAAGGGTTACATTAGCTGGTCGACCGGTGTTGTTTCGGTCGACCGAACCCAGTAGATAGGTTAGACAGGCCTTCGGCCGACCGAGTGTGTGTCTCGGTCGACCGAACTGCGCAAGGTCGGTTACGAGCGTTGACCATCTAAACGGTCGACCGCTCTGGATCCGGTCGACCGACCGAGTGCAGTTTTCCTGTAGTGAAGTGCTTGTTGATCCGGTTGACCGAAGGAGTTTCGGTCGACCGAATCCAGTGGGCAGGATTCATGCAGACTTTCTTATCGGTTGAACGGACCCTGGTTCGACCGACAAGATATATATGTATATAAAATGTATAGCATAGACCTTCCAAACGGTCGACCGCTAGATGACTTTTGTTCGACCGATAGACTTGTTTGTACAGTACCGTGTACTGTGTGGGGGACCGGCCGACCGGTGTGCTTTTAGCGGTCGACCGATCTGCCGCAGGTTGGTGGATTTATCCACACGCGATCCGTTGAGTATAGGTCGACTACCGGCTCCGAGGCGACGGTTGACTACCGGCTTTGAGAGCTACGGATTTCACCTTCGACGAAGGCGTATTATTGTACTACTGTTGCCTCTCTTACCGAGCGGGGTGTGAGGGATGTGTACCGTAAACCTTGGGCAGTTTGCGAGGGTTTAGCGGTAGGCCGAGGATGTTCCGGCAGGGTGCGCGCTTGGCGGCTCTTGGGGGAGCAGCGGCTGTCGTCTGACCCGAGTTGTGTATTCGGCGGGCTGACTCGCTCCTTGGGTGGCGGCGTGTACCGGGGGTTCCTTCCTGCACTTTTGGGGAGCAGTGGTGTCGATTGACCCTTGTGAGGCAGCGGTGGACTGACTTGACCCTAGTGACAGGAGTGGTTCAGTGCCGCGGAGACGGTGAGGGCATTATTGTGGGCCCGAGGTGGATGATCATGTGCATAGCATTGCATTGTCTTTAATTCCTTTTTATATTTCTAGGAGGCTTGGTATACGGGGTTCCTGCAGGGAACTCAGGCATGTTTGTTTGTTTTCATTTCAGGTAGCGAGTAGCATTAGAGTCAGGTGGTGACCGAGGAGAGTGCCCCCGGGATCAGATCCTGTTCTCTTTATTATCTTCTTTTGTTTGAGGTAGTGATTACATGTATATTCACTTTTGTTGTAATCACAGTTGACTCATTTATATAGTTTGACTTCCACGTGGGTCTGTATCTTATATATTTTATATATATGTTAGTTTGTTTTCCCGTGACGTGCCCTGTGTTGACCGTTGACGGTCTTTATTAATGTTTAAATTTTCTGCTGTTTTCGGGTACGTTACAAAATCCTTTAAAGTGGAAGCAAGCTGGGGAAGACATTGAAAATTGTGTTATGTGAAAATTATTTATTCAACTATTCACTGTATAAACAGTATTATCAATCAATTGCCAATTTTCCATATATAACGATATGCTCAAATCTCAGTATACTTGTATTATTGTATCAGGTCAATAACTCCTTGTGAGAAAATCTAGTATCATTAAAGACAAGTTGGAGGCCAACATCAAATGTCTTCAAGATGGTCTGAAACAAAATGCCCTGTCTTCTAAGTTCTCATGTTTATTCCTGTCCCTTTTGCTTACTGCACCAGAAAAATGAAATAGGCAAAATGAATCTAATCATCTTGCTTTTTCCTTGAAAAATTATTTTCTATCTTACTTTAATCGTCCTAGTACACAATTATTCTCCACTTTTAGAGCATTGTTTGTGCACCTTCTGGAGGAAATCATGTCAAACTCAGAACTTCCAAAGGTACAAACACACGAGGGGATTATGATGACATGAACAGATAGATGACATCTACATGATTTAAGCCTTCTTGCTTTTAGAGTTTAATATTTTAATCAACCCATTACAAAAGCATTAGTATCTGACATGGTGCTAGATATATTTGAGTGATTATGATGTAACCATCAAATCTTGTGATATGTTAATATCCTTTAATGTGGACCATTGCAATAATCATCATGAAGGCAGTTTAGTGTATAATAAGTGGTTTACCAAATTTATATCTTGGATTCAAAACATAAACATGTATCTTGGTAATTAGCTGAGGTAGTACCTAAGAATATATGTGGGATCAAAAGCATGTTTTATTTCTCACCGCTTCTTAAATAAAACAGAAGTGTATCTTAATGTTGTTTAATTTGTGAAGTACACCCCTGAGAGTTTAAGCGGAGTTGTTGAGCGCAAGCTACGTATTCAAACGTACCTTAAATTAATAACACTTCAGTTCCATTATTTTATCGAAGCTTCAACTTTTAATTAGAACTCAAACAAAATATAGTATTTAGTCTTTAAGTCCTACAATAATAAAGTAACCAAAAAATTCCAATTCAAAATCACCAAGGATAATTTCTTCTTCTTCTTTTTTGAGAATGTGATGACTAACATTTTGGTCTCCAAGAATTTCAGCAAACAGAACCATTACAATAGTTTTAACTGTAATTCACCTTACATGTGTAACTATGAATTCGTGTTTGGAAACACCCAATCAGAAAAAGACAAAAGCCACATAAACAAGTCAAGCAATTTCCAAACAAGATTAATACACGAACAAGATAAAAACATTCATGCTGGTCCCCAATCATCTCAAACAAACACATAGGACAGACAGTGGAGATCACTGCAAGAGCCAAAACCACAGCAGCAACTGTGTCTATCTTCTGTTCTGTGTCATAAATATTCCACAACCTTATTACTCAAAACCAACAAATTAAAAACATAATAATTAAACAAGACTTTGACAGCTCCCCACACCAATCAACCACTCTTCCAGCTTTAATATCTCAATCATAGTCACAGGCCTTGTGAATTTAAAGAAGTGGGTCCAAACCAACAAACTCAAGAATTACCTTTAATTCATTATAACTCATGCACCTTACTTCCTTAGTCACCCCCACATATAATGTAAGTAATCCTTATTTACATGAGGATCAATTACTCTTTTAAATCTCTTCTTTTTGTGACAAAAAAATTTAGAGAACTAGCTTGGACAAAACAATCTAGTGTACAAATTCTATGTTATAATTATATTGAACTAATATTTGAAGTTCTAAAAATGGTATTGGGCTTAATTTGGTCAACCACCATTGAAGTCTCTAAGGGAGAATTGGCTGTTGTCTGGCATGTTTCCGGTGTGCCGGAGCCCAAGAGTGAGGGAGACGTCGCCGGAGGTCCCAAATTGGACCATACCGGCCGCGTAATTGGCCGCCATGGCCTCCTCGACCGAGGCCAATCGCGGGTCTATACCGCAGAAGTCTGGGTCTGGACCAGGTAAAGAGGAGAATCCGCCGCTGCCACCGGATTGATGGGGTGGTTGGTGGTGTATGGAAGAGGGGTTTGATGAGGAGGGTGCATTAGAAGGGTCATTTTTTTGTTCTTGGGTGGTTTGTGATCTTTGTGGTTGGGATTGTGGTGAGTTTGGTCTTTGGTTGGAGGACTCTCCTCTATCTCTCTCCTCTTCTTTGGCTTCTTGTTGATACATCTCCTCCACCATTGGCTTCCATAGCCTCACTCTTGCATTTATGAACCAATTTGTTACCTGCAAATCAGCACACATACATCTTAGGATTAGTTAGTCATGTTAATTATAATACTTCAAGATGTTGAGAATATATGGTGTATATATTTGATAAAATTATACACAACATTTCCCCCTCGTACGTGCATGCATGCATGCGTATCTTCAGACTGTTTTATAGTTATAACATAATAAAAGTTAGTACATTATGTTTAACCATAGCATAAATATGGTTTTAGGGATGTATTTAGAATTAGGGATGTATAACATAATAAAAGTTAGTACATTATGTCTAGGGATGTATTTAGAATTTGGGATGTATTTAGAATTAATAAACTTAATTTTTAACAGACGTGATTCAAAGTTATTTGGGTTGACATACATTTTCCTAAAAATGATCGTCAATCTCCGACATTAGTTAATTAAGCTTTTGTGGATGATCTTCTACAACAGATCTTCATTTAAAAAGTGAGTACAATATGGTTTTGTATAAAATAAAACGAAAAGGAAATATTAAGCGGCTTGATTGGTGATTTTTTTAATATTTTCCAGCACGTAGTTCTGAATACCTTTAGTAACTTGTTTTTAGTATATTTTCATCTAAACTAAAAGTCAATACAGAGTTCATTAAAGCTTAATTAAAAGAAAATTAGAAAGAAAAAATGGAGTTAGTTATTATAGTTTTGATAAAATTGGCCACAAGTAGTCTTGATTCCTTTTGTTTTGCCAAGTTTTTAATAAGTATATATGTGGTCAAACATAAAGGTAGCAAACTTAAGTATGCACGACATATCTAAATTAGTGGATTGCATGCGGCTATGTTGTTAGCTGTAGATTTTTATTCATTCACATTAATCAGCAACACGTAGAAAAAAACTAATCTCATACGCCTGCTGCTTCAGGAAAGTAATAACGGGGTGGTTCACACGAATACAGTATTTAAAAAGCAAGTTGAGATAATTAATCTTTTTCCATGAGAATTATTATCTTAGATCTTGATACTTTCTGATGCTTTCGGCATTGGATTCTGTGTCTTGGATTAGTTATTTGTACTCCAATCATAAGAGACACACTCCTGAATGAATCCAAAGTCTCATGACAAAACCTTGTCCGAATGTTTGAAAAGAGACAAACTTCATTTAAACACCCGGACAAAGTTCACCTCATTAACCACTCTCTTAGCTATCCCGCGTAGAACTTATCTGTAATTAATAGTTAAAAAACAGTGATTAACTGCAATAACACATGTTGTTAGTTCGTTCTGGATTCTCCCAGTCATATATTTCTTTCAGAACTTTCTAATCTGATTAAACCTTAAATGCAACTTGTTGTAGTTGAATTTGATCGCTCATCTTGATTATTCAGAGACGGAAGATCTATATACTATCCTACCCCTTTGTTAGATAATCTCACCTTACTTAAATGTAAAATTTTAGACGCGTAATAACAAAATATTGTTAACTACGTACCTTCACACGATACCTTGGGCTAGCTGGAACTAAACCGTAAACAACTCAAATTTCAAATGGCAAACGAGTAGGTCGATCTCCCTTAATCCATTTTATTCATATTAAGTTAAAAAAAATCTCGATCAATGCATGAGCATTGGAAATCTTCTTTTTTTCGCTCTAAAGTGTACAGCACATTATGTCCCACGAGAGTGCTTGAATTTTTTTTTTGAGATGGTCAATCGAGAAAATTTAGCACTCGACTTCGAAAATCCTGTAATTGTCCCACGTAAAACCTTTTGTTGTTAAAGTGAAAAAGAAAAAACCTTCAAAAAAGTCAAAAAAAAAAAACAAAGACATGTTGCAGATCAGTTCTCATTTCCACGATATTTTCATTAGCTCACTCTCAAACTGTGTTATGTACTATACTTAAGATTAAGGGATTCGAACATACATTTATGTTATTTAAGAAAATAACAGATAGGAAATTGACAAAACTGACTGACCTGGTTTCTTGATAGACCTGTCTGCCTAGCCAACAAATGTTTATCAGCATCACTAGGGTACCTGAGACATTCAAAGGTGGAACTGACTTCAATTCCTCAGTAGACCCACTGTTCATGAACCAGCAGGCAAAGTGTTGGACTTTAAAGATCCCAAAAGTAAAAGAAATAGGGAATTAAATGGTGCCCTAATATGTGATGTGTTCTGGCTTGCACCAGTGAAAAAAGAAAGAGGACAGCATAGAAGCTTTTGTTCAGCCTTTTGTTGGGACTGCAGTGTCTGTCATTTGACCACTTTTTTTTTCCTTCTCCTTCTTCTCTTTTTACCTTATGTTGTTTCCAGTTAAAAGTAAATGTAAAATTCTCAGAAAGTGTTGACCATTTATTTGTTGACATTTCACAATCCCCACAAAAACGTTGAAATTTCACCAAGAAAAGATATTCATTCAATGTTGTAACTTACCTATATATCATTGAATAGATGTATATATGTATTTGTCTTACATATAACTACTTTATTCTCACTCAATTTGGATCACATGCAATTTCATAGATACACATGTAAAATTAATTTGATTCAAGAACTTGGTTATTCCAAGCATTCAAGTTTAGTTTGGCAGTTTTCCCAATTCGTTGGACAATTTCAGATCTAACTTGCAGCCTTGGTGATGAAAATATAGTCAAGATGTAATGATATGTTGCTGTAAAAGAAAGTAAATGTAATGACTTGTTACATTAACAGGTTGGTAGGGCAAGTTTAATATCATGTCCTCGCAATCATGGAAAGAATATTCAAGTATGAACGGTGTATGCTCCAAAAGCTATATACATGTAATTACACCCATGCAAGTAAATTGCTCATTGATTTGTTCCAATGTACGTATTGCCCAACTTTCTAGTTCTTTGAATATATATAGATGGCATTTTGTGTAACAAAGATATATTTTTTATAAAAAAAAACTTAAGTATATCTTTGTTGTAAATATATTTAAATTGAAATACTTAATTCCACAAATTCTTAAGTAGAATATGAGTGTCACGTTCATTATTTATGGAAATTAAGAATGTCAAACAAAAAGTTCTAATTAAGTTGTATATGTTTTGAGACACTTACGGGTGGAGGAAATGCTCGAAAAGCCAAGCTCTCAAAATGTTGACCGACCGCTCCGGCAAACCTCGTTGCGGCCGCCACGCCTCTTGATCCATCATTCCCATCTGATGGAAGGCCCTTTGCTGCCTCAAACTTTGCTCGAGAATCTTCAATCTTGGGGTCTCCCCTTTCGTAATGCCGGTCCCCCCGGAACCGTCTTTGTCTCTCAGTAGCTCACAAGTTTGCTTCAATTGCTCGGCGATCGCGTCTTTCAAGCACCGGAAGTGCCTCGACATCGCCTTTTGTGCGAGGGAGGTGTAAGGTGTGGCTGCACCGAAGCCCATGACCGAGTCGAATGAGTTTACCACCATTTGCATTTGGTCGCAATAATGGTTGTATCTTCTATCCACCTGCAAAGAATTATGGATAAGAAGTGAAAAAAAATTGAACTTGTCTTGAATTCTCATCTTCTTGGTAGCAACTAAGGAGGTGGAGAAATTGATCTTTGATGGCATTCATTAATATTGCATGAAATAGGAGATGCAATTGAAAGAGAGAACGAAATGACCCCACTTCATCAAACAAATAGATGAAAGCAATCATGGCTATGCATGTGGACACAATGGCCAAAATCATGCATGGTCTATTACCATCTTCATATATATATATGTGTGTGTGTGTGACAAAATAGTAAGAACAAGCGAGTAGAGATGTGTATCTAGATGTCCAACATGAAATTCCTAAGCTACATCATCAATTCTCCAAATACTCACCCATCTCCTAATATGGATCTTCAACCATAAATAGACCAAACATGCATAATTTATAAGATAAAAACGTGAACTAGCTAGTTGGCACCTAGCTATCACTATAACACTTGTTAATTAATTACCCTTCACTATCATATTTGTTTTTATAATTTCACACTATAGCTGACCTTGATATACCATAGAAAAATGTTGTCTAGTCCCATTGGATTGAGACCCACAAACCCACTCATGCAAGACATGGAGAGGGAGAGAGAGGATGAAACAAAACCTAGTGGGAACACATGCAATTGAAAATATATGGATGAGAGAGAAGAATAAGATGAATGTATACGTGCCTCATCAAGCATTGACAACAACTTAGCTTTCCTCCTTTGATGCTCAAACTTATCAGCCGGAGACAAAGTTGGCAAATTTGACACATCCTTGGAGGAAGAAGTTGAAGCACCACTAGGGTTAGGATTAGGGTTAGGGTTTTCGGGCCTCTTAACCCCACGTTGGCCTCTACCAACACTACAAAACTCCTCCAACAGCTCTTGTGCTGCCCTTGCATACTTGGAGTGCCTCATCACGTTCGCGGTCCCACCGTATCCTACGTGGACTTGCTGTTGACTTTGTTGACCAGCCGAATTGTAGAACACAACTCCATCTCTTAAGCTCAATTCCTCCGCCTTACTCGCCATTTCTGACGAGCTAAGCGATAACGACAGCCCCCCATAGCCCGATCCCATTGGAATTAGGTTTTGTTGGTGTTGCGGGTTCGATTGGTTTTGTGGGTTCATGAGGTAGAGCTGCATGGCCTCGGCGTTTATACCGGTTAGGCTCGGTTGGTGGCGGAACCCGGCGGCGGAGATTTGGGTAGCTAGGAGGTCGGTAGCAGATGGCGGTGCTGGGTTTTGGAAGGAGAACATGTCGGACAACATGCTTGGACCGGCGCCGCCGTACATGGCGGCGGCGGCCGGATCCTCTCCTGCTTCCATCAAAGTTGCACCGGAGGTCTCCCCGGAAATCAAGTTTTGGATGCTTCTCGCTCGTTGATCCCTCCGATCGGAAGGCGGCGATAGCCCATCTTGGAAATTGAACACTCCTTGGTTGTGGAATCCTTGTGACATGAGTAGAGATCTGAGAAGAAGAGAGAGAAGAAGACAAGAGTGAGAAGAAGCATAAGATGGTGGTGATGGTGTTGCTATTGCCATGGTGAAGGGTTCTTGTGGTGATTCATGTTTGGCTTTAGTGGTCAGACAAGAAAGGAACAAGACTTGTATGAGAATTCCGATGATTGACCAACAACACCGAATTCTGATGAGATCCGGTGCTTTAGTGTTGGTATGATTACTTTGAAGACCAACACCGTCAGGTCTTATTCCTACAATTGTGAGAGTAATTCAAAATATAGGAGGGTTGATGGGGTGGTGTTGATTTGGTTACCTTGGGGAGAGCTTGCTTAGTGGTGTGAGACATCACTATCTTGGAGTGGGATTGAAAGCTTGTGTTGCTGCCATGGCTTCTCCATGTCTGTCCCCCTCTTGTCTCCACTCCTCTCCACTTTCTCTCTTTCTCAATCACAACCCCTTGTCTTTGTGAGAGGACCAAAAATATAATAATGGTGATGCTAATATTATTGTTTTTAATAATGATGGAAGATGGAGGGTGCTGAGGTCATAAGAGAAAATGTCTCTGTTCACCATCACCTCTCCTATGTATATATATTTCTATTATTTCGTTTATCTTCTTCTGTACTTTAACGCAAATATATAAATTCAAGGGTGTTTTGCAAACTATGCCCTTGAAATTGTCATATGTAGAACTTTCTCCCCATTCTTATAATAACTTTAAACAATCATGAGCATGATCGAGCATGGGCATACATTTTGGCCAATTTGATTCCACCCACTCCCATTAGAGGCATGTTCTACGTTCATCATATAATTTAAGCGAAAAATAATAATTACACTAATCAGTCCTTTATTTGAATGTGATTGTTTTAAACAACATTTTACTTATTGGTCGGCAATTCATTTGAATAAAACAAAGTTAAGTTGTACTTGATAATGCTTAGATTGTAGTCTGCTATGGTGATGGACGAAATTGACATATGAGAATTTTATGGGAATTTCAAACTAATACAATAATTAAGTAATGAAAAAATATGCAAATACAAGCATATGAAGTGGTATTTTTGAATATACCCCAAAATAAAATAGTGCTAATAGTTGTGCTTGAGTTCTGGGTTTGGAAGAAAAGTATTAAAAACACAAAAAAAGTGGTGACATGTTCTTTTCCTTTTGTGTGCATTGACTTTTCTAACCCCATGCTTAGCCACCAAAGGACAAGCAATTGCATTTCTTAGTCCACGTTTAGGGGTATATCTGTAATAACATCAACTATTAGGGCTCATAGTTTGAAATCCCTTTACACCTATCTTCTTTATTCTTTTCTTGTTTATAATTTCCCTCGTGTTGGCCTCTAACAACCGGTATAAACTTGTATCTTTATGTTTGAGTCTGAATCAAATTGATCTTTATATCAGTTTGCAATACTTTAAAAATCGACCGATATCCATGTTAAGATTGAGGCTCATAGTTTGTATTTATTTTTTAAATTCGACATCTTGAAATATCCTTATAAATTCCAACTCCACTAACATAAAATTCTTACTCCAGTCTAAGTAGAACAAACTTTTACATTTAGTCGGTTACATCCATCCAAAGAACATCTATTTGAATTGATTTAGTCCCCTTTCCCGGACAAAAACTAAATTAATCAAACATTGTTGACTTGACAAATCATCACCATTTATGATACTTTTAAAAAAAAAAGCAAAGTATAAGTGTAACACAATAAGGTATTGGATGGGTATTTTGGTAATTTGGGTTGAGAAAACGAACCCAAGCAAGAAAGATAAGGAGTATGGGCCTTAATCAAATCGGACCACACACCACATGATAGTGATTAGATTTTGATTGAGGATCGGACGGTCAAGATTTGTCGTTCCTTGTGGTAGTGGCGGGTTTGGTGATTTGTCGGTAGAGGCTTGTGGGTCCCCATTTCCAGATGGACGGCTAGGATTTGATCTTCAAGTAACATATTTATTGGTTAAGTGGGTCAATAATAGGACAAAATGCACCTGAAAAGTTATAATTGTTAGCAAAATCTAGTGTTACGTGTCTTAATTAATAAATTTTTTTTATCGCTTTCACAAAATAATATTGAAACAACACAAATACATAACTTGAAGACAACACCAATCTAATAATAAATGGTCATTTATCTATTAAAACAGTAATTATTTTGTATGCAAATCTAGACCCATCTATTAACTTTAAAGCAGGAAGAGACCCAAAAAAATTGGTGAATTATTTTTATCGAAAAAAAATAGTGAACTGTTCTGTTCGATCATTATGAGTTTTTTTAAATCAAGAAATGAAGTCTACAACTGTATCTTTAATTTCCAAAGAAAAATCATGCGCAATATTTGACATGTTGCAACTAATGCAAACACCAACATCTATGTTTAATTGAAAGCACTAAATATGCGATCTAATTCATCATTAAATGTCAATCGATGAACCTCACAAATGATAGATCGGCATTTTATTTTGCTATCACAATAATACACGAAGAAATTGTACGTCCGGTCATATTTTCGATATAAAGATCCAAAACAGAAGATAGAAAAGAGACTCGGTATGGTAATGTTTAAGATGATTAAAGTGCATTTGTTATTACAACAAATTATCTTTAAATTCACCATCTAGGGATTTTTCACATTAATTTCACCAAGTTTTAACAAATACTCATATACAACTACCAAATTAAAGAACGTAGATAGATATCTCGACCAAACACAATATATAATATCACCGTTGAGGAAGATCATAATCTACTTCAGTTCTTTTGCTTCAACTCGATCCCGACTTCTTTAAGTCCTTATTTGCCATTTTTCTTTATCGATACAATCATATTAACTCTTCAAGTATTTGAAATAAATTTGACACTAATTGATATTTTGATCATAAAACTATAGATAATTGATTTGACACAAATCTCAATATCACATCATATATCTGTCAAGAAATATTGCAAATCATGATTGCAACTAAAAGCATTAAAATGCTAGATGGAATGAGTTAGAACTTCGAAACAAATGGGATTTAGTAATCTGAACACAAAATCGGATTGAGCTTTCAATTAAACATAGATGTTGGTGTTTGCATTAGTTGCAACATTATTAGTGAAAGTTACGCATAACTGTACTTCAAAAGAAAGATTTGCGGTTGTGTGAAGAGTTTCTTTAATGTGCATGTCTTAGGTAGTTATAAAAAAATAATTACTTCCAAAAATGTTAAAATTAAAAATCAAATACACCCATAAGGCCATAATAAATACATAATTCCACCCTTAGATCTGCTAGTATGTTACATGTTTCAAAACATAATACCACATAATTTTTAGAGACTTGACATGGTTTCTATGTCACGTCTCCTTCTTAACATTTTTTTTCATTTCAAGGGAAAACCCTATCTGCAGAAGAACGTTTACATGTCTTGTGGAGATATGACAAAATCATATATTACGTACAAAAGCAAAAGCTGAAATAGACGTTTATACGAGAACATTCATGAGCCTTGTAAAATGACATATCATATATTCCTTTCTTACTGAAAAAACTCCTTTCAAATGTATAAAAAGTAGGTATTGAAGCAACTTGACTTCTTATTACACAATGTAGCTTTTAAATGCCACAGTTCGGAATTCAAACTGACAAGGTCCGACATTGTATTTAGTTTTTTTCTTTTTTTTTCTTTTTTTTGTGAAATTTGAATTTTAGCCAACCTAAAAAACTAAGCTCAATTGGCACATAGAATTTTAAAATCTTAAATATAATACCTCGATAATTGTTGAGCTTGCATGGCCAATGTTATCTAAGTGTATTGTAAACAAACCCTTAATAATTAAGAGAGTTGTATATACAAATGGGTTATGTTCAAGTTCATCCCACTAATCCACCTCATTTCCTCTTGTCTCAATTGGATCTTAATTGTCAAGATGTTTGTTTTAGTAAATAGTTATATGTATTAAATTTGGTATTTGTCTTAGCTTATCCAATTCATATATACGTATGTCTTGTACAATGTACATATATGTTCATAAGTGTTTTATTTACCATATACTGATACATCAACCCTAATTAGTAACTAATAACTCATTTTTTCAAATATTTAAACTGTGTCACGCCCCGCTAATCCGCTAGCTAGATTGAGGGGCAACATGTAGGCTTGTTAGCAAAACAAACCAATCCATTCAACTATTTCATGTTAGCAGGTCAAAATACCGATATATCACAGACTATCCTGACCCGTCTTATTTACAAGTTACAACCCTAATGTTTAAAGACCAAATTTAGTTTGGACTTTTATCAACCCAATGCCCACCACTCACTTTCCTCACTTATCAAGAAAACTACTTTTTGGTGGTATCACATGAACTTCACAAGCAACACAAACCCCACCCATTCTATAGGTGTTGTGAGGACCACATTGGCACCAATATTAGGTCCAAACGGAACCACCATTTACAATTGGATCCCCACCATAACTCCTACCAACATCACCATCCAAGCAACTTTTTTCTATCTTTACTTCTACTTTTCTTCTAATCCATTCAATTTATCCCCCCACTCCCAATCAAATTTCCTCCCACACTTTTCCCACGCATTAAGGAGGAAATATGATTTAGAAACCATTACTACAAAATGTTTCCATTTTACTCAAAAAAAATCTTTGATCATAGATCAATATCTGGCAATTTCCACAATGATATTCAACTCTAACTTAAGTTTTTATTCACAAGCAATTAACAAAGCAAAGTAATTAACTCCATGCATGCTTTTAGTTAACTTGTTTTATTCCTTTTGACAAGGTTCACAAATAAATTTGTTTGAATTTCTTAAGGGAAAAATGTCCTTAAAATCTTGATTCAATCAAGAGCTGAACCAAACATGGACGACCTCAAGAACAAGGCTTATAGGTCGGTTGTTTGACCCTTGTACGTCCGTTGGTGTTAAAGCGACGTAGAATCTCTCTTTTAAAAATAATATACACCCTATTTTATTAGTTTAGTTACTGTTTTCAACATAGATCGAACAACTGAAAAGAACATTTATAATACATACACAATTTTTTGCATTACGTATAATACGTACACAGAAGGCACATGCACACTATTACCCATACGCAATATCATACAACACCAATATAGATTCATGTATGGTACATAGCTTTTTTTCAAACAACATTTATGTCTACAACAATAATGAGCAGTACAAGATACCTTTGACAAAGAGAACTCATATCCTAGAGCAAAAAGAGGGAAGACGATACCAAATTGTGTTGTGGTTTCTACCTGTGTCCAATGTATAAACAAAATAAAATAATTCAGAAAAACAATTGATAGTAAATCATGTTAAATATGTCCAATAAGAGAATCATCAAGCAGATAACCAGCAATCACCTTAAAGAGTTCGCATGTAAGCAAGTCAGTTTTAGGAACAAAAAATTACATAAATTTGTACAACTATTGCCTATTGGTAGATCTAAAAGTCAGAACTGCAATATTGAATAGACTGATCGGTTGCCCTGAGCAAGAAAAGAGAATGCCACGGTCACGAAAACAATCACAAACACCACATCTGAAATTAACCTGCATAGCAGATCAATATCCCCAAAATGAAACAAGAAATACATTGATAAAATAACAAATCTTAACAGAACATCCAATAAGCAAACTATTAAGAATCCGTGGGGCCTACTCCGTTACAAATTTCATCCAATCCTGATAAGAATTTTGTAATTTACATCTTCTAAATTTAAAAATATGTTTAATGTCAAACAAACAAAACAATGAAAAAAAAAACAAAACCCTAACTTCTCCTCTCTCTCTCTCTCCCCGCTCCACCACCACTTTCGCTAGAGGGCTAAGAGGAGAGAAGTTCATAAGAGAGAGATGATCAGAGAGAACTGAGGAACAAAGAGATACAAGAGAGAGAACTGGAGAGAGGAGAGAGGAAAAGTGAAGGTTTGGGTGTGGTTTTTTTGGGTTTTTTGTTTTTTATTTAACATTAAGGATATTTTTAAATTTAAATGGTATAAATTACAAAATTCCTAACAAAATTGGAATGAATTTGTGACCGAGTGGACCCCACTAATACATGCAAATAAGTGAAAATGTAGATGCACGAAAAGAACTAAAGTTGAAATGTAGATGTACGAAAGTAAATGGTCAAAAATCAGATGCAAAGATCTAATTACACAACGAGGTGCACCAAGCAAATATCACTAGTGGGAAAAAAATCATATACGTCGGATATACAGTGGTATATACGACGGATTTTTGTGATCCAAGTGTCTGACGTATATTCCACTGACGTTTATACCATTGTGTCTAGATGTCGGCTATATACGACTGACGTATATACAATGTACAGTGTATAGACGTCAGTCCTATATAGCCGACGTCTAGTATACCTTTAATTTACCCAATAAAAATATTACGCCTGTTATACAGCCTATAACAGGCACCCAACCTCTACAGTAATCAAACACAAGTCGCCCAAGTACCCCAAGTGTCAATCTTTTGACCAATAACAGCGTAGAGCAAGCCCAAGTCGCCCAAGTAACCAAACTCATTCGCATTTGTTTGTAGAGTGGTGAAGTACAACAATCACAACAGCAAAAACTTTTGGCCGACGTGAGACTAAACTTTTACGACCTATAGACGTCGGATATGTAGGGTGACCAACGTCTATACATACCGTACAACCTATAGACGTTGGCTACACTATATGTCCGACGTCTATACATTTGAATAACAATATAAAAATTATGGCCTATAAACGTCGACCACTCTATACATCCGACGTCTATACACGGGTAAATAGTAAAAAAAACATTACATTTTGACCATTATATTATATATATATATATCTCACTTGTATTTTGAAGTGTGATACCAAACTCCCGTTTAGAAGTAAATGAGTGGTGGAGTACTTCAACTCCACCAACAAAAAAATTTCTTCAATCTAGGACTAAACTTCAACACATATGGTCTACACACATGTGTACAACACACATGTGACTATTTTTAAAACAATCTAAATAATTCACATTATTCTTATACAAAATAAATTCACATAAATTCTTACACGAAATAAATCTCAAAAAATAAATCCACATAAATTCTTACACGAAATAAATCCCAAAAAATAAATCCACATAAATTCTTATATGAAATAAATCCAAAAAAATAAACAAAAAATATTTTTCTTCTTTCAGGAGGTATAGACGTTCGTTATACGTAAAACTGACATTTTATTTTGCTCCTATAGACGTCAGATGTTTTTATATCCGACGTCTATTCGGTGACGTCTATTGTGCATAGGGGTGAGCTTCGGTCCGGGACCGAACCGGATCGAAGACCGAACTTTTCGGAAGACCGAACCAAATAAATTCGATTCGGTCCGGTCCGGTTCGGTCCAAAACCCGAATTTAACCTTTAAAATTTCGATCTTTGACCGGACCGAAGACATGACCGAAAAAGTTCGTTCCGGTTCAGTCCGGACACCTGGACCGAACCGAATTTTGCTCACCCCTAATTGTGCATTCTGCACTAGTGCACTGACCTTTTTTTATTGATGTAATCAGGATTCCATGATTTCTTATTGATTAGCTTAAATTTATCTCTCTTCAAAGCATATCTTCACTTTCATGTGAAAAGTGGTTTAGTTTTACTTGTAAACTTGTTTAACATTTATAATTAACTTGTTGGTAGTTATTGTCTTGGGGTCCAAATATGCCAAACTTGTGATACTCAACATTTAACAATAACTAATTAAATCAAGACGAATGCAATTTTGACCAATGTATTGATGTGGAGAGTTGATTTCTAAAAGATAATTAGTGAAAATGAGCATATGTCCTTGTTCGATACAGTAGGCATAGAATAAAATAATGTTTAAGCACAAAAGAAATGGTTTTTTTATTTGAATGTCATTTCAAAACATCATATTTCCGTTTCTGTCATCACTATATCGTTATTTGTATTAATGCCACTAAAAATTATACAAATTCTATTAATGCTACTAAAAACTATACAAATTTCATTTATGTCATTCTGTTAACTTTTTCCGTTAACGACGTTAAACCAATTATTATTTTAATAGTTATATTTACAAATCAGATCATATATAATTTAATAACTTAGAAATCCAAATCTATCATTTTTATGATCTTCACAACAAAACACTCAAATTCAAAAAAAATCAAGAATGTTAATTTTAACAAGTACAAACAGTGAGAATACCGGTGTTTTGGTGTTTTTTTGTTATGAAAATTATAATTCAAAACTTTTGGAATTTAAGTGTTTTGCTGTGGATATCATACATGTTTAATTCTTGTTTAAGTGTTTTGGAATTTAATTTTTATAGGAAAAAACACCAACACACTGGTATCCCCACCATTTGTACTTGTGAAAATTAAGATTCTTGATTTTTTTGAATTTAATCGTTTTGCTGTGAAGATCATAAAATAATATATTTGGATTACTAAGTTATTAAATTATATATGGTGAAATTTGTAAATATTACTATTAAAATAATAATTCTTTAACACTGTTAACGGTACAGTAACGTCGTTAATGGAAAAAGTTAACGGAATGACATTAATGAAATTTGTATAGTTTTTAGTGGTATTAATAAAATTTATATAGTTTTAGTGATATTAATACAAATAGTAATATAACGATGGTAGAAACGAAAATATGGTATTTTGAAATTACACGCAAACAAAAAATCCCAAAAGAAATGTATAAAACTAGGAACATAAATTTGTCAGCTTCACACCTCTTTGGTGCATAGTTATGATGAAGTTTAGTTGTTATAGTGTAGATTCCATACTTAGTCGTACATTTGGTGGTTGTCAAGAAAGTAGTTTTCAAAGAATTGTTTATCCATTGCTTTAATTAATTCCATAGTTTATGTAAAATTTGACCATGAATATGTATTCCCTTGTCCTTATTATAGCCCCCTAGAGTTTAGCTTCTTACTATTATAGTTATAAGAGAGCACCCCTTGCGGTGCTTTTTTTCCAGGTGGGTTGAAGATGACCTGGTTATCACGAATTTAACGGGTGGAAAGGAGAGGTCGGGTGGAAAGGAGAGGTCGTGGATCATCGGGTTGTCGACCGGATCGTCCATTATTTTATTATTTTTGTTTTTATTTTTGGATTTGTTTTTGTTTTGATTTTTTGAATTTTTTGTTTGAGTTTTTTTTAAATACGTTTTTATAATTGTTTTGATTTTTTAGAAAAAAAAATTTATTTTTTTAAATTTTTACCAAGATGGACCCCGAAAAGATGGACCCCGAATTTTTTAGAAAAAAATTTAAATTTTTACGAATTTTTACCGAGATATAGGTTGTTGTGGGTTGTGTTAGGTTGTGGTTAAGAGGTGAATAATGTAGGAAAAAGAAAAAAGTAGGTTGAGGAAAGAGAAAACTGACGTGGAAGAGAGAAAAATTGATTTTGAAGAGAAAGAGCTGATGACCAGGTCGTCTAGTTCACGGTGACCTAATATAGATGCATCGGATATGAAAGATGGGGGAAAAGTTGCCATGGAAGAAAAGTACCATTATGCACCGTACGTTGACTCCCCTAATCGAAATACATCACAAAACGAAATATTCCCATTGCAATTAAAATGAGTAATATTTGCATGGTTGCTACAAGCCTACGAGAAGTAAAATTTTGAAATTAAGCGATTATCAATTGCGTTTATCTACACACGTTCGTATAAGTTATTTGTTACCAAATGTAATTTATCTTCAAATTTTAAATTATAATAGTTAGTATGATTGTGAAGGGTAGATTCCATGGCCATGAGTAGGGGTGTAAACGGGTCGGGTACGGGTACGGGTCGGGTATGCCCCTACCCGTACTCGTACCCGGCTAAATTAGCGGGTACGGGTATATATCCGGCAAAAAACATATATACCCGTACCCGTTAAGTTAGCGGGTACGGGGCGGGTAAACGGGTATAGCGGGTATAATATATAATATATAAAAATATAATATATATTATATAAAATATATATTATATATAAAATATATATAATATATAACATATAAAATATTAAAAAATATTATATATATAATATAATATATTTAACGGGTATACGGGTACGGGTAATGCGTATACTCGTACCCGACCCGTTTATTAACCGGGTAAATGGGTACGGGTATACGGGTTTGAATTTTTAAACGGGTATGAATTTTTGTACCCATACCCGTACCCGCCCGGGACGGGTGACCGAATATACGGATATTACCCACCCCGTTTACACCCCTAGCCACGAGTGACCCTCCTCATATGTTCTTGATAAAGTCATTGGTCTCCTTCCTAGCTTTTCCCGAAAGGAGTTATTGGACTCCACTAAACTATCTCCAATTACATTTTCCCAATTTTATTGGATTCCTATAACCCCCTGAAAGTGAGCAATGAGAATATGACTTGAGAGGATTAAGACTTACATCTTTGTCTGCACTACAAGAACATTACATAGATTAATACATCACCACAAACTATGGAACTACTAATGCAGATATTTAGTCCACACCATCTTTAAGATTGAAATGAGTGCTGAGCATGAAATCACTAGACAACGCATGGACATATATAAAAATATGGTAGAAATATCCTCCTAAGAAAATATCATAAACCCTGATCAATAAGCTCATAGTGTGTGTTTAATTAAATACTAGATAATATATGCGAAGATCTTTTCAAGTACCTAAGAGTATACCTTTAATAGCTATAGAAAGCCACATTAACTGATTATGATTTATTTTAAGATATATTTGAAGAGGTTAATTAAATGAAACCATGGGTGAGAGAAACATTGAGAAAGAGTTTTTTGATTTCACCCATGTAAAATGTTTCTCATTAATAGTGAAATTCGTAGAAACTCTGAGGGATTTTCGTGTTTCCCCTTTGATGTTGGGAGGAGAGATTTTCCACGTATAATTATATATGGAAAATTTGATAATTTAGGCTTCAAGTTATCCAATCTCTGGAAAAAAGTCCATATTTTGGTTCTCTCTGAAAAATATGTTTATTTTTTTCACTTCTCCACAGAATACTCTTGCCTAAGCTGTGTGTGATCATTCCCTTCCAATCATTCTTCTTTTTTCCCTCTCTTTCAGCCCTCAAAAATCGTGCAATGAACAGTTAATATCGCGCATATATCGAGCACAACGAACTCATCGAGTTTACAGTTCTCCACACCCAAACGATTTGAATTTCGTTCGTCATAAAACACCATAAAATCGAGCACATTCTATCGAGCTCCATCGAACCTCTATCAAGCACATAAAAACAAACTCAACATTAAATTAAAACAAACTCAACAAACTATTGTCGGAGCTTTATCAAGCTCACATGTAAAAGGAATCGAGCCTATCGAGCACAACAATCGAGTTCCTATCGAATTCATATCGAACTCATTGAGCTTCGTTGGAATGAGTGTCCAGAATGAGACCAATGTATAGACAAACCTGGACACATGTACTGGACAAAGTGTGTCCAGAATTAGTGTCCAAAGTGTGTCCAGATTGAGTGTCCAGAATTGGACTGGCGTCTAGACAAACCTGGACACATGTATTGGACAATCTAAATTATCGAGGTTATATCGAGCGCATCAAACTCATCGAGTTTACAGTTCTCCACACCCAAACGATTCGAATTCTGTTCGTCATAAAACGTCATAAAAAATTGTGCAATGAAAAAGACATCGAGTCTATCGAGCACATCAAAACAAACTCAACATTAAATTAAAAAAACTCAACAAACTATTGTCAGAGCTTTATCGAGTTCACATGTAAAATGAATCGAGTCTATCGAGCACAACACTCGAGTTCCTATCGAGCCCATCGAGCTTCGTTGGAAACACAGAAGATCAGTCTGACTTCCATCAATTCAATCCACTCCATAAAATACTCAATCTAATCTTATTGAGCTTACATGCAAAAGTAATCAAGCCTATCGAGCACAACAATCGTGTTCCTATCGAACTCATATCGAGTCGATCGAGCTTCGTTGGAAACACAGAAGATGCCCTTTTTTGGTATTCAAACTGTTAGAATTCCTAATAAATCCCCAAGCCCAAAAATACTTTTTGAGCGAGACCTCCGACCGACTCATCGAAGTGGGAATAAGAAGTATGAGTCAATTCCAACACAAAAACCCCCATATCACTTTCTGAACATACACAAACAACCCCTCCAAAATACATCTGGGTTCGACGACGACGAAGAAGGGTTGCGAGAAAGAGAGAGAGAGAGAGAGAGAGAGAGAGAGAGAGAGAAGATGGGTGACAGAGATGAGTTTTTGGTATTTTAAAGACAATGATATTTTGGGTAGAACGTGAAACATAAGCATATTTTCAGAGAAAGCCAAAATGTGATCTTTTTTCAGAGGTTGGGTAACTTAAAGCATAAATGGTCAAATTTTCCCTTATATATTTACATTTCTTTTGGTGTGGACATTATCTTCTCTCTCTAGCACGTCTACTAATGGACCTAGGGGTGCACATGGGTCGGGTTGGGTCGGGTTTGGGCCTCAACCCGACCCAACCCGAAATTTTCGGGTTGGGAAAAAATCCAACCCGAACCCGAACCCGAACCGGTTCGGGTTCAACCCAACCCGACCCGAAATTTTCGGGTTGGGTCGGGTTGAACCCGAATTTGGAAATTTTTGGGTTGGGTTGGGTTGAATCGGGGTTATTTTCGGGTTGGGTCGGGTTTATTTTCGGGTTGGGTCGGGTTGGATCGGGTTTATTTGGGAAAAAATAAAAAAAAAATAAAAAAAAATAAAAATCGGGTTCGGGTTGGGTTGGGTCAACCCGACCCCCTCAACCCGAACCCGACCCGAAAATTCGGGTTTTTGATTTTCCCAACCCGACCCGACCCGAACCCCTCCTCAACCCGACCCAACCCGACCCGACCAGTCGGGTTCGGGTTGGGTTTCGGGTTGAACCCAACCCATGTGCACCCCTAAATGGACCTGTAGTCCAATCCCAATATTTATTTTGAAGGTATTTTTATTATGGTTAATTACAGTTTGCATATCTGAGCTAGGTCTTGATATCAGTTTGCACATCTGAACTTTCAAACTTGATAGTTACCCCCACGAACTTTTATTTTGTAACACTTTGTCCTCTTGAACTTCAAAAAATCATTATTTAAGAACACATTTGTCATTTTTTTGTTTTTTTCATTGTATCCTTAATACACTCTCAACCTATATTGAGTCCGACCAAAATTCCAACCAAATCCGACTTTCGTTTCGATTCAAACTTTCAGGTAAATATAGGTTTAGGAGTGTATCAATCTGACCCAAATTCCAACCATAGCTGACCTACATTTCGATCCGAACTTTCACGTAAATATAGGTTTAGAAGTGTATTAGGGATACAACGAAAAATATTGCAAAAAAGACGAATGTGTGCTTAAATAATGGATTTTTAAAGTTCAGGGGGGCAAAGTGTTACAAAACGAAAGTTCAGGGGGTAACTATCAACTTTGAAAGTTCATGGGTACAAAGTGATACCAAGACATAGTTTAAGGGCACAAACTGTAATTAATTTTTTTTATTTATTAATTTTCCTAGTAAGTCTAGGTCCTTGAGGCTTGCAAAGCATTCTATTATTTACTATAGCTCTTAAGATGGCTAACATACGTTAGCATTTCGCAGATTAGATCTTCCAATTTTTTACACGACATAATATGACGACACAATTTAAACACAACTTGAAATGCATGATATTTTTTGTGGAGGAAATATTTTATCATGATGATTTTTGAATATACAAACATATAATATGTACACGATTCGACACAGAAATGACACGATTGTACACGATATTTTTATGTCACAAAATTGACTCGAATAACATCTTTTATTGGGTAATCAATTGTTTTTACTTGATATCAATGGACAATTAAGATATTATTTGGAAATGAAATATAAATATAATGTGTTACTTAACTGATTTCAATCTAAATATGGTGAATTTTCTTCAAATTGTGATTGACGCGAGTACAGAACTATCTAACACAATAGTACACAAACACGACCTGATTGACAAGTCTAGGTCAAACTCATATTTTAGTTAGCTTGTACAAGGAAACCAATACAAATAGCATAAAAACACTTACACTGACTCAGTTCAAAACACCTAGTCAATGAATAAATTTCCGAGTGTAATACTCCAATTAGATCACTTTGGATGTGTATCCTGGCAAGTAATAAAAAACTATGATACCACCAATAATTGCAGTGTTATACTCAAGTATATGAACTTGCATCCTTTGATTCAAGAACACGGGTGCAAACAGACATGGAATACCCACAGTGTATTAGTATCCATTCTTTAAGGATATGGAGATCATTTTATCCGTAGTTGTTTTTAACGGATATGAATATCGTTTTTCCATATCTAGCCCGGATAAGGAAATTAGTTTTCAATTTTTTGCGGATATATATACATATACAGATATAGAAATTTTAAGTTTGGTGGATACGGATATGCATATGCATATTTCGGTCGGATAGAGACATAAATATCTACAAGATTAATATAATGTTTTCTCTTTATGTTAAAATTAATGGTTTTTTCATGATTCTTTTTAACTTTTACTAATACACATAAATTTGTTACACTTCTAAGCCAATATATATAGTTAAGATATAATTTTATCCAATTTAATAGGTAAAAGTTTTATGTGAATTACCAAAATATGTATATACACTCATTTTATATTGTATATGTACACCACACATATATGTTTTTATTCGTATTCCTTTTTTAGGATTTAGGGTTTAATATTAATTTTAAGAATATGGATACACATTTTCATATTCGACGTGATCCTTATCCGTACCCACAAATGTGAACACTTACTTAAGAAACATCGTATGCATACCTAAGGTTCAGAAATATGGGCTGCGGATGTGACGCGGTGAGGCACCACATCCGATATATATATGGTAGGTAGATGCAATGCGAGTGCATATGCGGTTTACGATTTAATAATTAAATAATATAATATCGGTATATTAATTATCAATTATATACATGTAACTAAAATTTAGGTAATTTTTGAATAATTTCTAAGATTAATAAGTTAATATTAAACAAATCAGAGTAAATAAAACAAAAAAACCCTAAAAAGTGAGTGTTCTGAAATACGGTCGCATCGAGCTGTATATGCGGGTCACGATGCGATGTGTCTCTCTCGCATCGCACTCGCATCCGCATATGCTGTCGCATCGGGCCGTATTTCAAAACAGAGTACATACTACATGTCCAGGTATGCATACGCAAGTCATCAGCAAAGTTCACTCACATTAGCATTCGTTGCATAAGCAATCAAGCTAGCAAACAGTGAATTGATGTATGCATGGTTGATTTCACTATTCCTTGGTTTCATGTGAGACAGGCAGAGGCAGGAGAAAAGCAATTCACAATGAGACCAATATCACTACTGATCTCTCTCACCTTCTTCTCCTACATGTGGAAGACAAACCCAAGTTGGCATTATCATGGTTGGATGACCTGTAGGGTTGTCAGTTGAAACGTCAAGATGAACAGTGGATTCATGGTACAATGTCACATCACATCACATTCCTCAAGGAAAGAGCATCTGATTCGGGATTTATTTATTTATTTTGAATTTTTTTCTGATTCGTTAAAAGCATCGTTAACAGCGCTCGTGCAGTTTCCGGACGCCCTGGTTTCTCTCTCCGCCACGTCAGCTCAAACCAACCCTCTAAATTTTTTTTAACCACACCCAAAAACACCCAAACGCCCTACATTCTCTCCCCTACACGTAATTTCGGGATCAATTCTACGCAAAACACGCAAAAATTATCAAAAAAATCTAAAAAATATAAACAAATAAAAAACTTATTTTAATAAAAATATATTTGAAAAAACGATTTTAAATTATTTTTAAAATATTTGTTAAAATAAAAAAACACAAAAAAAAATATTTCGGGCCAATGAGGGGGCCACGTGGCCCCCCGCCCAGGGCGCCCCGTCCTGGGCACGCCCTGCCGTTAAGAGAGGGCTGCCCGGGCGTAGAGCACCCGTTAAGGGTGCTCTAAGAGGGTGAGGGAACTGCTCCTTTCATCTCCTTCCCTCTTGTTTTTGCCAAGTTGAAGGATGGATTGGTGGGTCAATTCCAATATTATACTTCGAGCAATGGCAATGGGCTGTTGGGACTTCCAAAACCCTGGAACTTTGACATGTGTTCTTTCTTTTATATTTGTTATTTTTGAAAAAACTATTATATTTATATTTTATATTCAAACCATTATCTTAAGGGAATGAAAAAACTTCCTCAACTGTTGAATCATCTCCCAATGGGTAATTATTATATTTATTCTCGGTGTTTTTCTTTTGAGAAGAGATAGGTGGAGATGAGGTAATTTGGCATCAACCTAAATCTTTGCAATTAAAAGGCCTTATGTAAGCATATGCGAATATGACTCCGGATGATTCAGGTCTAACTTTAACGTATCGAAGGATCATTGTTAGAGCCAATTAATAGGTCACTTCCATTTCATAATCGTAATCAATCTGGGTCATCGAAACTTTTGTAGTACAATAACGCGTGCATATTATTTGGTTAGTTGACAATATGTTGCATGCAAATAGGGTACTTCTCATGAACAGGAAAAAACGAGGCTACTTTGGGATGCCTAGCTATTTTCTTTACACTGGCTACCTACCAACCATTATACTAAAATTCGCATAATGGTTCTATAATTAATAAAATGGCATGGAATACTAATCTATTGTTATTATACCTTAAGTCGTAATACTTATCGTACAAAGAAATGATCTCTTTTTTTGCATAGCTGCTTAACCGCCATATTTTATTGATATGTCAATAAAATACAGTGTAAAAAAGAAATTTAGGTACAAAGTCATCGGCCTAATATAACATGATGTAGCCATTATCAAAAAAAATAACACGATGCAGCTAGAAGTGGAAATGGGGAAATAAATAAGTATCGATCCGCACAATCTAACATATGGTTCCTAAGCTTATGCATCACTATGAAGTGCAATCCTATCACTATAGATATCTATGGGTATATTGTGTGTGTGTTTGGTGTAAGCTATGAGCTATATCCATTCTCCGACTCAGGCAAGTCTAACCCATAACCTAGATCTTAACGAAACAAATGCAACCAACACTACATGAGAACTGGTCTTCACCGATAGACATTAACCGTCAGTGTACACATACATCCGTCAGTGTTAACATACACTGACGGCTATACATCCGCCGAAGTTACAGGTGCCGGTGTACAGGTACACTGACGGATGCACCGGCAGACAACTGCCGTCTGAATAGTTTTTTACGCCAATTTTCCCATCATATTTTGTGCGTGGTTTTCGTCGAACATGATATCACCGACTGATATACACAGACGAATGGTCCGCCCGTGTACTAGTCTGACGGAACAATCTGTCAATGTAGGGACATCGACCAATAAATTTGTATGTTCTTATCCGACGAATGAGGATATACATTGACAGATACCTACCGCTGGTGTAAGTCTCGTCGATGTGCTCCGACGGATATCCGTCAGTGTATTAAAAAGTGAACTTTGTTTACACTGACGGATATCTGTCGATGTAAACTCCTCCCAGAATTCGAAAATAGTCAATTGGCTCTTCCCAAATTCCATTTTTTCCTGTTCAAGAAAATCAAATGTGTTCCATTCATTCACAACAACACAACCATTCATTCACACATCCATTCATATACATTCAAGAACTCAAGTCAAAACCAAACAATCGATAAAATATTCATTCATTCAAAAATGAGTTTGATTCATTCATTCTATACATGATAAAATTAACAGATTAAATGCAGCAACTAAGCCGTCAAACCTCCCATTCCTGCACCTCCTGTAGGTTCGTGATCAAAAGTCTAAAGTAAACCTAGAATTTATGAATCCTAAATCAATTCGTAAACCCAGAATTTTACAATCATTTGGGCAGAACCTCCCCTATGATTTTGATATTGTTTTTTTTAAATGATGTATGGACAAGAAAACAATACGTATGATTAACAATAACATACACAATCACTTCATACATATCACACACATCATATATATCCAATACATTGTTTTATTAATGCAAATTCTAACAAATCAAGCTTCACATTAAGTTTAATCTACCATTAAATCATATGAATTTTCAAAATAATCATACTAATCTAGTTTAAACTATACAAATTATCTAAATCAATCATACAAAGGTAAATGCAATCTAATTCGAACCATATACATCTAACAAATTGTCGACAAAATACAATTTCTAAACCAATAAAATTAGACATTCATTTTAATCTAACATTAAATCATATAAAATTTCAAATTAATCATAAAAATCTACATTAAATTATACAAATTACATTCATCTATATATATATATATATATCAGTTATGATTAAAAAAAATAAAAGATTAAAAAAATCAGAAGAAAAAAAAAACATTTGGGTGAGTCGTTGGAGTGGTATATTGTGGTGGAGGGGGAAGTGAGGGTTGTGGGGAAGGTAGGGATTGTGATGGAGTGGAGGAGGTGGTCGTTGAGGGTGGTCGAGGTGGCAAGTCGGGAAGGGGTCTGGGCTACTAGGGTTGGGGGTGGGTATGGGGAGGGAGGGATGGGTCGAGTGCTTACAGGGAGGAGGCATGGCGAAGGGTGCGATGTCGCACCGAGGTGTGACAAGGAGGCACAGTGGGGAGGCGTGGCGAGGGGGCATGGTGTCACGAGGGAGGGACGGCATGGTTGCTGGTTGGGAGAGATTAGGGTGGGGAAGAATAAGGGGAAAGTGAATGGGAAGGCCGAATCGGATCCTGATAAAATGCTACACCGACAGATATATATTCGTCAGTGATCCTAATTGTATTAAGTCTGAACGAACATTTTTCAAAACTTTCACCAACGGATAGTTATCCAACGGTGATTTGAAGAACAAATACATCGACGACGTCTCTCCATCGGTGTTAACAACAACCTCTGTCGAAGGAGGTTCTTGCGTGAAATTTTTTCAAAGCCCGCATTTTTCTTAAGCAAAACACATACACCGACGGTATCTATCCGTCGGTGTAGAATCATCAAATGGTAAAACTTTGTCCGACCGAAGGTATACGTTGATGTTATTACTGGTTTCCGTCAGAGGTACGAAAGTCCGACAAATAGATATATAGGTCGGAGGTACGTATCCTGCACCGACAGATAATTCACCGATGGATATATATCCGTTATTGATTGCCATATTTCTAGTAGTGCAAATAACCTAGTTAGGAAGATGAGATGATATCCATCTTGCACTCGGCTTCCGCATTCGTGTGGATCGTCGAGGCGATGATCTCCTTGCCTCATCTTGTTCCAGGAATGATCTAGGTTAATTCCTTGGACTTTTCCCCCTATTCTTCTTGTTGTTGTTTTTCTCCTTTTGCACCAGGTATCACTTGAGCTAAGGTTGGACAACTTCTGTACATTGTAATCTTGTACCACCCATCTCCAATTATGTGTGGTCGGGAGGGAGATGCATTGTCGTCGTCATTGCTTTCCTCACGCATTGACTCTTTACGTTTTCCATGCTCGAGGAGTATGGTTGGAGGGATCAGCGTGTAGGGGAGAGAGAAAGCTCGATTTATGTGAAGAAATGAAGGATTTTGAGCAAGATTTGGGGGGAAATCGATGTAGAAACACTACTACAGAAAAGGTCATATACGTCGGATGTTAAGGCCTATACACGTCGGATATCAGCACCCTCACATCCGACGTGTATTCGCACGACGTCTATTCTTAGACGTCGGACGTATAGACATCCGACATCTATTGTCCAAGGAATAGACGTCGGATATTCAAGACATCCGACGTCTATTCCTAAACATTGACAAAAAAAATAAATAGCATCCTGCACAAACACAAACATACAAGCATATACAGACAATCATTCATTCATTCATTACAAAGAAATGTACAACACAAGTCTTCAGTTGCCACGTCGAGAATTTCCTCCATGTATCTCATCACGTAGTGTGGGCTGAAAAGGAAAAGGAAAAGGAAAAGGAAAAAGTTGTTAGTTAGTGTATTAATTAGGTTTTTAGCTAGGTAAGGAGGAGACACCTTGAGGAGTTTGTTGACAATTTTGCAGACCAAGGTCTTGGGGAAACCAAGCGGACGCATGGCGTCGACGACGACGTTAATCCTCTTTAAATCTACCTGCAGACAGAGGAAGGTAGGTTTAAAGATGATTGACGCCGCCGTCGACGCCATACAATTACTTGTACATCATTGTTCGGCCATATCGATGTAAACAAAATGCTGAGCAGACCGTATCGTCTTCACATACGCCGTGTGAATGTTTTTATCTATCCAATTATTCAAACATAATTAGAAAAGTGAACACATCATTGTTAGAGGAAATAAACTACAAATGAACAAAAATAAAGCTTTACTTACATGGAATCTGACGTCCCCATAGTGGAACTGTAGTGGCGGAGGAGATCGCGGGATGGATCGGAGAAATCAGACGGGATGGATCAGAGGAATCAGACGGGATGGATCGAGGAATCGGATCGCGGCGGCTAGGGTTTCGTATTTTCTGTCTGGAAAGAGTGAAAGAAAACGCAACTGTCTGATTTCTTTTAAAGACATATAGACGTCGGATATTGCATATCTCCGACGTCTATTCCCCGACGTCACCAATAGACGTCGGCTTCTGTGAAGTCCGACGTCTATTTCCCGACGTCTATTGAATATAGATGTCGTATTATAACAGACGACGTCTATTCCCCGACGTCTATTGGGTATAGACGTCAGAGTTATATGCGGCCGACGTCTATTCGATCTTCTCTATATTAGACGTCGGCCTTTGTAACAGCCGACGTCTATTAGGCGACGAGTATTCCCAATTCTGCAGTAGTGAAACCCTAGTCTACCCTAAGAGCTTTCCCAATCACCCTCTCCTACCCCCCTCTCTCTCCTCGTTCCCAATCTTGTGTTGTAGTCAAGGCACCGCATCTTGCATATGCAGGATGTGGATGCGATGTTAGTGCATATGCAATTTGCAATTTATTAATTAAATGATATAATATATATAATATGTAACTAAAAGTTTGGATTATTATTTTAATTAATTTCTAACATCAATAATTCAATATTAAACAAACACAAAGTTGAAATAATTTTGTTTTGAAACGTCGCATACGTGGGCAACGATGTGCATCCCACCCGCATACATCTTCGCGCATTTCTGAATAGAGTTTGTAGTATACAAAGAAGTGATCTCTCGCGTTTACATATTATTACAAATACAAGTACGTAGACAATCAAATTAGAATGGCACATCACATTGGTGCAAGATACATTGATGCCACCTCAAAGTTAAATAATAATACCAATGTGGACTCTTAACAAAAACTCGTGCTCTTATTTAAGCAACGGTGAGATGTCTCAATCCGTTTATAATAACCCGCGTGAATGGTAATTTTCCATGTAAATGCATATAAAACATCTGGCAGTTCCACCTAACAGATTTTCAATTATTTTCATTGTGACGTAAAGGAATCTAGCTAGATCTACGTGTGTAACATCAAAATCTTCGAATATTTTACTTTGGTCACAAAGTCTATTTCACCAAATCTTGTGGCCCCATTGGTCTTTAGAGTTGAAACAACTCCAACTTGTTTTACATTATGTGGGGATTCTTTGCAGTTGATGAAAACTTTGTGAAATAAAGTGGACTTCCAAGAATATTTTACGGTAACTAATGAAATTAAGACTCTCTTTCCAAAAGACTTTATATCAATCTTTAATTGTTTTATGTATTTTCTATCAAATATGACTATGCATACATATTTCTGACAATTGTGTCATCTGAAATCTTTTACAAATGCGTTCAACATTAATTAGCTCATGTATTGAATTGATGAGTTTTAAAGTTCATGATGTCTTAATGATTATATTATAAGAAATTTACTTTTAGATTGCGGTTTTATTACCAAAGGATCCAAATTTCAACTTTCTTATCTCTTTTCACCATTGATAATAATCACTTCGAGTCAAGAATGCAATTGGTGCCATTGATTTAATTCTATACATCTATCTTTTAGTGAGATGTTTCATGTTTCAAAATTTCAAGTGCTTCGGATGCAAAATGGCCTCTTTAGTCGCAAAGGATTTTAAATAGTTCCAAACTTTCATTATATATATCAGAAATCACAGTTCACAAGGCACTTTACGTCTTTACGGGTTCAAATGCAAAAGGACTTCTTGTGATTATTCTGTTGGCATATTATTTAATTTATTTGTGTCCAACCTAGAGCTGTTTTGACATTTACATAATTGGTGTCAAATCGTGAGAACCTGAATTGTTGGATCATGTATGATGCGACATCCAAAGTCTCATCATCTAGAAGAGCCATAAAAGTCTTCCACAAATTAAACATTGGAGAAGATTATTACCCACTTTGGAGGAATCGCTTTTGTTAATTTATTTGTTTTTTGTGAACCCATTCCTCCCTTTTTGTCCCTATTTGGGTTGCTTTTAGTTCTAGGTTCAATAAAAAATTCATCTTTTCCATGGGATGTCAAATCTTGTCACCAACTTATAGGTTCAATCCACTCTTATACCCAAAACATAAAACATTGAACATAATTATGAGCTACTTATGCCGTCATACTTCTACAATATAAATATACAATTAAAACAAATTATTAACACTTTCTCTCCATGGATGGATGCCTTCTTGTCTTGGTTTAGGATTAAGGGCGTAAACGAGTCGAGTTGAGTGACATTTTGAATCATAAATATTATTTTATGTTATTATCAAATACAAAAAAATAATTATAAATAAAAATTCGAACGAGTTTTCAAATTGAACCTCAAACTTTTTTGAGTTCAAACAATTCATTTATCAAATCAAGTTTGAAGATATTTTTTCCCATTAAAATTTTTTATTTTCAAGTTAAACTAGAATTTAAATATTTTTCGAATCAAGTTTACCGGCACTATTTACGATGGTTGGTGTTGTATGGGTGTATTATACTAATTAATTATTGTTGCGGGTCGAAAGAAAGGACACAAAGCTCAATACCTCATCAAGATCTAAGCACATAATACGGAGGAGTGAAAGGAACTAAATACCTAAAAGTACAACTATTTCAATTTCAAAAAAAAAATCTACTATTTCCAGTCAAATTTCTCTATTCCTTGGAAGCTGAGATAGTAAGGACCTAAGCTCAAGTCCTTGTATACTATTTAGAACTTTGGGATGCAAGGTAAATAGAAAAAGAGAGAAATTTCGCCCATTATCAGCTCAAGGAAGGTTCATTTTATGGTGATCATTTTTAAATGTAATTGACCATCCTATTCTATAAAAAAATTAACTCAAGGACCTTAGGATATATCTCTAGTTACAAGGGCATAAATTCACAGACTCAGTACTAGTACAATGAGCTCCATTACATGATCACGATTGATAACATTTTGATAACATAATTACTGCATAATGAAATTGCCCCAATACAATTTCCTTCAGATTATAATCTGCATGACATGATATTACAATCTATTGAGATACTTCTTGGATATGTTCACATATTTTGGCCTATTATTGCTGCCATAGATTGAATTTAGGATCTGGGATTGTTGCGAAAAGTGTGTAATTTTTTTCGCAATTTTTAACGTTTATTAATCAACGGAGCGAATGAAAAAAATACATAAACCCCGGAAGGAGGAAAAGAAAATCCTAGATGTCAAGCAACTGTATATAGGATTTAAACTTGCAATATTTGGTTGAGGAAACTTTGATGTGTCATTGCAAGAGTTTAGTAGATCGGTTAAAGATAATGTGGTTGTTTATATTCCATGGTGCAGCTCTGGAATCCCTGCATTAATACTTCTACTCATCCATGTAGTGTAACAAACTAATATACTGGATGTAGGAAGAAGATGTTTTTCTCAACATATATGGTAGCAAACTATAATTAATGCAGATTTGGCCATTTTCCTCTATGGTGGATTTGCACTAGAGAAATGGCTCATTAAAATGACTAAAAGTACCTTTTACATATTGTAAAGATGCATACATCTTTTCCACAACTAATTCACATTAATTATAGTTCTACCTTCTTGTGATATTCCCATTAGATGTCGAATTCCCTCATATATATCATCATTGCTTGTAGACTTAATTTGTTCAAAACCTCAAACTCTATACCAAGAAAGGAAAGAAGTTCAAAAAAATCATGAAATTGACCATGAGGTGAAGCTCTCTCCCCCCGTTCATAACAACCCTAGTCATAACACAAACAAAGGAGAAGAGAAAGCATATATGAGGGAGATCTTGACTAAGATTGTGTAGTTGCACAAGGAAGGACCACACACCTCAAAAGTTGTGGTCTCAATGGTTATAGTAAACCCTTCAAAAGTTCATAACCATTGCCCTCCCAAGCCATTCATGGTGTTGTAGATTGAAACCATAAAGCTCCAATATATCCAACCTCAATCCACCTGTAATTTTTGTAATCTTCCACACATTTGGAGGTGCATGGGGGGCCCTCCATGCACCATGACTTCCATCAAACACACGGGGTTGTAGAAGATTGCACGTCGCATTCACCATTAAAACCGATCCTATGGCTCTATTGTGCATAGCTTGTTAGTTGGTTTATGTACTTTTCACTAGCTAAGAGTACCATTGAGGTAAGTTTGACGTAAAATGATTATATGGAGGTTGCTATTAATTGGTCATTGTATGAAATTGATTGATCATTCGTCTTTTCAGAGACGAAGAGGTTATGTTGTCATGCTCCATAACACTACTCATTGTTTCGGCTTCTAGGTTAGATTAATTCCTCTGGAATGTTGAATTTCCGCAGAAGTAGTTAAACAAAATATTTATAGGTCACACATATAAGATATATATTGTGCCTTTTCTCACACATATCCAATTACTTTGGGAATACACTCACATATAGATTATTGGGAAAGTTACATTTTGTGTGCCGAATGGCTAAAGTGTCCCCTCCTTTCAATTTGATTGTGAAATTCAAAGGGACGACAGAAAAATGTCATTCAAAGTGAAGAACAAAAAAAGTGACAAGGAAATATCTTGTGGTCAAACAAGTTGTGGTCGCTGGTTAGTGAAAGGAATATATATCCTTTATATGCTGATATGAGGTGTATATATCCTACACTTTTTTTCCCGAAATCTAAACCGGAAGAAGTCAATATGAACACAATTTAATCGATATGAGATCTAATTCTAAAGATGAAGGGTCCCTCTTGTGTGAGAGGGGAAACAATGTTCCTCACCTTTTTTTCTTGTATTCTTTATGTCTACACGTTGATAATATAGGTTTAAGTGAGCATCCGCATCTTGAACGTCTTACTCTTGTCGCTTAAACTAATAATTAGTCGGTTGTTGATACTTGTATTCCTTCTTAAACTTAATTGAATACTCCGTATTACAAACAATGCGACTTAAATGTGCTAATTATCTTCATTGAAGCATATATATTTTATAGCAAACCTCAAAAAACGGAAAGCAAGTATGTAATTGTAAAATTACCAAACTAGTCAAAACTGGCCAGGCTTACTATGGATAATTACCTTCACATATTATTTGTTTTCAGGTGTACAACTGTGCTCAAACTTCCAACCATGCTTCCACAAGTTAGGTAGTCACTTTCTACTCAGACGACCTTAAAATTTTCTGACAACATCCTTCCTACTATTAAGGTAAGTCATGGTTTGATTTGCCCCACTCCCTCTCCCTTTCATCTCCCTTCTTTTGTGGGATAAAGAGCAAAGAAAGGAAGATATCCATGAATAAAGATGTGCATGGGATGATGAGAAGGGGACCATGCATGCATTTACATGAGGAAAAAAAGAGAGACATATGCTACCCCATTGTTGCATTATTAAAGTTGTGTTGCACTTTAAATTCCATTAAGACGTGGTGTTCGCGGAAAGATGGTTTTGAATTGGATGGAAAATGAACTGTGAATTATGTAGTACTGGACATGTATCTATTATATATATAGGGTCAAGCTCTGGTGAACTCAGGGTTCATCAAATTTAGTTTAAGCCTCCTACAATCTCATCATTGGATCTTATTTACAGTTAATCTCACCATTCATTAGCATAACCGTTTTTTCTTAATATACCTTACAATTTGAAATGAGTGGTGGATATTGTGGGGGCTTAATTTAGAAAAGTTGAACCCTGAGCTCACTAGAAAATTCCTGTATATATATATATACTGTCAACCGACTTGTAATAAGAACTACGTACGTATTGTTAATCGACAAAGTGGCCCGAGACAGGCTGGTTACTGTTGGGTATTGTGGGGTTTGGGCAAGTGATGTGTATGTGTGGGGACTATTGGAATATTGTAGACCGTGTCTTTGCCAATTGTGACCAATCGATTAATTAATTGGGTTTGGTAAGTTGGTTCACATTACTCTCCTTCATGAGCCTATTTTGTAGTTAGGGATGCCCTTGTGTTGTCATCGGAATTAAAGGGATGACAACCACCATCGGCTCAACTGTTGGGATTAATTTGATTGATATGGTGGGTTTTGTACGTGGTACATACCGCTTGATCATGTGTTTCACACATTCAAGGACATCTTGGTTTTATAAGGTGATCAAATGAAATGACATGTTGAAGATGTGGATTAGACTCAAAATGTCATTTAACAGATTTAATGGTAAAAATAATTACCCAAGAAGAACGAAATACGTTGTACTCTACTTAATCATTACTAAGATTTTCTTACAAATATGTAACTCTTGTCTTGCAACTATATTTTTTTGTCGTAAATTGGATAGATAGCGTAATTTCATCAGTTTTCTATTTTTTTTCCATTAATGTGGGTTTTCTAGTTTTCAGTGAGCATTTTTAAGTATACTCCTTTTGTAATCTGGCAGCAGCGGCAGAACCGGAAATTTCATCGAAATATAAAAATTAGTAAAAAAATTAATCTAGTTAAGTATTTAAACATTAAAATACCCATGAGAATTCATTAATTATATGTAAGCACTTGAATAAGTGGACGAGTATAAAGGGTAAATTTTCTTGTTGTGGTCCTTGTGTGTGTAATTGAGCTTATTAATTACAATGGTTACGTGTGGGGATTTGATTTGATTTGCTAACCATGAATATCGATTTCCTCACAATCACATATATGTCGGTACTCAAAAATAATGGTGAATTTGTTTCCCATTGTTGGTTGGTAGTTTTGTTTTGGTTATTTGGGTTTTTGTTAGTTTTATATATTTAGGCTTGGGGATAAATTAAGTAGAGATGTTCTGTTTCGAGCAGGCTTTAGAATTGTATTGTTATGTGGGTTAGTTTTTTGGGGGTTATATTGTGGTGTAGAGGAAATACCGAATACGTGACAGATTTATTATTAATGAAATAGTAGGTAGTTATTCTAAATATGTATTAAAAATATTTTTTAGAAAAATATTGAATGTAATATGTTCAAGAGATAATTCTGAAGAACTATTGGTTGGGCGTTTAAGATAGTCCAGTAATATTGCAAGTTGGGGTGAACTCAAAAGGGCCATATGCTGTTTCTAAAAACAAATGCAAATTTTTATTTTTGGGTAAGTAACATATCATGTATTGATGATCCTAAAATCCTAATTATTAATTGGAATGCGATCTTTATTGTTGTTAGATCATCAGAGATTAAGCAAACCAATAACTTGGAAAATGGATTCATCCCAGTGAGGGAGACAAGGGAGACAAAGTCCATAAAATGTAAGGAAATGAATTGCAATTAGTAAACAATGTAATTAACTATAGTTACTTATAATGTTACTTATCATGATCTTTTAGTAAATTAAAATCCCGACCTTTCATTGCAGAGGATCCTCGTTTTCGGTTGTGTTTCTGATTTGCTATGCAATTTTGTAATCTAAAGTAACAGAAAGTAAAAATGTTATTTTGTAATCAATGCTCTAAAAATGTGTTTAATTGTAAAAAAAAACGATAAAAATGCAAGATTATGAAGAATTTCGAATTGGGCTTCTGTACAAAGTCCAGTAAGGTAGAGGTTGGGCTGGACATAAAAAGCCCATAGGGTGGTTATATATTTATTACCTTGGTTTGTTGCTCAAAAATCAAAATGATTACTCAAATTTTCTAAACGCTAAAATTTAGCTCCTTCAAAGACGCAAAAATCTAAATGAAAAATCACTTTCTCCGTTGCCACCACTGCTAATCAATAATATCGTCTGGGAAGTGGGAAGTTGCGTCTTAGTTGATGCAATTTTACCTAAATAATCGTATGAGAATTGCACAAATGAGAGTAGAGAATTTGTATGAGAACGAAAAACTTCTCTCTGTAGATATATTTTTTTATTTTATTTTCTCTCCACTCCTTATACGATCATCACAAAATGAAAAAAACAAAACAAAAAACAAGACACCCGCATCGTCGTCCGATTCTCACTACTCAAACTTTACTTCGACGACCACTAACGAAAAACTCATCAAACAACTCACAAAATCCAAAAAAAAAATAAAAAAATTCATTGCCAACTCAACTTGGCACAAAAAACCCTAACGTTTTGTGATGTTTTATGAGAAAATGATACGATACAACACGATTACACATGAATTTGTTGAATATTTACAGGAGACTAATACATTTATGTTTTTCATAATTTAATTAGTTATTTTTTTACTTCATAACTATTGTTTAAGATGTTTGTTAGAATAAATATATCATTATATCGTATTACTTATCGATCCAAATATGACATATTTATTTAAATTTTATTAAATATGTCAAATACAAAATACACGACAGAACTTCTCTCTTCGTTAATCACCGTGAACAAAAAAAATATCACTCAAAACTTTAATACATTGATCAATGTATTAAAAAAAACCCAAAACTCTTTCTTTTTAAATTTCTGGAAAACCAAAAACTTCAAATCTTCTCTCCTTGTCGTTGGTGGCGTTACAGAAGATCTCCAAATCCCACGACTTCTCTCCTTTTTCTATCGGAATTGGATCGAACGAAGCGCACAAAACGAAAATCGAGTTATCGAAGACGAAAAGGAGGAGACTTGGGCGTGAATCCATTCCATTCCCACCTCCTCTCTCGCTGTTTTCGGTTGGAAACGGGGGACGACCCACTTCTCAAATCCCCTTACCGACGCCGAAAGTCGCGTCTTTTTCGCGATTCGGGTGGAGTTGGGATGCTCGACAGACCTAACTCGGGGAAATGTGAGGCTTTTCCACCTTTTCGTTTCCAATCGAGGAAAACTGGGGTTCTTTTTGGGGTTTTCGTTTTGGGTATTTTGGCCTTTTGATTTGGAGAGGAAAGGGATCTTAGACTTTTTGTTTGTTTATTATAACTTAAGATTTGTTTGTTGATTTAGAAGAGGAGAGAGAAAGTGGGGGTGGATTGGGGAATGTTTGTTTAGAGATTGTGGAGGTGATTTCAGGATTTGTGTTGATTTGATTATTTTGTGGGATTTGGAGTATTTATTGGAGTTAAGAGTAGATGTGTTTCCTACTTTGCTTTTTTCCCTTCTGATTATATATGATGTATATGAGTTTATAGTTTGGGATTAGTTTGCAATTGAATGGTAGGTATTGTTTGTTCAAAATATAGAAGGTTAGCTTTTGGTTCCTCTTTTTTATTTGTCAATTGATTTATTCTCTACGTTCTTGTATTTTTTAATGTTGTAAGTGACATGTTTGTAATTCCCACTAATCAAATATTATTCTGGATACGTTTTCCCCCTCTCTTGAGGTTTTTGAGGTGTACGATGATGTGATTCCTGTTTTGAGGTTCTATAGCTCAAACTGAAGTGCATGTTGATATGTTGGCATTGAACTATTTTTATAGATGTTTGGAAGAATTGTTTTTTTTTGTTTTGTCTCTACAAGATGTATTGTGTTTTGTTCAGGAATTAATTGCCTCATCCGTTGCTTTAGCTTGGTTGTTTTTTCTTGAATAACATTTGTTTTTTGTTCACGATGCTGAATTCTGTATTCTCACGAGTTGCAACAGTAATTTTCTTATATAATTCATAGAGGTCTTTGTGATTAGTTTTAAGCACGTCATTATGTTTTCTTATATTTCCAGTCTCCACATATTGGTAAAACATCTGAATTGCAAATATGTTATTCTTGTATAAATTTATACCCACAATTATCAGCGAGAATGATCCTTCAAATGCAACTGTCAACTCCGATGCCTACTTATCTTCTTCTTTTTAAAAATCAATCTCTTTACTATTTAGACTTGTAGCTTGATTACTTTACATACTGTTTTTCTGCAGGTATATTTAATTTGCTGATGCTAGAGTAGCATCAGTGTAATGGGTTGGCTGAGTAAGATTTTTAAAGGTTCCAATCACAAAATATCAGTAAGACAATACAGTGATCATGTTGATGGTGAAGCAGTTCATAGCAGACCTTCAGCTTCTTTGGTCAGTGATCTTAAGTTTCTTTGTTATTCCAACATAGTTGTTTTCTTTTGTTTAATGATAAAAAGGTTGTTTTCTTTTGTCCATGGGGTTCTGTCATATAAATTTTGTAGTCCTGAACCTTTGTATTGTTTATTTGCAAATACATTTATTTAAACAAGATGGCTAAATTACAATAACCGATAAAAAAAGATGGCCAAATTGCACTGGTAACATACTTATATGGGTTGCCTTCATGACATTTCACATACCTTTGTAGGACAAAGTAATAATAACATCATTTGCAGATACGAAGAACAATCAGATCAGGATGCATTAACAACATAAACAGATGCATTCATATCAAATCTTGTAGCATGTGAAGGTAAAAGAAGAATGATTTTGCATGAAATATGTCACCTAAAATTTAGCTCTTCTATTTTGTCCATTGTCATTTTTGACAATGCAAGTTAAGATGAAGGTTCTGTGGTGATTTGTTGCAAAGGATTTTAGTACTTATATTGCAGTCATTTCCGCATGTAAAGACTTTACATTCACAAATTATTTTTGTAGTGTGTATGAATTTGTGACATTTTACGCAATCATTTGTTAGATTTTTGTTAGTTTTATACTTGTGGCAATATCCATTGGGCTAAATTAAATAAAAAAGAGCAAACCCAATGGATAGACCTCCTAGGCTCCTAGCTTTGAGAAGGTTGGGGGTGGGTATTTCCGTACTTAACCATCCATGCCGTTGTTTGGGCGAAGAGGTTGTTTCTGTGATAAGAGAACTCATACCCAAAAGCTAGCTTGTATGGGGTTATATCCCCCACACTGGACATCTCATACTACCCGATGTAGGACTAAACCCACACTATGAACCCTAACAAATCCACCACACTTTTGTTCCAACGTCCTCAATAGCCTTCACTTTGGTAGTTTTTACTCTAGGTGGCTTCACTCCACCTTTGTGGGTAGCCCTTTCCGAGACTTCGAAGTGGAGTCATGGAGACTAACTCTGATACCGCTGATAGGAGAACCCATACCCAAAAGGCTTTTGGGTGGTATGGTTTCTCCTATCATTTCTGAGTTGAACCCCTGGCCCTTTGGTTACGAAATAATTTCCTTCCCGCTGCTCCACAGGTTGCCCTCTCTTATGCTAAAATTAAATTTATCTTAAAATTGAATGCACGTCTTCTCTGTTATGAAATTGTAAATGGTCATTACATATCATTTTAAAGGTCAATCGTGTGTACGTTCTCTGTTGTGACAAGGTTGAGACTTGAGAGCTCTTTTCAGGCATTAGAAGAACATTGATGTTAACGTTCCTATTTACATTTTTCACCAAACAAAATGGGACTTATGCCTTTCACGTGTAAATATGTTATCTGTCTTCTTATTCCAGCAAATTCTTTATCCATCTAACCTTGGTCATAACCATCTACCCTTGATCTTCCTTTCTGTGGGTGGCCTTTGGGATTCATATAAGATCCCAAGTGTGGAACTGTTCACTCGCAACCAACTTAAGCTTTTAAATAAGAGTCACTATGCTACTCAAAACTTGATTATAGACAAGTGGTTGTAAGTCTTTCCATGGTCAATTACGAAGTAATATAACTAATTCTCATGTCGAAATTGTTCTAGACTTTGAAATAAAGCAGAATAGGGATGACATCGCCTCTCTTTCTTTGGATTAATTTTATTTATGTTGCAAAATTGTGTAGGATGATTTGTCGGAAATTGAAAAGGAAGATATTGAACTTGCAATAGCACTCTCTCTCACAGAAGAACACAGAAAGGCAAATACATTAGGTTACAATACGTATTTCATACTCACATGGTGTTGCTTTTTTTATTCTTCATGTGCTAAGTGCTAACATTTTATGAATTTATAATATGTAAAAGAAATTGAAGATAACTTCTTTTTCACTTTCAGGAAGTGGATCACATTTAGAACTAGAAGAAAGTGAAGATGAAGAACACAGAGGGACAAATGGATTAGGTTGTAAGAGCAAATTTTAGCTCTAACAGTGTTTTTTCAGTTTTTCCTGTTGGCTAGAATTTTTATGATGTTGAAAGAATTGATAAATATATGATGTGTGCAGATAATGAAACACGTATAGAACTAGAAGATGAAGAACACAGAAGAGCAAATACATTAGGTTATAAGAACATATTTCACACTTTCAGTTGTGTTGTCTTAGTTGATCTTTCATGTGCTATTTGTTTTTTACAACGCATCAAAGAAACCATAGATAATTTTATGTACTTGCAGATAATGTATCACATATACAGCTAAGTGAAGATGAAGATGAAGATGAAGAACATGCCAGCACCTTACATGGTTAGATGTAAACTACAACTTTTTCTTTGTCATAATTAAGCTTGCAAACAACATCACCTTATGTTTGAGATATTTAGTCTTTAAATTCTTGTTACATACACTTGAAGTTTAAACCTATTCAACTATTCATTTGTTAGGCAATCAATGCCATTTGAAGGAAGACGAAGAACTTGCTAGAGCTTTACAGGGTCTGATGTAAAATACAACTTTTTCTTGTAAATTTGTTCGTATTTTCTATTTCCTATACCAATTTAACACTATAGATACTAAATTCATTATTTTTTCTGGCTATAGATAGTGGATCTAATCTGGGTGAAGATGAGCAACTTGCCAAGGCTTTACATGGTTCGTTTTGAAGTTACTGTTCTTAAAATATTTCTTTTGTTATATCATATTTTTTGTCTATAAAAAATACAGTTGAAGTCGCCATCCCTTAGATGAAGTCTTGCTAGAGCATTGTAGGAACTGATAAAAATATTGTTTAGACCAAATTTGACTAAAAAAAGCATGTGACTTTAGCACTAGTATCTAAAACTCTGACTCTATATAGATATTGTCAAAATGGATATAATTTGGATGCAGACGGGCTGCTTGTTAGAGCCTTACGGGGCACCTTTTGAATTTATATCCTATATTGGGTTTCTTGTATTTAAAATAATTTCTAGTCTTTAAATATAATTGAAGCTGTAATTCCTTTGTACTTATTAGAGTTTTTCAGTGTCAGATGTAAAGTAAGAATTCTTGTTCTTCTGAAGTTCATACTTCCAAATTTTATAAATTAAACGACTTCTTTCTCCAGCAACGGAAACTAATACCCAAAACTTTATACGGAAATTAATGATGGATGTAATTTGGACGAAGATGAGCAACTTGAAAGATTTTTACATGATTTCCCGTTAAATTACAGTTCCCTGAATTGCAGTTCATTTACTGAACTTGAAAGCAGAATGATTTTGATTGACGAAAGAAGTTGGTTCATTTCTTGTGTTATATCACAGATAATGCTTCACACTTGGAGGAAGATGAACAACTTGCTAGAGCTCTACAAGAAAGTTTAAAGGCCAATTCCCCCCCTCGTGAAAATGGGCAGATTTATCCGCCCATGCCATCTTATTTTTCATCAGGATCAAGGTAAAAGTAGAGGAAGCCAAATCTTACCTGTTGAGCGGCATGCCTGCATACTTTATTTGTCATGCATTTTCTCCGATAAGATTTTTTATGTATGTTGGTAATATTTTAGGGGTGCTTGGATACAGTAGTTTAACATGGAATCTACAAATGCATGTGACCTATTTGGATGATTTCCCTGGTGTTCCTAAGGGTGTCAATGAGCCAGACCAAGACAAGCTTCAATAAGCTTAAACTGGACTTGTTAAGCTTAGTAAGCCCAAAACCAAGCTTCAGTTCAGCTCATTAAAATTTGATTCTAGTTTGGGCATGAATCAAACCTTTGATAAGTCTATCACAAACCAACTAACTATTTTTCCTTTTACTATGTAATGATGTAAATACTTTGCATGTAAAAAAATATATTTTCCACGTACAGATTTTTAGGAAGTCTATGGTGTCATACCTCAGAGGTAAACTCGTATGCAATTTAGCATGCTAGGCCGAACATAATTGTTTTAACGAGCCTAAAGTTCAATCATGTCTCAGCTCAATTACCTTCAAGCGTAGCTTAAGTTAGGGTTTGTCAAGCAAAACTCAAGCAGGCTCACCAATCTAGGTTAAAAATTGACAAAACTCAACCCCAACTATCCAAATAAGCAAAATGGATTTTGCACGCCCTCTTGCCAACAGTAGAACAAAAGGAGATGGTTCGATTGGAAAAGCCAAGGGAATATGAAGAGTTATAGTCTGGATTGCTGAACTGCATGCTAACACAAATTTTTGTTGCAACGAAATATCCACGAATGTGTTCATAGTGTTTACCTTGGAACTAGATATTATTGTCCACACTTGTGTTTTTTTATCAGCTTCTCATCTTTAGTTTTCCGTACAATTGATATGCCAACCATCATTACTTTGTTTAAATTGTTAGGATTTGTGCTGGCTGCAATACTGGTATTGGTCATGGACGCTTTCTTAGTTGTATGGGTTCTGTTTGGCATCCAGAGTGTTTCTGTTGTCATGCTTGTAATCAACCAATATCTGATTATGAGGTGAAGTTATAATGCTACTAGCATTTCAACTACAGAAATTAGCTTGACATGAAATCATGACTGAGTTTTGAGGACCACTTGCTTCTTTTTGTAGTTCTCCATGTCTGGAAACCATCCATATCACAAATCTTGCTACAAGGAAAATTATCATCCAAAGTGTGATGTCTGCAAAAGCTTTGTAAGTGGTAGCATAATATACATTTTTAGTTATGTTGGTTAGATTCATACAGTGTTATGCATATAATCTCTAACTCAGTCCATTAGACTTGTGTTGGAAATATAGTTCTTTGTTGCTTAAAACTAGAAATATATTACACTCAATGATACAGGTGTATCCATCATGTTCCACTTTAGGTTTTGAAGAGTCAGTCATATTTTTACATGATATCAACAACATGGCCTTTTGAAAAAGTAGATTTGTTGGTGGCATTGTCAAAATATATTGTAGCCATCTAAGAGGTGAATAACCAAATTCTTTGATTTGTTTATGAAAGCCAGATGGATTACACTTAAATAGGTGCAGTAACCACTTTCCTGTTCCAGTTAGTCTTTGGTATGTACTTCCATATATGTAGCCTTGAACATGTCACAATGGAAGTGTTAGCTGTAATCAAATGGCATGTTTCTCTCTCCTCATGGTACAACCAGGGAGATTTATAAATTCCTTCAAATATTTCTATATGGTTTCCTTGTTGTCTGGCATTGCATTAAAGGTTTTTTGAATATAGTAGTTTACTGTAATGTATTTTTCAGCTAATATAAGAGTTTATTCTCTCTTAACATGACTTTACATGTTACCTATTTCACAGATTCCGACAAACCTCGCCGGCCTCATAGAGTATAGAGCACATCCTTTCTGGCTTCAGAAATATTGCCCTTCACATGAACTTGATGGTACACCTCGATGTTGTAGCTGTGAGAGGATGGAGGTATTTTTTTTAACATTTTTCCATTTACATCTTCAAACCCATAAAAAATGTCACATTGGATTTCAGTACCTTTTCCCATCCATATTATCTTATTGTTAGTTTCTTCCGTTAAGCATTGAAGTACCTTCACTTATATAAGACAGATATGGGTGTTCGATATGTCTATTCATGCTTTTATTGCAAAAGTAGGAGGCAAAACCCATATACTACACACTCAAAAAAGATCAGAATGGTCACATGGGGTCAAAGAAACAAACTTGAAGAAAGGGTCATAGGTTACAGTATGAAGTGTCTTCTTGTTGTATAAGTAAGAGACTACTTGTTGTATGAAGTATCTTCTTTCTAGAAGTTTTCAAATGCACAACTCTCGTTACGGTTTCATTGTCATGTGGACGTGGCATTTATACATGTTGTAGGGTCATATTTTGCTTGCTAAAGAGGTGATGGATAATGTAAATGTAGTATCTTTGGGCTTCAGTTTTGTTTTACTGGTTGTTGTAATTATGATCTTTTAGCTGATGCATGAAGGAAAATCACTTTCTGAGAGAAACTTTCCATCACCACATGAATTAGACCTTTTATACAAAAAAGTAAGCAGCTACACTATTCAGGCCTATCCTACTATTCAACTAATTCCTCATTCCTTCAATTTTCTCCATTCCCTATTTATGTTGCCAATTTGGTCATTCATTGGTTAATTTGTAGCCAAGAGATATTAAATATGTTAAACTGGACGATGGAAGAGAGCTGTGCCTAGAATGTTTGGATTCAGCAGTCATGGATACCAATGAATGTCAGCCTCTATACCTTGAAATTCAAGAGTTTTATGAAGGTCTTAATATGAAGATAGAGCAGCAAGTTCCGTTGCTGTTGGTTGAACGACAAGCACTGAATGAAGCCATGGAAGGAGAAAAGCAAGTGAGAAAGTAGAAATGCTAACTTCAGTTTTACAAAATAGTAAAATACTATATTATACGGCTTATTTTGATGTTAATATCTTTGTATTCCGTGGTTTACAGGGGCATCATCACCTCCCTGAAACCAGAGGTCTCTGCCTTTCTGAGGAGCAGACCGTCAGCACTGTAAGATTCTTATGCAATCAGCTCTGCGAAAAATATATTGTATATGCATTTCGACTTTTTGTTTATTCCAAGTGAATTAGCTAAATTATATTTCCCTCTGTATTTCTCAAAAAAATAAAAATGCATCCAGATTTTAAGGAGGCCAAGAATTGGTGCTGGGAATCGAGTCATTGAAATGATAACTGAACCTTATAGGCTCACCCGCCGTTGTGAAGTGACTGCAATTCTTATTTTATATGGCCTTCCAAGGTACCCTTACACTTTCATCGCTATGTTCAATGTGCAATTATGCACCATTTGTCAAAAATTGTGTGTTTTTTTAAAATTCTTTACATAGATAAAGTATTAAGCATGTGTTTATAGTATACATAGTTAGCATGGGTAGTTGGGTATCTGTTCAAAATTATTTACGACAAAACAACTGTAAAACCTTTATCTCAAAGACTCAAACTAGTTGGGACAGGCCAAAAATAAAAGTCATCGAGCATCACGGTTTCAGTGCGTGCCTTTAAAAGCTATAGCTTCGAAACCAGCAATTATGTATGATGAGAAGTAAGCGGTCATGAATTACAATTTAAATCCACTGCTCCACTGCATAAGATTGTTGTCTGTTATGTTGGTGCCTTTCTCCCGTGTTTATCCGTCCATGTCCCCCTTCATTCTTATTTAAGGATACACGATCCATGTAATTTAGATCTTGATGGTAATTGAAATCCAATTTGCATAACTGAATGATGTGACAAAATTTTGCTCAACCGGCATTCCAATTCTCAAACTTAATGCTTATGCTTGTTTGACTCTATATTGAATTCAAATACGGGCTTTATCATCTGGACTGTATGGATATCCCTTCCTCAATTAATGTTAGGTTTATTTTCTGTTGACAATTTATATTCCCTCACGTGACTTTACTCATAAATTATATGATTATATCCTAATTGCAGATTACTTACGGGATCTATTTTGGCTCATGAAATGATGCATGCTTGGCTTCGTCTTCAAGGTATTTCAGTCACTATTTTAGATTTTTATTGGTTATATCTATACTTAGATTCATAATAAATTCCATTCTTCAGCATAAGTTATGTCGAAGTGTCTTCGTTATCTCTATGTTGATTCTTTCATGGTCTTAGGTTCTTCCAAGATAAACCAAGTCTTGATAGTTTGTCGTCTTATTATCTTAGGACAATATTCATAATTACTTATTCGATACATAATTACTTATTAGCTCACACTACTATGAATCATGTTTAATTGACTCTTTCAGTTTTCTACATCCATCTTGTTAATATGTTAAGTATTATGTTGCAATTTTTGTTAATGATTCTTCTTCTTTTTCCCCTGGACTCTCTTAGTTTACGGTTCTTTAGAAACTGTGACAATTAAAGAAATACTTTGCAATCACAAGTTTGGAAGTGAACGTTATATTAAGTCATGCAATTTCTTGTGATTTTATTGATACGTGCTGGTAGCTTAAAAAAGGACGTTAGCTTCAAGTTTCCATATTATAACTTCCAACAATTCACACAACAGGCTATCGGGCTCTTAGTCAAGAAGTCGAAGAAGGAATATGCCAGGTTTTAGCTCATATGTGGTTAGATTCCGAGATCATGTCCGGTTCCAGTAGTAACATAGCATCTACTTCCTCATCTTCAGCATCGAGATCGTCAAAAAAGGCTTCAAGGTCCCAGTTCGAGAGAAAACTCGGGGATTTCTTCAAACACCAAATTGAGTCAGATACTTCGGCAGCGTATGGAGATGGATTTAGGGCCGGCAATCAGGCAGTTCTCCGGTATGGCTTGAGAAGCACTCTCGACCATATCCTGTTGACCGGGAGCTTCCCTTGCTGATTACTTAGTATGTTTATTTACCTATTTAGTTATTTATTTATCAGGTCAAACTGATATTAAAATTTTAGGCTCAATTTGTAAGAAATTCAGGCCTTTAGTCACAATTTAAACTTGTAATTTGGTGGTGGTGCTACTACAGAATATTTTTTATTGTTGATTATTTTTAGAGTTAATAAAGAAATAAAATTTACTAACTGCAATTTTGCACTGTTTTTTGTATGATTGGTAATTAGTTATGAATGCTGATCCCGTGAAAGCAATTTTTTTCTATATTAAAATTTCAATTTTTTATTCAAATTGTTCCTGGTTGTACCAGTTGTTAAGCAACAAACTAGAAATCTTTTTTTACAAGAGATGGTCTGAACATACACCACCCAGAAACATAAAATCAGGACACTGACAGACAAAAGTATGTTCTAAAGAACTAAAGGAAAAGTCATTGGAGACTTCCAAATTCCAATCACCATCAAGAACATCAATTAACATAAATGAATAAATTTGGGATGTGTTCTCCTATTGCTTTCATGAGACCAAGGCACCACTTTTCTCTCTCTTTACTGAAAGTGAAGGATGCAATTTGAAATGGGCTTCTGAACAGAGATTTAAGGTAAGGATTGATTGGTTTTCAAGGAAAAGTCATAGTGGTATTATACAATATATATGAACTGTTCTAACGGAGTTTCTAACAAGAGGAGGGATCCAGTATCTTTAAATTTCGTTGACACATGGTTACGTTTGATAATAAAATCAAATTCGAACTTCAAATCTTAATCTACAACATATGTGCATTAAGAATATCGAAAATCATAAAATTTGACAATCGTTTCATATGAGATCTAGAAATTGTGTTTTTAGCGTATGTAGAGCGATCATTTTTACATCTCTAGATATTACGTAAAACATATTCCAAATTTATGATTTTCGATATCCTTAATCTACATATGTTGTAGATCAAGATTTACAGTTTGGATTTTCAATTTTGAGTTCGGATTTGATTTTATTATCAGACGCAATAATGTGTCAACGAAATCTAAAGGTAGTGAATCTCTATCTTCTAATAATTAGATTAACATTTTACAAAAATATTAATTTTTTATAGTTTTATTTAGAAGGATATATTTGGTGACGAAGTATTCGTACAAATATACAACATAGAGATTTTGATCAGATCAGAGGGTGTAAGAGATTTTGTAAAGCTAAATAAATTGATCGTATTCTTGGCCATGTAGAAGGTATCGATGTTATTTTCACTTTTGTATTAGCTGACATAAAGTGATAAGACAACATTCATATCATGTCCCACCTTTGGTGGACTGCTTTTGCGAAGGCATTGCATGCTTAACTTCTAGATAACACCACTCTCTCCCATGGATTACTCAACTACAAACATATAATGCAACTTTCCTTTTAAGTTTTAGGCACCTTTTAAAAAAAAACTCTAGTTACGTACTACATACACATCGAGATGTAGCTAAGATCTAATAGTATGATTTGATAAAATACTCGGTACTTCATTCAATAGATGTCACAGTCCTATCGTGTGTAACAAGTCGTATTTTTTAAACGAATGATATATGGAAAATAAAAGGTAATACGATTGCCTTAAACCATGATTGAAAGTCAAAAGGATGCAATACTGCCTATTTTTGCAACGATCCTTCGAAAATAACTGTTTGAAGTCAATTAATTACCTTCGAGAAATGTAGAGTATCTTGGACTTCTATTGATGCATTAGAACTTACTCTAAAAAAAGCAATTTGAGAGCAACATCAAACATGCTATCACAACAAAAAAGTTGTTTTCTTTCCTTCCACGGTAGATATAATTTAAAAGAACACACTTGACCAGTGATATGTCTTGATCGAAATCCGCCTCGCCCTACCTACGACGAGTCAACAATGAAATTCTTTTATTTAAATTTCTACCAATAAAATTGACATATTCCTAACAAATGCTCGTCAGTTAAAACATCACTAACATGTCGTCCGAAGCTTCTTTTTTTAAAATTTCATATTTTTTAACTAAAACCCAACATGTAACTCATTCGAACGATGATTAATTCAAGTGGCATTGTCGTTTAAAGTTAAGACTCGAATTAAAATGTTATCGTTTCAATTAAATTTTGTAATAACAGAATCAAATATTCCAAATTATCATGACTCTTCAACTGAGAAGGGTGTCTCCATGAGATCATAGGGAGCCCAAAGAGCATCCAACGGACACGGTCGACCGGCGTCGAGCCTCGACCACGGCTTCCCTTTCCCACTCCAATGTAGAAGGCTCACCGGACCGGGGTGAAGGTCTCTACATAACCCACGGTAGTTATCGCCCCCTAGACCATGTTGGTTCCAACGGTGCTCCACTCCGGCGATCTTTCCGGCGAACACTAGTAAGAAAGGAGGCAATGAGCCTAGGTTGTAGATTCTCATCCTCTTCTGGAGTTGCATCCATTCCTCAATCTTTTCTGTATAACCACCTGTAGTAACAAAAAGTTACAATTAATTATAAGAGAAAATATATCACTAATTCACTACTCTTCAATATTTTATAGTATCTTAAATATAAACCTTTTGATTTGATCAAAACTTCATATTAATGCACCCTTTTGTCACTCATTTCAACATTAATTTTGACAATTCGGTATACATTCATTTTCATAAATCACCCGACTTTAGACGTTTCGTAATAAGCACTAGAGGAGCATCTTAAGCTCTAAATGTGGTACAATATGAGAGCAAATCGATAAATTACTCCAAATTGAAGAATATTTTTGCTTAATATGAAGTAGTGACGAATATTAATCGATGATATTTTACCTTGTTTGAAGTTACAAGATATAACAAATAAATGTCAAAAATAAACTCAATCCGCATCGACATAAATATTTGTGTCAAAATAAGATAAGCAAGTGAAGTATTAAAGTAAGTTAATATTAACAAGCAATTAAGCACGAACCTTCTCGCCATTTATCAAGATCCACCACCATAACCCCGGTATTAAAGTAGCACGCCTTCCGTCCGGCGAACGTCAACGACAACGTCGGATTGGCCCAAAACGCCGGAGTAAAGTACATCGTAAAGTTAGCATTACAATACTCCGGCGCGGCCAACACCGCCTCCTCGTCCCCTTCGAGAGCGGTCGAGTACAATTCCACAACATCATCAACCACAACCACGTCGGAGTCGAGGTAGAGAACCCTCTTGGCGCAAAGTAGAGAAGAAAGGTAGGTTCTAGCGTAGTTGAGGGGCCGGTCGAGGGCGGGACGGATGGAGGAGGAGATGAGGGAAGACACAATGGCCTCGTCGAAGTGGTGGACGACGAAGGAGAGGAATGGGAAGGAGGAGGAGAGGGTGGAGGTGAGGAGCGAGACGGAGGAGGCGGCGACAAAGTGGAAGTGGATGGATTGTGGGCAGGAGGAGTGGTGAAGGATTGAGAGAATGGCGGCCATCGACCCACGTAAGTAGGCGGTGTCGATGGTCATTGCGATGTGGGCTATGGCGGTCGGGGCGCAGGCGGAGGAGGAGGAGGGTGGGAGAGGGGGTGGGCACTCTGGGGAGTTGTAGAATTTCGGTGCTTGCCGAAAGGCGGTGGCGGATGTGGGATGGTAGAATATTGATGAGATTGTGATAATTGCGATAGCGGCCACCGAGACCGGCATGGTGGTGGTGTGGTGGTGGAGGGAGGTGGGAGTTTGGTGTGTGTTTTGTGAATATATATAGATGGGAGTTAGAGAGAGGTGGCGGAAGTGGGAAGTCAAAGCATTCAATTAGTTGTTGGGGAGTGAGTGCACTAATCCATCCATCCATCAGTTGTTTCAATTTTATTTATATTTTTGAGAAATACTAGAAAAAACTTTGGGGTTTTTGCTTGGGTGCCCAAGGTGTTTATTTGGCCTTAGTTAGAAGGGATAAAACTGCAAGAATATGGTTCACCATATTTGTGTGTGTTTAATTAGAATTTGTGCTAGTTTCTCTTCTCAAAACCCAAAAACTCTATTGTTTATCTATTTCCCGGGAACATCGTACCACAATCAACGCATAATATGAAGCATAAATTAAACACATTTTTTTCAACGACATCAATACAAAGACAGTTAACAAGTATTCACCTTTTAAAAAAAATTCATATGTCATGTTTGGTTACTTGTATTTGAACATGTTTAATTACATTATAATGTTTGGTCTAGATTATTGGTGATGATTGCTCTGACAAAAAAGGTTAACAAAGCAAGAAAAAAAAGGTAAAAACATACTCGATAATAGTGGGGGCAAACCCAAAATCGTCGACCGAAGGACAACGGGTCGTTCGACGTGTGGATCCTCGCCGGTAACTCACATTTGCACATTGGTATGTCGCCAATACTTGGCAATGGCCAAGCTTCTTCGGTGGCGCCCGACATTATCACGGAGCGGGCGAGTCCACGGGTCGACGAGAGAACTCGGAGTACCGACGGGGACAAGAAGCTAGAGGTGGGTGGTCGTCGGCGTCGGCGTTACTCGCCTCCGCACGGCTTAGGAAATTGAGGACTCGGGGGGAAGGAGAAGAGGAATTGGGGGTGGGAGGGGTTAATTCGAATGGGGTTTGGGGGTTTTTGGTTTTTGATTGGGTCCAATCGAATTGGTCGAGTCTAAGTTACAAATCCGAGTCCATGGTTGCGAGCCGATTTATTTTGTTGGGGGTTTGATTCAGACGGTAACGGTGGCCGTAACGGATGCGACTAACGGGGTCCAGGTTTGGGTTAACGGGGTTGGACGAAGGTGCACCCTAGTAATTAAGTTGGTTCGTGGGCATTTTGGGGTAATATAAAGTTATACGTGTGCAAAGGCCAAATAAACACCTTTTAGAGGTGCACCCAAGCAAAAACCCCAAAAAACTTTACACCCGTTTTAGAATAACTTTAAACGTAAATCATGAATATTAAACTGTTAAATATTCGAATGATCTAGGTTCGGCTAAATATACAACTTGGTACATTCCGTTTAATTATTAGAATGATCTAGGTAATTCGGGATTAATTTTGTAAAAGTTCAAATTAAATAAAACTACATTAAACAGTGTTACTAATGATCACAACAAATATGAGTTGTCGAATGATATTTTGACAAAATCGATATTTTCAAGTGACACACGGGTACTATTAGTTTTATCCTTTAACCTTCCCTTCCTATTAAGCAACCAACGTCTCCACATCACCACCTTCTCATATGTTTTGGAATTACTTCTAAAAGTGTAAACAAACACATCCTTAGCTCACATTAGCACAATAGTTGACATCAATCTCTTCTCTCACCTACTCATCTTATTTACATATGAAGAAAGAATAATAACAAACAAGTCATGATTAATTAGCATTCCCTTTCCACACCACATTCTCATTTACAAAAAGAGTGACACACGCGAGAGTTTGAGTTTGGTATAGAAAAAGTGTGGCTACCCTTTCCACTCAACAATCCTTAATATGTAGGGATTCTTTCCATCTACACCTTTCATTTTAGTGGGATTCATGAATACCCTACAAATCAAACAATTGCTACCTATAATGCTCACTTTGGTTTTCCTGTTTGTTGAAGTTTAATTATTGTTGGTATGAGATTGGAATGGACAATGACAAATTGTGAGGTAGACATGTATGATATAACTACAGTAAACTAAACCATGCTGGCGTAGGTATGACCAAAAAAGGACGTAGTTTCTGTTTACTTAGAAATTCTGAGTAAACTGTCGATCATAATTCATAGGAGTTAAACATGTGACGCTTATCACACAAGATTAGTTAATTATGTGCCAATGAACTACCTGAACCTGAAGGTGTTCACTTCGATCAAGGGCAACTTTAGTGCGGCAATATGAAAGTTGAGGGTACAAATGTCTAAGGGGTAACATTTAATGTAAGTATAACAAAATGAAGAACATAGATGGAAAACACCAAATTTATGGGGTGCTGAAATTTGACCACATTATGTTTTGAAAGACTACCTTATGTTCCCTATCATTAGACCACACCAATTATATCAGGGATGTGTTTGACTTGTTTCAAACACCATCAAACTAACATAAGACACATAATGAGCAAACTTAACAACACAATATCTTATACTATGGCTCTTTACATTTTACGCTTCTTGATCACATTGGATTAAGTGCATAACTTAAGCTATGTGACAAATGCTCCTATGTTCATCGGCATATAGATTATTCCTATGTATCCAATAATTAAAATGCTACATCACAAGAGATTCGGCAGGATTTGTGAGAGTTGCACATGTTGTTTGTTTATTGTTTCATGGAAGCCCATAAAATGGGTTGTGGGCATCAAAGAGATTTGCATTTAATTGGATGCAAAAGCCTAGACTACCTCAATCAATGGGCACAGGGGAGAATTTATGGAAGTTGAGATATTACCACTTCTTCTTCTTTTGGATCTGTATATTATCATCTGTCAGAAACCCATGTGTCAATTTTGTTATGGAAATTTGAAATAATTTTGTTCTGCCATCTTTATTTGATAAAAACATCAGTTTGTGGTACTTCTTTCTGCTCCCTCGGATACTATTCAAGACTTACAGCTAAAGACCACTCATTTTCTAAGGTTATTATCAGCAAATAATGGATAAGATGGTGGCAAGAACTATTAACATCAAGGAGTTGAATTAGTCCATGTGGTCATTTACTATTAGTTTCTAGAGAACTTCAAAGTAAGGAATTAGACTTCTAAACTAACTTCTAAGTGATTAGTTTATGAAAAAAACTCTCATCGCTTCAGGAGTGTCAAGTTCTAAACTAGCATATTAGGATGTTTTGTGATTGAACCATCTCTAAGGTCTGACCAAGTCCATAAATAGGTAATTATTCTAGATTTCTGATGATGAGTTTCTGGAGTCAAAGAAGAGAGTAACCATCTTCTTGTGAACCATTTGTAAGAAAGTTTGACAGATATAAGCCTTGTTGTAGGCTAAGAGATTTTACCAAGACACATATATCATGTGTCGTGTCGATGTGGATGGTCTCTCATGTTATGATTTCAAACCATACTTTAACAATTTTACCTTGCGAATGAACCACATCATTTCATATTGTGCACTCATCTTTTTAAAAACTACACATGTTACACATAGTAACATGTTATTTGGTGATTGTAGCAAGGGAATAGGATTTAAAACTAGACTAGTTGATCTTACCTTAGAAGTCTGAAGTCGAATTGCCGACACATGGAAGTGGTTACACCATGCAAGATGTTGGTGTAGGAGACAATATATTTCATGGAAGAAATGTGAAACTACATCCTGGTAAACACAAGCATATTTTACATTAACATGGTGATACATGAATGTTGCGAAGACCCTCTTGTGGGACTTGACCTACCATTTTCTAATCCCCTCTCAACCTCCAAAACTCATCAACCTACTACTACAACATCACCACCCTAAAGTATTTCATGAGCATGGGTGATGTGCTTCTACGTAAATGCTACATCAAAACTACAAGATAAGAAAAATTACAACACCTGAAAGGCCTAATAATTTACAATTTTCCTTTTCTTGTGCTATAACTGCTATCAATTCGAATGGTGGGGATACAAAGAGTAAATCTTTCTTAGACCTCGTAACCACCATGGCCTTGTTTCACCATAGCCAGTGCATTGTCCATCCCCTTCCTCTTTGCCGCTGAAAAGTGTCTGATCTGAGCAGTCGAGTCCCGCCCCACAAGCTAAATTGTAAGACTGGCATGCAGAGTGGCATACTCGCAGCCTATTGTCTCTGTCTTTGTCACAACGTTGGATAGAGATCTGCAAAGTCGACAACAGAAGATGTTGTATATGTCACGAGCTAGTTTTGCAACAACGCCAGTTTTAAGATATTCTAAGATACAATTCAGGTGTGTAAAGGCTTAAAGAGTACCGAGATATATAAAAACAGGAGGCAATAATTCAAGAAGACGAGAATGTAACTTACAAGAAATTTATCTTTCTAACAGTTACAAGTAGCCAAAGTTGTTAATATTTAGCGTTTAATTGTTCATTCACGCTTGAGGTCATGGACTCACGGGACGTCGAATGACGGGGGGGGGGGGGGGGCAAGTTTAAAGAAGTTCAGTAGGCAAGTTTTCCTACACCATTGGAAGTTATCTATCACCTTCTACAATATTATTCTCTCTTAAATTATTGTTGATTACTCTCTATCAAGATGCTTTTATTATGTCGTGTACTTAAGTATAACAAATGACAGCAATCAGCAAATTTAGGAGGAAGAGAAAAAAGCATACCCAGCATGCCAACCGTTTCGCTGCCGCAGCACAGAAACCGTTGTCAAAAATACTTAGCAAGGTCCGCCCACCAGGCATCAAACGATTGTAGTTGGGTATCACAACAGCTGATTCCAGCTGTTGCAATATGCTTGGCTCACTCGGAGCACAGTGTTGCCCAAATGCATTGAGGACCAGTACATCTCTGCATACCGACAGGCTAGAGAAAAGCATCGAGCTGTTCTGGCATGTATATCCCGCATAATCAGAGCAACGGAACTCACATATGCCATTGTCACAGACTCCACCATGTAAACTGCACTGTTCATCGCAAATAACTGCACATAACACATATGCTTATTCTTCTTCGTTCTGCTCATAGATACATTTGATGCATGCAACAATCTTACAGATGATAAGAGATGAAAGTGGATAAATACCTGTAGAGCAATCAACCCCAGTCCAGCCATTTCTGCACTCACAAATCCCATCTTGGTGGCATGTCCCATGTCCACTGCAATTGCCAAGGCAAGTACCTGTATTGCAGATAGTGATTAATCGAACAAAAACAAATCCTATAGAATCTAAAATAGAATATACAAACAAGTATTAGCATTGATGTTTACAAAGCTGAATTATGACTATGGAATGACTTACGTTTACTGCAGTTGTGACCATGGAACCCAAGAAAGCACCGGCACTTTCCTTCAATACAGTCACCATTAAAACTACAAGAACCAGGACAGCTGCCAAAGATAACTGAAGGGAGTGTACTGCACAATTCCTCATAAGCTGGACAGATCAATTCACCTGAAAACATTCAAATCGGCTTACATAAAAGGGATATTACTGACCAGAATAACCCACAACATTTGCAACCAGTTAAATTACCATTAAAACCAGGAAATTGTACAGGACCTCCAGCAGAAGGGCACACTTTCCACGTTCCTTCAACAGCAACCTGAAAATAAATAGAAATCAAATGTTGTAGTTATCAGACACGATACAAAGATACGACAGTCAAATTTGTCTATTATTCATTTCCACTTCCAGACAAACTGACAAATATCTCTTCATTATGAAGCCTTTATAAGGTCAACTGAATTTACTATAAAGAATCTTCTCAGCTTGCTGCTGAAACAACAAATAATCAATGGAATGACCTAATGTGGAAAAATAGAAGTGGCCCAAAGCACAACCACGGTAGAGATAAAGACTTGTACCATGAGGGAATTGTTTACGCACTGATGCTGGTAGCAACCATTTCCCTGTGTTAGAGATCCTCTAAGAAAACCGTTACGGACTAATGATGAGGCCATACACCTATTTCAGATGAACTAATGTCAAATGCTGCAATACTAGACTATGTCATTCAGCTCATTCAGCTCAATCTCACCTTGATTTACTTCCCCGCACTTCACCCAACATTCTGTCAGGCGTTCTTGCACTCTTTACATCAGTACATGATCCATCAGAATAAGCAACAAAATATGTGCAGAAGTCGGCCAACGAAGATTGACCACCTGCAATGAGATGCATAATTGTCGAGGGTCAATTCTCCTATAGGCTTATAATATACCAATACCAAATTATCATCTCGTCAACTCGTAGTAGTGCAGCTTCAGCAACCAGTAAAATAGGTTAAGTAGTTTTGTAGACTCCTATGGCCAGCACGGGAAAGACTACATTGGTGATGTTAAGTAGGTGATGCCTACAGTTGGTAGAATTTTCATATTCGCCTGAAGGCACAAGGTCCTATACCATGACAAGAATACAGACAAACAAACACATAGACAAAAGTACCTTTATTTGCTTGAGGAAAGTATTGTGCCCATTGAGGCAAGTCACCGCTATAGCTTACAATAGGACAGTATCCTTCTGCTTCTCTATTAAATGTACATCCAGCCAGTTGGGTGGAGTTGCAATGGTATGGCCCCTTCCAGTGATTGCAAGGGGAATTCACAAATTCTGCTCCCTGGTTGCGACCCCAGTCAAGGTTCTCGGCCATACTATAGTTGACTTGGTACCATCCACTATCCTCTAACAAAGCCAAAGTCATCTTAGAGACTACTGATCTTGTATCCACTGATCCTGTCATTATTTCATTCATCAATAATCTTTTCTCCCAGTGAGAGCCTGTCATGCATCGGCGAATATATTTTGGTTAGGATTTAGGAAGACAAATTAATGCAATTTTTCATGTATGCGAGGAAAAGTCCAGTCAGGAGATCAGTGAGACCTGAAGTACCCCTGCCACCTCCGTCTTCCAACTCTAAACCAGTAAAATGTTCAGAAAAAGCCTACCCAAATAAAAATGTGTTAATGAAATTGTTCCCTTATTTACGGGTTGTACTTATTCCCTACAAAATTGAGAAGTTGGTGCAAATCACTCACCCCATAGTGATGCCTTGCTTGCATGACAACCCGTGGAAGTACTACTCGTGTCACCTTGCGCCCAAGCGTCCCATCCATGGTTTGGACAGTAACCTGTGCGTATAAGTTAGAATAATTATTGAAATTGCTAGTGCATAATACATTCATCATTCGTGTCATGGCGTGGAAGAAATATATTCATGTGCCTGAATCGTGATTCTTTTGAGTTCATTTCTATCCTACCCCAACTAGTATGGGATTAAAGGCTTGGTTGTTGTTGGTTGTTGTATAATACATTCGTGTCATGCTAAGATCACTATATTTCTAAAAAAAACAAAGCTAATCAGCTTGAATTTACAAGTGCATATACATTCATGTCATGCTAAGGTCACTATATTTCTAAAAAAATACAAAGCATAAAGATTAAGCCAATGTTCCATTTGAGATCTGACTGCTCTAGATATAAACTGAAAGTTTGAAACTGTTGACGATAGTTTCAAATTGGACAATCAGACATAACTGTGAGACACGGTATCTCACTCCCACGTATCTCTACTCAGCATCAATTTGTTTTGACATGACAATTCCCACTTAATCAAGAACTATACCTATTTGGTGCGCAGCAAATGTTACAGTGATCAAAGGGTAGGTTTGAGTTACTTCAAATTTTTCATTCTTGGCCATTTGAAATCTAACGCTTTCATCTATAAGATTCTGATAAGTATCAAAGGGTAAGTAGTGACTTGTGAGACAATTATAGCAAAACGTTTTGAACCCTATGCAAGTATCTTTCTTCCTGAGTAGCAAAATAATGTATGAACAACAATGGAACTCGATATAGTTAACTTTATTAGTGGAAATGGTGCCTAAGTGTATGCAAATAACAGATCAGAACAACACTAACTGAATGTGTGATGACCCTACCTGACCATGTCTTCTTTTTCTTTCATCTCGAAAATGAACAAAAGCATGAGGATCAAAACCAAGAACATGCATGACCTACACGTTAAAAGCTAAGACATTAAGCAAATAACACAGAAGCTTTCTGACCATCAACCAACAATATAATTTATGTCATGTTAAAAAAAAGTAAAACTCTACAAACCTCATGTACTAACGTAGCTGAAAGAAGGGTTTCAGCTTCAGCAGTTAAATGCCGAGGAGCAACATTCACATGACCTATACATGACAAAGTTCAGCATCAAAGGCGAAAAATAAAAGTGCCATGATATAGACGACTTCTCTCCAGTGAATTTAACAACAAAAAAGTCAAGTAACAAATAGAAATGGACCTGCTATTGCACGCCCCCACTGATCACGCTCGCATGCCACTGCCCACGCAAGGGTGTTTCCAGTTGTAGGCCGAGTAGTTACCAAAAGAACCAAGTCTGCATTAGCAATACCATCTGGACAGAGGAGCTTGATCAAAGAAAGTACATACAAAACATTTTACAGTGGTAATAGTAATATTTTCACAGTGCATAAATGGAAGGAAAAGGTACCTTTAATGTATTCATGGGGAAGTTGAACTCCACCATCTTGCCCACATGCTGAATAACCACTTAATCGCAGGTTACCCTTTACAGGTTCAACAGATAAAGTATTCCTAAACCAAGCTGCAGTTTGCTCAAGTGCCTAGAAACATATATGAGATAAGAGAGAAGGTACATGGTGCATATTAGGACTCACCTACCATTCTAATCATGACTGTAAAACCATATAATTAGCATCACATAATACTCACATCGATATATGCTTTCTACAAATATTAGAATATTTTCACAACACTCAACAAAGTCCCATTGAGAACTAGTCTTAACATTCAAAAATGAAGTACAACCTTGCGGAGGCGGTTTCTCTTGTCTTTCCTAGAAATGTCTTCCAATGTGCAATTATACCAGCAATCCACGGAGATCGTAGGGTTCCCTTGAGGATCGCATAAAGGATTTCCAGGTGTAGTGTGAGGAGGCTCACCGAGCTGAGAAAGCCAAAACTGAGTTAACGAGTACACAATTTCTAGCAAAGCACAGGGTGAATAAATATTTATTTTCTCCTCACTTGCCTACCTTCACGACATCACCAACACTATGGCAATCTCTATCTTGGGAGTGTCCAACAGCATCATAATTTAGATAAATCCTTATGGGCTTCCTCAGATCATCTCTGGAGGAAACTTGGAGCAAGGTTCTTCCTCTGTGATAACTGGAGCTTACAGGATCAACATCTTTGTAGACCTGTGGACTTACAGTGTACTCATTGCGGCCAGGCCACCGTCGTTGATGAAGAATTTCATCATGGATGCAAGAATGTGAAAGAATTTGTTTCCCTTCTGCATCAAGTGGACTTTCTGAATTCAGAATGTCCTCACTCAATTTGCCATTTGCAGCTTCAATCAGTGTTACCATCAACAAAATCTAAAAGATATACAAAAATAAAATCCTTGACAGTCTGATTACAGATTAAGACAGTTGTTATTGACAAAAAATGACTCAATCAAAACGAGAAGTGTAGCCCAAAAAAAGACAGCTAAAACTAACTAAAATAAAGTCAGGAGCTATCCAAGTTCAGCTTAGCAAAAGCTTCAGTGGGCAACAACTAACTAAACAAATGACCCAAATCCGAAATTCAGCTTGAACAAAATCTTAAAAGCCAATACAATGTATCATTAGCTTCCTCGAGCTCCACTGGTTTACATCCCTAAACTAAAAGCCAGAGCCAAAACCAAATCAAATCCAACTTCTTTGTCATGACTCCATCTGTATATCACACTCATAACCTACAAACAGAACACTCCAGTCCAATCCAATCCAAAAAATACTCCGCAAACATTTCGACAAGATCCATCACTCTAATGCATCATCACATCAACAAAACAACCAATTCCAGCAACCAAAATCCTCATTTCACGACCAAAATAAAATATACGACTTAATCAGAGGCGAGAAGTGTAGCCAAAATAAAGATGGCCAAAACTAACTAATATAAATTCAGAAGCTATCCAAGCTAAGCTTAGCAAAGCTCCGGTGGGCATCAAACAGATGACCCAATTCAAATTTCAACTTGTACAAAATCTAAAAGCCAATCCAACGTACCATACTACCACTACCTTGCTCGAGCTCCGCTAGTTTACACCCCTAAACTACAAACCAGAGCCAAAACCAAATGGAATCCAACGTCTTCCTCACGACTTCACCTTTGATCATCACACTCATAACCTCGAAATAGAAAGTCCAAACCAATCCAAAAAAAAACTAATTTCAACACTCAAATCATTGCATCCACCCAACAAAGCAACTAATTATGTTTCGAATAGCTAAAGAAACGACCCAAATTCAAATTCAGCTCGAATAAAACCTTTAAAGTCAATCCAAGCTATAATCAGCTCGCTCCAGCTCAGCTTGTTTACACCCCTAAACTACAACCCAGAGCCAAAACCAAATCAAATCCAACTTCTTTCTCATGACTTCACCTTTCAATATCACACTCAAATTCTATATATTGTTGAAATGTGTTTTTTTCCTTCCATTCCAATCCAAAATAAAAATAAAAATTTCGACAATCTCCCACACTCCAATTTGCATACACAACCAAAATCAAAGAAACATACCCTAAAACCACCAAAGCTCCCACCTTTTACCCGAAAAACCTCCAAAACCCACAAAAAGGCAACACCTTTACCATTCTCCGAATCAAAAAACCGACCTGAACCAGGACGGCAGCGGCAAACGAGCCAAGACCCCGCGAGGGCTTCGCCGCCTCCATCGATGGAAAAAGAGCAGATCCCCATCAAAGCGCTAGCAGGGGAGGGAACGGCATTGGGGAATGAGGGCTTTTGGAAGGGGAAAGGTGGGATCTTTTAGGGTTTTGGTGGAGTTGGTGAGAAGAAGAAGAAGAAGAAGAAGAAGAGTTTGTTTGGACTTTGGAGCGATTAGTCCTAAACTGAGTTGATTACTTGTTGATTATTGTTGTTCTCGTTTAAAAAAGGGTGCTTTGAAAATTCAAATGCATTAATTAATTATTTTGGAGTTTTTTTTTTAGATTTTTTGAATATAAAAAAACAAAATTGCAAAATGTGATACGTGAAAATTTATTTGCAAAATATAATTAGTTGCCAACTTAACTTAATTTTCAATGATCAAAGTCATTATATTTATAATGGTAGAATAATATTAGGAGGAGACACTACCCTTAGAATAAGTTGCCTCAATCTACTCTTATCGATAAATGATAACTTAAAATTTAAGTTCCGAAATAAAATTTTAATTTGTAAATCTTGTTTTATGTCACAATAAAAGTATGCATGACAAAAATTATAAACATTGAATGTTGTTTGATACGTTATTTTTGTCAAGCACGAGATTCATGGTAAATTCAACATGACTATGTTATGTAAAATCACTTCTAAATTTGATGATATTTTACTTGCATATTAACATTGTGTTACAAAATAAGATTTACAGTTTAGATTTTTCATTTAAAATTTAAATTTCAAGTTATTAAAGAGTGTTAAATTTGTATTAACACATTTTAAGGACATTAGATCTCTCTTCTGATATTACATGTGTATACAGTCGGATTGTAACGTTATTGAGAGATTGGAATGTGGGTAATTTGCGTACATAAAACTAATTTGTCAATTTGCACTTCTCATCAATGGGTTGTCGGTTGGAGCAAAAACTTCTCTGCTCAACAAGGATACGATTGCTCTTAAAACTTTTGAGTAAACTTAATTATAATATGTCATTAGACTCATAACCATGTTTATTTTTGTTAAAATTGATAGAAGGTGCACCAATTCACTTGTTCTCTTTTCAAAGGTGATCTCAACTCCACCCACTAGTAGGTAAGGTAAGAATTGTGTTTCACGAAAGATCAACTCTTCGTGCATGGGTTAAGTCCTCTTCCAAATATAGTTAGGATTTTTTTCGAGATATATAGTCCTTAAAAGTAAATCATTTCCAACTTACATTTTAAAATATATTTGAAGTTACCATCGAATTTATAAATGATCGTTACGAATCACAATCATGCTTAGGTGTTTATTTTACTTGTAACTTGCCCAACTCGTTCAACAAAAATAGAAATTGCATATTTGTATTGTGTAAGACCATGTTATTAAAATATGATACTTAATAGGAAATTATATATCCTGTACACCTGTACATGAACGTTGTGCCGCATAAATACTTTGATGCTGACATGACTAAGATTGTGGCGGGGCTTCATTTGATTAACAAAGTAACATTAAATACGATTATACTTAATCACACGTCTTTTTAGTGATATCCCCATTTAGCTCGTGTGGCTCTACATTACAAGTTATACAATGCTACAGCTTAATTTATCTGTTTTTATAGTTTTTATTCCACATAAACTCATGTATTGTGTGCATCACTTGAATAACAATCTATCTACTTCTGAAGAAAGTTATTAATTTCCCCTATAGTTGCGTAGAACACCATATAATGCTAAGCAAATTTATCGATTAAAATGTTCTGGAATCAAATGAAAAGAGATACAAAAAAGTTGTTGGCAGTACGAGAAATCCAACTTTGCTGAAGAAATCTTAGTTTGCTTGACATATTCATACATATTTTTGACAGTTCAACTGCCTACTCTTGTTTGTTTGTCAGAAACTAAGATAAAGGGAAATGTTTAGTAGCCGCTCTCTGGGACGCTATGGCAGGACGCTGCTGAGTTGGACAAATTCAGCTCAGCCAAAGTTTAATATTTTTGGCGGGCAGAGGGGGCAGCCGCATTTAATGCATCTCAAATCAGACGTGCTCCAAATCATATCATTCCTTTTGGCGCTCCCACCTGCTCCATACCTCTTTTTGACGAAGATGCACGGAATGGCCACCATCACTTCTTCCTTTCTTTTTCATTTTCGTTCATTTCTCTTCGTTTAGAGAGAAATCTTCGCTCAAATGGAAATGGCGTCAAACGTTCCTAAGGAGAAGATGATTTTCCCCTCTTTCGAATGAGCAAGAGCCTTTTACAACGACTATGCTGATGCTTGTGGTTTTGGTGTTAAGCTACGACATACTCATTACGACGCTGGTGTGGTTACCCGGGCTACTCTTACTTGTTCCAAGGAGGGTAACGCACCAACAGACCAAGGTCAAGGCATAATGAAGCCACATTTATCTAATAGAGTTCAGTGCACGGCTCGCATCAGGGTTTCTGGAAACCGAGCAAGAGGATACCAGATTAACTTTGTCGATCTCAATCATAACCATGAAATGCTGCAGGAGCACCAGATGTGTTTTCTAAGACAGAAACGATTTGTACCTGAGGCCGCCATAGCACGAATAGCGTGCAATGATGCTTCTGGGATCTCTGCTGCTAAGACCATGCAATCGTTTGTTGTTGAGGCTGGGGGGCATGACAAACTTACTTTTAACGATAGAGACCTAAGGTTTGAAGACTTTTGTACGTTATTTTGTTTGTAGAAATCTGCGGCCTTAATATTTTTTGTGTGTGCAGGAATGTTATAACCGAAGTAAGGAATTTGAAAATGGGACCCGGCGATGCACAAGCTCTTCAGAACTATTTCATTAAGATGCAGAAGATTGATGCAATGTTTTTCTATGTCGTGGATATGGATGACGAGGGAAGACTAAGGAACGTTTTCTGGGCCGACTGCCGTTCCAGGGCTGCCTATTCATACTTTGGGGATGCTATATGTTTCGACACTACGTACCTCACAAACAAATACGAAATGCCCTTTGCACCATTTGTGGGAGTTAATCACCATTTCGAGTCTGTGTTGTTCGGTTGCGCTTTGCTGTCTTCCGAGACCACTGAAAACTACATATGGCTCTTTCAGACGTGGCTTTCGTGTATGGGAGGTACGTATGTAGAGTTGTCCTTTATGATTTTTGAGTTATTGGTTTTCCTTTTTAAGTGATGTGTGTTCCTTTTTAAGTGTTGTGTGTTCCTTTTTAACTTATGTCTGTTCCTTCTTAAGTGAAGTCTGTTTCCTTTTTAACTGGTGGCTGTTCCTTTTTAGTGATTTCTGTTCCTTTTTAAGTGACGTGTCCCTTTTTAAGTGAAGTTTGTTCCTTTTTAAGTGATTTCTGTTCCTTTTTAAGTGATGTCTGTTCCTTTTTAAGAGATGTTTGTTCCTTTTTAAGAGATGTCTGTTCCTTTTTAAGTGAAGTCTGTTCCTTTTTATGTGTAGTCTGTTCATTTTTAAGTTATGTCTGTTCCTTTTTAAGTGTAGTCTGTTCCTTCCTATGTGTAGTCTGTTCCTTTTTAGTGCTGTCTGTTCTTTTTTAAGTGATGTATGTTCCTTTTTAAGAGATGTTTGTTCCTTTTTAAGAGATGTTTGTTCCTTTTTATGTGTAGTCTGTTCCTTTTTAAGTGATGTATGTTCCTTTTTAGGGGATGTCTGTTCCTTTTTAAGAGATGTATGTTCTTTTTAAAGTGATTTCTGTTCCTTCTTAAGTGAAGTTTGTTCCTTTTTAATTGATGTCAGTTCCTTTTTAAGTGACCTCGTTTCCTTTATAGCGATTTTCTTTTTCCTTGCAGATATCCCTCCACCAGCCATCATAACGGACCAATGTGGGGTCATTACTGCTGCTGTAAGGAATGTCTTCCCAAATGCCAGACACCGATTTTGCATTTGGCACATAATGAACAAAGCTCCCGTGAAGTTGCCGACGAAGTATCGACAGCACATGTTATTTGATCTAAATTTGATTGTCTATGACTCAAAGAACCCTGCTGAATTTGAGCGGAATTGACACGGTTTCCTGGTTGATTTTGACCTTCAAGAACATAGTTGGCTCCAAACAATTTACGGTATCCGTGAGTCTTGGGTACCTGCTTACTTGTGTGATTGTTTTTTCGCTGGAATGACTTCTACCCAAAGAAGCGAAAGTATGAACTCCTTCTTCGACAAGTACTTATCTTCTAGAACCACCCTTAAGCAGTTCGTTCAATAATACGAACTTGCTCTACTTCACAAGTACGAGAAGGAAGCTCAATCGGATTTCGATTGCCTGCATAAGAAACCCCAAATGGTTTCAATATATCCCTTCGAGAGTCAAATGAGCGAGTTGTATACCGTAGGGGTTTTCAAGAAAGTACAGTTACAAATTGGTAAGATGATGAGCTGCGACCTAACCGAGGAGTTGCAATCAGCCGACGCGTTTCATTACAAGGTGACTGAACGTGTACGGGTCGGTGAGCAACTATTATCGAAACGTTTCCTTGTAGAGAGGACATGTCTGAACTTGACATGCGATTGTAAACTGTTTAAGCGTGTTGGTATTCTTTTCTGTCACCTCCTGGTCGTATTTGCACGGCTAGATCCTAATGCATTACTCCCGCCGTCTTACATCACAGATCGATGGCGGAAGGATATTCGTCGGAGCTATGGAGAAAATGTGTACCAAGCCGATGGCGTATTGGAGAAGGATGCGCTGAGTCGTCACGCCGACATAATGGGTCGCGCTCTTTGGATTGCACAGGAAGCATTCATTTCTCATGAAAGGTATCTTAAGGCCGTGAAGTGTATGGAGTGGCTCAGGTCTCATATTAACATTCCCCACGCCCCTCCCATAGTTGATGAAGTTGTGGCCGGCGGTACCTCTTTGCGCAATCCAGACAAAGTAACCCGTCCAGGAAGACCGCCTACTAGACGTCGGGTTTCCTTAGCCGAGAGAATTCTTCAAAGAAGCCAAAAAAGCACCTCACAGCAGAAAAGAGCAAGTATCGAAGGAAGGGCAAATCACCTATGCATGAGGTCGCACCTAGACCAGGGGATCCAGATTTTGACGATTGGGACATGAAGTTGTATTACGACCAAATTGCTCCTTAATTATGCACCAAGGCTTGGTCTTTGAATTTTGTACATTTTTGTAAGACAACAGTTATTCTTAAGTGTAAAGTTCCCTTTTAATTGTGAGTGTAAAGTTCCCTTTTAAGTTTACGGTTCTCCTTTTTAACTGTGACTTGTATCTTTTTAAGTGATATATGTTTTTTTTATGAATTGATTGTACCTTTATAAGTTAGCGGTTCTCCTTTTTAACTGTGAGTTGTAGTCTGTTCCTTTTTAAGTGCGTTTACCTTTTTAAGTGTGAAGTTTTCCTTTCTTGTTTTTTTGGTTCCTTTTTAAGTGTTGTCTGTTCCTTTTTAAGTGTAGTATGTTGATTTTTTGTGTTGTCTGTTCCTACTTAAGTGTTGTTTGTTCCTTTTTAAGTGAAGTCTGATCCTTTTTAAGTGATATCTGTTCATTCTTAAGTTAAGTTTGTTCCTTTTTAACTGATGTGTGTTCCTTTTTATGTTATTGTCTGTTCATTTTTAAGTTATTTCTGTTCGTTTTTATGTTATTTTGGTTCCTTTTTAAGTGATGTTTGTCTCTTTTTAAGTGAAGTCTGTTCCTTTTTAAGCGATGACTCCCTTTTTAAGTTAAATATGTTCCTTTTTAAGTGATTTCTGTTCCTTTTTATGTGAAGTTGGTTCCTTTTTAAGTGACCTCGTTTACTTTTTAAGTGAAGACTGTTCCTTTTTATGTGAAGTTTGTTCCTTTTTAAGCGATGACTGTCCATTTTTAAGTGATTTCTGTTCCTTTTTATGTTATTATCTGTTCCTTTTTAAATTATTTCTGATCTTTTTTATGTTATTTTGGTTCCTTTTTAAGTGATGTCTGTCTCTTTTTAAGTGAAGTATGTTTCTTTTTAAGTGAAGTGTGTTCCTTTTTAACTGATGTATGTTCTTTTTTATGTTATGTTTGTTCCTTTTTATGTTATGTTTGTTCCTTTTTAACTGATGTGTGTTCCTTTTTATGTTATGTCTGTTCCTTTTTAAGTGATTTCTGTTCCTTTTTATGTTATTTTGGTTCCTTTTTAAGTGATGTCTGTCTCTTTTTAAGTGAAGTATGTTCTTTTTTAAGTGTAGTCTGTTACTTTTTAAGTGAAGTATGTTCCTTTTTAAGTGATGTCTGTCTCTTTTTAAGTGAAGTTTGTGCCTTCTTAAGTGAAGTCTGTTCCTTTTTAAGCGATGATTGTCCCTTTTTAAGTTAAATCTGTTCCTTTTTAAGTGATTTATGTTCCTTTTTATGTGAAGTCGGTTCCTTTTTAAGTGACCTCGTTTACTTTTTAAGTGAAGTCTGTTCCTTTTTATGTGAAGTATGTTCCTTTTTAAGCGATGACTGTCCCTTTTTAAGTGATTTATGTTCGTTTTTATGTTATTGTCTGTTCTTTTTTTAAATTATTTCTGATCCTTTTTATGTTATTTTGGTTCCTTTTTAAGTGATGTTTGTCTCTTTTTAAGTGAAGTATGTTCCTTTTTAAGTGTAGTCTGTTCCTTTTTAACTGATGTCTGTTCCTTTTTAAGTGATTTTTGTTCCTTTTTATGTTATGTCTGTTCCTTTTTATGTTAAAGTATGCAACAAGTATGGAAAAGTTTTAATTACAACTATGGAAAAGTTTGGAAAAGTTTTAATTACAACAACTATAAAATGTATTTGTTCCTGTTTTAATTTACAACTATGCACTACTTGAATTCGACACAGCAGCGGGAGTCCCTCAATAAAGTAATGGCCATTTCACCCCTGATGGAGTGAAGTGTCTTGGGGTTTTTCGTTTCCATTGGGTTGACCTTTTGCATGAGACATTTGATCCAGTAGTATAGAAAAACACCGCAGTCGTTGCTTCCCGGCATTTGTCTTTGGCACGTTTCCCTGAGGTATCTCAATGGCCAGTTCACCTTAAGACGGTTTCTCCAGAATTCACCCACATCTTTGGCCGAACATTCATGTACCCCTACCGCATTGTCAGGATCCTCATCTGGTACCAGCTCCCTACTGCAACTGTTGTAATGCAGGATCTCCTTGTCTAAGTCATTAACAACTACAAGGGTCCAGTGTTCTGACACCAGCAATGGTTGTGCAATGACGAGGCTTCCCGTTTCCTGGCCTTGTAATTTGGGCGTCAGCCACTCTTCAATCATGATATTCCCTTGATCGATCATAATTCTTTCCGAATAGAAACTTGGAATACAAATTACCTCTTGGGGGTAGTTTTCTGTTTTTTGGCGCTCTTCAAGTACACAAAGCATACTGTCTATCGCCTCGTTGGTCAAATCCATCCCCTTCGTCATTAGCTCCTTCAGGTCGGAACGTGTGAAGAAACAGGAATCACCTCTCCAGATCACCTCCCGTTGGTTATGTGTAGGTGCGGTCACCTTCAGTACAATGTTCAGCTCATCGGGGCTCAATGTGCCCAATGCATCCATGTCAACGTCTGGCCTATCCTCTCTCCCGTGATGAGCCAACTTGAAATCGTCATTCCCATCCCGCTTTCTTTTTTTGTTCATGCTCCTCTGGAGCCTTCTATCTCCCTTTTTCCGTTCCTCTTCTTTTTTCTTCCTTTCTTTCACCTCATCTTCTTGTTTTTTGGCCGTTGAGCGTGATCCTTTGGCCCCCCCAGTCTGCCCTGAGGGGTTTTTCCTTTCCCTCATCCTCCTCTACCCTCTTTCTTTCTACCTCTTCCATCAACCTCTTCTTTGAAGCTTCGGCATCCCTCCTTTTATCATCGGCTTTCCTCTTCTCTCTTCTCTCCCTGTCTCTCTTCTCGTCTTCTTTCCTCTCTCTTTCCTCTTCCTCCCTCCTCTTTTCCTCTTCTATTCTCTTCTGCTCTCTCTCCCTCTTTTTCTCCTCCTCTTTCCTCTTCTCTTCTTTTTCCCTTTCCTCTCTCCTTTTCTCCTCCTCTTTCCTCTTCTCTTCTCTTTCCCTCTCTTCTCTCCTTTTCTCCTCCTCTTTCCTCTTCTCCTCTTCTATTCTCTTCTGCTCTTTCTCCCTCTTTTTCTCCTCCTCTTTCCTCTTCTCTTCTCTTTCCCTCTCCTCTCTCCTTTTCTCCTCATCTTTCCTCTTCTCCTCTTCTATTCTCTTCTGCTCTCTCTCCCTCTTTTTCTCCTCCTCTTTCCTCTTCTCCTCTCTTTCCCTCTCCTCTTTCCTTTTCTCCTCCTCCTCTTTCCTCTTCTCTTCTTTTTCCCTCTCCTCTCTCCTTTTCTCCTCCTCCTCTTTCCTCTTCTCTTCTCTTTCCCTCTCCTCTCTCCTTTTCTCCTCCTCCTCTTTCCTCTTCTCTTCTCTTTCCCTTTCCTCTCTCTTTTTCTCCTCCTCCTCTTCCCTCTCCTCTCTCCTTTTCTCCTCCTCCTCTCTCCTTTTCTCCTTTCTCCTCCTCTCTTCTTTTTCTCTTTCTCTTTCCCTCTCAATCTCATTCTCTATTTCCCTCCTATTCTCCTCTCTTTCCTGCTCTTCATCCCTCCTTTCATCATCTCTTCCTTCCTGTCCACCTTCTATACAATATACTCGAAGAGATGCAATCTCTTCCCTTAGGGTCTCATTTTCCTCCCTGGACTTCCTAAGTTCCTCATTCAGCCTCTTAACCTCTTCATTTGCCTCATTCAGTACAACTTCTGCTTGAAGTCATTTTGTCTTCAACATTGCAAACTACAATTCTTCCCGTAGTGGGTCCCGAGGGATGCTGCAGTCCCTCAATTGCAGCCTAGGTTCGCTGCTTGTTGACTGGCAATCACTATTGGTTCGTAGGGTTGGCTGAGTTTTTTCAGCCTGACCAATGATTTCCCTCTCTTTCTGAGTCAGGGTCGCCGACTCAGTCTTATTGAAGTCTCCCTCGTAAATTTTTGAAAGGGTGATACCCCTTTCCTCCCATTTCTTCAGGATGAGCCGTTTTCCAAACATGCTCGACCAACGATTCCACCTAGGATGGCCTCCCATTTTAGGCTTTGCCAGGTTGAACTTCTCGCACAGCCATACCAAATAAAGAATAAGCGAAACTTAAAAAGGAACAACTTGAACTTAAAAAGGAACAACTTCAACATAAAAAGGAACAAACGAAACTTAAGAATGACAAACTAATCTTAAAAAGGAACAACTTCAACTTAAAAAGGAACAACTTCAACATAAAAAGGAACAAACGAAACTTAAAAAGGAACAACTTGAACTTAAAAAGGAACAACTTCAGCTTAAAAAGGAACAAACGAAACTTAAAAAGGAACAAACGAAACTTAAAAAGGAACAAGCGAAACTAAAAAAGGAACAACTTCAACTTAAAAAGGAACAAACGAAACTTATAAAGGAACAAGAGAAACTTATAAAGGAACAACTTGAACTTAAAAAAGAACAACTTCAACATAAAAAGGAACAAACATCACTTAAAAAGAAACAAGCGAAACTTAAAAAGGAACAAGCGAAACTTAAAAATGAACAACTTCAACTTAAAAAGTAACAAACGAAACTTAAAAAGGAACAAGCGAAACTTATAAAGGAACAACTTCAACTTAAAAAGGAACAGACATAACATAAAAAGGAAAAAGCGAAACTTAAAAAGGAACAAGCGAAACTTAAAAAGGAACAACTTGAACTTAAAAAGGAACAACTTCAACATAAAAAGGAAGAACTTCAACATAAAAAGGAACAAACGAAACTTAAAAAGGGCAAACGAATCTTAAAAAGGATCAACTGTAACAGAAAGTAAATTTTTGAACATAAAAAGGAACAAGCAAAACATAAAAAGGAACAAACAAAACTTAAAAATGAACAAGCGAAACTTAAAAAGGACAAACGAATCTTAAAAAGGATCAACTGTAACAGAAAGGAAATTCTTGAACATAAAAAGGAACAAGCGAAACATAAAAAGGAACAAACGAAACTTAAAAAGGAACAAGCGAAACTTAAAAAGGAACAGACATAACATAAAAAGGAACAACTTCATTACCTGTAGTACAACAACACACCCCTCGACGTATCCCCTTCTTAAAATAGAAGAACCGGTAGATCTCCTATCGCGTAGATCCCGGTTTGCCTTCTTCAGGCCCCTCACAAGTGCCTGGTGAACAGCCTCGGCCCACGCGTACTTGTGTAGCCTAGTGAAGTCGGCCAAGTGGTCGAGGAACCAAATTTTGGTTCGAAGGGTGCCATCGCTGAACAAAAAATGGCTGAAGATGTAACAAATGAGTAGCCGAACGTACTTCTCCTCCTCATCAACCAAATATCTCGTAGCCATCATCTGGGCAGATAGTTGGGTGTTGTTCAGAATCTCCCCCTGTCGGGTTGCGACTTCCTTCGGCTGCATTCTGACAGCCTTCCCATGTAATCTGAGCCCCAAAATTAGGGCAACGTCTTCAGCGGTGAAGTGTACTACCCCAGAGCCGATCCTCAACCCCACCTCCTCGGGGTCATAGTGTTCCACGAACCAGTCGATAATGTCATTATCGACAGGAACGTTGGAGAGGTTGATGAAGTGACCGAAGGGTGTAGCCCGGAAGGCATCTTTCTCTGCGTCCCTCAACTTCCCAAAGACCTTCTCTATTGGGGTCCACGAACATTTGGAGGGCTGGAAGTAATGCGTAGAAGCCTAGGAAGACATCAACCGTATGAGAACAATCCTTTTTAGAGTATCGCAATTCAATGTTACGGTAAAAACGACAAACCTGGTGCACCACAACCCCCGAAATAGAAGCTTGAAGTGTAGAATCCATTTGGTCGACGGATATCTAGGGTTACGGTGAAGAACTGGGGTGATGAATCGGAGAAAAGTTGAGAAAGGGAATGTGAGAAAGATCAGAAACGTTTTTGGTTTTCTTTCGCAAGTCGGGATGTGAACATGCGTGTCTGATGTCCCTTCCCGGTCTTATCGATACGTCAGAGAAGGAACCGTCGCACGAAAGCCGCAGCTGTTTTCCCATTTTTCGAAAAAACGCGCGCTTTTATTTTCGCTGATTGGGCAGCTGACTGGACTGCTGACTAGATGCCACGTAAGTCGCGTCCTGGACGCGCGCGTCTGTGTATAAGAACCCTAAGACAATTCAACAAACTTGAAGTACTCTAAGGTCATCAATAACCGTGTACGGGCTACCTCTAGGTGCCCTGGTAAATTTCCCTTAATGACCGTCCAAGGGTGTCGCCCGGGAAAGAGTGCTTGTTAAGGGCCCTCTAAGTTTCTAACTTATTGATTGAAGCAATCATGAATATGCAAGGTATTCTAAAATAGTGTAAGTTATCATAGTTGTGTTATTAATTTTTTATGTTATCATCTTTCTTTATGAAATGGTAATGGTAATGAAATGTTGGGAGAAATGGATTAATTTGGTATATCAGCCAAACTTTTTCTCCTTATGTCTCAGCCACTTTTGACTTTTCTTATGTCCACCTCCCGTTTTCTTTTGTGAGTAATTAAATTTCTTGTTTGGATGTTGCTTGATTAGTTTGTCAGCCTATGCATGTCTGCATCTGTCTGAGTATATACTTTATAAATGTGTGGTCCATTTTTTGTGGGAGTTAGTTGAGGTGCAGACCATGTTGTTGGCCAAATCTTTGTCAGTTAATACAACTTCTCATGTTCTCCATGTGTCTTTTAGCTTTTTCTCTGTTGGGAAGACCCCTTAATTATCATAAAATAGTTTGTTCTTACTTAAATCTATTTTTACGCCGAATATGCTAGATTGGTTTCAAACATGCATATTTGTCTGATACTCCATTAATTAAGATGTTCACTTGCACATGCAAAATGTTGCTCCTTAAAAGATGGATGTACCAAAATTAAAGATGATGTAGCTCGATTTTATAGAAAAAATAAAAATATCTAATCTAGTACCATCTAAAACTAGAATAACAGGACCAAAATCACACGTTTTTCTCTTTGTTTATACTTTTTAATGAGTTCTGGTAGTTGTAGAAGTTAAGCACTTAAGCTCAATCAATAAGTTAAGAGTTGTACAACCATATTTATAAAATCCCATTGAAAGACAAGAACTCAAGAACAAAACCATGATCAAGCTCACAATTTAAAGCATTTATCCTTTTTGGAAGTACTATGTAACTAACTCTCTTTGTTCGTTGATTTTGATTGGATTAAGTTAGAAATTATATTTCATACGTGTTTTTTTTGCAAAAAGCAAATGTTTTTGAAAGAATTGTAGTTAAATCTCAAACAACTTATACTGACGTTGAAATCGATAACTGAGTCTGATTAATCGAAGACTAAGAATCTATTTTTAAAGTTTGTATATACGGAGAGAGAGAAGTTGGTATAATATCTATTTTGTGACAACTGGATGGATGATTGCAAGTTGCAACAACTCCGGAAATGGTGGCCACCCACCATATACGCTTGTTGCGGGGGTGATTGATTTGGAAAAAAATATTTGTTGTCAGTGATTGATTCTAGAAGCTGAAGTTCGATATTTTTGTTCGTAATTAAAGTTATAGTTTCAACTTTCAAAGTTGTTTTAAATTTACCCAAAAAAGTTTGTTTTAAATTGATAGAGTCCATTTGTTTTTTTACTGTACGTGTATCTGCATACTTTCCTGCAAACTAAAAGGTTGTAATTCTCTTTGTCTAGTGTCTTAGTGGTGCAAAGTTTTTAATTCTATATCAAAAGATGTTACTTCGTTTCGAACTGAACTTGGTGATACAAAAAAAAATGTTCGATTTGGACCTTTTTGTCTTCTGGATCTCACAAGGTCAGTAAAAATGTTACTTCGATTGATCACCTAATTTACATAAACTACAGAAGGTCAATAAACCTTCAAAAATTAGATTGTCGACCAACATGACTTCTCCGAAGATCATGAAATCGTTTAACATCAAAATTAGCAGCCTTCATGAGACGTCTCTGCTTGTTTGCAAATCTTACTTGAAAAACACCCTCGAAGGACGGATCCTTTGAGGTTCTAAGGAAGAAGAAGTATCCAACCATGAAGTAGAACGAAGCGACGTAGAAACATATTGGCTCCATCACGTCCCATGTAAGTTCCCAAAACGTGAGCCTCATGAATCCCAGTGTTTGAGCTCCCATGAGTCCAAACCCCAACCATAGCTCTCTTTTAACTCTTGCATTCGCTTTCTCGTCTATCTCCGTCTTCTTCTTCTCCATCTCCCTGAGCTCTTCTTCTCTCTTGTGCTCCTCCTTTTCGTCGTGGCTCGATGTTATGTGGTTGTTTATGTGCCAAGGTATCATGCCCTCGATTGCTCGTGCTACCTGAACAAATTCATCCTTTTGCTTTTCGTAAAAATGTTTTTATTTGTTTTGTTATTCTATATATGGTGAGTTAATTTGGTAATGAATCTAATATATCATTAAATCATGCTTGATAAGTTGTAATCAGTTTTAACTTAGCAATTTGGATATCATGATACATATAACGAGATGATACGTGAATCAAATTTCTTAATTGTATAGTTTTAAATAATGGCTTGAATGCATTTTTTTCTTCCTTCTATTGAAGTTCTATTCGATTGGTCCAAATAAACATTAGCATACGACATGTTTCCCAGAGATTGGATATCAAATTTTAGTCTTAATTCTAAGGTTATAATAATTTACCAACTATATTGGTCGGGAACGACCATCCATATGCTATCTACAAAAGATAATTACCACATAATTCAATATGACTATCAAATGAAGTAGTCCAAACCATTTCAAACGTTTTGACTAAGACCAGTGTGCCGTAACGTTATTTAGTTTAGCTTCTCAAGTAGATTTACATGAATCAATTTGTCTCTCTAGTACATATATTAGTCATTAAGTTTCTCTATATATCTTATTCTTGCAATTCTATTTTTTTAAGTAAAGATCAAGTGATGTCAATTTTTTAATAAATCCGGTACATACAACCATTAATGACTCCAAACCTCTACATAGGAAATTCATATATAGATTCTCTACTAAACATAGTCTGGTACCTGTTGTGGCCGGAGAAGAACAACGTTCCCTAGAACGATAACCTCGCCGGACTCGTCCAAACATTTAGCCACCTCAATTCCATGCTCAATACCACTGCCGCCGCCACGACAAATCTCTAAGAATTCATTGTATGTCATGAAATCCTTCTTTACTCCGCTCAACCTCGCCTTCACCTCTCCCACTCGCGATACTCTAAGAAGCCTCCTCACGTCGGCCGCCGATATCGGAAAAACCCCATTCCTAGAACTCATGTCTAGGGTGGTGGGAATGCGCCCGAGGAACGGGTCTAAGGTGGAAGTGGCTCGGGTTTGTTGGAACCAATAAAGGGTCTTTTTCACGTCGGTTGGTCGAGGTGATCTGGAGAAGCGAAGGAGGTTTTGAATTAGGGTTTTAGGTAGAGACATTGGCTTAATGGCTTCTTAATTTGAACACACTATATATATATATATATATATATATATTTTGATTGATTTGGTTTGGTTTGTGTTAATTTGTTTTTGAGTTGTTAGGATGAGAAATGTTGTTGGGCGGTTTTATAGCTAGTGAGAGGTTGGAATCTGAGACAGATTCCAAACTCCAACTGGAGGGAATCTTAGATCCGAATCTTCTTTTTTTATACAGTGGAGCACATTGATATATTTGTCTTTTAATTTTGGATTCTTAAAAAAGAAGATTCTTGAAGCTCAAATCTTTACCATTTAATACTCCCAACTTCCAATATTGTTTATATAAAACGCTTTAAGTAGCCATTGTTATATATCACTTCTAATAGTGTTTCTTGTGTTTTTTTCTCAATAATATTAATTGAGATTATTCTTTTTCTAACTGTTCTTGTTGCTAATAATATATATTTCAACATGTGCCTATCAAGAAAAGGATATCATAAAATAGGTTTTCATTCATGTACTGTTTTCAAGAAATAATTAGGTGGAATAAAAATATGAAGTGGTTTAAGCACACGTCAGTACACAAAAAAATTGAAAAACAAATGAAAGTTATGCTTTAGAAAATAATGGAATTAGAGCTTGATATATACTTGAAAGCTGATGTTGCGCTTTTTTTATTCTAATTCTCAGAAAAGCAAGTAACTTCATTAAGAAGACCCAATAACAACTAAGAGTTCGAAAGCAAAATACATGGGATTCTAAAAAAAGACAACCAGAATCCACCTTGGAGAACAACTGAAGAGGTTGGATTCTGTATTATTTGGATATCATCACACATCACTTTTGCCAAATCTTACCTCATTTGCCAGCTTAATTACCCCAAAGGAAACGTAAGTGCATGTGATATTGGTGTATGCATGCTGTTATAGATTGATATATCTTCCAGACTAGAAGCTACAAAATATGGGAAAACAAAAACATATATATTAATTAACAACATCAAATTAATTAATTTTGTACATGAAAACCTTAAGAATCATGATATCACGCTAGCTACTAGAAAAAGGGCAACCCCGACGGCAGTATTTTCTCCCAACGCCCCCACTTTGTCGGTCGGACTTTTGCCGACGAATTTTCAGGCATTTTCGAGACGAATGTCCGTCAGAAAACTCATTTTTCTACAAGTGTCAAACAATTGTATGCATGAAAAAGATTTCGGTTACAAAGAATTTCTAATGGTGTTGTTGGAACTACTTTCGTAGGAATCATATTTAGAATGTACACATGCGCTCCCACCATGATGCAACAAACATCCAGCTTAAATGTAATCTACATTCTTAAAAGTAGATTCTTTTGTGTTCTTATTCTAGTTGTGTTTCTTCTTTATCTCTTAAAATCCAAAAGGAATCAGAGTACGTAGATGAGAATATAGCTAGAATCCAGTTAGGATTCTCACCATCCTCAAGTGGATGCATGGTGTCAATTAACCAACTTTATTAACATATAATTTTTTTTCCTAAAGTCTTGTCGTATTGACATTTCACAATAATTTTAACTTGTTTGCATAGATAACCTTCCAGATATTTCTAAGTTTTTTTGTGTCATCCACGTTGAAATGGATATAGCAACTTTATCTATTGTAATCACAATGAACTTATTATAAACACACATTTCATATAATCAACAATTCATTGCTGTGATAATTTACATATAATGAATTACTTTATCGACATGCGTGATCACAAATCTAAAAGCCAAAAGATACCACACTTAAGGCTGTCGTGCAAACATTGGGTAGTCATGGGATTATTATTATTTTCGGTATAACTCCATGCATAATTGAACTTTGGAATATTGGTTGATATGAGAGTGGATGCAATCCAACATATATTGGATACCATATTGATTGATATGAGAGTGATAGCACACATCACACAAATATAGTTGGGGAATATATGTAAATAAAAGAGACATAAAATATATGTGGATGAGAGTGGGATATGCAGTACTTTGGAGGAGCTAATGACATCATTAGCTGAATAAAGCTTTATTTCATTATTGAATAATTAATTCTGGGAATAACGATAGATTCTAGCAAGTATAAGTGCAACTTCATTTGTTTCTAATCTGTGATTCATGATGAAAAATAACCCAAAATAAGAAGAAGAAAAAAAATGAGAAATACGAGATTTAAGTTTCAATGATCTTTATGTTTTGATACTCATGGAGTCCAGTAGATTATAATCACATGGGTAGAAGAAAAAAATAGTTCTACGTTATCAAATAGTACAATTGAGAGTGATCGAGTTTAAGTGCAAATTAGATGGACCCATAAAATATAACTAAACCAATTTTAATTGTTAAGCTGAAGTAGTCTAATTAAGGATAAGATACCACAGAAAAATTATGCTTCTAGAATGCAAGACCAACTTGGTAATAGATTCTAACGATATCTAGATCTGTTTATTTGAGTGTATATGAGCTTAATAAAGGCTGCTTGATTCTTGTGCAAGTGTGGAACACATATGTGCTTAGTTCGATTATATATTCTGCTCATCTTAGAGCAGAAATAACAGCACCTGGGCTACCCCCAGGCGTCCTGTACTCTCTCTCCGCCACGTCAGCTTCTCTTTCTGCCACATCAGCTCACCCAACCCACCCAAAAAACACTCTTACCCATGTCCGGGCTACCCCACCCACCCTACACTCTCTTTCCTCCACATCATTTCTTAATTAAACATTTTAATTTTCACACAACATTCAACAAATTACATTTTATATAATTCTAATAACATTACAATTCTATTTTAACTCACCCATATTGTTAATAATTACTGTTAAATCACGAAATTATTATTAAATATTACGGACCCACCTCAGTGGAAGCATGATTAAAGTGCACGCATGATATTATACCATACTATTAAACCACATCGATAGGTCGTTCGGGGGTCTCGCTCCCCGGTGAGCGAGCGACATTCCACCTCGCCGGTGAGGTGGCGGGGGTGACAAGGGGGCAGCGACTCCTGGAATTTTTTTAGATTTTGAAATTGTTGGTTCTGAAAATTTCTTAATTTTAATCACTTACAAAAAATTATTACCCCACATTTATAACAAACACCCAATCCATTAATAACAAAGCATCCACTAAATAAAAAAAATTTAAAAAAAATCACCCAATGGGAGGGGGACACGTGTCCCCCACCCTTGGGCGCCCAGGACGCCCAACGCCCGAGCACGCGCCCGGGCGGGCGTCCCGGGCGGGCACCCAACCCGTTAACAGGGGTGCGCCCGAGCGCCCGACCAGGGTGCCCGGGCGGGGCACCCCGTTAAGGGTGCCCTCGTGGAAGATATTGCAATACAAATTGAGTTGTTTTGTAGTCAGATAGAAAGTTAGAAAAATGAAATCTTTATATTAAAATTCGTTTTTACTTGATCACATGAATTCAAGTTTTGCAAATTGAATTTGATTAAGGAACCTCACCCACTACTAACATATGGTACAACATTGCTTTCATGTTCATGGACCTCGTGGTAGTTGTGCAAAGATTCATATCTCCAGTAACTTTGTTCTGCTGGAATATTTTGCACTAAAATAAAGATCTTGGTAATTTGGAAGTAGGGAACTACAACTTTCATGTAATTGCATAATTGCATTTTTATGGTTGGAAATCAAATTCAAGGAAATCTTTGGCGTTTTTTAAGGTTGAGGTACCTTATTTATTTTGATTTATATAAGGGAAAGGACAATTTGTAATTTACATCCTTCCCAATAAAATTGTTGAGTCGCAATTGGATCCATATGGTTTTTGCCCATAAGAAAAATAATTTGGTAAATTGATAATTTGTAGTTTATTTTAGATACACTTCATTGTGGGTGTGCTTTGGACTTTAGAGAGTTATTAATCTTGAAAGATTGCTTTCTTAATCCATCTTGCTGGCGAAGGTTGGCATTTATTCTTTAGTTAGCTAACGACTATGGCAGTAATATTTAATCTATTGATTCTATAATATCTTTATTAAATGCTCTTCAAACCCAAATTGAATATTGAAGGTATAACTGTTGAGAATGTCGGCTATACTGATGTTTGTTTTGTTTTCGAAAGCAAGTTAGTTTTGCATTAATAAAAGGGAACACTAGGTTAGTTCTAGTATGTATGCAAGCCGTCTGACTTCAAACAATACTGGGTTAGTTCTAGTATGTATGAAAGCCACATTAATTATCTCATGTTTTTTCTGTCTTTCTCTTGTGAAAAACTATTTGTTACATAAGGTAATGAGCATGTATGAATAAAATTATATCGAGAGATGTTATTGGTTTTCAGATGAGATCACTTGACCACCAGATTCAAACCCCACATACTTTTTCATGTTATCAAATTGTTATATAGAACTAGACTCGGACCACGACTTACTAACAATTAGATCAAACACGACCCGCCCGCACGCATCCTTATTCCTTAACCATATCTTGATCAGGAAATTAAACCTTCGTATTTGGTCCTAATCTCATGTAAGTAAGGATCCGTCTTGAATCAAATTCTGCTAATCAAAATTTCTAAAATTCAATCAACTCTTTTTGCAAGTAAAATTTTCATAATCAGTTCCCAAACTAGTCATTACCTCAGCGTGAGCATCACATTTTTTTTAAGGAATCAAAATCCGATTATCAAACGTGATTTCCAACTAATCCCAAGTTTCACAAATAACAAAAATCACCATTTACCAAGAAATACAACTAAATCAATCCAATCTTTAATAATATAATTATTTTCTTATTTATTCTATCTAGGCTACTACTCGTTCAATTTTAAATCTCAGACATCTTTTTAACTTGTAAATGTGACTATTAGACTTTAACGTCTGCTTTTAACTATTACAAGACTAATAATTTGACAACTAAGACGCTCAATAACGTACAAGAGTGTGCGAGTAGACCTAGAAGTGGCGTATGAAAATGAGATGCAAGAGCGCACCGAAAATAGTATGTGTGGAGGTGAGGTGGTTAACTTGTTCTACCGAAATATTATTTTGTTGTAAAATCGTGTGGACGGATCTCAAGAAATTAGGTTATACATGGGCTTACGTAACTACTCAGATTCGTGGTCGTACCATTTTCTTTTATATTATTTCAAAAAAAAAATAAGACACCCAAATTGAGCATAATATCGTAAACTTTAAAAAAGCAACAAGAATATACCCATCAAAGTATATTATTTAGAGGAAAATTTCAAAATAATATATATTTTTTTTTTTTTTTTACCAAAATAGACATCAATCAAAAGTATTTGTCAAACTAGACTCGCTGCCACCACGTGGTGACACGTGGCGGAGGTGAGTTTTGTTTTTTTGTGCATATAAAACTCGGTATTATCAGTGTCGAGTTCTACTTGGGAGAACTCGACACTGGTGATGCCGAGTTCTATTTAGCAAAACTCGGCATCACCAGTGTCGAGTTCTCTCTGGTTTTTTATTGCCCAACACTTCATATTCCCGGGACACCAAATGTGAAGTGTTGACATTTGCATGTCTGCCACTGCAAACTGCTAGTACATGTGAATATGGAACGTGCATTGCAATTATGTATCCACAAGTGCAAGTAATAACTCATTCTTCAAATTTCACGAGGTATTTTTTCTGGTCATTGACTTCAACGTGGTACATCAGCTCGTGGTATCAAGTTACTGTATGTGTTCTGGTCAGATTGTTGTTTGCCGTCACCACGGTGTGGACTGTCGGTACATATGTTTCATTCAACGACTCGACGACATCCCTTCTTTTAACAAAGAATTTGTTCAAACGGAGAAATGTCATCAAAATCATGGTTGTAATTGACATAACGCGTGCCCCTCGTAAGACATTGTTGAAGCTTTCTGACATGTTTGTTGTCATACATCCGAAACGTCGACCCCCGTCGTGACAACAAGTTCATCTTTCCAAAGGACATTGATGCTGAATCCACTCGTATACCGGTTTATGCTCCTCTGCAATAGTCTTCATTAACTCTTCAAATTTCATAAATGAATGAGTTTTACCCTCTTCGTAAAACTTGATTTGTCTCAATCTTTCCTTGCAATTTCGATGTTTAGCAAGATTTGCTTTCATGTGTCGAAGACAGAATCGATGTACATGCCCCTCCGAATGTGGAAATGCGGCTCGCACACAAGCGTTTATTCCCGAAAATCTGTCAGTGATAATACACAAATCGGGTCGCCTTGTAACTCTACTTGCCAGCAATTGAAGGAACCACGTCCACGACTCTGTATTCTCGCTCTCTACAACAGCAAATGTCAAAGGGAAAATTCTGTTGTTTGCATCTGTGCCCACAACAATTAGCAATAAACATTTATATTTGCTATAGAGGTGTGTTCCATCCACACTGAACGGTAGAACAAACTAACAATACTACAAATAACATCATCACATTCTAAACATCGAAGTAACGACGTATTTCTCAACATCGAAAGTCACATACATTATTACTCAATTTTTAAGACTAAAAAAATCAAACTTCAATTCTCACATACATTCAAACTCACGTACATTTAAACTCAAATAAATCATTTTTTAAGTTTACATTCATTCAAAGTAACATACATTCAAACTAAAATAACAACAAAAAATCTAATTTTAATCACAATAATCAAACTTAAATTCAACTATTTTTAAGATTACTACCGTAGACCTACAATCAACAAAACTAAAATCAATAATCAACTAACAAACAAGAAATAAAACATTTTGCCTAAAAATCCAAAATCGAAATCGAGTTTGCACCAAAACGAGTTCCTAAACCAACAAAATACTACAATCATACATAAAACAACAATGTATATCATCCTTATACATAAAAAGACAAGAAAATGGTGGAAAACGAAAAAAAATTGAAACCCTAACCTTAAAATGCGAGAACTCGGCGGAGGGGGAGAGGGGGCATCAGGCTGTTTTTATATCCCGACGGAACTCGACGTTTGTAACGTCGAGTTCTCTTTTTTTAAGTGAACTCGGCGTTACAAACGCCGAGTTCTGCATATTCAACTCGGCATCTAAGATGTTGAGTTCTATGTAAGACATTGTTCTCCTGGTCGTCTAACTGTCTCATGCACGATCTGAGCGCCAGGAGAACAGTTCAAATAGAACTCGGCACTCCCAGTGTCGAGTTCTGTTTGAATCGCTTCTCTTGTCAACTCACGTTGAGTGGAAAATCTCAAGTGTTGGGCAATAGAAAACCAAGTAGAACTCGGCATCACCAGTACCGAGTTCTACTTGGGAGAACTCGACAGTGGTGATGCCGAGTTTTCTATGAACAAAAAAATAAAGGGAAATGTTTTATGAACGCAGCGCGTCACGGACGCGCTCTACGTGGACATCCATGTCAGCCCTTACGTGGCCAAAGCATGAATGTTTTTTTGTTTTTTCTTCCTGATGTCCACTCAAATCACATTAAATACGTTTCAACTCAACATGTTCTCTCTCTCCACCCAAATACAAATATGATGACACTCTTTCTTTCTTCTTCATTCTTTCTCTCCAGAATAAATCACCATTTCTAGCAAGATATTATGTCGAAGAAGCGTCTGATGCCGACTCCCAGGATTCTTCACAACGTAAGCAGCGTGAATGGGACGGTGCGAAGACTTCCCGATGTTCTTGTCAGCGTTAGCATCGTGAATGTGACGATCCGGTGGTGAAGACTTCGCACTACAACATCTTTGCTGCATTGTTGGAGTGCCCATGACAGAAAAAGAAGGAAGAAGAAAGAAAGAGTGTCATCGACCGTCTCATTCACGCTGCTTACGTTGTGAAGAACCCTGGGAGTCGGCATCAGACGCTTCTTCGAAATAATATCTTGCTCGAAATGGTGATTTATTTCGGAGAGAGGTACAACGCTCCGTGGTGAAGACTTACGTCTGTTCGGTTTATGTCGTACATCTCTCCGTAATAAATCACCATTTCGAGTAAGATATTACGTCGAAGAAGCGTCTGATGTCGACTCCCAATGTTCTTCACAACGTAAACAGTGTGAATGAGACGATCATGTTTAAGTCTTACATCTTCTTTCCGATTTACTGGGAAAATATATATTATCTTTGTAATTTGTGTGTGTTTGTATTGTTTGTTTGTGTGTGATTTACTGGGAGAAGATATATTAATTTTGTAATTTTTGTGTGTTTGTGTTTGTGCTTGTATTGTTTGTTTGTCTTTGTGCTCTCATTGTATCTTATTGTGTAATAGTTATCATCAATAATATGTACCATCAATATCTCATTGTGCTCTCATTGTATCTACATAAACATGACAAACTTTCTACATAAACTGGACAAACATTCTACATAAACAGGACAAACTTTCTACATAAACAGGACAAACTTTCTACATAAACTGGACAAACATTCTACATAAACAGGACAAACTTTCTACATAAACAGGACAAAACATGACAAACTTTCTACATAAACATAACAAGCTTTCTACATAAACAGGACAAAACAGGACAAACTTTCTACATAAACATGACAAACTTTCTTCCTAAACCGGACAGGAACTACACTTATTCCGGACAGCAAATACACTTATTCCGGACAAACTTTCTGTTCCGTTTCTGAACACACTTTCTTCTTATTCTGGACAACTACACTTATTCCGGACTGCAAATACACTTATTCCGGACAACAAATACACTTATTCCGATTCCGGACTGCAAATACACTTATTCCGGACAACAAATACACTTATTCCGGACAAACTTTATGTTCCGTTTCTGGACACACTTTATTCTTAAACCGGACAACAAATACACTTATTCCGGACAACAAATACACTTATTTCGGACTGCAAATACACTTATTCCAGACAGCAAATACACTTATTCCGGACAAACTTTATGTTCCGTTTTTTGACACACTTTATTCTTAAACCGGACAACAAATACACTTATTCCGGACAACAAATACACTTATTCCGATTCCGGACAGCAAATACACTTATTCCGGACAGCAAATACACTTATTCCGGACAAACTTTATGTTCCGTTTCTGGACACACTTTATTCTTAAACCGGACAACAAATACACTTATTCCGGACTACAAATACACTTATTCCGGACTGCAAATACACTTATTCCGGACAAACTTTATGTTCCGTTTCTGGACACACTTTATTCTTAAACCGGACAACAAATACACTTATTCCGGACTGCAAATACACTTATTCCGGACAGACACATAACGTAAACAGGACAAACACATAATGTAAACTGCACACACACATAAAGTAAGCTAGACAAATTAAGTTGATCCAACGTAAAACTTAAAAACAAATATTTTATTATGATAAGTGTGGGCTCTGCACGAATAATGAGACTGCACGATGTCTTAGGGTCTGCACACTGTCTTATCTGTGTATTGGGAAATGAATCGTTCAACTTAAAGAACTGGCGTTTTTTAAAAAGACCAAAACGCGCGAAGAGAAATTTCGTTGACTGGACGCTGACTCAAAGAAAATATCTGAGCTGTACAGATCCACGTAAGGCGCGTCCGTGACGCCCGCGTGTCTATCACGGCTCTAAAAATAAAATTCGCCGCCGTCACGTGGTGGTAGCGACTAGCTAGTGTAATTTTACAAATATTTTTTATTATTAAGGTGACAAAAAAAAAATTTTTTTTTTTTTTTTTGAGGTCCAGACTAGATCCCAACAACACGGGATCAATCACCCCAACTCCACGTGTCACGATCTTCACCCTCCATCTTCCTTTTTCCATTTCCCCACCTCCTTCCCACCAACCCACACCTTTCCGGGTCTCCGATGAGGAAGCGCGGCGGCGTAGCGGTGGAGACGGCGGCGGAGACGGGGGGGAAGCGGAAGAGGCTGTGGAAGAAGGTGAAGCACCAGCTTGTGGAGTACCACTCGTTGCCGGATTACCTCAAGGATAATGAGTATATTGTTGGGTATTACAGATCGGAGTGGCCTCTCAAGCAGATCTTCCTCAGTATTTTTTCCATCCACAACGAGACCCTCAACGTTTGGACGTAAGGACTCGGATGGAAAGATTGGATTTTGATTGGGGATTGTTTGTAGGTTTTTGGGGTTTGGATTTGGGTAGGTTTTGGTTTGGGATTTGATTGTGTGTTTTCTTAGGTTTTTGATTTGGTAGGGGATTTGCATGTTACTTTTGAACGTAGTGATTCGGATGGAAAGATTGGATTTTGATTGGGGATTGTTTGTGGATTTTGGGTTGATCGTGTAGTTTTTTAGTTTTTTTCTTTTTGAATTTGATTTTTTTGATTCGCTTTGGAGTTCTGGATGGTGATGTTCGTTTTGGTTGGAAAGATTGGATTTTGATTGGGGTTTTTTGTGAGTTTTTGGGGGAATTGGGTAGGTTATAATTTGATTTATTATTTTTTTTGGCAAGATTAGATTTTGACTGGGGAATCTTTTTGTGGGTTTGGGGTGTTTGGACTTGGGTAGGTTTTGGTTTGGGATTTGATTGTGTGTGTGTGTTTTTTTAGTTTTTGATTTGGCGTCTTTTGGTTTGTTTCTGTTGCGAAGAATTGGGTTTTGGAGTTTTGGGTTGGAAAGATTGGATTTTGATTGGGGGTCCTTTGTGGGGTTTTGGGGTTTGGTTTTGGGTAGGTTTCGGTTTGGGGTTTGATGGTGTGGTTTTTTTAGTTTTCGATTTGATATGGAGCTTGCATGTTACTCTTTGGCTTCTTTTGCCTTTTCTTTTCTCTGAAGAATTGGGTTTGGGGGTTTCATTTGGGAATTCGGGTTGGAAAGATTGGATTTTGATTGGTTTTGGATCCTTTGTGGAATTTAGAGATTTGGTTTTGGGTAGCTTTTTGTTTGGGGTTTGATCGGGTGTTTTTTTAGTTTTTGTTTTGGTTTGGGTTTTGCATGTTACTTATTGTCTTTGTTTGGCTTGTTTTTGCCGTCAAATTGAGTTTTTTAGTGCTAATAATTTTGCAATGCTGAAATGATTAAGACTTGAACTGTGCGCATGTTAAATGTAAAGTTGATGTTTAATGGATTCACAGTGGTTTCCGACTTTCCGTTATACAGCACTTATTTAGTACAAAATACGGAAATATTATTACCATTTCTTCCAACTTTTTCCCAGTTTATCATCCCAATTAGGACATAGGGATTAGGGATGGTATGATGCTTCGTCATAATGCTCATTTAGTGATTTGGTCTCAATGGCATGCCAGTAGTGTGTATTTTTCTTTCTATGGAAGATTGAGAAGTTTGTGCTAGTTGGTTTCGCAAACTATTCACTAGTTACAACACCGATTTAACTGATACACTTACCGATAGGTTGTGTCCTTGTAGATGATTTTTGCCATTATATTTTGTGTATTGCATTGTTACAGTCTTTTGAAATGATATGTGGATTGATGTTGTTCTTACCTTTGCGTTTCGTTTGGGATTTTTTTCAAGGCCGATAATGTCCTGAAATTAGCATGCAGATACGGTAAACTTTTAGCTATTATTTTATATGTTTGTTGGTATTCATGGTTAAAGATTCCTGTCTGAAATAAAATCTGAATCTGAAACTAAAATGCTTCATAACATATGAAGCTTCCATGCAATTGAAGTATGGATGCCATTAGCAAATGATCCTAATATGGTAACAACTAACAAGCGTGGCAGTAGTGATTATAATTAGGGTATGGATTTATATAAAAACTCCATTCTGTGAGATGCGTACAATAATTTTCATTGATTATAATTAGGGTAAGAATTTATACAAACTAATTATTCAGTAGGTCACCAATGTAAGAGAGCTGCAACAATAATGAGCTCAAAGAAATGCCTACGATAATGTTCGGCGAACTATTGTGTTCCGTCAGAGATGTTAAGTTTATCCCTTTAAGTGATTTGTTATTAGTAAAACATCTGAGTGTCCTGCTCCTGCGAAAATGTGGTAACTTCCACCTTTTATAACGTATCTTTTCTAATGTTTCAGGCATTTGATTGGATTCTTTATTTTTCTTATTCTGACCATATACACTGCAATGAAGATTCCGAAGGTTATGGATTTCCACTCTCTGCAGCATTTGCAGGATACCCTGAGAAACGCTGATTTGCACAAATTACAAGAAGACCTTTTGACTTGCCTTCCATCAATGCCACACATGACTGATTTGCACAGATTAAGAGAAGATCTGAGAACCGCTTTCCCTTCATTAGGTTCTTTGCCATCAATACCTGGCTGGCATCTTTTGGAACTCCTCAGCAATTGCTTGACGCAACATTTTTCCAGTTCTAACAGCACCGAGTTGTGTGTTATGGTAATACTTATCTTCTTTGTCTCACTAAAAGTCAGGGTAACCAATAAAGCTTGTTCATAGTTGTTATATGTGGTCATTTCATACTTGTTTTGAAATTAGTATTTTTTATTAGTCGTTTTATTAATCACATGAAGAAGAAAGTTGCAATTAGTTTGATATTAATCACATGTTACTTCTCGAGCACACACCTAACAAAGTTTATCGATTAATCGTTACATATTGCGTTTCACATAATCGTATCAAGCGACAACATACTCATGTCAGGGAAATCATATCTACCATATTATGCATAATCTGGAGAGGGTTTGCTATACAAAAACATAATATGTTGATATCCTCGTGCTAACATTTTCTTTCCTTCACTTTCTAGTAAACTTCAATTTATTAGAGCTTACAACATATGCTAACTCTATCAATTTCGTGCAAATATTGCAAGTCATGTGCGATTGTGTCAAGCCCCTGTCAAACTTCCTCTCTTTTTAAATTGTTTTTTTGTTTGTTCGGTAAAAATGCAGCAAAATATGAAGGAGGAACTTGCCAACATGATGGCACCATCAGCTATACGACCAATCTCGCGCTGGCCGTTTTTTGCATTTCTGGGTGGTGCTATGTTCTGCCTCCTCTCAAGCAGTATATGTCATCTTTTCTCCTGCCACTCGCAGCGTGTTGCGTACATCATGCTCCGACTTGATTACGCTGGCATTGCGGCTCTAATTGCGACTTCCTTCTACCCTCCTGTCTATTACTCTTTCATGTGCAACCCCTTCTTCTGCAACCTCTACTTGGGCTGCATCACAGTCATCGGCATTGCAACCATAGTTGTCTCGCTTTTGCCAGTTTTCCAAAACCCAGAGTATCGTTGCATCCGGGCTGGTCTCTTTTCTGGCATGGGCATCTCCGGTGTAGTTCCTGTTCTGCACAAGTTAATCGTGTTTCGGGACCGAACCGAGGCAATCCACACTACAGGTTACGAGCTTCTGATGGGAGCTTTCTACGGGCTTGGTGCTCTGGTTTACGCAGCTAGGATTCCAGAGAGGTGGATACCTGGGAGGTTCGATATCGCGGGCCACAGCCACCAGTTGTTCCATATTTTGGTGGTTGCAGGTGCATATACACACTACCATGCAGGACTGGTTTATCTCAAATGGAGAGATGTGGAAGGTTGCTGAAATGTATATTTTGTATTCTTGTAATGATGATGAATAATGTTGTACTTTGATACTTATTGTAATACGGTAAACAAATGAAATCAATCATTTTAGCTTAGTGTGCTTGAATCACTACAGCTATTACTGATTTTTGTTGTTGAATTAGCAGAAACGGTATTGAGTTCAAGTTTCTCCTTGAGAACGCATTCCAACTGCCAACAACAGATGCTTGCTAGTTCAAGTAGCTCAGCCTTGGGGAATTGATTAGGAAACCCAAACCCATATTAATGAAATATTTTCATCTCCAAGAAGACTGATTATTAATATTAGAATGGAAAAAATTATCTTATGCAGGTAACATTGTAACTCTCCCGCTAATTAGAAAGAAATCATATTTTATTGTCATTCTAGTTTTATAATCATAACTTATTATGCTTTCTGTTAGCTCATTTTAAAGTGAGCATTCCAGTATGGGCTAGGATATCAGCTCAAGCTGAACAATCATTGGTGCAAAGAGATCTCCATTAATAATCTTTTTTAGTGTTCAACTAATTAAGACCAAAGACCTATTCCAATCCACACGGTTGAACACTGAAGTTTGATATATACTTTATTAGATCAAACTCAAAATATATACTTTATTAGGAGAACATGTCCTTCCCTACTTGGGCAAAAGAATGTACGTTAGACCTCATAGTTGAAATGAACATCAGCCATGCTATGATAGAAAAATCAAACCAAAATAACCGTTCAAAAAGAGTAACTTCACTGTACAGTAGGAAACATTTTGCTGGTTTGGAACCAACCATGAAAGGCCATTTTTTCAAGACTCGGATGTAGTTACAGCAAAAAAGTCATGCATCCCTGTGAACACAGATTCACAACAATAAAAAGAAAAGATTTTAGGAATGCTCTATTTTTCTTTGATCACTAGGCATTACATCAACCAAAGCCAAGAGACTTGGGTGCTAAATATAGCAAAGGCTGCAAAGCACTGGGAGCAAATTTCCTAGCAAATAGGTAGCAAAGGGTTGTATTCTGGCCATTATAGTCGCAGGTTTTACTCTCAATGATTTTCTTAAGAAAGTCCTCAGTGATGTCGGGCATGCCAAAGGTGGCCGGATGAGCACCACCTCTCGACCAATCCACGTAAGTAAGCGTTCTATTAGCCAGAAGTTGTGGTACTTGGATGGAGAGCATAGTGGGGAAGTAATGCTCGTCAACGTAGCATGCAGGCTTGCAATTCTCTTTGAATATCGGGTAGTATTTGGTATCCCTCACGATTAGGACCGCGAGCTTCCGGTTCACTTCAAACCACTGCGATGCTTTGCGCCAGTCAGTGATGTTAACCTCTGGATACATGCTTATATTGTATCGCCCCCTTCCATATGGCCCCTTGTCGTCGAATGCACCCAGGAAACTATACTGAGATTTCATCACGTAGTTGTAGACGACGCTAAAGTTGAACAGAGGAATGCATGACTCCGACAGGAGTACAAACCACTCGTTCGAGAAATCAAGGAGAGCATTTGCAAGAAGTCGTCTCTCTGCATCACACATGCTCATCCGTCCCCACTCGGATACCTGGGAATCAGTGGGTACACAGATTAACAAAATAAACGATGTTGACAAGAATAAGTAAGCATGAGAAGCAAGTTGTACCAAAAAGATGGGATATGATTGGTCTGTAAGCGAACAACTATCCAAGCTTTGTTGTAAGATCAAAATATTTCAAATATTTACTGAAACGTAAAATAAGCACAAATGCATGTCATCCAACATGAAAACATTTTTTACAGGAAGTTGCTATTAGTTATCACCATCAACTCTACATTTACGGAATTCATCTTGTTTATACAATTTAAGGACTCTGTAAATTGTTTAGGCTATATAAAATTACCAGAAGGGCTTATTTTCCCAGTTGCTTTAAACACAAGAAAAAATGCAGCAGCTAACAATGAAACTCTGATCAGTAACAACCGATGAGTTTATGAATGGAAAATAATAAGAGGCAAGCATAATAGGGGAAAAAGGAGAACTACAAAGATGACCCAAACATGAAAGTCATCAAATTAATTAGCAAATCAGAGCAGAAGGCTAGTTCAACTATTAAAAAAATTGATTTTCCGTCCCAGATTTCCTCTATAGCAATATCAACATTGCAACTTGGAAAAGGTTAACAAGTACCTGACTCGGGATCTGCCTCCGGTAAAACGCCGACTCAGGTGGAAACTTCGGCTCATACGATGGCAACGAATGTACATAAATGGAATATAACTCCTCATGACCACGAAAAAACTTATCCCAGAGAGGATACAAAGGCAAAGGCCCCTTAGTAAGAAACATAAAAGCAATCTTGGGCACTCGTCTAAACGGATACCGTCCAATCTGAGGAACAAGAGAAGCAGCCCAAAACAACTCCTCATCACTCATAGTGTGAATCAAACTGGAAGGTGGCTTAATCCATCTACCAAGACCAATTGGCTGACCTACACGGCTCTGGACTCCAAACGACCGAGGCAATGGAGCAATGTTCTGGACCCCAAAGGGCCGAGTCATCGATATGCTAAACACTGTATAACCGACACCCACAACAAGAAATAACAAGAAGAAGAACAGAAGCTTGGAGGGAAAAAACTTGGAATTGGCAGGTTTATGCTGAGGAAAATCCTTGCCATCTTCCAAAATGGAAACCCTAGTCTGCTGCATCATGTAAGAGTTTCACTGGTTTCTACACTCAGAATAGTTCAGAATCCGGGGGAAAAAAGCGTCGGAATCGGTCCCTTCCACCAAAGACCAAAATCCACAAAGCGTTTTACGTAAAAGTCGAATATTTACCTCCCAACTCCAACAATCTCAAACTGTTAATTGCAAAATGTCGCCGATTGAAACAAATTGGTGTTTTTTCCTTCTTTTCAATTGAATATCGAAAACCCAAAAATCACTTCAGGTGAAGATCGGATCTTTACCTTCGAATTCCACCAAATTCTTCCAGAAAACTGAAGTTCCGCTAAAACCTCAACTTTTTGAACAAGATGGAAGCTTGGATTTTTCTCTCTTTCACGAAAAACCCACAAAAAATTTCCAAAAAAAATCTGATCTTTACCTTCAAATTCCACCAAATTCTTCGAAAAAACCGAAGTTCCGCTAAAACCTCAACTTCTGGAACAAGATGGAATCTTGGATTTTTCTCTCTTCCACGAAAACCCCACAAATTATTTCCGAAAAAGGTCCGATATTTACCTCGAAAAGGCCCGGATTCAATCGAGATAAGGAACTTCCGATCCGCGAAATCGCACGAAAAGGACCCGAACTTGCGTGTAAAGATTGGAATTTAAGAAGTGAAATCTGAACTAAACGAAGGGAGACTTGAGATCTGAGAGGGAAATGGGGAAATGGATTGGGGTTAGGGTTTGAAGGATTTGGGGAGTTGAAAGGAAGTGAGAGTGTTGGTGGTGCCGGCGAGAAGTGAATATATGTAAGAGAAATTTAGAACGTTAAGATAACAGGGGTGCCTTGCACTCTCTCTCACACGTCAGCTTCTTTCTCTGTCACGTCACCTCACCCAACCCACCCAAAAAAACTCTCTTACTCATGCCCGAGCTACCCTCACCCACCTATACTCTCTTTCCTCCAAATCATTTCTTAATTACACAAATTTAATTCTCACACAACATTTAACAAATTACATTTTATATAAATCTAATTCTAATTACATTATAATTCTAATTCACAATATAATTATGGAAAATGATAGATGACCGCTATTTAGGACGCTCCTTGCGGAACGCGGGTTATGTGGCAAAATTCCATGTCAGCAGAGAAAAGAGTTTCATTTTATATTTTATCTCTCAATTCTTTTGGTATTCGTACAAATGTCTTCATCTCTCCATCCATCCCTTCGTCCCTCATTAATGTGTCTCAAATCACTCCATTCCTTCATCATTTTGGCACTCCTACACAGCAGAAGACTTGTTATTCATCTCAAGATGCGTCTTCCTTTTTCTTCCCTTCTCTTCTGTGGTCCTTCCTCTATACTCCAATGGAAATCGTTCATGTGTCTTCCCAAGTGGAGCAGCCGACAAACGTTCCTAAGGAGGAGATGTTTTTTCCTTCTTTCGAAGAAGTCAAAACATTTTACGTGGCCTATGCCGATTCTTGTGGTTTTGGTGTTAAGACAAGGCAATCTCATTACGATCGTGGTGTTGTTATACGGGTCACGTTGACTTGCTCCAAGGAGGGCACGACACCACCAAACCAAGGGCAAGGAAAATTGAAGCCTAGGTTATCCAGTAGAGTCCAATGCACTGCTCGAATAAGGGTCTCCAGAAACCCAGCGCGTGGTTACCACATTAACTTTGTGGATCTTAAACATAACCACGACATGCTTGAACAGGAGCAAATGCGTTTTCTCAGACAAAAACGAACCATCCCTGAGGCCGCCAAAGAACGCATATCGTGCAATGATAGTGCTGGGATATCGGCTGCTAAGACCATGCAATCTTTTGTGGTCGAGGCTGGAGGTCATGACAAATTGACTTTCAACGAAAGGGATTTAAGGTTTGTGTTCTTTCTGCCTAACATAATTGAAGTTCAACATTTTGCGCCTGGTTTTAGTGGTTTCTGTGTGCAGGAATGTTTTAAACGAAGTCAGAAATTTAAAGATGGGACCTGGTGATGCACAAGCTCTTCAGAACTATTTCATTAGGATGCAGAAGATTGATTCCATGTTTTTCTATGTAATGGATATGGATGACGAAGGAAGACTACGGAACGTGTTTTGGGCTGACTGTCGTTCTAGAACTGCATGTTCATACTTTGGAGACGCAATATGTTTCGACACCACCTACATTACAAACAAATACGACATGCCTTTTGCCCCATTTGTAGGAGTTAATCACCATTTTGAGTCAGTTTTGCTCGGTTGCGTTTTGTTGTCTTCTGAGACCACTGAAAATTACATATTGTTGTTCCAAATATGGTTGTCGTGCATGAACGGTAAGGTGTGACTGTTCAGTTTAAGCTATTTATGTGTTCGGTTTAAGTGGTGGAACTGTTGGGTTTAAGTGGTGGAACTGTTCGGTTTAAGTGGGGAACTGTTCGATTTAAGTGGTGGAACTGTTCGGTTTAAGTGGGGAACTGTTCGGTTTAAGTGGTGGAACTGTTCGGTTTAAGTTGTGGAACGGTTCGGTTTAAGTGATTTGACTGTTCGGTTTAAGTGGGTTGATTGTTCGGTTTAAGTGGTGTGACTGTTCGATTTAAGTTGTGTATGTGTTCGGTTTAAGTTGTGGGTCTGTTCGGAAAAAGTTGTCTGTATGTTCGGATTAAGTTGTCTGTCTGTTCGGAATAAGTTGATTGTTTGTTCGGATTAAGTTGTCTGTCTGTTCGGATTAAGTTGTATGTCTGTTCGGATTAAGATGTGGGTCTGTTCGGTTTAAGTTGTGGGTCTGTTCGGTTTAAGTGGTCGGTCTGTTCGGTTTAAGTGGTCAGTCTGTTCGGATTAAGTTGTGGGTCTGTTCGGTTTAAGTTGTGGGTCTGTTCGGTTTAAGTGGTCGGTCTGTTCGGATTAAGTTGTGGGTCTATTCGGTTAAAGTTTTCAAACTAGGATTTTGTACTTTTCAATATATGACTCATTCCTTTTAAATTACCCTCCTTATGCAGATATACACCCCCAGCCATAATAACAGATCAATGTGGTGCCATTACAGCTGCTGTAAGGAATGTCTTCCCAGATTCAAGACACAGATTCTCTATATGACACATAATGAACAAAGCTCCCTTGAAGTTGCCGACGCAGTATCGGAAGCACATGTTATTTGATCTAAAATTGATTGTATATGATTCCAAAACCCCAGCAGAATTTGATCGTAATTGGCAGGGTTTCCTTCTTGATTTTGACCTGCATAACCATAGCTGACTCAAATCGATTTATGCAATCCGAGAGTCGTGGATACCTGCATTTGTTGGTGATAGTTTTTTCGCGGGAATGACATCTACTCAGAGAAGCGAGAGTATGAACGCCTTTTTCGACAAGTATCTTACTTCGAAGACCACCCTTAAGCAGTTTGTTCAACAATACGAACTTGCGCTCCGCCATAAGTACGAGAAGGAAGCTCAATCAGATTTTGATTGTCTTCATAAGAGACCCCAGTTGGTTTCAATTTATCCATTCGAGAGACAAATGAGCGAGTTGTATACGGTAGGGGTCTTCAAGAAAGTGCAGTTAGAAATTGGGAAGATGATATACTGCGATTTAACGGAGGAGTTCAATATGAATGACACATTTTGTGGGGATCATATGGGGCCCTCTAGTGATCGTAATTAACTAAAGTGCGGAATTAAAACTTAATTACGAAACTAACAACTAATCATGCAAGGGTTAGATGAGAGTTAGAGAACTTGCAAACCACGTTGTAGTCGACGCCCGATGTAACGAGGTTCGGCACCCTCTCCGGGTCCTAGTCCTCACTCACAAGCCCTGCTCGTCCCTCGAGCCTCGCTTGTGGTTTCCACTATTCGATCTCCGTTACCGGGCCGAGATCAACGCCTTTACAAACAACGAGCCTCGCGAACACTCTCGCCTCGCCCGTGTCTCCTCTCACAACCCGAGAGGGAGCTTCCCCGAAGCTATTACAACTCTTGTGATTTGGATGAAGGAATGAATCACACTTCTTGCTAATGACACTCTAACTTTGAGCACACTTGGATTATGATATGGATCTAGGAATACAAGTGGTGAAGTTTTGGCTTGAGTGTGTAGGATTTGAGCTTTGAAGGTTTGGGAAAGATAGCACAAGGATACTTGATGTTTGGAGAATGTAGTGCTTGTTGTTGTGCTTCTAATGAGGTCCTTATATAGGCTTCAAAGCTCTTAGAGCCGTTGGGGAGTGGGTGAGAAAGTTGACCCATGAAATGTGATGATGTGACAAAAGTTCGGGCAGAATTTGCACGTTCCTCGGTCGACTGTTAATCGAACAGATTACCGAAGATGGTCATTTCGGTTTACCGAATCCTATTCGGTTAACCGCTCACTCAACTCCAGTAGCTCTCTAACAAGCAACCCTAATACAATTCGGTTTACCAAAACCTATTCGGTTAACCGTTCCAAACTGGACAGTAAGATTGGTAGGGTTCTGTTAATGCTAGGTTCGGTTGACCGTCTATACTTCGGTATACCGAAGTTAGCGCGGGTTTTGCGCTGACAATACGTGGGAAATTGTTTTACCAGTAACGGTCAAGTTAAATAGCTGTTGGGCTCCTAAAGCAATATGATTCGGATGACCGAATGAAGTTCGGTGTACCGAATATGGATAAGTCAATTGGGCTTTAGGTCAAGATTTAAATACGATCGTTGGAGCAAAATCAAAAACCGGTCCAGGCTAATTCGGTCTACCGAATGTGGTTCGGTATACCGAGGTGATTATTCCAGGGAACAGCTAAAGGATTCTACACGGTTGACCGCAAGGTGTTCGGTGGACCGAACTCTACATGATTCGGTTTACCGAGTGGGGTTCGGTTAACCGTGGGGATATGAGACAGAATCCTAATGTGCTCAAGTTTACATTAATCCTAAGGACTCAAATTATACTAAATTACATATTGGTCCAAAGCTTGATTACATGTCTTGAGTCTTTATCTTCTTGTCCAAAGCTCCTTAGCTTGATTCTTCATCAACCCATTAAGAATATCGCAAATTCACAAATATATATGCAATGCATGTATTCATGTTTGCTTACTTTGATTGTATAGGTTGATTGATTAAATATAGATTAAGATTAGATTACTTAATCATCAAAACTAAATAAAGATTAAGGCTAAAAAGCCAACACATTTCAGTACAAGGTATCTGAACGTGTTTTGGCTGGTGAGCAGCTACTATCGAAACGTTTCCTAGTACAAAACATATTCATGAACTTCACATGTGATTGTAGAATGTTTCAGCACGTTGGCCTTCTATGCTGCCACGTTTTTGTGGTACTTGGACGCTTAAATCCTAATACATTGCTCCCAGACTCTTACATCGTTAATCGATGGTGGAAGGATATTCGAAGGAGCTATCGAGATAAGATGTACCCAGACGATGGTGTAATGCAGAAGGATGCGCTTCGTCGTCACGACGACATCATGGGTCGTGCCGTTTGGATAGCACATGAAGCCTTCATTTCGCACGAAAGGTATATTGAGGCCGTGAAGTGTATTGAAATGCTTAAGGCGTGTATGCACACTACCCAGTTCCTGGTTCGACTTGATGAACCTGAGTCTGCGGGTACATCAGTTCTTAATTCAGATAATGTCAGACGTGTAGGAAGACCGCCAACTAGACGTCGAGTGTCTTCAGCTTAGAAGATAATTAAAAAATCCATAAAAAGCACGCCCAACAAGAGAAGAGAAAGTTCAAGATGAAGGTTACATCGTCGCTTTACGAAGTCGCACCAAAACCCGGGGATCCTGATTTCTCTGATTGGAACATGAATTTGTATTACGAGGAACTTCCTTAATTTAATATTTCTTGTTATTTTCAGTTCTTGTAAAACCAAGAAACTTCTAATTGTTGATCTGTTTGGATCTGTAAATGGTTGTTATACACGTTCAGTTCGTATAAAATTGTGTCCTTGTTCGGTTTAAGTTGTGGATCTGTTCGGAATATGATGTGTGTCTGTTCGGAATATGTTGTGTATGTTCAGAATATGTTGTTTGTCTGTTCGTAATATGTTGTTGGTTAGTTCGGATTAAGTTGTGTCTGTTCGGTTTAAGTTGTGTGTCTGTTCGGAATAGGATGTGTGTCCGTTCGGTTTAAGTTGTGTGTCTGTTCGGAATACGTTGAGTGTCTGTTCGGAATAAGTTGTGTGTCTGTTCGGAATAAGTTGTGTGTCTGTTCGGAATATGTTGTGTGTCTGTTCCGTTTAAGTTGTGTGTCTGTTCGGAATATGATGTTTGTCTGTTCGGAATACGTTGAGTGTCTGTTCGGAATAAGTTGTGTGTCCGTTCGGAATAAGTTGTGTGTCTGTTCGGAATATGTTGTTGTCTGTTCGGAATATGTTGTGTGTCTGTTCGGATTAAGTTGTGTGTCTGTTCGGAATACGTTGAGTGTCTGTTCGGAATAAGTTGTGTGTCTGTTCGGAATATGTTGTGTGTCTGTTCGGATTAAGTTGTGTGTCTGTTTGGAATATGATGTGTGTCTGTTCGGAATATGATGTTTGTCTGTTCGGAATACGTTGAGTGTCTGTTCGGAATAAGTTGTGTGTCCGTTCGGAATAAGTTGTGCGTCTGTTCGGATAAGTTGTGTGTCTGTTTGGAATATGTTGTGTCTGTTCGGAATATGTTGTGGGTCTGTTCGGAATATGTTGTGTGTCTGTTCGGATTAAGTTGTATGTCTGTTCGGAATACGTTGAGTGTCTGTTCGGAATATGTTGTGTGTCTATTCGGAATATGTTGTCTGTTCGTTCAGAATATGTGTTGTGTCTGTTCGGAATATGTTGTGGGTCTGTTCGGAATATGTTGGTGGTCTGTTCGGAATAAGTTGTCTGGGAAGAGTTTGTAATTTGTACATCTTTTAAAAAATAAACACAAAAAGAGTTTGTAATTTGTACATGTAAACAAATAAACACTAAAAAATATGGACTTCAGATCTGCACACACGATCGCTGGTCCCTAAGTAACATGACCGTCAATTCACCCCTGATACAGTGGATGTTATTGTGGTCCTTCTCCTTCGTCGGGTCAAGTTTTAGCATTAGGCACCTTATCCAGTATATAACATAGGCCCCGCAATCGTTGCTCCCCGGTGGTTGTCGTTGGCTATTTTTCCTGAGGATTCTCAAGGGTCAGTCGACCTTTAGTAGATCCCTCCAGTATTCAGCCGCATCCGCTGCTGCGCACTCATGTACGCCTATGGTCTGCTCTGGATCTTCACCTTTCTCTAGCTCCCTAGAGATATTGTTGAACGCCAAAATCTCCTTGGACGGGCCGTGGACAACCACCAGAGTCCAATAACCTGCAGACCAGCATGGTTGTGCAATTACGGACTCTGTTGGAGACACACCTTCAATTTTAGGGAGGATAAAATCTTCAATTTCTCTGCCCTGGCCACCCAAAATTCTCCCGGACTCGAATGTTGATATGCATAAAACTTTTTGGGTTGGGCGTCTTTCTTCGAGAACCGAAAGCATAACGTCGATAGTTTGGTCGGTAATATCCATCCCAGGCGTTATAAGTTCCTTCAGGTCGGTGCGTGTTAAGCTGCACATATCGCCTCTCCAGATGACCTCTCTATTGTCTTTGTTGGCTGTCGTCATGTTCAATATCATGTTGACCTCATCAGCTGACAAACTTCCCATTGCAGTCATGTCAACATCAGGCATTGTCCCTCCTAAGTGGACAGCCAACCTATAATTATCCTCTATTTTTCCCTTTTTTCTTTAGGCTCCTTTGAGCATCTCTCTCTTTTCTCTTTTGCTCTTCTTCCACCTTCTTCGTCTTGCCCCGATGTTCATCTTCCTTCATCTGCTGCTCCACGATGGCCGTCGAGCGTTGTCTTTTCACGCCCCAGTTTGGTTTCCGTGCCTTGCTCTCTTCTTCCCTCTTTTCCTTTTCCTCCTTCTCCACTCTCTTTGTCTCTTCTTCCTTCTTCCTATCCTCCTCCCTCTTCTTCTCTTCCTCCTTCTCCACTCTCTTTCTCTCCTCCTCCTCCCTCTTCTTCTCTTCCTCCCTCTTTTCCTTTTCCTCCTTCTCCACTCTCTTTCTCTCTTCTTCCTTCTTCTTCTCCTCCTCCATCTTCTTCTCGTCCTCCTTCTCCACTCTCTTTCTCTCCTCCTCCCTCTTCTTCTCCTCCTCCCTCTTTTTCTCTTTCTCCTTCTCCACTCTCCTTCTCTCCTCCTCCCTCTTCTTCTCCTCCTCCCTTTTTTTCTCTTCCTCCTTCTCCACTCTCTTTCTTTTTTCCTCCTTCTTCCTCTCCTCCTCCCTCTTCTTCTCCTCCTCCCTCTTCTTCTCGTCCTCCTTCTCCACTCTCTTTCTCTCTTCTTCCTTCATCCTCTCCTCCTCCCTCTTCTTCTCTTCCTCCTTCTCCACTCTCTTTCTCTCTTCTTCCTTCTTCCTGTCCTCCTCCCTCTTCTTCTCATCCTCTCTCTTTCTCTCTTCTTCCTTCTCTTCCTCCCTCTTCCTCTCTTCTTCTTCCTCCTCCTCGCTCTCGTCTTTCTCCACACCAGTATTTTCACCGGTCCCTGTCCCTCGAAGATATATAATTTCTTCCCTCAGCCTCCCACACTCTTCCTTGGTCATCCTCAGTTCTTCCTTCAGGTCGTTAACCTCTTATGTCGCCTTCTTTAGGGCAGCTTTGGCCCTAAGCCAGTTCGTCTTCACCTCACTCAGCTCCAACTCTTGGAGCAGCGGGTCACATGGAATGTTGCAGTCTGTCAGTTGTAGCCTTGACAAACTGCTAGTTGAAGCTGAGCCCATTCGAACAGGAGTTCGAACAGAACTAATAAGTTCCAGTTCCCTTTCACTCATTGATGGAGCCCCCATCATGTCGAACTTGCCGTTGTAAATCTTAGGTAGGGTAATTCCACGTTCCTCCCATTTCCTCAGGGTTAATCGTTTCCCAAACATTTCCGTCCAACTTCTCATTAGTGGAAAAACTCCAGTTCTGGGCTCCGCCAATTTGAATTTCTCACAAAGCCACACCTTCAAATGGAAAAAATCAACTGTTTAGAACGGCTCAACAGACATACGTTCATATTCTTAACAGACACAACTTAATCCGAACAAACACCTAACTTAATCCGAACAGACACAACTTAATCCGAACAGACACAACACTTAATCCGAACAGACACACCACTTATTCCGAACAGACCCACAACATATTCCGAACAGACACACCACTTAATCCGAGCAGACACAACACTTAATCCGAACAGACAGACAACTTATTCCGAACAGACCCACAACTTATTCCGAACAGACACGCAGCTTAATCCGAACAGACACCTAACTTAATCCGAACAGACACACAACATAAACCGAACAAACACACAACATATTCCGAACAGACACACAACTTAAACCGAACAGACACACAACATATTCCGAACAGACACACAACATATTCCGAACAGACACACCACTTAATCCGAACAGACAGACAACTTATTCCGAACAGACAGACAACTTAATCCGAACAAACACACAACTTAATCCGAACAGACACAACACTTAATCCGAACAGACACAACACTTAATCCGAACAGACACAACACTTATTCCGAACAGACCCACAACATATTCCGAACATACATACAACTTAATCCGAACAGACACACCACTTAATCCGAACAGACACAACACTTAATCTGAACTGACACACCACTTATTCCGAACAGACCCACAACATATTCCGAACAGACACCTAACTTAATCCGAACAGACACACAACATAAACCGAACAGACACACAACTTAAACCGAACTAACACACAACATATTCCGAACAGACAAAAAACTTAATCCGAACAGACACACCACTTAATCCGAACAGACAAAAAAAAACCAAATAACACTTAATTGTAGTATTGCCACACAACCGTCGACGTTCCCCTGCCTCATAATGAGGTTCCCTGCCTTTCTTCTCTCCTGCAGTTCTAAGCTGGCTTTCTCCAGGCTCCCAACCAGGGCTTCATGAACTGCACTTGCCCATGCGTATATGTTTATGCGTCTGATGTTCATGAACCATTGCCTCGGTCGAAGTGTTCCATCATAGAACAAAAAATAGTTGAAGATGAAAGAAATCAGGAGACGAACGTACTCCTCCGTGTCGCCCATGGCACTGCTTGCCAGCAGATGACCTATAAGTTGTGTGTTGTCAAGGTTCACCCATTCTCGCCTCTGTACACCCAATGGTCCCATCACCACGGGCTTCTCATGCATACGTAAGCCCAAAATTAGGGCAACGTCTTCCGGTGTAAGGGGAACTACCCCTGATCCTATTCTCAGCCCCACCTCCTCCGCATCGTAGTGTTCGACGAACCAACCAACTATTTCGTTGTCCGTAGTAATGTTAGGAAGGTCTAGGAAGTGACCGAAAGGGGTGCTCCGGAAAACCTTCTTCATCCTGTCAAACTGCTTTCGGATGGCTGTCCAGGAGCACCGGGATTCCCGGAAGTAGTAGGTGGTTCCCTAAAACAAAAAATTGAAAAAACGAAAGTTCATCAAAAAAAGAACAACCAAGGGAAGAAAAAAATATAGACCCATCGGTTCTGGGACAGGTTCGCTATCGACGGCAAAAGTCGAAGAATCCATTATGGTTTAGAGGGGAAGAAAGAAAGCTGGAATAGGTTCACAGGTACGCTTCCTCCGTTCACAGGTAATCCAACGAGAAAGAAGCGGGACTCTCCCTTTTTCGGTCTGGATATTTTGTATCTACCTCGGTATTGGAACCGTCGTTCGTGGGGTGTCTGTCGCTGTCTTATCAGGAAAGCAACTGTCGTTCTTCGAAAACCGTCAAAAAAAATTTAAAACACAATTTAAGGCGCGTTTCGAAAGGGTGACATGGCAATCCGACTAGACGCTGACTCGACAAGTTTTTGGGTGCCACGTAGGGCGCGTCACGGACGCCCGCGTCCGTGTATAACGACCCTATAATTATTATTACTATTAATTAATTAACAACAATAATTATTCATTAATAATATTAATCACTATTAAACCACAAAAATTTGAATATTTGAATTTTGAAACGCGCGTGAATGTACAGTATACGCGTGCGTGAAAAGTAATCCGCGTGATTGCACAGTATACGCGTGCGTGAAAAGTAATCTGCGTGATTGCACAGTGTCTAATTTTTTTCTCTATATATACCTTACACAAAACCCAATTTACATCTCATATCTCTTCAACAAAACACAACGTTGCAATGTCTTCTCCGGATTATAACTGTCTCCCCCCCCCCCCCCCCCCCCCCCCCGTCCACAATCAAATCCGCGTTCACGCTATCCACAAGGATACCCCTCACGTCCATTTTACCAACAACCAGACTTCTCCCACTACGCACCACCATTCCCACCACCAGACCAAAACTCACCATTCCCACAATTCTCCTACTACGCACAACCAGATCAAAACTCATCATTCCCACAATTCTCTCAATATGCATCATTATTCCCACATAATCAACCGCAATTCCAGATGTTTGGCCGACACATGTCTCAACAAAGTAGTCAGAGTATGGCGGACACTGAATAAGATGGTCACAACGACGATTAGTCCCCACCACGACACACCGCCACACCACCATCCCCACCTCCACAGCGCCGCCACCGCAAGCAAGTCCAAACTGCCAAAGTCAATCCAAAGATGTGGACCACAGCTGAGGACGAGAGACTTGTCTCTGGATATATGGAAATCAGTTGCGATGCGGTGACAGGGACAAACCAGAAGTCTACTTCATTGTGGGCTAGAGTGAAACGCGTGTACGACATCTCCGTGGAAGGCACAGGCCTCCCCGAGAGGAATGTAGAGTCCTTAAATGGACGGTGGAGGAGAATTGTACCTGCTGTGAACAAGTGGGTCGGGTGCTTCGATCAGGCATTCCGACGGAAAAGGAGCGGCTAGAATGACGACGATGTTGTCTGACAAGCACACGTGATCTACGAGCGAACTCATGAGCCTAAATTTCTTTATTTTGATGCTTGGATTATGTTGCGTAGGTACCCAAAATGGGAGTCTGTGATATCCGGAGCTAATGTCGTGCGTGTTGACTGGGAGTCCCCGGAGTTGCACGATGAAAATAGTCCCCAGTCAGGAAGCCTTGGGAAAAGAAAGAGCACGGATGGCTCCAGGACGCAATCACCCTCAGATGCAGAAGAGTTGATGTCGGGGTCGTCTACACACCCAGAAGGTGTGAAGAAGGCTAACAGTGCATTACGCCCCAAAAGAGACATCGATGTTAGAGAACTTGCACAACAGATTTGATACACCGCCCAAGTCAGAGAAGATGGTTTCTCCAAGCAGGAGGAGTAGCGGAAAGGAATTTCCAAAGGCATTTAATAAAAAATAAGTTGGGCATGCTTCACTCTCTGATGAGGAAGGACAACCCGACGGAGAATGATCAAAAAGTAATCGATAAACTTCTTGCCTGGGCAGAAGAGAATGAGTACGTGTAGTTTGTTGTAGTCCGTATTTAATATGATTTGTATTTCCCTTAGTTTGTATTTCGTGTTGTTGTAGTCCGTATGGTTTGTATTTCCCTTTAACATATGTTTCATGTGGTTGGTTGTAGTTCGTATTTCAATATTATTAATGTATTATTCTTATGGTATTGTCGTATTAATATATTTTTTCTATTTAACTTGATTTTTTTAATTTTTACTATTAAACCCCCTCGACAGTTCGTTCGGGGGTCCCCGGTGAGCGAGTGACATTCCACCTCGCCGGTGAGGTGGTGGGGGTGGCAAGGGGGCAGCGCCCCCTGAAATTTTTTTGGAACTTAAAATTGTTGATTGGGAAAATTTTGAATCTTAATCACTTGTAAAAATTTATTACCCCATTTTAATAACAAATACTCAATCCATTGATAACAAAACATCCACTAAATAATTAAAAATTTAAAAAAAAAATCAACGAATGGGAGGGGGACACGTGTCCCCCACTCGAGGGTGCCCGGGTGGGCGTCCCGGGCGGGCACCCGAGGGGTGCCCGTTCAGGGTGCCCGGGCGAGGCACCCCCGTTAAGGGTGCCCTAAGGTTAGGGGTGTAAATGGGGCGGGTAATACCCGTATACCCGGTCACCCGCCCCGGGCGGGTACGGGTATGGGTACAAAAATACATACTCGTTTAAAAATTCAAACCCGTATACCCGTACCCATTTACCCGCTTAATAAACGGGTCGGGTGCGGGTATACGCATTACCCATACCCGTTTACCCGTATACCCGTTAAGATATATTATATTATATATATAATATTTTTTTAATATTTTATATGTTATATATTATATATTTTTTATATATAATATATATTTTATATAATATATATTATATTTTTATATATTATATATTATACCCGCTATACCCGTTTACCCGCCCCGTACCCGCTAACTTAACGGGTACGGGTCGGGTACGGGTATATATGTTTTTTGCCGGGTATATACCCGTACCCGTACCCGCTAATTTAGCCGGGTACGGGTACGGGTAGGGGCATACCCGACCCGTACCCGACCTGTTTACACCCCTACCTAAGGTTTTGAGGTCAAGGTTCTATAAAGTAAATTGTATATTTAAATTAAAAAGAATAAACAAATTTACCCATCCTCATTTCTGGCCTACGTTCTCTCAGCCTCATCAGCTCATCAAAACCACCCAAAATCTTCTTTTAACTTTTTCTGGGCTACCCCCACACACCTTAATTTTTTCCCTTCACGTCATTTGAAGATCAATAATGGGTAAAATATATAAAAAATCATAAAAAATTTAAAAAAAATAAAAATAAAAAACACATTTTCAGATATATATTTTTGAAAAAACAATTTAAAATAAATTTATAAATATTTTTAACTCTAAACAAAAATAAATAAATAAAATTAGACAAATGGGAGACACGTGTCCTCACCCCAGAAGCCCAACGATCGGGTGGTCGCCACAGGATCGTGGAATGTCTGAGAAATTATCAATAATATCATCACTCACATCACATGATTGTGGAATCTGAAACACGTTGAACTCCAACCCACTATTGGACAATTGATATGTCTATAATTGAACTTTGCAGTAACAATAATAATGGCGTCGGCAAAAGTGCGGTGAGTTTGGACATCATAAAAAAAATATCCTACTAACAATTTCATATGATATTTATTCCTTCATTGGCAGTGAGATATACTCACATATGCATAATATTTGGAAAACGAAATGCCCACCTAAGGTTAAAGTTTTTGCGTGGATTATGGCATAAAACAAACTTTAAACTAGGAACCACCTCATTCAAAAATGAAAGGCAGTTTACCTTAAGCGTCCACTTTGTAGCAATTACACAGAATCCATTGATCACATATATTTTTAATTGCGATTATGTTAGTAGATTCTGGGAACTAACTTCGTTCCTATACTTAAACATGATTTTGTAAAACAATAATTTCTTTAGATCTCAAATTCTAAATCGTCTCGATTTGGATAGCAATGAGTGGCAAACTTCAATTATAACTTTCTTCTGGGTAATTTGCCTTGAATGCAACAGCTGGGGTTTTTGCGGTAATGCTTCATCTTTCAACATTATTTATGCTAAATGCTTTATTTCAGACTAATTGGTCGAAGATGGCCCAAGCAATCCGGCGACTTAATCTGCCCATGTCCCAATTAGTCTAAATTCTGTTTTTTTTGTTTTGGTTTTTGTATCTGGGGAATATATCCTCATTGACTTATTGCAGAGCCTTTGTTCTCGCAGAACCTTGTTGGTCTGCAGCCATATGACATATTGCCCCTCGGGGGTTGTTTTGTAGTGCTTTTAATTAATTACATTACCTGCTTTCCAAAAAAAATAAAATCATATGATATGCACCTGCAAATTTTAAAAAAGAAAAAACAATTTCATATGATATAAAATTATAAATATTTAAATAATACACATACAAAGAATACCGTCCAAGGTTTCTTTTCTCTCTGACGATTTTAAAATATGAAGTAGGAATCAATAAACAAATAATGCATGAAGCCATATTTATTATTATATTAAAAGTGTGAAAGTTCATTTATGCTTCCTGCTTTGAACACAAGTCAACAAGTTGTTACTTTTGAGGTAACGTGTTGAAATGGATCGGACTTGACTTGTATTTCATAAAATTCCAGGAAGCCTACAGTTAAGGAAAAAAATTTCAAAATAATCAAAAAAAATAAAAAAAAATTGGCAAGTGACAAAGATTCAAAAATTTCCAAATCAAACAATATGAAGATCCAAAAAATTTCCAGGGGACGCTGCCCCCTTGCAACCCCCGCCACCTCACCGGCAAGGTGGAACGCCGCTCGCTCACCGGGGAGCGAGACCCCCGACCGACCCGTTTCTAGTTCAACATGTATTAAATAAAAACGACATCTCGAAACAAAGAAAAAAATTGCCCAAATAAAAACGACATCACTGATGCCGTTTTCATTAAGAGTAAAAACGGCATCTACAGTGCCGTTTTTACTTAATAAAAACGACACCTGTGGTGCCATTTTTCAATGTGCATACTTTACCAATTAAGTTTCTGAAATGCATATTTTTCTAATTTTTTATTTTGTTTTAATTATTTTGAAAATTTCTCCTACAATTAACATATTTTTCCTCTTTTGATTGGGAAAGGCAACATGGATGTGGTCACATTTCAGCATCGAGGAGAAACTTTGGAAAATAAAGAGCTTCGTTTCATAACTAATCTATTTCTGAATGCCAAGTGCAGTTCCTTATTAGGTAGGAAAACAGATGCATGACCTAAAGAACGAGCAAGTGCAGTTCCTTAATATGATTCCAAAATAACAAATCCATTGAAGAAAAACACCCACAAGGAATTTTAGATTCAACAATCAAGACTGATTAATTTTCAAATTTATATATGACAAAACCATAATAGAGATATATTTACACCATGCCATGTTCTTGAGAAGTATGATGGGAAGCACATCAACGTCAACTTGCAAAACAAAAAAATCTACGTCCCTGAATAACTGTATTGCCAAGATAATCCTCAAAATTGTTTCAAGCAAGTATAGGTGACGTTCGATCTTAGTCGGAACATCAGTTAATACTTGCAGTTCAATGTACCATCTCTTGCCATTCTTTAGTATCTAATAAGTAACAGAATTAGGATATGGAATAGGAATTCCTTTCACTTTTAGGTTGTGTTACATCTGCCATCACCACCATCTTTTAGGTTGCTGCACCAGATACTTCTCGAAGCGGCGCAGTTGATTTGAATGAAACAATGTGTTGAAGACAGCTGGATCGAAGTTGGAGGTACACCTATCTGAAGAGATCTGGAAACTGCTGGTGGTCGATAACTCCAATGCCAACAATATCCTGGAATCAACCTGACTTCAAGTAAATATGAATAAATGAACTTAAAATAAAGGAGTTGATAGAATTATGCGTTTGGGCAACGTAAAATTTTAAAAATTGGTACCATACATATTTTTCATTGGTAAAGAATTTAAAATAGTACCATTGCACTACCTATTTAACTCATGCAGACCTTAAGTAAACAGCAACCAACAACACTCACAAGTTTCCAGTGGAAAAATTATTACATGTCCATCATTCTTCAATTATGGCTATGTGAATTTTAAAGAATTTTAATGTTTATAAGCTTACCCTTTAGAAAATCCGAAAAGGTGAGGTTATGTCCATTTGAATACTTTTTTCTTGACGGAAACCATTTCAATACATATCATCTGTCCCTATTGTTCAATCAAAATAACTTACTTTTTTTATTCTGCTTTCTTTACTGATTTCGGGATTGCGCATTTCCCGGATCATTTCATATCCCCTGTAAGTAATGAAAAAAGCTCCTCATCCGATGCTTAACATTCAAATGACTTCTTCAACTTCAAAATCATAGATAGAGGCAGCATTGTGTGGAAAATGTTGTTGCTCAGGATTTTCGACCCCCTCCCCCCCACACCCACACAAATATATCAGTTAGTTTTAATAAAACGTACATGATCTAGCTACAGGGTCAGATTTTCAAATGGACAAGTTTACAACAGAAGAACCGAGCAGGAAAAAAATACGACAGAAGAAGAATCCTAGGACATACCTAGGATTAGCACTATACTGGTATCTTGTGATGATTACCCCGGTAGTTCCTTAGTTGGGACATGTGGAGCAAAAGCTCATCCCTGTTTAGTCCCGTTACGCTGCTTGTCATGATCCATGGAACGGGTTCCTGATAGTATCTTCTCACGATCTCTTGGAAAGTCCTGATGTTTTCCTGTGAACGGCTTCCATTGCTCTCCCTAATTTTGTCACATTTGGTGAATACAACTGTGATGCCTATCTGAAAGGTACATCGAACATGGTTGAGCCCAAAATAATCCAAGACCGTCAACCAAGCAACACGAAGGTGCTCGTTTAAATGATAAAAACAGAAATAATCAGACATACATTGTGGTCACCAAGCCAGTTAGCACAGTCAATGTCGATCTTTTGGGCTGGAACATTGGCATCAACTAAAAGTAAGACACCTACTAAATTATCCTGCTTAAGGAAATACTCTTTTGTATATGTAGACCAATTCATTCTTGCCGATTGGGATACATTGGCAAACCTAGAAAAAGAAAGAAATTGTAAATTTGACAGCTGCTTCAAAAACACATTTTAAAATTATAGTTAGGATTTAGGATATTTCACAAATTGAGGCCACGACGTGTTGTTTAAAACTCTTAAATGTATAAAATGCAAAAGTCATTTAAGAACACAAATATAAATTGAAGGTAGCACCACTCGACAGTATCTACAATGATGATGCAACAACGACAAGATCTGAACAAGGAAAAGTAAAAATGATCTCAATATATGCAAGAGTAAGCGTAAAGTACCATTTGACTGGAAAGGGCTTTAAGCTTATGCTTTCACCATATTAGAGTGTCTCAGCTCCACATTATTACTTTTAAGTATTGGATCTGAACCTCCTCATAACTATAAAAGTTATTCTACTATTGAATTTGCTACGAAGGTAACCTTTGTCCACGCATCTCATCTTCATATGAATAATGAATTATTAAAAAAAACACAAGGAAACACCTAGAATTTCATGTCAGACATAAATGAAACAAGCCAGAACACTTGGCTGCTGAAGGTAAGAGTAATGTTACTAATGTAAATCACTACACATGTTTCATCACTACATGTTCATATGCACAATGTTTGAAGAATTGAAGCTGAACACCTGGTTTGCCAACCTTTAAAAGACCAAAATCAACTAATATACTTACCCATAACCGGGCAGATCAACAAGATACCAGCTCTTATTGACTAAAAAATGATTGATCAGTTGAGTTTTCCCTGCAACAATTAAGGCCACCACCATTAGACAAGAACTACAGACTACAATCTAATGTTTTGTTAAGTCTGAAGCCTAAAACAGCAGAGAAAAAGAAGAAAATCAACTAGAGGTGCAATAGTATATGGGTTGGAAAATCCATCAACAAAATGTGATACGAGTTACAAGTGCAAAACGAAATTTAGGGTTATGGCTTCTTAAGTGCTACTACTACCAACACGATGTTGCTTTGGGCCTAAACTAACAATTTGGTTCCCACTATGCTTCAAAATATTGAAAGATGTTTTGCTTTTGAAACAATAAACTAGAAAAACTAGTATATACTATATATCATCCATGTCCACATGACCACATCCCACCTTTATCCTAATCTTTATGCTAAGACATCAACTTCTAGAAAGTGATTCGTTTGCAAGGAGTGGTGTTTTTGTTAAAGTTGAAGGAAAACATCAATTTTGTGTTATGAGGGGAAGACTTTATCTCCTTAGTTTAAAAGTGGATGAGACAATACTACTTTCAAATAAAACTTCTCAAGTTACAAAGCTTTGGCTCTAATTATGCAAACCAATCACTAACAATCATATGTTGCGAGAGGATTGCCAAGAGATTATAACGCTTCAAGTCTCCCATGTCACTCTTAAAAATTAGTTTTTGAGGTGTGTACGTCACATTTTGGTCCCTTATACTAACATGTGTGACATAAGGTTGTTATTATTATGTTGCCTATATTATTCCATTATATAATTAATTAAAGTCATGCATGTCCATTAAGTGTGTTAGTGGGTAGTTGTTTTGATGGAAGAAACTACCATACAAAAAATTCTATAAATAAAGGTTTTTGGTCTCAATTGTTACCCTATTTAATTTTCATCATCCTCTCTCTAAATTTTCTCCCAAAATTCAAGAGGATCATCGATCATCAAGTCTAGGGAAAACAATTAAAGATCACTTACGCTTCCGCCTAAGAAGCACGGAGACGGACACGGGACACGGACACGACACAGACACGAGGATACGGCATTTTTCTAAAAAGTAGGACACGGACACGGCATTAAAATTATAGTTAAAAATTATAATATATATAAATAAAAAATAATATACTTGTAAAAACATAATTACTCATAAATGTTAAATGTTCATAATAAAATAATATACGCTGCTTCAGGTTGCCTCCTCATTGTCCATGACAAAAGTAGTCATTAGGCCTATTCTTAAAGGGCAACAAATTATTTACTACCCAATAAAATATTATACTTCAAGGGTTGTATTAAAACTTCATTGACCCAATGGTTTATCTTCTTCTTCTTCTCCTCTATATAAACATTCCGGTACCGAAAAGGAGGAAGAAAAAAAAAGTCAAAATCGAGACCAAGGAGTGCCCAAGGAGTGTCCACCACTGCGAAATGTCAAAACTGCCCCGGACACGCCACCTGGCATGTCCGACACGTGTCCAAGGCGTGTCCGATGAGTGTCGGTGTCCGACACGGCCACGACTCGGACACGACGACCATTCAGAAGTGTTCGTGCTACCTAGAGCCTTCCGCTTTGCATTCTTCAAGAAGTTCTTGACATCTAGTTGTAAGTGTTTTCATTAATGTTATTTTATATAGAATTTAGTAGTAATCTTGTTGTTTATCATGTTCTTAATGTATTAGAACATACTTATTTCTAACAGTTGGTATCAAGAGCCAAACTAAATTCGTATAAAATACATTATTTTATGGTCACGTCAAATATAACAACCATCAATGATCATGTATTGGCGTCCTTTTCCTTGAGGATTAATCATGTTGTTTTGATTCCCAAATACTAATTAAGCATCGCTTCAATTGTGCATTTAGAAGTAGTGTTCATGAATCATACGTTTTGATTTCGAATCTTAAGAAAATTGAGTTTTTTTAGGCCACATAATGATGGACTTGTGTTTGAACTATTAAAATATATATACATATTTTGTAACCGTCGATGACATGGTTGTTCATGTTAGAATGTCTCGTATGTGCACATCGTGTCCATATTGTTACATATTTTATTTTTCTAGTTGTTAAAATTATATTGTTAAATGTGTATTACATAGAAGAAAACATAATGTGGACATGCTTATAACGTGAGATCATGGAGGATTGTTCATGCATTTTGGTTTTGCCTTTAATTTTTTTTCTTTCCAATTATTACTCTAGTTGCTTATTTCTGGATTTTAATTTAATAAGGAATTGGAAATTAATGTAGATCACGTTGAAAATGTCATAAAAGTGTACTGATGTTATGATATGCATAATTATGGATACTGAAATCATGCATTTAATTCTAATATATATATATATATATATATATATATATATATATATATATATATATATATATAACGTATGAGCATGGCCTTATTTCATATTGTTAACGTGGTCAAGACGTTATTGATGTTGGGCTTTCCATTTTTTTTGCAATTAAGAATATCATGTTATCCATTATTACATTTAAGTTTGTTTTGGATTATGATATAACGACGATGATCTTATGACTTGATCTTCTTACATTTATGCAATTTAAAGAAATTTAATGTCACGATGTTATAAGATTCATGCTCATGCAATTCTAAATATGTTTTATGCATTTTATGAAAAATGTAAAATTATGATTTTCATGTATAATAATTGACCCAACGGAAAATTATTGTACATGTTTGACTTATGAAAATTTATTAACCATATTATGATATATTTAACAACTGATTATCGTCAATTTTACCAACTTTAATTGTCGATTTTCTCTTGTTAAATAAAATTTTGTGATGGTTATCTTGTGGTGTTAAATCACAATTTTTATGTATGATAAATCATGGACACAATTTTAACAACTTTAATTATAGACATGATTTATTTTATAAATTCTCTTATGACTAATGATTTTGTAAATCAATTTATTTTCTGCCCAACGGTGATGTAAATTGAATTTATAAATGTATATTAATGTGCATGTTATTAATCGTACCAACTTAGATTAATAATTATGCAAAACGGTTATGAATTAACTGAAATATTTTTGAGTATTTAATGTTAATTTCAATTTGTTAACTGTTAGATTACAGTTAATTAATGTTATTATGTCATTTGTTTCTCGTGTGGTTTATGTAGTTAATGAAAGTAAGCATCATATATATTTTGATAATTTTGCAGCATTGAATACATCACATATTACATCACAACTATCTGGAATTGAACCTCTTAATGGAACAAATTTTCTTACTTGGAAAAAGAGCAAATAGAAATATGTCTAGGTGTTATGGAACTCGATCATGTCTTTCGTATGGATGCTCCCACACCTCCTACAACCACTTGTTCCAACGAACTAAAGGTCAATTATGAAAAGTGAGAGCGTTCTAATCGCATGTCACTTAATGCAAAAGAGTATTTGGCTTCTGTTGAAGAACAATTTAAGGGGACTTCCAAAGCTAATGCAAGTGTCCTTATAATGAAAATGCTCACAATCAAATATAATGGGACTAGCGGTATACGTGAACATATCATGATGATGAGCGATATGGCCGCAAAACTGAATGACATGGATATGGCAATTTCTGAAGGTTTTCTTGTTCATTTTATTATGACTTCTCTGCATGCGCATTTTGGTCTTTTCAAGATCAATTATAATACGCAAAAAGAGAAATGGAAAATGAGCGAATTAATTGCTATGTGTGTTGAAGAAGAAGAAAAACTTAAAATTGAAAGTCTGACTTTGTACACCTTGCCTTTAATGGTCCAACAAAGAAAAAATTTAATGGTAATGGGTAAAGGGAAAAAGAAAATGAAGGCAGTTGTTGCTAATGACAAAGCAAGTACATCTGGTACAAAACCTGCTTTTACTCCGAAATGTCACTTTTGTAAGAAGTCTGGACATGTAAGGAAGGAGTGTGATGGCTTTAAAGCATGGCTCGCTAAGAAGGTAATGAAACTAATTTTATGATTTATGAATCTTTTTTAGTTGATGTTCCTTCACATACATGGTGGGTTGACACTAGTGCAACTGTGCACAATACGAACTCATTGCAGGAATTCCATTCTGTGACCAAACTTCCAAAGGGAGGAAGGAAACTTAAAGTTACTAACGGGCAAGAGACTGAAGTTAAGGTTGTTGGAACCATTCGTTTAGTATTAAAGATTGGTTTTGTCATCTATTTATATGATGTAATTTATATTCCCTCTGTTGTTCGAAATTTAATTTCGGTATCTAAACTTGACCTTTGTGGTTATTTATGTCAATTTGGAAATGGAATGCTTAAACTTTATTATAACTCTTGTTTTGTTGGTTCTGGAATTTTAGAGGGTAACCTCTACAAACTGCATCTGAATTATTTATCGACTAAGTTTTTGTTGTCTATGAATGTGAATAGTGTCAATAGTTGGCAACGTGGAATCAAAAGAAATCGTGATAGTGGAAATTCATCAAAATTATGGCACTGTCGTTTAGGTCATATTTCTCGAGACAGAATGCAACATCTCGTTAAAGATGAAATTCTTCCGACATTAGACTTTTCTGATTTTGATGATTGCGTTGAATGTATTAAAGGAAAGTATGTTAAAGGAACTAAGAGAGAGGCTACTCGAAGTGGGGGACTATTGGAAATTATCCACACAGATATATGTGGACATTTCCCTACTTCGAGTCTTAACGGACACAAATCATTTATTACGTTCGTTGATGATTATTCTCGTTATGGTTATGTATATCCTATTCATGAAAAATCTGAAGCACTAGAAAAATTTAAAATTTTGAAGGCAGAAATTGAAAATCAATTGAACCTTAAAATTAAAATATTAAGGTCAGATAGAGGAGGTGAGTATTATGGTAGACACACCAACTCGGGACAAAATTCAGGTCCGTTTGCTTTGTTTCTTCAAGATAATGGCATCGTTCATCAGTTTTCAATGTCGGGGGATCCCCAGCAAAATGGTGTAGCTGAGAGACGAAATCGTACACTTATGGATATGGTACGAAGTATGATAGGCAACAGTGACTTACCTGATTATCTATGGATGGAAGCATTAAAGACAGTCACACATATTCTAAATAGGGTTCCTAGTAAATCTGTCCCGAAAACACCTTATGAATTGTAGACAGGTCGAAAACCCAAATTGGGATACTTACGTATTTGGGGTTGTCATGCTGAAGCTAAAATCTTCAATCCACAAATTAAGAAACTTGACCCTAAAACCATTAGTTGTTATTTCATCGGTTATCCAGATAGATCCAAAGGTTTTCATTTTTATTGCCCATCTCATACCACTAAAATTGTTGAAACGAGACATGTTGTATTTATAGAAAATGACAAGAATAGTGGGAGTAGTGAAATTAAAAAAGTAAATCTCGAGGAAAATCGGACTTACGTTCCAATCCCGATCATCCGTGAGGTTTCAAGTTCAACACCTCTTTTGGATGTTGTAGACACAACTAATCCACTATTTAATGAAGAACCTCACACTAATGAAGCTCCTGAACTTCCTGAAGAACCTTTACGTAGGTCGCAGAGGGAGCGAAAATCTGCAATTTCTAATGATTATATTGTATACCTAATCGAAGGATGCGATATTGGCAATGAAGATGATCCTACCTCATTTAATGAAGCCGTTATGAGCGATAAATCATCTCAATGGCTAGAAGTCATGAATGAATAGATGAAATTGATGGAAATTAATGAAGTTTGGGACCTTGTTGATTTACCAATTGGATCTAAGCCAATAGGTTGTAAATGAGTCTATAAGACCAAGACAGACTCCAAAGGTAACATCGAAAGATTTAAGGTCCGACTTGTCGCTAAAGACTTTACACAAAGGGAAGACATCCATTTTGATAATATATTTTCTCCAGTCTCAAAGAAAGACTTACTTAGAATTATTTAGCCTTAGTAGCTCATTATGATTTAGAATTACATCAGATGAACGTAAAAACTGCATTCCTTAATGTTGACTTGCAAGAGAAACTTTTTATGACACAACCAGAATGTTTTGTCGTAAAAGGCAAGGAACATATGGGATGTTGATTAAAGAAATCCATATATTGCTTAAAACAAGCATCTAGACAATGGTAGCTTAAGTTTGATAAGGTGATAACTAACTTTTGGATTTAAAGAAAATGTGATTGATCAATGCATATATCTTAAGGTTAGTGGGAGTAAGTTTATCATTCTCGTCTTGTATGCGGATGATATTTTGCTAGCCAGTAGTGATTTAGACATGTTATATGAGACCAAACGATTTCTTTCAAACAAGTTTGAAATGAAGGATCTTGGTGAAGTCACTTATGTTATTGGCATTGAAATTCATCGAGATCGATCTCGTGGGATTTTAGGATTATCTCAAAATGCATATATTGAGAAAATGCTTAAAAAATATAACATGCAAAATTGCTCCCCAAGTGTTGCTCCTATTGTAAAGGGTGACAAATTTAGCAAATTACAGTGTCCTAAAAATGAATTAGAACGTGCACAAATGAAGCAAATTCCTTATGCGTCAGTGGTTGGGAGTTTAATGTATGCTCAAGTTTGTACACGTCCTGATTTGGCATTTGCAGTTGGTATGCTTGGTCAATATCAAATAGATCCAGGGATGGATCATTGGAAAGCTGCCAAAAATGTTTTACGCTATTTACAAAGGACAAAAGACTATATGCTTACTTACAGAAAGTCAGATAACCATGAGGTTATTGGTTATTCTGATTCTGACTTTTCTGGATGCATTGACAGTAAGAAATCTACGTCGGGTTACATATATATGCTTGCAGGGGGACCAATATCATGGAAGAGTGTCAAGCAGTCTTTACGGACATCTTCCACAATGCAAGCAGAATTTGTGGCATGTTACGAGGTTACTGCTCAAGCCGTTTGGTTAAATAATTTTGTACCTGGACTTCAAATAGTTGATAGTATTTCGAGACCACTCACATTATTTTGTGATAATGAAGTTGTTTTCTTCTCTAAAAACAACAAGTCAAGTGGTGCATCCAAGTGGATTGACATCAAATATATTGTTGTTAGAGACAAAGTCAAAGATGGTACTATTGTCATACAAGACATAAGAACACGAGCAATGTTAGCTGATTCACTAACAAAGGCTCTACCACCCAGTCTCTTTAGAGAGCACGTTGCCGGCATGGGTTTGATAAATGTAATGTAACGTCGTTAATGACGAATGTGTATGACATTATATGTTGAAGCTTCAATGATGTGTTTGACTTTAATTTGTAAAAGTTTGCTTCTTATTTCTTGTGCACAATATTATTATTTAAGCAAACAAATTTATGAACCTAATGACTTATGTTGAGTGATTTTGGAAAGATTACCAAATACCATAATTGATGGGGGGCAAATGATGACGTTAATTATTTGACTACATTGGTTTGGCTTGGTGATTCTGACTGAGTGAAGTATATGTTTTAATGAAATTTATGTTGGCCAATTTTATGTATGTGCTTTTGTAAATGGAACTAATGATAATTGATGTTACGGTCAAGTGGGAGAATGTTATTATTATGTGGCCTATATTATTTCATTATATAATTAATTAAAGTCATGCATGTCCATTAAGTGTGTTAGTGGGTAATTATTTTGATGGAAGAAACTATCATACACAAAATTCTATAAATAAAGGTTTTTGGTCTCAATTGTTGCCCTAGTTAATTTTCATCATCTCTCTAAATTTTCTCCCAAAATTCAAGAGGATCATCCATCATCAAGTCTAGGGAAAACAATTGAAGATCACTTACCTAAAGTTTCGCTTCCGCTTTGCATTTTTGAAGATGTCTTTGACATCTAGTTGTAAGTGTTTTCATTAATGTTATTTTATATAAAATTTAGTAGTAGATCTTGTTGTTTATCATGTTCTTAATGTATTAGAACATACTTATTTCAAACAAAGGTCACAAGGGTGTAATTGGTAGGAAAAAGTGAAAGGAAGTTTAGGACTCTCCTATTGAGTTCTACACTTCCGTTTGTCTTAGAGTGAGTGTAAGAATTCACTTAAGATACCGATTTTTAAGTCATGAAAGTATGAAACTCCTACTGAAACTTAGGCTTCAGACATTTTAGAATTTTCTGCCTACCAAACTCCTAGAAGTCGTCTTCAAAGTGCAGTTATTCACATCCTTAACATTTCCTGAGTACCAACCACACCCGAAGTTTAGTAACGTACTTCAAGTTTATGCAACCAATCACACTCATCTCTCCGACTCTCCCCAATCAAACCAAATCACACCCCAAGTTTAGTTTTGTACTAAGTGTTTATGCAGACCAATCACACTCATCTAGCTCGCTATCAAAGTTGTCTGTCACACAACCTCATGTCCATAGAAGACCAAGTATCCCAAACAAAACTCCAAAAACTCACGTCCACAGAAGACTGGAATCACACCCTAAGTTTAGTTACATACTTCAAGTTTATAAAAACCAATCACACTCGTCTCGCCCCAATCAAACCAAATCACACCCCAAGTTCAGTTTTCTACTTGAAGTTTTTACGCAGACCAATTACACTAATCTAGGTCGCTATCAAACTGTTTTCTACTTGAAGTTTTTACGCAGACCAATTACACTAATCTAGGTCGCTATCAAACTGTTTTCTACTTGAAGTTTTTACGCAGACCAATTACACTAATCTAGGTCGCTATCAAACCGTTTTCTACTTGAAGTTTTTACGCAGACCAATTACACTAATCTAGGTCGCTATCAAACCAATCACACCCTAAGTTTAGTTTGGACTTCCTTAGGAAGTACGGTGTGGTTAATACCTAGGAAGTTAGGAGAAGTTTAGAAGTTCGCTTTCATGACTTTTCTTCATTTTAGAGTGCAAATCGGGGAAGTCACTCTAATTACATCTTTTTAAGTCCTTCTAGTACTTGACTTTGAAAATTCTAAAAGATTTTCAAGGCATCAATAACCCATAAGCCTGGAAGATTTCCAAAATACGAATCACAAACTAAGTTCAGTTCCCTCCTTCAAACCTGGTTTCTTCGAAGTCCTGGCGATCTCCCTCCTCCGGAGCACCGCATTCACCAGCGACGACTTACCGACGTTCGATCTCCCAACGACCGCGAACTCAGGGAGGTGATCTCCGGGGCAGTCCCTCGCCCTCGCGCTGCTCCCAACGAGCTCCACCGTATCGACCCTCGCGTCTCCGGAGCTCGGCCCCAGAACGATGTTCGACCACGGGAGGACCATGCGCTCCGTGACGGCGGCGAGGGGGGTGGTCGGGGGGACGAAGAGGGAGGGTTTGATGGATTCGAAGGTGGGGTTAGGGTTTGGGGTGTTGGAGAAGGGTTTGGTGGGGTGGAGAGAGGGAGTTGGGGGAAGGCGGCGGAAGGAGAATCGGAGCATGTTTGAGAGGAAGGAATTATGAGATTTTGAGTTTTATGTTAATTGTTTCGGATGGATGTTTTCCGGATAATATTATGATTCGTCGATTTGAATTTTAATCATTTCACAATTAGAATTTTATTGTTGTGAATTTTATTTTGATGTAACGATGGGAATGAAATGCTCGCATTGCCAATAGATGTTGTATGATGAGTTCTGATGTTTTTCATGATATTATAGAATGAAGATATTCACGTAGTAACACTTGAGTTGTGTTTGCGTTCCATTATTATTATTATGATTATTATTATTGTTATTGTTAGGCAAAAAATTCAAAAAAAAAAATTTAAAAAAAATTACCAAAATAAACTTCCATTAAAAGTAATTTTCAAACTAAACCCGTTGCCACCACGTTGTGACACGTGGCGACGGCGGATTTTGTTTTTTTGTACATAGAGAACTCGGCATCCCCAGTGCCGAGTTCATCTTCTGAGAACTCGGCACTGGTGATGCCGAGTTCAACTTTGGTAGAACTCGGCATGGGCGATGCCGAATTCTACTTGGTTTTTTATTGACCAACACTTGACATTTTTTACTGAGGTGATTCAAATAGAACTCGGCACTGAGAGTGCCGAGTTCTATTTAAGAAACAGTTCTCCTGGCGATCAGATCGTGCATGAGATAATTGCCAGGAGAACAGTTACTTAAATAGAACTCGGCACTCTCAGTGCCGAGTTCTAAAGGAAGAACTCGGCGTTAGTAACGCCGAGTTCACTTTAAAAAAAGTGAGTTTAAAAAAAGTGGGGCAATAAAAAACCCAAACGAACATAGAACTCGGCACTGAAGATGCCGAGTTCTATTGGTGTGAACGCGGCACGGATGATGTCGTGTTCACAACAAGAGAACTCGGCATCCTCATTGTCGAGTTCTCTTGTAGAGTTCATTGATTTAAGAACTCGAGTTTTTTTTTCATTTCCTGTTTCACAATCAACGAAAACAATTCAACTACGACACAATCAACGAAAACACAATTCAACCACGACACACAATCAACGAAAACACAATTCAACCATAACACACAAACAAGTACGATAAAACACAATACAACTACGAGTGGAATATGAAGTTCAACATTTTAACATACATCCAAAAGTACCATATAAAAACAACCAAATAAGTTCACAACTAAATATCTATCATAAGTGACATCTCAATCTCTTCTTCCTTTTAGGACGTGCTTGAGCACGTCCTCTCCCCATGCCGTGTCCCCCTCCTCGTGCTGCATTCTCATTATCCTGAGTCAGACCGCCAGCGACTTCTTGAGAGTGTGAATCTTCTTCAACGACGTGATCTTGACTCAAATGTAATGTTGATTCTTCAGCACCAAAACACATAAGTCAAGCCTTCATTTTTTCTTTCAATTTTCCAACCATAGAAGAACCTGTCTTGTGATCTTTGATCACCTCGTGAATTTGATGGAGTTCTTCGTGGAACTCATAAACTCCGTGCACCTACAGATAATTAAAATTTAATGAAACACTAAACAAATTTTAAAACGTGATAATTGTTTAAATAAATGTTTAAATCTTACCATCTCTCGCTCGCTACCCGCTCGAGGTCTGTATAAGTTATTATTCGGAGCCAAGGGGTGATGAACTATCCAACGCACGGTGATGCTCCAGTACCATTCCATATACAGTCGTGTGTTCTCTTCAGGAGTGACACCTAGGAGTGGTCGCTCAAACTGTAGATCTCTTCTGTGCGACCAATGCTGAATGAATTGGTGATTTTCCGCCAACCAATTAACATCTGACATTCCCTGAGCCGATTTCACTACATGTCTCTCCATCGGCTCTGGAATGTGCTGCTGTAGACCGAACTGTCTCATCACTCGGTCTGGACAATGCATAACCACCTCACCAAAATTTATAAGCTAAGTACGGCTCGTCCAGATCTCTGAACCTTCCGTACATAGTGGTGGTAACTGACCAAGATCCAAATTTGCATAAGGCTCCCCGATCACTTGATCGAATTCCTGCATGTCCAACTCATTCCGATAAAAATCAAGTGTCGTCGTCTTCGCACTACCCTTGAATGTTCTTGGTCGTCTCCAACGGGACCCTAATGGTGCCCTCTCGTCCTCCGGGTATAGTAATGGTCTGCTCTTCAAAGGTCTCCCAATGTGTAGATGTTCCCAACACCACAACTGTAGGAACGTAAGAAAACCACACAAATGTTTCGTCGGAATCAGTGAAGCTTCGTCTAACATGTGATATAAGTGGGTCAGAGCGCACTACCCCAACTGTACTCCGATGCGACTGTCAAATCTCCGAGCAAAGATAGGTACTTCAAGTGAACCATCATACCACTCTTATCTGCCAAAATACTACATCCCAACTAGAACAGAATGAAAGCTCTGGTGTGTCGTGTAACTGTCTCATCGTCAACATCAAAATGCAACTGCTGAAATTGAGCTTGCAACCAACCCAGAGTTACGGAACCCTTACGACCCAAGTCATCGAGGACCTGACCCAATAAATCCATGCAGACCTCTGACCAAACATACTCATGAGACTCACACACCGGCAAACCATCTACCTGCAAGTCGGTAATCATCGAGATGTCACGCAGGTGCACGTGATCGCACCATGTCGCAGGTGAAATAAATGAGTCTCCGGTCTCCAACGCTCGACCATCGCCCCCAGCAAGGTATGATCCAACTGAACTCGGCCCAACCGAGTGACTGTGTCAAACCCTGTCATATCTAGCAGAAACAACATCCTCTCATCAGTGATCTGCCATTCGTTGAGCTTCGACCCATGCTCAACGCATTTTACACCATCAACATCCTTCTGCGAAAAATTAGAGAAATGACAAAATATTGAAATTCACGTGCAAATATTTAACTTGAAAACGTAAAATACTTACAAAATCTTTGAACAAGTCAGACTTGTGGTTGGCCTGCAAAACCAACACTGATCTGTCTACCGGACCCTGTGAAGCGTAGCTACCTCCAACTGAACCAGTACTAGAACCACCAAACTCCATCTGTACATAACACGTTAACAAATGAGATGGTTGTTCTTCATTACTAACTACTTAAAAAGTTGAGAATACTCTAATGTTTTAGAAATTACCTCAATCGAGTGTAGTAGCAAACAACTGTAAACGTCGAACAATCTCTCCAATAAAACCAACTACAATAAACAACATTACGAATCATGTCAGATTTTTTTTAAAATTTTGACAGATCATCTCCTATATTTTTCAAATTGGTAAATTTAAACCTGCATGGTAGAACAAACTAACAATACTACAAAAAATAATTCTAACATACATTCAAACTCACATACATTTAAACTCAAATAAATCATTTTTAAGTTTACATTCATTCAAATTAACATACATTCAAACCTAAATAACAACAAAAAATCTAATTTTAATCGCAATAATCATACTTAAATTCAACTTTTTTTAATATGGCTACCGTAGACCTATAATCAACAAAACTAAATTCAATAATCAACTATCAAACAAGAAATAAACCGTTTTGCCTAAAAACCCAAAATCGAATTCGAGTTTGCACCAAAACGGGTTCCTAAATCAACAAAAACACTACAATCATACATAAAACAACAATGTATATCATCCTAATACATAAAAAGGCAAGAAAACGGTGAAAAATGAAAAAAATCGAAACTCTAACCTTAAAAACTCGGAAACTCGGCGGATGGGGAGAGGGGGGCGTCGGGCTGCTTTTATAGCCCGACGGAACTCGGCGTTGGTAACGCCGAGTTCTTCCTTTAGAACTCGGCATTGAGAGTGCCGAGTTTTATTTAAGTAACTGTTCTCCTGACAATCGTCCAGTTTCTTAAATAGATCGCCAGGAGAACAGTTTCTTAAATAGAACTCGACACTCTCAGTGCCGAGTTCTATTTGAATCACCTCAGTAAAAAATGTCAAGTGTTAGCCAATAAAAAACCAAGTAGAACTCGGCATCGCCCATGCCGAGTTCTACCAAAGTTGAACTCGGCATCACCAGTGCCGAGTTCTCAGAAGATGAACTCGGCACTGGGGATGCCGAGTTCTCTATGCACAAAAAAACAAAACCCGCCGCCGCCACGTGTCACAACGTGGTGGCAGCGGGTCTAGTTTGAAAATTACTTTTAATGGAGGTTTATTTTGACAATTTTTAAAAAAAAATATTAGTTTGAATTTTTTTCCTTATTGTTATTTTTACATTTTTTGAGTAAAAGAAGACATTAGTTTGAAAGTGGAAGTGTTTGTATTTTAGGTGTCTGTTCATTCATTTTTAGTATATTAATTGAGGACGAACTGTCATTATGTTTTTACCAGCAATATTTTACATAACGATGAAAAAAGGAGTCATGTTTAATGTGAAATAAAAACTTAAAGTGAAATTTAAGATACTTAATATATATGAGTCAAGTTCTACTGAGCTCGTGACTCATCTTATTTAGTTTAAGTCTCTTACAATCTCACCACTGGATCTTATTTACGGTTAATCTCACATTTAATTAGCATAACCATTTTTCTTATAATCTACCTTACAATTTTAGATGTGTGATAAATACGGTGGAGGCTTAAGTCCGAGACTCACTAGATAATTCTTATAATATATACAGAAAATATGTACAAATTGGATCATGGTACTGTAAAAATTAATAGGAATAATAGATAACACATGTATGTGTCTATATAAGAATCATGAGTATTTGGCGCATGATACTTATGATCGTGCATTGCATATCAAATTCATCATTTTAAAATAAAAAACATAATCGCCTTGATAACCACCTTTACCACATGCTCATCTCTCTCAATTTACCATAGATTTTATGAGTATTAAATGCTATTTACTCAAAGAAGTAGACAAATTCTTCCTCCGTATATATAAATCATAATAATACTTATGTTCCGTGTTATTCGGATTAGATGTACTAATATATTTTTTATATGTTCAGAATCGAATACCAGAAAATTGCTTTTCTCAAATATTTCTTTTATTTCAAATACAAAGACAGTCAAATGTCGAATTTAAGACACAAATTTTCACTATAACAACAACAGTGTCTAATGGTGTGTTTAGATAACAACGAATGAGAGAAAAACAAAGAAGAGAAAAGGAATAGATATGAGTAAAGAAGATGTCTATTTTTAAGGCTATAAGGAATGCACTGGTGATAACAAGAAAAATAGACATAATTTTCACTATAACAACAACAGTATTTTTAAGTTGAACTCGGCATCTCCTAACCCAACCCACTAACCCCATCCCTCCCACGGTCCGATCTCCACCGTCCATTCATCGCACATCAACGGCCATAACATCCCCGAAGTGGTCCCCACGCCGATCATAGACCCCACTACACGCCAAACTCCGACAGCCCCCACGCCACGTCACGCACCCACCACCCCCATCCCCAAACCCAAACCCAAACCGAGAAGAAACGAGAAACTCGGACGAGAAGAACAGCCGAGAAGATGTCCTGGTTCGCGAGATCCATCACCAACACCTTCCTCCCAGACCCCTCCTCCACCCCTCCGGCGGAGACCCAACCCGGATCCGACTCCGAACCCGACTCCGCCAGCCCGAAGGGCGTGAAAGAGGACATCTCCGAGCTCACCAAAACCCTAACCCGCCAGCTCTGGGGCGTCGCCTCCTTCCTCGCCCCTCCTCCCCAATCCGACCTCAATCCCTCCGATCCCGATCCCAACGACTCGGAGACCTCCGGGATCGATGGGATCCGGAGCGACTTCGCGGAGATCGGGGGGAGGTTCCGGAGCGGGATCTCGAAGATCGCGTCGGAGTTCTTCAGGGAGGAGGAAGAGTGGGACGAGGGGGAGGAGGTGGTTGGGGTTACGGAGGAGGTGTTGGCGTTCGCGAGGAATATCGCGATGCATCCCGAGACTTGGCTTGATTTCCCTTTGCTGCCGGAGGAGGACGAGTCGGATGGTATTCTCTTGATTTTGATCTTTTTGCTCTTTTTTAGGTGTTTTATTTTAAGTGTTTGCTTGATGTAGTATTTGTTAGTGTTTTTAGTTTTTACTCATCAGTTGGCGTGTTAGCATATGCGTACCGACTACCGATGTTGGTTGAAACTACGACAGGGAGAGAATGTAGAGTGGCACAATTAGAAGATTGAAAAAACTACTATAGCTTGAATCATACTAGGTGAAGGCGTTTGTTTACATTTTGTAGTTATATTATTGATTGTGGGATAATGTGGCTATTGAAACGAAAACCGCAGGCAAGAAATGATTGCTTGACGTAGGATTTGTTAGTGTTTTTACTCATCGGTAGGCGTGTTAGCATGTGTGTACAGACTACCGACAACTACAAGTAATGTTTGGTGAGAGTATGAGAGAGAGAGAGAGAGAGAGAGAGAGAGAGAATGTAGAGTAGCACAATTAGAAGATTGAAAGAACTACAGTAGCTTGAATCATACTAAGCGAAGGTGTTTGTTTCGCATTTTGTAGTTATATTATTGATTGTGGGATAATGTGGATATTGAAACCAAAACCTGAGGCCAGAAAATTAAATTTTGACCCTTTTAGACCAGGGAAAAGTAATATTCCAATGTGCATATTCTCATATTACTTAATATACCTTGGGGTCACATTTCGAAGTGTTTCAATGTGCGTATCCCCATAGAATTAAGTTTGACTTTTTTTGAAAAATATAATGGACACTAAGTTACTAACAAACATCTAAAAATATTCATATTTATTTGAAATATACTTATGACACGACCATAATAGTAGGTGCTTAAGTTGTACCAAGAAAGACTAAAAGCATACAACTAAACCATCCGTCATATCATATATCATGTTCACTATCCATGCCAACAACTTCCTAAAGCTACATGACAGACATAGCTCCTTCCATGGTTGTCAATACCATGTTGAATGCTTTGTACGTTCATATTTCCTCTGATTTTCGTCTTTATATTCGTCCTGAGATATATTTTCAGGAGTCCTAAAGTTAAATCTGAAACATTAAAATTCGGGTAGAAAAACATTAAACTGTTGAAGTTCAATTAAGTGATTCAAGTACAATGGAATTTGAATACGTTTTCTAAAATTTGGTCTGCGCTTTTGATGTTGGAAATTTCATTGACTATCATATTAGATTTTCAAAACTCCAACATACATCAGTGGAATTTCAAGTTGATAGCTATTAAGTTTGGAGGTGAAACTACTAATTATTTATCTGAATTGGGTCCCTTAGTTGATTATGAGATCCTATTAATCACTCTATCGATTGGCTACTTTTTTGCGGATAATCTGTTTTGTGTTTTTTTGAGGGTCATACGTCCATATCTTTTGGTCTTTTGGCCCCTCTTCTGGGGTTGTGTTTCTGTTTCAATCGTCTTTTTGGTTTCTTGAGAGACTATTCCCTTGATCTTCTCTTTCTTTTTATTTTCCTTTTGTGACCTTGTATCTCTTTCATATCTATTAATGATAAAAAAGACTACGTTTTTTACTTGCAATCATGTGGTTGATCATGCGACCTTGACACTTAGTGTCCAATTAAACATACCTAAATGTTCTTCCTAATGCGTAGCCAGTCAAAGGCGACACTAATCATAGAATTAAGTCCTAATTGTTTCAGGACAAATAGATAACACTAGTACTTGTCTTAAATTATACTAAATTCTCCTCTTGTATCCCTTTTTTTCTCCTTTAGTCACCTTAACCCTTCGACAAGGATGATGCATTCAAGTTGTGTATAAATTGCTAAAAGCCACAATTCTGAAAAAAATTACATAATACAAACTTGGCTGGATTAGCTTCTCACCTCACACATGTAATTCATGACTCCAGATTCCTTGTTCTCTCACTTAATATGGCGTGACCGCGTGAGTGTAGTGAATTTAGAGTGTGTGGCCAAGAACATGGAGATTTGATGTGGTAATCTCATTTCCCCATATATACATATACATATATACATATACATATACATATATACATATATATATACATATATACACACACACACACACACATATATATATATTGATAAATACCCATAGAAGTTAAACCTGTATAGTTTTTTGTGTCAGTTGAAAGGAACCTCCATTTGAGCTAATTTATGCAATTATTGAATACCTATGGGCAATGGAGTTAATATGGAAAATTACACGCAAAATGAAATGTGTTGGCATCAGGGCTATAGAAACTCTTGTCATTCTTCCATTGACACTGATGATATATTTTGTTGGTTTTATCATGGTTTTCCTTTCTCCATTGGATTCTCTGTGCATGAATGTTGACGAGTGAGCCTGCCCCACTAGTTTGGGATTAAAAGCTTTGTTGTTGTTTTTTGATTGGTGGGTTGAAAGGCTTTGTTGTTATTGTTGTTGTATGACTAATGAAGTGTTCTGGTTATTATAGTGAATCTAGAGTAGTTGGCTTATCTGATTAGATAAGTGATGTGTATATATATTCTAGGTGCTCCCTTCTTTAGATATGAATTACTTAATTAATTAGCATGCGCATTCTAGATGTTCCTTTTTTTAAACCTCAATGTTGATTTCTATTGCCAGACTTTGACATGTCAAATGCTCAGCAAGAGCATGCCTTGGCGGTTGAACGCCTTGCACCAAGATTGGCTGCTCTTAGAATTGAACTTTGCCCCAGCCACATGAGTGAAGGATGCTTTTGGAAAATCTATTTTGTGCTTCTTCATCCCAGACTCAATAAAGAAGATGCTGAGCGTCTGTCCACACCACAGGTATCCTCCCATTACATCATTTCCTAACTAATTTTGCTATGAGGATGTTTTGCGTAGGTAAATAAAAGATTGTTCTTCTTGGCTAATTAGTAGGGGTGCAAATGGATGTAGGTTATTTGATCTGTAAGCCTGCTGATACCTTTTTGGTAAACAGACATTTTCTGGGTATTGATTATACGTGAATTTCTTTAGCTTTGGGTACGTGTCAAAGGTGCTGAATTTTAAAAACAACCGGTTCATCTCGAATATAAGCTAAATTTGAATGTGCAGTAAAGGGAGCTTGCAATTTTATACTGCTATTGGAAGTAAAGCAGAATATGTTTTATTAGTCTTATCTTATTGTTAAAGTTGCATATGGGAGTTGGAACATGAACGTGTACATTTTTAGATCAATTGTTATAGATTGGATTGTGAACCATCTTTTTTAAGCTTAGTATTAGATTACATTGCTGTCAACGGGAACCGGAAAACATCTGGATTTGAAATTAGGATGTGTACAAGAAATAAATCCATGAATAATAATATGCACTGATGGGTTTGTTGATAGAATGTTACAGATTTTATTGGTTTGTCTTTGTGTTTGCACCTTTGCATCATGCAGGTTGTGGAGGCAAGAGCCTTGTTATTGCAGGATTTGCAGAAACGGACAAAATCCGGATCTTTCGTCTCAGGAAGTAGCATGTCTCAGGGAAAAGAGTCAGAGAGTCCATCACCATCTGCCGAACAAAAGGAGGCTACAGTGTCAAAGGCTCCACCATTGGAGGAGCCCACTACCACTAGTTCAGCATCTCCTGACACTGAAACCGATAAGCATCCTGTTGTGACAACAGAGATCAAAATCGTTGACAAATCAGTCATTGAGGAAGAAGTGCCGAAGCAAACCAAGAGCCCATCAAGTGATGCCTCCAAAGTCCCCATTGAGAGATACGAAGATGATGCTGATGATTGGCTACACGAAGACGAAGGCACAGAAATAGATCGACCAAATATTACCCCTATCCCTATTGGGGATGAAGATGATGTCTCTTTCAGTGATCTCGAGGACGACGATGATCAAATTGCCCCCTCAAGTTCACAGAAGGGAAGTCACAGTGGCAGCTCTCAGTTGAAGGATTCTAAAGATTGGATTGAACTCAACAAGGGATCTCGTAAGTCTTCAGGTGATAAAAAAAGTACCATCCCAAAGAACGAATCCAACGAGTGGTTAGATGTCGATGACATTGATCTAGCATGACAACCATAGACAATCATGAAACTGTCTCCCTGGATGCTATTTGTGTTACTTCGTTGCCTAATATGTTGCATGTTGTATCTGAAAACTAGCATTTCCCGGTTCTTGTACATATGCTATTTGTGGAATATGAAGGATGCTTATGGATTTAGTATGAAGATTATCCCTTGATCTTTAAGACTGGTTTGTTACATATGCAGGGAGATGAGCTCGAAGAAAAATAATTATGAGCTGAACAAATGAAAGATGACATTTTGGTTGTGGCCCTATTACACTGAAAACGAAGAAGTGGAGATACAAATGAGGAGCAAGTTATTACATTTGAGATACTTTAATTGGTCGTGTAAGAGTGAGTATCTTCAGCACAAGTTGCATGATTGAATCTCCTCGAATGGACTTCGGTAGTCACTACCAATTCTACAAGCAATTTATTTCACACAAACTACTAAACCCAGACAACGCGGACGAAGAAGTCCTACGTTGGATGCAACACAACCTACACGTAGCCATTCATACAATGTGCACGTAATTTTTTGCAGGAATTCTCTAAAGATAGTAATTAAGCTCATAAGGAAGGTTCTTATGCCTTCCATAGTTTGTCCTCTTCTTAGTTGGTTATTTGCTTTATAGGTGGTAAAGCTTTATCGGGTGGTCGTAGCAGCTTTACTGGGTGAAACTTCAGTAACGTTTTTATCTTGTGTACCCCCGGGGCGTAGTTGGTCGGTGAGAGTGAAATTTCCTTCGGAACACACTTCTGAATCCTAATAAAATATGTTTATTATACCTTAGCGAAAATAACGTTGGATCATCTTCGGTTTGAAACCACAGACCGTCTAATCCAAGTGGAAACGGAATAAACGGGATTTTCGTCGAACTTGTCTACCATCGTGTTATTTTGTTTAGGATTCCTCCACATGATAATGAATTATTTGGCCTTTTTGAATTTGAAATGATTTTTTTCGTTCTACATGTAAAAAGTCATTGTGCTCACATGCGAGGTTGGAGTTATCTTTACTCTTTAGAATTCTAATGTAGTATAGGAGTATCGGGTACAAGTGGTTATACATGAAATGTCAACTATTCGTCTTTCGCAAAATATTTGTGTTTTTTCCTTCTTTTTTACTGTAATCTATACATAATTTATTTTGCACAAATCCTTGTATACTCTACTTTTAATATGTACCAATACCAATAGTCCAATATATACCGACTTATAAACTAACTGGATAAGAAGGAATTTTTTTTAATGTAAAACCAGTTTTGTACAGATAATTCTAGTTTGACCTAATTGACAAATGCCACCAAATACATGGTCCACATGCCACCCTTTCCAAAAAGAAACAAATCAATTAACCAATCCAATAGAGATAAGCTTCTAAAAACCCACTTCCAAAAGACCAACCATCCATTCCAATCAATACTCTACAAAAAACACCATCACCATTATCCACCCAAGAACCACTCTAACCACCAAAACTCAAAATCGCACTTATATTCTCCCCAAAAAAACACCACTAACACTTCGGAAATGGACCGAACGATTTGCAGTAATCGTATATTCATCTTTGTAGAGTTGCAAATTTAAAAAACAAGTCACACAGTCTAATCTGCAACAAGTTGGAAACAATCATCTAAATCAGTAAGTTCCATGCAATCATCTTATTTTAATGTACTCTTGTCTTTCTATTCCTTGTCCATTCATTTTCACTCTCGCCACAAACACAGAATTAAGCCACAGAAAACCCACATCAAGTCAAAACCAATCATCTTAAATCAACATACTTTGATTCACGGTAGTTTACTAGTCAACTTCCTCAGTTAATCGATCATCGTGGTTTTACAAACTGATGCGTACACAGATTCAAACTCACACTCACTTATTCACCAAAAAGTCAGAAACAATCATCCTGAATCAACCTACTTTCGTGCACATGCGAATTCAAAGCTTCTAGCCAAAATAAAAATACCGATATATCATGATTTATTCGTCAATTTCCTCGATTAATTCATTCTCGTAGTTTCACAAATTAACACACGTACAGATTCAAAAACTTACCTATTTATTAACTAATTCTCATAGTTTTACAAACTGACGTCTACAGATTCAAACTCGCACTTGCTTATTCACTAATTCTTATAGTTCTGCGAACTGACACAGCGGGGGATTAAACTCGCACCCACTTTTATTCACCCCCCACCAAAAAAAACCACACCCATTTATAATGGGTCGCCGGCGGTGGCTTCTCCCGGTCGCCGGCGTCGCCACGGCCTTCAGCCTCTACAAACTCCACCGCAACCGCAGCCGCATCTCCTCTCTCCTCCAAACCCTAACGTCCCTCTCCACCCTCCTCTCCTCCTCCGCCTCCACCCTCTCCCTCCTCTCCTCCGACCTCCATCGCTTCCTCCTCTCCGACTCCGACCACCTCCCCCCGTCCCTCCTCCAGTTCTCCAAGCTCGCCTCCTCCGTTTCCACCGTCCTCGCCGTCTCCCGCCTCTCCGAGGCCGTCACCGCCGGGATCTCCGCCGGGGTTGGTTCCGGTCTCGCCGGTCGGGGTGGCGGGGGAGGGTCGGGGGATGTGGTGGTGGAGGTTTTGTGTGGAGAGAGGGTTAGGGTTTTGGTTGAAGAGATGATTAGGGTTTTCGTCAGCACTTCGGTCGAGGTTTATTTGGACAAGATGATGGATGTCAATGTGTTTAATGACATCTTCGCCGGACTCACGAATTCGAATCACGATGCGAAGATGAGGGATTTGATTATTTCGGTTAGTAACGGTGCGGTCGAGACTCTGGTTAAGACCTCCCATGAAGTGCTGACTGGTTCGGTTGCGAATGGCGGTGGAATGTTATCCGCATTGGCGGTTACTGGGAACCGAAGGTTTGTTATCGATGTTGTTGTTCGGACCGCGTTCGAATTGGTGGAGTCGTTCTTCGAGTTCATGGTGGTGAAGGTGTCGGAGAGTGGGAGGAGAAGTGTGGGATTTGTTCACAAGGAAGTGCTTGAGAGGGGGCTGGAGGTGATGCGGTATTTAAGTGCCAAGACGATGATCGTGTTTGCGATGTGTTTGGCGTTGTGCTTGCGCGTTGTTGCTGAGAGATGGGCTCTGCTGCAAACTTGAAGCCATGATTTACGTTGTATATAGCAGCTTCTATGTCAAGGATACTGGTACCATCTATGTCTCTACTTTGGTCCGAAGCCTATTTATTCATTTGATTTGAAGTATATGCTTTATACTGTGATTCTATATTGTGAAAGAAAATTATATTTGTAAAGATTCATTAGCAATGACTCTGATTGCATATTGGAAATTCGGAATACCTCTGCTCCATTTATAAGAAGGATGGATGAAATAAACTCTAGCCTTTGTACATTGCTTTTGCGAAATTGGATGTTTTCAGCTAAATGATAGTGATAGTTGATTAGCAATGCAAAGTAGAAAAGTGGAAGATCTAACACTTTAATCCTGTAAAATGCCTAATAACCATCGAATAGTGATTGCTTATGTCATTTTGATTCTGTGATTGGTGATAGTGGCTTGTTGTAAGAAAAATTACGTCATCAACATTATCAATGCCTCAAAAGAGGATCCTCTATCATTTCACAACAAATAAGAAATGTAGACGGTTTGAAAACCCATTTTGATTTAGTCATTTTCAATCCAAAATGAAAAAAATATTTTGATTTTTGACTCATTGGAAATGGACAATGTAAGAATTATTACGTCAACAAGGGTAATGGCTTGAGCTGCATGATGGAGACTTATTTAGCTGGAACATCACCTTGGAATTTTGAACCTTTTAAGTTTCACATTCAGCTATTACAGTTATAGTGTTTCTGAAAGATAAGTGAGATGTCTGTAGCTGCTTTTCTGTGTTTCCTTGTGATAATCCAGTAGAATTCGATCCATGACTACTAGCAGCAGATGGAAAGGAAAGTAATTCATAATTCCAATTTCAAATCCTCCTATAGCTTATCTATGATGCCAACAAGATCAACATTTGTCATGTGGAATGATGTCTGTTACCATGGAAGAAATGCTAGCTCAACAAATCTAAAGGTGGAAACAGACTATTACCATAAAAATTCTCGAGATAGTTCATGGAAAAGCTGATAATTGGAGTAATGGAGTGTTTCGCTGCAATCAAAATGTAGTTTCCGGTGTTGCTTTATTTGTTTTATTCGTCTAAATTACCTGTCCAGTTAAATTGCCAAAAATGCAGCTGCAGTTGTTTGTAAATAGGCGACTTCGTTTAGATTTTCGATTTGACCAGATCTGGAGGTATTTACTTTAGATAGATAGCATTGTTTTAATCTTTTAAATCAGAATCGAGACCGATATACTTTTAATAGGTAACGTTGTTAAAATGTCAGTGTCTTTTTTTTATCGGTAAAATGTTGAGTCATATATACTAATATACTTTAAATATGTAACATTTTTGCTAAAATGTTAAGGTTCTGTTTTACCTGACATTTTGATTTGTGACCGCACGCTCCAGCAAGGAATTTATTAGAGATGGCCCTACTGCACTTTAATATGCACTACTATTTGCTAAATACCATCAGACAAAATACACATTGGTATTGTTACTAATTTTTCTTGTTAGCTGCATGTTGCCTTCATTCATTTCTTGCTAGGCTGCAGATTATATTTTTGTAGGTTCCCTATCAACGAAAGCTGAAATTTATCCATTTTAACTTGCTTTTGTTAACATAATCTTGTCAACATATGATATACTGGCAAAAGAAGGGTTGAGCAGGGAAAGTCTTCTAGCATATGAGCTTTTATGACTGAAGTAGAAATTTTCAAGCCAGAACTGCATGTTGTCAGTGGCTCGTTGCCATCTAACTGAAGAAGCAAACTGTTTAACACCAGGAGCTTGTGATTCTTATGCTGTGCGTAATTCGATATTTTGATGTTTTCATCCTTTTGAAGCATATGTTGGTTTTATGGCAATGACCGACCATTAGCTGCAACTCATTCACCCTTCGGGGATACACTAGGTTTCTGAACTTGATGTTTTCTCATAGAAGGTACTATGTATGTTAACCATGTCTTCATCGCTTATTTCAAGTGCATATGAAAAAATGCAGAAGATCATAGAAGGATAATTATGGTCCTCTTTCTGCTCCACAATTAGTTTCTTTTATAGTTTTAGCATTTTAACTAAAAAAATGTCTTACTATTCAATGTTCTGTTTTTATGTTTGTGGATATCACAGTGGAGTTCCAGGGACATCATTAATGTCATGGGAAGATGGTTTGTCTAGCAGAACACAATCTTGTTGTATGAAATAAAGTTTTCGTAGTAGAATTGGTAGATTTTTTTTTGATGGAAACATGCCAGGAATTTTGTTTTCTTTGCATGTTTGGACATAACATTTTCATTATATAACATTTCATTTGTGTCAAAGATTATATTAATTTTTGACATTTGGAGCATCGTTGATTATACCAAATGACTATTTAAACGATATGTATTTTTTATCTATTGTGAAATTGTATACGGTCAATTGCACTTCGCATTATTGGATTAGTTGGAAACAATTTCACCGTTTACAATGGTAGATTGGTAGTATTGCGTACACACGACCTCTCCTTATCTCGTCCAGAAGGAAGCTTCTTTTGAAGCACTGGGTAATGGTGACGATATTGATGCATGTATGGACATAACTCTCCCTGTTTTATTTGCACGTTCCTGAAGGAAGGACACTGTGCATAGACTTTTATATAGGAAAATATTGGTTTTGCTTGCTAAGATAAAAGCGTGAGCTCAGAAGTATTTCATGTTTACAAGAAATGTAGTCTCTTTGACTTGGGTACAACACGCAAGATATCAGTCATATCACCAATTCATTAGTACTTTAGGCCCAATTATCTGGTCATCTAAGAACATTTAAGTAATGTCGGCCGAAACATGTTAGAAGAATAGAAGAGGAATGTCATATCGTATCAAGTTGCATCCAATGTTTTCTTTTGTTGTCCCAAACCTCCTTTCTTTGGTTTCTCGTAATTGGGTCTCGAATTATTTTTTCCAAAACTGCTTCCAAATAGTTATATCTAAATCTTTTTCTCTTTTTTTTATCTCCAAAGAATCCAAATGATTGTGTTATTTTTATCTATTGCTATTTGGATTTGTTACGTTATCAATTTTAGATCCTCCCAGAAAATGCTATCAGAAATTACTTAACTTCTGTAAGTTACACTATTTCTCATCATTCAAATTATATATACTTAACTTCTGTAAGTGTGTAACTTTAGATATTTGCTGTTGGATTAGTAAAATGATGTAAGTTTATATTGCTTCATTGGTGAAATTTATACAAGATAGTGGAAAATAATGTGATGGATATATCATATATATATGGCTCAAATGAGATATAGCTCATCAGAATATCACCTTATTACTCGAAATTACGGTGCCCCTTAATTATGTCAAAACTTCTAGTACTGATTTTACTAATTGTTATGATTTTAGAAGCTAGGACATATTTACACTAGTGACATTTTACCAACTCGTGAAGCGATTGTGCTCAAGATAAAATAAAAAAGAAGCTGTTTGGAGACTTTGGACTACCAATTAACTGTATTTTTATTTTTTGCATAAACTAAAACGTTGTATAAATCCAGCGTTGTATATTTAAACAAAAGGATATACTCGGCTTGCTTTTGGAAGTCTTCTGTGTCTAACTATTATGTAAAAATATGATGTTCCAGCTCAGAACAAATTCACAAGTCATAATTAGCTACCTGTTTGTTGTCGTGGAATTATTGTCAAGACCATTGTTGGTTTGGTAGCAAAACCAAAAATAGCAATCACCACTTGTAAACAAAACTATTAACTATATATAAATAAATATATAATCATCATTGTTGAATACCAATAACACCCCTATCATCTAACCTCCATATGTATTTGTAGGTAGGGTTGTGACCACCACCTTAAGTTCTTAACAACATCTCATGTTACACGTATGATATTCATATATATATATATATATATCTAAGTTTGAGAATCACGGCACCTTCCCTTCTCACGTGCACCGAAGCCTCGACTTCATTCCTCCCACCATAAAATAAGTCGCAATCCACATGCAAAAGGTGGAGGGAGAGAACGAACCAAAGAACGGAGACTTGTGGACCGTGGTGCTTAAACTATTGCGTCACGGAATTGCATGCATGCATGGATGGACTCACTCACTAGTCACTACCCAACGAACACTAAAAAACTTAAATGTTAATTACAATTTACCCCGTTAAATTATAATTTGATATCATTTTTCATCCTTAAACTTTCAAAATTGACAATTATTCCTTTTGAACTTTCGTTTTGTAACACTATACCCCTTAAACTTTAAAATTCACTATTTTAATTCACATTTGTCTTCTTTTGTATCATAGTACACTCATAAATCTATATTTACGTGAAAGTTCGGATCGAAACAAATGTCAGATTTGGTTGGAATTTGGGTCAGATTCAGTACCAAATTCCAACCAAATCTAACACCCGTTTCGATCCTAATTTTCACGAAAATATAGGTTTAGGTGTACTAAGGATATAAGAAAAAATGCAAAAAATAACGAATATGAGTTTAAATAATGAATTTTTAAAGTTCAGGTGCAAAAATGTTAGAAAACGAAAGTTCAGATGAGTAATTGTCAATTTTGAGTTTAAAAAATGAAAATTCAGGAGTGCAAAGTATGGGTGAGCATCGGTCCGGTCCTAAATCGAACCGGACCGAACCGAAACCCGAATATTCAAAATTCTTGGACCGAAGACCGGACCGAGTGTGATCCGGTCTGACCCGGAACGAACCACTTCAGTCTGGTCCAAAACCGGACCAAAACTTATTTTTTCCGTAAGTTCAACCGTCACGCACCTAACAAACAAATTCTAAATCTCATTAATCGGAAACAAAGTGAAATGTATTTATCCAGATCAAAATCGATTGCACTCAGAAGAAAAAAAACAATTTTTTTCCAACAAAATAGAGCACTAATTAGAGGGTAATGTATCATGTTGTGTTGTTTGAAACTTATTAATGTAATAATCATCATCTTAAAAACAAAAATAAGATGCCACCAGATTAATCGGGCTTCATATAATAACTCTCTCACGTCCTTGGTGTTAATATTTTAAGGTTTGGAACCTTCAGAATCACAACTTGACATGATGGGTCGGCATGTGGTCTACTGAAATTAATTAGATGTCATGCAGCACTTTGAAGATTTAGTAGGTGTCGTGTTGAGAATCGATATCATAACGATTTGGGTTTTTCTCTGGGATCTTACTCTTAAACAACATATTTCATTTTATTTCGTTGCTTTACAAATATTTATCTTAATGTCATTATATTAAAAGAATTTTTGATTGAGTGTCACTCTAAAATAACTAATTCCACTTTATATCATTACTACACCAATATTTATCATAATATCATTATTTTAAAGGAGTTGTTGCTTGGATGTCACTCCAAAATAACTAATTCCATTTTATATCATCACTACGTCAATTTTTATCATAATATCATTATGTTAAATCGTTATTTATACTAATACAATTTTGAAAGTGGGTCACATGCCACCACAGGCGGACCCAGGCATGGGCACGCGTAGGCAACTTGCCTACACCTGGACTTTTTGTTAATAATGTTATAGATTCTTTTCTTTATGTGTGTCCACCCTTAGTTTTTGCAAGATGTTGTCCACATTTCGATTCTTAGGTCATCTTTAATAACACTCCACTTTCTCTCTATGTCCACCATTAATCGTGCCCAGAAACTCCCCAAACACCCTACATTGTTCCCCCTCCATCAATCTTGGGTAAAATAAATAAAAAACATATTTTCAGAAAATAATAATTGAAGAAAAGATTTAAAATAACTTTAAAATATATTACCATTATTAATTATTAACAACATAAAAAAATAAAAATGGGGACGTGCCACCCACTCTCCCGGGCAACACGCCTCTCTTAGGGATGCAAATCGAATTTTTTGAATATGATATAACTTGTATCCCAATTCGAATATGAATTCCAAATAAACATACTAATTCCGAATTCAAATTCAAAATTTTATAGCTTACCAATTTCATATTCGAATTTGAGAACTTTTCGAATTCGGATAATGTTCAAATTCCTATAATATATTTTTATATATCTTTTGTTGTATAATTTAAAACATTTTGAAAAGTTGTTTTAAGAGAATCATATCATAATTATATTATAAGTTGTTTTAAATCAATTTCAATTCCAAATTGTATTCGGTAAAAACTTCTTTACCAAATACCAACTACATTGTAATTTTCGAATCAGATACTCAGATAATTGATTAACATTTGCATCCCTAGCCCCTCCCGTTAGGGGGAGGTTTCACTCGGGCGCCCTATAAAAGAGTTCATTAAGGGTGCTCTTAGAGACTGTTTACAGTTATAAGGTGTTCACCCTTCAATTCTGTCCTGGGTCCGCCCCTGCATTGCACAATCTGGTAAGAACCTTAATTTCGGCATAAACCATACCAGAATGGACCAGTCCAGATCGAACCGGTGGATTCAGGTCCAATCTCCGGTCCGTGGAAATGCTTGATTCTGGGTTTCCAAGCAGATATGGACAAAACACGAAATATTCCGGACGGGTGCCTAGAGTTTTTAAAATAAAAAAAATCATGGGTGAAACCGGGTCCAAATTTCGTTTTCTAAATTAAAAAAATTCATGAGTTTTCTTACTTCTCACCCATGAAAAAAATATTTTAAAAAACCACGTCACTAGCCCAACCGGAATATTATGAGATTTACCCAGACTGAATCGGAAACCCGAAATCAAGCATATCCAAAGACCGAAGACCAGACTTGAATCCATCGGTATAAGTCTTTCACTGTTAAAATGACTTTAGTATAAATAACGATTTAACAGAATAACATTAGGATAAATGTTGGTGTAGTGATAATATAAAATTGAATTAATTGTTTTGGAGTGACACCCAAGCAAAAACTCATTTACAATAATAATATTATGATAAATATTGATGTAGTGATGACATAAAGTAGAATTAATTATTTTAGAGTGACATTCAAGTAAAAATTATTTTAACATAATGACATTAGGTTAAACAATGACGCACAAAGTGAAATATATTGTTTTAGAGTTACGTCGAAGCAAAAAAACCTAATGATTTGTTAAAGTCGTTTGCAGTCTCTTTTGTTCTGACTATCGTGATATTTGTGGTTTAAACTTGAAACTGTTGGGATGAAATGGAGAGAGAAAGAAACCAACAGGAGCTTTGACTACCTGCCATCAGCAGGAGAAATTCAGGCACAAAAAGCTGGAAGTAAAGCCAACCAAAACTAGCTAGTCGGTGTTACTAATTAATTCTTTTTGCTAGAATTAATTATGATTCTTGAATAATACTAAGGAAACAAAATCATATCTAACCAACAAAATGTAAATGCTTAAATTATTGCTTAAAAGCTATTACAACTTCAGTACTACTATAGTGTCATCACATGTGTTGAAAAAATAATATCAGCATTAAATAACAAAGTTTTGCCTATGGCTTCTGTAAAATAAAGAAATAAGATTTAAGATTTGCTCTTTCACATTGGTATTTACTCAAATTGAATTATGGTGCAGTACTGTATGACTGCTTTCCGAACACACACACACAATGAATATAAGAGTTCATTTCAATAATAAAAAACTAAGAATCTTAGAGTTTATTTGAAATATATGTATTTGTACTTCAGAATATTGCCCACTCACATGTAACCATAAATCCGTAATATACAAATTAAATATAAATCCTACAAAATTGAAATTATGCTTGAGAATTGAGATTCAAATCTTTCTTCATGAATCATGATATATACAATCCAACTCAGGTGTAATCATTTATCATTCTAATCAACATGCTCATAGAACAAGCTATAGATCTGTACTAAAAGAAATTGATCCATAGTGAGCTAATACTTTCAATGGTATATATTATCAAACAAGCATTGAGAAAATAATGCTAGCAAATGATTTAGACATGTGGAATATATTAATTGACACTGAAACTCAACTTTCTGACTAATAGCCATTGAAGTAATCTATACATAACAACACTGTTGCTTCTGTGTAGCTACAGAGAAAAATATAATATAAAGGACCATTGATTATGGACCATAAAAATCAACATCTGAGCCTCTGAGGTACTATTATCAAAATGAAAACTAATTAACTACACAGTAAGGAAGGAAATATATTACTCTCTCACCCTCATCTACTTGCACTCATCGTGTTCTTTCCGACACTTGATGTCTTCCCATCTCTCTCTCCTGTTGGAAGCAGTGCATCCATCAATCCAGCAAAATAAAACTATAGACTCACTCTATATTTAATATTTAATCTTTAAACCCTCGTCTAAATGAAGTAGCCCATTTATTTTATAATATAAATGGTTTCAAAAGAAAATGGTTTTCCTTTCTTAGAAATATTAGATGGATGGATGAATATGCTCATAATATAGTGTGGTGGGCAAAAAGGCAGAGATTTGGAGGGGAAGTGGTGGTAAAGGGGAAGTGTGGGTTTTCTGTCTTATTGCTGCAGCTGCTGTTACATCAACTTTTGAACAATCTGGTTTGCTCCCTTTGTCTGCTTCTTTTTGCAGCAAAATTATTGCATGGGCATGAGAAAAAGCAACCTGAACAATTCTGTTTCTTGCACCACCTGCGACAAGATCCCCCATGCACGAGTGATCAGATATACAGAAAGGAGCTTGCTGATGACAGGGAAGAACAAGAAAGGCTGTAAAAGAAATTCTAGCAACCTGGACATCTACTATTAGAAAGATAACATTTATCTCAATTAGACTAAAACTATGGCCACATACCTTACACCATAAATCATTGTCTCAAAAACAACAAACATCTCATTATATAATGTCTCTATCTGTTCTTGATGTAGAACATTGAATACATATAACTACCATAAAAGTGTGGATAATTATAGAGTAGTATGTAGTAATTTATTTTACAGTGTGTCAGAATATGGAGGTAACACAACAAAGCATGTAATAATGTTCAAACGATTAAAATCAACCAGGAGAAGTGATTAGGAGGATTATATCTGTAAAAAGATAGTGAAGGAAAATATCATCTCTTGCCCAAAGGAAAAATCAAAACAAAGCCCTTACAAAAAACTAAAGAACAAAACTTGAACCCAGATAAATAACAATTATTTACAATGAGATTAAATGGTATGCATTACATTTGTTTCAGTTAAGAAGAAAAAATGCCAAAAAAGATATCCCCCAAGTCCTTACCCCCCAAAATGTCATCTAGCATTATATATCCATCTAAAACCTCAGCTTTATCTGATAATTCCTAGAAAACAAGGTTTCTTTCACCACAAAACAAATAAAGTTGAATAAACATTTCATAAAACTAAACAATAAAAGTGGGAAACCCAGCTGTGAACAAATTCAGATGAAGATGTAGTACAACAAACAAAGACAAAATAAATACATGTTTTACATTCTAAGTCCTAACCTTGTTTTTGAATATCTAGTATCTAAAGTGCCAGCTTCATCAAACGTTTCTGGAGAATAAGGATTCTTTTACTCCCCAACCCTAACCAAAGAAACTTGAAATATATATATCCATCTAAATTCTCAGCTTGATCTTATATTTCTTAGAAAATAAGCATTTTTCACCCAAATTAACACAAAGAAACTTGAAGCAAATTCAATCTATAAAACTAAACAACAAAGTAGGAATCCCAGTAAAGATATTCCAATCAAACCACAAGAAACAACTTCCACATATGAAATTAACAAACCAACCACAAAAACATAATAACTAAACAAAATTTTTGCACCAACAAAACATAATTAAATTCCAAAAGCAAAAAATAATAATATATATTAACGAATGGTAATCATCATTAATCGGTTAAACAACAAATTGTTAACATCAAACCATGATAGATGTAGAGAGAGAGAGAGAGAGATCTTACAAGAACACAACAATCTCACCATCAACAAGATGGTCCCATGACACTTCCAGAGCTACTCCTATCCTTGTCACTCCCTGATCTTCTATGATGTTGCTGCACCTCCGGTTTCTCCTCCTGATCTTGTTGCACAACCAATTCCTGTCTCTGCGGTTGAGATTGTTGGATCGGAAAAGCAGGTTCGAAACCTTGCGGATGCAAAGCCAATTCCGGACCGGCCACCGTTAAAACCCCCACTCCCCCACCAAATCCACTGCTATCCTCGAATCCACTACCGAATCTCGCCAACTCAATTTGTTGTTGTTGTTGCTGCTGGTGATGGTGGTGGTGTTGGTTGTACGCTCTCAACATCTCGTGCTCACGAGCGGCCATTGCGGATTCTAAGATTTGTGTTTGCTGCTCCTGATTTGGATGAGGATGTGAATACGGATGAATTGAACCCTCAGGGACTGGAACCAGACTCGGAGTAAACTGCTGCGGATTCAGAAACTGGTGTTGGGGGTTGAAAAAATGAACGTTAAACGCAGAAAGGCCGATGTAATTGGCGAGGTCTTTTTTGGCCGCAAAAAGATCGTTTTGCAGCTGCTTAAGCCTGGTTTGGAGCGCGGAGATGTAGCCTACGCATCCGTAGATGGGGTCGCGGAGACGGGCTTCCGCCTCGTACGCTAGTGAATTAACGGCGTCCTCCCGATGGATCACCGGGAGGTCATTGAGGAGTTTCGCGACGTTGCTGGCACCGAACACACGGTGCACGTTCGCGAAGCGGGACGGCTGGTCGGGCGGGAAGTAGGGCGCAAACACGCATCCCTGCGTGCACTTCCTTCTCAGGAACTTGCACGCAGCGCACGGAGACGACGAAGATGACGACGACATCGCCCACGTACCTAAAATGACAGCGAAATCTTTGGAAAATAAGGAATTGAGTTTTTTGAAAGGAATTGGAAGGGTTTGGATTTGGATATGGATATCGAAGGTGGTGGTGTTTGGGGTTCGGTGGAATGGGATGTGATCGGATCCCAACGGAGATGAGAGGATTTCCAAGAAAGAAAGAGAGAGGTTGGAAAAAAAATTAGGTTGCCCATGGGAAGGTGTGATTTTTTCATTTAGGTCCTTCGAGTATGTTCAACTGGTGATATAAGTCCATCAAATTTTGGTAATTTTTTGGGTCAACACTAGTGGTTGTAGGGGTGTAAAGGAGCTTAAACGAGTCAAGTCCACAATATTTGAACTCCGCTCGTTTATAAACAAGCCGAGCTCGGGCTTAACTCGTTTAATAAACGAGCCAGATGCGTTGTTTGGGCTTGACTCGTTTAATAAACGAGCCGAGCTCGAGCTTGACTCGTTTAAGAATCTCAACAAGTTTTTCAACTTGTTTAAGCTCGTTTAAGACTTAATTAACTTGTTGTAAAACATACTATTTACATTTTATAAACATCATTAACATATAAATGAGAAATTTTATAAATTATATGGTCTACTTTTAGGTAATTGTGATATATATTTATTTGTGACATATATGTAATATGTGTATAAACTTAAACGAGTCAAACGAGCTTTAATAGAGCTAACCGAGCTTGACTCATTTATTAAACGAGCGTATTTTGGTGTTTGAGCTTGGCTCGTTTAATAAACAAGCCGAGCTCGAGTTGAGCTTTATCGAGCCGAGCTCGAGCAGAATTTGACAACCCTAAGTGGTTGTTTCTATTTTTTACCTTGATGATACTTGATGTTGTATTAGGAATTTAGGTTTGGATGTCATAATTCATGAATAGAATTTAGGATGTCAAATGTGAAATATCTTTATAAACTAAGTATACAAAATCTGAATAGTGTCACTCGATCAACTTGTATTAGGCTTTAATGATGCATGTTAATTAGTTTCTTAGTCAACTTCTTTGTCAGATCATTCCTACCTAAATGATGATGAATTAAGATTAGCTTAATAATAAAATGAGAAACAAAATATCTAATCATAGTATATCCAAGATAACACAACACGAATAATGACTTAAACGTTGTCAGTAGTTACATACAAAATCTTAATAATACATGATACCAACGGGACAAAACACCATACAATATGAAACTGAGACCCGACATGTAAGAGAAATGACTTCAAATTATGGTTGTAAACAGGGCGAGACGGGTTTCTGTTCCATTGCTATCCGCCCCACCAAAGTTTGGCGGGTACATGGGGAGGGGTGGGGCAGGTTGAATTTTTTTCACGTCTACCTGTCTCACTTAAGAACAGGTTGAAAGGGTACGAGATGAGCTGGCCGGTAAGACGGGTTGAATTTTTTTATTTCGAAAATCAGATTTTGCTAGAATTTAGAATCAATAAGAAAACTAATGAAGCTTAAAATTAGCTTGTTGGCAGAATCAGAGAAAAAATTTAAGTTCGCTCACTATACTAGCATATATTATACTTTAAATCAAAACACATTTTGGTTCCAAAAAAAATTTGAACAGAAAATATATTTTATTAAAACTTAAAGACAATAACATATAACAGTTTAGAAATTCATCTATGACGGGAATTTTCAATTACCTATATATCCATCAAAATGAAAGAAATTTTTGTTTAGGGTTAGGAATGAAGAATTTAGGATTGGACTATATATATTATGATATATTAATATTATAAAAAAAGTTTCGCAGGTACGTGGATTAATGGGGCAGGTTGCAACACTACAACTACCCGCCTCGTTTAGATAAGAGAGTTGGCGGGTGGCACATGAGCAGGAAGTGAAAATTTAATTGTTACTCGTCTCATGCACAACTCTACTTCAAATGAAATAAGGCATGCCTAGCATTGACACTAAATATGACAATTGTGCTCAAAGCCAGTTTGAATTCTTAAGGATGCAAGGCCAATTCCGGCCCGTCCACAGTTAAACCCCCCCCCCCCCCCCCCCCCCCCACCAAATCCGTCGCCATCCTCAAATCCACCACCGAATCTTCCTGCTGAATTTGTTGTTGTTGCTGTTGATGGTGTGATGGTCGTATGCTCTCAACATCTCGTGCTCACGAGCGACCACTGCGGATTCTACGATATGTGCTTGCTGCTTTGATTCGGATGTGGCTACGGATACGGATGAATTGTACCATGTAAGCCAGTAGAGACTGGAACCACACATGGGTGGCCTACAGGAAACTGTTGAGGATTCAACGACTGGTGTTGGGAGTTGAGAAAATGAACGTTAAACGCTAGAAGGGTCAATGTATTGGCGGTGTCTTTCTTGGCCGTAAAAGGTCATTTTACAACTGCTTAAGCCTGGCTTGGAGCAGCGAGATGTAACCTACGCATCCGTAGATGGGTCGTGGAGACGGGCTTCAACCTCGTACTCTAGGGAATTAACGACGTCCTCCAGGTGGATCAGTGGGAGGTCATGGAGAAGCTTCGCGATGTTGCTAGCAAAGAAAACAATGTGCACGTTCGCAAAACGGGACGACTGGTCTTGTGGGAAGTAGGGCGCGAACATGCATCCCTGCGTGCACTTCCTTCTCAAGTACTTGCATGCAGCGCATGGAGACGATGACGTTTCCCACGTCCCCAAGAAGGCTGGCCAAATCTTTGGAAAGTAAGGAATTGGGTTTTAGAAAGAAATTGGAAGGGTTTGGATTTGGATTTGGTTTTAGATTTGGATTTGGATATGGAAGTTGGTGGTGTTGGGGTTCATGATTGAATGAGATGTGATCGGATCCTTAGGAATGGAGAATTTGAGATTGGACTACATATATTTTATGATATATTAATATTATTAAAAAAGTTTCACGACTAGGTGGATTGACAGGATGAGTTGGGACACTACTACTACTCACCCTGTTTCGATAAGAGGGTTAGCGGGTGGCTGGTAGGCGATGGGCGTGTAGCGAAAATTTGACCGCTACCCACCGAGTGGGGCAGGTTCGCAGGTCGAACCTGCTCGACGCAAAACCCTACTTCAAATGAAATAAAGCACGCCTTGATATTCATTGTGACCATTGTACTCAAATTATTGAGGTTGTGAAGATAACCACATGATTAACATTTTTTCTTAGCAAATCTGTTTTATTTGAAAATGTTTGTAAAAGCTGCTTAGATTATATAAAAACATCAAGATTTATATGATTTTATCTTTCAATATGCTAATTTTACATAAACAATTTCCTCACACTTGTATACCAATTCTTCAATATGATTAGTCGCCAATTTAGAAATAATTGTTTTTCATCTAAAAGTCCAATTACATCATTTACTAATTCTTTATGATTACCACACTAATTAAGTTCAACTTGAAGGGAATGTGTTCTAAAAGTTTTACTTTTAAATGTCAATTATTATGAATTGAATGAGAAATCATTTTGTTCTTTGTTTATGTTATTCGTCTTTTAGAAGTGTTAAGGAAGAGGCTCTTGGTTTTTAACCGTAGAGCTCTAAAAGATATTGGTTTACATAAAACAAAAGATATTCGCAATCATGGTAATTAACATGGGACATTAATTACCGAGTTAAGATTGTCGTGTTGGTCATAGATCATTGTAGCTCTACAAGTGAGTGACGACACGGGTATGTAAAAGAGGAAAATATTACTTTTGTATACTGAATAGACCTAATAAGTAAAATATTATAGAAATGTGTTTCTGAGTCATTAATATTTTACTTTGTCTTCGGTCCTTTGATATGAGACTTATATCTGATCGCTTAAGGAGTTTTTAATTGGACTAGTGTCTTGAGCTATCGATGAGTGTAGTGTAAAGGCATTAGTTGGTTAAGCATAACTTTCGTTGGAGAAGATAGTTAGTCAAAAGATTATCATTGCCCCTCTTAATTGAGTGATGATATTAGTGGGCCCTTTGATAAAGCCAAGTTATAATGTGCACAATGTGATTTGAGTTAAGTCACATATTTATAACTAGCTTAAAGAGATCAAGAAATGAATACTAATACAAAGATGACACAATACTACTTTGTGTGTATTCTTAATATCATGAGGCAAGGGACGGACACAAGTGGTGTACTCCATCACTAAATGGATCAAGTTTTGGTTCGAGTGAAATTAAGACATCTAACTAATTGGAAGCTATAATGTGTAGCTAGATACCGCTTATAGCTTGTGATATTAAGCTTTTAATATCACTGCCAACTTAGTCTAGATCCTCTCATAGGTCACACCGCAGAAACGGGGAAACAAGAAGCTTGATTTTGATTCATATAATGTGTCGGGTTTCTTATAGAAAATATGACACATGTGGTGAACAAGTAAAATCAATTATGTTATATAACATAATTAGAATCATGATAAATTCATATGAGATGCATATATTATGGGGTGCAATAATTTATTATTGCATAGGATAATATATTGCATAAGTTGTGAATTTGCTAAAACCCCTAAAGTTCAAATTTTGTTGGAAATAAATCCAAAATTTGAAAAAGGCAAAATCGAGTAGAAGTTCGGTAATCCGTTAAGGTTCGGTCGACCGAAGGATCTGTGGATCGGTCAACCGAACGTGGAACGGATGGTCAAGTTGATTGACCGAACTTGACCAAAGTGCCTGGAACTCTGGGTCGGTATACCGAACCAGAAACGGTCGACCGAACAATGTCCAGTTCCGATATTTTCGGTTAACCGAATGGCACTCGGTCAAAGACTTGAATTCGTCCGAACGGTTAAAGAAGAATTTTTCTCCTTAAGAATCGGTCATCCGTCCAGTGTACGGAAATCCGAACGTGACATATTCGGTTAACCGAGTATGTCTCGGTAGACCGAGTCCCGATCGATTTTCTGCCTTTGATAATTAAGAGATTAATTTGATCAATGGTTGAATTAGCTCCAAACTTGGTCAAACGTTTTGTGGGTGCATATAATGCATTATGGAATTAGTTTGTGAGAGAAAATGTCAAGAATTCGTGGCTTAAGAATAGCCATGATTGATAGTAAGATTGGAGCCTATAAATAAGTCATTATTCTCTTTAATTATGTTAGAAGTTTTGCTAAATATTTTTTCTCCTAATTCACCACGAAAATCCACGAAAATTCTCTTAGTTTTCTAAGTCTTTGGAAGGAGAAATCTCAGAGATCAAGGAAGGGGTTTGTAGCTAGATTCTAAGCTTGTTTGGAGATTGATTGGCTAGCTCCTTTCTCTCCAACCTTGTATAGGGTTTCGGTGAACACTCGGAGGCATCCGGCGCAACGAGAAGCGACGATTGGCTTCCTCAACGTCTCTGAAACGTCAAGAAGTTTTTGAGAACTTCTAGGTATGAATTTCGGAGTCTCTTTGTGTTTGTTTTAATGAGTTTTTGAAACTAATTATTAAAACAAACCGATACATGCATGAAACAAATCGTAGAAAATTGTATTTGATCCTTATTATACATAAAAAAATTCGAAAATATATATGTATAATTAAACATGAAATCCTATACAACTTCCAGTTAAAGTGGTTTTAGATGATCTTACTTTTTATTTTGGCATCACTAAGATGAGCGCTTAGTCAAGGACTGTTCATCAAATAGAAAGTTGCAACATCAACATTACCTCAATGTCTTAAAAGAGGCTCCTACCTAGGCGAGTTAAGGGGGTACACAACCCTACCATTGTAAAACTGTGAGGTTGTTTCCAATTGTCCAATGATACGAAGTGCAACTAACCATATGTAATTTCACACTAGTTAAAAATGTAGATCGTTTAGATAGTCATTGTGTCAAGGACGGTCTCGAGCACAAAATGAGAGTGCAATTGAAAATATTATTTTGAACTTCAATTGTTTTAATATATTGTGAAATGTCTATGGACATCACTGATATTTTGATGGGGCCATTTTGTTTTCCTAGGGATTTTTGGTTGGCTGTTGTGCTAAAAGAATGTTACAACTGGAAAATTTAAGTTATTTTATTTTAATTATTTATGTTGGCGTTACTCTAGTTTGTTATTCCATTTTTTTGACGACGAGATATAAACAACAATGATAAATTACTTATTGTGACAAAAATATAGATTCTTCTACATACAAATATGAGATTCTTGGTGAAATTATATTTTGATTGAAGAGAAAATAATAAACTAATTGTAATTTGTAAGAGAAGAGTGGGAAAATAAAGGAAAATTTGAATATCGTGTTATCAAAATCGCAATAAGTTGAATCATGATTCTCAGAAAAGGTTTAATTTTAAAGCTTACCACAGATTTAGAAATATCTTGAAACAGGTTAAGCAACACACTAGATCAAACAAAAAATTTCGGTGATCTTACAAATCTTATAATGGTTTAGAGGTGTTTAGAAACAAAAGAATGATTATAAAAACTGATAAACTTTATTAAGGCATATGGCTTGAACAATACTTTCCAAACTAGGGGTGTAAACGAGCCGAGTCGAGCGAATTTTCGAGCAATAAGTATTATCTTATGTTATTATCAAATACAAAAAAATAAAAATAAATATAGCAATAAAAATTTCGAGCGAACTATCGAGCCGAACATCAAAAAAATTCGAGTTCGAGCGGCTCGATTACCGAACTAAGTTTGATTTTTTTTTGTTTTTCATCAAAAAAATTCATTTTCAAGTTAAATTAGAGTCAAACGTTTTTCGCGTCGAGTTTGAATCGAACTATCGAGCCGAGTCAAAGTTGACAGTCATATTCTCAACCAATGAAGCAATAATCATAAATAAATATGCACAGTATAATACATTGCAAAATCACTACAAGGAGCATGATTGGACGAGCAACAACGATATTTGAACTTATCCGTCGCCACAAGTTTCCCTATTTTTGGCGAACAACATATTCCAATGGATAATTTTTGGAGCAACTAGTGAGATTTCTTTTGACCTACAAGATCGACTTGCCTACCAAATATGAAAGATTATCATTGCACTAGTACTGTATCTATTTTTTTTCGGAATGCATTATTAAGAGTTTTTAACTTATTAGGAATTAGTTGTTAAGATTGAATAATTCACCTTAGGATTTTCTCAATTAAAATATTTCTTCATCTTCTCCTTTCGAAACTTATGTGTGTTTGCATTTGTTATGTTAAACACAACAAATGTTAAAAAATAAAAAAGGAGTTTTCAACTTATAAGTTAAACACTCTTACGTACATTCCAAATGGTCATCCTTTACCTACAAATTTCTAATCATTTGTGTTTAGGTATAAACTAACATTGACTTCAAAAATTCCACCTTCGCTTGGTAGATAGGTAATAAGGAGAACTGTTCATGTCACATAAAGTTTTGGACTTCACTATGTTCGCTCATGCATCCGAAGGGGGAGAAGTTTGGACGAAAATTTTACTAATTTAATAGGCTTGATGTCAAATGGACGGCGTTAACTATTTTAGAATATAGTCATTATTAAAGTTAATGGAGGTATTCAAACCTAATCATTTCTACTTCGTTTGGATTCATGTAGGGGTAAATTTGGGACAATTTATTTTTTAGTAAGTTAACAACGTTATGCACCTTTTTATAAAAACTAAAATGTATATTTTCCAAACCTAATATTGTTGGTTTGGTTATATATGCATGTTGGTGAAATATGTATGTTGGTGGTATATGTCGTTTTTCCTTATTATTACTACAATCTAGTATAATGTACCACTGAGCAAAGCTTGCTCATTTTGAAATCCACACCTAATATTAATTTGAATTTTAATCGCAAAATGGATCACGTACGTCTTTAGGTGTCGGTTGAGTAATCTCTGGTATTTATGCTGCAAACAAAAATGAAAATGTACAATTACAGTTGTTTTTTTATTTTATCAAAGTGAAAATAACATGCTTAAGTTGAAGGGAGAAGGAGAAGAAAATTTAGGTGCTTTCTGGTAGAGGAAGTTGAACCTATACAAGATTGGGCTGAAAAACCCTTAACCTAAAGATGATTGATTAAGTTATTTCAACACGCTTAAATTATACAATTATAGTTGCGCTAGATATGATATGAGTAGTAATAAATAAGTTCCTAATTGTGCTCAAATTTGGGCTCCTAACATAGCTTAATAGTGTTATTAGTGCACCTAGTCGTTTTTATAAAATACCCACCCAAATAATATCCAGATATGAAGAAGAGTGGTGTGGAAATTACCCAGAGGTAACTATTTCATATCATCTCTCTAATCTCATTTTAAATTTCAAAACCAAATTCCTTCACCCCCTCCCTCCTCCTCCTCCATTCCCACTTTCGTTCTCCTCCGGTGTCCTCTCACTTTCCTCCTCCTCCGACCTTCTTCTCTGTCGGCTTCCCCTTTCGGTATCTTCACATCTCTAGCTTTGTCCTCCTCCGACTTCGTCCTCCGACCTTCTCCTCGTCCAGCTTTGTCCTCCGTCGGCATTCTCCTCCTTCGATTTCATCCTATGGCCTTGTCCTCCTCCAATCTCCTCTCACTCTTCTCTTCTTCGGCGTTCTCATTTGTTCTTAAATGGTGTGAGACATGTTCGGGATAAAATTGTATCGGTTTTTTGTTGGATAGAAGTTGAGTGAGAGCATGAATAACTACATATTTGATATTTGGATATCTGATACGTTGATGTCCAGATGTGTGCGTATATGTAGATATTCAGATTTGTTTCAAAAATTTGTTTAGTATTATGAACTTTGATATGTTTATTATTTTTGTGTGATAACATTTTATCTGATGTTTTTAATATTCATCCTGGTATAACCACATATTATGTCTGAATGAGTTTATTTTTATTATGATGTTGTACATGTTCGGATTAAATGTTTTGAGGTTCCATAGATGTTTGTGTGCTTTGTAATAAATTTGTATATCTGGATATTTATGTGGATATCTAATCAAATACAGTAGAAACATATGAATACCTTTTGGAGTTATCAAGTTAACGAAGTAGCAAAAGAATAACACATTTGATATATGTCTGGATAAGTGACGATACAAGATAATTGTGTATTGTCCAGTTATTTGATACCTTATATGTATGTCCAGACAAAGACAATCTAGACATGTCCAACAAACACAATCACAAACTTAAGACAATATATCTAGATATGAATGAACAATTGTGTGTGCAAATTGAAATGTTGATACAAGTTAACATGTAACTTATATGTCTGGAATAGTAATGATACAAGTTTTTTTGTATATGTAGACATATTACCAACCTAAATTTGAACAACTAAATATCCAGATGTTTGATTACTATATATCTTGTTCAAACATTTGCTGATTTGTTCAGCAAACATAAGCATGTGAAAATCTAAATGACAGACATCGATCTGTCGCCAATAATCAGTTTCATAAACTTGTTAATTTATAACAAGATGAATAAATATAGACACCCTATATATTTGTAGACCTCATACTGATTTGGAAAATGTGGGGTGATATATGTCTGGATAAGTGATGATACAAGATAATTATGTATTGTTAACCTGTTTGATACCTCCTATGTATATCGAGACAAAGACAATTACTCATGATACCTTTTGTGGGAGAAGCAAAACCAAAAAGTCTAGAATTTATCCAGATAATCTATAAGGTTGTGAAAGTCATCCCAACCCTTGGGAAACCTGATCCAGAATGTAATGTCTATTTTTATTTAGTTGTTGTCCAAATACCATCACATATCTAGTCTTGTCTATGTATATTGGATGTGTAATCCACAACCCTAGGTATAACCAATGTTATAATGTGAATATCTGACTCAAATCAACATCATTAAATAGTAGTGTAACATTAGAAAGTAAAAATAAAACTTCACAATGAAAGAGTAGATATTCACCGAGATCTTAATTTCTAGAGATATGTGCAAATTGATTGATTGTTGACCAGCAGATATGTCTATATATCCAGATAAATCGAAACATAAAGTGAAATGGAGTGTGGAAGAAGATGTAGAAGGTTGTCACTACTATCACCTTATATTAAATGTGGTAAGAGAAAGTGATAATTACAACTATTTCTTCTTTAAACAATAGAAAGATAATGTGGTTTGCATGTGGGGGTGCTTTTTAAACAATATTAATGATTTCAACCATTTAAATACTGAATTGCTATTCATCGCCCCAAAATTACTTAAATCGCCCCCAACAAATTACCATTTTGCCCTTCAGAAACTTTTAAAAAATTTTTTTTAGGGGGAGGCGTCTGCCGGAGCCGCCTCCCCATAGGAGGGAGGCGTCTGCCGGAGCCGCCTCCCCATAGGGGGGAGGCGGCTGACACAGACGCCCGACCCTTGGATCGGGCGTCTGTGGCGGACGTCGCCCCCCTATGGGGAGGCGGCTTCGGCAGACGCCTCCCCCTAAAAAAAAAAATTTTGGTTTTTTTTTTAATATTAATAGAAAATAGGGTTTACATTATCAAATTTAATATGTTTGTACATTATGTAGTGTGGATTGATTATCAAAAAATTTGAAAGATAGGATACTCATCATAAAAAAATAACAGTACGACAGAGAAACAAAAACAAATACGAAAACAAACGTACGACAGATAAAAAAATACTAATGGGGTTGTTATGTACAGTGGATGGGTAAGATGATTTGGGCTGTGTAGCCGATCCTGGAGAAGAAGGACGAGATGTCAGGCGAGTACACCAGAGCTGCTTGTGTAGATGATGATCACTTGATACAGGCGTGACATTCTCAGTTGGGCATCCCCGACCATGATTAGGTTGATGAGTAGTTAGAGTATTAGTATCTTACTCTTATTACTGTATTCTCGTTTCTGTCGTACACTTACTATTCGTACTTGTATTTGTTTATCTGTCGTACGTTTGTTTTTGTATTTATTTTTGTTTCTCTGTCGTACTGTTATTTTTTTATGATGAGTATCCTATCTTTCAAAATTTTTGATAATCAATCCACACTACATAATGTACAAACATATTAAATTTGATAATGTAAACCCTATTTTCTATTAATATTAAAAAAAACCCAAAAAATTTTTTTTTTTAAGGGTCGGGCGTCTGTGGCGGACGTCTCCCCCCTATGGGGAGGCGGCTCCGGCAGACGCCTCCCTCCTATGGGGAGGCGGCTCCGGCAGACGCCTCCCCCTAAAATTTTTTTTTTAAAGTTTCTGAAGGGCAAAATGGTAATTTGTTGGGGCGATTTAAGTAATTTTGGGGCGACGAATAGTAGTTCCCTTTAAATAATATGATGCACATGTGGAATTTGTGGTCTGAATCTAATTTGGCATAAGCTGAGAGACTAATCGTCAATTACCCAAAACATATTGATGGAAAGCCCCGCAACCCCACGTGATGAGAGGTTGGAGTGCAATTTGAAGTCCAAAATGGAGACTAGCATTTTAGGATCTCCTCTTACAATATAAGTGATCATTAAAAGGAATTATCAATCACCACTACCACTAAAACCACAAAAAAAATCTGACAGCTAAGAACTGTAATACCACGAGACGCAAAAGAACAGAAAGAAATCCACTGATTTGTCTTAATTCTATGAAACTTCAATATTAATCAAATCATGAGATTGGACGGTGTCGATATAATCTCAAACCCTGTTCATCAGATCGTAACGTGTAAGAATGGGTTTAATGATTGTGTTATCTCTAACACAATCGGATTATAACAACTCATTCATATCTAATCTACACCTGCAGAGATCTGAAAACCACGTCTGAGTGGAATGCAACTGGCAATTATTCAAGAATATAAAAATTCCATGTGATGTACTAATTCGTGGATAAGAAGTTTGATAAAAGGGTTTTTTTTCTTGCTAACCATCAAATTTAGCTTTCTACCACCCTTTCTATCTATATTTTTCCAAATGTCATTGCCTGATTGCACAGTCGTCTATTTGTAATTGTGTCGTTAAAAAATTTAGTTATTTGTGTTTGTATAATTACTTTTTGAATTCACGTCACTCCGTTGAGTTTTCAGTAAATCCCGTTAATATAAATTATTTTTAATTGTAATTTTTATAATTTTTTTCCTAAACAAAAAAAATGAAAAACACCTAAATAATCAACTCTTATTCTCTTCTCATATTCTCCCCCCTCATGCCTAATTGCGTACGTCTCTTCTCTCTATCTTTTTTATCACCTCTTCACTCTTTTTTCTCTCTCTCATGTTGTTTATTCCCCACTTCTCTATATTCTATTTGTCTCACTCGTACAAGTTTACTTATCTTTAATTGGGTTTCAAATATTTAAATAGTACAAATGAGATAGAAGTAAAGATCAAAGATAGGAGAGAAGAGAAATAGAAGAAAGAGGAGAGAGAAAGAGGATTAAGAAAATTAGAAGAGAATATGAGTTAAATAATGTTTCTAGATTGTTTACGGAAGATTTTGCTAATTCGTAGATCAATATTATAATGAATTATTGGGGTGTTTTCTATTTTTTGATTGCTTAGGGGGAATTTTACAAAAATTACAATTAAAATTTAATATATATTAATGACAACTGAAAACATAATAGAGTGACATGTTTTGAAAATGCAATAGCATAAATGTAAACGATTCTGATTTTTAATGGCATAAGTGCAAATAAAGGATTTTGCATTATATATTCTTTTTATAGACTCCTTTTAACACCTATAATGCTTCAGATATGGATGACATGATTTCTTCAAATTGCATACACGGACCTTTTATTAACTATTTAATTTGTTTCTAAAATTGATGACGTGATAATCTAGACGTTCGTTGATTTTTCAGATGCATAGATGTGTGTCTCACGCGGGATTGATGTGTGTTTCACATTGGACTAGTGTGTGTCTCACGCAAGACAGATGTGTATCTTCTCGCGGGACTGTGGTGTGCCCCGCGTTGGACTCGTGTTTGTCTCACGTGGGTCTGTGTCATACGTGAGACTTGTGTGTCCCTCACATGACTAGTGTGTTCAACGCATGACAGATATGTGTCCATTTTTTCCATTTAAAGTGTTTTACTTTATGGGAAAATCAACTGTCTCTTATTATATTAGAAATCGTATTTTGCTACAATAAAAAAATGCAAATTATGATGACATTGATGGTGACATCATGTATCATAACTTTAAATAATATGATAACATCTCATTTGTATATTTTCATATGTTAAGAATTCCAAAAGCTTTGTGGATGATTCACCTTCCCTAACCCCCAAACTTTAAGGTAGGTTTTACTCTTATTAACATGGTCTAATTCCATTTATTTTGGTTGTAACTCCTACTACATCCTCACCCTATATATAGGGGACTATTGTATATATTTGAGTACAAGACAAAAGAAGAAATACATACATCTCTCCCTCTCCATCTCCCAATCTTTCATCTTTGTTGTTTGTTTCACAACACATATTACCTTTTCTACGTGAGGAATATAAAGGGTGAACTGTCTTTTTTGATGTCATTGATTGAAATAAAGATTTTATAATAATTCGTAGTTGAATTTTATAATACATGGATTTAAATAATGAATACTTATGAAGTTTTAGCTGCCCATGGTCTACATTTATGTTTTAAAAACTGAACTTACGGCTAGACTAAGGTTTAATAGAAAATTGGAAATTACTGGTCGGTTCACTGAAAAAATCGAAATCATCATCAAACCGGATTAGACCATATAAAAAATTGACGAAAAAAGGTCGGTTTTTGTCACTGGTTGAACCGCAATATAACCAAAAAATGCTAAATTGCAGTCTGGGTTATAAATAGGTATTGCATTTTGTTATAAATGTGTAAATTGCATTTTAAATTGTATTTTTAAATATAATTAATATTTTGGGTTTGTGACCAGTTAGTTAAGAAAATTAAAATAATTAACATTATGTAACCCTAATTTTCTTTTTATTTATTTATTGTCGATAGGCTTATTATTACTATGTAATAACTAATATAATTCAATATTTTTTAAAATTCATATTTAATTATAGTTACATATGTTATATAAGAACTTAAATATTTAGTAAAATTCGGTTTAATTGGTTTGACCACTCGTTGAACCGTCATCCTGGAATCGGCTCGGTTCAACTCTTGGCTCGGTTCGACTCAGTAAGTTGGAGTATGTTGAATCATCAGTTAAATTATTTTGAATCAAACAAGCATTTATCGGTTCACTTTTCAATTGGGTTTAAAAAACCTTGGTTTACATGTTCGTGATAACAATATTCATTCGAGTTTTACTTTTTTGCAAATATTGAAAAAAATGATTCATTAACCTGAGAGGTGAAGCGTAATGGCTAATGTTTTTATTCGGTAAATGTAAGATTGATCTATACACAACGTAATACCCATGATGCATGGTTTACAATGTTTTTCAATACGTAAATTATCCATTGGACTTATTCTATTTTTAATATAAAAATTTGTTGTTGGAAAAGTTGTGCATGATATAATTTGACATCAAATGAAGAGAATACTAACCAAATATGATTTCGAAGTATATAATTAAGTGAAAATTTCATACATAGCTTGGTTAAGCATATCTTTACTGACAGTGAGCATCTGCAAGGATGGCGAAAAAATGTCAAGTGTTGTTGTACGTGGATGAATTTTAGTGAGTATTAAGTTTGTAACAAAGTCTCATAACCACACCATAAAAGTTACGACATATCAATATGTTTTCACTCATATCTAATTATCATGTTGGTTGAAATTTACCATCCCTAAGTTTGTAAGAGATTTTGAGCCTTATAAAAAAATTATGCCCAATTTGTTTATTTCAATCTTAAGTGTGAATCATTTGAAGCAACACTTAACTCAGAGTCACAAGTAAGAAGCAATTTTTATTGTTCAGAGCTGATGTAAACACACAAACTTTTAGAATTCTTGACTAAACTAAACAAAGTTATTGTGACCATTATACTATCTCAACTTATTTGAGTCCAAGAGGAATTAGCGATGTTATTTGCAATAATTAAGCATTGTTTCGAATCAAATTTTGACAAACATAATTTGTTTTCCAAAAAACAAGAATAAATTTTTATTGACAATTGACATTAAAAAGGTAGAATCTTCATGTTGGTATGAGATTAGAAATTTGACAATCAAAACCTGTTTCCAAAAGGACCATAGTCTTCACAATTGGGCCTTTCCAAACCTCCCGAAACGGATCCACCCAAACCCGACAAACCCCAATCCGGATCCCAACAAAACCCTCCTCGACCCGACTCCAAACCCCAAATCCCAACCAAGGGTTTACCTTCTCTCCGGCATGGCTTCGTGGCGTTCTCCGGCGACGCTCTTCCGGCGTTCCTACTACACCATCCAGGCCGTGCCACGGGAGCACGTTGGGCGGCGTCTGGCGGCGCGGGAGAGGGAAATGGGCCGGATCCCGGCCGTTGTCTTGACCCGCGGCGAGGGGAGGGAGGCGGCCAGGAAGGTTCTGATCACGACCTCCGAGAAGCAAATCAAGTCGCTTATGAAGCGCGTGCCGTCGTTTTGCTCGACCACGTTCGCGATTAAGGTTCGCGCCGGGTTTGGGTCCGACGTCGTCTTGCAATCCGGGACTGTGTTGCCTGTGAAGGTGACATTTTGTTTTGACTGTTGTTGTTGTTGTTTGTATGTGTTTATGTCTGTGGTCGGGAGCGGTGGTAGAAATTCAGGTCAGGAGGGTTGGAATTTGTAATGACTAATCTACGTATCTAGTTATTGGTAATTGAAAAACAATTAAGGGTCGAAATGACGAAATTCAAAGACGATAAAAAATAACTAAGGGGGTCGAATGCAGAGTCAGAAATCAGGCGTAAAAATTAGACGTCTAACTTCTTGCAGTCTGGGACTGTGTTGCCTGTTATGGTACAATTTTTCCGGGTTTTGTTTTTGCTTGTGTGTATGTATGTATGTATGTTTGTTTGTGTTTCAGGGCGGTGTCAAGAATCCAGGTTAGGACGGTTGGAGATTGTAACGACTAATCTACTTATCTAATATCTAGTTATTGTTATTTGGAAAAAGTTTAGGGGTTGATTATGAAACTCAATGGTGTTAAAGTTTAAGAGGGTCAAACTACAAAGGAGTTGCAAATTTATGGTTTTGAAATTTAGGAGATGAATTGGGTCATCCAAAAAAAGGAGTTGAAGTACGGGGTCGTGTTGCCTATAAAGGTGCTGACTTTGTTGTTGTCGTGGGTTTGTTGTTGCTTCTTTGTATCGTAGAATTCCATTCCTTTTTTGCAGAAAAGTATTAGTTCAAAATGTCTATTCAAATATTAATGGTTGATTCCAAACTCCGAAGTTAATATAAATAGGTGATGATTATGTGGGATTCATCCGGTTTTGTATTGTTTTTTAGCTCAATTATTTTCCATAGCATTAGAGAAGTAATGAAGTTCATATTAAATTTACAGTTATTACTCTGTAGTTCTAGAACGTCCAGCTTACCAACTTATTTGGGATTAGAAAAGTTGTGGTTGTCTCAAATTTAATGACATTGTAAAAGATTCTAAAATCGGCTTTGGGATTTTGGTGGTTCTTTTCCAACCTAGTCGGGACTAACCAATAACAATGCGTCTTTTCTTGTGTTGTATATTCATCTAGGTTCACAAGGACAAGGATACAGGCAAGATGCTAAATTTGGTTATGGAGTGGGCTGAGAAGGGGTCAGAAGTTAAGGTTGATATTCCTGTTGTTTACAAAGGAGAGGATGCTTGCCCAGGTTTGCTGAAAGGTATGGGTTTTTCCCCTTTATTTGTTACTTTACTTGCTTTGCTTGTATATTAAATTTTGTTCTTTTTTACTCACATTTGATTACTGGAGTGTTTGTTACTTCTTTGCATGCCACTATTGATTTTCTGTGGTATGCTTTTGAAAGAATAAAAAATGATGGGTTGATGGAAAAGAAATAATTTAGTGGCGATAAGGACTCTGGTCCTTTGCATCTGTCTTGCTATCTTTTGTTTACAAGCAAACCCTTAATCTAAATCTATGGAGTCAAAACAGAGCTTTCCATTGTAAGCACTTCCATATCTATATTTTTTACTATATCTTTTTTCTCAAAGCATGACCTTCTAAGGCTCCACACATTTACAAATCTTTTCTGAATCCATTGTTCTGGCCTTTCATCTCAGATTTGACTTGGGCTGGACAATCCCAGTCCCCAAAACAAATAAAATACACGTTTGCATTAACTTTTGAATGTTTATTGCAGCTTTAAACAACATTACCATACTTGAATTCACTACACACTCATTGGTGGTATATGGTGCATTATTTGTTTCCTTAACAGGTGTCTTCAAGCACCACATGTGGGAGATATGTGTAAATGTAGTCAGTGCAAGGGGCGCCCAAATGATTTTTTTTAACAATCATCCACCCCTTGCATAAATCAATGGAAACACTGAAGGAAAGCACAAGTGATAAAAGTTTCATAATTAAGGATAACTGCAACATGCAGTGCAAACTGTTGCAGTTGGAAAAAAACACTGTACAAATTTGCAAGTGATGAGAGTGTCATTGTTAAGGATGACTGCAGCATGTCACACAAACTGTTTCTGTTGGACAAAAGGTCCATTTTGATTTTTGCCCTTTGTGGCATGGGATACTTCTCAGTGAAATTTTATGCTAATGAGGTGCTAGGCGCTAACAGATGACCACATATTGGCACTCTACAGCCCATTTTGCTATTGCATGATGCCACTATCAAATAGATTATCATGTATGACATCTTTCAAGAAGAGTTGGTCCCCATTAAGGTGAAATCTCTTAAATTTATAATAATATTTGTGGTCTATGTATTCCTTAAATGGACTTGTTAAAGTGATGTAAGTGGAATAAACATTTGTACCTGCAATTGTCTACCAGGCAACCACTAGATGATGTATTAACCGTGAACTCATGAATTGGTCTAATAGGTCACTGTTCTCTAACTGGTTGATGACACCATACGGTGCCTTGACAAGGTCGATATCCTGGCCAGTTTCTCCGATCATGGTTGTATATTCCTTTTATCTTTTGCCGCAGCAAGTCTCTACGAATAACTAACTTATGCAACCTATGCTATTCTCAAGCTTTGGTTGGCTTGTCACGGTCATATCATGCAAAATATACGACTTTACACCACAAGCCTAAAAATGTTGCTGCCTTTTACGTTTACATTTCGTATTTTTATGTCCTTGTTCAAAGGTGTGATGCAACCGATACATCCGCACATGCTGGAACTTGCCTTTTATTTTTTGAGAAAATTGGTGTGGTTGATTTGATGAAATATTCACACCCATTGATTTGCAATCACCACTAGAATTTCGATCAATGATTTACATATCCGCAAGATCACCTGCTACAGAGCAGCTTTTCTTGAGTTGCATTTCTGCAGTTGTATGACATGTATGTAACTAACTGGGGTTCAGCTATTACAAGTTTTCAATTTCTAATTTTACAATACACATTTCCTATTACAGTATTACATCCCTGAAGCAGTGAAGCGAAGGTTATAACATTTGTTCATGTAACAGGTGGGTATCTTCACAAAATGAGATCCACTCTTGGGTACCTATGCCCGGCGGAAAGCATCCCTCCAACAATTGAGGTGGACCTAACAAATTTGGATATCGGAGATAAGATACTATTGCATGATATCTCTGTCGATTCGTCTCTCAAATGTTTGAATAGGGATGAGAAGGTACCCATCTGCAAGCTTGTTACAGGTCATCCGAAGGCAGAAGAACCTGCTGAAGTCATATCAGAAGTTGATGCTCCTATACCTGCATAAATTCAAGTCAAAATGTCATTCAGAGATTCTAAGTTCTTTGTAGGGACGAGGAGGTGCTCTGTGGAATTCTTCAGTCTCAGCCATGAAAATCGAGAAAAATGTTAGTGTGATAGTAACTGCATATGATCAATTGATCATGCCTGGACAGGCAAAATAATGTTAACCGTGGATGGAACTTATCTGATTCTAGTTTTCCTGCTCGACATTCCAAAATTTTCAAGTTTAGTTTGCTGTTAAGCAATTTTACTTTGTCTTGGGTTTCTGTGCTACTCCACCTAAGATTGTATTTAGGGCTCAGTTGCGACACAAATTTATGTACTGCCGTTCGCCATTCTAAGGCATTTCTTTCATGGTTTTTTTTGCTTGCACACTACTGTAAAACATCTATGAATAGAACCGCAACGTGATGCAAAAAAATTCAAAATAATATTCTACCATGTCTTGAGATAAACATGACTTTGACCGAACCTGGATGTACAAAATTTTCATTTTTGTGGGTGTACTCTAGAATATTTAAACTGCACGCCTATGTACTATAAAGGACAGCATGTGGTATTTAACTGTTCATGTTTTTTTGTTCGGTTGCAAGTCAGTGATCCCTACATCTAGGTTGTCAATCATGTCTTAAGTTGTATATATAAGTTCTATGTGTTGTGTCGTATCTGACCTATTTAATAATCGTGTTGCTAGACTTCTACCGTATCCAACATGATTATAATCATGTTTACACAATTTGTTTATACTTGATTATTAAACGGGTTATTTCGTGTACACGTTTAACGCGACTACAATTTACACCATTAAACATTAATCCATACACAATTGGTTCCGTTTATTACACGAATACCAGATTGCATAATTGCATGTCACCCATTTAATACACGATTATTACATGTTAAAGTTTTCAACCTTAAAGTTTTAGTTTCAAATATAATTGGTAAAATTATAAGTATGTCATTCAGTTCTTAGAATTTGTTCATTATAAATCATATCTTACTTGTAAACTTGTCGGTATTAGTCATGTATTAATTGTGTAATATTCGTAATCATGTACCTAATTATTTATCGTGTCTTAATCGTGTTAATCGTTTTTTGCAGCAGAAGTTCATATCAAACTCATTTAATAATCATGTTGTCATATTCAACTTATTTATTAATCGTGTTCAAATTCTCAATCCATATCCACTAGTTTCGTGTCGTGTAGTCATATTTCATGTAATATTAACAGCCCTACCTACGTGACAAACTCATTTTGGGGTCATGTGTTAGCATGTTCATAGTTTCTGGGATAAGTCCAAATGAGAATTTGGTATGCTTCTCGTTATGTAATATTATTTTAGTTTTTAAGGTTGTCTTTCGCACAGACTATGTGAACTCTCTCATTTGCAAGCTTTTTAATCAAATCTTAGCCTTTTGTAGTAGTAGTTGTTGAATGTCTAGAATGACAGATTACTTATTTCGTTTGTATATAATACACAATTATCAAATTCTATGACTTACCTCCATTATTTTGTAAAACCCTTTAATGATACATTATGTTGAGTTGTAAGATAGTTTACGTTACGAAATCAACCAAGTAATTCAATATTGGTATTGGCACAACTGGTCCTACCAGACATATAGGTCTCTTCTTGAGACGGATGAGAGGGCAATAAGAGCACTAGAATTGTATGCGAATTCCATTGTACCAACACAAGTTAGTGTTTGGAGTCCTTAAAATGAACTGAACCAAACAAATTGAAGATTAATGCATCTTAACTTAAGATTATTTATGTAAAATGATTAACTGGGTGTGAAGATTCATTTGAGCTTCTGCTATGAAATATGTTGATTGGAGACATTACAACAAAAATCAGAAACATAGAACTTAACATGGCATAAACAAAAGTAACCTTTGTTACCTGTATTCAGTAGAATTTCGAATTTTGGTCACTTGCTCCTAAAAATGCAAAAAGCACAACCATATTAAGAAAAAGTCAATAGTAAAATTTTAAAAAAAAATGCAAATAATAAAGACGAAAAGTAAATTCGCTAAAATATATTAGTAATTAGTAATTACTCACCGAAAACACTAGCAATTCCGCAGGTCAAAAGAAAACGGAGATAAAAGTTGCATAGCATGACAACGTCCTCTCTATCGCGAATGAAAATGCAAAAAATCGGGTACATTGCAACACCGGAAAAAATAAAAAAACATAAGATTTCCATATAAACTAAATGAACTACTCTACATTACAGAAAATTAATTAAACATAGTATTCTATCGCTTAATTAAACTGTTGGTTTATTTTGTGTTTTCATCATCAGACTTATAAATAAAAGTAACAGTACCCATGAAACTATAATTGATGGGATCTGGAAATTCAAGATTTACAAATGACGTGTTTTGCATTTAACTTGTTCGGAAAAATGTCGCTTTAAAATGACGAAGATTATTTACATTCCTATGATGTCTTGTTAGTAACACCTTTTTTAAAATCACGTTAAGTTTAATATCAAATCCAAGCCATAGAAAATAACTAATGTACATGTGAGCAAATTGAATTCAAATCATTACTAGTAGGATAGACATAGTGAGAATACTTTCTTATTAGATAAATTAATATTCTACCTAATTATGGGATCAAATAACACCATAGCCTTTTGTGCTCGTGATTGAGCTGACATACCTTCTTAGTGGCGGGTAGAAACCACGGCAAATGGTGCTGGTGAGGACGCAAATCGGATTAAAAGGAGGAGACAGGAACGAGATCGATCAACGGTTTTATTTTTATTTTTCTCCACGTAAGGTAAATTAAGGGCTTGCGTGAATATAAATAGTTGGGTTAAGGAACGGGTTAGGAAAAAAATAAAGGATTTTTTGGCTTGAAAATAAACACATCCAAGCGTGTGTAATTGAAATTTTAAACCAAAAGATTCGGTTATTTCTTGGGTGGACCTCTTTGCAACAAATATTGTTTGGTGCACCTCCGCTAATGGAGATCACAACGTCGTAATTAACTCTAACTCTTGTTAGGGTTGTAAACGAGATAGGATGAGTTTTTATCTTACCTCTCCCTGCCCTATAACGCCCTATCAGCTTGGGTGCAAACTACTATTTAGGTTCAAGGCGTATTGGGCCAACTTGGACTTGACCAGCCACAAATTGGCAAGTTATGAATAGGGTTATGACCTCACCACCAACAAGGCGGATCGCGGTTGCATCACTTATTTAAATAATAATTATTAATATCATCTACTATATAAAATTCACAAAAATAACCTAAATGTCATTTTTTTAAGGAAAAACTTCTAATGTTGTAATTTTATTAGATTAAATATTGGTAATAAGTTAAATAATAAGTTACTGAGCGATTTTAGTATTGAACTTTAGGTAATTGTACTCGTTGACTTGAATGTGTGTATAATATTAGTTTTTTTAATGTAACAACAGCAGTTTTATCGCAATATAAGACCAAAAAGTTTGGCAAATTTGTTCCAAAAACTCTCACCAAACACAAACTCAATTGTCATTAGTGGTTCATCTAACACAAATATATTAAGAAAACGGATTTCTGGGATCAACATTCTAGTAGACTTTGTCCTAGAGTGTGATATAAGAAAATACATAATTCATTCAAGATGTAAGAAGAGTTGGTCCTTTATCAACTGTGCATGTGATGATTATGATCACAACTTATAGTTTACGGGTGAAAACTGAAAAGGTCGTCACTGGAGACCATTCATTGGTTTACATACAAAAGGACCATTCAACTAAAATTCTGAGCAAAATAAACAATAAAAGGTGAATTATACTTGGCAATTCACAATGAGCAGGACATGTTTCCAATCTCTCACATTTTGATGCAGCAATTGAGGAAAAATATACATGCTCAAGACCTTTCTTGTATCAACAGTGCTTCAAGTTCCTCACGTTGCTTCTCTAGTTCCTGTATTTTCCAAAAGACATTATAAGAGAGAAGGTCAAACGCAAGCATAAATAAAAATGGTAAAAAAATGGCACCGTAGAAGGGAAAAATTGCAAGATTAACTCTTTCAAAAATCAAATGTGATAAGAACGATTTATCTTTGTAATTACAATGGTAACGTAAAAGAATAAATTTCTCAATGGATGAAATTAAGAGTTCATAGAAAATTTTGATGATAGACATCACGAAGAGTATGCTACTGAAAAGCTAGTTCCTCAAGACGCCCTTAGCTTGCCACATAGTATGAAATGGTAAGTAGATCTTGGATGATACATAAATTAATAGAGCTTGGATGACAAACAGAGGAACACCTTTCATGTTTTCAACATATAAAAACTTTTGCCATTGTACTGGTTCTGACAGTGTTCTGGCGGATCAGCCATACCACACTTAAAAAAAATGAGATGATCTCATTCTCCAACCAAGGAAACAAGGTTTAAAGCGTGACAACCATGCAAACAAATATTCCTGTGAGCAAGGTCAACAATGTGAAAATTCCTGTGTAGATCTATAAGATTCTAAATGAAGCCATTGCCAATCGACAACTGATGAAAATAAATAGAACTTTGCCAAGGCATCAAGAGGAAGCAACAATTAGTTACCTGCAGATTTTTGACCGCTTGGTCTCTTGTAATTTCCTTACGTTGGCGCGCACGTTTTAGGAAACCAAGACAAAGCACACCCTGGAAATTCATACAAGTAGAAGCATAAGACAAAGCAACAATAATAAACATGTCAAAAAAACAGTATCATTAGGCAAAGAAAGAAAAGGTTAGTTTAAACTCTTTCTCCCAACTTCTAGACAGAAAAATCTTGTTGAAGGACCAACCACAATCCCATGTTATGAACAGAAACACTATTGCATGTAGAATGATGCCAAGTGGTTAAGGTACTCACCAAAACTATATATACCACTCCACAAGAAAGAAGCATATAACTAGCAATCTCCTGAAGCAGTACAATATCCCTCCTTTTACCATGGATATCTGGAAAGGCTCTGGTCATCACAGAAACACTGCAAGAGAGAAAATTATAGGATTTTGAAATCTCAATACATCATTATTTTAATTAGAATCGATGGGTTTATGCATAATAATCCTCATGAATTCTCGAAAACCTTTGGTCCAATAAAGACAAGTGATATCAATAAAGGAACACCAACCAACAAAGTAAGCTACATACAAGATTTGCAGCATACCCCTCGCCACCCAGTACTCGAAAATCTGCACCAAGCAAAACACAAAAAGGGATTCGTTGTTAGTATTTCAAACAAAACTTACAACAACAACAAAGCCTTTTATCCCAAACTAGTTGGGGTAGGTTAGAAATGAAACTCTTAAGGAGTCACGGTTCAAGCACCAAAAAATAAAACTTAATGACCAAAAAATGATTGAATCCATATCCTAATTCTATGTACAGTGAGAGGAAAACAACCACCAAAAAAACTATGTCATTAAGAAAATTGTTCATCTTTCACGCGAGTATATTGTTACGATCCAAAAATAATGGTTTCTCATCGGCTGCTTCACATACGGAACTAATGTACCTACATTCCCTCAACTCATTAGCTGGCTTTTGTGGTTGAGTTCTCCTTAGACCCAAGCGGTGGATGACTGATTGTGTAAAGAGTCGACTGATACTAACAATTGGAAAAATGTTCATCTTCATGTGAGACTGTGCATATCTTGTTACAATATAAAAACAATGACGTTTTCTTGCATTGGTTATTACATGGGGAACCAATGTGAAACGGATAGGCATGGGTTTCTTCGGTTGAGATTCCTAAGCCCCAAAATGGGTAATTACCAAATCTTATACGGGGAGTTGTTGAATCCTAACATATATATACAACACCTCAACTTTACAATTACAATATAACCATTGGTACTTCAACTAGTAAATCACATAAAAACTAACAACAGCCAAACAAAATTATGAAAGAAAAAAAAAACCCACCAACTTGCATCCTTTGAATTCCAAAAACAGCGCGACGAACACCCAATTGATTACCTTCAAGAACTTAAAAATGAGTCCCCACTCCGTCTCCACCGCAACCACAAACACTGCGAACACCACGGCATAGCACCGGAATATCCCTCCAAACACCTACAAAACAAAACCAAACTCAAACCCCAAATCCAAACCAGACCCCATCCAACCCGCTCCCGACTCACATCGGTGGCGCGCCTGAAGGCCTGCCAAGCGGAGAGGGCGTTAACGACAACGCAAAGCAACGCCGTGACGCCGGTGAGGACGCTGAAGCAGCGGCACACGATGAGGAGGGGGTCGGGGCGGGAGCGGAGGAGGACGGGGGGCGAGGTCGATCTCGAGGGCGGAGGCGGTTGGGCTTCTTCCATGGTTAGGGTTAGGGTTAGGGTTTGGGGTGTTGTTGATTTGGGGATTAATCCGGGAAGGGAAATGGCGGATCGGAGAACACGTGGAAGGAACAAGAAGCAAGGGATCTCTAGCTGGCCAGTGAGTGGGTTCGCGCACTTTTTTGGTTCTCTTCTAAAGATGTAATTATATGAAAACGACGGATCATATTCTTATCGCACGACATTTTACCCTCCCATCACACATCTCTCTTCATATTCCTCTTATAATCATAAAAAATAATGTTTTGGAGGTCAGTAATGAACCAACGGACGCCCCAGTGTACTCGAATCTGGTAAAACATCTAACATCTTTTTAATAAAAAAATAATAAAAAATTACGGGCGTCTGACGGAGCCGCCCCCACGTAGGAGGGGGCGTCTGGCTAAGACGCCTTCCCCATGGGGGCGGCGTTTTACCCAGACGCCTTACCCATCGGGGAGGCGTTTTACCCAGACGCTCCGCCCTTGGGACAGGCGTCTGTGTAAGACGCCTCCTCCATGGGGGAGGCGTCTTAGCCAGACGCCCCCTCCTACGTGGGGGCGGCTCCGTCAGACGCCCGTAATTTTTTATTATTTTTTTAAAAAAATAATTGATTATAAATTTAGATAATTGTTAAATTAATTAATAAGTTAATAATTACTATATTCGGATGACCGATACCTCTTCGGTACACCGAAAATTCAAAAAAATTCAGATCCAACAATTTCAAAATCCAAAAAAATTCCAGGGGGCGCTGCCCCCTTGCCACCCCCGCCACCTCACCGGCGAGGTGGAATGCCGCTCGCTCACCGGGGAGCGAGACCCCCGAACGACCTGTCGAGGTGGTATTTGTAAGTCATGATGTTTTACCACCGGGGGATTTGAAACTTTAAAAATGTTGGATCTGGAATTTTTTTGAATCTTCATCACTTGCAAAAAAACTCATTGTAATCCGACCGGTTACCACCGAAAATTTGCAAAGAAACGTCAAATAATTTGAGATAACACACCGTATAATTTTAATTTGACAAAAAACATTAAAAAAAAACGGGACGTCTGGCTAAGACGCATGTACCATCGTGGAGGCGTCTGGCTAAGACGCCTCCACCATGGTCGAGGCGTCTTAACCAGACGCCTAGACAATGGTATAGGCGTCTGGGCCAGACGCCTCCACGATGGTACAGGCGTCTTAGCCAGACGCCCGTGTCGGAAAAAAAAAATCCGCCTCCGTTACTTCGCCTGATCTAGGTGTTTCGCCAGACATTTTCGTGGTGTTGGTACTAGGAATGTTAGTAAAACTGAGTCAATAACCTTGTTTAAAGACACGGGACGATATGGGTATTAAATATATTGTTATGGGCAATTTGGTAATTTCAAGGGGCGATTTAAGTAGTTTTGGGGCGACGTTTAGTAGTTCCCTTCTTTTTTATAGTTATTAACGTCAATTTACGTTTTAAAATTATCTTTTCTCGAGATATTCAAGACCATTTATCAAATCTCAGCAATTTCATTTTTATGTTTAGGACACTGAAATTTAAAAATAAGTCGAGTAGGTAGAGTTGATAAAATAAAATAAAAAATCTTACTCAAAATTTAAATTTTAAACTTTAAATTAAACGTCCAAATCGTAAATATTGATATATGATTCATATTAAGTGTGTATGTCAAAAATCCAAAAGTTTGGAAGTCATTTTATGTGAGATTAAGATATCAAGTATTTTAACAAATGCAATACGTTTATTTTTTCATCTCATGAACTTATATCAAATTACTTACAAACTTTTCAATTTTTGGCATACGTAAATAATAAGTACTATATCAAGATTTACGGTTTAGATTTTCACTTAAAGTTCAAAATTAAGTTATTAATAGAATAAATTTGAGATTTAATGTAATCCAAATACTTCAGCAACACTTCATATCTTTCGTGGGAAACGAATGCTTCCTCAGCTAGCAAAACACAACGTCCAACAACGTCATCATATCTAGCATTCCCATCCACTTGCAAGTTGATTTCTCGTGCACAAAAGCTTGCATGGTTTTGGAAGCTGAAACTGCATCGTTTGAGGCAATTCGAAATTTCTTTGCTTCATATGTCTCTCTTTTTCCACGAAGAAAACACAACTGACTCGAGTCCAACACGTCATGATTATGCGCTAAGAAAACTTCCATGAGAACATAATCATTAACCTGATTCTCGGCAACCCTAACACGTGCAGGACAGTTGATGTGCGTAGACAACCGAGAATGTACTGCACCCTGACCTTGGTTAGTGGGTGGACCACCCTCTTTGGAACACGTCAAAGTAGTCCTCTCGATGACATCATCCTTGTAATGGGAATGCTTGATCTTGATGATGAAGCCTTTAACATTTGCAAAGAAGTTGTAAAACTCTTGGGCCTCTTCAAAGGATTCAAAAAGCATTCCCACGTAAGGTGCAAAAGGTTCGTGCACGTCATGGTGTTCTTGTTAGTCGTCGTGTGCAACAGTCGTCATCGTCGCGTGCGTGTTAGGGTTTGGAAGACAAAATAAGGTAAGATATAGGAGGGAAGACAAAAATATCTGCTTTGGGAAAAATGTATCATGTGGAAAGTAAACATCATCTGGCGTGTGGAAACTAAACGTCGCGTGGAATAGAGTCAACTTTTGTGATAAAAATATATCGACGTGGAAAAAGAATAGATTCCGAACCAATCACATCACCCCAGCAAAAACGTTACAAAAACCAAACACGAAACCACTCTAATCAGTAATCCAACCAACACAACCCAACCCAGTCCAGTCGTGTTCATCCAAATCCGAGAAAAATGGAAGACGCAAACACCACCACCAAGAAAGAGGAGAATTCCAAAAATCCAGAAGATGGATCCATCTGCGGGGCCGAATCCCTCCACGCCCTCCTCCAATCCTCCCTCAATCCCGATGTCTTTCAGGTTCTTTAATTCCTTCTCTTGGGCCATTCTTAGTTTTTCTTCTTTTTCTCATAGAAAACCCTTTTGTAACGATTTGATGTGTAAAAGAACCATTTTGGAGGTTTGCATGGATCGGAGAGGTCAAGTTCGGTACTTTTTCACTCAAATTCCTGCCAAAGTTTTATTTTAGTTTTTTCAGGGATAAGATAGCATGAGCAGGGATTGTTATTATTTTGTAACGATCCATGCATGGTGATTGCTGAATTTCTTTTCTTCAAAGGTTTTTTTTTTTTTTGCTAGTATTGCAAGGGATATAGGTAGGATAAGTATGGCAATTTACTATTACTTTTTTTGTTGAGATTTCGGTATATTTATTTATTTATTTTGATAGCGTTCTATAGATTGTATAAGTTAAACTCCAACATGTAATCTATACGTCGTTCTCTAGGTCAGACTAATGAGAGACTAATGAGAGACTAATGATCTATCAACTAAACTAACTCCAGTTTGAGATCATTATCCAAGCTTGTTACGTGTTAGATGTGAGATGCATCCACTTGTCTAGCTGGTACATGTGTACTTGTTGGGATATCATACAGTAGATGTGTTGTACTAGCTGATACTTTTGTTGCTTCAGTTTTAAAAAAAATCAGGAACTTCTAAAGTTTATATGCCGAAAATTTTGCATGTGTGTTGAAGAGTTCATCTACCGTTGTTGTTCTGATTTGTCAGGAAGTCAGCCGATTGCTATTGGGGTTGAATTGTGGAAAACCACTCGAAAGACTGGTCCTACCTGATGTTGCTTCTGAGCTGTCGTCGTCGTGTGATTTCGATCTTCAGGTACCATTTATTTGGTTATGTAACATAATGTAATTTACTGATGTGTTTGTATACAGAAATGCTAGAAGTTCGTGATGTGCATAAAACCGTGGTTGTCACATCGCTGGTTCTGGTTGTTGCTTATCTGTTGGGCTGACAAGAGGTGTTTGAATAATGTGATTCATAGTCCAAGAGACCAAGACCCACATGCTGAAATAAAATTCCAGATATAAATATTTTATTGAGAAAATTCAGTTTCCATCATGACCAACCCGAAGAGTCTTTCAATTAATCAACGGTATCTGTGATTCACGGGATGAACCAAATTAAAGCCCATCTGTAATGCATTTTTACGTGACATGTGAAATCTTTATTCAGCACAAATCTGTAGGACCAAGTGACATGAAAGGTTACTTCTTTTAGATCAAGATTCATCTAGACTTGGAAGACAGATTAGCAAAATTTAGTTGGTCTATGTGAAGGGCAAGAACTGTTTAAATCCAGCTATTGATGTCCTTTTGATGTGTCAAAGGGAGACATAAAACTCGATGAAGTTGCTTAGATTTTTGCTCTGCGCTAAGTATGAACATTTTACAACTATCGATTTCCCGATTATTGTTGTTCTGCATTTCTTATTTTTGCTAGTAATGCAATGCTGGACATGGATGATCTGCAGATTGGATAATTATCAGATTTTAAATACCTGTTTATTATTCCCTTTACTGTCAAGAAGCTCATAAGTTTTGCCGGTTAATGCAACATTTGGCTCTTGTTTCAGGGATATGCTTTCCAAGCAGACAAGGAGTTCACTCGTGAGCCTAGAGTTGTTCGTGTTGGTCTCATTCAGAATTCCGTTGTCCTTCCTACTACTGCATCTATCCAAGATCAGAAGAAAGCACTGATGCAGCACGTGAAATCTATGATAGATGCTGCTGGTGCTTCTGGCGTTAACATTCTTTGCTTACAGGTAAGATTCAATGCTTCATGAAATTGTTGTGGTTCTTCGTCTTCAAACTTTTCGATGCTTAGCAGAACAACTTGAACACAGGAAACTTGGATGATGCCATTTGCATTTTGCACGAGGGAGAAGAAATGGTGTGAATTTGCAGAACCTGTTGAAGGGGAATCGACTCGTTTCCTTCAAGAGCTTGCTAAAAAGTTTAATATGGTTATAGTGAGCCCAATTTTCGAGAGAGATGTAAATCACGGCGATGTTCTCTGGAATACTGCTATTATCATTGGAAATCATGGTAACATAATTGGCAAGCATCGGAAGGTAAATTTAGTTTTTCTTATTTAACTCTCGTTTCCATTCTCTAGCTTATGCAAGGAACATATGTGACTTTTTATCAGAATCATATACCTCGAGTTGGGGATTTCAACGAGAGCACATATTATATGGAAGGTGATACCGGGCATCCAGTCTTTGAGACTGCCTTTGGCAAGATTGGTGTGAATATTTGTTACGGAAGGCATCATCCTTTGAATTGGTTAGCTTTTGGCCTAAATGGTGCTGAAATAGTCTTCAATCCTTCTGCAACCGTTGGAGCACTTTCGGAACCAATGTGGCCTATTGAGGTATCCATTTTCTCATCATATATACAACAATACAACCCACTTCCTTCAGAAATTAAGTGGGTGGTGGATCATCTATCTAAAGCCTAGGCACTTAGATGGGAGATTGTGAATGAACTCTGTTACATTGTTATACACTTCTACTTTTGGACAATGTGAGATTACATTTCCTATAATACTTTGTTGATATGTTGTTGACATGGTTCAGGCTCGCAATGCAGCAATAGCAAACAGCTATTTTGTCGGGTCAATCAACCGTGTTGGGACGGAGGTCTTCCCAAATCCATTCACGTCTGGTGATGGGAAACCTCAGCACAAGGATTTCGGACATTTCTACGGCTCAAGCTATTTTTCAGCTCCTGATTCATCCTGCACTCCATCCCTATCACGCCACAGGAACGGCCTACTAGTTGCCGACATGGATTTCAATCTCTGCAGACAGGTGAAAGACAAGTGGGGCTTCCGGATGACGGGCCGTTATGACATGTACGCTAAACTTCTCTCGCGGTACTTGGATCCAGACTTTGTGCCCCAGGTGATGTCTGATCCTCTATTGCCAAAGAAGTAGTTCAAAACTCAACTTGAACAGATTGCAATCGCAGATTCTCTGGTTTAGATTGTAGTTGGCAAAAAACTGGCAAGTTCCAACACCTGCATTTTCGTGACATGGAACAAGATTAAAAGATCATGATACGGAGCACATTTCCAATCTAAGTTATTCATTTGTTTTCTACAAAGCTTTGTTTATAACGGAGATTTAGGTATGTGTAGGAATTGTTATTATATGACAGAATATTGCTGTTGACATTCTTTAGTTCTAGTGCAAATCAATAGCCTACTTCTATTAATTTTTCATCACCACCATCTATATGCTCTGAACACGTATAGATACATTGCAAAATTATACCTGTTGAAGGTTATGTTCCAAAAATTAAAAGGTAGATTTAACAATCTTATCATAAGAGTATCTGATTTATCTGGTCACTCTTTAAACGCAATGCTAAAATATCCATAGGAGTATCTGATTTCTCTGGTCAGTCTTTAATTGTAAATCTGAAGTACCAATAGCCCATAGTATCTGATTTATATAGACACTCTTCAATTCTAACTCTAAAGTATCCATAGGAGTATGAATATCTTCCACTTTTACTATTCCAAAGAGAGACGCAAGTAGTGACGTCCAGTGTTTTTGTAGTGACACTTTTCTCCTTCGTTTTTGCTTTTTTTAGATATATAGATATAGATATAAATATAGATTATAAAGAAAGGTGGAATTTGTTATTGTAAGATTTGTTCTTCTTTCAAGAACATTTCGTATGTCAACGAAAACATGGTCTAGCATATCAGAAGATATAAACTTAAAGAATGGATCAAATTCGTTTTGTCACAGGATGGTGAAGATTAATTTGAAGCATCTATAGGTTAATCCACTGTCTTGAAACAGTTCTAACACTTCTTATAAGAGATAGTAAGAGGAAGAAAAATACTATCGATCCGCCGATAGAATTCAATCTCACGACATATGTTTGCAAGATATCATTGGAAGAAGAGAATAAGTCAACCCAGCAAATAAGAAACACATTCCGGAACAAAAAGAGAAACTCAACACATGACAATTCTATATTTATCAATTTAAATGAGATGCTTAAACTAAGAAACGAAAGCTAACCATGTAATCAGGTATGTCATCCGAACGGAGGAGAGACGTTGTTGTCGCTTCATCCACGAGCCATTGGTCTATTCCAAATGGTAGCTTTTGGAGGTTTGTTTAGGTGCAGTCCAAAGGCTTTACCACTCTCCTCAACCCACCAACCCCTTAACAAAAACACCACCAAATTCCCATCACCTAAATCTCAAAAAGGTGACCTTAACCCACACCATTCAAAATAATAATAATAATAATTCACAATTGAACATTTTGTCTTCCAACACCAACTTATCTGTTATGAACTACTTTAAGATACTCATTTTGTCTAACAAACGGATATGCAGATGGATGAGAGGACACTCTAAATAAATTCAAATGATGTCTCCAATCTTATTTTACTTGGAGGAGAACGAGAGTGGTTCTCGTACTTGAATATGTACATCTACTCGTCCACCACAAAATGAGGATAGGTGAAAGTAGTTGGTACCAAAAAAGGAAAATCTATGGCTTTAGTGGTGTCTTTGCAAAAAAAAAATATTGCTTCTAAAATATACAAGATAATTCGAACAATCCAAAATGATATTATTGTTAGCTCAATCAGTAGACATTTAATCTTAGATTATCTAGGAGGACTGATATGATATTCAAAACACACTCTTACATTGTCTAACAAATAATTGTTGGCGAGGGTTACATGATATGTGCATACTACTATAACAACTCTAACACAAGTTTTGTGGCAACTTAGAGCATGTTGTGCAATAATGAACTCATGGATACCAAACTAGACATGTTCCTATGGAGATCTCAGATTGGAACGGCAACAATCCAACATAATGTCGACATTTAACTAAAAACACGTAATGCTTTCCATAATAAATCTAAGGCTCCGTTTGAGTGTTGATTCTGAGGTGATTCTACAAAATATGGTAAGCAGGAGTAAATACCCAAACAAACAAAAAAAGAATTTCAGGTCACCATAGCATATTTGATGTAAAAAGTTTCCACATGTCTTCGCTAATTCAATTACTTTCGTTACCATCGACGACAAATTATCAAAACTAGTATCAAAACTCATGTTCCTCGTCCCCATTCTCTTATCTGTACAAGCACTCACGGTTAATTTGAATCTTTCAGGATTAGTTTGCAAGATTTTTGTGGGAAAACGGTTCTAATTTTTTTCTTCAAGATCGATTTGTAGTTTGTGCTACTTGTAGAGAATGATCAGTGGTAATTGACACAATGTAGAATATTCTACTTAAAATCAATACTTAAACACACCTTAAAATACACGAAGAAACGATATATTTAAAGAAAACTCAATTCTATAATTAACTCATCATATTAACTGAGATTAGATATTTAGAAGATTTTTTGTCTTAAGATAGTTAAAATTAAATATCAAATCACATGCGTTGTAAGTTAAAATTATATTTTTAAAAAGCCCATCATAAAAATAAAAAACGGTAAGTCCACCGCCCCTGTGAGCACATCCTATCTCACCATCCCCTCAGCCATTTGGCTCTTCCACCCTCGAAAGGTCCGTCCAGTCCCCCACCACTATATAAACCCCCCTCCCTCCTCCTCCTCTCCTCCAAACCCCTCACTTCCCCAAACCCTAACCCTACCTCTTCGACCATGGAATCCGCGGCCCTCTCCCGCATCGGCCTCGCCGGCCTGGCCGTCATGGGACAGAACCTCGCCCTCAACGTCGCCGACAAGGGCTTCCCCATCTCCGTCTACAACCGCTCCCCGTCCAAGACTGACGAAACCCTAGCCCGCGCCGAATCGGAAGGATCCCTCCCCGTCTCCGGCCACTACTCCCCCAAGGACTTCGTCCTCTCCCTCCGCCGCCCTCGCTCCATCATCATCCTCGTCAAGGCTGGAGCCCCCGTCGATCTCACCATCTCCGCACTCTCCGACCACCTCGATCCCGGCGACGCCATCATCGACGGCGGGAACGAGTGGTACGAGAACACCGAACGGAGGATGAAACAAGCGGAAGAGAAAGGGATCCTCTACCTCGGGATGGGGGTTTCGGGAGGAGAAGAGGGAGCGAGACGTGGACCGTCGCTTATGCCCGGGGGATCGCTGGAGGCGTACCGGAATGTCGAGGATATTCTCAAGAAAGTCGCGGCGCAGGTGGACGACGGACCGTGTGTGACTTACGTTGGAGAAGGCGGGTCGGGGAATTTCGTTAAGATGGTGCACAATGGGATTGAGTATGGCGACATGCAGCTTATTTCGGAGGCGTACGATGTGCTTAAGGTTGTCGGTGGGCTTTCAAATGCGGAGTTGGCCGGGATTTTCGAGGAGTGGAATAGAGGGGAGTTGGAGAGTTTCTTGGTTGAGATTACCGCAGATATTTTCACGGTCAATGATGGGGAAGGGGAGCTTGTGGATAAGATTTTGGATAAGACCGGGATGAAGGGGACCGGGAAGTGGACCGTGCAGCAGGCTGCAGAGTTGTCGGTGGCTGCGCCGACGATCGCGGCGTCGCTTGATTGTAGGTATTTGAGTGGATTGAAGGATGAAAGGGAGTCGGCCGCGAGAGTGCTTGAGGAGGCAGGGATTGGCGGGGAGGTTTTGGGGGTTGGGAGGAAGGTTGATAAGAAGAGGTTGATTGATGATGTTAGGCAGGCGTTGTACGCGTCTAAGATCTGCAGTTATGCTCAGGGTATGAATTTGATCCGTGCGAAGAGCGTTGAGAAAGGGTGGAACCTTAACTTGGGGGAGCTCGCGAGGATTTGGAAGGGTGGGTGTATTATTCGGGCAAGGTTCCTTGATAGGATCAAGAAGGCGTATGAGCGGAATCCGGGTCTTGCGAATTTGATTGTTGATCCTGAGTTTGCAAGGGAGATGGTGCAGAGGCAGGGTGCGTGGAGGAGAGTTGTTGGGTTGGCGATTGAGGCTGGGATTAGTACTCCTGGTATGTGCGCTAGTCTGGCCTACTTTGACACGTACAGAAGAGCTAGACTCCCTGCGAATTTGGTTCAGGCTCAGAGGGACTTGTTTGGGGCTCATACGTATGAACGAGTCGATCGCCCAGGTTCTTTCCATACCGAGTGGACTAAACTTGCAAAGCAGAGTAAGGCTGGTGCTGGCATTCTTAACTGAGGTTGTTGTTTCCCATTTGATGCTTGTTTTGTTTCAGATGATTTGTCTTGTTGTTTTCCCCCAACTTTGGGATGAGTTATGTGCAATTTAAATAATGTGGCCTCTGTTCTGTCTGATTGCTGTCTGTAAGAACTACGAATTAAGAGCCATTTATTTTAGTGATTCGCTTGTTGCTGTGATGGTAGGATTTTTCTATTCCTGCTACTTGCGTAGATAGTTCATGATGTTCTTGTCATCACTATTTACAGCCATCTCCTTGTTTTATACTTTTTTATGTGGCGCATCAACATCCAGAATTATATTTACTGCTGTTTTGTTAAATTGATGTGCTTGAAGCTATTCTTTTGAATAAAAAATTTAAGCATACAATTTAATTGTGGAATTTCCATTTATAAAGGATGATCTGTAATGATTTCTTGGAATCTACTGGTGTTCTAATATGGAATTGGAAGTTGATTTATCGAGTAAAGCATGAATTGATTGGTTAATCTAAAAAAACAAATTCTGCTTATCTTATAACAAAACTTTACCTAATTGTAATAGGAACTTACAATTTTCTAGGTCTTGCTCTTTTATCCATATTATTGTAAATCCAGTGTTAATTGGTTCAAATTGATTGGAAATGCTTCTGTTTCAACAATTTCTGAGCTCATTTACATAATTTCAAATGACCGCTTTATCCAGAAAAGTGTTTAAACTGAAGTGATACAAATAATTGACTGTCAAGTAATGTTAAAAAATTGACTATCAACTGCATGCTCATTCAAGATGTGTTGATCTCTGGATGATATGTACATATTTATGTTTCACCTATTTAAGAATTTTCTCTTTTGTTTCATTTTTTCAACGTGATTCTCTTTTTGTTCTGTGGAAGATGTTCTGTTTTTCTGGTTAGTAACTGTGTGAAAACACAACAATAATGCTACATTTGACTAAATGCAGTGCAGCAAAGCTTGGATTTTTCATTCGTAATCCAATTCCCAGCCTGCCTTCCACCGTTTTTCTATCTTATGAATTCTGGAATGTAGAGGTTAATTCATAGTTTCAGTTCAGCTTCTACTAGGCTTAATAGCAAAACTGTATCTACTGCTATTTACTGCAAATTATATTATTGAAATGAAATTGCGGCTTCAAACTGAAAATATAAAATGCGATTGAGATGTATTGCTAGCTCAAATGCTGTTCATTCTGAAATCCTTCTTTTATTAATATATATCCCTCAAAATTGTTCTTGATTCAAAAGATGGTTATATCCCATCGTACACTCAGCTAATCAACAAAAAAACAGAGATTTTGCGCTTTACAGGTAATGTTTTTGCCTCCACTAAGCTTGAAGCAATTGGTATCCCGACTTGACAAAGATTTTGATGAAAGCATCAGTAGGATGAAATCCATCCCAAAATATATACTCAGATCGGTTGCTGCACTCCGTGTTGGGCGTACATATTAGTTGACCGCAGCATGCTGACGTTGGATATTTGAAACCTATAGATAGATTAAGTTTAGAAGAAAGTATTTGTAAATCATAATGCAGTCAAAATGTGAAAGTAAACAACTGACAGTTCATTATGAAGTACTCAGTACCATATTGTTCAAAATTGTGTATGATATCCATAGTAGCAGTGTATGCATCCCAGTAGATGAATTTTGATTCTTGTAATTCCCTATTTATTTCAGGAATTGCTGCTACCAGTTTTTTGTTGAATTCTTGTACCAGCTTGTTGGTATCCTCTATGCATGAAATGCTGCCAGCACCATGCACACCAATTTCTCCCGGTGAGCAGCCCAATGGTGCTGCACCTGCAATGAGAAATGTTCTTGCGCCCAAACCGTACAATTCCTAACCAATGAAAGAAGAGGTATTATGTTACTGCTGTGTAAATTGTGTTTATTTGTAATAGAAATTGTTTTTACCTTTAGTTGTCTGCTATATTCTTTGACTAGCAAACTGCTATAACCATCAGGACCGTATCTTTCAGGTTTGTCTGAAATGCTAACCAAGTAGTTGTTGAGGTAGTCATTGTTCCCCATGCTAATAAAAAAAAGAGATTGTGAAATTAAATTCTTAGCCCTTTCTCCAATCTGTAGTTTTAATTCTGCCAGCGTGAGACGAAATTGTGCAATCTGTGTGTCCATTGAGAAGCAGAGACCCTGAAGCAAGGTCAAGCATAGCTTTAAGTGGAAACTGTTTAAACGTGGTAAGTTATTTTTTTCCCGAATTAACAAAGAACTTGTATTAATCAGAACAATTTTAAAACAAACACATCTTTGAGGGTGTCTACAGAACATACAGGAACATGATAACGCATCATTTTCTTCTTCTTTTCTAAGCATTTAACTGGATATTTTTTTACTTCAAACAAGATGACCAACAGTTAATTGTTTGGGAAAACAAAGCAAGTCACTCACCAAATTTTTTCCTGTATCCCTGAGGATCCCAGATGCTGCTGATGCATAGTTAACACCTTTGAGTATCTTGGAACCCCCGGTCTTTGGATCGTTGAATGCAGGGATGTTTGGCAGACCCAGGAGAGCACCTGGAATCATTGTTCGACGTTAAAAAATGATGGTATATCCGCAAACCTACTGAAGATATATAGAACCTTGTATTTTGAATTGAAAAATATTGAACATGCAATACTTACCCAGTTGATCGGGCACTATCCTTCCGTTGCAGAATCTTCCAGTGGCACCACCTGCGAAGTCTATACCGTTTGGCGGAAAATTTGCCTTTGCTATGGTTAGGAGAAAATTGTTATTCCCTGGATCTAAAAGAGAGTCTCCAAGTACAAACATGGCCGGAAACTGGCTTGTGGAGGCGACCTCAACATTTTGCAGAAACAATATTTGGGCCAGCAAGATGATCAAAGGAGTTGCTAAAGCCATCACAGGGTTTTGAAGAGTGCAGATGAAGTGTGGAGAACAATGCAAGTGAGTAACTCTTAATTTATAGAGGATGATTACATTGGTCATTAATTGGCTGGTTCTTTTTTTTCCTTTTAATATCATTCTGATAATTTTGATCTCTAACCCTAAGTTTGCCACTCAATAAATGTAATTAATATTGACCGTTATAGTTATGTCAATGTTGATTGGTAGGAAAAAGCTTTGACTTTTGGAAGTCTCGGGAGAGGAAAATAACATCTTTGGATTAGCTTTGTCGTAGGAGTTTATGTGGACTAGATTTCTGTTAAAACTTCTTTACTATCTATGGACATCCTTACGTAGTTACGTGGTTCGATGAGTATTCAAAAAAAACTTTCTTTTTTGCGGTGCACATCTCTCCTTTCAAAAGCATAATGTCTCCGATTTCTGCACACTATAAAAACACCAGAATGCGTATAATTTATGTAATTATCTCCCTAGAATTTGATCTTGGCTTCCGTAAGAATGAATGAAAAGTTTAAACCAGATAACAATGTAGAATTCTTTGTAATTGAAGTAGCTATCACCGTACTTAGTGCACAAATATTATAAATTTGTTAGTTATTAATTTGATTTTCAGAAAGTCGTGATATTGTTCATTTGTTTCAAACCTTCAATTTGCTGTTTGGTGGAGATGAATTCCTCGGCTTTTTTGAACCTTTCGGCATCTTTATGGCTTCTATTTTCTATATAGGCTATATAGCCCAACAACTATATTTACATCTAGGCACTGCCATCTTCATGTGTAATCTTCGATTCGATTTGCAACTTTACGTTGATGTCTAACTCGTGAAACCTTCTGGTCCTTGTCCTTCTGGACCAACTCTTATTCTCAGTTCAAGGAGCACGATTTAATGTACTCCAGAACAGTATCCAAATTAATGTGGTCTTAACGTTCGTGTCTACGTATGTCAATGTTACTATAGACCTGACATGTTTGGCATCTTATAGGAACTTGCAAATTCATTGGGTTGGCCGTTGCCTTATGAATGCAACACAAAAGATGGTGCCAGAGGAGTTTCTAAATCATGGATCGCTTACTCGCGATCTGTCGGAGGCCATGTGATGTGCATTCGTCAGTTGTAGACAGGCCTAACTTACGCCTTTATCGAACGAAAATATAAGATCACGTGTAGGACAATTCCCACCTTTTGTTGCACACGACGATTATTTTGCACGGGTTGCTGGGATGAGAAGACTACTCATCTGTAATTCGGGTCGACATGAATGACACAAATTGTAATTCAGGTCGGGTTCGGATTGAAATATTTCGTGTTATTCAGGTGTAACAAGTCGGGTTTGTGTTTCTTGTAATTAGTGTCAAACATGATAGTTTGTGTTCAAGTTAACTTGTGTTTGTGTAAATTTATGTAAAACATGTCAAAATTTGTATCATGTCATTTCGTATCAAACAAATCAATTCAAATTATTCGGGTCAATTCGAGTTAATTCGAAAAATAGATTTGTTTTCACTTAGATCGTGTTCAAGTTATCAAATTCGTATTCGGATTTAAGATTAGATTTACATGTTCGTGTTGACTATTTTTTATTAACTCGTGTTCAGATTGGAAAAAAATAAAATGTTAATTCGTGTTCGTGTCAAACACGACACGAAACACAAATTTACCCCTACGTCTAAAGATCTTTAGGACAACTAAGCCTTATCTTATTACATTGAAAACACGATTTTTATCTTAGCAATAAATTACGATCACGATGGTAAATTTTTAATATTTACATATACACGTTTTACAAAAATAAAAAATTTGAAGGCTCAACTTCCTTTTTAGGCTTTTACGTGCAAAAGAACTTCCTTTTTAGGCTTTCACATCGAACTCAAAAAGTCATGTTATGAGACTTAATCGTATTTTCTATCTTAACATCGGATAAGGGGGCTGCTCCCAATATGTCAAGATGCGCTATTTTTACTTTAGCCGAAGTCAATCTTTACAAAAATTAAAACACCTTTGCTGGTGAAAAAAGTATGTAAATCGCCGAATCAATGCCCATCAAATCAATTACATAAATATAGTATGAATTAAACCATTTTCCATCTACGCCCCTCCTTGAGCTAGGTACCCCATCTTGTTTCTTTAGATCTCAAAAAACCATCAAGGAGATAATAAATATAGAGAGAGAAAATTGTGCTCCACAATATACGTTTCTAATCTGTATATAGAAAAATTATTATCTGTCTAATAACTCACCAAGTAAACTTCGAGCCTTCGATAGGAAATCAAGTGATTTTACCTCTCTTGCACATATATTTCGAGTGGCTAGCTGTTGGGAGACATGTAAATCTGTAAACCTCTTCACGCATTCTAAATCGATTGAAGTCATCAAGTTTGCGGCAACATCCTGTCATGACAAAGAGAGAAATTTATGTGGGTATTAGCCAAGGGAAGATAAATTAAAACAGAGAGAAACAACACTCACAATGGAAGAATGTAAATGGACGAAAAGCCAATATTGAAGACTAGGAACATAACAATCCTGGCATCAATCACCGTGATGCCACAAAGAAGTTATATTTGATTCATGAGACGTCGGTACACTGCCTACAATTAACAGTTATGCAGGAATCATCAGAAAATTTGGTAGTGCACAAGTAAAAAAATTCTAGACAATTAGTTTGAACAAAATGTAGATCAGTATCTCTCAGAGCATGATGCAATATTTTTTACCAGTGACACAAGAATTTTATATGATTCTCTAACCCCAATAATTTTTACAAATATTTATGCTGATCAAGAACAAGCACCCTCTAAAGATAACATGCAAAAAGGAAAAAGCATCCATGCAATATTTAACGCAGCTTAAGGTTTACATTCAGCAAAAGTTTCTCGACGTAACCTCATCAACACTGAACGTTAGGAGGAAGGATTGAAAGGTGGCTAGGCGTCTACAGGGCAAGGGCAAGCAAAGGGCACCTAGGTGCCTAGTCCGCCTAGGCGAGCCGCCTGGGTGGACAGACCATTGACATGTGCTAAACAATACATATCATGCCTTATATGACATGGTACTAGATTCAATAAATCCATAATTAAGAGAAAAGACAGTAAATTCAAATAAAAGATGATTTTTGCTTGTATAGTGTCTATAAAAGTTAAAAAACAAGATCGGATGGCCACTGTCGGGGTCCCTGGACGTCAAAGATCCACCTGAGGGGTCTCTAGAGGCAGTGGGGATCGGGGTAGGAAACTGAGCGGTTGTGGGAGGGGAGAGAATAAGTGGATCATGTGGGGGTAGAGGTTATGTTTCTTTTTTTATTTTCAGATTGGGTAATCAGATTTCCTAACCCGATTGCTCGTGTATCTAGTGCGCTGACTAGTCAGCCTTAAACTAGTCGGCCTGAGGTTGCTAGGTGCCCAGGACACCACCTATGCGGACTAGTCGGCCCGAGGCTGCTAGGCGCCCAGACGGCGACCTTTACAATCACTGCTTAGCACTTCAATTCAGAAGTAATAGCTAGTACTATTGAGACCATACTGTAAACATGGAAAAGGTAATTAGGTGGCCAGAAAATTATGAGCAGCAAAAGGAACACAAAAGAAAGGCACTCACAAATTGTGGACCTCTGCAAGCATGGAGAATGATAGACTTCAGAAACCTTTTCTCTGATTCGGTAATTATTTTGCAAGATGCAACAGAAATCGAAAGGTCAACACATTTAGGATCTTTCACTGAACCATAATTGTTAACAATAACCCTGTGATGTTTCTTCAGTATTTTGCCAAGGCGATGGACAACAGTATTCGAGACACGTATTGGTCTCCCTTGCTCAGATGTGCTTCCTATACAAGATTGCAATATAGATTCTTGTAATCTGAGTAATACTTTGGCATTGTTATTATTAGCCCAGCAACAACATAACGATGAACCATCATCTAGACAGATAAAAAAGAATCGAAGTTATAACAATATAACTGCTCCACAAATTGAAACATTTAACGGTGTCAAAGTAGAATATGGAATGGATATTTCTGCAACCATTACTCTCTCTCACAAAAGACGCGTTAGGTTTGTCTTAAGGGTGTATGAGTGCTAAATAATGTCTCAAAAGTGTCTTTGCCTCTTTAATTGCCTGACCACAAGGTCACAAAGAGAAATTATATTTCTGCACATCACACAACCAACAGCAGTATGTCACAGAGGCAACAACCATAGACCTACAAAAGTTAAACCAATGGGCTAATGTAACGTTTTGTTTGAATATTTACTGGGATTTCTGATGGACCTAAGAGAAAGAACATTGAAATGCCATGGCTTTCACATGCCGATCATCACTGCCAACCCCACAATACAATTAGTGAATTTATCATGGTAAGCCATCATATTCGCTCTTTCCTGTGTTTGTACATTGATTCAATAAGAAAAACTGTGGCCAACTTCCTCTCCAGATCATGACTTAAAAGTAGTTTTTCTCTGATGGGTACTGGTTCTTGACAAATTGGTATATATTTTAAGGGTAAATTGCCCTTTGCCCTCCCCCTTTATACACAAGAATGAACTAACTCAATTTTCAAAACATTGGAATTTATTATTACAAGATATGGTTTCAGAAATAATATAGAAGGTAAAGCAACAGATTGACAGTCATAAAACTAGCATCTGTAAATCAAACAAATTTTCATTAAAAAGAAGTTTGGACAAGTTTTTTTATGACCCAAAATTTCCTAGCACCCACCCCTATTTTTGGACAGGTGGGCTGCGAGTATAAACAGATGGCGGCCCACACCATTTTCACCAGGGTCCATGATCATTTTCACAAGTTATTACAGTGTGATAATAAGCACAGCCCCTTAAGAAGATAAAATCACTGAATGTAAATGCAAGGACACGACACTACAAATAAATTGGGCTTACCAACAAGGACTCCGATAAGAGGAATGCTGAAAGGTTGCTTCTTGCAGCTATCCATTTGTTTTTCCAAAACCAGAATAAATATTCGATCAACCTACAAATTTTCAAACAATTTAATACTATCGCGTGGATGGAAACCTGTTATGGTGAACATGTCATGACACAGAAGATAACCTACTGATTAAAAAAAAAAAAAAACTCACCCTGCAACGAAATTGAAACAAATTATTTTCCGAGAACCAATTTGGCCAGAACGATCCAAAGGAAACCATATGTAATAAGCATTCTTCGGAAGCATGAAAGTGGTTCGTTTGCAAGTGAACTTCTTTCAATGAATTAACCACAATAAAAATGCAGGTGTAATGGTCAACTTGAACAGTTCCCTGGAGCTTCTGCAAGTTCAACAAAGATTGTGGAAACTTGAAAAGGAGAAAACAACTATTGGGTTGAAGTTTAACAGTCCAAACGATATTACTAAATAGTCTAAATGAGATAGAGATACTAAAAGCACAAGAAACAGAAGAAGAAAAACTATTACTAAAATTATGCGTAACTTTATTACATCATGGAAGTGCGAGAAAATAAATAAGTGATGTGCATGATACAGTAATGAAAGCATGAGTAATTTATCGAAATAATAAAGAGCAGCAGAATAATAGGTCATTCAAGACAAAAGGATAATAAATAAACCAAAGAGAGTAGAGATGGACCGTGCTAAAAGAAGTCTATGAAATGTAGCATTAGCTCCTGATCCCAGTCCAATTGGAGGACAAAATTCACCAAAAGAACCCTGAATTTTTACCTACAAAATAACAAAATAAGCTTACAGTAATTCTATTGCTTAATACGTATTCTCATAATGATTGCTGAGTCTAAGAAATGCATAAAAGTACCATGTGATCACCATCGCACAAGTGAATACAAATGGTATTTACTGCCTCTTGGCTAACATCATTTGAAGCTCCAGTTTGCTGACATTTTACACAAGAGTCAAGGTTAAACTCATGGATATCCCTTACAGTTCCACAGAGGGAAACCAGAACACCTTCGGGTAATTTTTGGAAATTCCTGGTTGTCCACGTAGACCTTAATGGCATTTCCTTCATAACTTCAACAAAAGATGAGATGGTTAAAACATGTAATGCTGAAGCAGGGAAATTGATTAGGCATTCTCTTTGGAACTTTGTCATTTCCAATTTCATTTTAATATCATCAGGTGGTAGATGAAGCTGGACATCACTCTCTTGAGATTTACTAGGATATTGGTGGAAAAATATCTCATTCTGGTGAAGAATAGGAGTCACACCCTCAGCTTCCACAGGGAAAACACCTAAACATTGATCACGTGGTAATTTATTATGATCCTCGGGCTTAACCACAGAGAAAGAAATGCTCCAGATAGATCTTTGAGAGGTTATGATGGCTTTGAAATACTTCATATCGTGGCCTTCCTGTTCATTTCCACTTCCAAGCTCTTGCTTAAGAATATAAAATGTTCCAATACGTAATAACTGTGATTGACAGAATACAAAAAAAAATCAGCAGTAGAAGAGAAAATAAAGCAATTAAATTAGCAATGCGAGGTAGAAAAGAGCCAGCTAAATACAGACCTGGTGCTTTTGAAGACTATCTACCTTAAACTCTAGTACAACCTTGCTTGCAGGTTGACTGGCATGTGAGGAATTGACGCTAGCAACAAGAAATCCTTCAAAAGGTGTATTTCCAGAAGTAATCAAACAAGGAATCCTAGATGTTTCCTTTCCATTACTGGCATGATAATTGCTCGAGCAAGCTAATGAGGCTTCACATAATACATTAACACTATGTGGCTTCCTTAAATATTGTTTAGAAACACTAGACTTAACGATAAACTCGGGTTATTCAGAAAATGTAACAAGATGCCCGCCTCCATTTGTATATTCATCAACTATATTTAAATTATATGGCAAATAAAAGCCTTCTGCAAACGCAACCGACATATCTGAAGTGACCATAGGATCTGGATACTGAAAGAGAAGGATGATAAGGTTACATTTACGGAAATGTGAAAAAGAGGTTCTTGACCTAGAGGTCATGCTATACTCACAGTATGGAAGGCAGAGAACTTGTGTGTTAAAAAAAGAAGCCGAAATACTGTATTCCTCTGCAGAAAGTTCACATTCCTTGTAACCAAAGGAAGGCGGAAGATGAAGTTTAGGCAAGTCGAATTCCTCCAGTAGAAGTGGGCATAGATAGCAAGGCCAGCTGGATTATTCATAATCCGAGAATGCAGAAACACAGACCTAATTGACAGTGAACTCCCAGCATGCAATACCCAAGATTCAATCTGTGAGGATGACCCTTCTATAACAAGTGTGTAATCTTTTATCTGGATGTAAAACATGTAGGGTATAAAGTTCATTGATTAGGGCAATTTATTATTCAAAAATCAGATATACAGAACATACTAAATCATTCTAATTACTAACCTTGGGATAATTAGGAGATTATAAAATAACCAGAGAGTGAATAAAGCCTCATACAATAAGAAAAATCATGAATGGATTTATCACAGGTAATACAACACAAATTTCATAGTTTGTTCATATTTTGGAAGCAGGAAAACATATTGCAGAAAGTTTAGCATTTATTTAAGCTAGGCTAATAATGCACGGGTTCGATACAACAAAAGAAGATATATAATGACATTTTGATTTTGGGATAATACCAAAATGACGTAGAAAAAAGAAACAATTGCAAGGTCTGTTCGAAAACACCTTAAGCAAGTTACGATTTAAAACATGTATAATAAGGATACCCAGTGTTTACACACCTCGTAAATATTTTTCAAGCTGAGATTTGGAGGTAGATCTGGTATGACAACATCTATGCTACCCGTAGAGTCAAACATCTGCAGCCTCCCGGTAGACGAAGCCTGAATACACATAAACAAAGGATAACCAAGACTCCAAGAGTGTTTCACAGAGTGAACAATAAGTGCACTGATAATACCACAAGAAAGAGTTGGAAACTTGCAATGCAAAAGGATAACCAATTACAACACATTCCTTAGGGGGTATCTATCGATATCAAAAAATCACAACCAAACTAACAAAGTCCTTGAAAATCACAAGGGAAAGCCAATTAACTACGGTCCATCGTTGAAGACATGCCAGGGACAATACATGTATAATATTTTAGAGCAAAATAATTACATATGATCGCTTCAAGGTATATAATTGTAAGATACTAAATTGATTAATAACACAAATAACAATATCAGATATGCCAGAATATGCTTCTGTCAGAAGTCAGAACAGGAAATTGATAAACACAAGATTGGATTCAAGAATTTTACATACATGCAGATAGCCAAGCAGCACAAGGCCATACTCCTTGCTTGATATGAATTTCCTCGAGAAAGAACTACAAAAATATCCTTCGTGGTGCAGACGGCTGGAAGTGTTGCATTTACTAGTCGGAAAAGGATCACAGTTACATGCTGCTCGAAAAGGAGACATTTTTGGTGCTTCGGAGTTGTTGACAAAGTTAGACAAAGGAACCACCTAAAATAAAACAGTACAACACACAAAGAACATTAGGTTCCACTTATTGAAGAGGTTTTTCTGCAATCTCAGTGCAAATATCAAATTTTAGGAAACTCCTGGAGCATAACGGCAACTTACAAACTTCAAGGAAGAATATTCTGAGTCCTTTTCCTTAGCGCAATCACAATCATTATGATTAAAGAACTTCGTAAAAACCGCCTAAGTACAAAACAACCAATGAACATGAGAGTCCAGGAAAAGAAAGAGCAGATGGTACGGTTGAATAAAAATAATACTAAAGCGTGAAGGGCAATAACTAAGGGATGCATGAGTTGCCATGAGTACTGATTTTGATCAAATAAACCAGACCCAGAATTTTGAATGCATAAATTCCCCATTGTTCCAAGATATAAGACTTCAAGGTAGTACTTGTCGAAGACGCGGAAAATCAAAAACACTCCCACGAAGAATAGAGTACAACTTTTCTTGAGACAAAAGGTTCAGGAAGGATACACTGATAAGGGAACCCAAAAACACGGTCACGTCTTCATTTTCAAAGGTATTGATCAAGAAAATCCAAGTAATTTTCAGTGTTGCTCTTTGTTCTTGTTCTATGGGCCTTGAAGTGAGTTGTTGACAAAAGACGGTATTTGGAATTATTCATTGCACTTTTCTGATGTCATTCTGATAAGAAACGACTGATAAAACAGGAGGCGATATCATGTTGATAGAAGAAATAGAAAACAGAATAAAGAGAAGCACCACAGAGCTGTCAAATTAGTAAATTATAAGTCAACCTTATTTTGCACTAAGCATGGAGACAAGCAAGAATTAGCGTAGGCTTGAGCCAATCCTTCCTTCTGCAACAACCTTGCAAAACACAACCATCAATGACTATAAAGAGACATACAAAAAATTAAAAGCTCTAGTTCAGTGCTCCGGAGGATTAAAGGAACATCCAATGTGCTACCTACATCATTTGACCCCAAAATCTCTTTCTCAGTGAAGATTGTAGCAAATTTTCTTTTAAAACATGAGATCAAAACAAGCATCCTGAAATCCAATACACAGTTCTGTCAACAGAACATCATCTCACTTTCATAAGAAAAGCAACATTAAAAGTTTGCAGAAAGTATACCATAATTGGGCAGAAAATGTGAATGAAGCAATGAGCTTCCCAAGCAAATTTTCGGACCCGACCAAGACAGGACACCTATAGATATACCAAAAATACCAAAGCATTAATTAAGCAATTGTATCATGAAACTTTGTTTGGCAAAGCTTATGCTTAGTTGCTTACTGACTACCAAGGGGTGAAAATTTCTTGATGTTAATAGCAGCCTTGACGCAAGCCCCAAGCAAAAGAATCCTGGTTGAAGAAATATCTGAACATATCAAATGGACATTTCTCACTGTAATCTGCAGCAAAAAACAATGAAAGTCTATCGTGAAAATGTTACGCATGGTTGTCTTTCTAAGGGCTAGGTGTGCTATAAGGCAAAAAATATCCAAATTGCAACATTCATATACTATAGCTCTTTCTAGAAGGTAGTATTAGGTGCATAGGAAAAATAAATATACAACACCAGAAAGTTGATCAAAATGGAACCAAATTAATCTGACAGAAGCCAAAATTCAACCAGACATTGCCTGCATGATGAGCCCACCAACATTCTAACACGATGCCTATGCTTAAAACCAACCAACATATCAAAATCAGACAACGAAGTTGGCTAATTCTTCAAGGGTCCAAATTGACCCTTGTCCTTCTACTCCATTCTCATTATGAAAGTCAACATGTCAAAAACACGAGGCTCAACCACAAACTCAAAGTATTCTCCAGTACACCTATCCACAGGTAATTGTAGGCAAACTCAGGTTAAGCTAACGTATCCAATCGAAGCAGTAAAACATCTGGCAGGGACTTTATGGCATATGAGATTCAGACATTAAAAAAGGCTTATGTAGCAGTTTCAACTATATATTATAGAAACCATGTGGTGACGGAATGAGAGGATGAATGGAGATGGAATCATAAAGTTAAGAGTGATTGAGTGTAGGAAACCAAAACAGTACTGTTGTATATAAATTACAAATAAGTTGAGGCTTTTTTGGGCTTAATCACAATTGCAGTTCTGTTCCAAGGAAATGATGTCGTGTCATTACTGATGCTGGTCAATCAAGGCATGGCAGAAATAAAAGTCAGTCTATTTATTCTATTATAATCAAAATCATCCATTGATCGTTTGTCTAACCTAGACACACTGCTACAGGAGACAATCAGACAATACACGAGGAAATAAGTTTAGACCATAGCCTGCCTTAATTGCTTTTTTAAGGTTTTGGTCCAAATTTCATGTCAGGCAATTTGATGGATAACGCAACTTGGTATCCCTAGAAGTATAGAACGTAATTGAAAGCAATAAAAGATTGAGTTAAAAAGGAGTTTTGAGAAAAATAGATTTTACGAAGGAAAATGGTTGTGTAGATCTGTATTGCTATGATTATTAGAACTGAATTTTAGGACAAAGTGAAGGAAGTCGTCAAATGAAAAATCAATTACTTTTTGTGCTTGTAAACGGTTCCCTATGTGGGTACCTCAAAACTGTTAAAACTTCTCTCGCCCACAAAAAAGGGTCACTTAACGTTTGAGTCCTTGAATTATGCCTGTTACCAATCCGACTCAAATCCAAACAATATTTGACATCCTATTTAATCTAAACTTTCACGTAAAAAACTAGATTTATGAATGTATTAGAGATACTGTAAAAAATTACAAAAAAACAATATGTTTAAATAATAATTTTTTAAAATTTAATAAGATAAAATGTAACAAAACGAAAATTCAAGAAGATAATTGTTACGTTTTAAAGTTTAGAATTGCAAAATAACACGTATGTAATTAATCCAAAAAACAAAAAACTTCTCAAACAAGCCTCCACTTTCCCGCCCAATCCCAAATCCCTTCCCCTCCCGCCCTCTATAAAACCCAAACCCTCTTCTTCCTCCTATGCCCCACAACCATGGAAACTTCTAGAACCCTAACCATCTCCTCTCTCCTCCTCCATCTGTGTCCCCTCACCGGCACCTTCTCCCTCTCCTCCACCCAAAAACCTAACCCTAACCCTAACTCCCCTCCCCTCAAGCGCCACAAACCCACCCCAACCACCTCCCAAACCCTAACCCCTTCCCCCACCCCGCCGTCCTCGTCGGATCCATCTCCCTCCCCTCCACCGCCTCCTCCCCTTGCCTCTGCCTCTCCTTCTCCGATGCCTCCGGTAAGCTCTGTTGTGAGTTTTTGGATTTCGACCCCGGCATCGTCGGAAGGACGATCCGCGTTCTGGCGTGGAATTTCATCCCTTTTGGAACCGGAAATGGGGTTCTGGAGGTGATCCGGTGGGAGTTTGTTGGAGGAGGAGATGTGGTTTGCGGTCCGGAGGTGGGTTTTAGGGGTTTGGTGAGGTCCGTTAGCCCAGTTTTTACCGTCTCGTGGCGGGAGCCTGGGGACGGGAAGGGTTGCGTTGGGTTCCTTGTTGAATTGGGGGTCTGTGGATGTGGATTTTGCCGAGGGGATAGATTCGAGGAGGATTGTTTTGGAAAAGTCGAGTTTGCTTACTTCTTTGGTTCAGCTTTCGTGTGGCATCCGGTGATGACCAAGTTGGTGGGAAGAGTTGTTCAGTTTTCGGGGTTGAAGAAGAAGCGGATTTTGGTTGGGAAGGATGAGTCGTATTTGTTGCTTGTGAGCACGGAGAAGACAGTGGTTTGCAAGTGTTGGGATCGGGTGGAGGCGTCGTCTGTGTATATGAATAGGGATGGCCTTCGAGGCATAGGTGAGTTAGGAAGCTATGAGGGGGTGGTTACTGGGGTATTTGCACAAGGAATGGTTGTCGAATTGGATGAGAAGGTCTGGCTTCTGCTTGGTGATCCCTTGCTTTCTCTACCGCACTTCGTTAGAGTTGGGGCACTTGTAAGTTTTTCTTCATTTTTGTAATCTGAAAAGCATGAACACTGTTAATGTGATGCAGCAGCACATTGTTTTACCATTAATAAATGACTGTTTTGGTTAACTTGACTTAATAAATAATTCGTTCTTGGTAATTTAATAAATATTCTATGTCACACTGAGTTTCCACTCCTTGTGATTTGTAGGTCCACACAGTCTTCCCCATTTCTTGATGGTGATCTGTTGATTAAATTGCTACCCGTTTCTTAAGAAATTTCCTGTGTAACTTTTCAATTTTGTTAGTGGCCTTTGATTGACATGGGACCCTTGGGGAAATCATTTACTATGCACCCTCCTGGATTTCATCTTGTTGTTCAGTAACCAAGGCAAAGGAGGGAGGTCGAAAACTAGAACGTTCACTGGATTAGTAGACTCATGTTTCAATTTTAATCTTTAATCCGTCAATTTTAATAACTGCAGTTTTCCAAAGTTTACCTCTAAGCCTAATAGTGTCCAAGATTATGAAGAGATATGGATATGATTGTCTACTGTCTAGATTAGTCAGGCTCTACTTCCTCCTTTTTTTAGACTGTTTAATGGAAGTTGGAACACTGTTTTCTTAATATGTGGGAAGGGGTTAGGGTTTGGGAGGTGGTTGGGGTGGGTTTGTGGCGCTTGAGGGGAGGGGAGTTAGGGTTAGGGTTAGGTTTTTGGGTGGAGGAGAGGGAGAAGGTGCCGGTGAGGGGACACAGATGGAGGAGGAGAGAGGAGATGGTTAGGGTTCTAGAAGTTTCCATGGTTGTGGGGCATAGGAGGAAGAAGAGGGTTTGGGTTTTATAGAGGGCGGGAGGGGAAGGGATTTGGGATTGGGCGGGAAAGTGGAGGCTTGTTTGAGAAGTTTTTTGTTTTTTGGATTAATTACATACGTGTTATTTTGCAATTCTAAACTTTAAAACGTAACAATTATCTTCTTGAATTTTCGTTTTGTTACATTTTATCTTATTAAATTTTAAAAAATTATTATTTAAACATATTGTTTTTTTGTAATTTTTTACAGTATCTCTAATACATTCATAAATCTAGTTTTTTACGTGAAAGTTTAGATTAAATAGGATGTCAAATATTGTTTGGATTTGAGTCGGATTGGTAACAGGCATAATTCAAGGACTCAAACGTTAAGTGACCCTTTTTTGTGGGCGAGAGAAGTTTTAATATCATCACACTTTTTATTCCAGAGTCATGATACACGTCTCCAGTCTCCACGTCACCATCAATGTCATCATTTGTGTTGTTTTTTTATTTTATTGTTTAAAATACGGTTTCCAATAAAGTAACAGACGATTGATTTTCCCATAAGGTAACACATTAAATACAAAAAATCGACACATTTATTGCAACGTCCCCGAAAACAGCGGAAAATTTAAACAATATAAAAGACCGTCAACGGTCAACACCAGGCACGTCACGGGAAACAAACCAATATATATAGTATAAAAGATCCACGTGGAAGTCAAACATACAGACTAACTGTGGTTACAAACAAAAGTTATACAACATGTAATCACCTCAAAAGAAGAGACTGACAAATACATGATCAGATCCCGGGGGCACCCTCCTCGGTCACCACCTCGACTCTAATGTTGCTCGCTACGTGAAATGAAAACAAACAAACATGCCTGAGTTCCCTACTGGAACCCCATATACCAAACCTCCTAAAATACAAAAAGGAATAAAAGACAATGCAATACAATGCACATGATCATCCACCTCGGGTCCACAATAATACTCATCTCCGCATCCGTGGTCCTGAACCACTCCTGCCACCACGAGGGTCAAGTCAGTCCACTGCTGCCTCACAAGGGTCAGTCGGCACCACTGCTCCCCAAGAGCCGCAGAAATGAACTCTGGTACTACGCCGCCACCACAAGAGTGAGTCAGCCCGCCGAATGCACAACTCGGGTCAGACGACAGTCGCTGCTCCCCTAAGAACCGCCAGACGCGCACCATGCCGGAACATCCTCGGCCTACCGACAAACCCCAGCAAACAACTCAAGGTTTACGGCAATCATCTCTCACACATCGCCCGATATGAGAGGCCCAACAATAATACACCCTCGTCGAAGGTGAAATCTGTCGCTCCCTGTAGGATTTCATGTTTAATTATACATATATATTTTCGAATTTTTCATGTATAATAAGGATCAATTTTCAATTTTCTAGAATCTATTGCATGCATCGGTTTGTTTTAACAAACTAGTTTCAAAACTCTATTAAAACAAACATGAAGGAGCTCCGAAATTCATACCTAGAAGTTCTCTAAAACTTCTCGAAGATTCGGAGACGGTTGGGATGCTCCTCGCTGTGCCGGATGCCTCCGAGTATTCACCAAACTCTAAACAAGATCGGAGAGAGGGAAGCTAGTCTCTCAATCTCCGATTGGGTTTAGAATCTAATTACTAACCCCTCTTTAATTCTCTTGAGAAGATGATCTCTTAAGAACTAAACTAAACTTAAGAATTTATGGAATTTTCGTGGAGAATTAAGGAGAGAGATTTTGCATGAAAAGCAATATTAATTAAGATGTAGGAAGGCAATGAGATAACCTCTATTTATAGGTTCTCTCCAAATTACCTATTCATGTGCAACCTCTTGCCCATGATTTCATGCAAAATTCCATCTAACCATCCATTATTTATTAATAAATATTATTAGCCACGAATTAAATCAATTATGGACCAATTCCATGCATGATCTAATTAATTCTTAAATTAATTCTGCATAAAACCGTCTGGACCGGTCGACCGTTTCAAGGTGCGGTCGACCGCTCGAACCAATGTTTCGGTTGACCGTTCAACATTCGGTCGACCGTTCGTAACAGGAACTATTCCATCGCAATGTTCGGTCGACCGACCGATCACTTTCGGTCGACCGTTCGAACAGATGAAAATTCCCTGTTATCGGTCGAGACTCGTCCGGTCGACCGTGCCCTACCGGTCGACCGTTTACTACTATCCGGTCGACCGTTTGAGCACTGTTTTGCAGACTTGTCAAATTTCGGTTTAACCCCTACAAAATTTGACATTTCGGGATTAGTAGTAAATTCACAACTTATGTAACATATTATCCTATGTAATGATCAATCATTACACCCCATAATATTTACATCACATATGAATTTAATTTAGATTCTAATTATGTTATTAATCACAACATAACTTTGATTTTGCTTTGTTCACCCCATGTGTCATATTTTCTACATGAAACCCGACACATCTTATGAACTCAAAATCCCCATTCCTTGTGTTCCCAGTTTTGTGGTGTGACCTATGGGAGGATCTAAACTAAGTTGGCAGTGATATTAAGAGCTTAATATCACAAGCTATAAGCGGTATCTAGCTACACATTATAGCTCCCAATTAGTTAGATGTCTTTATTCCACTCGAACCAAAACCCGATCCATTTAGTGATGGCGTGCACCACTTGTGTCCGTCCCTTGCCTCATGATATTAAGAATACACACAAAGTAGTACTGTGTCATCTTTGTCTTAGTATTCATTTCTTGATCTCTTTAAGCTAGTTATAAATATGTGACTTAACTCAAATCACATTGTGCACATTATAACTTTGCTTTATCAAGGGGCCCACTAATATCATCACTCAAAGACAATATTTTTCCTCTTCTGAATTTAGGAAAGTCTATGGCCTTTCCTTGTTTCATCCAGGTCTTAATTCCTTGTTTCATCCAGGTCTTAAGAGGGGCAATGATAGTCTTTTGACTAACTATCTTCTCCAACAAAAGTTGTACTTAACCAACTAATGCCTTTACACTACACTCATCGATAGCTCAAGACAGTAGTCTAATTAAGAACTCCTTAAGTGATTAGATATAAGTCTCATATCAAAAGACCATAGACACAGTAAAATATTAATGACACAGAAACACATTTCTATAATATTTTACTTATTAGGTCTATTCAGTATACAAAAGTAATATTTTCCTCTTTTGCATACCCGTGTTGTCACTCACTAGTAGAGCTACAATGATCTATGACCAACACGACAATCTTAACTCGGTAATTAATGTTCCATGTTAATTACCATGATTGTGAATATCTTTTGTTTTATGTAAACCAATATCTTTTAGAGCTCTACGGTTAAGGACCAAGAGCATCTTCCTTAACACTTCCAAAAGACGAATAACATAAACAAGGAACAAAACGATTTCTCATTCAATTCATAATAATTGGCATTTAAAAGTAAAACTTTTAGAACACATTCCCTTCAATCTCCCACTTGTTATTAAAGTTTTCTTTCTCATACATACTCAATACATAAAACAATAATAACTAGGGTAAACCCCATTACATATCAATCATCAAGCCAATCTACATGGTTCCTCAATCCCATGGACTCGAAATGCATTTCGCCCTTGGCTTGGGACAAGGGTTTTGTGAATGGATCAGCTGTGTTGCTGTTGGTGTCCACCCATAACAGATTTATTTTGCCTTCGTCGATGAGGTCACGTGTCACGAAGTACTTACGATCCATGTACTTCACTTTGTGGTGTGATCTAGGATCCTTGATTTGCGAGATAGATGCACTATTATCGCAAAATAGCTCGATGGGTCCCTCGCTCGTGGGAACTACTCCAAGCTCTTCAAGGAACTTCTTGATCCACACTCCTTCCTTGCTCGCTTCAGCGACAGCCATTACTTCTGAAGCAGTGGTTGAATCGGCCGTAGTGGTTTGCTTCCAGCTACGCCAACTCACAGCTCCACCATTCAGAAGAAAGACGTATCCTGATTGCGACCTTCTATCGTCTGGATCACTCATGAAACTCGCATCCGAGTAACCTTCAGCTATCAATTCCCTTTGTCCTCCATAAACAAGAATCTTATCCTTAGTCCGGTTAAGGTACTTCAGGATATTCTTAACCGCAGTCCAATGCTCAGGACCTGCGTTGGATTGGTGACGACTTGTCACGCTTAGAGCATACGAGACATCTGGTCTTGTGCAAGTCATTGCGTACATGATCAACCCAATTGCCGAAGCATAAGGGACATCCTTCATGTACTCTAAGTCCTTACGTGATTGCGCACGTTGAGACTTCTTGAGTTGCACACCCATACTCATTGGCACACTTCCCTTTTTGGAGTTGTTCATCTTGAACCTTTCCAAGACCTTGTCAATGTATGCACGTTGACTGAGGCCAATGAGTCTACGGGGTCTATCTCGATATATCTTGATTCCCAAGATGTATTGAGCCTCACCCATGTCTTTCATCGAAAATGCAGATTTCAATGAACTTCTCATTTGCTCAAGCAAAGGAATATGATTGCCCATAAGCAATATGTCATCGACATATAGGATTAAGAATACTACATGACTCCCACTAACCTTCTTGTATACACAAGGTTCTTCCTTACTTTGAATGAAGTGAAGCTTCTTCACTTCCTCGTCAAAGCGTTTGTTCCAACTCCTTGATGCTTGCTTCAATCCATAGATGGATCTTTGAAGCTTGCATACCTTCTCGCTATTCTTTGGATCTTCAAAACCTTGAGGTTGTACCATGTACACATCCTCCTCCAAGTTCCCATTCAGGAACGCTGTTTTGACATCCATTTGCCATATTTCATAATCGTGAAATGCGGCAATAGCGAGCATGATCCGAATAGACTTGAACATGGCAACCGGTGAAAAAGTTTCATCATAGTCAATTCCTTGAACTTGAGTGAAACCCTTTGCTACAAGCCTCGCTTTGTAGATTGTCAAGTTCCTATCCATGTCCATCTTCCTCTTAAAAACCCATTTATTATGAATGGCATTTTTCCCTTGAGGAAGGTCAACCAAGTCCCATACCTGATTATCATACATGGATTCTATTTCGGATTCCATGGCCTTAAGCCATAGTTTGGAGTCTTCCCTTTCCATTGCCTCTTGGAATGTTAAGGGATCATTGGTATCTAGTACCATGATTTCATGAAGTCCCAGATATAAATCGGGTTTCTTCCTTTCCCTTGTTGACCTTCTAAGTTCTTTTGGTTCTTCTCGTGTCTCTCGAACTTCTTCCACAATCTCTTGAGGAGTGGGTTCATGTTCAACTCTTGAACGTACACTTGGTGGGGATGATTGAGATTCTCTCACAATTTCTTGCGAGGGTCTCTCACTCACGCTCCCACTAACCAAAGGAATCTCGGTTGGGCCTTCATGATCTTGAATGTCATCATTCATTTCATGATCTTGTAGAGTATCTTGAGTTTCCTCAAGCACAACCCTACTCCCACTACTTTTTACTCTTTCTAAAAATTCCTTTTCCAGAAATGTGACATCCCTCTCTACAATCACTCGATTGGAGGTGATATGCCAAAAGTAGTATCCTCTTGTCTCACGAGGATAACCAATAAAGAAGCACTTATCCGCTTTTGGTTGAAGTTTGGTGGACATCAATCTCTTGACGTAAGCCTCACAACCCCAAATCTTGAGAAAACTGAGCTTAGGTGTTTTACCACTCCACAGCTCATAGGGAGTTTTCTCCACGGATTTGGATGGAACATTATTTAGTGTGTAAGCCGCAGTTTGTAGTGCATAACTCCAAAAGTAAAGAGGTAATTCCGCATGACTCATCATTGACCGAACCATATCGAGCAATGTCCTATTCCTCCTTTCGGATACCCCATTCCACTGAGGTGTACCGGGAGGGGTGAGTTGAGGTACAATACCAAACTCCTTTAGGTATGAGTCAAATTCGGCACTCAAGTACTCACCTCCACGATCCGTTCGTAGAGACTTGATTTTCTTGTCGAGTTGGTTCTCTACTTCATTCTTGAATTCTTTGAACTTTTCAAAGGATTCACTTTTGTTTCTCATTAGATAAACATAGTCATAACGACTATAATCATCCGTGAACGTAATGAAGTACCTGAAACCATCTCGTGCACTAGTACTCATTGGACCACATACATCGGAATGTATCAAATCCAACAAGCCACTCGCCCTTGGGCCTTTCTTCTTGAAAGGCTTTTTGGTCATTTTTCCCATTAGACATGGTTGGCACGTCTCCAATGATTTAAAATCAAGTAGACCAAGAAGGTTAGCTTCTTGCAATTTCTTGATGCGCTTTTCATTTATGTGACCAAGACGATAGTGCCACAAGAGAGTATCATTCTCGTGAGTGGTCTTAAGTCTTTTGTTATTGATATTAAAGATTTGTTTATTATCCAATTCAAGCAAATAGAGACCATTCCTTATGAACGCATTTGCATAGAACACACCATTCTTCGATATAGACAAACAAGAATTTGAAATATTTATATTAAAATTATCCATATCTAGACATGATACAGAAATAATATTCTTGCTAATCGAAGGTACATAATAAACATTCTTTAGACATAAATTTAAACCACTACATAATTGAAGCACCACAGAACCTTGTGCAACCGCAGACACGTTCGCACCATTTCCGACCTTCAATTCTACCTCGTTCCTTACGAGTTCCTTCCTATCCATGAGTAGCTGCACATTAGAAACTATGTGAGCACAAGATCCGGTATCAATTACCCAATCCTGGACAGAGGTGACTAAATTTATTTCAATAACAAATATACCTTTGGCCTTTTTGGGGCGCCTTCGTTCAATCACTCCGTTGTCAAGGTCTTCCTTGTACTTGGGGCAATTTGGCCGGATGTGTCCTTTTTCACCGCAGTGAAAGCACTCCGTATTGGGAGTTGGAGATTTCTGAGATTTCCCCCTCGAGGCACTCGCACGAGCACCTCCTACTCCCTTGCTCTTGATTGAACCACTTTTGGTAGATTTGCCCTTTCCTTTACCAATCTTATGACCCCTCCCATGGACGGCAAGGACTTGCTTGTCCCTACCCTTGCCCATGTCAACTTCAGCAGTTTTGAGAGCGTTGTGCAGCTCCTCAAGACTCACCCCTTTTTCACGCACGTGGTAGTGCATCACAAAGTCCTTAAAGGACGGGGCTAGAGAGCCAAGAATCATATCTTCAGCAATGTCCTCGGGCATTGGTGAAGAGAGCTTTGCCAACTTCTCAAGGTATCCTTGCATCGTGAGAAAATGCATAGATACCGATGTTCCCTCCGCCATATGGCACCTGGTGAGTGCGATGGTGGTCTTATAACGCTCCTTTCGGGCACTATCCATGAACATCTTAGATAAAGCCTCCATGGTCTTCTTGGGTTTTGAATCCAAGTATTTCGCTTGGAGCGAGTCACCCATGGTACCAGCATAAGACCGTGAACCTGGTTCTCTTGGTCTTCCCACTTGGCCTTAGCCTCTTTCTCTTCATCGGTTAATTTCTCATTCCACTTTGGGATTGGACCTTCCAAAATGTGAGATAGTTTCTCAAACTTTAACACGATGTTGAGTTTGAGTTGCCAACTAATGAAGTTTGAGCCATCATTTGCTAAAGGGTGTTTTTCTATCATGGATCGTACGATAGGTTGGATGTTCGACATTTTTCTACAAAATAAATCATACAGGTTTTAATGCCAATTTTATGTTTTAATACACATGCATACATATATCGAATATATAAATGTAAATGTTGCAAATAAAAATTTTGCCCATAAATGCAACAACCCAAGATCCTATTAATTGTAATATAGACTAGCTAAGGGCTATCGAATACATTACAATGTCAAGGTAAGAAAACATTTTCTAATCACAACCTTTTTGAATTTTAGCAACATTTAGCATCTTCAAACTTTTGTGACTCTTGTCGTTTTAATTATGAGGGAATACGACCTATCCTCGTAAGAAAAACTTTTTTCCCAAAACCGAGCGAGGGCTCTAGGTAATGTTAAGAAAACTTATTTTCATTTGATACGAGATACGTTTATCTATTGTATTCACAACTAAACATACTTGGGGTTCACTAGGGTGATACACACCTCATACATTTAATTGTGGCACAACAACAGACAACCTTTATACCTCCCACTATTCCCAAAGATAGAGGGAGTTATCTCCCGCTAAGGGCGAGCAGAGTATCACTCGATCAATGGCTGCTAGTGGATGAAATAAGAAGGAAACTTATTCTTAAATTTTGTTGGACAATTTTAACATGTGATTTAGAATTTTAGGTTACCATGCATATTAATATTCATACATATCCTAACATTCACCACATTCATCACATGCATAGCAGAAATTAAACATTCACACAATCCACATCGTGTGAGTTTATATGTTCCCTTCGATCCTTGATCCTCGATCCTCGATCGATGCGCTACAGCGGCGACTTCCTCTTGCACCGGAGATGTAGATTTTACAGAAAATAAACATGCTCCTCACATTCGATAAAACCGACTAGTGCAAGTCCTATGTAAAAACCTCTCATATGCAAATGCAACTATCTAAAAGATGGAAATAGAGAGAGTATTGGCTTTTACATACACAAGCCCCTGAATTATTATAATAACATACATTCACAATCGCTGATTTGGAACATATAAACTCACAATCCTGCAAAGCAACTCAAGCATCCATGCACGCAATTGCTATAAACTACACAACCTAGTTTATCAAGCATCTAGAATCTCAAACAATTCTTTGAAAAACATTTTGAAATCCATTAAAAACATTTTTCATGCATCCATAGTTCACAAATTAATTATGAACCGCTGTCCATCCAATTTCCAATGAAAAGATGAATCGCAGTTTTTCGGTTTTGTTGATTCTCTTACAAAATAATCGTTTATACTTAAAACGAAATTATTGCAAGTTAGACTTATGTCCAAATCATAATTCTAGTAATTTCATGACAAGTTTTAAACATTCAAAACATTTAAAACGAATTATTACAAAGAATTATTTCAACAAACATTTAAAGACCGAAAAACCGGTAAAACGAATTGTTTGAATCCTAGATGGTAAACTAAATTTGTTTACAGTCATGAATCATATGAAAATTGAACCCTAAGCTCTGATACCACTGTAGGATTTCATGTTTAATTATACATATATATTTTCGAATTTTTCATGTATAATAAGGATCAATTTTCAATTTTCTAGAATCTATTGCATGCATAGGTTTGTTTTAACAAACTAGTTTCAAAACTCTATTAAAACAAACATGAAGGAGCTCCGAAATTCATACCTAGAAGTTCTCTAAAACTTCTCGAAGATTCGGAGACGGTTGGGATGCTCCTCGCTGTGCCGGATGCCTCCGAGTATTCACCAAACTCTAAACAAGATCGGAGAGAGGGAAGCTAGTCTCTCAATCTCCGATTGGGTTTAGAATCTAATTACTAACCCCTCTTTAATTCTCTTGAGAAGATGATCTCTTAAGAACTAAACTAAACTTAAGAATTTATGGAATTTTCGTGGAGAATTAAGGAGAGAGATTTTGCATGAAAAGCAATATTAATTAAGATGTAGGAAGGCAATGAGATAACCTCTATTTATAGGTTCTCTCCAAATTACCTATTCATGTGCAACCTCTTGCCCATGATTTCATGCAAAATTCCATCTAACCATCCATTATTTATTAATAAATATTATTAGCCACGAATTAAATCAATTATGGACCAATTCCATGCATGATCTAATTAATTCTTAAATTAATTCTGCATAAAACCGTCTGGACCGGTCGACCGTTTCAAGGTGCGGTCGACCGCTCGAACCAATGTTTCGGTTGACCGTTCAACATTCGGTCGACCGTTCGTAACAGGAACTATTCCATCGCAATGTTCGGTCGACCGACCGATCACTTTCGGTCGACCGTTCGAACAGATGAAAATTCCCTGTTATCGGTCGAGACTCGTCCGGTCGACCGTGCCCTACCGGTCGACCGTTTACTACTATCCGGTCGACCGTTTGAGCACTGTTTTGCAGACTTGTCAAATTTCGGTTTAACCCCTACAAAATTTGACATTTCGGGATTAGTAGTAAATTCACAACTTATGTAACATATTATCCTATGTAATGATCAATCATTACACCCCATAATATTTACATCACATATGAATTTAATTTAGATTCTAATTATGTTATTAATCACAACATAACTTTGATTTTGCTTTGTTCACCCCATGTGTCATATTTTCTACATGAAACCCGACACATCTTATGAACTCAAAATCCCCATTCCTTGTGTTCCCAGTTTTGTGGTGTGACCTATGGGAGGATCTAAACTAAGTTGGCAGTGATATTAAGAGCTTAATATCACAAGCTATAAGCGGTATCTAGCTACACATTATAGCTCCCAATTAGTTAGATGTCTTTATTCCACTCGAACCAAAACCCGATCCATTTAGTGATGGCGTGCACCACTTGTGTCCGTCCCTTGCCTCATGATATTAAGAATACACACAAAGTAGTACTGTGTCATCTTTGTCTTAGTATTCATTTCTTGATCTCTTTAAGCTAGTTATAAATATGTGACTTAACTCAAATCACATTGTGCACATTATAACTTTGCTTTATCAAGGGGCCCACTAATATCATCACTCAATTAAGAGGGGCAATGATAGTCTTTTGACTAACTATCTTCTCCAACAAAAGTTGTACTTAACCAACTAATGCCTTTACACTACACTCATCGATAGCTCAAGACACTAGTCTAATTAAGAACTCCTTAAGTGATTAGATATAAGTCTCATATCAAAGGACCAAAGACACAGTAAAATATTAATGACACAGAAATACATTTCTATAATATTTTACTTATTAGGTCTATTCAGTATACAAAAGTAATATTTTCCTCTTTTGCATACCCGTGTTGTCACTCACTAGTAGAGCTACAATGATCTATGACCAACACGACAATCTTAACTCGGTAATTAATGTTCCATGTTAATTACCATGATTGTGAATATCTTTTGTTTTATGTAAACCAATATCTTTTAGAGCTCTACGGTTAAGGACCAAGAGCCTCTTCCTTAACACTTCCAAAAGACGAATAACATAAACAAGGAACAAAACGATTTCTCATTCAATTCATAATAATTGGCATTTAAAAGTAAAACTTTTAGAACACATTCCCTTCACTCCCAAGGCTGATAATCGACCGTCGCCTCAGAGCCGGTAGTCGACCTATACTCGACGGCTCGCGTGTGGATAAATCTGAAGGGAATGTGTTCTAAAAGTTTTACTTTTAAATGTCAATTGTTATGAATTGAATGAGAAATCATTTTGTTCCTTGTTTATGTTATTCGTCTTTTAGAAGTGTTAAGGAAGAGACTCTTGGTCCTTAACCGTAGAGTTCTAAAAATATTGGTTTACATAAAACAAAAGATATTCGCAATCATGGTAACTAACATGGGACATTAATTACCGAGTTAAGATTGTCGTGTTGGTCATAGATCATTGTAACTTTACAAGTGAGTAACAACACGGGTACACAAAAGAGGAAAATAGTACTTTTGTATGCTGAATTGACCTAACAAGTAAAATATTATAGAAATGTGTTTCTGTGTCATTAATATTTTACTGTGTCCTTGGTCCTTTGATATGAGACTTATATCCGATCGCTTAAGGAATGCTTAATTAGACTAATGTCTTAAGCTATCGATAAGTGTAGTGTAAAGGCGTTAGTTGGTTAAGTATGATTTTTGTTGGAGAAGATAGCTAGTCGAAAGATTATCATTGCCCCTCTTAATTGAGTGATGATATTAGTCCCCCCTTGATAAAACAAAGTTATAATGTGCACAATGTGATTTGAGTTAAGTCAGTCACATATTTATAACTAGCTTGAAGAGATCAAGAAATGAATACTAGTACAAAGATGACACAATACTACTTTGTGTGTATTCTTAATATCATGAGGCAAGGGACGGACACAAGTGGTGCACTCCATCACTAAATGGATCGGGTTTTGGTTCGAGTGGAACTAAGACATCTAACTAATTGGGAGCTATAATGTGTTGTTAGATACCGCTTATAGCTTGTGATATTAAGTTCTTAATATCACTGTCAACTTAGTTTAGATCCTCCCATAGGTTACACCACAAAACTGGGAAACAAGAAATGGGGATTTTGACTTCATAAGATGTGTCGGGTTTCATATAGAAAATATGACACATGGGGTGAACAAGCAAAATCAAAATTATGTTGTGATTAATAACATAATTAGAATCTAAATTAAATTCATATGTGATGTAAATATTATGGGGTGTAATGATTGATCATTGCATAGGATAATATGTTACATAAGTTGTGAATTTACTATTAATCCCAAAATGTCAAATTTTGTAGGGGTTAAACCGAAATTTGACAAGTCTGCAATACTGTGCACAAACGGTCGACCGGTTAACAGTAAACGGTCGACCGAACGTGCACGGTCGACCGGACACGTCTCGACCGATAACAGGGAATTTTCGTCTGTTCGGAACGGTCGACCGAATCTATCGGTCGGTCGACCGAACATTGCGATGAAATTTTTATTGTTACGAACGGTCGACCGAAACATGGTTCGAGCGGTCGACCGAACATCCAAACGGTCGACCGGTCCAGACGGTTTTGTGCAAAATTAATTTAAGAATTAATTAGATCATGCATGGAATTGGTCCATAATTGATTTAATTCGTGGCTAAGATTATTTATTATTAAATAATGGATGGTTAGATGGAAGTTTGCATGAAATCATGGGCAATAGGTTGCACATGAATAGGTAATTTGGAGAGAACTTATAAATACAAGTTTATCTCATTACCTCATTAAGTAATTCATTGTTTTTCTCATGCAAAAACTCTCTCCTTAATTCTTAAGTTTAGTTTTAGTTTTTAAGAAATCATCTTCTCAAGGTAACTAAAGAAGAGTTAGTAATTAGATTCTAAACCCTATTGGAGATTGAGAGGCTAGCTCTTCTCTCTCCAATCTTGTTTAGAGTTTGGTGAAATTTCGGAGGCATCCGGCGCAGCAAGAAGCATCATTAACGTCTCCGAATCTTCAAGAAGTTTTAGAGAACTTTTAGGTATGAATTTCGGAGTCCCATGTTTGTTTTAATAAAAGTTTTAAAACTAGTTATTGAAACAAATCGATGCATGCATGAAATAAATCATAGAAAATTGTAATAGATCCTTATTACGCATAAAAAATCCGAAAATATATATGTGTAATTAAACATGAAATCCAACAAAATCCACCAACCTGCGGCAGATCGATCGACCGCTACAAGCACACCGGTCGACCGGTCTTCCGCACAGTACTCGGTACTGTACAAACAATGCATTCGATCGAACCACGCCAACCGAATTACCGACCAATCGGTCGAACAAAAATCATCTAGCGGTCGACCGTTTGGATGGTCTACGCTATACAATATTTATAATATATATATATATATATCCGACCGGTCGAACCAAGGGTCCGTTCAGCCGATAACAGGGATTCTCAGCATTGTGCCTAAGTAATATTCGGTCGACCGGAACAGAGATATTGTTCGACCGAAACATCACAGGCACTCTACTGCTTATTTAAAATGCTCAGTCGGTCGACCGAAAGTTAAAGAGCGGTCGACCGTTTTGATGGTCAAAGCTCCCAACCGACTTAACATCGAATAGATTGGTCGAACCAGGTTAAGGGTGTTCGACCGTTTAATAAGTCAAAACCCCAACCGACATATTCTCATTGTTTCGGTCGACCGGCGAAGTGGATCCGTTCGACCGATAACAACATTAAACTTTTTTTCCCGCACAAATCTGGCATAACGGTCGATCGTCCTCAGTCATCGTTCGACCGTTTGCGGGTACAAATCAATATAATAGTAGAATTGGTCGACTACCCATAGGCACCGGTCGACCGATTGCCGTCTTCAACCTCTGAATAGGTTGCAATCTGACGGGAAATTCGACACCAACGTCGATCCTCAACACACACAAAGCATATGTGAGTTATAATGAAGACTTGACATACATTTTTGAAGTTCGTGGAAGCCTCCCAAGCTTTGACAAGCTCAACCCAACTTCTTCTCCTTTTCATTCTCTTCTTCTTTTTCTCTCGTTCTTCTTTTCCTCCAAAATCGTCTCTCTTACTCTCTGATTAACTCAAGGATGAAGAAAAACGTTTCATTAGACCTAACACTTCTATTTATAGTAAAATCCAATTCTTATCCAATACATGCACCTCACTCTTTACTGTAGCATGCTTAATTAAGGTTAATTAGATTTAGTTTAGTTTAATTAAGATGTTTAGATTAAGGTTATTACATTTATCCTGCGGAGACCCATCTATCCCGCGTGGGACACACCAATTTTGCATGAGAGTATGAGACACACATCAATCACGCGTGTGGTACATCTATGCATCTTGAAATGTCAATAGTCACGTGGATTAGAAAATCAACGAACGTCTGGATTACCACGCTATCAATTTTGAAAAAATAAATTAAATATTCATAAAATGTTTCACGCGCAATGCAAATTGAATGAATCGTATCCTTCCACATCAGGATCGTCGTAAACAATGTATTCAAAGTAATCCATCAATCATTTCTCTTCTTGTTTTAATCCACCAAGCAGACTAGCAGATGTCATCACAGATCAAAACAGCGTGACCTTTTATTACAATGCAAAACACAGTTTGCTTAAACCCTCCTCCATACGACGGGGCCAAAAACACACGTCAATTTCTTGGAAACAAAAAACACAACTTCCTCTAACAACTTGTTACATCCGCCACCCACATCTACGTCTCAATGCAGGGGCACTTAAACTCCAAAAACGAACTAAAACTGGAGCCGAAATCACTTATTAAAGTGTCCGAAAACTTGTCCTTTCAATGCAACTTCACCTCATGCATGAGTTACGTGTTCGAATTTAATTTAAAACATCACCTCCGAACTCTATTATGCATTCCCGACCGGCTTCCCGCGTCCCACTGCGAACCCACGGGTCCCATCCGGCATCCGTGGGCCCCGCGGGGACCCCGAGCAGACTGGCTGGGAAGGGTTCAGGTGGGCCACGCGGGTCGCCACTCTCCGTAGACTCTGCTGTTTGCTCAAGGAATCACTTCGGCTAATGCTGCCACCGGATTGTGGGGTTGTGGATAGGACACCGCTAGCGTTGTGGGATTGCTTCGATAAGCCGGATTTCGCACGGGTGAGGGCCCGTGGTCGAGAACCGCTGCTGCTTGGACTGTCTGGAGCCTATTCAGGCATTGCAAGGAAAAACCATTATAAGAACCAATTTGATCGAATTAGAAAAACATCGAATATCATGTACATGTTAGTTAGGTAGCATCAATGTTTGTTTCGTAATTGTGAAATATAGCAGCTTGCCTAGATATGTTCTAAAGTTCTAATTAGCGTATCTTTTGGTTAATGTAGAAAATGTTACTACTGATTAGTGTTGCTTTGAGAAACTGCTTCTAATGTCTAAACAGTTGAATCACTTAACAACAAAGTTCTGAAGAAGAATAATTTGGCTTGAAAAGAGAGAATGATATTTTGTTCAATAGATTTGTAAAATCCACATCCGCGGTTATCTTTAAAATCCATAATATGATGGACTTACATTTTCAGTAGAATGTTTGGGATGTTGAGAGCGGGCAGACGATGATTCAGAAGGTTGTGGTTCGTCTTCATCAGAGGTGTCATTGAAGTAGTCATGATCTTCCTTCCTATTCCTCATCACTGATCTTGGCTGGAAAAAAAGAATCAAGATAATGGTGTCATAACTCATAACAATATCATAGGCACAATAAGTTCCTGAAATTTCAGTGTTTAATTTTGCAGAGGCAGTGCGAGGACAAAAGCTAATTACCGAGCGTCTAAGCATCACGCGAACGCGCAAGCCTTTGCGCCAATTCCTCTCGTCATTCAACTTTTCAGCCTGCATCATTTGATTATTAGGAAACAAAATTATATGAAATAAATTGGGACTATCTAATCAAAACTTGAATTGCTACTTACCGCCTTCTCAGCTTGATCAGAAGTCCCATACTCCACAAGCGCGTGCAACTTATCGACAAATAAAATCAATTAGCTCTACAATTTTAGAATGGGGGCTAGAAGTCTACAATCAAGAGTTTTGATGTACCCCTTGTTTTGAAAACGTTTCACATTTTTGTAACCACATGTAGTGGTTCGATCGCTTATCCAGGTTAATCCCAAACTAAAGATCTACGTTTTCTGTAAGCACGTACCTTGTTGCTGATTAAGACGTCACTTTTATATGACCTAGCAGAGTTTGACTCGTGGGGATGGCAAATCCTCACATTCAAGACTCTGCAAATACAACAGAGGGATCATTCGATTGATTGCAAGAAAGTAAAATATAGTTTTCATAACTTCCCACCAAATGAGATCAAACAACTAAAATAGCCATTTAAATTCCATAATTTCTTAAAATACATTCGCTTTTACCTGAACTTTTTTAAGTTCGTAGAAACGATCAAGCAGTACCAACCCACGATTCCTATCTAGAGTAGGCCCCCCATTTACAAATTAAGGAAATGACTATTGAGAACCAACTTTTTTTCTTCAGAATACCTTATTATCAGAAACAAGAACAATAATAAAATAAATCATGGAATGTAGAATGAATAGAAAAGCTGCATTAGAAAATAGCTTTCTCTTTGTCGGTCATTTTAACCTTTGTTTTGATTCGAGGTGAATTAAAAGGGATGAGTGTATAAGCTCTAAGTAAAATTTACCTTGAATTGGAGGGTGCCTAAGATATATTGAGAAATCAAATCACTATGAAGACACTTCAAATTATTAGGAGAGCATCTATGGAATTGTGCAAAATTAAAATGGAGCAAGGATGGACCTACCTTCCCACAGTGTTGAAGATCTTCTCAAGCTTCTTGTAAGAACATTCCTCTGGTAGATTTTCAACCACCACCGTTCTTGCCTACAAGAACACCACACTATGTCATTGACGTGGTTTCTAAAATGGTTCTTGAGATTGAAACTTATTGGGTTTTATGTTCAGAAACCTGAACTTCCTCTTTTTCTCGGTCAGCAACGATCTGTCTGCGCCTGACTTTCTTGCCATCCTCGCTCACATCCTTAAAGACAAACAAAAATAGATGAAGTTTTGTAAATTAACTGCAGTGATTTTTTTTTGGTTTGAGAACACTTACCAGTTTCGGGGAGGTGCGAAGTGCTTTCGCGAGCATGAAATTGCTGCTGCCCAGAGACTTCACTTTCTTTTGGGATACGATTGCGGCAATTGGAACTGTTCGAGTAGATTAATAAAACATTTCACTAGGTTTCAATTTTGGATTAATAGAACTCGATCGGTAAAGTTGGATTTTAAGACGATTTTTTAATGACAGTATATAGGTAATCTTTGCCCTGAGTTTTCAGTCCACTGTGCTTACCAAAACCTTCGGGATGTTTGCTTATGAGCTTCATCATGTAATCACTTGCTAACAGATTTGCATCGCTGAATTGAAATTCCACCTGACAATTAAGGCGATAGTCAAATGAAGATTAGCAAATCTATTTCAGTCATTTTGGCCATGTAAATTAATAATCATCTTAATTATAAATCAACTAAAGAGACAAAACTTATAATAACCAAGTGACCAACCAACAAATGGGGGAAAATACACATAAGTGATCATGTTAAGACCTTCTAGGGTGTCTCGTAATAATCGTGTCTATCGTATTTTGGATGTTTAAGAAATGATTTTTCAGGTTAGGATTGATAGTAGTCTAATAGCATCATATATTTGTTGTGTTTATGTTATTAAACAATTAAACACAACAGATACTAACTTAATTTCAAGTAAAATTCAATTGATTGACCTACAAAAAGACGATAACATTGTCTCCTCGATGTAAAAATTAAACAAATAATGATCAATCAGTGGTATCGCTGCCAGATTTTGCCTTAACAATTTTACGTTCATTCTCGGTGGATCATCGTAACCGAGCTAATTAAACTCAAAAAAAAGTCTTAAGTTGTCTTGTTTGAATCGTGTGATCATTTCGTGTCATCCAATATCCAGTTAGAATTGCATGAATCTCAACAATTAATGTGTGTTGGAACACACCTGCTTGACAATCCTCTGAAGAGCGTCTCCGGTGTTCCCGGAAAACCTCGAAACCCGCCCGTGCGAGCCGGCATCGGGGCTCCTCGGAGAACCCGGCTGCTCCGCTAAGTAAAACCAATCCCCACCACCCTCACCACCAACATTAAGCCAGGGTCCATAGAAGTAGCAAATCGGAGCCACGTCGTGGGACTTGGGGACGAACTCAGGTGCATCGACATTGAACTTGAACCCCAACTCCTCGCTTGTCTTCTCGTCCGTCGACCTTATCGGGGCTTCCATGGCGGTCGTTGCCTCCCCTTATTCCCCCAATGCTGGTTCGGTTCAGTTCGGCTCGCCTTTTTTATTTCGGATTTTTTATTTTATTTTGGTCCGTTCGTGTTTGGAAGGGGTGAGGGGGTGTGGTTTTGGTTGGATTTGTAGTGCTCGTGGTGTGATGGTTTTGTGAGGTGGGAGTGTTTTGTGCAGGTGGTGGGAGAGGCCTCGTTTGGCGCCTTGTGTTTTGGGAGGGAAACTAGATGTGAGGGGGATGACTTGACGTGTGGGTTTGACCCGTTTTGGCTAATCGAATGTTTCTAAAGATAGATTTCTGATTTTCAAAATATATGTGTATAGAGTATAGACATATGTTGGTGCGATTGGTTTGAAGTAATATAACATGGAAGCTTGGGAACAAAAGTTTGGTAATGAAATATGTTGATTGGTTTGCATGAAAACTCAATAAAGTTTTGGTAGTCTAATTTGAAACTTTTTATAGTTTTATATTACAAGATAACTTCCTTAATTTCCACACCAAAATAAAAAGAACTATATAGCAAGAGTTCAAAAAAAATCTTCTTCCAAATCAATTAAACCCTTAAGCAAATGTGTAATGCCAAAGGATAAATGTGTGCCAAAGTCCTCTTGTTTTCCTAATGTCGTTGGGTCAGTAAAAATGTTTATTGTTTAACACTTAGAGCTTACTGGTTTAGGTCCTGGGGCATATACGACAAAGACTCTGTAAAAAAAAGTAATGTGAAATATATAAATGACACGAGTCTACTACTACACTATCTAATTGACTATCATTTTGTGGCAAATTCAAAAAAGATGTTGTGGACTGTAAACTTATGGGTGACGGACCAGACTCAAACTCGATGATGACTCGGGAACTTGACGCATGCCTCTTATCCATTAATATGTTTTGTTAGTCGTACTATTAAAAGTAATGACAGATTATAGTTAACACTAGTCAATACAGCATCAGTAAAAATGATGGCAACATACGTACCTTTTAAATATGCTTCAATATTTCAAGATTAAAAAGAATAACAAGGGCAAACTTATTTGAAGGAATGAAGGGCTTGTATGATAATGAAATTGAGTCCCTCTTAAATTTTAATTTACCTTAAAATTTAAAAACTTAAAAAAAATAAAAAATGCTAAAGCAGCACACTGCCACTTCCAAAACGAAGTTCAAGCAGGCCACTCGGATGCAGATCTCGCTTCAGCAATGGCCAACGCCTGGAAACGCGACAAGCCTTCTCCAATCCCTCCCCTCAAAACCCTTCTCCTCCTCTCTCCCCTACTCCTCCTCCTCTACCTCTACCTCCCCTTTTCCCTCATCCCAAACCCTAACCCTAACCCGACCCCCTCCTTCCCCCCCTTCCCGACCCCAATCCCTCCTCTCAACTGCCTCATCCACCCGCAAGCCTCCCCCGTCTTCGCCTCCCTCGTCGAGGGCGTCCCCCACCCCTTCCTCTTCTCCCTCTCCGACTTCGGCTCCCTCCCGGACAAGCCCCACAAGAACATCGTGAGGATGCTCAAGGGGAAGAAGTTCCGGAGGCCGGATATCTCGGTGACGGTCCAGGAGGTGCTGGAGGGGAGGGGAGAAGGGTGGGTTGTGGATGTCGGGGCGAATGTCGGCATGGCGACGTTCGCCGCCGCAGCGATGGGGGTTAAGGTGTTGGCGTTCGAGCCGGTGTTTGAGAACTTGCAGAGGTTGTGTGAGGGGGTGTTCTTTAATCGGGTTGGGGATCGGGTCGTGTTGTTTGCGGCTGCTGCGTCGGATCGGGCGGGGAACATTACGTTTCATAAGGTAGTTTTTTTTTTTTTGCTTGCTTGGTTTGTGATTTTGGAAGTTCAGTTTAGTTCCTTGTGATTGGTGAAATGTGTTTTTCTCTTGGAGTAGAAGGAAATTATCTATTTTTGTGTTGTATGAGAAGATTACTTGATTTGCCTTGGTTTTCTTCGAGTGAAAGTAGGGAAGTTCAAATGTGCATTTTTTTCCAGTTAAGGAGTTGTAGCTCTCAGGTACTACTAAGTTATCGGCGAATTCAATAATTCAATTACCTAAAAGACATTTTTAGAAGTTTAGTTTCTCACGTTCTTGAATTCGTGCAAGTCGATCACACCTTTTGTGGAAAAGTTGGATTTGGTTGCAATACAATACCTATAGCATTTGGAATTTGGAACTTCAGTTTGGTTACTAGTGATTTGTGATTATTATTATTTTTGGTTGAGTAGAAGGAAGTCATCTATTTTTATGTTGTGATCGGAAGATGACTTGATTTCACTTGGTATTGGAGTGAGTAGGGAAGTTCAGATGCACAATTTCTGGTCAAGGAACTACAGTTATAAGGTATTTAAGTTTTTGGCTATCCAATCACCCAAATGACATTTTAGAAATAAATACATCTTCTTAACCAGGTTTGTGTTCGGAATCCTCGTGTTACATAGTTTATATGTTTCCATTTCAATCTACTGGGTGCATCCTTTCCGTCGATTGGAGAGCCAAATGGTCATATATGGAAAGTCATGATAACACTCAGGTGAAAATGCTGTTACATTTACTGAAAATGCAATTGCATATTTCCATGTTTGATGCAGTTGAGTTTCCAATTGAACGGGAGGATGTTGGACCATCCATTGATAATAGTAGCACATACAGACATTTTGGTTTTTTAGTTCTTCCATTCTCCCTATGTTAATCAATTCACATCACATGTTATACTTTGTTAACCTAACGCCTCAATGTAGTAGTAATGGTAAGAATTGGAGACAACTAAAAGTTGTGAGGATCATTTGGTATTCAAGAAAAGTGGTTCAGTATAGGTGATATGTCTTTACATGTTTCAGATAGGTAAATTCTTTTCATACGGCTAAATCAAGCAATAATAGGTACAGGTTTGCTGAATTGGATTTGAGTCATTGAAAAATTCTCAGGCATGTTTCCAGCTGGGTGAGTTAAAGTTTAATGGGTTTTAGTCTTTGTATTTTAATGAATTTGAGTCCTGGATCCCATTATTTAGGTGGAAATGAGTGATCTCAGTATTTCTCTTGTCAAGTTAATCTGATCAATATGCTAAATTATGTATACTGCATTTCCTTGTGATTTGTATTGCTGATGTCAGTATATTCTAATGCTTTAGATAGTACTATTCATTTTGTCTCATAAGACAACCATTATCTCGTTTTATCAGTTGATGGGCCGGCTCGACAATAGTGCTGTTTCTGCTGCTGGTGCGAAACTGGCATTCAAATCCAATGAAGAAATAGAGGTGCATGTCACATCCATACGGCTAGACGATGTCATTCCTGAAACCGAACCAGTAGTGCTGCTGAAAATTGATGTCCAGGGATGGGAATATCATGTTCTAAAAGGAGCAAAGCAGCTCCTATCCAGGAAAGGTCACAAAGCTCCATACCTAATCTACGAGGAGGATGAGAGGTTATTGCAAGCCAGTAATAGCAGTGCTCGAGAAATACGAGAGTTTCTCAAGAGCGTCGACTACCATAACTGCCAGATGCGGGGTACAGATGCTCACTGTACTAAGAGTTAGGATTGAAGAAGAGGCATGGTTTTTCCCGCCAATGTTTCACGCATCCCTTGGTGTTAATGTCCATTATACTGCACAATGCGTCCTGAGTTCGTTTTGCTCGAGTTACAAAAACTTGCCTTTTCAACTATTCTTCAGTTCTTCGAATAGGATATTGGAAGAAATCTGTTGTAGTTTTGTAGATGTTTGTTGAGCAATTGCTGCATGATACCACTGTCTGTTCTTTACTTATGTAAGAATCAAACTTCCTTTGTATATTTATTCTTTGTAGTAGTATTTTCAAGAGAGCGATTTCATTAGAACTTAGAGAAACTAATTTTGCAAATATGTTAATGTTTCACTTGAGCAGACGTCATAATGTCATGCCTGGTAATGTCTTTGCTTCCTTATTTCTTGCAGAAGTCACTTTACGCTCCACAAATCTCTGTTCTGCTTGATGATGATCGTATCTTTTCTATAGTATTGTCCAAAATAGTCGGTTGCATAAAATGAGTCTTGAACTGTTATCTGCATGAAGATAGTATCTCTTATTCAGCTATTGTTGCATATTGTCTTGGATGTCTAAAAGTTGAATCTTAGGGGAGCTGTTCTACTTAGGGTGATTGGTTTGCAAATTGCGGTGAAAAACTAATAACTTCATTCCATGTCTTCCTTAGAATTTAGATGGGAACGATAGAAGTCATTCACAATGCCATTGTATAGGGATTGGAGCTTATAGAACTTAGTTCTTATAATTATTTAATTTTTTCCTACAATATGCATTAATCTATTTGTTATGGGTAGAAAAGAAACTCTACGATATGAATCTTGCGAATACAACCGTCTTGCTTGATTTGTCTCTTACCACCTGAGACGGAATTTCCTAAAAGTTTTACAATTTTGGTGATTCTTTGATATGAAATTAGAATTAACACTTTAGACTTAACTTGGATACGATAAGAATTGATACACAACTTGTGAGATTTGGTTTTGAGTGTTCGAAATGAGAGCTTGGAAGTGTTTGATGTTTGCACACCAAAGACTGGAGTATAGAGAAATCTCTTGGTATCTAAAACTAATGTACAAACTTATTTTTATAAGGTTTCAAATTATACTAACAGTTTGGCAAATTTGGTCGATCGTTTGAACAATAGTTTTTCGAAAATAATAGTTGACTTTGTCAAAATCAAACTTTCGGTTGACTGAACGAAGGTTGGATACTCTTTAATCTTGTTTGATGATTAATTAACATATCAATACCCCCATGCATATCTTCTTCTACACCATATATATATGTGTATATATATGTATATATATATATATGTATATATATATATATGTATGTATATATATGTATATATATATATATATGGTTTTACTAACCATTTCAGGAGAAAATGTTGATACAAAACAATAAATCAAGATTGAAGAATAGTATATGATTTATGTTTCTTGTACTTAGGATTCAAATGTAACTTGGGCACTTGAAATTGTGTTGATTTGCATTGCATGGTCCATAGAAAACCTATAGAAGTCACTCGCAAAATAATTATCTAATTGACTATCATAGGTAACCGATTACACGTAGGGATTCCCCTCGGAATAGAGTTTCTGCTCCATTTGGTTGACCGAATTTAACAGACTTGTTCATTCCTAAAACGGTTGACCGATCTATTATCCAAGTTTGACTGTTAGCCTATGTTGTTTGAAGTCGTGATTAGTGTGCAAATCAGTCGACAAAAAACTGCTTTTGGTTTGACCGTTGACATTTCGTATTTATCTTTAATATGACCATTATACTTGTCGTACACATACTTCACCAAACCCCTAATTTGTTTTTGGTCACCAGTCGAATGATGCCACGACGATGATCAACCAGATGTAGGTTAACATGTGCTTGAAATGTTCTTGATATTTTTGGTCAGACAAGATTATCTTTGTGTCTGGCCGTTACCTCAATTGTTTATTATTATCTTGGTCAAAACCTTCAAAATGGTTGACCTTCCCTGTATCTAGTTCGACCGTTCACTTAAGTTATAGCTTTAGTGGTTCAACCGGTTTATACTTCAATTCGAACGTTTTCTTATATATAAGAAAACAGTCTATCACTTTGCTCGTATCAGTCGACCGTTGGTGTCCAGATTTGTGTTCTAACCTTTTCTATTTTATGTATCTAACACAACTCTTTACCAAATCAATTCCAACGGCTAGATTAAGTTTATAGTCTATATATAAGGTCTAGAACAACTTTACAAAGTTACCAATCCTTTCTCAAAAGCTATTGTACTCATATTACTCTCTTGTGCTCTAAATCTTCTCATTTTGCTTAATCTTCCACTTGAATCATTATTTATTTTCATCAATCATTCAAGTGCCTAAGATTAGAAGAGATTTCAAGAAATCTTTTGCAAAGTGTTGTAATAACTTCTGGAGTGAAGCTCTTCTCGGATTGTGAGAAGGTGGTCCAAGCTTTAGACTAATTCTAGGGCTAGTTAGATCCAACATTTTTTCCAATTTGATTAACCATGCTGCTTGATTTATTATCAAAATTAACATACTAAAAACCAACAAATTACAGTTTCCGTCTCACAACGTCTTGATTTCACTTTGCACCATGAACTTAAAAATGTGACAATTACCCATTGAGCTTTCGTTTTATAACATTTTGTTTCCATAAACTTAAAAGAAACAAAAACTCATTCACCATTTTTTTGCATTGTATCCTCAGTGTATTCCTAAATCTAACTTCAGGTCAAATTTTGGATAAAATTGGAGGTTAGATATGGTTCAAATTTGTATTGGATTGATGCTTAATCTGAGCCAAATTCCAACCAGATTTGACATCTGATTCAATCTGAACTTTAACGTAAAATTAGTTTTAATAGTGTATCAGGAATACAACGCAATTGTTTTAAAAAAGACAATAAATATTCAAATAATGATTTTTTAAGTTCAGAAGAGCAAAATGTTATAAAATGAGAGTTCAGAAGAGATAATTATCACATTTTAATGTTTAGGATGCAAAGTAAAATTAATATACAATTTATCAAGATAAACTGTAATTAACTCTAAATTTTAAGTTGCAATCCACTGGAGTGACTGGACACATTCTTTACAAAAAAAAAACACTAATAAAAATATTAAAAAAAATCTGATCCAATTTCCCAACATCTCCGTGGGCACCTGCACCCACCATATAAAACCCCTTCCTCCTCCCCTCCCACACCACACCAGTCCCCTCCCTTATCCACCTCATTCCATGGCCTCCATCTCCACCTCCACCTCCCTCACCTCCAAACCCCCAAACTCTAACCCCTTCCACCCCCGATCCCTCCCCCCGTCCCGCCGCTTCCTCCCGATCTCCGCTCCCAGACCCCTTCCCACCCCATGCCGCGCCTCCCCCGACCCCGCCGCACGAAGCTGGGAATCCATACTCCAGGACGCCGTCAAGGCGGCCGTTAAGAGGTGGGAGAGCTACGTCGGGAAGCTGACGGGATCGGAGGAGGGGAAGGGAGGGGAGAGGGAGGTGAGGGGGGATTGGGATTGGGAGAGGTGGGAGAGGCACTTCAAGGAGATGGAGGAGCAGGAGAGGATCGTTTCCGTTCTCAAGGTCGGTTTCTCGCCTTCGTAAGTCGGATTTGTGTGTTGGATGAGAGTGTTTGGAACCCCAATCATTCAATCAATAATGGTGTTTGATTTGCGATTGAAATATAAGAACTTAAGAATCTTCATACTAAGGGTCTGCTTGGAGTTTCTGTTCTCAAAATCATTTTTTGTTTTTAATTTTTCTCGCGTCTCTAAGTTGGATTGTGTGTTGGATGAGAGTCTGTTTGGAGAATCGTTTTTTGGTTGTCGGAAATCAACGATGGTATGTGATTTGCTACCGACACATAATACCTTAGAATCTTCGTACTAAGGGTCTGCTTGTGTTGAGAAAAAATAATTTCACGTTGCTAAACACAAATTGTGTGTAACACTCTATAATAGAGTTGGATCCACTAACCTTCACCTAAGTGCTTAAGTTTTGTTGAGGTGGTGAATCAACCAAATTTAACATGGTATCAGAGCAGGTCGATTGACCTGTGGGGGCCCACTCTAACTTATATTGTTCACACGTAGACACGGAGAAAAATTATCCCGGTCACGCGTGCGGGGGAGTGTTGAGAAAATAGTTTCACATTGCTAAACACAAATTGTGTGCAACACTTTATAATAGAGTTGGATCCACTACCTTTCACCTAAGTGTTTAGGTTTTGTTGAGATGGTTGACTAATTAAATTTAACATGATATCAGAGCAGGTCGATTGACCTGTGAGGTCCCACTCCAACCTATATTGTTCACACGTAGACACAGAGAAAAATTATCTCGGTCACGCGTGCGGGGAAGTATTGAGAAAATAGTCTCACATTGCTAAACACAAAAAATGTACAACACTCTATAATAAAGTTGGATCCATTACCTTTCACCTAAGTGCTTAGGTTTTATTGAGGTGGCGGACCAACCAAAATTTAACAGCTTGGAGTTACATCCTGATAATTATATTTTGATTCCTGAAAATCAAGGATTGAATGCGATTTGAAATAGACGTCTAAAAACTTGGAATCTTCATGCTAAAACGAGATTGCGTCTGGGAACTGATTTTGATGTTTTTCCAGATTTTAGAAAAATTGATTAGAACCTTCCTACTAAGGCAAGTGTGTCTGGGAACTGATTCGGATATTTGGTCAGATTTTAGAAAATCTATTTATCTCGTCGTGATTCCAAAAGGACCCTGAGTAAGACATAGAACTGGACCTCTGGGAACCACACTTCCCCCCAATTACTGCAAACCAGCCACTCACAGGATAATGAAACAATGTAATTTCCTGCTTGTTGTTTTTGTATGTTTGTACAACAAACAATGGATGCCAATTGCAAAAGATTACCTGTTGGATATGCATGGAGTAAGCACATAATGTGGGGAATTAGAAGAAATGGAGCACTTGGCTGGAAGTTAGTTCAAATGGCATTGGGGTTATGAAATAGAAATGTGATATATGGGTAACTAGGGAGAGTTGACATTGCCCAAATTTCTCTCACTGTAACAACTGGATTTTGGCAATAACTCCTCTTAGGCTTATAATAAGTACCATCGGAGCAAAAATTAGAACTCTAGTTCAAGTTTCTGAAGGGGTGATTTTAAGAGAAGGTTATCGACTGCTACTGTGTCAAGCTGGAGCAGGTGAAGATTGTTCAGAGTAGGAAGCTGCTAACGATTCGTATAAAGTTGGGCTTCTGGGATGGTCCACATTAGCCAGCCCTATATCAATTATATAGGTACCTGGGATGGGTAACATCGCCTGTCTCCTCAGCATCCAGAATCTTTTTTATTATTATCAGTAGATCCCTATGAAAACGTCTTGAAAGAATTTTGTTTCTCACAAACGTTTTGCTCACGGAACATCAACTTATTGAGCGCATAGATTTCTGTGGGTGCACAAAGAAGTTATTTCATCTTAACATTTTCACTGTTTGACAGTCTCGGTTATATGATGCTGTGCATATAGAAGACTATAAAAATGCTGCTAAGCTTCAAAGAGCAATTGCTGCAGCTCTAACAAATGATGCTGTGGGCTGTGCAATCAAAGATCTGAATGTAGGAATTCTGTTCTCCACGATACTGTCAAGAAAATCCATCTTGTTTGTTTTATTTGTCACCCAGAAATTAACATGATTTTTTCTTTCTTTCAGAAAGCTATCAATGATGAATGCTATCTTGATGCAGCTAACATTCGAGACCTCGCAGGATCAGGATTGGTTAGTAAATTTCTAGACTTGTTTTGCATTTCACGCTGTGACTTTGGATTATTACCCATGAACTTAATTTTCTAGTGATTATTAACTCATGAACTTAATTGTTATAATCCTTGGAACTTCTTATTTGTCTTTTTTTGCAACAATGATCTGATCTCTTTAAGTTGTAGCAAATTACTTTCTATGGAAGTACAAGATGTTTTAATTATTTCTTGTATTTACTTTCGCTAAGGATTCCAGTGTTCCTAAACAAAATAAATTACTTGGGTTTTGAATTACCATCTTTTATTTTCTTTAATAGCATTATGAATTGCTGGTATTGTTTTTGTGTCTATCACTTCCAAGAGAAAAAGCAAATAATATGTGCTTGCTAAATTACAATAGATGCCGGTCCTCTAGCTCATGGTTTATGTTGTAGAAAACCAATATACTTGGAGAACAAGGGAAGGTAATGTCTGTGAGGGACATAAGGGAAAAATAGGAAAGAGAATATTTTTCAATTCATTACTTCTAAACATTTCAAACTCCAGCTGATCCATATTGATACTGGTGTTTTATTGTGATTTACTCAACCACTTATCTTTGCATAGATTGGTTGGTGGGCCGGTACCTCAGATACTCCAGCAGATCCGTTTGGTAGGATTATACGCATAACTGCAGAACATGGAAAATATGTGGCCAAAAGTTATAGCTCCAGGTTGGTTCACCATTCAGTTATCTATGTTGTCTGGGTAGTTTTCACAAGGTTTCTTCACTGTTCATGCTCAGATCAATTTTTCCCACATTTAAAACGAATTAAACCTATCACCGCAGAAATCGTATCTGAAAATGATCACACTAAAATGTTACACCTTATTTTCTTTTATCATTTCATATAGCTTAAAGTTTAGTTTGTTGTCACCGTTATCTCAAATGATAATAGTTTCTAATACGACCTTTTTTTAACTTGTTCACATCTACGTAATATGAGACCATCTTATGGCAACATAATGTGCCACCAATCAAATTACACCACATGGAGATGCATACTGAGTGTATCATGTGTCATTTTGTCGTGTCATAATAGCCAGAAATGCATATTCTTTGCAGGCAGCTGGCTTCTGGTAGAAATGGATTTCCCCTTTTTGAGATATACTATACTCTTCTGGATAATGGAGAATATAAACATCAGGTATGTTCAATAACTATTGAGCATCACCATACCTCTAGTGCATCTCATCACATGAACTCAAGGTTGAATGTGGGCTTTTTCGCGGCAGAGATTAATTTGATATGGTGTTTCTGAGGTTCTTTTGTGTGGAATTGTGGGAGATGGTTTCTGTTGGGAATTGTGGCAAATGGTAATATCTATTGTAAGATATGTTTTGAGGGCATGATTTATCTCATGTTATAACAGTAAAGTAACCTAGGGGCACCAGTCCTTTCTTTTTCGTGAAACATGATCTGAATATCTTATGTGTTTGAGTATTGAGATTTTGGTGGGTATATTGAAGGGCATGCCATATAGGATTTGTTTTGTTTCTCAAACAACCAAAACCAACCTAGCGAAATGAAGTTTTTTGTGGAATCAGGTAAATGTGGGGATTTTGCAAATTTAGGTCCTTTTTTATTCTAAAATCTACCGTAAAGTCTGAAATTGGTTTTAAGTTCACTACGATTCATATTTACTAAACTTTCTTGATTTTGCTCCCCCTCGCATTCATCTTAGTTGACTTCTGTTCTGTATGCCTTGAAAATGTGCATGAGCAGTGAGCACGGATTTGTTTGTTTTCTGCCATCATGGATACAATAAAGAAAGATACCTCCTTTCAGACTTGATGGTTTGTCAGTTATCCTCTGTAATACATCCCCTAGAGCATTTCTCTTGTCTGGTCAACATAGTAGCTTGATAACTTCTATTGACACAAAAAAGAAAGAAATGCCCACAAATTTCTGAGTACTGAAGTATGTAGAGAAAATGAAGTATATTTCTATAAAAACCTAATTATGACGTCGGATGCTTAAGTAAGAAAAGTTTGCGATATTTATAAGGACATGGTCTACTACTGGGTCTTCTAGTTTAAGCATTTTTACGGCTCATTCTGGTGCTGGTGACCATTAAGGGATTGTGGTAAGCTAGTGAACTTGTGGATAAAAGACCAGATCAAAAATTTGTGTGGGCTTGGGGACATGGCTAGTATGCTACAATGTCAGCCATCTTGCCAATCTCTCAAGGTTTCAATATGATGATGCCAAAAAAGCTCCTTACCTTTTATTGTTGTACTTTTGTCATTTTTAGTACATTGCCTTTACTGAGTATGTTCATTATTGTGATGTATTACTTTTAGGCAGTCTATTTGAAAAGGAATAATGAACCTACGGTGGATTCTTCAAGAGATCATCCTAAACCGTTGGATGTTGAAACCACAAGCTCATTAAGTGATCCATTGGAAGAAAAAGATGATCTATCTGTTGAAGAAGACGTAGATATTGAAAAGAGTGATGATGATTCTGACATTGCTGATGGAATTAGTGGGATTCAAAATGTCTTGCAAGACATGATTCCGGGAGTGAAAGTGAAGGTTCTAAAAGTAGTATCTCCAGGGAAAGTGGATAAAGATATGATTTCTAAAGTGATTGAGCAGATTGTGGAGGAGGATGACAAAGATATAGAGCTGGAAAATGATGAGTCAGAAGATGAGCTTAAAATTGGAAGCGACTCGGAGGAGATCATCATGGATAGTGAAGATACAACCATGGATGATACCGAAAAGCCAACCGAATTCTCTGTTAATTTTGTTGTCAGTGGTGTTATGAAGAAGTTCAATACATCTGAGGACTTGGTTCGTGTGCCAGCTGTTCTAGAAAACCTTGATCGGTTCACATTTTCGTTTTCTGTAACAGATAAATTGTCAAAGGAGTTAGATGGAAAGGGAGAGAATCCTAACAAAGTCTCTCGGACTCCAAATCTACGTAGTGCAGACCTTATTATGTCTGATCTTGCAAAGGTTCTCACTAGCAAGCGAAAGATTCCTCTAAAGGTAACTTCATCATTGAATATAACTGGAGAATAAGTGTTGTACTTATTGAATTCATCGTATTATGTGTCTGTACTTATTGAAGCACTTCTAGGACGCCAAAAAATCACACTGCAAATTATCAAATAATAGTATGATACTATTTTACTGCAGGTGCTGAAAGATATCGGGGAGTTGATAAATCTCACAGTCAATCAGGATCAAAACCAGCAACCTCTACATGGGAAAATGTATTTTAATCGTATCAACATACCAACAACTTCCGATCCTCTTAGCGGTGAATTTATTACCAAATGCTATTGATGTGGTTTCACTGTTTGTGTATTATAATACACTTCACAGCTCCTGGCTCTGTAAAAAACCTGATTCCTTGCAAATTCTTTGCCTAACAGGATTATATATAAGTGCGCGTGGCATGTTCAGCTCTGAGGTTCTTTATTTGAGACGCCAGTTTGGTCAGTGGCAAGAAGATGGCAGCAATGAGAATCCAGTGGAGTTAAAATTTTATGAATATGTTGAGGCCCTTAAATTAACTGGCGATGCTTCTGTTCCGGCTGGTCAGGTACTTAAAATCCCATTGCTGTGATGTTGCTAACTTGCTACTTCTCTACTACACCTCTTTGGTTTTCCAAGCAGCAATAGCATATCATAAGGAAGCAACTGCACAAGCAGTGCAACAGTAAAACACAATTCTGTATCAGCTTGCATTATGATGGAGATTTCTTCGATATGTTTTTTTTATCTCTTCAAAATCAAGTAATTCTAGTCGAGTAACCATTCACTGAAAATTTTCCTCACTATTCAATCACCAAGCACCTTCAAGGATGCTCTCAGAAAACAAGTCCATGTTCCAGTAAATATCATTATTTTCCACATGAGGTGTATCAAATGAATGTCAATTTCTTGCTGATCTCCCCTTTAATTCTTGAGTTGTTTATCTACTCTGCATTTTTCTAATTTTGGGTTTTTTCTGGTTTGTGTTGCGATCTTGTTTCAATGTACACATCTCAGATGTCTGTGATAACGGACTTTTGCAGGTCGCATTTCGTGCAAAAATTGGCCAGCGATATCAGCTACCTCACAAAGGGATAATCCCGGAAGAGTTTGGAGTGGTATAGGTTTCAGCCTTTTCATGGGAATCTTCCATTTTCCTTTTTACATTTGAAAATGCCATACCCTTTTTCCAGGTGGCCAGGTATAAGGGACAAGGCAGGCTTGCTGAACCTGGATTTCGTAACCCACGATGGGTTGATGGAGAACTCGTCATTTTAAATGGCAAGGTATGTTCTCATTGACTTATAACAACCAAATCCTTTTTCAACATTATCTTACGAGGTATGTCTTTCTTTGCCATTTCCAGTGTATTTTACCTGATCATAGTAACCAATTGTTTCTGCAGTTTGTAAGAAGTGGCCCAGTAATAGGGTTTGTTTACTGGGCACCTGATTACCAATTTTTGACACTGTTCAACCGATTGCGGCTTGAAGACTAAATGACTTTGAAACTTAACGACACGCACCACCACCGTCATTTGTAAGTCATCCATCATGTCCCCATCCACATTTGCCAACTTTCTTGCCCAATTCATCCAATCACGAGTCTGATGACTTTCCACTTGCTGAGATTCATCTCAGTTCTGTTAATTGCCGAGATTGGTATCTTCTACACCATCCGGCACTGAAGAGTGGTGCAGATAGATGTGGCCGGTCTTGATTATGGGTGTACGGAAGGGCATGTCAAAAAATCCCTCGAGGGGTTGTATAAAGATCAAAATTTATATTCGTCTCCTTCGGTTTGTATTATTGCTTTCCAGCAGCTATTTCAGTTTGAAGCTACACTTTGGTTCGTCCCAATGTTTCCGTCGAAACATCACACGAGCTTGTAATTTTTTGAAAATATCAAGATCAGCTTAAGACAGATCAGTCATTCTGGTACGGTCTTGCTGTTAGTTGCGGTTTGTGAACCATTGGGCAGCCGATTCTCGTTGTGAAATAAATATCTGTTTCTAATCCAATGGTCCATGGTTCTTCGCGTGCTGAAACATTGCGATTCATCGAGAGCTTCAAATTACATAGAATTCGTATTAAGAACGATTTGCGTGTATAATCACGTCAAAATGTAATACTATATTAAAAAAACAGACAAATAAACACAATAGCCATGATAAAAAAGATGAAGGGTCAGGATGCAACAAAGGATATAATAAATCCAGTGTGGTAGTTGCTTGAATTCATGGATACAAAGTGAAAAAAATGGCTTCTAAACTGTGACCCAATAAACCCAAGGGCATTTGGCACAGTAGCATAACTTAACCTTCCTTCCAACCTCAACTACAATCATGGTGGTTGGTTGTAAAAATACTATTTTTTAATGCACAAACAATGAAGATATTTCCGAAGATCCACCAAAATCCCTTGTTGCTGGTGCTCTCAGTGAAGTTAGTGACCAGGCAATAGCTTCCACGCGAAGTAACAGGTGTATTGATGTTGCATCTCTCCTAGAAACCTTCAGGTTCCTGGTTCACTGGCTTTGATTTATTTGTCCTTTTGTATGGTCTTGCTCGTCTCATCAGGAATCTTTAAACCAAGTGAGCCGAGTATGTTGGAGGCTGGACCCGGAAGGCCTTGTTGGGATGAATAGGAATCCAATAAGTTCTTGAGAAGATTCGCATCAATATCCACAGGGGTTATATCCTCATCAATGTCTACAGCATTTGAAGTTCCCTGCATACAGAAGAAACTGGTTGCAGTTATGGCATTACAAGCATAATTGTTGATTAGCAACTTTACGACATTGGGTAAATATAATATACCAAATATGGGTTGGCCAGAACATAAATAGATGGATAAGTCAAATCAAAATAGAACCTGAACTGCTACAAAACGAACTTAAGTTTTTTATAGTCCTGACGTATGAGAACGTATGGAAGATGTATCTGATTCTTTTGTTTCCCAGGGGCAATGGAAGATCATGTTTTAGCAATACAGTCAGTAAACTAAACACGGTGCTTTGTGTTTTGACATTGAGGTACAGGTACCAAACGGAACTCCACAATAAAAAAGTGGATCTGTTTTACAGCTAAGTACACCTGTAAGATGTCAATAAAATATGTCGGCAAAATAAGAACACGTCATTATGTACCAGCCAATATACTTATGGATGAATACAAATGACAAGAGTCAACTGATGATAAATTATACATCTAAGTTTCTAAATAATAAAGATCCTTTGATGGTTGGCCATGACGGTTGGCCATGCTTGAATTTAAATCTGGCTAAGATCAATGCTCAAGATGAGAGATGATTTTGACATGTAATTGAACTGAAGCAGTGATATGTTTTTTCAAAAATACGGAATCTATACTCCGAATCTTGTTTGGTATGTGTAATCCAGCTACAAGCAGTTCTGGAGTATCTTTTATGATTTTATCAAGAGGGATCGATTTCTAAAAGGAAGATACTAGTGATAGAAATTCATTTAGAGATACTGTTAGGTAGCCTCTATTTGTAATGTGATGAAATAAATGTATAATTTAACCAAGCAAAGAAAGGACAAAAGAAACCTCATCGTAAGAAATATCTCTTTGTGCGCGAATGAAGCTTTTCTCGAGAGTTGTTTCCTTGAGCTCCTTACTTAAAGCATCAGAGTAGGATTGCATGAAAATATCATCTGCTCCATCTTCACCATCTGGTACTGCGTCCCAATCTTCATACTCATCTGCATAAAAATGAGAATTTATAACTATGCCACGGCGTAATATCATATTAATGCCATGCAGTAAATAATATTACATGTTAGATAAAGTATATCTCTTTGAACAGCACAGAACATGGACTACAGAATCTCCAATACCCCAATGTAACCTGATGTAACAAATTTCTATTACACACACAATTGCCTTCTCGTACAGATTTTATATCTTAAGACTGTTAGAGCATTCTTACTGTTAGAGCAAATTAAAGAAAGAATGATAGACACCAAAAAATTATCTTTATGCAGTATCTACTGGACATGTGATCTACAACACTTGAAAATTGAAATTTATTACATGTACACAACAAAACTCATAGAAACAACAGATCTCCAACACATGGAAATTCGAATCTATTAGATGACTCAACAAAATTTGTGGAGATAAACAAACCCAAAGACTTCACATGACCTGAGATATCTTAACTGTAACCACGAGCCAGTGCTATAACTTCCACAGAGATCATATACTAAGTATGACAGTAATTTCAATATCTAACCACTCTAAAAATAGCAAACTATTTTATACAATGTGGGTAAATGCGATAAACAGAACAGAACCTCTTATCAAATTACCAAGAAAGAAAAACCACATATCATCAGTATCCAAAACTACGAATACCATTTATTTCTTTTGATTATTGTTTGAATGATATGAGACCCCAAGTGCAAAAAGAGAGACACTTTACTGATTTCAAACAAGGAACCTTTTTTGGGAATAAAAGCGCAAAAGCCTGATAAAAATAGACTTAACAGGTTAGTAGCTGGACTTTTCTAAGATAGCTACGAACATTAAGGTAGGTTGACATCAATGTCAAGCCTAAGATGATTTTACCTCCCACAAGAAAGGTAGCACCCTCGGGCCATCCAACCGTACAGGAACACTATATTCTATATTGTGGGTTAAAGGTTGCTATGCTGAATGAGCAGGTCATATGATATGCAGACTTTCATTTAAGCTCGGTGAGGAAGCCATGTAAAAACTTTTGATAAGCATGTTCTATCACATTGACGTTTTTCATGAGCAAGAGTTTGATGCTATAGAAAAATCTGATTACATATAATAGGGTAAAAGCTTTCACCTGAAGTTTTGTAATTTACAGACAAGACAAAGAAATTCAAACAAAGGAATCAAAAGAACCACCTGAATCAATATCTGATGCTGTATGTTCTTCATAATCATCATCACTATTGTTTTGTTGACCTCCAAATGATTGAAGAGATTTCATGAAGCGATCGACATCAAAACCCACTTCTTCAAATTCCCTTCGAGAGGAAAATAAACAAGGTAAATTAAGTTTTGAGATGATAAATTTTGTTTTGGAAGAAGATGAGTCGATAAAAAGAGATTTACACATAAACCAGTTTTTTTAAAGTATAATATTATGATAGCATATACTGTACACACATAAACCAGTACTCTGTGCATAGTGCACACATCATACAAGTCCGGAGGAGGATAAAAAATGTCTAGCAGCAATATTTTCAGTGAATAGTGTATGTTGCACAATGTAGTATAATTTTCAAGATACTCTTTTTTAGTGATCTAAGTGACTCCCATGGAAGGTTAGCATGGAACTGCTTCTTGTCATCCCATACATTCATACCTTCATCTACAAATAAGTCATTAAATAATTGAATCATGTATTCAATGATTTAGATAGAGAAACTAGTGAAATTAACAGATGTATATGCCAACCATCTCAATGACTATGACATTTTGTCAATTGTTTGAAAAAACTTTTCTTGAAAAACAAAGGCATTGGGCAATTATAAACTCCTAAGCTTACAACATACTTCGCCCACTAGGTCTGGATCTGAAGAGTCCAATATCGGTCAATTCAAAATTAATCATTTTTAATTTTTTATATTACCATTTTATGACAATGGACCTGGCAAGACCTGGTCTATGTGTGTATCAGAACTTCTACAGGGCAGAAAATAAGCATATCATGTTAACAAACAGGAAGAACAAGGGTCATTGAATTTTACCTGTCCTTGGGGACTTCAGCACCTTCAAAGCTCGAAACCTTTTCAACAAATGCTTCAAATGCTTTTGCCACATCACCAATCTTATTTTCATCAAATTGTTTGTCTGAGTTGTCATCTTCAGTTCTTCGGTGCCTTGAGCCATCCTTGCGTTTTGACTCGTACATCTCCATTTCCTTTTGTCTTTCCAACAGTGCTGAATTCAGCTCATCTTCTCCGTCATAGAGCCAAGAATCATTATCACTTGGTGGAATTTCGATGCCCTCGAAATCACTTACTGAATATGAAGAAGAAAGAATTTCGTCGATGCGTCTAACTGGAGCATTAAGAACATCACTGCAGGAGAAAACAATCACGTCATGAAGCAATCCAAAAGAAAATGGTTATAGATAAGCAGGTGCAAGAATAGCTACTGTACTAGGTGTTTCTGTTTATCATTCTTTGGGTGGGTCAACATTTAATCTGGTCCATTGATCTGGTTATAAGCTAAAATTACACTTGACACTTGCAAGCACAGTCAAGTCGCATAGGGGCTGAAGGAAAATCACTCAGAAGTCAGAAAATCTTGCATTGCATTATTTCTGGAGTCCAGAAGTTTAGTGAAGAGTGAAAACCATGTCGACACCATATGCTCAAGAACAGAGGTGCAGATGATTCTTGTTGTTAAATCTTAATTTTGTTTGTCTATCATTGCATAGAAAAGTAGTCATGGTCCAATTGCAATGTTAAAAAGAGCCTTCTGTACATTGTGTATGACATGAAAATTCTGGATTTGAACAATACGAGTCTGCTAATCGTGGCTCCCTATGATTATGCAGGTATAAGAACTCCTGGGAACGTGAGATATCAAACCAAAACTTTGTGTTCTTGAGGTAGAAAGTAGAGACGGTATAAAATGATAGTATAAATAATTTTGCTTGTGGTTCGACCTATACACGGTCCTTACACTTGAAACCATTTTCATCAAGTTTCAAATCAAAGTTATTCGAACAGGGTTAATCAATTGTGAATCTGATATGGATGGCAAAACATATGCATATGCATGGCACAAGCATGTAGTTGAACATCACAGAGAAAAGTCTTGCAAGATGCTTGCTTCAGAAAACTAGTGGTGGTAAGGTAAGGTTGCCATAAGTGTAAATGCTCGGAAGAACACTGAAGATCAGACTAGCTAAGATCCTACTTGTAGTGAACTAAGACTGGTATGTAGTGCACTGCTACTTGAGAAATTCAAGGCCTTTTTTATCGTGCGATAATAGCCTTACACCTTTTTGCTTATGAAGTTTCTGAGAGAACATCAACAGACCTTATAACACTGAAATAGCTAACGTATGTGGATACAATGCAAAAATAAATAAATAGTTAGGCACCTGGTACGGGCATGCAGAGCACTGGCCTTGTATCGCTCCTCGGCCTCATGCATAAGTCGCCTATACTCTTCGGAACCAGGCAGAAGACCTTCAAAATATCCACTACTTTCCAAACTCTCCTTAAACACATCCCAAGCGCTTCCCTTAGCTTCCACCCCCGCCCGGCGCTTATCCTGATACATCATCTCAAACCCACACGCGATCTTCATCCCCAACTCTGCTTCCTCATAAACCACCGGACCCTCCTCCCTTGACGGCATCCGATAAACCCTCGGAGCCTGAAAATTCTGCTGCACAAGCTGCCCGTACATCGCCCTCGACATCCTAACCGCAATCTGAACAGCATCCACTCCATCTCGCTCACTCCTCAAAAACCTCTCCATCCTACTCGCATACTTCATAGAATCAACATCCCGATCATAAAACCCTTCCACAGCCAGCGAAATCAAGCACGGCTCGTGCCTTAGCACCTGTGCTACCGGCAACGGAACCCTAACCCTAGCAACATGCGTATTCCTCCTCGCCCTCTCCGGGTATCCTCCGATCCTCCTCTTAATCGCACTCTGCACCGAATCCGAAGCCCTCGTCTCCACTCCCCCACTCCTCAAAACCCTAATCGCATCCTCCAACCTCGGATTCTCCCTAAACACTCTCCGATCCAAAATCCTCACCTCCCCGCCCCTAACGAAAACCCTGTTCCCGCTATTCTCCGGGTTCAACCACCTCGGGAGACAGAACGCGGCCTCGATCAGCAAAAACTCTCCGTCCGTATCCCAAACCCTAACCGACACGGACGGGATGGTTTTACAAACCTCGAAGAGGAGGAAGACGATAAACCACTCGTCCTCGACGTTGTCGCCGTAGCGCGTCTTCCCGTGGAGGTGGGGGACGCCGGAGAGGACGGGGATGAGGTGGAAGGGGTCGTGCTGCCAGATGTAGTGGTCTAGGTGGGGGGAGACGACGGAGAGGACGTGGGAGTGGAGGGAGGAGAGGTGGGAGGAGGTGGAGGGGGAGGGGGCGAGGAGGTCATCGGAGTAGATGGAGTAGAGGACGGTGTCGTCGGAGATGGTCGGAGTCCGGCGAGAGGAGGTTGTGGGTTCCATTTGGATGGGAAGGTTTGTGGTGGCGAGTTGGAGGGAATGTGTGGGGGTTTATTTATACGGGGGGAGATGGTGCTGGAAGAGAGAGAAAAACTCCAGAAACCTCTCAATTCTCAAATCATCATATCTCATTTTGGGTTAAGAGTCTAAACGGGTCGGATTAAGGACAGGTTGATGTTAATATGGTTCAGCTCGATTTTGGATTAAGCGTTACAGATTGGATTTATAGGTTGAAAATTGTCTACGAAAATGTAATAACTATACCACTAGCGGCACAAATAGTCGTAATGAAATCACAAACAACTTGATTTTTTGATCATATACACTCAAATTAACTTACAGATTACGTGTCATGAACGTATAAAATTGGGTTTGGATTGTACTTGATCATGATACAATCCACGAAGGAAGCAAGTTGATGTGCTCAATTCTTCAAATGTATTCAAAATTTGTACCTTAATCACGACAGAACAAGACGAATTGAGTGGGTTACCACGTATTTCAATCCAAGTAATGTTTTAACGACGTTTGGACTCCGACCATGTAAAAATGGTTTGCAGGAAGTGAGAAAAAATGTAGAATTCAATTTTACGTTTTTCTTAGAATTCAGAGTAGAAGTAAGAGAAAATAAACTATAATTTCGTAAGAGTTTGAAACTCACATTTCCATTATTATTTTTAAATTTCTACAAACCAATCGCTCTGGAAATCCTTTTTTTTAAAATTAGCTTGTTGAGTTTCTATGAACCAATAACAACCTTACAGTTATCTGTTATCATCAGTTCCCAGTTCCCACCAACCCCCAGACACTGCCAGGTTGCCAATGCTCCTCCTCCTCCCCACCTCCACCACCCCACCACCCTCTCTCCACTCCTTCCTCTCCCACCTTATCCGACCCATCTCTCTCTCCTCCCTAACCCCCAGATCCTCCATGACCTCCTCCTCGGCCCCCGCCTCGACGACTCTGGTAGAGTTCGCCGGCAAAACGGGGGCCGACATCGGAGACGACCTAACGATTCTCGTTTCCCACCTCCAGCACGCGTGCAAGAGGATCGCTGCAGTCGTCGCCTCTCCGCTTGGGGCCGGGACCGGTGAGAGCCGGGGTGGGGGTTCTGGAGTGGGGTCGGGGGGGAGAGACGTCCCCGAACCTCTCGATCTTGTTTCGGTGAGGGTTGTTGTGTTTGGAGTTTGATTGTTTCGTTTGTGGAAAATCGATTTGGATGGGTTTGATTAGGAGAATGTTGGCTTCTTTGCTTATGATTTCACATGAGAGATGAGTTGTCCGAATTTCTTGTCAGGTGTGTTTGGTTTGCGGGAAAATTGCTTAGAATAATTGTTTTGAGAGTTTTAGAATAATTTCTGGTGATGGATTATCGGAAGGAAAAAAATATATCTAGTTTTGAGAGTTCCACAATCCTATTCAATTGTACTTGAAAATTGAAATGACTTTCTTTTTTTTCACACCGAATTTCAAACTTGAGTTCGTTCGCTTCATGCAAACCGATCTCACCCTCATGTTGGGAGAAGGAATGACAAACTCAAAAAACAGAAATGGATTTTGAAATTAACAGACCTTCGAACTGTTGGTGTTTGGTACCAAATTTAGTGTGACTGGAAAAGGTGGAAGTTAGCCCTGTTACTCTGTACTGTTTATTTATTTGTTGCAGTGGTGGAAGTCATCACAAATATTACTCATGGACCCAGTATAGGTCGTTAATAGTTTTAGAACATTTAACAAATTAATCACTTAGTTCGGCTTTGGATTTTAATTTTCTAACATTTATATTATTATTTTTACCAAGGTTGTACCATTATTAAGTCAAGTCAAGTGATAAATTATAGGCCAATCGGATACATATTTTTTCAAATTGTATGTATTATGAATGTGAACTTGATTTCTGTTGGTAGTTGGTACTGCAGATACCCACGAGGCATCAGCCATTTTAGATTATATCCTCTTGAAATATGTTTAAGGATGCAGTGTTGCTCCACTAAACATAAATGTACGAACATTTCTAGACACCAATTCATGTTTCCACCATGATACATTTTGTTGTCTAGTTATTTTAAGTTCTTTTAAGGATATTTTTTTTGGAAGAACAACAAGCAACCAACACCAGCTGCATGTTACTAAGAGTTGATAACGTTTCGTGTGCAGAATGATATTATCTTGTCCTCTCTTCAAAGATCAGGCAAAGTGGCTGTCATGGCTTCAGAAGAAGATGATCATCCAGTCTGGATAGCTGATGACGCTCCTTTTGTTGTAGTTACTGATCCTTTGGATGGCTCTCGAAACATAGATGCTTCTATTCCAACTGGAACAATATTTGGTATTTATGACCGCCTCACAGAGATAGATCATCTCCCTGTTGAAGAGAAGGCATTATTAAATTCAATACAAAGTGGTGGACGGCTTGTAGCAGCTGGCTACGTGTTGTATTCTTCTGCCACAATCTTTTGTGTTAGCTTTGGTTCGGGAACACATGCATTTACGTTAGATCATTCAACTGGGGAGTTCATTCTCACACACCCGAGCATTAAAATCCCACCCCGAGGTTAACTCTGAATTTCTCATATTCATATAATATACGCTTTAGTAATGAAGTCCTCAGAAATAGCGTTTTACAATTCAAAACCTGACCTCCTGCTGTGATATTACCTTTTCGACGAAAAGTTGAATGCAGTTGGAGCAGTCTGTATGGATGCTTTTAGTGCACTTGGTTGTTCTTTTTCATATAGACTGCTTCTCCAACTAAAACTATCCACTTTGAACTTAGAAGAAACATGCCTTCTGGCCTTCTCTTTATTGGGATATAATACCTATATCTTACTCTGGAGAACCACACGCTTTATATGGAAGCCAAACAAAACAATGTAATGAGTGACTAACAAATCATATCAGCAGTAAACTACAAATGGAGAACAAACATGAGGTTCTGATAATGAAACAAGAGTACAAAAAATAAAGTTTATCTAGTGCAAGTGCATCGTTTTGCTTCAGTAATGCTAATTTGTTTTTTTTCTTCAGTAGAATGATATATTCCAGATTTTCGGAATAGTAAAATTAATGCTTTTAACGTGCCTTATTGTTTAACGTGCCTTATTGTTTGGATTTTTAACTTTTCAACATATAGCCTTACTTGCTGAGTTGTGATAACAAGATACTGGTCCAAGGATCTTAAGTTCTTAACAATAACATGGTGACTGTTGGGTAGCTATCCTATACATTACCTAAACCATTGTTTTCTTTGATCAATTTTTTTTAACTGCTTGATAATATTTCCTTTTATATGAAACATTAAAATTGTGTGTGTTCAATTGCTGACAGGTCAAATTTATTCTGTAAATGATGCACGGTATTTTGACTGGCCGAAAGGTCTAAGACAATATATTGACACTGTCAGGCAAGGCAAGGGCCAGTTTCCAAAGAAATACTCTGCGCGCTACATTTGCTCCTTGGTTGCTGATTTCCATCGTACTTTAGTATACGGTGGAATAACCATGAATCCAAGGAGTCATCTTCGCTTGGTTTATGAGGCAAATCCTCTTAGTTTTCTTGTGGAACATGCTGGTGGTAGAGGATCAGATGGCAAAACAAGAATCCTTTCGATACAACCTGTTGAGTTGCATCAAAGGCTTCCTTTATTTTTAGGAAGCTCAGAGGACATGGCAGAACTCGAAAGCTATGGTGACATTCAGCAGAAGGTAAATCCTGGCTATGAAGTTTGATTTTCTGAGGTGAACATGGAGGCTATCGGGATTTCTTTCTGCATAGAAATGTGCTACGCCCGCATTACTAGTTAAGTAGTTCAATGAGGCCTACCGCAGTGATGAAGACAACTTTGGTGCTGTGTTGCACTTGTAAATACTACAAGGTGAGATTCTCTGCTTCTCTGTAATTTCTTTTACACGTCAATTTTTTCTTGTTTATTTGTCTATTATGCTAGACATTCATACATGATGATTTTGTTGAGAAATGTAAGGAACTACTAAACGTCGTTCCAAAACTACTTAAATCGTCCCTTCAAATGACATTTTTGCCCTTAACAATATATTTAATACCCATATCGTCCCGTATCTTTAAACAAGGTTTTAGACTTAGTTTTACTAACATTCCTAGTACCAACACCACGAAAATGTCTGACGAAGCACCTAGATCAGGCAAAGTAACGGAGGCAGATTTTTTTTTTCCGACTCGGGCGTCTGGCTAAGACGCCTCCACCATGGTACAGGCGTCTTAGCCAGACGCCTCCACGATGGTACAGGCGTCTTAGCCAGACGCCTTCACGATGGTATAGGCGTCTTAGCCAGACGTCCCGTTTTATTTTAATTTTTTTGTCAAATTAAAATTATACGGTGTGTTATCTCAAATTATTTGACGTTTCTTTGCAAGTTTTCGGTGGTAACCGGTCGGATTACAATGAGTTTTTTTGCAAGTGATAAAGATTCAAAAAATGTCCAGATCCAACATTTTTTAAGATGCCAAATCCCCCGGTGGTAAAACATCGTGACTTACAAAAATACCACATCGACAGGTCGTTCGGGGGTCTCGCTCCCCGGTGAGCGAACGAAATTTTTTGGATTTTGAAATTGTTGGATCTGAATTTTTTTGAATTTTCGGTGTACCGAAGGGGTATCGGTCATCCAAATGTAGTAATTATTAACTTATTAATTAATTTAACAATTATCTAAATTTATAATGAATTATCTTTTTAAAAAAATAATAAAAAATTACGCCAGATTAAAAATTATCTTGTTATTTTTTTATTAAAAAGATGTTAGATATTTTACCAGATTCGAGTACACTGGGGCGTCTGTTAGCTCATTACTGACCTCCAAAACATTATTTTTTATGATTATAAGAGGAAGATGAAGAGAGATGTGTGATAGGAGGGTAAAATATCGCGTTATAGCAGTAGAAATGAGAGAAGGGCAATTTGGTAATTTCAAGGGGCGATTTAAGTAATTTTGGGGCGATGTTTAGCAATTCAGGAAATGTATTCAGGAGTTGTGGTACATATATAAGGAACCATGATTGTTTATGCAATCTATTTGGGTTCGAGTTCTGAGAAAGTAGTTGTGTTAGTAATAGTAGGATGTTTATGAAGGTAAAGAGTATCTATTGTTGGATTATTGAGTTTGGGTTATGTTCATGAATAACTCAATTGAAGAAATCCAATGTTGAGATGAAGATGAGAACTTTTGTCCTATGTGTCATGTACTCACCTCACTTTTAGTCCCACATTGGTGAAACTAACAAAGTTGAAGGATGTTGATAAACATTATATTCACTTGACCATTTGTAGGTGGAAAGAGAGAATGAGAGAATTCTCTACACACACGGGCGCCCGCCTTATAGTTATAATCATCTCTTTGCATCATTGTTGTCTCTTTGCATTAAGTCGTAATTAGGCATCCTTTCTTTTAAATTTCTATATTTCCAAATAATTGTGGAATCATTTTTTTATTTGTTGTTATTGTACCCAATCATTTATCAGTATTAGATCTTTGTTAACTGTAAAATGCCTTCTTATGAGCTATTGTCCATTATAATCTTCAAATTTTGCAACCCCAAAAAGCATGAGAACCATCAATGATGAAGATTATAATCGTCAATGTTCAACAAGAAAATAATTTAAAGTTAACGAATATATGGATTCTAACAGATGATTAGTAAGAACAAAAAAAGAAAAGTAGTTGCACAACCAACTGCACAAACAAAAGTTAAAAACAGACAAACGTATGAATGAAAACATAAATGTAAGGAAACCAATATGTTACTTACCTTACAAGATTGTGGAATGATTAGATGTACAATACACAATTGCAACAGTGGCACTGTTTCAATTGTAATCACACGCGTAAGGAATTTGACACGAATATACAATTGAGATGTCGGTTTGATTTGGAGAGAGGCAAGTTTGAAGATTGTAAGATATAATTGGATAAATTAGTAGCGCAGAAATGAAGACAAAATGATACTTGTAAGAGAGAGGAAAAGTGCTTTTTTGCTATTTCAGGAGGCATGCGAACTTAAACAATCTAAGGATGAATTAACACTTAAGAGAATGGAGTTACAAAGTTTAGCGGACTTTAAAGTAAAAATATATTTAACCTATCAAGAGGGATGAGGTTGTGGGCTCATGAAAAGGGAATCTCGGCATAATAAATAAAACGAATGGTTCTGAACGTCAGTTGGTTACACCACCACGGGCGTCTCGGAATTTTTTGAGGCCCTGTGTGAAAATCAACAACGAGACTCCTAAATTTGAAAAAAATTATCCTCCTAGTTTAAATAATAAAAAATTTACTAACTTAATGCAATATTAATTGAATTTTTTTGTCCTCTTAGCAATATCTGAGACAAATTTATCAATGTTTAAGTGCTATTTATGTGTTAACACTAATTTTTTTTGCAACCCAATAAGGTCATGTACATTTTTTATTTTTTTTGAGGCCCCCTCAAAGTAAGACCCGGAATGAGGCCCGGAGCAGGAGCTCACCCTGCTCCTGCTATTGGGCCGGGCCTGTACACCAACCACTACAGTTCATTGTAATCCATTTTGGACTTTTCAAATAAAGTTGTTTAATGTAAAAATTATCATCTTCGATTTTTCAGACTATATAATTCCAACCACTGTCGGTTTTCTTTTTCCTTTGATTCAAAATTCTCCGAACTGTTAAATTGGAAGACTTTTTTTTCTTTATAAATTTCCAAGGTGTTAAGCGATTGGGCCATAGTATTGGACCTGGTAAGTGATAACTTGGATTGTTGTATCTTGGGAACAATTTTTTTTCCTGGATCGGTTGAGGAATCGACCATCATTAAACCTTGTGTTAGAACGGGTGGAATTTATTTGAGAACAATAATTTCATCATGTTTTCACTCCTGAACCATCTCCTTGCCTGAAGGTTGAAGCTATTTTATTTGCTTTTGTTTATCTTAATACAAAATAGAAGTCAAACGCATACCATTTTCTCAACACCTTCCGCATGGTTGGCTTCATATAAGATTTTGAATTTGGCATGGTTTTCCATCCCAAACTCCAACGGATAAGTCTTTATTCTCGGTGTTGGTGCTAGGCATCTCTCGCATTGTCTAGCATACCAGTTGTAACATCCTCGAACAACGGAATAATTTAAAATTTTAATAACACACAACAACAGAGGATATTACTCAAATAAGGAAAACAAGTGCACCAACATATATCATATATATATGTAAATCAAAATATTTCAAAAGTTGTGATTACATCAAAAGACTATACAACGAATATAGTAACCACCTGACCTCAATTGAGAAAAAGCTGGATCCGGTAGCGGTGCTCCTCTCCTCGGTCACCACCCCCTATCGCCGATCACGGCCGGAAAAGTAAACATGCAATAATGTCTGAGCTTCCAGAAGGAAACCCTGTATGCCAAACTCTACAATGCATGAAATGAAAGCACCATAGCATGCAATTCTACTAACAAGAAAAACATCTCAAACAGGTTGGGCTCCAGAGCTTTTTCACCCAACCCCAACACACACCACAGTCACGGGGCTCCAAGGTTTTTTCACCCAACCACCGCAACACACTCGTCGCCAAGCTGGGCTCCAGACATTTTTCAGTCAACCGCAGCTACCACGACACGACCAACGGCTCCAGGCCTTTTTCAGCCAACCCAAACGTCCAAGGGCTTCAAGCCTTTTTCAGTCAACCCTTAACACGCGGTCCCTGCTCAGGCTCCAGGCCTTTTTCAGACAACCTGAACGCACTACGAAGCTCCATGGCTTTTTCACCCAACCCCGCACAGACTAGCTAGGTTCCAGGGCTCTTTCACCCAACTGCAACTCTCACACAGTTACGGGGTTCCAGAGCTTTTTCACCCAACCACCGCAACACCACATTTTCTAAGCTGGGCTCCAGGGCTTTTTCACCCAACCCAAGCTCTCACACAAATTACGGGGCTCCAGGGCTTTTTCACCCAACCACCACAACACTCGTGTACCCTAGCACACTTGCCGGAAGAACATCGGCACCACGACTCGCCCCACACGGACGACCACAACAACCGCACCTCCATAGTGCAAAACTGGACACAAATGGTTGACCGAACCAAAAGTCCTGGTCGACCGAATCACGAAAACACAGGGCAATCGCCTCGACCGACACTCCCTCGGTCAACCGATTCCCACCAACTGCATCGTTCGGTCGAACCCAAATCAAGGGACGGTCGAACGTTTAGATGGTCAACTCCCAGGTTCAACGAACAAAACGACCAATCGGTCGAACGACAAATGGGTCTCGTTCGACCGAAAGTCACCAGGAACAATTCCCTCAATCTCCACAACGAATCCGGTCGAACCCCCGAGCACTCTCGGTCGACCGAATTCCACCAGGGAATTTCCCCACGCTCCACATCAAGTCCGGTCGACCGAAACCACCTTCGGTCGAACCGACTACTATTCCAACTTAAGTCACGGTCGGACGAAGTCATACAGGCGGTCGACCGTTTAGATGGTCAACGCCCTACCCGACCCATGACGGTGCACACAGTCGAACGACAAAGGGACCCCGTTCGATCGAAACCATCCAGGCTTGCCTCCAATGCATAATCGGTCGACCGCCCCAAGGGCATCGTTCGACCGTTGTGAGGCAGAACCTGAATTCTCTATACGACCGGTCGACCGTTTGCACCAACCGGTCGACCGATCAGGCAGTAAAATCTGCTGCACGTTTACTTGCGATGAGCCGGAAGGCCTACTGTCGACTTCCAAATACTCACACTACTTAAGTGAGCGAGTTGACATACCGGAAGGTTTGAAGAAACCTTTGAAGAACCACAACGGCGCCTCCACGAGCACGCCTCCCAAAATCACGATCTGTCGACGAACCTCGCGTCCGAACCACGATCAACACCACCTCGACGATCTACAACCACAACTCCACCTCCGGCACCCTCCACCAACCAACCACGACCACAGAAACCTGTTAGGTCGAGGGAGAGGGAGAACCAAACGTGCGGAAAGGGATGAATAAGCACACAACTCTACTCACCTCCAACTACCACCTTCGTCACTCCTCACTTCGTCGGAGATCACACACTCGTCGGAGCTCGACCTCTGAGAGAGAGAGAGAGAAACGTAAGGGAGAGAATGAGAGAGTCGTGAGAGGGAGAGAGAGAGAGATCACCCCTAAATATCTTCCACTCCTTCAATCCTCACCATCCATTCCCTCTCCAATCCATCTCCACCACTCATCTCATCTCCAATCCATCTCAACCCCTCATCCACCAACACTCCATCCCAGCCGTCCATCTCATCTCCTCCTAATTTTCACCTAAAACATCAATAAAACCCAATTAGGACTAGGATTAGGATCAGGATCCCACACCAGTCCCTGTTGTTTCTTTCAGTATGCAGTGACTAACTTTGATTTGGAAACCATCATCATTCATCAGGAATAGATACTTGATTGAAGTGCTCTTAGAGTTTGGAGGAAAAACTAATTGTCTCACATTTGTCCTGTTGCTTCTTTCAGTATCTCATTGACTAACCATCAAGTTAGTCTCAGTAACTAACTTTGATTTGGAAACCATCATCAGGAATAGATATCTGACTGAAGTGTTCTTAGAGTTGTGGAGCAAAAACTAATCTTTTGGCAGACGCTGGAAATTCTCACTTTCCAGTAACATTTTTACCGACAGAACATCAGAGCCGATTAGAAATTCTTTCATTATATTTTGGTAAGTGCGTGAACTACGAAGATAATCTAAGAAGATATTGGAAAATCTGTCAGACCAACCCATGCTTTGACAAACGTTATATGATACGTGCTCTAATCGAGCATAGCGATTGTTATTTTGGAGATTTTGGTTGGCTTGTGTTTGGAAAAAATTGGGGTTGCCATCCAGAATCAACTTGGAGAAGGTTTGAGAAAGGAAGAATCAAGTGTGTGGCCTACTGCTTTTGCAAGTGAATGGTTGTGGCTTTGGAATATATTCTTTGAGCACAATGAAGGGCATCTCATCAGGTCACGAGCACGATGAATGGATATCCTCTTTCAAGTTAGAAATCGATATGTATCCTTTGAGCACAATGTATTTGGCCAATTTCAGGTACACGAACATAATTGATTGAGTGTTGTGGGGTCTTTTGATTATGTGCTGCTGTACATTTGATTAACATAGTTCAGATTATTCGTAACTATTTTTGCAGGTCTGCATAGGGATTAGGTTCCAAACAGAATTTGTATGCAGCTCTGCATGAATGTATAAGTTCCAAACAGAAAAATCTTATACTGTCTGTCACTCCATTAAGCAATTTTCTTTTAAAAAATGCGAACATTGATTTTGGTCTTTTCATGCTGCAGCATATGGTAGCGCCATGGCGTTCACGACGGTACTGGAGATTGGAGAAAATATTTCTCGTGTTTTAACGTGTTTTGCTTGTAATTCTCGTCCGACTAGAAATACACTTTCGCAAACAAAAGATTGCTTTTTATGTCAATATTCATCGTGCAAGTAAGCTTATCAGATACCCACTGTGAAAGGAGAAATCAATGAACAGATTTCAGCGACAAATTTTTTTAGTCAATTTCATTTCTTTCAATCAAATATATGCATATTGTGTTTCACATTATTTTTCTTTTTCACCATAGTTCGAAAATGTGATGCCACAGCAAATGAATCCATGGTGTTTCTACCAACGAGTGTATTAGATATTCTAATGGGGCATAAAATACAAATCCCCATCAAATTTACGAAAAATACATATACATATTCGTAACCAAATAATTACGAATGCATGGTAATACTACATAAACAATCATGGAAATGTCTGCAATTATATAACCCACAAATTTAAAGGAGTATTTCGGAGGTGTTGTTCTTCTTTATGTTTATCCCGTTTAAATGTTCATCCCCAAAAAGGTGAAATAATTGAGGGAGCTAATAGTGACGAAAGCATAATTCCAAACATGTTACACGTCTCCACTACCTAACAAGCACGAGATAGTTAGATACGTTACATCCGACGACAAACATACAAGAATCTTATCTTGGTCGAAGTATTCCATGGTGATAAAAACGAAGCAATCTCTTTAATATATTTTTAAATCATTCATAAGATCATCCATATCCTTCATTTTTTTTCTCCTTCGGCTTCGTATATTTCCTAATTTTTTCACAACTTATTAGGAAACATCTAATCTTAGTTCAACTTTCAATTGTACCTTTGTGTCCTTGTTAGACCCATCTTAATCTCATGGCCAATAAGGGATCAAAGTATTGAACCGACTTAATCTGAAGATGAACTAATTTAACCTTTTGGCGGAATTAAAGTTGCATCAACGTGAGAATTATAAATAGATAGGAAAAAAGTTTACCGGTTTAGCTCGAAATAAGCTTAGCCCAAACCTTAACTAAAGTATAATTTAATGAATTTTTTTTGATCTAGACTTGAAAAATTCAGATTTTAGTTTAAGTCTTTGTTTGGCGACACACCATGTGTCAGCATCTAAGACCGCATAATTTGAAGTTGATTTGTTTTTATTTGTTCCGGCAACGTCTCGGGTGCATAAGTGAAAATCCAAGACGCCCAAAACCTAGCTCTAGTCCGCATCTTTTAGTTGCATTTTTTGCCCAAAAAGTACAAAGACGTCGTCCAGAAGCCGATGCTAATAAAAACTGTTTGGGTGAAACTACAATTATTTAAGACTGACACGTGGATATGCCAGGACAAGACTATACAACAACCGGTTCGGTTCGAACTGAATATGGTCTGGTTCAGTTCCCAATACTCAAAATTGGAAGAGGATCCCTGAACAATTCGCTTCGGTCCTATTTTAATTGGATTTTTTGTAAATTTGTTCATTTATATATTTAATGTGATTTTAAAATTTCCGTGATGTATCCTTATGTTTTTGATACCCAATTAACTAAAAAATGATTCTTATGTGACAAAATATTAATCACACTAATATTTGTTGATTTTTTTTACCATAAACCACAAATAAATAAATATTTTTTAACAAAAAAACTAATTAAAAAAATAATAATTGGAACAAATTAGGTCTAGCTTCCGATTTCGAAAATCAACTTGATCAGAGATTCTGGACGTTAGACACATGAGTACCAAACTGACCCTAGACACGTGAAAAACATTTACGAAAAATGATCAGAGATTCTGGACGTTACAGCAAAATGCCCCCAACATTTCTGTAAAATCGTCCGGCCGTGCTCCCGAAGTCTCTGTTGCAGTCCTGGTGAAGCGCACGGCGTCATCTCTCCCTCTTTCTCTCTTGCTTCCTTTCTTCGTGATCTCTTCTTCCCCTTCCGAATCCCTGAGATTTGGGAGAAAGGAGATTCAGAGAGAAAGAGAGGTAGGGTTTCAGGAGCATTCCACGATCCCCCGTCGCCATGTCCACCAACAAACCCTTCGGAGGTTACTCATCTTTTCCAACTTCTTTTCTTGTATTCTTAGTGGCTTAGGAGTGCTTTTGGTTGGACGAAGATGATGTTTGTTGTCTAGAGTTGGTGTTTGTCGTTCTGAGGGACGCGATTAGGGTTTGTGATAGAGATAGCTAAGAATTTGGAAGGGGCCTTTTGCAACTTTAATGTTGCATTTCTCTTATGTATTTTTTCATTAGTTTTGGTAATTTTTGTAATTTTCTCATCTTCTTCGAACTTTGTTGTTGCTCTGTAAGAACGAGAATAGAGAAGGCATCCAATTCCAACCCAAAACTAGAGTTTTCTCTTGTTCGTTGGAGTCGGAGACCCTCACACAATTGGGGTCCGATCCAGACTCTTATCTGTTTTTTTAATGCTGCATTTGGGATTCGGACACAACATCTAGTGTCCGACCACTAGAATCCGGCTAGAAGTCGTAGAGCATGTTTTGGATCGAAACTTCACCTCCAGTAAGAGGTCGCGGGGATACAAGTCTCCTTTTTTCCAATCCTCAAGTTGTGAGAAAATTCTCCGATGAGATCCAAGCTGGACAGTTACAAAGGACGGAAGAAGTTGCTGACCAATTTGCCCTCTTGATTTCTAAGGATTGAGGATCCGTTGTGGGAAAATGTTGGGTTTCTTTGAGAACTTTAGGGTTTCAGTTTCAACTTTCAGCACGAAAGGGATCATACATTTGCATTAGGAACCTTGCTTTTTTGAGAATATACGTTAGTTACAAAGTGGATGTCATGAGTGATTCTGGGTCGAAAACCTTGTTAGTTAATTGCCTACAAAAGATTTTGATCTCATAAATTTTATGAAAAAAATCCCATCACGTTAGCCGTGTTGTTTTTGTGTCAAATTGTATCTTATATGTCTTATATTTTCACATGTAAATGGTAATTGCTAACCTAGTCATTCTGTGTGTCAACTTGTGCTTAAATTGTGTTTTAATTTCATATTGTGTTGGAAATTGCTGAGTTTGTAATGAAAGTAGATGAAGGTCAAGCTATATAGTTGATTAGCTTAAATTTTTCTTAGATAATACTTAGCCACACAAGCTGCTTATTATTAATCTGTAGGTTAGTTAGTTCGGCAGCACAAAATTATTGCCTCCAACTAGTGGTGGTAATGTGAGTTCACTGGAGAAGATCCATTGGATGACTTCTTCTATTTATGACTTGAGGTATCCTGAATTTCTTATATTGATGCGTCATGAATTTCTGAAACTTCTGGTTCCTGCAATGTAGAATGTACAATTAGTTGTAAAAAAGGTTTAGTTGAAAATGAGTCGGTAGAGTGTTGTGGGGTATGTTAGTTTTACAGCTCAAGCTATTCAATTTTCCTACTACATCTAGAGCGTGATCCTATATTTTTTCCTAGTACATTGGAACTTGACAGGAAACTGTATATCTTCGGTTGCAACTATTTGGATTCAAGACCTATCCTCATTTTCTGGCATCAAAGTGCCTTTATTTGGAGTTGAAGTTCACAACATTTAGTTGTTTGGAGTTGTTAATCTGTAATATGTTAATTTTACATCACTTATTGTGTCATACTTCAGTGGGCAATATTTGTTAAGACTAAAAAGATTTGGATGAAGGACATGTTTCATCTCACAATGCCATCACCATCTACTTAAACCCTTGAAGTGTTATTGATTGGAGGATTTATCTTGTGGGGTTAGCTTCCTTTATTCTGAATCCAAATTGGCTTTGTAGATTTAAGGGCTTTACACCCCTAATCAAGTCCTTTGCGGTGCAGTGCCCCATCAAAGCTATTGAAGAGTGCCCCGTGTTTTTAGCTTAATACCAACCTTGTTTCTACTTTACACTCCAAGTGAATCCAGTTTGTGATCACCGGAATGTTTTCCTTTGACCCGTCAACTACCTATTCACTATCCCCAGGGTCTGTTGACAGCTCATATCGGCCAATGTGAGGTGAGATATTTGCACACATATGGGGGCTGCTAAGATCTGCCCAACCTTGTGGCTGACCAGTCAACTTCATCGAGGAAGTCCTGTGCATTATTTCCCCCCCTATCAATTGCTATTTTTGTTCTTTTTTAAGACAATACTTGGACCCATCTACTTTTGAGACAATATAAGTCGGTACAAGGGCTGAATTTTTGCTTTGAATATGGGGAATTTTGATTGCCGTTGTCCGTTGTGTTTAATCCCGCATTTCGTAGCCAGGCTTTTCCCTCCATTTTTGGGTTTGATTCCTCTCCTGGCATTTTGGTTATCTTTTTCATTTTTTTCTGTCATCTCGTATCCCTCTTCTGCTATCTATTAATGATAAAAGAAACAAAATTGGATCCATTTGAAGGATAGTTTTTGTATTTAAAAAAAGACACATTTCTGTAGTTACTTAACACTATTTTTCAGGTTCCTACTCTTGTAGAGATATCATGAACTTTATGGTATCAAAGAGTGTGAAATTCTAGCGTGAAATTATCGTGAAAGAGGAGTATAAATCGGGTTTCTCGAATGAGTTTTAAATTTTATTTGACAGCCACAGGTACAAATTTCTGTTACAGGTGTTGCAGAATGCTATGCATTTAAAAGCCGTTTGCAAGAGTATGCGCAGAAAGTGGGTATCACCACTCCAACATATCATACTGTGAAAGATGGGCCTTCCCATGAGCCTGTTTTCCAGTCTACTGTGATTGTGGACAATGTAACTTATTCTTCTCTTCCGGGCTTTTATAATCGAAAAGCAGCAGAACAGTCGGCAGCTGAGATTGCACTCCTTGAATTACATAAATCTGGCCAGAGAACAGATTGCATCCCTGTGCTTGTAAGTGATCTTCTCTTTCAAATATTTATATGATTATGTTATGAGGTGTTGTGTGGTGTCAGGTGTACTCGTTAACTTCAGTTAATTGGTAAAATCACGTGGATCTTTCCACTTTAGCCTGATTTCTTTAATTTGGACTATTGTTCCCAGGCAAACTATTTTTCATAGATTATAGTTTCTATAATTTAAGCCTGGGGTAGTATCAGGAAACATGTCATACAGAGATATTGAACAAATAATCTATTTACTTAGAGATGTTTTTGACAAATTGTTATAGCTTAAGGTAAATTTCCTGATAAGATACTGACGATTAAGCCCTACAATCTGCATGCATACCATTTTAGTATGGCAGTAATTGTAGAATTTATCTTGATGGTTCCAAAATACATTTTACTGGGCTGCTCACCTTGAGACGCAATTCTCCTTAGTGACCATGAAAGCCTTTACCTCAGGTTTTTGACTTTTAAAAAGTTCAAAAATTGCACTGAAAATTTAAGTTCATTGTGTTGGTGATAGTGGTACATAGGCAATAGAAAACAATACAATGTCCTCGTTGGAAGCACTCAGAGAAGTTGGAAGTTGTGTTGAAGGATGGAGTAGCTTGTAATATTTTCAGAAGATCGTAACAAACTTTTACAGGAACTGGGTTTACATCCTTTTGTCATGCTGAGATATAGGTTTATTGATTTAGTTCTATCTCTTTATGACACATTTGACTCATCTACTCCACTTTACAGCCAAGTATGATTCCATGCTTCTCATTGTTTGGGAGAATGGCTCCTTTGACTGTCTCAGTCAGATTAGTTTTTTAGTCTTCATGGGAAATGTTATGTTAAAAAGTTCCCGGGGGCGAAGCAGTGGGGGTACATCGTACTTTTTTAGTAGCTCGGATTTTAGAATGTACTACTTAACTACTTATTTACTGTTCTACAAGCGTTCTCCATTATCCATGAAGCCATTGGTCAATTTCAACGATTTCTTATTTCTTTTGTTCTTAGCAATTTTCAATAAGTCATGTGTGACAATGACATGGTTATGAGAGAAAAAACAGTTTTTTGGTTCTTTATGTAAATTGTTAAGGAATTCCTTTTAGCCTTTTATATTGGGAATGATTGAAGTCCTGCTTTAATGGCCGTATTCATATGTTTTCAGCACGAAACGGGCTTATGCAAGAATTTGCTCCAAGAGTATGCTCAGAAGATGAACTATGCTATACCTTCTTATATATGTAACACATTTCCCTTAACCAAAACTCCATTCTCTTGCACCGTGGAGATAGGCGACATACGATACATCGGAGCTTCTGCAAAAACAAAGAAGGAAGCTGAAATTAAAGCAGCGAGAACAGCTCTCTTGGCGATCCAGTCATGTGCCTGTACAGTGGAATCTATTATCCTTTTTGTCCTTTGCTTCATAAAGTTTCTATTCTGACTTCTTTTCTGCAGGTGGGAATGGATTTAATGGAGCAAATGGTGTTACATCGCCCACAGTCCTTCCAGGCAAGAAGAAGGGGAGGGAACCAGATGTGCAAGCTGAAACCCCAAAGCATATTAAAGCCAAGAAGGCATTTATAAAGAAAAGGGGGCGTAAAGGGAGATTCTCCAGAAAAAGGAATGAAGTGCCAAAAATAAATGAAAATTTGGAAGTTCAAAATGGAGAAGATAAATTTAGGAGCAGTGATGTTAACTCGCTGTCTGCGGATGATAATCTTCAACGAGGGGAAGTAGAAGTACCAAAAGTTCACATCGATGAGAATTCAGGCATAGGAGGTGGGTCTGCAGACCCTAAACCAAATGGAGAAGTTCAAAGCAACGGTGTTAACTTGCTGGTTACAGCTAATAATTGTCAACAAGTGGGAGTAGAACAGTTGGAAATTCACTTTAATGGGAGTTCAGTTGACACTATAGAAGGTGTATCAGCAAACCATTGCTGCGAAATGATGATTGTGATGTCAGACCAATATCTCCAAAACGAGGAACAGATGAATGCATATAATGCCGGAAGCAACAACGAATGTTCTGGTCTAAAGGAAACAAAAATCATGGAAGTTAATTGTGGTTTCGAGTCAGAGTCTGTTCATGGAACTGTTTTGTCTGCTCCACAACACGAGCTAGAATATCACAAGCTTAGAGACTTGCCAATGATAAATGCTAATCATTCTCGTGTAAACCCGGTAGATGCAAATGGTGTTTCACCTGTTCCAAATGATCCAGTGGATACGGATAGTTGTTACAGGCAATTCCAAACTTGAGCCTTGAGTTGTAAGTGCATTTCATGAGCGGGGAGGAAGTTTGGGCAACCATTTTGCTGAAAATTAGGTCATAATTAGGGGCCCTGGCTAAATTATAGGTTGGGTTAATAGTTTGTAGGCAGTGTATCATTATTTGGATGTCCATTCCGCTGTAATCATCCTTCCTGCGGCGCAATCCTCGGAGACTTGCCATATTTAAATGGTTTTGAACTTCTAAATTTATCAATTATACACTACTTATGAACTCAAATTTCTGATTGGCAGTAGAACGTATTTTGTATATGCAGGCGAACTTGCAGGTCTCTCGTTAATTTTTATAGTTATTTCAGCACAACGGTGTTCATGATTTTGATTTTATTTTATTTAGTACACGATGCATATCTAAGTCTTATTGGTCTCTTATAAATTGAACAATAAGTAGTGGTTGGAACAGTAGAGAAGGGATAAGAAGAGAGAAGAATAAGAGGGACTTTTCAGATGTTATCATGGTTTTTAGTAACATTCAAGAAAATAACTATAATGGGATGATATTTTAGGAAGTATGGTATTTTCAACTAACACTTGCAAAAATCTTAAAATAAATTTTATTATAGCTTGTACTATTATTATTTTTCAGATATTTCAGAAAAAAACTTTGAACTTGTTGATCGTATGTTATAAAAAATATGGAAATAAATATGATATTATCATCCATCTCTTGCGTTATTAATCATACATTCCTTACCTTGTGGCTTGTGTTGACGAATCATACATTGGATACGTTGGGTGTGCTGACGTTTGAGTCTTAGCACACCGAGACTTGAAGTTCGTAGAAAAAATATTTTACTCCAAACGCACGTCTGATTCTAAAGGTGAAAATATACTCAGATGCCAAATGTCAGATTGGGTGAGCATGTCGTGAATCTTCAATTTCATGTCATTGGTTAATTACAATTTGCCTCCTGAACTATGCATTGATATCACTTTCTCCCTTTAAGTTTCAAAGTTTACAGTTAACCCCCCTGAACTTTAATTTTGTAACATTTTGTCCCATTGAACTTCAAAAACTCATTATTTAACACACAATCGACGTTTTTTTTCCTAATTTTTTTGTTGTATCCATAATACACTCTTAAACCTATATTTAAGTGAAAGTTTGGATCAAAACGGAGGTCGGATATGGTTGGAATTTGGGTCGGATTGAGTGTCAATCTGACCCAAATTCCAATAATATCCGACATCCGTTTTGATCCAAACTTTCACGTAAATATAGGTTTAGGAGTGTATTAGGGATACAACAAAAAAAATTAGGATAAACAAACGTCAAATGTGTGTTAAATAATGAGTTTTTGAATTTCAAGGGGGCAAAGTGTTACAAAATTAAAATTCAGGGGATGTAACTGTTAACTTTGAAACTTCAGGAGGGCAAGTGATACAAAGTCATAGTTCAGGGGGGCAAACTGTAATTAACCATTTTCAACTTCAACTCTGGATGCTATTTTTATTGTTTATGTGCACACTCTGACGTCTAGGGTGGGAATGCAAATTTTCCACCCAGACTCAGACGCAAGAGGGTCTACCATACGGACCAATCGAATGACTGCAATCCTAGACATTTAAATCAGTTAGTTAGATGGATCAAATATTATTTAGACCACTTTCATCGCTAATCAGACGCCCGACCCGACCCGACCCGACCCGACAACATTCTCAAAATCCAAGGTCTCGCGAGGGTGGACAAAATAAAATCACAAACCCAACAAGTCCGGGGTTATATATGCAACAACCCACGCTAACCCTTGATCGTCTTGAACTCCTCTTGTTCCATCGACCTCGTCTGGGCGCAAGAGTGAGGAGCAAGAGATGGATCCGCTGCTCACAGAGGTGTCGCAGATTTTCGCCCGACTCAAGGCGGCTCTCACGAGGAGGGACTACGATACCTGCGACAATTTGCTCTCCCAGCTCAAGGTATCGCGATCCGTTCTTCTCCTCCCGAAATTAGGGTTAGAGTTCCGGATCTCTCGTGTGGTCCGATTGTAGGAGAGAAAGTTGAGTTTTGAGGTTCTAGGGTTTCGAGAGAGCGATTCGGTGGGATTTTAGGGTTTTTACTTGCTTTTGCTTGGATTTGAGGATTTGATTTGGTGGAGATTTGTAGATTGTAGGTGTGAACGTGGTTTGGATGCGTATGAGATCTAGTGTGGAACGGTGTAGTGCTCGTGCTGTTTTTTTTTTGTTCAGTCTCGATTGGAATTGTTTTGGTTGAAATTTGTGAGGTTTGGGGTTTATATTGTAGGTGTGGAGTGAAACTGTCTATGGTTGTGTAGAACATGTATGTAGAGTTTTTGTAAGGGTAATCTGTTTGCTTATTGTTGTTTTTGTTTGGTTTTGTGTGGAGATTCTGTAGACTTGTTCGTGTTTAAGTTATTCACTTGCTTTTAGTTAGAATTCTGTTTGATGCTTATGAGATTTGGGGATTATATGTGTGTATAAGCTTTAAAAGCGTGTTGGTTTTACTAGAGATCGGTGTGATGTTAATGTTTAGGTTTTGGATATGTTTTTATGTCAATGTTTATTTTGAACTCTTGATGGTGCACTTTGAATTTGTGATGTATGGTTTGATGATGATATGGGTTGGTGTTAATTATCAATTACGATAAGGATGGACAAGGGTGTTCTGCAGAGTTTGTACGAATGTGTCTTTTTAGCTTATTTGTGGTTGATGACTGGAAACTACTAGTGTGGGTCCTATTTTTGGAAACTAATATAGTTTTGTAGAGCATAATATTGCATCACGACAACTTCTCTTTTGCTTTTCATTAAAAATATTATTACTTGAATGGTGGATTGTGCTGATCTTTTTCAATGATAACGTGGAATGTAGTTTTTTTGCGTATGAAAATCAGTTTGGCCCAAGTTATGAAAGGAAATATGTTTGTTAGTTATTAAGTGTTATCTGATTCTGGTGGATGTGGGATTTGTGTGTACTCGGGCTTTGTTGGGGCTGTTGTGCTGGAAGAAGTGATAATGATTGGGGATAATATGCTTTTTTTGGAAGCGTCGAGTTTGGCAGAGAACGATGCGGTGTTATCAAGTTTTCAGGTGGCCTGTTATGGAAAAACATTGGTAATTCAGTGGTGAATTGTACTGATACACTTTGAATAGGAGTTAGGGATTGTACTGTTCAGAAAAAAGGAGTTTGAGATTGTTGCACAGAACATGATGTTTTGTACTTTTGTTCAAGCTATTGGGAAAAAAATGTTTGGCAGCTTAGGTTGTAAAAGTGCTTTTTAGCATCCATTCCTCCAAGTTTGGGGACCTTCTAACCTGAAAAGGTTATGACAAGATATCTTATTTGACCTCTGTTTAAGATGTAGTTGTGAACGTAATGGAATAGCTGAGGTTTCGAACAAGCAATAGGTGATTATACCTTTCCCTTTAACCTCAGCACTTCCTATGTGAAATTAAGGATCTACCTTTTATATATTAGATCATTAGTTCAGTCTAAATGTTAATCTGTGTAATCGATTAGGGTCAATTTTTTCTCCTTGGGTGCTCATTAGTACTTGCATATCATGCACGTATAGAGACTTTATTTGTGCCTCAACCTTGACTGTTAGATTTAAGCTGGACTGGTGGCTGTGTGATGGGAGTACAACTCATGGGTCATGTGACTCATATTGTTTACTTGTTTACAGGTTCTCTTGACTAAATTTCCAAGTCTCCCGCCATCATTCCAGAACTCACCTAATGCTGTCCAGGAACTATCAATCGCAAGTAAGCTTTTAATATTATCAGCCTTTGTACCTCTGTTTTACTAGGAATGCAAATGTTTGATGTTTCGATGCTTCATTTTTAGATTTTCCATTTGTCACAGCTTGCAAATAAAAATATGAATCGATTAATATTTTTTTAAAGCTTGTTTCTTTATGCCTCCTGGCCATCTGAAGTCTGCGTACTAATGTATTGTAGATTATTGTTATCTCTTTTACACACATGAAATACTAAATTATAGATTTGGATGGCATTGCCATTGTGAGATGGTCCTTTACTGTTGGAATTCTTGCTAATTTACTGTTACTTTCACCAGTTTTTACACCTGGTAAGATGATAGAAAAAGAACCCCTGGTTGCACAATCATACATGCATCTAATTTCCCCCCTGAGCTTTTGGTTATTTTGTGTGTTTTTGTTGAAGTGGGTCAACATGCTGCTATACTTCTAATTTTCGCTGTTATTCTTTCTGCTTTGTAATTAACTGCCTGACCCAAATATCGACCTATTGGTGTACAAATGTTAGAAAAAACTGGTAATAGTAATGGAGCTTTTTGTGTACAGATATTAGAAAAACTGTAATAATAGGAAGGGAAGGATGATGTGATTAAGTACCAAGTAGTGGGAGTTTGATGGGTTTGCTTTTATTTAGGACAAGAATATTATTATTTAAAGAACTTGGATACTACCCACTTTTCTGCAGGTTGTGGTATATGTTTTGTTTCTGGTGTGTGATTGGCTATACGTGTTTTTATTTTCCAGGGGAAATTTTTGAGCATGCTGTTCTATTGAGCGTGAAAATCGAAGATCAGGATGCTTTTGAGAGGGATTTCTTTCAACTGAAACCTTATTATACAGATACAAGGTACCCATCATCTTTTAGTTGGCGTAAAATGCTTGCTTTGCCAGATTTCATAAATTCGACTATAACTCCATATGAGGTTGTCCTCAATGTAGTGTAACATAGAATAGAAGTACTGCTGGTTTCAAAATAGCCATGAAATTATCAGGCACATTTTGATTGGCTTAGGTTCTCTGGTTTAGAACTTCAGGTTCATGAAATTCAGGTGCTACGTGTATTGATAAACAATTATCTCATTTTTATGTAAATTTGGTCGGGAAGCACCATAATACAATTCGCTAAGACTTGGCATGATGTTCTTCACTTCTTCAGTGTTGCTAATTTCTTTTTTTGCATTTTCTGGTAGTGGTGTCATTCCTCCGTCTCCACAAGAATATCCAATATTGGGTCTCAATCTTCTGAGGCTTCTTGTTCAAAATAGAATAGCCGAATTTCACACTGAGCTGGAGCTACTTCCCGCACATGCGCTGGAGAATCCCTGTATCAAGCATGCTGTGGAGCTAGAACAATCTTTCATGGAGGGAGCTTACAACAGGGTCTTAAGTGCCAGACAGACTGTGCCACACGAGACCTATGTTTATTTCATGGATCTTCTGGCAAAAACAGTCAGGTATTGCTGTTTTTCAAGTTTCTTTCCAAAGTTTTGTAGTGTAGGTTGTTAAGGTTGGGGTTTTCCATGCTTGATGCACGCTGCAGAGATGAAATAGCTGGTTGCAGTGAAAAAGCATATGATTATTTAACAACGGCAGATGCAAAGAAAATGTTGATGTTCTCTTCTGACCAAGAGCTCTCTGACTATATTGTAGAGGTATGAATTGCTGTCTCTAAATTTTTTTAATTCTTACTGGCATATTTATTCCTCCAAAGATTTTTTACCATATGGACGTGTTCTCTGCCCCGTTCACTTGCATTTCGGGTTCTTTTTTTTGGTTCTTCCAAATTCCATTGCTTTTCGTTGTCACGAATAATTTTTCTTTTGAGGTCTATAATTCATTTTCCACATCCATGTTTTTCAGGAGCACCCTGAGTGGGAGATAAAGGACGGCTGTGTGTTCTTCCAGAAGGCCAAGGAATCTGCGCCTTGCAAGGAAATACCATCACTTCAGCTAATTAATCAGACCCTGAGTTATGCCAGAGAGTTGGAGCGCATAGTCTAGAGTTCAAGCATTGAACTTGAATCAGTCTCCCAAACTTTCGGCTTCTCAGAGAACATTCCTTAAATTCTGTGTCATTTGCTAGAGAACATGAATCAGTCTCCCAAACTGTTGTTTTTTCAGAACACACCCCTTAGAATGTTATCTCAGATACGTTGTGGCATTTAATGTTTAAGGTGGCTGTTGAAATATTATTTGGTGGAATTTAGATTTTATATTTGATCTTCATCCCATGCAAGAGCATTATTTGCGTGATGTTAATGGTGTACACCTTTTTTGTTTCCTCGTGATGTTCTATTGTTCTCGATATTTCCTTCCGACTTCCTTGCATCCTCACTAGTCACTGGTTAGAAACGCAGGTTTATTTAACTCTTTGCTTAGTGAGTTTTCTGTCTTCCTGTTTTGACGTTTTCATGTTTGTCGTTTAGTAACTAGAAATTAGTAGAATTCGAGCGTGTTAGTGTGGAATCAGTATCATATCGACTCAGGAACGTAGTACACAACTTAGCAATTTTTTTGTGATTCCGGGCTCAAAATTCGACAGCTGATCAAGTAAAATAAGTCGATACTTAGACTACATCGACGTCGTAGTGTCCTAATAATCTAACGTAATTTTCCGTAGCAAAAGTCTTATTATGATCTTCCATGTTAACTAAATGAGTGGGAAGAGATACACCAGTAAACAACGTTAGTCACGTAAATCTTGTATACAAGCAGGCAACTGTTTTCAGTGTGAAAAAACAGGGATCTAACGTCACAGGTCGCACCGCAAAATATTTCCGTCTCTTAAATATCCTCTCGGTGTGAAGGAATTTATTCTGATTTTTAAGCAGCTAACAAAATCATAAACATAAACACGTCTTCAGTCCTTCCCTTTCGTTTTGAATTTCATGGGATGATTATGGTACCACCCAAACCCATCACCACGTCGACCCTGCTCTGGTACTCACTTTTCTTCACGAGATCACCCCAACAGAACCCAAGCGCTACTAATTGACATCCTCAAAGAACACAACGATTGATGACGACAAGAGGTTACTCGAAATGGGCGAGCTCAACACATTCCTACTGAATCCACTCTCTTATCTGCTGTCACATAGACCAGAGAAAGAAACTATCTCAAAACACACAAGAAGACGTTCCTTCAAACTCCTCTCCCCCATCACAACATCAAACACTTCAAGTAAAACCAGTAAGTACTTGGATTTCAAATTAAAATTCACTTTGTCCATTGCAATCATAAATTCATAATTGGCGACACTCGCACACACTAGTGACACTACTACTCGGATACGGAGTTGGTATTGGACTAAAAAATCAGCGTCTCAAAACCCTTGTCCACATAACCCCATCTCAACACACAAACACCAAAAAACCAAGAACAGCAACCAGTTGAAATTAAAGATGGAATCAGGCTGGAATCATAATTGACAAGTTAAGAATACTCTCTATCAAACATAACACCACAACATCCCCCTGAAAAGAAACCACCTCATCCTACAAACTCTTCTTTCCTCATCAAAACACCAATCTCTTCACATCAAATCCCTCAAACAAGAAGGCAACAACTCTTCTATTTTGAATCGGAGTTACAATTCAATATAAAACTGGACTCACAATCAGCTTTTCTATTGACACCGGAACCTCGACCGACTCCCACTTAATGTAAGGAACACGAAAGCCAGGGCGGAAGACCTTACCCAGGATTCCAATCGCAGGCGGAATGCAAATTCGCTTGCGCCCCGACTGCCCACGCTGACTACTCGGATATGGAGTTACAATTTGATTTAGAATTCGAGTCATCAAAGCCATCAAGCCTCCTCAATCCCTCCTCCGCCCTCTCCACGATCCCCCGATCAGCAACCCGCCTCGCCCTCTCGAACACCTCCCTCGCCTCCGTCCTCCGCCCGACCGCCTCATACGCCTCGGCAAGCAAGCACATCCCCTTCCCATTCCCGGGAGTCAACCCAACCGCCTCCTCCAATTCCCCCACCTTCCTCCTCCTCCTCATCTCCGCCCTCCTCACCATCGCGTCCCCTCTCTCTCTCTCCCCTAACGACCTCACCGCCGGTGGGCACAGAGCGGAGTCCAGGCATCTTATGGCCGCCGACCGGCGCCCGAGGCGGTCGAGCGCGATGGACTTGAGGATCAGCGGGGCCGCGTCGCGGGGGTCGAGGGACGCGGCGAGGGTGGCGTGGTGGAGCGCTGAGTGGATTTGGGACGAGGAGGGGTTGGGGCCGGAGAGGAGGTCGGCGCCGAGGAGGAAGTGGCGGCGGGATTGGAGGGTGGTGGTGGAGCGGCGGCGGAGGTGGGAGGTGAAGGTGCGGGGGAGGCGGTGGAGGAGGAAGCCGAGGAGGAGGGTTGAGAGGAGGATTAGGGCTTGGATTACGGTTTCGGTTGGGACCCACATCGTCGGAGACTTGGAGGAAGGAGAAGATGAAGCTCTAACTCTACAGGTGAGTAGATCGATTGAAGTCGATTTTTTTGGGTGTGTTATCACCGTAATTTTTTTAAATAATAATAATTTTAAAAAAAAATCGAAAACTAATAAAAAAAATTTAAATCTACGCAGATCGCGGCTCGAACCGCGATCCACTCAACTACGGATCGCAGATCGGATCCGCGATCCGTCTGGGTTTTTTAACAATTTTTTTTTGAATTCAGTTAACTAGTTTTTGAGTTTTCAGATTAAGTATTCAATTAATTTTTGAGTTTTCAGATTAAGTTTTTAGTTAAAATCAGTTAATCTCAACTAGTGTTTATTATCTTCTCGGGTTCGCACGACACTGATCTTCTAGTTTTTCTTCCATTCGGAGCTCGCACAACACTTATTTCCCAGCTTATCTTTGACTCAGGTAAATTTTACACAAATTTTTGACTTAAGAATATTTTAAATTAAGATTTAATTTCTTTGTTAAATTTAAATTATTTGGAATTGTTTTGTTATTTTCTATTATATTTAATTTTAAATATTAGTTGTATTTATGTATCTGTTTATAATTAAATTAAATGTATATACATTTAAAATTTGTATAACGTACATTTACGAAATTTATTATATAATATAAGTATTTCGAATAGTTATTTATTATTTTCTGTTAAATTATAATTTAAATATTAGTTGTATTTATGTGTTAAATTGTTATAGCTTTCATTATTTCTATAACATGCAATTTGTCATGAAATGTACGAGTAAATTATTTTTTTAATTATTATAATTAATTCTGTTTTTATTTTCATGAACAGTTGTTTTGACAAAATGAGTCATTTAAGTAGAAGTCGCTCTGTACAAAACGAACGTGAGTATAATGATGCAGTGGATAGATAGTCTATTTCCCCACTTCTCGGAATACCAAACTGCATGTTCGGAGTCAATGATATTTACACAAATGTAAATACAAAAAAAACATATTGTGTTAATTTTCTAAATATTTAAATCACATTTTTTAATTGATGTATTTTTCACAATATATTTGAATATATTATAGTCGGGGCTGTTTTGGAATGTCATGCACATCGTCCAGTAATTCCTTTCCACGATTGTTTTAGTCAAGCACTCAAAAATTTGGGATTATATCAACTTGCCCAAATAAAACATACAATGACAGACAATAGATTGATTACTGCACTTGTAGAGCGTTGACGTCCTGAGACTCACACTTTCCACTTACCGGTTGGGGAGGTTGGATTAACATTGCAGGATGTTAGCTGTTTGTGGGGTCTACCTATCAGTGGTATTCCAATAATCGGGCACAGTGATCGAGACAGTCGTGAGTTAATTAGAAATTCCTTTGGGATTGATATAAACGCCGAGATTATGAAAAAAGGTAAAAGAACGGTAGGAGGAGATGAGCCACAAATGTTCAAAGAGTCCGGATTTAGCATCAGTTTGCAATGGTTGCGGGTAAATTACGGGAATCTGCCAGAATTTCCCACAGATGAAGAAGTTGCACAATATACACGGGCTTTCATGTTAGATTTGTTTGGATCCATGATTTTCTCTGATAGCTCTGGGACAGGTGTTCCAGTTATGTATTTGAGGTTTTTTAGGTGTTGGACAAGCCGATAGTATACAATTGGGGTGCGGCCGTGCTTTCATGTTTATATCGCAACTTGTCTATTTCATGTCAAACTGGAAAAAGGAACATTGGTGGTGCATTGTTACTTCTTCAACACTGGTCTTGGACTCGGTTTCCCGTAGCCCAGCCGAGACACGTTGGTCATGCTGAGTGTTTAGGTGGAGAAGACCTAGACTCGCGACCTCCATTTGCTATTAAGTGGCAATACCCACAGACTTATGAGGTTAGTGCCGCACATAATTGTCTTACACATTACAGAAATGAATTTGAATGTATGTTGGATGAGCATGTAAACTGGCAGCCCTATTATGAAAGTATGATGTTGCTTCCTGGCCGGGTATTTACTACTGATGTTGCATATTGGCTTGCGAGAGTGTCTTTAATTCATTTCTGGATGATTTCATGGCATTATCCAAAAAGAACTATGAGACAATTTGGATTTTATCAGACGACGCCACCGCCAGAACCTCATCCGTGGACAGAACTCAAAAGACTTGATAAGATAGTACATGCGGCCCGACAGAGAGATGATTGGTCAGCGAAGCATCAAATTTACATACGAATGTGGGACATACCGTATATTCTTCACGAAGGTCGACCATATGATCCGAGAGAAAATAGAGTTCTGTTTGGAAAGGCCGTTGCCACCCCCACGTGATTCTATCGAGGACTTAGGTTACGTTCCTGGTGGACCACATATTCGACGTATGGTATGTTTTTTGAACGACTTTGACGATTATTGTTTGTTGTGTTTTACTATCTAATTTTCAAACTACAATTGCAGGGCTTACGTAGTATTCAACGGGCTAAATTTGTTATCAAGCAGCTGTACAAACGTAGAACTAAGGGACTGTGTAAAATGTTGCTGAAGAGTCACCAACTCGATGCTGTCGATTGCGATCAGGTGCACGAATTTGAAAGAGTACTGTGAGATGCTGGATTACCTGCAGATGTGGAGTCGATTTCTGAAGATGATGATGGTAATAATGAGATTCGCGATGACTGTCATGTACCTAGAGTTGCAGATCAAACAACATATAGTTTTAGGCTATCCAATGCATCATACGATGATTTTGTCCCAGATTCATCGCAGTTTAGAGGTTCATATACATACGATGACATTGGCGCAGGACCGTCGCAGCCAACCTAGTTTGGATATTCTCAAACATATGGTGACATTGGAGCAGGACCATCGCTGCCAACCCAGTTTGGATATTCTGAAACATATGGTGACATTGGCGCAGGACCATCGCAGCCAACGCAGTTGGGGCTTTCCCAGATTCCCGAAGATTATCCAACTTATCAGACACCTGGTACTAATTATGATACCCCTCAGTTGCCGCAAACAGACTTCGGGACTTTGTTCGATGGTATATTTAGCCCATTAACTGACCAAGGATACACTTGTGAATTAAATCCTGTACCTTCTATAATTTACGAGACTCAGTCACCTTATTTGCCTGTTCAAAATCAGTCACCCTTTCGACCTGTTGAGACTCAACCCCATTCTGAGTTGGTTCCATACGGTTTCTCTGATAATCAAGAAGAATCAGTGCATGTTGCGACTCCAGTCGGTCGAGGGTGCCGACGCAAGATGAAGACAAAGATTTTCACTCCCACGTAGTAGTTCATATTGTAATTCAGTTGTACTCGCAGTTGTACTTTAAGATCTTATGATTTTGTTTTGTCATCTTAATTGATATGGTTTGACTTATAAATAAGACATTATAAACATTACAACACATTCAACAATATAACACATTCAACATTACAATACATTCAACAGTACAATACATTAAACATTACAATACATTCAACATTACAATATATTAACCGAACGCTTACATTACAATACATTACAATATATTACTATACATTCAACCTTCCCTTACATTGCAACGATCGCTTGGGTGATTAATCGAACCACAACCTGTACAATGACCCGGACCTATCCTTCCTTCCATGACATCCATTGTCATCGGTAAACGTTTTGACCTTCTCCTTCCTTTCTTGACGAGAGTTCGATCAGGTATTATTTTGTCTCCCATATATTCAGGCCAATCCTCTTCCTTCCCGTACACATCGAAGTGACCCTCCCATGTGTGCACTAGAGAGTTGACACTGTAGTACGAATGTGTATATTCATTGGCATTGTAGTTACGTGCGGCACACACTGCCAAAACATGACTGCAAGCGATACCTGTATTTTGTAGTCCCCGACACTTACACTTCGGTCTGGTGTCGTCACGTAGAATCACCTTGTAACTACGATCCCTCCTACCTCCAGTTCTGCTCACTCTTTCATGTTTGGATATGACCTCATATACTCCTGTATCGAAATCAGTTATTTTCACCTCATGTTGACATGCAACTGCTGCAGATTTTTCCAATATTTGTGTAACCCTCTCGGAAAATATGTGTCCTCTTTGTGCCAACACACGTGCATGTTGTCTTCTGTTGTTGAACCACTCCAACAGTTTATAGTTGTTAGGATCTATGGCCCTCTAATCGATAGAAAAATGCGGAATTAAAAATACTAATCGAAGGATTAAGGAAGAGACAATTGCAAACCACAAATTTGTCGACACCGGAGTTTAGAGAGGTTCGGCACCCACACCCGGGTCCTAGTCCTCCTCGCAAGCCTCGCTCGATCCCCCGAGCCTCGCTTACGGTTCCACTAACCGATCTCCGTTCCGGGCCGAGACCAACGCCGTTTACAACACCGAGCCTCGCAAACAACCTCACCTCGCTCGTGTCTCCTCTCACAACCCGAGAGGGAGCTTCCTCGAAGCTTTACAACTTGGTGATTCTTGAATAAGGAATTGGAATCACAATCTAACTAACACTCTATACTTGAGCACACTTGGATATGATATGGAATTGGATATGCAAGTGGTGAAGTTTAGGCTTGAGTGTTGTGGATTGAGAGCTTGAAGATGGAGAGGATTTGGCTTTGAGTATAGGATAGATAGGAAGTGTTCAAGAAGTCCAAAGCAACCAAATGAGGTCCTATTTATAAGCCTTCAAGCTCATCTAGCCGTTTTGGAGTTGGTGGGGAATGGACCAATGAGAAAGAAAGATATGACTTAAGCTCGGCCAGAAATCGAGACAGATTCGGTCGACCGTTATCCACACGGTAGTCCGAAACATTGGTCTGAACAAAGAACTCGGTTGATCGATTATGTATCGGATCACCGTTCACCAACCTCCAGTAGCTTTTATCTATTTAGCCCTAATTAAATTCGGTTCACCGAAGTCCATTCGGTTCACCGTACCAAGGTGGACAGTAGAATTGATTGGGCTCTGCTCTACTCAAGTTCGGTTGACCGTTTATACTTCGGTATACCGAAGTAGCGCGGGAATTGCGCTGACAAAGCGTGGGAGATGGTTTACCGATAACGGTCAAGTTAAATAGCCGTTGGTCTCCTAAAGCAATATGATTCGGTTGACCGAATGAAGTTCGGTGTACCGAATAGGGATAAGTCAATTTGGCTTTAGGTCAAGATTTAAATACGACCGTTGGAGCAAAGTCCAAAACCGGTCCAGGCTAATTCGGTCTACCGAAGGCGGTTCGGTATACCGAGGTGGTTATTCCAGGGAACACCTAAAGGATTCTACACGGTTGACCGCAAGGTGTTCGGTGGACCGAACTCTACAAGATTCGGTTTACCGAGAAGGGTTCGGTTAACCGTGGGGATACGGGACAGAATCCTAATGTGCTTAAGTTTACATTAATCCTTAGGACTCAAATTATACTACATTACATATTGGTCCAAAGCTTGATTACATGTCTTGAGTCTTTATCTTCTTGTCCCCAAGCTCCTTAGCTTGATTCTTCATCAACCTATTAAGAATATCGCAAGTACACGAATATATATGCAATGCATGTATTCATGTTTGCTTACTTTGATTGTCTAGGTTGATTGATTAAATATAGATTAAGATTAGATTACTTAATCATCAAAACTAAATAAAGATTAAGGCTAAAAAGCCAACAATAGTATGTCGCTTCTACAATTGCGCAAATGGGTAAACCACGAGCTTCTTTGAAAACATTGTTCACACTCTGCAGCATTGCTTGTCATTATCCCCTATCTTTGGCCTCCGTCGTGACACAACGACCACTTACTAGGAACCTCCGGTTCATTCTCATTTGTTTCATCTTTTTTCCTTATCCCTTTTATGTATTGTAATGCATCTTTACTCCAATACTCAACTTGTCTCAACGGATCGCGGGTGCCACTCGCGATCCGTGAGCACGGATCGCGGGTCGCACCTGCGATCCGTGGTTGCGCGGATCGCGGGTTCGAGCCGCGATCTGCGTACTTTTGAATTTTTTTTGGATTAGTTTTCGATTTTTTTTTAAATGTTTATTATTTAAAAAAATTACGGTGTTATCACCTATTTTTTCTTCTTGACTGTAGAAAGTAGAAAGCACTATTTTCTTTGACCAATTGACACAAGAGACGAAGCTCAACGTGTCTGATTCTCAGATTTCCAAGGGGATCACTATTTTAACGAAAAATGATTCGTTGACGTGTCAATCCGGTCTGTAAAAATCAAATATTAATTAAATCATATATTATTTATTTATTTTGTGTCACATCACACGCACGTTAAACTATACGACATTTGGTTTCTACCATACGTATCTCTTCAAAACCTTACATTATCCCCCAAAATCTTTCATTCTCCATCATTTTCTCGTGGTAGAAGATGAGATCGGTAAGAGAGATGCCGATGGAGACGACACGTGAGTAAGTCTTGAGGAGGTGGGGACGCCGATGACGTTGGTTAGGACGTCACAGTGTAGTTGGTCAACGAGAAGGAGGAAGTGGTCGACGTTAGAGTCTGTCTCAAGACGAGGAAGATGAATGTGGTTCTTTGTAGGTGATTTGAGTTTTTGTGTGATGTTTTTGGGGGAAGTTTGATTTTTGTGGCTGATTTGAAACTTTTGGTTTTGTTCTGTGATTGATTGATCTTGATTTTTTTGGAAGTGTGGTTCTTTGTAGTTGATTTGAGTTTTTTTGTTTTGAGTTTTTACGGAAAAAATTATTTCTTTATGGTTGATTTGAAGTTTTTGGTTTTGTTATGTGATGGACTGATCTTGGTTTTTTGATGTTATTTTGGAAAGTTTTTTTTTTGTGGTGTTCTTGTTTAAAGTTGGTTTGTCTTTGATATTAATTTTTAGGATTTCTGATTTGTTTTCACGGAATTGGGTTTCATTTCGTGTTCCTGAAAAAGACAAAACACAAGTGATAAAAATACAAACTCATACTTAAAAAGGACAAACCACTACTTAAAAAAGACAAACCATTACTTTAAAAGGACAGAACCTCGACATAGAAATGACAGCCCGCCAATATAAGGATCGACCCAACTGTTAAAATAGACAAAATCACACTTAAAAATGTCAAACCATTACTTAAAAAGGACAAAACCTCGACATATAAAGGACAACCCACCAATATAAGAAGAACCGACCCAACTATTAAAAATGACAAAACCATACTTAAAAAGGACAAACCATTACTTAAAAATGACAAAACCAAAACCATACTTAAAAAGACAAACCATTACTTAAAAGGCACAAAATCTCGACATAGAAATGATAACCCACCAATATAAGAAGGACCGACCCAGCTGTAAAAAAAGGACAAAACCATACTTAAAAAGTACGGACCGGTACTTAAAAAGGACAAACTACTATTTAAAAAGGACAAACCATACATTAAAAATGACAAACTCGTATGTTAAAAATGACAAACGTAGATGTTAAAAAGAACAAACTTATATGTTTAAAAAGACAAAACATGAATTATTCATTTTACCTTTGTATCCGAAGGTTGCAAGGGGAAACCAAAGAATGCGTTGGGAAAAGTAAAAGTTGCTTGAGGAAACTAAACGTTGCAGTGAGAAAGTAATGTTGCTTGAGAAATTAAAGGTTGCATGTGACACAAACATGTTATTAAATTAATTTCTCTGTTGACTGGACTGTCCACGTCAGACCCGTCTCGGATGCTCGCATCCGTGTATCACAATCCTATTTGAATTGGGTGATCATACACGAATTCCTGACGTGTGAGGCGTGTTATGTCATCAGCTACGTTAGCAAATGTGAGAGTTTTGATAAAATTATCATGAATTTTGAATTCTTTAAATCATTAACAATTTGTGATTTCCGATAAAAATGAAACGATTTGTTTCCCAACAAAGTGAATTTTCAAAAAAAAAAAAATTGGACACATGCTGGACAAACTTAAACTAGCTCATGTCTAGAATTATCCAGATGTTGCTAGAGTGTCTAAACCTAGACACAAACTAGTTCAAAGTGTGTCCAACAATTAGTATAATCCTGGACACGAGTCAGTCCAGTGTGTGTCCAAATTTGGACACGCTTGTCCAAATTGTGTCCATTCATGTTCAAAGTGTGTCCAAAGTTGGACATGATTGTCCAGATTGTGTCTATTCGTGTACAAAGTTTGTCGAGATTGTGTCCATTGTGTGTCCAGACATTTATACAAGCTAGTTCAAAGTGTGTCCATTCGTGTCCAGATTGTGGGGGTGTACATTGGTCGGGTTTGGGTAAGAACCCGACCCAACTCAAAAAATTCAGGTTTGGGATCACTCAACCCGAACCTGACCAAAATTTTAGGTAGAGTTGGATCAGGTTGGACCCGAATTAAGGTATATTTTATAAACATATTGTTGTGCATATAGGATTTCATGCTCTTATGTATGTATATATTTTATGAACGTATCCAATCTTTGTCCGGTCGACCGTTCTAAAGCCTTCGGTCGACCGATCTGAAAACGATATATTGTTTTGATCCGATTTTGTGTTTGTCAAATTTTTGATTTACATCCACCAAGATTTGATCTTTGGGGGTTTTAGCAAATTCATGTACATGTAATATATTATCATATGCAATGTCAAACTATCACTCCCCATAACACATACATATCTATGTTATTTCACATGAAACCGATATATCATATGAACACAAAATCAAGCTTCTTATTTTTCAATTTTGTGGTGTGACCTATATGAAGATCTAAGCTATATTGACAATGATATTAAACACTAAATATCTCAAACTATAAACGGTATCTAGTTACACATTATAGTTACCCGATTAGGAAAGCTGTCTTATTCACTCGAATTAAAATACAATCCATTTAGTGATGTAAGAACATTACTTGTGTCTATCCATTGCATCATGATATTAAGAATATTATACAAAGTAGAAATGCGTCATCTTTGTATTATATATATTCATTTATTGATCTCTTAAGCTAATTATAAATATGTAACTTAACACAAGTCACATTGTGCACATTATAATTTTGATTTATCAAAGGGACCTCTAATATCAACCCTCATACAAAGAGAGACAATGATAATCTTTTGACAAACTATCTTTTCAGCATAAGTCGTGTTTAACAAATCATTGCCTTTATCACTATACTCATTGACAGTTTTTGCCAATAATCAAATTCCGCATTTTTTATGTGGAAAGACATAAGTTTCATATCTTAGGATTCAAGACACAATGAAATATTAATGACACATAACACAATTCCATAATGTTTCACTTGCTTTGTCTATTTAATATATAAAAGAAACTATTTTCCTATTTTATATACTCGTGTCGTTAAATATTTGTAGAGTTACGATACTCTTTAACCAACACGACAATGTTATCTCGGTAATTAATGTTGCATGTCAATTACCATGATTGTGAATAACTTTTGATTTATGTAAATCATTATCTTTTAAAGTGATACGGTTAAAAACAAAGAGACTCTTCCTCAACACTTCCAAAAGAGGACAAATACATTAATTAAGGAACAAAATGTTTGCATATTCAATTCATAATAATTGACATATAAAAGAATACTTTTAGAACACATCCCCTTCATTGCCTTGTACTTCATCACAAAAGTATAGTAGTAGTAAAATTAAGAAGGCTAAAACAATAAAGATTTGAAGTAAAGAAGTCCAAAAACGTTAAAGCCAAGCAAGTGAAGAAGATTTCAATCTCAAAAGAGTTCACAACAATAATGATAATCAATCCTTTCAATAAATATCCACGATTGAGGCAAACATTATAACGAAAAAGATCAAATATTTCTAATCCAACTTCAATCTCATAGTACTATTACAACACTAGACGAAACCAACAAACAACAAAACCGAAAATCACATCAAAGTAGTAAACAAAAACCATCCTTTCAAGATCAATCCACACTTGAGACAAGCATCATAACGAAAAAGATCTTTACTAAACTATCTTTAATTGCATGTCACCATTACAACAACAAACCCTAAAACATCACATCGAAGTACCAAAACCTTGTTTTTATACGTTCAAAGCCAAAAAAATAAAAAAGATCCAATCTTTATTCTCCACGCCAACTATACAAACCACAAACCGATCTTCTCCTAGTGATAGAGCAGCATAACGTCTCCTCCAACCTCGGGCGGAGCGAAGACGAGGGCTTTGGAGGCGACGAGCTTCTTGCGCTGGGGAAGGCAGGCCCGAGGGGAGACAATGAGAGAGGTGGTGGGAAGGGAGGTTAGGGTTTGGGATCGGGGCTGGAGTCGGGCGTCGCACCAGCCCTTGGACGGAGAAACTTGAGGTTGAGCTTCAAATTAGGGTTCAGGTCCGACGAGTCGCGACCGCGAGGGAGGAGAGGGGAGATGTCTGACAAGTTACGAACATAAGAGGCATGTCGCTTTTGGTCTAGGGATGACCTAGATTATTCTATATTTAGTGGATGACCCAGATTAAAACAAAATCTTCGGGTTGGGTTGGGTCAACCTGACCCTTCAACCCGAACTCGAACCGAGAAATTCAATTTTCAGCCTTTGGAACCTAACCATACCCGAACCCCAACCCAACCTCACCCAAACCCCTACCCAACCCGATTGGTTCAACTTGGTTTTCGGGTTCAACCCGAACCGTGTGCACCGATACCCGATTGTGTCCATATTGTGTCCAAAGTGAGTCCAGAGTTCGTCCAAATTGTGTCCATTCGTGTCCAGAATGTCCAAACATGGACACGAGCTAGTTCAAAGTGTGTCTAGTAGCTTGTCCAAAACGTGTCAAGAGTATGTTCAACAAGCACTCCATTCCTGGACACGAGTTAGTCATGTGTCTGTCTAGAGTGCGATAAACACATATCATTCATAATTCTTGTTGGACACACATATGAATTATATTTTTCAGTTCAATAACATGTCCGTTCACACATCCACAACCCTGAACCTTCCACAACACTCCCCCAGAACCCCCTCACTATCTCCAAGCTCGCCACCACCCGCTCTCGTCCTCCATTTCCTCCCATATTCATCATTGTCTACAACAATTACGACTCCCGAAGATGCCCTCCTGAGTTTGATATCATCGTCGAGGGGACACTAGTATTAACTTGGAGATGGTCCTGCCCTGGAGACTCCGCCCGCGTAGGGATAGGAAAGAACGAATAATATGGTTTGGGGAGAGGGAAGAGGAAAGTGAGACGAGGAATGGTAGATTGGAAGTATTTAAAACTGCATTTGAAATATCCGGCGCATGGATCACCACGCCATCCACGCGCGTGAGAAATATTAAAATAAATGTTGATAAATTCCACATCAACAACCACATCAGTAATGTCGGTAACGCGCCCAGCCAACAATTATTTTCTTTTTTAATTTTTTTAACAACAATTTATATTTATTATTAAGTTAAATTTTAAATGGAAAATTCAAGATAAATGAATATTTATCTCGGGCTCATTGTCAAAAAGTTCAACTCAAAAGGTTTTGAAGTCATTTAATATTGGGTTAAAATATAGAAAAATGAATATACTACATTCGAAAAATCTGATCTCTTAATTTAATCTAATGCCTCTCAATTTTTGTTAATTTCAATCGTATATATTTAAAGTTTAAAATTTAAGTTATTAAATGAATAAATTAACGTTAACAAAAATCAGGATCTCTTCTCATATTAAATATAACATTACACATATATATTAAGGACTACGTCCGTTGGTGGAATGACAAAATCTATATCCGAGGGTTTCGATAATTAACATGGCAAGATACTTGTCGCCTTTTAATCCAAAAAAATGGAAATTTGGCAGTTAAAAAATATTTATATAATTGCATTATCGTCCCATAATTTGACCCGTTCTTTATAGTTGAGCGTGACACCTCTCTCTTCAGTCTTTTGACACAAACCAACACCCGACAAAGAAAATCTTGTCCACGCACCTTTCCCACCTACTGACCAATCTAATTTTCCCCATCTCTTGGTTATTAAATTCACCACGCAAGTAGAGGGAGTTGGTGGAATTATTGATCCTTTCAGTTGCTGTCGGTTTCCAACTTTCCATGGCCAACTCTAGCTCATCCAAAGAAGCCTCCATCGACCGCCCTCTCGAGGCCCTTGGCTTCGACTTCCAACTCATATCCGCCTCCCAAGTCACCGGCCGTCTCAGAATCGCACCCGTCCATTGCCAGGTAGAGTAGGTTTGAGTCTTCGCGCGTTTGGGAATGATTCAGAGAAAATTTATAGATGTTTTAAATTTATCTTTTTGAAATATGACATGGTTTTGTGTATATGTTTTGGATGTTTGAAATTCAACTGGAATTGGCATCCAAATGCAATCGGTATGTTTGTTTCTGCTGCAATTTAGTTGCGTACGTGTTGTTTTTATTTTGTTAACACTGATATGTTAATTGCCGTTTTGGGTATTGTTTTTAAGAGGTATTTTTTTAAATATATCGAAACTAAAAATTGATTAGAAATTTGTTGCGTTTTCGTTGCATTGCATTTGTGTTGTATCGATTTTTTTTCAATGACCAAGAATTTTCGGGCACTTGTTTCCACTTGGATTAGACGGACTGTGAAATTGACAATAACATCTATATTGTCGTTTTGAAAAGTACGTGATTCAGGGCAATGATTTTAAGATTATTATTATTATTATTTAAGTAAATCAAAATTGATTAGGATCAGTTTCCAAACAACCTTTTGTCTGTGTGCATTTGTGTTGTTTCAGCCTTTCGGAGTTCTACATGGCGGCGTGTCGGCCTTGATCGCGGAGTCACTGGCAAGCATTGGTGCCCACGTCGCGTCGGGGTTCCAACAAGTAGCCGGAATTCAGCTTAGTATCAATCATTTTAAGACTGTACAAGTCGGCGACGAGATCGTGGCGGAGGCTAAGCCAGTCAGCCCAGGGAGAACCATCCAGGTCCATTACTTTTTAAGTTTGGTCTATCTTGGCAACTCATCAATGAAAATTGTGTCTAAGACTTTATGTTAGTTCACAAATCTTGCAATAGAATGGTCAAAAATTGTGGCCGGCTAAATCTCTGTTTGGTAGAATATATACCCATGATTTTCTTCTGAAAAACTATAATATACTTATAATGATCCGTACCTTTTTAGTTATCAACTATAACTATAATGTACTTATAGAAGGCCCGAAGAAAATTTAGATTATTGATTTGGTTAATAATTGTACTAGATAAAAGTTTGCAGAATATATAGCAAACCTACTTTAATTTCAAAGATAATAAATCCTAAGAATTGTTGATAAAATAATTCAATGCTCAAACTATAGAATCTACCAAAATAAAAAAGGAGATTATTTACAGGACAAAAGCAAGTTCGATCTTTTCTCTAACTGAAATAACTGTGTGATGTTCTGAAAATATTCGAAGTTAATTACTCTACTTCTAGACCTATATACCACAACCACAACTAATTAATATGTGATTTGCTTGTTAACTTGTTTTGATACAGGTATGGGAGGTAAACTTATGGAAGTTAGACCCTAGAACCTCTGAGAAGGGTCCAATGACAACCTCGTCAAGGGTAACACTTATTGTGAACCTTCCTGTTCCCAAAAATGCTAAGGATGCAGAAGTAGTTTTAAGAAAGCATGCAAGACTTTGATGTGGACTGATGCATATGCAGCTTAGCATGGAGGTTGAATATCTGTTAATGAATTATGTAGCATAGGAAAAATGTTACCATCGATGCTCCAAGATTTTAGAGTAGAGATTCTAAGTTTTATTAAATTAGATATGGATGTGGATTGAAAAGAGATATGAGTAATTTTGTGATTTTTTTTCATTCTTAGACCATTAGTAATCACGACCCGGATGACCTGGTCATGCGCTTTCTTTCTCTTCACTTTCTCTTCCAAATCAATTTTCTCTCTCTACCACGTCAACTTTTCTCTCCCCAACCCACTTTCTTCTCTTTCCTACACTATTTACCTCTTAACCACAACTCACCACAACTTATCTCTCTTCCACATCATTTCAGGGTCCATCTTGGAAAATTCTTAAAAAAATCTAAACAATTAGAAAACGTATTTTCAAAAAAAAAAGATTCAAACTAATTTTAAAAAATCAAAACAAAAAAAATCTTTAAAAACGTGCTGTTGCAGACGACCCGGTCGTAATGACCGGGACGTTCCCCCCGGTGAGGGAGCGACGACCTGGACGACCCCCGTTACGGGTGCCCTTATAATCTAAGTAGCTTAGGTTGAAGTTATTCTTTATTTTTTAAAGTGAACTGCTAAACGTCGTTTGCGAATTACTTAAATCATTTGTGTCAATTATTATTTTGTCATTCTCTATTTTCTATTTATTTCATCTCTTCATTCCACACTCCCACCACCACTCTCTTCCATTTTCTTCAACCATAAAAACAATGTCTTGAAGACCAGGAAAGGAAACAATGTCTTCAACCATAAAATTCCTACCCACTTTAAAATAAAAAATGCAGGAGGCGTCTGGCGGAGACGCCCCCACGGGGGAGGAATTTTTTGCAGACGCCTCAGTCGATTTTTTTTGGACTTATCGTGTCAGATTCAGACGCTTCGCCGAACATTTTCTTGGTGTTAGTACCGGTAGACTGAGGAAAACTGAGAAATGAGCCTTCTATTAAGAGAAGGGACGTAATATGTATTAAATAGAAAATGAAGAGCAAAATGATAATTGGCGCAAACCATTTAAGTAATTCGCAGGTGAAGAATTGTAATAACCATTTTTAATTGTGAAATAACTTTCCCATTCGTTTGTGTATACTACCACTCTCATGTTTTGTCAGTCTCCAAATATTTTAGAATTCCCGGAAAAAAAATTCATACTTTGTTAATAGTTACTTGCACAATAGTTTCGAATAAGGTAATGTTAAGAATTTGTCCAACAAATTTAATCCACTTGCTCATGTAAAAATGTACAATAATCTACTTGTAACATCCCGGAACAGCGAAAAAATTGAAATTTAACAATAAAAAGATCTCAAGATAATGATCATCAAGCGGGAATGTTATTCATATAAATAACCAGTCGGTGCATCAACTACAACAAAGTTTGTCAAAATACATGATTACATCAATACAACGAAAGAAATGCAAGAAATCCTGACGACCTTGAATAGTCCTAAGAATATCCTGACTCCAAAATATGCGCGCCCGCTATCATCACCCAACAGAACTTACTGCGGGCCTGAAACATGAATAAAACAACAATGCTTGAGTTTCCCATAAAGAAACCTCGTTCCCAAGAGGATGGGTCGAACAAATGTCTGCAACGGTCGAACTCTCTGCTCATTACCAAAGTCCCAACGGTCGAACAATCATACAAAACTGGCCGACTGATACGTGGTCAAAATCCAGACTCAGTCAAAACCATACTAGTCAAATGGTCGACTGACTCAGGGATCCAGGTCGACCTAAAACTACAAGGGGCAACCTAGAAGTTTTTAGTCATCAATCGGTCGAACTATCAATTAATCGGCCGAACAGTCATTAAGTTACTTAAGTTACCGGTCGGACAAGTCACGAGCGGTCGACCGTTTAGATAGTCCATGCTCTATCCAAACCTGTCCAAAAAGCAATGATCGATGAGTCAGGGTTTCCCGGTTGAACTGAAAAGCAACATGCATTCCTCCGACCCACCAGCATAAGCACAACCGATCGACTGCCACAAGGCATTGTTCGACCAATGTTTGTTAAAGTCGGACATTTACACTACATTCAGTCGACCGCCTAAATGCCCGGTCGACCGTTGGCTGACAACTACCTAGCCGAGCTAGGTCTAACTTGTTGCCCTAGCTTTGTCGATGAGGAATCCGACCTCCGTCAACCAGCCAACACCTCACACCACAAGTGTGAGCAAAACAAACGTGCATCTATTGAACTGGCATACCTTCTTCGCTTGCCGGAGAACGCTCACGCCGGAAGCCTCAATGTCGTCACGCCTCGAAGCCGCACTCGAGCACCTCACCACGTCGTGCTTCACCTTCCCCACCTTGCTGCTGCTGGCCAAAACTCCACTCGTCGGAGGACGTGGAAATTGAGGGAGAGGGAGAGAATGAGCGAGAGACAAAAGTGGGGGAGAGGAAGTAAATGGGTTGGTTTCTCCTCTACCAAACAAAACCAAGCAACCACCCAACCATCACCCTGCACCATCACGCTATTACCCCTACACCCATATTCCATCACCTCACTAACCCTCTTCCCCATGCAAAACCCCACCTAAACCAGGATTAGCCCTAACAAGGGTTTAGGATTTTACAATCCACACACTTTAAAAGGATTTCATCCCAAAATCAAAACAAGCAACTCACCGAAAAGTTTCGGGTATTGCTACCAAACTTCTTCCTCGATCTACCAACTGACATCGTGCTCATTGTGATGCTGCCACCAGAGCTTCACCATCGGGATGGTCCTCCTCCTGAGTTGGTGCTTCTTGTGGTCGATCATCTTGACTAGTCTCTCCTCAAAAGACAAGTTCAGCTGGATCTCTTACACTGCTATCTCGATTACATGAGCCGGATCTGCAACGTACTTCCTTAGCATCGACACATGGAGGACTTTATGAAGACCCGAAAACTGCGGTGGCAAAGCAATCCGGTAGGCAACCTCTCCAACTCAGTTTAGGATTTCAAAAAACCCGATATACCTCAGACTGAGCTTTCCCTTCTTCCCAAACCTCATCTTCCTCGAGCTGGGAAGATCTTCAGAAACACGTTGTCACCAACCTCAAAGCTTAACACTTGTCTACGTCTGTCAGCATAACTCTTCTGTCTGCTATGTGTTGGGGTCAGTCTCCTCCAGATCACATCGACATTCTCTGCATTCATCTGCACGAGCTCTGACCCCACTAACTGCCTCTCACCTACATCACTCCAGCATACCAGTGATTTGCAAGGTTTCCCGTATAACGCATCGTATGGTGTAATCCCAATACTAAAGGGGTAAAAATATAAAGAAAAAAAACTAATACATGATATTATATTTTGAAAACGTTACATGCTCTATCGGTGACTTACCAAATAAATCATTTTTTAAATATTATAAACCACCGAATTATTGTATTACCAATCATCTTCCACTCGATTGCACAAATTGTTCTTAAGAATAATTATAACCGAAAATTGTTTTCAACGAGAAGGGTTAAAACCAGCCTTAGTAGTAATAATCCAGAGGGAATAAATTATTATTTTTCCTTGTCAACCATTTTCTCTACTACACATATCAAATATACTCTAAAGTTCATTAGAAAGTCTAACATGATCTATAACAGAACATTCATTCGGATAATATTTTGTTAATTGAACAAAAAATTGTATATATCTAAAGTAAGGGAAAAACTACTTGGATCCGAGGCCACCATTAACGGTGTCATCCCACTCAGACGACCCCCAGAATGACTCGGTCAGAGATCTATAACAGACCTAGTCGTTCAAATGACATGGTCGCTGACCGGGTCGGGGAAGGGACCCGGTGCGTCCCTGTTGGTTGTTTTTTTGTTTTAATTTTTGTTGTTGTGTATATAATTGAGTTTAAATGATTTGGGGTATTATTTTGTAAATAGTTGAGTATTTATTAAGATTTATTTAAAATAACTGGAATAACTTTAAAAAAAATTCAGGGGTTCTGATTGATTGTTAATATGTTTAAAATTATATTTGAGTTAGATTAATTATGTTATTTAACTTAAAATTATTTAATTTCTGAAATCAGACTAGAGTTCAATAGTTAAATTGAAAATAGGAAGGCACGGTCATTAAATTGAAATAAAAGCACATTAATAAATTAAATAAATATGTATTTTGCTTTTATAATAATAATTTGCTAATTTAATATATATTTTGTTTGAATTATTAATGTTTTTGGTAAATATAATTGACTTTGGAATATAATAAAATTTAGTGGAAATAAAAGATGACGTGGAAGAGAGAGAGAGATGAGTTGTAGTTAAAAGTTAAATAATGTTGAAAACATAAGACCATCCACTATGGGAGGTCATCCTCTGATGACCAACCCAGTGGAGGCCACCACGTGTGTGACCGAGCTGGTAACTTGGAGGATGACCCAATCATCCATCGACCAGGTCATCGACCTGGTCATGACCTTGGTCGGTCGTTGTTGTTTTTTTAATTTTTTTTTGTTTGTTCTAAATTATTTCTAATTCTTTTTTAAAGTTTTTTTAAAATACGTTTTATAATTGTTTATATTTTTTAAATTATTTATTTATTTAGTTTTAAAACGGGCCTCGAAATTATGTGAAAAAAATTGGGGTCGATTTAGAAAATATAAAAAAATAATTAAAAAATTTAGAAAAATAAAAAAACAATTATAAAATATATTTTTAGAAAATATGATTTAAAAAACAGATGAAAAAATGATAAAAATAGCAATGGAAGATTTATTGGTATTTTTTATAATAATTAGGGGTTTATATTTTTATAAATAGTTATGATTTATGTACGAAATTTATACTGAAATACAATAACTTTTCTGAAATAGAAAATATTATGCTAAATTTAAAGTAGAAAACAACAATTAAACTGAAATAACAACAACTGAAACTAATCATGAAAATAAGGAAGATAAGTATTGAACTGAAATAAAAACCACAACTAAAAATTAGGAAAGATAGGTTATAAATTAGGGAAATAAAAACCGCAACTACATATTTTGTTTATGTCGCGTATTTGGTTTATCGTTTCGGGTAATGTATGCTTAGGTTTGTTTAATTTAATGTAATATTTGCTTTATTAATATTAATGATATTTACTATTTGCTAATAATTGATGGTTAACTAAAAAAATATGTAATTTGGAAATAAGAGATTTATTAATTTTTTGGTTTTCCAAATAGATTATTAATGTTTTTTGGTAAATATAAATGATTTTGGAATAGAATAAAAGTTGATAAGAAAATTAATAATGTGGAGGAAAAAGAGTGTGACGACGTAGGTCATAGTAAATTGGTGAATAGTAGAGAAGGTTTGTCATGTTGACGTGGGGGAGAGAAAGGAAGAGAGAGATTGTGCATACCTAGGTCATCAAGATGACCTAGGTCATGATAGCTGATGCTCTAAGAAATTGAGTTGGGAATAGAGAAAATTGATGTTGATGAAAAAAAAAATTAACGTGGAAGAAAGAGAGAAGAAAGAGAAAACTGACCACCGTAATAAGGGAAGTTGGGAAGAAAGAGAGAAGAAAGAGAAACATACTTGGTACAAAATGAGTCTAGTTACTTTAGTAGTTTATTCGAGTCTTTATCTCATAATTTTGGCTGAATATTTATTTCAAAAGTAATAAGGGAAGGGGGCACCTACTCCTTTGTTCCGATAAATAATTATACTGAAACTAAAAAATAATTATTAAAGTAGGGGCATATTAAGAAGAAATGTATTAAGAAGATTAATGAATGCTTTAAAAAATGATAAGAAAAATATTGTATTTTCTTGGTCACTTAAAGTTTTCAAAGAAAGAAAGTGGAGTGACGCAACCGCAATGATATTTTGTTATATCCTATAAAAAATATTATATTTTAGCATTTTAAATAATTTTAAAATTTCATGGGAGACAATTTTTCATAATTTTTTTGTTGTAGCATTTGAAAATATTATATACTACTAATTCTATAAAAAAAATCAAAATTCCAATCCCATTGGTTATTTGGTTATGTGGTCGAAAATGGAATCAACTATCCCAAAAAAAAAACCATTCCAAAAAGCCATTCGATTTTTTTAATACAAGCTACTCCAAAGAAAAATCGTACGTCAAAGCTAAAAACTCTTAACCAAACTCCAAAAAGGCAAAAACACATTAATCAACTCTCCCTCTCCATGTCGACGGCTTCATCTCTCCTCGGCGACGACGGCCGTGGCTACGACCTAGCGCGGCGTCTCGACCTCGCCGGAGCATGGCGGGATTGGTTCGGAGACGCTGCCTATGCCGCCTTCTCCCCCTCCCTCGCCTCCCCCTCCTCCTGGGACGCCTTCATGGTCCCTTCCCCCACCCGGTACCACCTCCACCTCCAGCTCCGCGCCCGGGCGCTCCTCTTCGACAAGGCCTCCGTCGCGCTCTTTCTGAGTGGCGGTGTCGGGAAAGATCTCGCGTCCGTTAACCGCAATTGTGAGTGTGCGGTCCCAATGTAGTTTTTTTTTGAGAGAGAGAAAGGTGAAAATTTGGGTTTGTTTGTTTGAAGAGAAACGTGGGTTTTGGGGTTTCTCTGATTTTGTACAAAGGTGAAATTTTGGGTTTTTTGCTTTTTTTTGTTTTAAATAGAAAGGTTGGGTTTAAGTGCTTTTTTTCTCTCTTTTTCAGTTTCTGAGAAAGGTGGGGTTTCGGGGGGTTTGGTTATAATCAATATTTGTTATTGCTTTATCTTATGGTTTTGAAAGGATTCGTCATGGGTTGATAAAATGTCTGATTTCGAAGGATTTCGGTTTGATTGCATTGCTGCATTTGATATTTAATACTTGTGCTCTGATCCTGTCGATAGGGGTTGTAAGGGTTCAAGGTGAATAAGTTTTGATTTCTGGAATTCCTGTTTAGTTTTACAGTTGCATGGGGACGACGTTTATTTCACTCTGGAGGATGTTGCATCTGATGGTGTTCGACGTCAGGATGGTGCTGCTGCTTCCAATCAATCAATGTCGAAGGTCAGATAGTCTAGAACTAAATTTCATCATTATGCATGTTTAGATTGAAATATGTAATCAGATGGCATTAGTTGTGGTAAATTAGAATGCAGATTGCCTGAATTTTAGGCATTAGTTGGGTTGGCTACTGTGCCTGTATAGGTTATGCTGGAATTTTGAAGCCTAGCTTCCATATTTCTATCAAGATTAGTTTGTGTACTTCTCTCTTTGGTTGTTCGTGCATCGATTGTTGTCAGTGAAGTTTTAATAAGCATCCTAGCTGACTACCAGCTGATTGACGGTGCAGGCTCAATCCAGACAGTCCCTGAATAAATCCAGAACAAATGGCCATCTTCCAGATCAAAAACATAGACAAGATGAATTGCTTGAATTATGGTATGACCGTTTCATTGAGAAACACAGAACTAGCCTTAGGCAGAAATATCCATCTGGGGGAAAGGAACCTCTGAAGAGAACATCTGAAGGAATGGCAATGTACCTTAAACAACTTGATAGGCATAAAAGGCAACGACGGTTATTCGAAGAAAATCAGGCAGAAGATAATACCAGCTCTGTCACGGGCAATGGATCTCAAACATACCGGGATGCAGCCAAGGATGAAGTTTTGTTTCCTGAAGACATGTTTCCTGAAAATTGTGTTCCTGATATTGCCATTCCACCTCCAGGCCTACTTGATAGCAACCAAAAAATAGATATATATGGAGTGCTTGATAGTTTACCTCACCTTGTACGCCCCAGTCCAGCAGTGATTGAGAGGTTCGGCATAATGCCAAAGCTCAGAGTGGAGTTTAGAAGAAGTAAATGGAAGGAAGATACCAGGAAAGCCCTTAGCCAAGAGCAGGCTTCGCAGATGGGTCAGAAGGTGGTAGCACATGCCTTCACTAGTGTAGGATTCGATGGTGGCACTGAAGTGTCGGTGGATGTTTTCTCACAATTCCTTGGAAATCGTATTAGTAAACTAGGCTGCATCTTGAAGCTCCTCAATGATAGCTATCGTAAGCAGTTTTCTTCGACTAAACTCGTCAAAATGTTCCTGAAAACTACTGGTCATGGGTAAGTTGCTTAATAAACAACTTTTCATCTTATTATTTGTGGCCTATGTTTACATCTAGCATGAAAGTGGACTGCACTGGGCTATTCCTGACTGACCATGCAAAAAGTTTAACATCCTAAAGTCACATCTTGATCATGTAAATAGCTTAGTTTAAACATGAAAAATTAAACCTATGTCTTATGCAAATTATTGGTTGCATTGCTTTACTGCGGCAAAAGTCTGGATCTAGCTTCTAGATTATCTAGTTACAGAGTGTTATAATCTGTTTGAAGCTTAAGCTCAAAATTCATCCGACTTGCTCAACTTCCTTTTATCTTATCTTAATTTAATGAAAGCCTTATTATCAAAACAAAAAAATACTCGAGCCTAAGTTTCTGTCACATCTAATATTTCTTCCCCTCATTTCAACAGTAATATTGGGACATTATCAGACTATTTGAAAGACAGCAGCAGAGTTGTTTCCCATCAGAATCAGCAACAAGCTCAGCCATTTCAAGTACAACATCAGGGTCAGTTAGTGCCCGCCCACCAACAGGTTAAAAGTTTACGCACTATTTTCAAATTTGTGTACGTTTGGAAAGTATGAACACTCCATTTTCTTTAGATATGTTAAAAGGTTCATAAAATGTATATTACCCTTTGTTTTATAACCAACTATTATATTTTACGTTTGAAAACTTACTTTTATGGAAAAGTGAAAACAGTCATAATTCATAAGCTAATATTGACTAGTTTGTTCTAGCACATGATTCCTTGAAACTGAAACTACATTAGAAGTCCCTGACTTTGGTTGAAAATGGGTATGTTCCAAGAGGTCTTTGGATTTTGGAGCTGTCTTTTCGTTGGAACAGTGTAAGATGTTTCAGTGGTTTTAACTGAGAAGAGGATCAACAATACTAATAATTTCATCTTAATTGCTAATACATGTATTTTTGAGCCAAATGCGTGGTCTATGTGGTATATGGTGTTATTTAGCCAATTGATATAACACAGTTGGCTTGGAATTTTCTTCTAAATAGTTCCCTCTCCCATGTTATGTTATAATTATATATTCTTTGTGGGATTTTTAGGTGCAACAACGACCGCCGCAAATGAATGCTCTTCATCCACAACATTTGCTTTATAAGAAGCAACAACAACAGCAAATACAACAGCAGCAGCAGCAGCAACAGCAGATGCAACAACAGCAGCAGCAACAACAGCTGATGTCACATCAACAACAGCAGCAGCAGCTGATGTCGCATCAGCAGCAGCAGCAACAACAACAACAGCTAAATCAGCATCAACAGCAGCAGCAGCAGCTAATTCAGCAACAACAACAGCAACTAATGCAGCAACATCACCATTTTTTGCAGCAGCAGCTTCGCCGACGACAAGTCTCAAATGCTCGAATTTCTGGTATTATGGAAAATGACAGACCTTTGGCAGAAGTCAAGATTGAAAAAATGTCTGAGCCGCCACTAGATGGTTCTTTCAGTACCCTCAACAGGCAACAATTGCAATTCAGTCATCAACAGATACCCATGGCCAATACCCATGCTCAGCACGCGGGTGGGAACCAATTCAAGCAGTTCAGTTCACTCCAAGCTAATAAACTTCAAACACAGTAAGATCTCAAATCAGAGATTTAGGTGTAAATATTCCGCAACATGTTGAATCGATGTATAAGTGGCCATACATCTTAAAAAATATTATTTTTTATGCAGGGGCTCTTTCAACACGAGGAGTCAACCAATGAAGGTGGAGGGATTTCAGGAGTTGATGGGAGGAGATTCAACAATGAAGCACGACAACGATGGTAAATTAACATCACCATCCAAATAGTTGGGTATGTAGTTTGAATTCTTGTTGGCTATGTTCTATAGTTGTGTTATGTAAATATCTATTCTTAACTTTTCACGTTGACACTTTAAAAGGTGAACGCTAAATCATTGGTTTCATGCCTAAAGTGTTGTCACTTGTCTGTATTTTAGTATATTCTTGTAACAGATTATGAAGGTTCTGTGGCTTGTTTATCCGTACAGTAGAAACTTTAGGACTTCTAAACATGTAAATACTCATTTTCAACGATATGTGAGTATTCAACTTTTTGTAATTTTGATTTCAATAATGGACGTAGCTTTTCGTCTGCAATACTTAGGGATCTCAGTACATCATTATATAGTTGCTTTTGAAGATTATTTAGCAATATGTCCATCAAAGTGGCAACCTTAAACTACCTGACTCAACACATGGAACAGTATTTCTTTCATAATCATTTGAGGAAAATAGATTCAACAGAGCCAGTTGTGAGCAGCATGCATTACAAGAAAATGCTGAAGGCTTTTTCTCAGCTACCGTGATCTCTTAGTTGTTTCAGAAAGTTTTGAACATATCGTCGATGCAAAATTTCATCGCCAAATATGTCTTTAGCTTTTGCTGCTCTTTCTCGAACAACCTTGCCTTCTTCTGCAACCATAACCATCCTTAAGGCCTCAGCAATATCTTTCCCAGCAAAAGAACCGTCTTCATCCTTCCTCTTCACCTCAATTCCAACTCCCATTTCCTCCAGTGAGATGGAATTGAGCCCCTGATCAAACATCAATGGCAAGAGAACCAATGCCCTGGCGAAGGCAAGCCCTTCGACTATTGAGTTCCAACCAGCATGAGTCAAGAATGCACCGATTGAACGATGAGCCAAAATCTTGACTTGAGGAACCCAACCTCTACAGATGACCCCACGATCTTGTGTTCGCTCCTCGAACCCTTCTGGTAACCATGTAGTGTGATCATCTTCGTCCGGTATTCTCAATGCCCACACAAACGCTACTTCACTTAGCTCCAGCCCCGTGGCTATCTCGAGTACTTCTGTTTTGCTCAACTTTGATTCACTTCCAAATGCTGCGTATACCACTGAATCATGAGTTTGTTTATCCAGCCAATCGTACATGTTGCTCCACCCATTTCCGCTGCTGGTGTCTTCCTTAATTGGTGGGAGAAGGCCCGCTGGGATGACGGGTTTATTGTAGATTTTGCAAAGAAGGTCGAGCCAATTGCTCTCTAACTCGTAGCAACTCCTAATGGCCACAAACTGTATGTAAAAACAATTGTAACTATGAATTCTAAGGATAAAATATTTACACATTTTTGGTTTGGATGTATATATTTTTATATCTTGTACCCAGGAGAATTAGATATGGCTCAATTCAGTGGCGCAAACTATGGCTCAGCTCTGGAGAATTATGTAAATGTTGAAGACAAATCCCGAAACCATTGCTTCATGATAAACGTAGATTATATTTCTCCCCATCTTCATTAGTTTCTTGATTGTTGAACATTTTGCAACATAATGACGGTTCCATCGGAATATATTTATCTCATTTTTCACATCGTTACCTTCTTGAATGGATACTTTTGTGTCATAAAAGAAGAAATGATCTACTTCGAGTTACTTTTCCCCCCCTATTCATTATGACTCGAGCATAGCCATGCGCCGCCCATGCTTGCTTGAATTCAGCTTATTTACACTCCCTACAACATGACAAACTGAACTTTGTGCAGGAAAGTTCCATGAAGGTGTTAACACAAGAAATGAAATTTAATTTCTTCGTTTTTTATTGATTTTATTTGAGATTCACTTCTTCTTTTTAACCGTAGGTGGTCAATTTAGTGATCGTCAAAACAATTCTTACCTTGCATCCTTTGATTGATGCAGCAAATCTATATCCTTCCGACACACCTGAATCGATCTCCTCAGCCTGTGGTTGGCATATCATCCTTGCTTCATATCCCCTGAAAGCCACGTTCGTTTCAAACAGAACCCACTTGGGAGGAACCATGAAGTCCTCAGGCTTGGTTCTCGATGGTGACTCCATCCACTCCTCCGGTGGTCCTATGAAGCCTAACACTGAACCACTAAACAACCCAAAGTATGCACACGCCACGCCGACATCTTTAGCCACGCGTGCAACCCAATAAGGCGCGTAATCGATGAGGACCCAATTGGGCACCTGGAGAAACAAAGTAGAGATAAGTGTCATTAGAGGGTTCAATTCACATGCTCCTAAAAGTTTCAAAGGGTGCTGGAGCCATTTTCATAGGGACTTACGTAGCAATAGATGCATGATGTCCTAGAGTGTTTGGATGCGTCGTTCATATATGAAATTTTAAATTTTGTGAAATTTCAAAATACTCATTTGTAAATACCATGTTTAGTAGGTTAATATTGGAATTTGTAAATTTTAATCCTACACAAAAGTGACAAAATAAAATTTCATATTTTTAGTTGGAATTTACAAATCTCCACCTAATTCCCAATACTAAATTCCACCCTAAATCCTGATATCTCATCTTGCCACCTCTACCCATATGCCGCCGCCGAACTTCACCACCTTCATCGAATTCCACTGCCATCAATATTCACCTCCTCTCCGAGATCCGTCATCTCTCGTTTGGAAATGACATACTTACCCAAATAAGGTGAAAACAAACGATGTCATTTAGAAATTTTAGGATTTACAAATTCCATCGTTTCAAACTTCAATGAAATGTATAAAATAATTAACGATAGGAACCATTGAACCAAGTACTTACGTATGGAGTCTGCCATATCTTCATTTTCATTTGATGTTCAATGTTATGCTTGGATGTATAATCATTGTATCTATAATATTTATCGATATGATTCATGCGTGAATTTATGATAATTCCCATTAGGAATCACGTAGAGGAATCATTCTTATCAATGATGTAACAACGGATGACGTACTGGTATTTCTTGTATGTAAACAACAAACATTGGAAGAACATGTAGGGTCATCACCTGATGAATCAAGAACTCGCGCACTTGTTCCTCCAACCCATCATAGGCGGTTCTAAGATACACCCGGTGGTCTTGCGTGGGCAAGTCAACGGTGGCCTCCGCTGTCTCCGGTAGGTTTGCCACTCTTGGCAACGAGAGGTGGACCATTTGAACGAGAGGAGACAAGTCTTTTGTTGGTAGTCTTTGTATGTTCCTTGTGGTGCAAAGGAAGGAGACTCTGTGACCCTCCATGGCTATGCGTTTGGAAAGCTCCAGGAAGGGGAGCATGTGGCCCATGGCTAGCCATGGAAACACGGCTATGTGGAGCTTCTCGCCACCGTCGGTACCGGTGGTGGTGGACTTGGACATGTCTGTTTGAGGTGTATTGGATGGAGGCTTGCTTGAAGTTGTGAGGTGTGTTGTGGAATATAAGTATGTGTTTTGTTGAAAGGTAAACGTATGTTTAGTTTGTGTGAAGTGGATTTCAGGTCAAGCATCTTGATGGGGATTGAATTCTAATTTGTTGGGAGATGGAGTTCCGTTTTGGATGCTTTTACCTTTGACACTAGTTTTGCAAAGAAAGTGCACCCGAACTTTTTTTGTTCTTTTTCGAAGCGATGGTAGGAATGACAAGAAATTTCTAAATCCACGTGTGATCCTGCAGTTAAGTATGCTCTTAAGTGGGTTCGTCAAAGTCTTCTTAGATCTCGTCTAGATCTATGTCGATGTTTTTTTAATATAAATTCCCCTTAAAAGTCATGGTTTGTCAAAAAAAATCCATGATTCATCATAAACATATGCATACCAAATAATAATATGCTTATACAGTATCCTCCTAAAATGTGATGAATTATTAAATGAGAAGCAATTTGGTAAATTTATGTTCTTAACGAGGTCTTAAAATAATATCATCATATATAAATAATAATAATATAGCTATCCAAAAATACATAGTCTTAAAGAATTTTGAAAAATGAAGGCGGTTCATGACTTCATGTGCTTAAATCATGATTCCTATTGAGTTTCAGTATTTATGTGCTTAAAGAATTTTCGCACTAGTTTAGGAAGATTTTGTTGTTGTTGAAAAGAATCTTGAAAAATTTATATTTAATTCCATTACGAAAGTCATGGTGTTTGCTCTTTTCTATAATCCAAAAAAAATATGTTCTCTTTTCGAGGATAAACTTCATACAACAAGTAGATTTCTGAATGCCGTGCCGTGCCGTCCCACGACTCCAACCTTGATTTAAGATTTGTAGTGGACGCACTACAGGTTAAAAGTACACCAATAATTTCTCTGTCATCTTCCTCCTCTTTAATTTTGTAGCCTCCAATTCCTCCAAACTTTGACAAAATTGCATCCTTTTTATCCGTTAGTTTTGACAATAACATAATACGTAACGTCCTCAAACACGACGGAAAAATTTAAAAATTTCTAAACAACAATCAACAGAAGATATTATTCAAACACAAGAAAGACGGTACACCAACATATATAATATATAAATATATCCGAGTATTTCCCAAAAGGATGATTACATCAAAGGGCTAAACAATAAATACAAGTAATCACTCGACCTCAAATGAAAGAAAGCATGATCAGGTAGCAGTGCTCCTCTCCTCGGTCACCACCCCACCTAACGTCGGTCACGACCTCAAAGTAAACATGCAACAATGCCTGAGTTTCCAGAAGGAAACCCTGTATGCCAAACTCTACAATGCATAAAATGAAAAACACATTAGCATGCAAATCTACCAACAAGAAAAACATCACAACCAGGCTGGACTCCAGGGCTCTCTTACCCAACCACAACACACACCACTGTTACGGGGGCTCCAGGGCTTTTTCACCCAACCACCGCAACACACACTCGTCGCCAAGCTGGGCTCCAGACCTTTTTCAGTCAACCGCACCTACCACGACAAGACCAAGGGCTCCAGGCCTTTTTCATCCAACCCAAACATCCAAGGGCTCCAGACCTTTTTCAGCCAACCCTTAACACGCGGTTCCTGCTCAGGCTCCAGGTCTTTTTCAGCAAACCTGAACGCACTACGGAGCTCCAGAGTTTTTTCACCCAACCCCGCACAGACTAGCTGGGCTCCAAAGCTCTTTCACCCAACCGCAACTCTCACACAGTTACGGGGCTCTAGGGCTCTTTCACCCAACCACCACAACACAACATTTTTCTAAGCTGGACTCCAGGGCTTTTTCACCCAACCCAAGCTCTCACACAGTTACGGGGCTCCAGGGTTTTTTTCACCCAACTACCGCAACACTCGTGCACCCTAGCACACTTGCCAGAAGAACATCGACACCATAACTCGCCCCACACAGACGACCACAACAACCGCACCTCCATAGTGCAAAACTGGACACAAATGGTCGACCGAACCAAAAGTCTCAGTCGATCGAATCACGCAAACATAGGGCAATCACCTCTATCAGCACTCCCTCGGTAGACCGATTCCCACCAACAACACTCGTTCGGTCGAACCAAAGTCAAAGGGCGGTCGACCGTTTAGATGGTCAACTCCCAGGTTCAACGAACAAAACGACCAAATTCCGGTCGAACACCCGAGCACTCTCGGTCGACCAAATTCCACCAGGGAGTTCCCCCAACTCTTACCACGAATCTGGTCGAACACCCGAGCACTCTCGGTCGACCGAATTCCACCAGGGAATTTCCCCACGCTCCATATCAAGTCCGGTCGACCGAAACCACCTTCGGTTGAACCGACTACTATTCCAACTTAAGTCACAGTCGGACGAAGTCATACAGGCGATCGACCGTTTAAATGATCAACGCCCTACCCGACCCATGACGGTGCACACGGTCGAACGGAAAAGGGGTCCCGTTTGACCGAAACCATCCAGACTTGCCTCCAATGCACAACCGGTTGACCGCCCCAAGGGCATCGTTCGACCGTTGTGAGGCAGAACCTGAATTCTCTATACGAACGGTAAACTGTTTGCACCAACCCGTCGACCGATCAGGCAGTAAAATTTGTTGCACGTTTACTTGCGACGAGCCGGAAGGCCTACCGTCGACTTCCAAATACTCACACTACTTAAGTGAGCGAGTGACATACCAGAAGGTTTGAAGAAACCTTTGAAGAACCACGATGACGCTTCCACGAGCTCGTCTCCCCAAAATCACGATCCGTCGATGAACCTCACGTTCGAACCACGATCAACACCTCCTCGACGATCCACACTCACGATTCCACCTTCGTCAACCTCCACCAAGCAACCACGACCACAGCAACAAGTTAGGTCGAGGGAGAGAAACCAAAACGAGTGGGAAGGGTTGAGAACCCAACACTCACCTCCACACGCAACCGCAAGCGACGAACACCTCCTTCTCGTTGGAGCACAACCTCCACGCCAGAGCACCACCTCTGAGAGAGAGAGAGAGAAGCGTGAGGGAGAGAATGAGAGAGTCGTGAGAGGGAGAGAGAGATGACCCCTAAATATCTTCCACTCCTTCAATCCTCACCATCCATTCCATCTCCAATCCATCTCCACCACTCATCCATCACACTCCATCTGAGCCGACCATCTCTTCCTATTTACCACCTAAAACATCACAAACACTCGATTAGGATTAAGATCAGGATCCCACGTAGTAGCTAGTAGCTAAGTTGAAAGAGATGCTAAGCTACAAGATTTCCCTTTTACATGGTTAATAAATCGTAGTCTCCAATTATTAGATTCTTCTCATTACTACTTCCTGTAAACTTCAAAGCCCCGGCCATAGTTAGCTGATATCTTTTTAAGATTTTTCATGATGGAACAACTTATAAGTTCCTACTGGAATTCGATCAAAAGAATATTCATACCATCATGCAATAATCGTATATATCATAAAAACACAAGACCACTTGTGATAGATATATCAGCAAGCAATAACATGATACATATATAATAAAGTCAACAAGACCACACCACAATCAACCATACATAAGAGTTACAACGTACTTCTCAAATCCGTGTAAAGGCAAAGCAAGTACCGGACGTACGTAGTTACAATTCACCTATTCCGTTGAAGGAACTCCACAAACCGATCGAGGTAACCTTCGTGGAGCTCCCGGTCGGCAAACACCTCCTTCATCTTCCTCGCCGCCGCCCTCACCTCCTCCCCTCCCTCCTCCACCATAACCGTCCTCACTGCCCTCGCCACCGCCTCCTTGGTAAAACTCCCATCCTCCTCATCCCTCTCCAACTCCACCACAACCTTCTTATCCACACACGCCCGCGAATTCAGCCCAAGATCGCTGGCGATCGGTAGCGACACCATCGGCACCCCGAAAGTAAGACTTTCCACGACAGAACTCCACCCTGTGTGGGTAAAGAATCCACCAATGGAGTTGTGGGAGAGGACGTGGAGTTGTGGGACCCACTCGGTGAGTACTAGACTGATGTGTTTGGTCCGGTCCTGGAATCCGGTCGGGAGGAGGGATTGGTTGGGAGGGAGATCGTGGGGCTGGCGGAGCGCCCACAGGAATGGGAGACCAGCGAGCTCGAGGCCTAATGCGAGTTGGTGAATTAATGGGATGCTTAATTCGGCCTCGCTGCCGAATGCGATGTAGATGACGGAGGAGGGGAGTTGCTTGTCCAGCCATTTTATGGCTTCCGATGAATTTGCAATTGCCGCTGCATGGAAATTGAGGGTAATGCATTTTGAAATGGTTACGAAAATTTTGATCATACGTTATGTATATTTAAGGTTTCATCTTTAAACATGTAGAAGTAATAATCTGAAGAATCAGTGAAGAATTGAACGTTGGAATTTGAAAACGAAGAAGATGAACCTTTCAAACACTATGATGAATTGGGAATAAGAAGTGAAGGGCGAAAAAACACACATTAAATACTTGTGCAAATGAGTTATGGGGCTCGATCCGATTATAAGAAATTGGAACCACTTATTTTGCATGCATGGAGCACAAATGACTAACGAACTAATAACAAGGGTTGTCAAATTGGGGTTAGGGTTTAGTGTTTAGAGTTTAAGGTTTGACATGAAAACGAATTGACACTTTAGTCAACCTGAACCCAAACATGTACAAACACAAATTAAAATAAAAAGGTCAACACAAATACGAAAACCTAAACTTAAATTCGAATACAAATTATATAACCAAAACATGACTCATGTTGACACAATTCTATTTTGATACGAACACTAATTAACCCAAATAACTCGAACTTACCTGATTAACACGAATTAACCCGACTAACTCAAACAAACCTGATTAACAGGAATTGACACGATAGAATTTATCAACCTAATTAACACAAACTGACACGATTAGGAGAAATGTTGTGGATTTTAATTTTAGGTGTAAGCTTATTTCAATTGATTTTTATTTCGGGTTATTCGTGTCGACTCGTTACACGAAATACAAAATACTTATTTCCGAACTCAACCCAAATTACAATTCATGTCCTTCGTGTCTACCCAAATTTGACACAAACCTGAAATAGATCAACTCCAACACAAAAATTTATTGTCGAGTTTGAGTTTGAATTTCACGTCATGATCCGAATTGACGGCCCTACTTTACTAACTCTACCATACTTAAGTGACTTAATTAATTGCAAAATTGATATTTCTAACTCGTACAAACTAAATTCATAAACAGATAAACTACTGGGTATGTTTTCTGGGGAAACTTATGGTAAAATCAGGATCGTGGCTGACAAATAAATTTCTTGAGCTTGAGCCGCATCATCTGCACGGTGAGACGTGCAGATCGTGTGATATTTTTTTGTTTTTTAATATTTGTATAATATTGATGAGATCCACTCGTATTTGAATTGAATAAAATAAAAGACGTTTGTATTGTTTTAAAAAAATCACCATAAATCTTATTTACTCATGTTTTATAAACATACATACAAAATACTAGATTTTCGTATAAACATGTATCTTAACTATTTACTGGGTAATTCATCGCTCCCAACTAAACAACTTTTTCCGATCCAACAATTTCATACTCCATTAAATCATATCACTATTAATCTTTTGTAGTTAATAAATGAAATCTACAACTACGGAAAGATGTGTAAATGAGACGAGTCGAGCGAATTTTCGAGTCATAAGTATTATCTTATGTTATTACAAAATATAAAATAAATAAATAAATGGAACAATAAAAAATTCAAAGCTATCGTGTCGAACCTCAAAAAATTTCGAGTTCGAACGACTCGTTTACCGAACCAAGTTTGATTTTTTCCCCATCAAGATCTTTTATTTTCAAGTTAAACTAGAGTCGAACGTTTCTCAAATCGAATTATCAAGCTGAGTCAAAATCGACAACCCTAACCACGAATCACAGACACTGATAAAAACAAAAAACTGGATGACTTCTACGATCTCCTTAACAAGGTTCTTTCATTATCTAGGTGACGTGAACTATGCGTAGCAACTAATAATGTTTTCTTATAGTAAAGATAAGTCATATCATAAATATTAAAATCGTAGGCTACTACGAAGGGTGCGGCCAATTAAGTTGCAAGTTGATATTGTTGTTGGTTAAATTAAGACTGGTATCGAGAGTTAATCTCGATCTCAGTAGGTTAAATGGTGCGAGTTAGTCATACGTGTCATAATCATAAAGTTTGACAATTTTTTATATAAGATTAAGAAAACGAGAAATATGATGTGTTTATTTTTATTTTTACTTTAATCGATATATATAATTTTATGATTTTCAGCGTCAACAGAATACTTATTTTATAAATAAAAAATATATGATTTTGATTTTAAATTAAGTAGAAAATCAGATATAGATCGAGGAACTTGAGCATCGAAAAGAACGGATCCCTGCCAACTAACCATTGTCCGGAAGCACCGGCGGTAGCAACCCAACCTGAACCACATCGATCCGGTGAACGTCCCTAACAACCCGCTGCCACTCCGGGTCGAACTCCTCACACCCCCTAACCACCACCGCCCGACATCCGTCCGCCACACTCATATTCCGATCCCATTCCGTCACGCCGGATGCATTACTCACCTTCCCCCACGCCGCCAAAATCCGTGCCTGATGGGCCTTAAACGCCACGCTTGTCTCGAACGGGACCCACGTCGGAGTCCTCATAAAATCCTCCTCCCCGACCACCTCAGGCCACCGGCTTTTATCCCCACCAAAGAACCCAATGACCGGGGCGGGAAACACGGAGAAGAACACGCAAGGCACGTTGTGGATTCGTAACAATTCCGGCAACCAATATTGCGCGAAGTCGCGAACGAGCCAATCTGGAGAGTTGTCCCGGAGGAATTCCTCTGTCTGGGATCGGAGCCCGTCGAAGGCGAGTTTGAGTAGTGGGACGAGACTGCCGGGGAGATCGGAAGTCGACTGGGCGTCCGGTGGGAGGTTGGGTATCGAAGGGAGATGGAGTGGAACTAAGGTGATGTTGGAGAGTAGGTTGGGAGGGATTGGTGGGAGGCGTTGGAGGTTGCGAGGGGTGGAGAGGAAGGAAACCTTGTGGCCTCTCGAAGCTATCGATTTCGAGAGCTCGAGGAATGGGATCATATGGCCGAAGGCCAGCCAGGGGAAGACGGCTACGTGGAGGGGAGGAGGATTGGTGGTGGTGGTTGAATCCTCAGACATGATCTCTACAGTTGTGTGCGGTTTGGTTCGTGGACTGTGTTGTGTTGTCGTTTCGAGGGCGTTAGTTTAAAGGAAACAACGTTAATTAAATTAATATTTAATTATTAAATTTATAATTTTTTTCTTAAAATATATTATAATTACCTCTCAACATTTTATTCACTCTTCCTATTATTTCTCTCGTCTCATCTCACATTTCTCCTCTTTTCCTCTTTCTTCTCTCTCGCGTCTCTCTCATTCTTATCTTCTTTCTTCCCTCTTACGTCTCTCTCACTCTTAATCAAAACATAATCTAACTCCAAATCTCCAATAAACCCACCTCCTCCCTCTTCTTATTCTATTCTCTACTCTATCTCCACTACTCTTAAAAGGCGTTCATGCCGGCTCGACCACAAGGTCCACAACATTAAATTAAATTAACATTAAATGTTTCATGTTATCCACTCCAAAGATATTTTCCCCCAAAGTCCAAACTCAAAACTTCACGCCAAGTCTCCACACCACACTAACGTTCCAATCCCCCCTCTCCACGATCTTCCTCCCTCACATCAAACCATGTCATGACCTCCTCCTTCCACTCCTCCCCTCTCAAAATCCCATCCTTCCCAAAACCCTCCAAACCTTCAAAGCTAAATTCCAATTCCTAGTCCACCTCCAACCCCACCACCACCCTGTCCCTCCTCTCCCTTCCCCGACGTGCCTAAGCCGCCTCGTTGCCCAACTCTCTTACAAAAACACCCCTACCTCCCTCTCCAACGCCCAATTCATCCTCCGCCACCTCCGACCAACTCCACCTCCTCGAGGCGGGAGTTGAGTTTGAAGGAGATCACGTCGGATGCGGCGTCGAATACCGGTGTGTTCAACGTCGCCCTCCACCAAGAAGAGAGGTAGGAGATAGCTAGAGTAGAGAGTAGATTAAGAAGAGGGAGGAGGTGGGTTTATTGAAGATTTGGAGTTCAATTAAGAGTGAGAGGGGTGAGAAAGATGCAAGAAAGAGGAGAAATGTGTGAGACATAGGAGAAATAGGAGTGAGAGAAAAGAATACGGTGAGAGTTAATTATTATTCTAAATTGTTATTCATCGTCAGAAAACTACTTAAATCGTCCGTACGAATTATCATTTTGTCATTCTCTCATTTCTACTTATATAACTCCTCATTTTACTCTCCTTATACCACTCTCTCTTCACAATCCTCTCATATTCACATTCCTCTCATAATCATCGGAAAGAATGTCTCAGAGGAAAGGAGTCAGTAGACGCCTCAGCATACTCGAATCTGGTAAAATATCTCAAATAAATTTTACTAAGACTAATCTAAGACCATGACTAAACCATTACAGTGCTGCAATCACTCTGCATCGAATAACTCTGGATCGACTCTGACATCACTCTGGATCGTTTATGGAATCGCTCTGTATCGACTCTGGAATCGTTCTGGATCGTCTCTGGAATCAATCTGGATCGACTCTGGACAATCTGGATCAGCTCTAGAATCACTCTGGATCCAGTGATTGTAGTCCCACGGACAAGTATGAGACCTGGTCGTTCAACCCTGGAACGGCTCTGGAATGACGTGTCACACGTCAAAGACCACTAGACAAATACGTGTCCACAAAAAGGGGTTGATCTGACAATTCCTTCGTAAGTTGAAGCGCAAAGGTTCCCGTGATCAGATGGGAACGACTGTTGAACATCGAGCACAAGACTTACCATCAATACGTGAGAAGACGTATCACAAATGAATTTGTATGCGAAAAGACTTCTCCGTATTTGAAAGAGATAAAGTATCCACATAAGTCATACAATTGTTTAGAGAAGGACATGTTATGAAGCAACAAGCGTGAGTCCAGATGAGTAAAGAGTCAGTACCGAGTAATTCCAGAGGCTATCTTAAGTGTGTAGAAAATGAACATCGCCAACGATGTAAGGAGTTGCAGGTTGTGGAGACGACCATAATGTTCTGTCGGTGGAGAATACGAACTGCATGGATGACTGGAAGAGAGCCATGTGCACTGGAAACCCGGACACACACAAGACAACCGGTCTAGCCCTTGAAGAACCTTTCTTAGAATTGAAGGACCTCGAGGAGAAGCGACAGCGGTTGGTAGAGGAATTAATGTCGAATTATCCCCGCCCTTTTGAATCTTCATTTGATTAGGACCTGTAGTAGTTTTGTTGTGTCTGGACGTGTACTTCCCATTTCAGATTTGCTTCGTAATAAAATTGTGGGCGTCTTTTTAAACTTGGGATGTCTTTCCCTTTGCTCATTGTTTTTTGGGTTTCATATTTTTTTGTTAAATTGCAAACTGATTTATGTGACTCCATACTGGTGGTCTTGAAACGAGACTAAATCTAGAGGTAATCTAACGTGATGCCAGAATGAATCCATAAATAAATCCACAGTCATTCCAGACGGAGATCATTGGTAGACGACTGTCGACATTTAGTCCAGAGTCAATCCAGACTCGATCGACAGTTATTCCAGCGTTAATACAGAGTCATGAATCCATAATGTATTCATACTCATTCCATAAAGTATTCCTAATGTAGTCCAGATTCAATGCAGAAGTAATCATGCGTCATCCGATAAAATTAATCCATAATGATGAAGTAACCCAGGGATTTGGGAAGGAGTCGAGTTAGGTTTTCCGCAATGTGGGATAACTCAGGGATTTGGGAAGGAGGAGAGTTAGGTTTAGTCATTGTCTTAGATTAGTAGAAGGGACATTCACTAGATCCAGAGTGGATCCGGAGTGATTCCAGAGCGGATCCAGAGTGATTCCAGAGCTGATCCATATTGATTCCAGAGACGATCCAAAACGATTCCAGAGACGATCCAGAACGATTCCAGAGTCGATACAGAGCGATTTCATAGACGATCCAGAGTGATGTCAGAGTCGATCAAGAGTGATTCGATGCAGAGTGATTCCAGCACTGTAATGGTTTAGTCATGGTCTTAGATTAGTCTTAGTAAAATTTATTTGGCTACAATCAATCAAAATCACACGTCCTACCAAACGGATCACGAACCGATTCGGACGGCTGTTAACGACCCATTCACGTCGTCTCTCTGGAGTGGGGCCCAAGAACGGCCCCAGGTGCATTTGCGCAAATATGATGCTTTCCAGATGCATATGCGGCAATACCGAAAAAGCATGTGCATATGACCAATTTAGACACTTGCGGGGTGTACTGTAGCAAAACCCCCAATATTTAATGACATCAACGGAGTGGCAATACTTTTGTAATATCACGTATAAAAATACTGATAGAACGATGATAAAAATAAAAATATATTATTTTAAAATGTCATGCAACCAAAAAATCCTTTTTTGTTAGTGCGGGGTTGATCGTTGACTTCTAGGATTTGGATGGTGGATTGAGTATTCTACTTTAATTACTTCATCTAAAGTGAACTCAAGTATAATTTTATACCTATGAATGGTTTTGTAAATTTTATGTTATTAATACAATAGTATGCATAATAGTGTGGTAGATATGTCGACTAAGAAACAAGTTACAATCCAAACAAAAACAACAAAATTCTTGAGGACAAAACAACAAAAACAAACAGTGTTGGTAACAGGAAACTCATCGATCGAGCAACTGTTGTCAGACTCTCCTTAGAGAAATTATTGTCCTCACATATCGGTACGATGAGTGCAACCGTTTTCTCAAGATAGAATGGTCGCAACATCTTGGCCGATGCACTCTGACTCCAACGAACCACGAGAACAAATCAAGACCCGCACAACAGATCACTTAAGAATAATGGGGGAGAGGGGCGAGATGGTGGATACATAAATCCACAGGGCAAAAAGAATGTTTCTTTTCAAGTTTAGAATGTGGTCATTTTTATCTGTTGACTTTTTGGTCTTGATCTATGTTTTGATGATTTAATCAACCTAATCTTAATTATAATAATGTAGAGTAGCACACATATTGCATTGCATATATATTGCTTTATGCTAATCTCTACAGGTGATCAAGACTCAAGGAAGAAATGAAATCAAGTCAAGACATGTAATAAAGCTCATTTGAAGACGTGTATTTTGTATTTCTTTGAGTCTTTAGGAACATTGTGTAAATGAGTATACTTGAGCTAAAAACTACTCAACCACACACTAGGTTCCCTATAGAAGTCACACACAAAATTTCACATAATTTGGACTTCAATAGATCATCCAAACTAGAACCGGAAAACACCTAAACAAAACTTGAACTGCCTGGACCAAAACGGTTAACCGTTGAAACCTTTTCGTTCGACCGTTCACGCGTGTCACATGACCGTTTGTTTTGTCGTATTATACCCAACGATCGTATTCGTATTATTCCCAAATACACCAAAATTACCAAACATCCGGTCGACCGAAACTTTCCTAACGGTCGACCGAACCAACACAATTTGGTCTCCCAAAAGTGCATGGACTTATTCGGTCGACCACTCCCCTGAGCCCGTTCGACCGTTAACTTAAGTTAACTTAAGTCAAAGCTAAATTTTGACCAAACGGTCGAACGACATACCCGTTTCGGTCGACCGTTTTTAGGCAGAATTGAGTCCTGCAAGTTTCTGTTTTGTGCATCTTACATCAACTCATACTCAATCAATCGCAACGGCTTTATTCTCTCTAATGCCTATATAAAGAGTTGTAAAATACATTTTAACACAACTCTCTTACTACTATTTGTCCTCAACATTAGAGAGAAGCTCCACACACTCAAAAGCCCAAATCTTCCACACTTAGTAATCAATTCCATATTCTACTCAAATGTGCTCAAGTTTAGAGAGTGGTGTTCAACTCATTGTTTGTGAAAGAAAGCAAGGGTCTTGGTGAAAGCCCAAGACATCTAGTATAGACTTCGGTGAGAGTCCGAAGTGATCCACTCGGATTGTGAGAGGAGGAGCCGAGCTCGGCGTGGGTTATTCGCAAGCTTGAAGACTTGTAAATGCGTTCTCTCCCGGCCCGGAACGGGGAGTGATTAGTGAAGTCGTGAGCGGAGCTCAAGGGAGATCGAGCGGAGCTTGCAAGAGATGACTAGCACCCAGGTAGGGTGCCGAACCTCTATAAAAATCCTCTGACTTCTTGTTTTTTGCATTTTCCTTCCCTTTACTTGCTTGTTTTGTTTTTAATTCCGCTGCATCATCATTTGACTTGCAAGTAGAGTTTGTTTAGGATTAAAAGGGGATTAGAGATTGTGGACCCATAACCCACACGATCCACACAAATTGTAACTGTTGGAACGAAAAAGATTTTTCTTTTTTAAATTTTGTCAAAGGTAAAATAAGATGTCTCAAAAAATTCGAACGCACACGAGATAAAGAACACCACACCGACCCGACCAGACCGAACAACACACATTCGTATGTGTGTGTGAGAGTCTCCTCCTCTCTCCCTATTTCTCAAAGTGGTATTTGAAGCTCTTATGTACATGAATCTTCCTCAACTTCCCAATTTCTACGATATGAGACTAAAGAGTGCGGAGAATCTCACATATTCCAATCAATACATGTCAACATTTGAATTTTAGTTGAATATTACATGATCCTAAATTAATTTTCAATAGTCCAACAAGTTCCATCCTAATCTTGATGCTCAACAATCAAGTGTTAGATACTAATATAATGTGTCTTTCTACGAAATAATAGGGCTATTTGATAGTTTTGTATTGTCTCATAAAAAACCACTATTATATCGATTTTTTGTTGGGTTCAAAACGTGTAATTATCGGTTCTAATTTTTTTCTTTTCTTATTCTATGAGTCCAACAACAAAACTAGTTATTACTTATTAGACATTTGAAAGATATTATTTTTTCTTACTTATGAGAAATAAAACAAAAAGATACGGGCTATGATGTGTGTGATTCAGTTAGAAATCATTAATTACAAATTTGAATGATTGAAATTATCAATTGTCATATAGATCGAATAACATAGAATTAATTTACGAAGGCAAAGAGTAATATATGTACCATTGACATCTTAGGTGGCTTAACAACATTTATTTATATACGAATGAATGCTTGTATGCATAAAATTATTCCATTTAGCAAATTTAATCTCTAAACTTATATGGACGAAACACTTCGTATTCTAAGTTTAATTAGTAGTTGTTCTAACTTGTCATAATATCGAACAAATATTTTCTATACTAAATTTTCTAAAACATTTTAAAAGCTTCGAAATGGAACATATAAATCCATCATTTAGTTTCAACAACGAATTCAGCGTGAAATAAATAAAGCTTAGAAATTGGAACTCACCTCTATCCTGAAGCGCCGGAGGCAGCAACCCGACCTGAACCGCATCCATCCGGTAAACGTCTCTAACAACCCGCTGCCATTCCGGGTCGAACTCCTCACACCCCCTAACCGCCACCACCCGGCACCGGTCCGTCGCCGAAATGTACCGATCCAAATCCGCCACGCCGGAAGCATTCGGCACCTTGACGATCTCGACAAGAACCCTGGCCTCATGGGCTTTATTAGCCACGCGCGTCTCGAACGGGACCCATGTGGGAGTGTTCATAAAATCTCCCTCCTCGGCCTCCTCCGGCCACCGGATCTTATCCCCACCAATGAACCCCATCATGGGAGCAGGAAATATGGAGAAGAACACGCAAGGCACGTTGTGGATTCGTAACAATTCCGGCAACCAATATTGCGCGAAGTCGCGAACGAGCCAATCTGGAGAGTTGTCCCGGAGGAATTCCTCTGTCTGGGATCGGAGCCCGTCGAAGGCGAGTTTGAGTAGTGGGACGAGACTGCCGGGGAGATCGGAAGTCGACTGGGCGTCCGGCGGGAGGTTGGGTATCGAAGGGAGGTGGAGTGGAACTAAGGTGATGTTGGAGAGTAGGTTGGGAGGGATTGGTGGGAGGCGTTGGAGGTTGCGAGGGGTGGAGAGGAAGGAAACCTTGTGGCCTCTCGAAGCTATCGATTTCGAGAGCTCCAGGAATGGGATAAGATGGCCGAAGGCCAGCCAGGGGAAGACTGCTACGTGGAGGGGAGGAGGATTGGTAGTGATTGTTGAAACTTCCGACATGATCTCTACAGTTGTGTGGAGTTCGGATTGTGTTGTGGTGCCGTTCTTGCAATGTGTAGTGGTGCCGTTCCTTGTAAGGTGGCGGGGGTGGTGATTTTTTTATTTTATTGCTGGACAATCTAGATCTAGTGTTAAGTGTAATTAATGGTATGGTTGTTTTTTTGTTAGTGCGGGTTGATCGTTGACGTCTAAGAATTGGAAGGCGGAGTGAGTATTTTACCTTAATTACCTCATCTAAAGTGAACTCAAGTATAATTTTGTAATTACGAGGGGTAATTTTGTAAAATTTTTGTTGTTAGTTTAAATAACATTGAGGTAGATATGTGGTTTAACGTTATGTATATATGAGGTTTCATCTTTAAACATGTAGAAGTAATAATCTGAAAAATCAATGAAGAATTGAACGTTGGAATTCAAAACAAAGGAGAAGGAAAAGAACTTTCAAACACTATAATGAATTGGGAATGAGAAGTGAAGGCGAAAAAAAACACATTAAATACTTGTGCAAATGAGTTATGGGACTCGATCCGATTATAACAAATTGGTACCGTTTATTATACATGGAGCACAAATGACTAACGAACTAATAACTAACTAGTCTACCATACTCAAGTGATTTAATTAATTGCAAAATTGATATTTCTATTAATCGTTCTAGGCTTTTGGTGTTTCGTACAAAGTACAAACTAAATTCATAAACATAAACTACTGTCCGGGTATGTTTTCTCGGGTATGTTACAAGTTACAACTTACAACCACTGAACCACGTAACCATTATTGGTGAGCAGATATATCTCTACCCCCACGTGAATAATCAAAATTTAAACTCAATTTTAAAGAAAAACTAGCGCAACTAGTTCTTGAATATGTTAATTAGGTAGCGTGAGAAACGGTGCACATGGTCCAAATGGGACAACTTAGAAAACATTATCCGTCACTTCCTCACTTTGAAATTTTCTTGTACAAACTGCAATAATGTGCAAACCGACTAATGAAATCTGACTACAGACAAATAAAAAAAAAACTGGACGACTTCTCCAATGTCCTTAACAAGGTTCTTTCATTAATTAGGTGGCGTGAACCATGCGTAGCAACTAATAATGTTTTTTTATAGCAAAGATAAGACATCATAAATATCAAAATTGTCGGATACCATGTGGGGTGAGGCCAATTAAGTTGCAATTTGATATTTTTGTTGGTTAAATTAAGACTAGTATCAAAAGTTAATCTCGATCCGAGTAGGTTAAATGTTGCGAGTTAGTCATGTCAAAATCGTAAAGTTTATAATCATTTTATATAAGACCAAAAAAATAATAAATACGATGCCTTTATCTTTATTTTGTCTTAATTTTATTGAAAATGTATATAAAATTTTATGATTTTCAAAGTAGAGTACTTATTATAGATAAAAATATACGATTTAGATTTTAACTAATGTTAAAATCAGATATTACTTGACCAGAATCCCGGCCAACTAACCTGTGTCCGGAAGCACCGGCGGTAGCAACCCAACCTGAACCACATCCATCCGGTAAACGTCCCTAACGACTTGCTGCCACTCCGGGTCGAACTCCTCGCACCCCCTAAGGCCATCCCTTAACGCACAAAAAACACGGTCGTGATGAGGTCGGTCATCTTCGACCGAATTTTTTTTTTTGTTAACGCTGAAAAACAGCGGTTGAAGATGCCTGGGTCATCGACCTGGGCGTTTCAACGCCCGGGTCGACGACCCGGTTGTCTAGGTTAGCCAACCCGGACGCGCCACGTGGCGCGTCCGGGTTGAATTTTATTTTTTTTTTATTTTTTTTTTGTTTTGATTTTTGTTTTGATTTTTTTTAATTTTTTTGTTTGAGTTTTTTTATAATTTTTTTTTTTGAAAATTCGTTTTATAATTGTTTTGATTTTTTAGAAATTTTTTAAATTTTTTTAAAATTTTAACCAAGATGGACCCCGAAATGATGTGGAGGAGAGATGTTGGTTGTTGTGGGTTGTGTTGGGTTGTGGTTAAGAGATGAATAGTGTAGGAAAGAGAAGAAGGTGGGTTGAGGAAAGAGAAAGCTGATGTGGAAGAGTGAGAAAGCTGATTTTGAAGAGAGAGAGAGCTGATGACCGGGTCGTCCAGGTCATGGTTAGTGATGGCCTAACCACCATCGCCCGACATCCGTCCGCCACACTCACATGCCGGTTCTCATCCGTCACACCGGATGCATTCCTCACCTTCCCCGACGCCGACAAAATCCGGACCTGGTGGGCCTTAAACGCCACGCTCGTCTCGAACAGGACCCACGTCGGAGTCCTCATAAAATCCTCCTCCCCGACCACCTCAGGCCGCCGGATTTTATCCCCACCAAAGAACCCCAAGACCGGGGCAGGAAACACGGAGAAGAACACGTAAGGCACGTTGTGGATTCGTAACAATTCCGGCAACCAATATTGCGCGAAGTCGCTAACGATCCAATTGGGAGAGTTGTCCCGGAGGAATTCCTCTGTCTGGGATCGGAGCCCGTCGAAGGCGAGTTTGAATAGTGGGACGAGACTGCCGGGGAGATCGGAAGTCGACTGGGCGTCCGGCGGGAGGTTGGGTATCGAAGGGAGGTTGAGTGGAACTAAGGTGATGTTGGAGAGTAGGTTGGGAGGGATTGGTGGGAGGCGTTGGAGGTTGCGAGGGGTGGAGAGGAAGGAGACCTTGTGGCCTCTCGAAGCTATCGATTTCGAGAGCTCGAGGAATGGGATCATATGGCCGAAGGCCAGCCAGGGGAAGACGGCTACGTGGAGGGGAGGAGGATTGGTGGTGGTGGTTGAATCCTCAGACATGATCTCTACAGTTGTGTGCGGTTTGGTTCGTGGACTGTGTTGTGTTTTCGTTTCGAGGGCGTTAGTTTAAAGGAAACAACGTTAATTAAATTAATATTTAATTATTAAATTTACATTTTTTTTCTTAAAATATATTATAATTACCTCTCAACATTTTATTCACTCTTCCTATTGTTTCTCTCGTCTCATCTCACATTTCTCCTCTTTTCCTCTTTCTTCTCTCTCCCGTCTCTCTCATTCTTATCTTCTTTCTTCCCTCTTACGTCTCTCTCACTCTTAATCAAAACCTAATCTAACTCCAAATCTCCAATAAACCCACCTCCTCCCTCTTCTTATTCTATTCTCTACTCTATCTCCACTACTCTTAAAAGGCGTTCATGCCGGCTCGACCACAAGGTCCACAACATTAAATTAAATTAACATTAAATGTTTCATGTTATCCACTCCAAAGATATTTTCCCCCAAAGTCCAAACTCAAAACTTCACTGGCCAAGTCTCCACACCACACTAACGTTCCAATCCCCCCTCTCCACGATCTTCCTCCCTCACATCAAACCATGTCATGACCTCCTCCTTCCACTCCTCCCCTCTCAAAATCCCATCCTTCCCAAAACCCTCCAAACCTTCAAAGCTAAATTCCAATTCCTAGTCCACCTCCAACCCCACCACCACCCTGTCCCTCCTCTCCCTTCCCCGACGTGCCTAAGCCGCCTCGTTGCCCAACTCTCCTACAAAAACACCCCTACCTCCCTCTCCAACGCCCAATTCATCCTCCGCCGCCTCCGACCAACTCCACCTCCTCGAGGCGGGAGTTGAGTTTGAAGGAGATCACGTCGGATGCGGCGTCGAATACCGGTGTGTTCAAACGCTTTGACGAGGAAGTGAAGAAGCTTCACTTCATTCAAAGTAAGGAAGAACCTTGTGTATACAAGAAGGTTAGTGGGAGCCATGTAGTATTCCTTATCCTATATGTCGATGACATATTGCTTATGGGCAATCATATTCCTTTGCTTGAGCAAACGAGAAGTTCATTGAAATCTGCATTTTCGATGAAAGACATGGGTGAGGCTCAATACATCTTGGGAATCAAGATATATCGAGATAGACCCCGTAGACTCATTGGCCTCAGTCAACGTGCATACATTGACAAGGTCTTGGAAAGGTTCAAGATGAACAACTCCAAAAAGGGCAGTGTGCCAATGAGTATGGGTGTGCAACTCAAGAAGTCTCAACGTGCGCAATCACGTAAGGACTTAGAGTACATGAAGGATGTCCCTTATGCTTCGGCAATTGGGTCGATCATGTACGTGATGACTTGCACAAGACCAGATGTCTCGTATGCTCTAAGCGTGACAAGTCGTCACCAATCCAACGCAGGTCCTGAGCATTGGACTGCGGTCAAGAATATCTTGAAGTACCTTAACCGGACTAAGGATAAGATTCTTGTTTATGGAGGACAAAGGGAATTGATGGCTGAAGGTTACTCGGATGCGAGTTTCATGAGTGATCCAGACGATAGAAGGTCGCAATCAGGATACGTCTTTCTTCTGAATGGTGGAGCTGTGAGTTGGCGTAGCTGGAAGCAAACCACTACGACCGATTCAACCACTGCTTCAGAAGTAATGGCTGTCGCTGAAGCGAGCAAGGAAGGAGTGTGGATCAAGAAGTTCCTTGAAGAGCTTGGAGTAGTTCCCACGAGCGAGGGACCCATCGAGCTATTTTGCGATAATAGTGCATCTATCTCGCAAATCAAGGATCCTAGATCACACCACAAAGTGAAGTACATGGATCGTAAGTACTTCGTGACACGTGACCTCATCGACGAAGGCAAAATAAATCTGTTATGGGTGGACACCAACAGCAACACAGCTGATCCATTCACAAAACCCTTATCCCAAGCCAAGGGCGAAATGCATTTCGAGTCCATGGGATTGAGGAACCATGTATATTGGCTTGATGATTGATATGTAATGGGGTTTACCCTAGTTATTATTGTTTTATGCATTGAGTATGTATGAGAAAGAAAACTTTAATAACAAGTGGGAGATTGAAGGGAATGTGTTCTAAAAGTTTTACTTTTAAATGCCAATTATTATGAATTGAATGAGAAATCGTTTTGTTCCTTGTTTATGTTATTCGTCTTTTGGAAGTGTTAAGGAAGATGCTCTTGGTCCTTAACCGTAGAGCTCTAAAAGATATTGGTTTGCATAAAACAAAAGATATTCGCAATCATGGTAATTAACATGGAACATTAATTACCGAGTTAAGATTGTCGTGTTGGTCATAGATCATTGTAGCTCTACAAGTGAGTGACGACACGGGTATGCAAAAGAGGAAAATATTACTTCTGTATACTGAATAGACCTAATAAGTAAAATATTATAGAAATGTGTTTCTGTGTCATTAATATTTTACTGTGTCTTTGGTCCTTTGATATGAGACTTATATCTGATCACTTAAGGAATGCTTAATTAGACTAGTGTCTTGAGCTATCGATAAGTGTAGTGTAAAGGCATTGGTTGGTTAAGTACAACTTTTGTTGGAGAGATAGTTAGTCAAAAGACTATCATTGCCCCTCTTAATTGAGTGATGATATTAGTGGGCCCCTTGATAAAGCAAAGTTATAATGTGCACAATGTGATTTGAGTTAAGTCACATATTTATAACTAGCTTAAAGAGATCAAGAAATGAATACTAAATACAAAGGTGACACAATACTACTTTGTGTGTATTCTTAATATCATGAGGCAAGGGACGGACACAAGTGGTGCACTCCATCACTAAATGGATCGGGTTTTGGTTCGAGTGGAATTAAGACATCTAACTAATTGGGAGCTATAATGTGTAGCTAGATACCGCTTATAGCTTGTGATATTAAGCTCTTAATATCACTGCCAACTTAGTCTAGATCCTCCCATAGGTCACACCACAAAACTGGGAAACAAGGAATGGGGATTTTGAGTTCATAAGATGTGTCGGGTTTCATGTAGAAAATATGACACATGGGGTGAACAAAGCAAAATCAAAGTTATGTTGTGATTAATAACATAATTAGAATCTAAATTAAATTCATATGTGATGCAAATATTATGGGGTGTAATGATTGATCGTTACATAGGATAATATGTTACATAAGTTGTGAATTTACTACTAATCCCGAAATGTCAAATTTTGTAGGGGTTAAACCGAAATTTGACAAGTCTGCAAAACAGTGCTCAAACGGTCGACCAGATAGCAGTAAACGGTCGACCGGAAGGGCACGGTCGACCGGACGAGTCTCGACCGATAACAGGGAATTTTCATCTGTTCGAACGGTCGACCGAAAGTGATCGGTCGGTCGACCGAACATTGCGATGGAATAGTTCCTGTTACGAACGGTCGACCGAATGTTGAACGGTCGACCGAAACATTGGTTCGAGCGGTCGACCGCACCTGGAAACGGTCGACCGGTCCAGACGGTTTTATGCAGAATTAATTTAAGAATTAATTAGATCATGCATGGAATTGGTCCATAATTGATTTAATTCGTGGCTAATAATATTTATTAATAAATAATGGATGGTTAGATGGAATTTTGCATGAAATCATGGGCAAGAGGTTGCACATGAATAGGTAATTTGGAGAGAACCTATAAATAGAGGTTATCTCATTGCCTTCCTACATCTTGATTAATATTGCTTTTCATGCAAAATCTCTCTCCTTAATTCTCCACGAAAATTCCATAAATTCTTAAGTTTAGTTTAGTTCTTAAGAGATCATTTTCTCAAGAGAATTAAAGAGGTGTTAGTAATTGGATTCTAAACCCAATCGGAGATTGAGAGACTAGCTTCCCTCTCTCCGATCTTGTTTAGAGTTTGGTGAATACTCGGAGGCATCCGGCGCAGCGAGGAGCATCCCAACGGTCTCCGAATCTTCAAGAAGTTTTAGAGAACTTCTAGGTATGAATTTCGGAGCTCCTTTATGTTTGTTTTAATAGAGTTTTTGAAACTAGTTTGTTAAAACAAACCGATGCATGCAATAGATTCTAGAAAATTGAAAATTGATCCTTATTATACATGAAAAATTCGAAAATATATATGTATAATTAAACATGAAATCCTACAGTCGGAGAGGCCTCCGACCTCCTCCGACCGACCAACACGACCCTCTCATGAGTGTCAACAACAAAACCACACTGGAGAGCGGCATACCTCAAAAGAAACGACGAAAGTGCCGGAGCTCCGCTCGCGCACGTCGCCTCCGGTGATCTCCTCGTGCGCTCAACTCCGCACCTCTCCTGCCTGGACCGCCTCACACCTCACGCCGACGCAGCCTCCTCCGCCTGAGCTTGAGCGACTGAGGAAGAAGGTGTGTGTTTGGTGAGAATGGAGGAAGAAGAAATGAGGAAGGAGATGAAAGAAGGAGAAGAAGAGAGAGAGCCTTATTTAAAACTCGTGCTACAGTAATCCCAACCCTTCACCTTCCCATGCAATCTCCTGCACACTCACTTCCCCATGCAAACCACACTCTAACCATCATTAGTCTACTAACCCTAGGTTAGGGATCTAACATGTGGAGTTTGGATTGTGCTGTGGTTTTGTTCTTGCAACGTGGTGGTGTTGACACATGACAGTGTTTTAAGTAAGGTCTGAATGATATTTGAGTTATCTTTGGAATTTTGTCTCACGCTACAATTATTTTAAACCATGTAATTCGGAGATTATGGGCTGCTCGTTGTTGTAGCAATGTCCTTTTGCCTTTTAATTTAATGAATATTAACAATAAAAAAACAGACAGTGTGAACGGATTAACGGGTCGTGGGTAAAGAAAATTTACACCACAACCCGCCCTACACGGGTCGGGATGACGGGTCAAATTTGTCCCACGCACAGCCCCAGGTGTGGTGGTTGCGTTGGTTTATTGCTATAAAATATAGATCTCGTTTGGGTGGTGTTGTAAAACTGTTAATGCACTGTGGATACTAGTGTCGGTTTTTTTTTGGTGGTTGGGCTTGACAATTGACGCTAAAGATTTGTTCCTTGTGTCCGAAGATCTGACGTGAAGGAAAATGAGATGCATGTTAAGTTGAACTATTTAAAGGTTTATTATTCTCCAGTGAATATTGTCGCCAGATCCAGGAGATAGTCGGGTAGGAATAGGATCTACTAGACCACAGCGGTAATCTGAAATCGTGTTTGACATTCCATCACCACCGCTTTGCGATTTCCTTTTTTTTATTGCAAAATGGATATTTCTTTAATTATTATTTTTTGACATTTATCAAATTTAACAAATGAAGCAAAATTTGATAATCCACGAAAAAAGAATACTTTGGCGGACAAATATTTACACTTTTCTACTTCCTTTGTGGGATTCAACTGCTACTGTTGAGGGGAGGATGGTTGAGTAAGGATGGCAAGATTTTAAAATACAATCCGTGTTTGGTACGTAGAAGCCTAGCAATTTATTCTCAACTACTGGTAAGTCATGCAGCGTCCGTGACCTTTTGCGGACGCAGGTGCAGATGTTGATATCTTGGTTAAGTGCATACCAATGCCGTTGTTTGGTTGCGTTCTTGAAATCCAATGTGTTAATTTAAACTTAAAAAGTATTATATTTCCTAAAGACGAACTTATCAGTCCTTTTTTTTGAAATGTAGATTGAAGAAGAAGAAGAAGAACATAGCTTGGTTTTATAGCTCCCTGACGCTTTAAATATAAATATACGATACAAAAAACTATGCGTTCATATCAAATCAGACACTAATTAATTATAGCTTCAAAAATCATATTATTTGATTTCATGGTAAGTTGCTGTTGGACCTTAAAGGCTTAAATTGTGGGTCGTTTTTTCACCACCAACTGGACCTGACTCGGGCTCTTACAACACCATATATCACATCCTTAAAGGAATTGCGGAGCACGACATGATCCACGCTCAGGTGTCTTCGTCTTCTGAAAAGCCCAAATAGATTGGTTGTAATAGAGCAATAACTATTACTTTACTTTTGGAGTTCATAATTACCACTTAGGGTTGTAAGTGTAGGATAACCCTCTTAACCGTAAAGGTGGGTAAATTTATGGGTAGAAAATTTCTAATTGTTTGATGAATGAGACATGTAGGGTATGAAAGCTTTAATCATTTGAAAAATGAGGTGAGTAGGGGTGCAACATTTCACCTACAAAGTTAACATTTTAACCGAGAAGTTTAAATAATATATATAACCTAAAACACCACCATTAGATCTTAACATTGTGATAAACAATAACACGGAGTTCCGATTAACGGTTCAAAATTGCCTTGATTTAAGGACGGTTGAATGAAACACCATATTAAATCTTTTTTTTTTGGGTTGTGTGGACGGAACAAAACCAAAGGAATTTTAGAAATGTTCGAATTTTGTTATCACACAACTACTTATTGAAAACTATGGTCCACCCACCTAAGTCCAACTTCTTAAGTTCAGCTATTTCTTCAATGGGAAGGAATTTTTTTTTTTTTTTTTAATGTTTGAAGAATTTGGAAAATTAACAACTTATAAAAAAGATGGTTCCCAAAAATGATATAAAACATATATTGTTCTCACCTCAAATCGTTTTATTAAAGTTGTATCTTAATGTACATTTTTTAAATCAAATTCGAGTAATTTTTTGTCTTATATGGGATCTCTCCGTTAAAATATATCAACAACTACCTTTGAGACTTCCCATATGAGAAAACTACCTTAGGTGTTATCTGCAGAGTTTCCTACGTAAATAGCGATATTAAACCTTATTACAGTTGCTAACAAGTCAACACTGAAATTTGTGAAGTGTTGTAAGGGTAGTAACTAGTAAAGAATGTGGAATCACAATTAGTTGAATAATTATAAAGTGGAGTACTAGTTAAAAAGTGGACTACTAAAGCTCTTTCGAGGGTGTCAATGATTTGTTACGAGAAATCCCATTTCAACTATCAAGCCAAGAGGTTTCATGTTATGCTGGGAATACATTCAGTGTTTGGTGTAGAGCAGATTACTCAACATGTCGAAGACCTTATAAATCCATATGAAATCAAGCTTACACCTCAATTAGCCACCACAAATTCTCAACTTCAATAAAACACCAAAAAGAATTCAGCACAGTAAATATTCGTTTATAGTTGGGATGGCCGGAAGAACAAGAAAGGTAAATATGTGACACGAGAAATGCGGAGCTTAACGAAAAACTTCTAAAATCGGCCTGTGGAGGGCGAGTAACAAGTGACTGTACATAAACTTGGTCACAAGTGGGGTAAGTTTTTGATCTATAAGTTTGGAGCAAAAATCACTACTAAATGAAACTTGAGTTCCCCATATAATTTAACTTGTTTCGCTACAAGTTAATATGAAGTTAGAATCTTTATCGCGTCCAGATTGAAAAGTAATGGAAAGCAATTTGTGAAGTATGTAAATTCAAATAGTAACTCAGATATTAGGATTCAATCCCTAGCAAGTCTAATTTAATACCACCAATGTACCAACCAAACCAGCCAATTATAAACCTAAATTAGAATCAACACCAGGGATGATGCCAAGAATTTTGGTCAAGAGTCGGAATTTGTAAGAGTATTCTAACACCGTTAGAAATTCATCTATGTATCTAATTATTTGTAATAATTTTTTTCAAATGGTTTGAAATCCAAAAAAAATAAAATTAAGAGTTGAAATCACGTAAGGTCTTCAAAATATAGACAAAACATCAAAAAATTAAGGTCAAAATTCAAATGGATACAAATTTCAGGGGATCGCCTGACCCTCAAAAGCACAAGGTAGCATCGTTCCTGGTCAACACCTAACATTTACCTTATGTTGAACCTAATTAACAAGAATTCATTTTTCCAACATCAAATGTGTATTCCTGATAGTCCGAATGCTAGATGGGTGGGAAATGGGAAGTTATTAATCCCTCTCTCTTTGCCAAACCGTTATTGGTGGTCTTTAATTCTACAACCGACCTTAATAATTAAATTCTAACGGGTTTTTTGCTTGGGTGTACCTCTAAAATGCGTTTATTGGGTCTTTGTACACGTGTAATTTTATATTACCCAAAATACCCACGAAACAACCTAATTGCTTGAGTATATCCCGTTAACCTAATCTTTGACCGTGTTACGTCCAACGTTAACTCCAAATCAACTCTCCACCGAATCAAATAGATTTGCACCCACCGACCTAGTCAATTAACTCCATTTATTGAGTTTGCATTTTAGGGATGGACGTGGATAATGACAGTCAATGGCGTGGTCGAGTCGCACCCACCGAACCCCTTCGTGGACGATGATGGTGTGGTTGAGTCCATGATGGCGGCGATGGGAGGTGGCGAGAAGGGGTTCGTGGAGCTCGAGGAGTTCAAGAGGGTCGTGTCCGGAAGAAGAAGAAGAAGAAAGTGTCTATAATGGAGGAGGTGTTCGGGGAGATGGACGTGGATAAGGACGGAGTCGTCGGGTTCGGGGATCTGAAGGCGTACTTGAGGGTATCGTCGGGATGGACATCACCGATGATGAGGTCAAGGAGATGATCATGTTCGACCGCAGAGATTGTGTCAGAGGAGTTTACTTCGATGGGCTTGATAGTGGTGGTGGATCCAAACGTTGTTGATTTTTGTGTTTGTTTTATATTATTTATTTTTATATGGAAAAATTTACAACAAATTTGGAGTGGACCTTATTTGGGCTTTTTTATAGAGTCTAAGTTAATTGACTGTGTCGGTGAGTGCGAGTTTATTTGATTTGGTAGGGAGTTGATTTGGAGTTAACGTTGGACGTAATAGAGACCATGGGCTTGGTAATATAAAATTACACTAAGTTCAAAATACCCGATAAACACCTCTCTCTTTTTTACGTGAAAACTAGTAAAATTACACGGGTCACTCGAAAGAAAACGTTTTTTTTCTTCTTTTCTCTTTATTAGTAAATAAATATTCCCCAATTATGTTCTAAAAACTCTCCTCTTTCTTCTATTCCCCAATTATTTTCTCCATCTAAACCTCAAACAACCGATCTCCCTCTCCCCTGCTGCCGGCGGCCGGAAACTAATCCGGCGTCTCCGACGGCTACTCTCTTCACTTATTCTATCTCTCAAACTAAAAATCCACTACTTTTGCTTATAAAGAGGTTCCTCCCTTTTTTCACTAATTTATTGTTATTTTTTGGGCTTCATCAATTTACTCGTTTACAACGATTTTTCAACCTAATATCAAATATTTAAACCTATTATTATGTATTATGCATTTTAATTGTTTCTACTGATTCTTGCGAGTTTGGAACATATTTCTAATGATTATCATGCATTTCAAAATATTTCCGCTGATTTTCGTGTATATATTAACACGTCTCTTCACTAGGTTAGTAGTTATAGTTTTTACGTTCATTGATTGAAATCTTTTTTATAGAATGTAAACCTATTTCTTAAGCATGTTTTTTTTAACATTTAACCATGATTAAATTTTTTTGTGTTTTTTTTTTACATTATTAATCTAGCTATGAACTGCATATAACCCTATAAATACCGCAACCCTGAACTTGTCTCGACCTACAGCAGCAGAAGATGGAGGCGAAGTCGTCGTCTTCGTTGATGGACAAACTCATAACAACGCTCCGTTCCACCAGCAAGTAACTCACTGCACTCCGTTACATCAGATTTAGAAACGTTACTACATATTTATGCTCATGTTCTTGCATATTGCTCTTGCTTTTAGGTATTACACTGGTTATCCGAAGGATCTGGGGCCTACTTGTGTCATCCCCTTCACATCCGAGCGCCAATTCGTCGAACTCCTCCATGAAGGTCACCCTATCATCGTTGCTTTCACCATCAGGTGCTTGGCTTTTTTGACCTTGTTTCTGTTAGGTTATGGATTTAAGTAGAATAAGTTGGATCATTATCACTTTCTTGGCTTGTTGTGGTTACTATCAATCTGTTAATGCTCTTGGTATTTGATTAGGATTTTGAAGGTTAGTAGCTTATAAATTTATGTCAAAGTTGGGCTAGTGTTATCCTTGTATTATTTATTGCAATAAAATAGCGTTGAAAATTCAAAATTGTATGAGATCTTTTATGAAGGTTTGAACTCCTTAAGTTTTGTGATATACCTTATTGGTTCGCATCTCTAGTGAGTTTCGGAGCCATTTTTTTCAATCAGATTGCTGAAATACGATGTTTTAGGGAACTCATTTGACATTAAGGAATCAATGACATGCTTTTGTTGTTCTCAACACTATGATATTGATAAATTTTTCAATAGGATCATTGTTCCCAACATTACAGTTGAAAGTCAATTTTCAAAATGACCTTTCAGATATCATATCTATATAAGTAGATTTTGACACCTGACTTTGATGTTTCTTTGAGTATTTTGATTTTCATCTATATCTGAACCACTTTTTTCATCTGTATGCTTTAACGTCGTGATCTTTTTTGTTTGTTTTAGATGCCCTCTGACCAAACACCTCGACAAAGTTTTGGAAGAAGCTGCTGCTGAGTTTCATCCTCATGTTAAATTTGTCCGGGTAAGTTGCTTGTTCTGGTAATTGCTTTATTACGGTATGCAGCAACACGTTCTGAGTATGTCGATATGGTTTTATTTGGAAACTGGTTTTCGAAAATTTGTTATTGTATAGTCATTATATCCAAAAATTGAATTTCAACTATAATGCTTGGAACAATGCAATCAATTTGAAGAATCAAAATAGATACTATAATGTTTCGAAATGATTATAGTTAACATTAGTTTCCCAATGAACTTCAAAATACCAACCTGATAGTCTGATACACCCATTATTTCACCATTTTGTATTCCTACTATCTTTTCTTAAGAAAGGTCTTCTGCTGAATCCAACATGTTTGAATTTGGCCATTTAGAAATGTTGCAATATTTGCAACTTACTACTTCCTGTTAGTGTAAACTGAAACGGCAAGATCTGTTTTCAGTTGATTTAGGCCAATTTTGAATTTAGACTACATAATGAACTACAGTTACTTTTGCATTTGATTTATAAGCAATTTATTATGTTAACATGGGTAGAGAACACAACTTCCTACTGGATTTTCTTCAACATTTCCACACAGAACCAATAGAATCTCTGAGTAGCAAATTGATTCAAATTTCAAATCCTACTTTTCGATATGCTTGCTCCTTGAATCCGTTTGTTCCAAGAGAAATTGAACAATGACTTAAAATGATAAGATTGTTATGCCTGCAAGTTAGTAAATTCTGTAGAGCAAAGCTCATATGTTACTTCACAATCATCTAGTCAATTTCAGAAGCAGTATTGTACTCTTTGTGGCATTGTGCTCTGTTGATATATTATATTAACAGCCTGAAGTTATTGCTTGATGGCATTTTAGTGCTTCGAGTATGGGGCCAAAGAGTCCTTCCATGTGTTGGTTGGTTTAACCACCTAGGGCTTGGCATTCCATCTTATTAGCACAAACATGCAACACCTATATGTCCACTCCACATTAGGGGCTCTGCCTGTGGGGCTTGAGGAATTTACAATTGTGAGCTCACTAACAACAATTTTGTTTAGTAGTGGTAAGGACTTGTTCTGCAAGACTTCCATTGAGTATTTATTGTTTAACCAATGCTCTGACAGTAGTTTAGTAATATATTGATATTGAACTTAAGCTGCATTTGGAAAGTGGAAACGGGAGAATCAGTCCTCTAGATTTGGGATTTACCATGCCTGTGTGAAATCTAAAGCTTTACTCTCTCACAAGTCACAACTGACAACATTCCAGCAACAAATTCATTTTGCCTTTCAAAAATTCATGTGGTTATGGGTAAATTCATGGGTAGGTAGACAGGGTTAAACGATTCTTTGGGTGGATTCAGGGAATTCTTACCAGTGGCAGGTTTTATTGATATTTCAATGATACATCCAAACAAACACCAATCCTCAAGGGATAAAGTGGTAAATTTTTATACCGGTATTTGATGCCTATTGGATGCCATTTTCCTTCCCTTTTTGGCTTCTCAAATAACACAAGCTATTCTCTGCAACCACTAACTGTTGAGGAATCATAATTTCTGGTTTCCTTCTTCGAAGTGCATTCAGATCCTGACATGCAGAAATCATTTTCCAAATACATATTTGACTCATTTTTTCTTCTGAGATGGAAGGTATGCAGTGCATGAATAATCTTGGATATTCAATGACAGGCCATGATCAGTCCCTCTGAATTATAAAAACTACATTGATAAAAAGTTACGAATCAGTGCAGGTGTTTCACTTATCTGCACCAAGATATGTTTGATTTAACATTTGTGTTTTAGTCACGTGTTATGCACTTATGCCTTTTCCCCTTCATTGACTGTTTTAGATGCCTTCACAGGGTCAATTCATCTGCTTACATTTTTAGCTCATTAAATGATTGATTAATGCAGGTTGAATGCCCTAAATATCCAGGGTTTTGCATAACAAGACAGAAAACTGAATACCCATTCATCGAAATGTTTCACAGTCCTGAGCAAGTAGGTTTTTTTGCTCTTGCTTTTGCTTGCTTACCAATTTGCGTCTTTCATCAATCAGCTTGTACTTGAATTTCCCAGGATATATACTGTTCTTCAAACTACATTTTTCTACTATTAGTTTTGAGTTTTTCTCACTCTGTGTAATGGATGCATGGAAATTATCTAGATAAAAATTGAGAGAAGAATCCTATTGTGATTGTATTGCAGGCAGCTAACCAAGGGAGAGTTGCTGATCCAAACATAACAAAATACTCGGTGAAAGTCATGCCTGTAAGTCCTAACATGTATACGACCTCTTAGTTTCTAAACCTGTCTTTATCTTTTAAGTGTAGTAAATTCATAGAAAGCAAAAGACATGATAAATTTTTTGCTCTGATATTGTTAAGTTCCTCTCAACATGTATTGCAATTGAATTGGGCATAATTATAAATTATAAATTGTTTGGTTAGAAAAAGAGGACATCTCGCCACAATGTTTCCAAGTCCTAGTGCTCTTGAGGTGGCATTCGTATCTATTTATTTATGTATCAATATGCACACAACTGTTTAAGTGAGTTTTTTTCATGCTATAAAAACCGTTTAATTTTTTTAGTCTGCACATTTGGATCTCTGCTGACATGAATGTTTTCCTTCTTTCAGTTTAATTATGATGTAAGTGCATATGGATTCAGAGAATATTTCAAACGCCACCACATACAATTTTCCAAATCTACATGAGTACCACACCTGTTCTAATTTGAAGATGGACAATGAGCATCAAATGGCAACTCCTACGCACAATAAGTTTCAGAGCAAAGACCCTTTTTTGACCCATGACAATTCTAAATGTATGTTTGGTTGCTTGCTTCTCTCAGAAACTTTTCATGGTCATACCATCTTGGAAGAGCTTCGAGATGTGAGAAATGTCGAATCTGGGAGAGAAGAACATGTTAATGTGCCAATGTTACAAGAAAATTGTTCACTCTACTTCAATTTTCCACTGAAAAACACGTTGAGTACATAAACGTGGTTATATAGCCCTGATACTGTGGGATATAGAGTTGAAACTCAATAGCCCTGATGATGCAAATGTAGTTGAATAAAACTACAAAGTATCTTTTTATCCATTAGCATTTTGTATATTGTACCGAAGTTGGTGTTTGATAGAACTCCTCGGAAATTGGTCTTTAGGTTGAAAAACCTTGGTGATTATATCACGCACTTGTCAAATACTCACATAGGTTAAAGCTGGACTCTTATAATCACAGTATCAAACTATAACAAATTTTATTCTGCTGTCCTCCAAGATGGTTGCTTATCTTTCATTTTATGTGGGTTTACTGTGCAGGTGTTTAGATACATGGGAGGCTTAAAGAAATGTGAAAGTAGATATCTAAATTTTATTTTTATCTGAATACGTTAATATTTAGATTTTGCATTTTTTGAGAAAACCAAAGGATAATAAATAGTAGCTCACCAAATTTGGTAATAAATAGTTTTTAAAATTCATGATATTATGCCGTTAATTAAAGGATTAATTACAGTTTGTCCATTTAAACTATGTCTTGATATCACTTTGCACCTTGAACTTTCAAAGTTAGTAATTATCTCTCTTGAATTTTCATTTTGTACGAGCTTCAAAAATTCTTTATTTAGCATATATTCGATGTTTTTTTCCTAATTTTTTTGTTGTATTCCTAATACACTTCTAAACTTGTATTTTTAAAATTCTTAATATTTCTTCATTTTTTTGAACAATCTAACAATACTGATGAATATTTAAGATGAAAATGTTAAATATACATGTATTTAGAGATATTTATGTGATCCAAAAGTTATAGCGTGCAAAATTTGATAAAAAAACAATGACTTTTAAAATTAATGACATCTTTTGAGAGGTGCATGGATACTAATTAATGTTTTAAGATGAAAAGGTTGAACACCTGCACCTAGGGCAGAGCAAAACCCAGACCGGTCCGGGTTTGGGAAGATTTGGTCTGGTCCGGTCTGGGTTTCAGTCCGACAAAAATTGAAAATTTCGGTCCGGTCCGATCTTTTTTTTGTTTTTTATTTTAAAAAATTGGTTTTTGACCGGACCGATTCGGTCCGGTCCGCGGGCATCCAGTCCAATCTTCGGTTCAGATCCCAGATAAAAATCCAATCCGAGGATGCTCACCCCTACTACACTGCACCTATTAAATGATATTTAGATTTTACCTTTTCCCATAAAATTTAAAAGCTCACGAAACTCTTTGGTCATGATGTTGGAAGCTGGATTCCCTGGGGGAGCCCAAGCCAAACACAGCCTAAGGCCATATCCGCAGATTTGAAAGTTGTTGACTTCATGTATCCCAGATCCCGAAATAGTCAACTTTATGTTAAAGAGTCATTATACCCGATGGTATCTACGACGTACGTTGCTTTTCCAAACCCAGGCCAACAATTCTTCAAAAGAAAAGCGTTTCCAAATGACACTTTGAGATGTCAAGCCAAGCAGAACCTCAAAGTGAACAAACAGTTCCAAACACAGCACATCCAAAGGGCACGAATGCAAGCACAACCTCGAAGTGAACAAATAGTTCCTAACACAACCCAACGAAAGGGCAAAGATAATGTCTCAGAAAGATAGACCAAGCAAATCAAGTTTGTACGCACCTCAGATTTCATACAACCTAAGATTCCAGCAGGTTAAAAACCAAATGGATTAAGTTCTTTGAGTGCAATATTCATAATTTCATTATTAACTTGTCTTGTAACGAGTAAACAGCATATGAATGTTTGATGCTAATACATGGAGAAATATAACCATAGCATCCTCAATAGAAATGTTCTTCAGCTGGGAATGGAAGCTTTAGGCATTCAGAGTGGACCCATTTCCCCTGCGGCACTCGTTCAACATGTCCAGGTAAAACTGACACTTGCTGATATCACTTCCAAAGTTGTTGACACACTGCAAAATAAAATGGAAATCCTCAACACTAACATGAAACCAAGAAGAAAGATCAAAACCTTCCTCGCAAGTAAAATGAAATTGCTCGACTTAGATAGGATCAGTTAAAAACAGCAAGATGTGGACTTCCAAGAGCCCTTGTGCAACCAAAAACATTGCTACGCGCATCATAATGTAGATAGAATATCCCAACACGATTGATTTGTTATCAAACACAGTACATAACAAGGATTACTATTCCTAGAGAAGAGAAATCAAACAAAAGAAAATGAAACTAATAGCATTTTTCATAAATGCAATTGTTTCTTAAGTAAATCAGCGACTTGGATCAATTAATTAACTTACATCTTGGAATGACTTGGAATGAATGTTGCAAGAGTCGGACGGCATGGAATTGGTCATTGGTGAAGCAGCGGCAGCAGCAGGGCCTTCAGCAGCCGCGGTTTCATGCTGGATTACACGAGGACCCATAACAGAGTCTACAGCCCTATGTGCAACTGCACTTCCTGTGCCAAATGCCATTCCTGAAACATAAAAATAGAAGAACTCAGTTATTGTGGACATGTATAGTATTTGCATGTATATCTATATCTAATATAAAGACCAAATGCCAGAAATGTGATCATGTACTTACCCTGAGCAATGGTAGAACCAATTCCTCCAAGAATAGAGCCACCACCACTCTGGACGGGTGCTGGTGGAGGAGCAGGATGGGCTGCATAAGAAGAGGAAGCCAGGAAAGGTTAGTGCTTATATATTTTTCTTGTGAATAACAAAATAGGAGAAATCAGAGATCTCCGATGCTTTTGCAAACTTAGGGTAGTACTTCATTTTTACAACGTATATTACATTAACTGATAAAATCATTGTTCTCCTGAAAAGTAAAATTTATGAAATTCATCCTAAAAATGGATTTGAATGTCAAATGAAGATGTATTTCTAGTAGCCATTTTTTAAACAATCAGTTTCTTAAAAGTGGATCGCATGAAGGACAGATCAAAAAGATTACCACTGTCCACTATCCCTATCTAAGTACCACAATTTCACGGAAATACATACTTGAAGAAGAATTGCCAAAATAATAATTCGCTACTTTTAGGGAAGGACAATTTTCAACCATTAAAATTGGACCGCATGAAAACCAGATCAAAAGGATTGCGATTAACCCTATCTAAGTACCACAATTTCAAGAAAAAATTACTTGAAGAAGAATTGCCAAAATAATAATTCACTACTCTTAGTGAAGGACCATTTTCAACCCTTAAAAGTAGCACTAGCACAAATCACATACAGTTAAAATATAATTTCAGAAAGAATGTCAACTTTATGAACTCGTGAAAGAGAATAAGCCCAGAGCAGAAACTGTGCAAACCTAGAAAGTTACAAAATAACAACCTCGCCACACAAACTATATTAATTTCTTATATCACTACAGTCAGTTCAATGGATGACAAATAAGAACTTACTAGATAAGTTAGGGACAGAACGAGTCAGATGCTTTGCAATACTAAATTGTTCCATTCCCATTCTATTTTTATCTTTAAATAGTTTTTTTTCTCTTTCAGTAGATGTGATCCACATACGTTTTCCAACATACAAACCAACCACACAAAACCAGCTATTTCAATTACCATAACTGCATTCTTTACAACAATCCAACCACAAATTAAAACACTAGTTCTCAAACCTATAGAATGTATTTTCAATCATACTCACTACAGGCCAATATCTGAGTCATGAAAGACATTTTATCTTAGTTCCAAAGTCAACAAGAACAACATTCTCACCTGGTTGGGGAGGGTTCCTCACTGGAGCTGCACGAGCAGCGGGACGAGGAGCTGGGCGAGCAGAGCGACCTACAAATTCATTCACCAGCATTACAGCCAATTCAAACACCACGTAAAGTAATATTCGTATAGATTCTTTCCTATCATAATTCAATGGGGCCCCAGAAAAGAGCACAGTGGGAACTATATAACATCAACATAAGCATCGTTACTGTGAGAACTTGAAATGCAAGCCTACAAAGATTAACTGCGCGTAAGAAAATTGAAGAGAATAGGAGATAATACATCAGATTTTCGTATGTCACGCTGAATAGGGCAAGAGAACCAATATTACTAAAACAATTGGCATATCACTAGAAGTTGTGACCTCGGTAAATCACCTAAGGCTCATACATCTAATTGCACAGAGTCAAACTCACACTGAAATTGATCTACAAAAACATCTCACATTTCAAGAAAAATAAATTAGAGATACACATGATTTCACTTAAATATATTAGCCGAGCCAACAGATAGCAGAACCACCAGCCTCAAACGTTAACTATAACCGATCCCAAAAAAAATAAAAATAAATCTCTCCATAACGACGCAATCGAAGACGCAAAAACGCCAAAATCAAGAAGTCAAACGACGAAAAGGCTCATACAGGCGACAAACCCCAAGCCTAGGAATCGCGAAACTCTAAAAATGGAGATGAGAAAGGAAAAGATGTACCTGAGCTGCGGCGAGCCATGACGAGGACGAGACGAGTGGAACAGAAAAAACCCTAGAAAGCGAGGAAATGGGAAGACAAGGTGGCTCTCGTGGACTGTTTATAGGGCGAGGTGTGGAGCGAGATGGGCCGACGTGTTCGGCCCATTTACTTAGGAGGGATCGGAAGAATCCAGAATCTTGGAGGAAGAAGTGCGAGGAGATGCTACAGGAATATGCTGTTATAGACTTGCAAAGGAAGTTAAGCCGACGGTTTATTTACTGAATTGCTAAACATCATCCTAAAATTACTTAAATCGTCCTTTGAAATTACCAAATTGTCCTTCCTCCTATTTTTGCTTATATATCTCACAATTTCACTTTTTTTTCAAAACTTTCTCTTCCTATACCTACTTCAGAAGATTATGAATGTCTCGGAGGCCAGGGAAGCAGCCAGCAGTTCCCCCGGTGTACCGTATACGGTAACCTTACGTTATTTATTTGTTTTCAAAAAAAAAATTAAAAAAAGTCGTCGGGAAGCGGCTTCCTCGGAAGCCTGCCCCATGCGGGGGGGCGTCTCCCTCGGACGCCTACCAGTAGCGGGAGACGTCTGCGGCAGACGTCTCCCCGATGGAGGCGACGTCTTCGGAAGACGTCTCCCCTAAGGAGGAGGCGTCTCCGACAGACGTCTCCACCATGTGGGAGGCGTCTCTCGCAGACGCCTCCACAAATTTGTTTTTAATTTTTATTAAATCTGATAATTACTTTAATAAATTGTGATAAATCTGAAAATTTAATTTAACAAATTCTTATTAAGTTTAACATTTGTGATATTTAGTTTTAACAATTTTTTATTTAGTTTAACAATTGTTTTAATTTCGTTTAACAAATTTTGATTTAGTTTAACAATTGTGATAATTTAGTTTAACAAATTTTGATTTAGTTTAACAATTGTGATAAATATGATAATTTAGTTTAACAAATTTGTATTTAAAATTTCAATTAATAGTCATCGGGTCACAGTGGAGGGAAAGGCAAGTCAATACCATTACACATCTTCCGTTCTTTAGAGGATGATTCAGCACCGCGTCATCCACGTAGACGGGGGATATCTGCTTCGGTCAGGAGGGAAAGAGAGGCATTACGTCGTCGTGAGGAGGATGATGATTCCTTCGATGATGAGCATGTGGACAGTCCCGACGACGGGAGCGACGATGATGACCCGTATGAGTTAGAGCGCCCGGAGGTGGAGAGGCAGGGGGAGTATAGCAGAGGACGTGGTCGAGCGGGTAGTTCTACTTCCGCTGGATGGATGGTGCGGAAGGGTAGGGGTGGGAGGTTTACGACCGGGGATTCGAGCTCGTGCACTGTAGATCCTCGCGCTCAGAAGAAGAAGAGGGTCCAGGACGATTCTTGGATCGTGAGCAGTATGATGCCTGGTGGTCCTTTAGATGGGAGCGTCATTCCTAGTTCTGGGGTCACATCGCTAGACGGATCTGGGACGGAGAGGATCGGAAGGTTCTGAAGTGTCATAATCGGCACAGAGTCTGTACAGCACTACAGGGTTGGCGGTCTACACTGAGTGCTGATATCAAAGAGGAGATTAATGCCACTCATTTGGGGCACTTACCGTACAGCATGTTCCCTTATCTCGACATGCCTTTGATTTCTGCGTTTGTGGAGCGGTGGCGGCCTGACACCAACACTTTTCACATGCCTTTCGGAGAGATGACGATCATGCTTCACGATGTTTTCCAGATCCTGCGCATTCCTGTGGATGGTCGTCTGGTTAGTGCTCAGGGGTCGACGTCTGAGCTGAGGTGTTATGTGGCAGAGTTACTTGGTGTCACACCTGATGGTCTGGCGAGAGATACAGCTTTATGGAGTGGTGGTGGTGTCGGCATCGACTCCCTTGAGGACCTATGCAGACGGGCACGACCTCCGCGGGCCGATGATACACAGTTGACGGCGTACCCATTCTTGATGCTCGGAGTCGTCTTGTTTGTCGACAAGAGTGGTTGCCGGATCAGACCACGCGATCTATTGGAGGCTAGGGACCCGGACACCGTTCGTGAGTACTCGTGGGGCTCAGCGGCGTTGGCATACCTGTACCGTCAGCTTGGGATAGCTAGCCGTGCAGATTGTTCTGGGATTGCTGGTTGTCTTACGCTGCTGCAGGCGTGGACATACAAGTACTTTCCCGCATTGCGCCCGCATCGTGAGCGGAAGATTATCGAGGAGGGTCATCCACGTTCGGGTATGTGGGCCGTCCGGAGCGAGGACAAGAGCGATGGACGATTGCGTTCAATCCGCGCACGGCTAGATCAGATGACTGCATCAGAGGTATCAAACTTTACACCATTTACATTTATTTATTTAATTTTAAGATGTATTATTATTAATGTGTTAAAGTTTAGGTGGAGTGGTTACCCTATGGTCCTGACCCAGCAGCGGAGGTCCCGAGGACTTTATTGATGGGCCTTATTCGTTATCGGGATATCATAGAGCCTTATATGCCCGATCGTGTCTTGCGTCAGTTAGAATATGTTCAGGTGATCTCGGTTGACATCTGATGAGAATTAAATTTATACCGCAAGTGCACGGCGTCAATGAAGACGTGGCAAGTACGGGTCGAACACAAGGAGTGAGAGATTTGTTATTAGTGTGATTTCGATTGGGGAAAGAATGAGAGAAGAAATAAATTGGTTTTGAGATTTTTGATTTTTAATTATCTAAAGCAAGAAACAAGAACAATTAAAACTAAAACAAGAACAAAGAAGTGAATTTCGTTGGGTGGAGGTTTAGATTTAAGGTTTAGATTAGAAAATTCAGAAACTTATAATAAATCATATTAGTTATGAAGCATTACATGATAAATGATTTAACATAAACTCAAGTAATCAAAATATACTAACACGAAATTAAAATAATAACTTTTATTCTTCTTCTCTTCACCCTAAATCCGTCACCTCCACCCTTTGGAAGGAGTTAGAAACTCATAGAGGGAGGGAGAAGGGGTCCTTGAGACATTACAAAAGAAAACTAAAAGTAAGAAATAAAAGACAGAATTTTATTAATGAAAAGAAGAATACAAAACTAAGATTAAGAATAAAAAACTACAACCAAAGACTAAGGACCCTTCTAACATCGTTCTCGGGTCTATTTATAGTTGCTACAAGGGATCTAGGTATAATATTGGAAAGTACACGTGTCCAGACACGACTGGACAAAATTGGAGCACACAGATCGCTGAGGGGGCGGCGTTTCCGCCGCAAAATGTATGTGATATGCGGCGATTTCGCCGCACAATCTTCTCTGATTTAATCCGGATTTTTGCTGGTAGTTTATGGTATGATTTGATCCTCCTTTCCGCGTCTGGATGATTTCTTTCCATTCTTTTGAGCTCCGGATTAATTCTTTTATATGTTTGGGGATTTACATTGATTTTTCTTTAGATTTTCTCCAAGATAATATTTTGGTACTTTAATTGCAATTAGGTCCTTGACTTTTTGCCATTAAGTCCCCGGCTACTTTTGTGCTTAAATCCTTGTTGTTTTTGCAATTAGGACTTGAATGCTTTTATGCTTTGATACATTTCCATTCGTAACCCGATAATCTTGAACTTGGTCTTTATGATAGAAATGAGTCTTTTGCACGCGTTTATGCTCGGGATGTGGGTAAATTGCATTCAGGTCCTTGTATTCTGTAAATAAGACTAAACACATACCTTAGTAGCATTTATTGATGTAAAAGTAATCTAAATGAAAGACATATGATGCAATGTATGCAATGCCTCAAATACCCCTACACCTAGATTTTGCTAGTCCCTAGCAAAACAGAATATAAGAAAAATGAAAACATGGAAATCCTAACTCACTTTCGTAGGAATCACGGTTGCACTTAGCATGTGCAACAAGCCGTTAAACCTCCTTGTTGCCAAGGGGGAGAAGTGTTTTCTCCTGAGGGTTTTCAGCGGATATACCCACAAAATCCTGAATCAACATTTCATTAATAGTTCTCAATATCCCTACCTCAACCTTATACATCTCACTGAGAATTCTTGCATGCTCATTTTATAAATCTAACTCATTAAAAATATGACTTCGTATTTGTTCCTCCAACATTCACACCACTAACCCTTCTACACATGTTTATCACTTGAATTATTTTGCACGCCTCCTCTGGTGATGAAGTATCATTCGGATCAACCATGGCATGGATCATTCTTTTAGCTTTGGGCCTTGAGTATTTTTTTTTTCTTTTCTTTTCTTCCGTGATTCAACACATTTGCTTTTTGACACTTTTACCCTTTTGCATTCGTGTAGCGAGTTTGGTCGATAATCCCGAGCTGGTAGACTCAAGTTACCGGGTTTCAAGATACCCCTACGGACCAGTGACTCAAAGGCTTGTGCTTTTGTAATCATTTTGCAGAATGTGTTTTCCTCACTTTATTCCTTTATTTTTAATTTTATTTTCCTCAAGGCTTAATTGCTATTAGAAGTCCACACTTCCCGGTATATTTTCCTCAACCTCTGCTTTTTATCAACCACTTCAAAGATTTGATTCATCCAATTTAAGTGCATACATTTTTAAAGGGTAATGGGTTATTTCTTTGGAACTTAGATTTATGTCACAATTTCTACAAGCAGAACTATATAATAAGGAACAAAAACTCAATGCAATTTGTACACGGGTTTTAGCAGTTCAATCTTAAGCTATGTCATGAAACATTAAATTATTATTATTATTATTTTTTAAATAAAAGACAGAATATATAGATAAATATATACATAAACATCCCCCCACACCTAAATCATGCATTGTCCTCAATGTATGCAAATATAAAGCAAATGCACTTATTACCTTGGTGAACTGCGGTGGAAGGATGAAATTTACTCAAAGTCAACCATAGTCAGAACTGGATTGAATGACACCATATTGGTGCATGTATCCAGTTGAATTGTTCCCCATGTTGCAATGAGAGTCCTGAGTCACAGGTTCCACACCCCTTACATAAATAGGTTCTCTTATTTGCTCGAGTGATGGTGGGTGTGTAGATGAATTTCTCCTCTTTTTCTTACTTCCTTTTTGATTTTGTGATGATTCAGCAATATTATAGATTCGTGATTTCATCACAACGTCACTTTGATTGCATATTATTTCTGGCTCACTATCAATATGAAAGATATTAAATTCAGCTTTTAAGTTCCCAAAAGATAATTGCATGAGCCCATTACGACAGTTTATCAATGCTTCCGAAGTGGCTAAAAAGGGTCTGCCTAGAATTACAGGGATTTGTCGGTTAGGATTTACAACAGATACGGTATCTAGTACGACAAAATCCACTGGGTAAATGAAGTCACCAACCATGATCAAAATATCCTCTACTATACCTCTTGGTTTCTTAATAGAACAATCAGCAAATTGAAGGGTTGTCTTAGAGGGTTTTAGTGGACCAAGGTTCATTTGCTCATAGACAGAGTACGGGAGTAGGTTAACACTAGCACCAAGGTCTAAAAGGGCTTTGTTGATAAAAGTATCTCCTATTGAACATGAAATTGTGGGACACACTGGATCCTTATATTTTATAGGATATGTGTTGGACAATATAGAACTTATGTTTGCAGTTAAGAATGCCTTCTTTGGTACGTTCGTTTTTTCTCTTTTTAGTGCACAAATCTTTTAAGAATTTAGCATAAGCAGGTATTTGTTGAATCATGTCTAAGAGTGGAATGTTCACCTTAACTTGCTTAACTACTTCCAAGATTTTCTCTATTTGTGCACTTGAGTTCTTTTTGAGTCTATTAGGGAATGGAGCTTTAGGAACATAGACTCGCTCAGGTTCAGGTTGAGCTATGGGTTCAGGTTGAGTAGGTGGGTTGGGCGTTTCAGATTGGACGTCAGGTTCAATGGTCAGGTCATATGTGGGTGCTTGATGGCTAGATTGATTGGACACTCTAGGATTTACCACATTGTTATCAACTTGTCTTCCAGACCGTAATGATACTACTGCATTTATTTGTTGGAACGGTCCTTCCTCATTAACCATTTGAACCGGTCTAGGGTTGTTATTTCCTGAAGGTGCTTGATAGGATTGATATGAATTATTAGATCTAGGGTTCACCTCAGGTTGACTTGGAAGCCGACCCTTTTCTCTTTCACCTACTATTTGTGCTAGTTGGCTGACTTGTGTCTCAAGCCTTTGGAATGTCTGGTTGGTTGTTTGTATAAAAGTTTTCATCAAATTTTCCAAGCTTGTCAACCTAACCTCATGATCGTTATTGTTACTAAACCCAGATGATGTATTATTTTGGTTATACGGGTTTGGTTGTTGTCTAGGAGGTTGACCTTGTTGGCTTGATGAGAAATTGGAATTATTACGCCAACCCGAGTTATAGGTTGATGCGTATGGGTCATTTCTAGCATGGTTATACATGGCATTAACTTGGTCCCATTCCGCACAATCCTCCATTACATGACCAGTCTGACCACATCTAGAGCAAGGGATAGACGAGGCTTGATTCACTCGGTTTTGGGTTCGTAGCTCTAAACTTTCCAATCTGCGCATAAGGGTAGCTAGTTTTGCTTCAGCCGCTATGTTGGCATCTACAGCTAAGACACCTGGTTTGGGTTGGCTTACTATTCTAGATCCAATACTTGGGTTAAGCGGTGTTCTAGCATTGTCCCATTGCATATTGTTTTCAGCTAATTCCTCAAGAAAAGTCCAGGCATCATTTTCATTTTTCGACATAAAGTTTCCTTGGCTTACGGATTCTACCATAACCCTAGATGTGGGTGTCAATCCCTCATAAATAATTTGGCATAATTGCCATCTCGGAATTCCATGATGAGGGCATTAGGTCAGAACACTTTTAAATATTTCTAGATAGGAATAGAACGGCTCGCTCTCAGACTGAACGAATGCAACAATTTCATTCCTAATCCTCATAGTCTTATGGTTGGGGAAATATTTTTTCAGGAATACTTGAACAAACTCAGCCCAACTCCTAATAGATCTTTCAGCTAGACTATATAGCCATTTCTTAGCGTCATCCTTCAGTGCTAGAGGCACGAATTTCAGACGCACTGTCTCCTCAGGAATATGCTGGTATTGCATAAGAGAGCAGATTTCTTCAAATTCTCTAAGGAAGAGATATGGGTCTTCCCTAGAGGTGAACTTAGGCAACATACTCATGTATTGTGCCTTAAGTTCGAAGTCGTGACCCGGTATGGTGGGCATAACGATGCACGATGGCTGAGCAGCCATCGCTGGATAACATCGATCCCTCGGAGTTATAGGTTGTGTAACAGGCGGGTCCACTACGTTCTCACCCATTGGATCTAGGTGAGGTGATGCAACAGGTGGATTGGGGCTAAGTTCCAGACTGGAATCTAGATGAACTCGTGAGAGTTGATTACTCAAGTCCCGAATCCAAATCTGAGTGCACCGGGTTGAATCAATTTTTGAATTCAAATTCAAAATTTAAATTCCAAATTTAATTTCAAGAATTAATTACAAAAATATTTTATTTTATTTTTTCGTTTTTATTTTATTTTATTTTTTATCAAAAGGGAAACAAACAATAGAATGGGGAAAGATGAGAAAGGAATCCTAATCTAGAGAATTTAGGTGAGAAGAGAATGAAGACTCAGATGAGAAGGGAAACCTAAATCTAAAGATAGAAAGATGGTTGGTCAGAAAATTCCTAAGAAAGCACGGTTCAAACAATCCTAGACCTAGTGTCGCTTAGATCTAAACGACTCCTAACTGGTTGAGTCGAATTGATTCGCTTGATTCACCTCCCTCACTAATCAAACCAACTTGGTCAGGCCGTGTATAGCTAGTGGGGGCGCTTCCGACAGAGTCGGTGCCAATTAGACAACCACTTCGCTTGGAAGACTTACGTCAACACAAAAACACTTTCTAGACACTAAATTAAATTCAATCGGCTTCAGGTCATAGCAAGTCAAACCAATTCTTCTCCTTAAATGAGTCTGAGTCCTTAGGGGTCAATGTCTAATTGATTTTAATTTAAGGCTTGGGTGACACTTTGGGATTGTTGTTTGTGGGCCACGGAAGGGTGATGAAATCCCACCTTATCTTTGCCTACGTCGTTGCCCTTAAGATAGTTTAACTTAGATCTAGAAAAGATAGTCAAACAATGGTATTTAATTGGGGGCAATTGCAAGGTTGTATGCAAACTAAATTATATACTTAAATGCAATCGTTAAAACGCGATACATACCTTGCCTCCAGCACTCTTCAACAAGAATTAATTTGCAAGAATTTAGCAAGAATAATGCATACAAAACACTAGATGATGCATGCACTAAGGCCTTTCTAATTTTGCCAATTTTAGGTCAGAGTTGAATTATTGCCAATTATGGAATTTTTTTCCTAACACATGCAGTTCTATGAAAAGGAAATTTTCTGAAACTAGAAATTACGAGGAAAAAGGCAACAAAGGTTACCTACGCAATGCTCAGTCGGGTTCGCCGCCCGCTCTCGAAATTTCAGTAGCTCCACGCGTCCAACCAGAGATTGTGCTAACCCCAGAAAAATTTGAAGCCCAGATGCTTCACTTGTGAGGCGATTCCGCCGCAGGTTACTCTTGATGTGCGGCGATTCCGCCGCCCTTGTTGCTCAGACTGCGCTCAGATTTCGCCGCGCGCTCTGTTGTCTCCTGAAACACAGATCCAAATAGTTAGATCGCGCACAAGATAAACAGAATAAAATCGAAATCAACAAAAAACAAAATCTGCGTCGCCTCCCCGGCAACGACGCCAAAAACTTGATGAGAATTAAATTTATACCGCAAGTGCACGACGTCAATGAAGACGTGGCAAGTACGGGTCGAACACAAGGAGGGAGAGATTTGTTATTAGTGTGATTTCGATTGGGGGAAAGAAGGAGAGAAGAAATAAATTGGTTTTGAGATTTTTGATTTTTAATTATCTAAAGCAAGAAACAAGAACAATTAAAACTAAAACAAGAACAAAGAAGTGAATTTCGTTGGGTGGAGGTTTAGATTTAAGGTTTAGATTAGAAAATTCAGAAACTTATAATAAATCATATTAGTTATGAAGCATTACATGATAAATGATTTAACATAAACTCAAGTAATCAAAATATACTAACACGAAATTAAAATAATAACTTTTATTCTTCTTCTCTTCACCCTAAATCCGTCACCTCCACCCTTTGGAAGGAGTTAGAAACTCATAGAGGGAGGGAGAAGGGGTCCTTGAGACATTACAAAAGAAAACTAAAAGTAAGAAATAAAAGACAGAATTTTATTAATGAAAAGAAGAATACAAAACTAAGATTAAGAATAAAAAACTACAACCAAAGACTAAGGACCCTTCTAACATCGTTCTCGGGTCTATTTATAGTTGCTACAAGAGATCTAGGTATAATATTGGAAAGTACACGTGTCCAGACACGACTGGACAAAATTGGAGCACACAGATCGCTGAGGGGGCGGCGTTTCCGCCGCACAATATATGTGATATGCGGCGATTTCGCCGCACAATCTTCTCTGATTTAATCCGGATTTTTGCTGGTAGTTTATGGTATGATTTGATCCTCCTTTGCGCGTCTGGATGATTTCTTTCCATTCTTTTGAGCTCCGGATTAATTCTTTTATATGTTTGGAGATTTACATTGATTTTTCTTTAGATTTTCTCCAAGATAATATTTTGGTGCTTTAATTGCAATTAGGTCCTTGACTTTTTGCCATTAAGTCCCCGGCTACTTTTGTGCTTAAGTCCTTGTTGTTTTTGCAATTAGGACTTGAATGCTTTTATGCTTTGATACATTTCCATTCGTAACCCGATAATCTTGAACTTGGTCTTTATGATAGAAATGAGTCTTTTGCACGTGTTTATGCTCGGGATGTGGGTAAATTGCATTCAGGTCCTTGTATTCTGTAAATAAGACTAAACACATACCTTAGTAGCATTTATTGATGTAAAAGTAATCTAAATGAAAGACATATGATGCAATGTATGCAATGCATCAACATCCCGACACCAGAACATGCGGTGCGGTCTGCGACTGCAGCGACGTACGACGTCAGGTTCCCCGCTTCTACAGCGGAATCGACTTGGCAGACATTTCCGAGATCATGCTGAATGTTCCTTGGCGACTTCAGACGTAGTCGCGACCCCTCCGAGTGTGATGAACGTTATCTTGATTGGTTCGGTAGTTACTCACATCCTGTCATCGTCCGTGGTGCCTCCCGGAGAGCAGATCGACCACCAGATAGGACGTGTGGCGATCTGGTAATTTTTTCATTTTATCTATATTTTTTGTACCGTATATTTTGTTTAGGCACGCTAATGTTAATGTTATGTGCAGTGGATGGGTAAGATGATACGGGCTGTAGAGCCATTCTTGCAGAGGAGGGATGAGCTGCCAGACGATGACATGAGAGCTGCATGCGAAGATTTGGATGAGATCATACGGTCGTGACATACTCAGTTAGGCATCTCCGACCATGATTCGGATGATGAGTAGGCTGATCTGTTTTACCGTACTCTTAGTATTTGCATTTATATTTGTTTATCTGTCGTACGTTTATTATTTGTATTTGTGTTTGTGTTTGCTAACATGTCGTACGCTTATTGTTTGTATTTGTGTTTGCTTATCTGTCATACGCTTATTATTTTTATTTGTGTTTGCTAACCTATCGTACTATTATATATAATGCAAATAAAGCAAACATATCAAAACATATTACATAATAAAGCAACACTATATGATGTACAAACATATCAAAACATATTACATAATTGTACAAACATATCAAAACATATTACATAATTGTTGCCAATATGCTATCCTATTTTGGTACTCCAGCTCCCATCCAATAACACTCTCATCTCGTATTTGAAACCACAGAGTCGCTATAGGAGGTACGGGGAATCCCTCATTCAAATCCAAACGAATGTAATGAGCGTAACTCCCTAAATGAGCAATAATCAACTCTCTGCACGGTCTCGTCACGGTAGGCGGACTCTCCCAAGGTAGAACTGTAAGACATGGGTACAACGAACCATCATTTCCGAGAGAGAAGAACATAACTGCACACTTGTAAAAATTTGCAATGGGAAACAAGTCCGTCCACGTCTCCATGTAGTGATTCTCGCCACAAGGTCCCCCGCCCAAATTAATCCGGTGACGAGTCTGCGCCACACCGTCGTAGTATACGTGCTCATAAAAAGATGGGTTCGCAGCTAGCTCATTTGAAATCGAACGACGGGCGAGTTGCCAATTGTCTTCACCACCGTGGAAAACATCGACGACACATCGAAATCCACAGTTTCCATCAGCACGTACATCATTCCACTGGTGTAGGAATGACATAATGATTCCTGGAATCCTATCCGCATATGGGAAGTCGTCTACGTCAGCCCGCCCAATCACTACAATATAAACAAAAAATACAGTTACATATAATAACAAAAGATACATATTTACTGAAATAAATAACAAAATTATAATAACAATAAATATAGGGATGGTATACCTGATCCTCCCCTCACAGACGAAGAACCAGAAGATCGACCACGACCTTTCCTTCCACTACCGGAAGAACGACCACGACCTCTACTCCCACTACCTGAAGATCGACCACTACCTCGCTCTGCATACTCAAACGCATTAGGGTCCCGTCGTGTCGACTTTCCCCTTGGTCGACCTCGTAGCTTTGTTTTTTCTGCAGGCTCTCTCAAATTCGAATGTTCGGGGTGTAGCTGCTCGAATAAAATCCGAGAGGCAGATCGAATTACGGTAGGGTCACTTCCTGCAATCTCATCAACCAGGTTGCGAAAATGTTCGGCGTCTTGAGTTGTCTGAGACACAAACTCTGCGTTCCCGGCTCCTTCCCCAATGACAAGTGTCCTCCAGAACGGATGAATCTGCTCTAAGTAAATTCCGTTGTCTGATTCAAGACATCCGCGGATGGTACATGCGCAAGGTATCCCATGAGAAGTCAGAAAAGCGCACTCGCAACGATATTCAACTTCATCATCTAACTGTTGCATTATCTTCACCTCCTGACTCAGCAATTGCAAGCAGTGATGCGAAACTCGAACATTTATGTGACGATATAGAGCATGTCCGAAATTAGTCAAATTTCTCCGTCTCGAGTCTTCAAGAAAGTTGCGAATATTCGTCAGCTGCATTTCAATAGCCGCGTTGACGCGTTCGAAAAGAGTGTCCAGAGCTTCTGTCGATGTAGAAATCCATTCTTTTAGAGCCGAATGAGCACTTTCGACCCTACAATTCGTGGTGTTCCCAAAATGAAGGACTTTGTTCGTCCAATTCAGCACAAACTTTTCTTTATGCACCAACCACGTGGTGTCCACATACTCCGTGATAGCCAGCCACGATCTATACAAATCTTTCAGAGCATACAAAGCTCTATCATACTCGGTTTCTGAAGTAGAAAGCATGATTTTCCTCCATCTTCCACGCCTCAAAGTCTCTGCCATCTGCTTATTCTTGCCGAATACGTGGTATGCGTAGTTGAATATGAATTTGTTGATGTGCCATGTGCAGAGTAAATGAGCAGAGTCAGGAAAAACCTCTCTCACCGGTCACATAAGGCCTAACTCCCGGTCTGTTATTATTGCAGTCGGGCTGACAGTCCCCAATAACAGATCTCGCAACTTCTCCATCACCCACAGATAACTGGAGTAAGATTCATCCATCAAAATCGTATATCCAATAAGGAAATTTATGTTTGTTGGTGTGACCCCAATCATTTCGAACAAAGACATCTTGTACTTGTTCGTCTTGTAAGTCGAATCCATGCAGATAACGAAAGGATATGTCCGCAACAACTTGACTGACGTCGGATGTGCCAAAAAAGCGTGAGTGACGACATTAGTTTCTGGATCCGCCATAATCCAATGTAAGTACTCACACTGCACTGCTTGATAGAGAAACTGCTGGACGGGATTCCGGTCTTCAGATTTTGTCCTCCTCATGTAATCTCTGAAATTATAAATATGCCTTTGATTTGGATTGTCCTCCGGGAATTTTTCTTTTACTGCTTTCAAGATGTTCCGTGGTTTTGCTTGCGCCTCAGTCATATCACGAACAATCTTCTTCGCCCCAGAACTTAGACCACTAATTTGACGATGACCCTCTGGATAAACTGCCAGTCTGTGGTTGTGATGTCCGTGAGCACTATTAAAAACCACAACCCATCCATCACGATGTCGTCGCTCCACCACTTTTATTAAGAAACGGCAACCGCAACCCTTTCTTTTGGTGTTTCTTCGAAGTGCAGTATCCATATCCCGAGACTCCATTTGATTTCGCCGGTCGCATCTCAAATAACAATCCATCCGACTATCTGATCTTGTTTTGTACGACACTACCAAAAAAAACCCAACTCTGATAGCTACTTGTTTGGCCCATTTACTTGCTTCATCGATTGTTTAAAAGAATTGCGTAGTTTGAAATAACTCACTGTAATCCACTCCATCACCACCGAAATCTTCCAACGGAACCTACAAAAATAAAATCGAAATTAAAAAAATCAACAAAATTGCTGGCGTCTGGAGTAAACGCCTACCCCATGGGGGGGCGTCTGAGTTAAACGCCCTCCCCAAGGGTGAGGCGTCTGCGTAGGACGCCTGACCGAAGGAAAGGGCGTCTACTAAAGACGCCTTACCCAAAGGGAGGACGTCTACATAAGACGTCTCTCCCATTGCGTAGGCGTTTGCATTAGACGCCTAGGCCAAGGGGAGGACGTCCTACGCAGACGCCCTCACCTTGGGGGAGGCGTCTAATGCAGACGCTCGGCCCAAAATTTGCCACACGCCAGGCTTACCTCACCGGATGCATCACCCTCGTCAGACATTTTCGTGGTGTTTTTACTGATAAATTATGAATATACAAGACCGTAGGCCTAATTTATAGACACGGGACGATTTGGGTATTAAATATATTGCTAAGGGCAATTTGGTAATTTCAAGGGGCGATTTAAGTAGTTTTGGGGCGACGTTTAGTAGTTCCCTTTATTTATTTTTCAACTTACGATACTTATTAACTTGAGAGAAATCTAGAGTGCTTTTGGAGACATATAACTTACAATTGTTTGTAATCTTGAAAACTTCTCTTGTTGGAGAAGAGCTTAAAGAAAATGAAACCTGCAGGAAATCCCCCAAGGACGTAGGCATCTTGTCGAACCTTGTAAATTCACGTGTGTTGTAGTTTGTTTCAAGTGTGTTGTGTGTTTGTTTGTCTATTTCATCTTATTCGTGTTTCTTGTTGCATTAAGATTGGAAGAGGGTTCAAAGTTAAGTTCCACAATCAATATTCATTTCCGTGATGCGTTTAATCCGTATTTATGCTAGTGCTTTGTTAAATCTCCTCCCAACAATAACGAATATTGAGACGTTGTAGTTGTACCCACCTTTTGTTCTAAAAAGGTAGATGTTTGGGGATTCTATTTATCTCTTTTGCTCTTTTTAGTAAAAATAATCAATATTTATTGCCTTTTGGGGACTCAAGAAATATTACACGAATTATGTCTTCATCGTCAAATATAAAGTATTCATATGTTCAATATTTGTCTTATTACATGAAAGCATTCTAGCCTTGTTTGTTCCCACATGTCTAGGGATGACAACGGATCGGTTCCGGTTTGGATAGGGCTGTGCAGAACCGGGTCAAACCGGACCGGACCGGACCGGTCGGTCCGGGTTCGGTCCGGAAATTTTTGAAAAAATCCGGTCCGGTCCGGGTTTCGGTCCGGCAAATTTTAAATTTTCCGGTCCGGTCCGGTCCGGATCGGTCCAATTTTTTTTTTTGAAATTTAAGCCAAAAAATCGGGTTTTTGGACCGGACCGGACCGAACCGAACCGGTCCGGTCCGGTCTTCGGTCCGCCTATCCTAATTTTTTCCGGTCCGGTCCGGTCCGGTCCGGACCGGACCGATGCTCAGCCCTAGGTTTGGATATTGGGAGAACCGGATCCATTGGAACCGGATCCGGTGCCAAACTTGTAATTTTCAAAGGATTTTTGCTTATTTCCTCAAGAAAATTCATACTACAAGGATTGTTCAACTGACTTGCCTATGGTGAGTTTATATAGGTTGGAGTGGGAGGGATAAATTTTATTTTTTCGATGTGGGACTAAATGTTTGACACTTTAATCTCGTTGACAAAACAATATCTATTCAGCAGAATATTAATTAACAAGTCCAATAAGTTGGTAGAATGGTAAATTTAATCTACATTTCACTTTCAACCCAGGTTCAAATCCTGTGAGTGACAATTTTTTAAAAAAAATTCGGTTCCGGGTTTTAGTGGCTAGAACCGGATCCGAACCGGAACCGGATCGGTTCTAAAATTGGATATCCAGATCCGACCCATATCCGTTTTACTCCGGTTCGGTTCCGGTTCGATACCACCGGATCCGGTTCGATTTGACCGGTTTCGGATACTCATTGAAACCCCTACCCATGTGGCCGTTGTATTCTCGTAACCAGTTGTTTCTTGAGTCCGGACAACTTTAATTTCAAGAAATCTCCATATCTAAAATTTAGGTTTATTAGTTTTGGACTTCTTTACTAGACACGGGATTTGTTTTCGAAGAGTACTGGACATAGAACGTGAGATTATTGTTCGAGAAATTAAATTATTCAGCGTTTTAAAACGTATTGACTATTGCAATCTTCCTTTTCTTCCAACGTTACACAACACACAAACAAAATCATGATGGTGCAGGTTTGTCGGTTGCTTACCAACGGTCAAGTAACTAATCACATAAATTTCATGCTGTTGGGGTACAATTGTCAATACGCAACCAAAATAAATAATTCCTCCGTCTCAATTTAATCTTTTCATTTTTCAAATTAAGGTGTCCTGATTTAATCTTCTTATTTGAGAGAAAAGACTAAATGTACACCCAAAACTCTAAGACCTACATTTTCTCTTTCACCATCTTATAACCCCAAATTTGTGCCTCCCTCTTTCTCCCTTCCAACATTCTCAGTCTCCCCGCTTGTGATCTGCAAGCATGGCAACGAACCACCCCCGATCTACAATATGCGACCCCATTGTTCTTCACATGCTTGTGAATGAGTCGATTCCAACTGGTTTTGTTGTCCCCGACACATACGAGGCGAAGGAGCTTGGTGGTGACGTCGAGGATGATGCTGACTCAAAGAATCCTCCGGACACACTTTGGACACGTGGTCGGTGACATGGCGTGCGTCCGTGAGGTGGAACATATGATGTGGAAAAGAAAGAAAACTGTGATAGCATTTTGGTAAATACTGTTGTTGTGGATGACCTTAAGGGTAGGAATCTCATTTTCCCCCACTATACAAGGGTAGTATTGAAAATTAGATGCAAAAATACTTCACATTGATCCTAGTATCCAAAAAAACTGGGAAGATCAAAATGAGACGGAGGGAGTATTTCTTAATTTTTTATGAAATGGGCTCTAAGATATATATTTTTCCCCGTTTTCTTGTCGTGCATGACTACCACTCCATAAAAACATCACGTCTAATTATAAATAAATGCGTCTTTCGCCAACAATTATAATAAAAATAAGATCAACCCATTTGAGAGATATTTAGTCTTAAGATAGTCGAGATCAATCATCCAACCCCATTGTATGAATGAGATTCAAAATGGACTTGTGTAGAGACCAGAGAATGATAAAAAATAAAAAAAAAATTAGAAGGGTTTTTCCTGCATAGGAATTTGTCTACAAGTTGATGTGCTGCACAAAGTTGGTGTCACAAACAGACCAAGGGGGTTTGATGGGTGTGATGCCCTCAAATTTTATCCCTTTAGATTGTGACCTTTGAAGTTTAGTATTTGACTTTGTAATTTTATCAGATTTTGACTCCCTTTGATTTTTTACCCCTTACATTTTGACCCTCCTAAATATTTTCAAATACCAATAATAAGAAACTTGAATAAAATCAGGGAACTACTATTCGTCGCCGGAAAATTACTTAAATCGCCCAACAATTACCATTTTGTCCTTCACAATTCATTTAATACACATTTCGTCGTGTGTCTTAAAATAAGGTTTTTGCCTAAGTTTTTCTCAAATTCCCAGTACCAACACCACGAAAATATCTGACGAAACGCCTGGATCTGGTGAGGTAAGTGAGATGAATTTTTTTCTTCGTCTTGGGCGTCTGTCTAAGCTGCCTCCCCCAAAATGGGGTGTCTGGCTGGGAGCAGGGGTCGTGGTTGGTCTTCCAATTCGTCTCGATCGTCCGTAACCACGGGCGCAGGATCTGGTATAACGATATGTTTGTTGTTACTATTATTACTTAGTTGTTTGTTGTTATTAATATATATACCGAATTGCTATTTTTCCATCTTATATTGTCCGGATGGATTGACATGGATAACTTCCCATATGTTGATAGACAGTCAGGACTCATTTTACCATTTCTAGAGAGGTAGAATGACGTACGTGCTGATGGCAACTGTGGAATTCGGTGTGTTGACGATGTCTTCCATGGTGGTAAAGAAAATTGGTTGTACGTCCGTCGTGCAATTTCTAATGTGATAGGTGTACATCCTATTTATGAGAACGTCTATTACGACAATGTGGTACATGCTCGACAACGAATTGATTGGGGTGGTGGACCTTGTGGCGAGGATCATTATATGAAGGTTTGATCCGACTTGTTCTCGATTGCAACTTTTTACAAGTGTGCAGTTATGTATTTATGAGTGAGAACGGATGGTTCGTTGTACCCGTGTGTTACTGTGCTACCTTGGGAGAGTCTGTCTGTCATGACGATGTCGTTGGTCATTGCTTATTTAGGGAGTTACAGACATTTTATTCGCTTGGAATTAACCGAGGGATTCACAGTACCTCCTATAACGACCATGTGATTTCAAATGCGAGATCAGAGTGTTGCTGGTGAGAGACCTCGTACGAAAGTAGAAGAGTGTACTGTGACTGGTTACGTAGTACATTTTGATTGTAATTTGTAATGCATTTGTAATTTATAATATATAGTGTATTTGTACTTATATCGTGTTGTTTTTTTATCATATTCTAAATTTAAATTACATTACATATACCAAACAGGTCTACTATATGCTCGTGAGAAATAAATAATAAAAGTACAACAAATAAACAAATAAAGAGAAAATATGTTCGTCAGAAATTAATAATAAGAGTATAACAGACAAGCTAATACCAACAAATGTAGTAACAATTCAACATATAATAAAATAAACAAGTAACTTTTCGACGATGAATATCAGTTCTGTAAAATTATATCCAATTAGCCTAACACGAGAGTATCTACTTACCAACTTTTGGGTAAAATACCGAAATAGACTCAAAACCAACCCAAAGTAGGGTATTTCTAATTGTGTTTTTTATATCATCTTTAGGAATTCCAACGCTCCTGACTTAATTCACGGCACCGCTCTTGAATCCACAACAATCCATCACAGAATCTCAACATTCACTGGAGAAGGACCGAACTGGGACCAGACCAACAAGGACCAGGTTTTAATTGTTTTAAGGCGTTCTTATTTCGAATCCAATATTCTTCGAAATAAAACATGCAACGAAGACCTTATTATTTTTTAATTCGCATTGATTCAAGAATATATCGTTTGCTATACATCTAGAAGTAGAAAATCAGGTCAAACCCAAACAATTAGAAATACATTGTCAGTTTGTGACTGTTTGTGTTCCCGGGATACAGATACCATCGAATAAAACTTTGTATTTTCCTAATTTACACAAAACCAGGGACCGGATCTGATATTAGCATCTATTTGTAATTGAGGGTACAATTCAATCATCTTAATCAGATCCTGAATGGACCTACTCGCAAGTCGAAATTACAAATAACATTACATGTTGTGATGTCATTAGTCATCACCTATACATTTCTAATTTTCTATGTCTTTCGAAAACCATTTGTTTCAGCAGATGCTAATTTTATCATATTCCTTGTTTATACTTTAAAAAAATCATCAATCCACCCTCACTCGACTTTGTAAACGAAAGAGGTGCAAAGCTGATGTAAAAGAGAAATAAAATGTGTTTATGAAAATAAAGACCTCTCTAGAAATTAGAGGGTATTGTATGACTTTCTTATTATGGCATCGACATTAAACAGAGAAAATAAAATGTGTTTACGTAGATAACACTAATTATTATCATTATTTTTTGATAGTAGAAACAAGACTACTTATTTATCAACATTTGCATGTCGAATGTCTATAGTTGAAAGTTCGACGGGCCCAAGAAGGCCCATGAAGCCCGTTGAATCTTTTTACCAGAATTGGAACCACACGTAAAGGCTGGTGTGGGGACGCACACCGTGGCATCTCTTTTCATCGCCCGGCAAATGGGAAGAACATGGAGGGAAAACGAAAAGACCCACGAGATGCCAGCTCTCTCATCAGGACCCAACCGTCATTTCCCCCAATTTCAGGGGCATTTCCGGAACCGAAAAAAAAGAAAAGATGAGGCCCCCCTCTTCGGTATACTTTTCCCCCGGTAGAGATCACCCCACTGATGCCCGCCACGTGGATAGAACTCCCCATCCCCACCGTCCATGACAGATAGGACGGGCAGTTCCGCGGGCAGCTCGCGAACTGCCTCCCTCGTCCGATCCGGGAATTGACGGCGGAGGTCTCTCCGGGAAGACAAACGGGCAGATCTCGTCGCCTTTAAGAACCGCCCTTCCCCTCTTCTCCACCACCATCCCAACCCCGGCCTTCCACCGCGACTATTTTTTCTCTTTCCTATTCTATCCCTCCTTCACCCTCTTTATTTCTACACCGCCCTCTCCCCTCGACCGTCGATCTCGACCCGGGGAGGTCGATCTTATGATCTGACGGCCGTGCGGGCCGCCTCGCGGCGGGTTGCATGGCCTCGGCGCTTTTCGCCAGCAGGAATGGGATGCACTGGGTAGAGCCTAAGGTTTATATGAGGAAAACCCCAAAATCAACCCCGACCACCACCACCTCTTCGTCCTCCAACCCTAATCCCAAACCTAACCCGAACCACCACAAACCTCCCAGCTTCGGACACGAACCTAACCACACCAACCATTTCCAATCCTCCCCCCGATCCGAGGACCGCTCGTCCTTCAGCCACCCTCCCCCGGCTCGGTGCCCCGAACCTACGGGCCACGTCTCCTTTAACCTCGCGTCGTATTCCAAGGAGGAGCTCAAGGAGCTGAGGAGACGGCTCGTGAGCGAGCTCGAGCAGGTTCGGAATCTCACCTCGTGGATCGAGACAAGGGCTTTCGAGCGCGACTCGACGCCCGCGCCCTCCGGCGTTCCGCTGCCGTCGGATTTGGTCAGATCCGATGGATCGAAGCAGAAGAAGAGGCCGCGACCCGGACCGGGTTCGCCAGGGGTGGCGAAACGGGCAGGAGGAGGGCTGCCTCAAGGTCTGGATTCGTCGATGGTGAAGAAATGCGGACAGATCTTGACCAAGCTGATGAAGCACAAGCACGGGTGGGTGTTCAATCTTCCGGTCGACGCTGTCGGAATGGGGCTTCACGATTACCACCAGATCGTTAAGAATCCGATGGATCTTGGCACGGTGAAGGCGAGATTGGGGAAGAATTGCTACGGTTCGCCGGTCGAGTTCGCGGCCGATGTTCGATTGACCTTCAATAACGCTCTGCTTTACAATCCGAAAGGGCACGATGTGTACATCATGGCGGATCAGCTGCTCCGGTTGTTCGAGGATCTCTTCGGACCAGTGCAGGGCCGGTTCGAGAAGCAGCAGCGGATGGAGAGGCAGAGGGGGACGCACATTCCGGTTCTGGAATTGGATCGGGTCGAGCAGCCACAGTCACATCCCATTAGTTTGCCTCCGGCACCGCCTCTCCCGGTTAAGCCTTCGGGTCCTCGGACGTTGGGACCGCCTCCGGTGGTTAGGACGAAGCAACCAAAGCCAAAGGCGAAGGATCCGAACAAGAGAGAAATGAGCTACGAGGAGAAGCAAAAGCTGAGCTTCGGGTTGGAGAGTCTTCCGCAGGAGAAGATGTCTCAAGTGTTGCAGATCGTGGGGAAGAAGAATCCGGATCTGCTTATGCACGACGATGAGATCGAGCTCGATTTCGAGTCCCTAAACACAGAGACTCTGTGGGAGCTCGATCGGTTTGTGTACAATTGCAAGAAGACGATGAACAAGATTCGGAGGCAGGAAGCTATTTCCGCCAATACCGTAGTTCCTCCGGTTGCTGCCACCGCAACTCCTGCTGCGATTGAAGACAAGGTGGGAACAAGAAAAGCAGTTACTAATTCGGTTGCGTTCCCCATTTTGTTAACTTACATTTGGGAGTTCGTTTCTTGTTTCAGGTTCCGGCCATGGTTGGAGAGAGACTCGATCCGACATCGATTGCGAAGAACAGGAGGGTTGAGACCGGTGAGGAAGATGTGGACATCGGTGATGAGGAGATGCCCTCTGGTCATTTTCCACCGGTAGTAATCGAGAAGGATACCAGAAATGATAGCAGTACGAGTGATTCCAGCAGCGATTCATCGTCATCGTCGAGTGGTGCGTTCTAATATTTAATGGGATTATTTGTGTGATAATGGACCTAACTAGTTGTTTCTATTGCAGACTCGGACTCAAGAAGCTCGTCGGATAGCGAATCTGATGGTGATGAGGCCCAGTCGCCAGGAATTGGCTTAAGACCGCCGCCTCAACAACCAGAAGGAAGCTGAGGAGAGTTGGAAGTTGGGTTATCATGTTGGGTGGATAGAGTTGAGTAGATAGGAAATTAGTGTGTTGTTGGATTGATGATGACTTTGTAGTTGTTTGATGTAAATACAAGTTTTAACCTGTGGTAGTTAGGAACAACGGTATGGAGGACAAACAAAAGAGTGGTAGCCTTTAGCGTAGGAAACCAATCAATCAATCCTAGGAGGTAGGGACTGGGCAAGGATTGATGTTTGTATTTCTTTGTTCTTTTTCCCTTGGGATTCAGAGTGGGGGAATGAGTTGTGTGGTTTTATGGGTTTACCTTTTAGGGGGAAATCATTTCCCATCAGAATGAATATTTTTTTGTTGTCGCATACCTTGTAACTACTCTTTTACATCTACTTGAGCACTGATGCGATGGTTGTTCCCATACCTAAAAAAGGTCAATGCGGTGTTGTGGTGATCCAGAACTGTGACGTGAACAATCATAAGAAAATACTAGGCAAGTCCATTAAGTATAGAAACGTGTGGTGAAGGTGACAAGTCTGAGCGTGACAGCATAAACTAATCATAAGAATGCGAGAAGATGAATGCAACAAACCGGAGAATCATAAGTTCAGAGAATGTAAGCATTGAGAACAAAGGCGCAGATTGCAGAATGTCTTCAATGACTACAGAAAAAATAACAGCCTCTGCCAGATGCATGCGCCTGAGTTCCTGGAAAGTGGCAAAAGAAGAATGTAGGCATAGCTTTCTTGTCCTCCGTAAGTCTCACAAAACTAAAGTGGAAGTTCTTTTTCTTCTTAATGCTGTGCACAACAAAATTAATCTGTAACAGTCCAATTCGAGACTTTTGGCCCTAAGGAACAACTAGTCTTCTTATGTTGCTACGACAACCCAACCTTTTAGTCAAATAACAAAGAAATGACAAATATTTGTACCTCATATAGTGCATAGATAAAAGTTAACTAAGTGCATACGAAAATGTTGTAGGGATATATACCTGGAGAAGTTTGTAATTCCAGTCAGACTTCAAACTTCTAAGCCCACATCCTAACATGATCGCTTAAAATACATGTCATCAAAGCAGATATATCAGACTATGGGCACAAGACAGAAAGATTTATTGGATATAATAGGCCCGAGTATTAAATGAATATGCTCGGATATATTGGAGTGCTCCATAGCAGACAAAAGAAAGTTTTCCAAGCAGTCCACCAAAATAATAATGACAAATTACTCTTTATTCAAGTCAAAGTATAATCACTAACCAATTTTGTTGATTTTGGAAATGCTGGTGTTGATAAATCGTTCTTTTCTAGATATTCCTAACTATAAGAACTTAGCAAAGCACACTTCAAGTTTCAGGTACTAAACACATTGACTTAAATTCAACATAAAAACTAATAAAAAACAAACATAAAGTAAATAATATCAAAATACAACCCTCTAAAAGTAATTTTGGAATTTAATAACAATATTAGTAACTCTTATTAAGGAGGATCCAAATTATTCTAACTCAGTAGTGAATCCAATAAACAGGTAGAAAAGGAATTCAAGAATGTATTACTTATAGATCACCTTAAGGGATGATTGTCACCAAAAAGAGCAAAGCAAGCGACAATGCAAAGCTAAGTTCACTTCTCATGTCACCTTCTCCTGCATTGAGGGTAACGTAAAGGTCGAAGTAGTAAAGCACATCAGTGTGAAAACAATCCCAAACTCCTATTACATCTCTAATAATAAAACACATCGAGCGTAAAGGCAGTCTTATCATAATCTTCTAGTAGGTTCTTTCATTCTACAATTTTGAGATGAACGAGAATGTATGCAAGTAACGAAATTGAAAAAAAAAAACATGCTCATAGTATTAATTACTGTGTAATATCTGTGCAAAAGCGAATATTTAGTAAAAGCAAATAACCTGAAAAAACTTCATTACATAATCCACATCGAACATCTTCACTTAACATTTGAATAGATGTTACATTTCGGGTAGATGTATGTTCGTCCTACATGACGATATCATTCACTATTTCACTGCTTCAAAATGTTCTTCTTTATCCCCACAAGGTGCTTGTTCTGACAACCAGAAAGTTTAATAGTAGTTGGAGCTTAGTGAGTTCCAAACATAAGATAAAAATATATTTATGAGGTATTGATGTGCCACCAAATCTCGAAACTTCAAGCTACACAATATGGAGCTTCGGTAAATCATCTTTAAAGAAAAATATGTAGGATTCTCAATACAATCTTTAAAACATGGTGAAGTAATATATATAAGTACTGTTATTAATGTATAGGATGATATTGTGTTGAACAAAAAATAATGAAAACAGGGGAATTCATCAACAAATCCAAAAGAATAGAAAGAGGAACATTCTCTTCTCTCAAAACACAAAACAATTGCTAATATACTACCATTCGTACTATATGTTCGTGGTGATATTCTGATGCAGAATTAGCAACGACAATATCCACGACAACCATGCATGAATCCGAACTAACACCGTAGACGATCGTCGTGAATCAAAACCAAACCGTCACGCTATTTGTCGTCATATTCCCAATATTCCCAATATTTTCTTCCAATTCTATTATAAGGACTTCATAGATCACCATGACTAACAAAAACTCCACTTATCTGGAATGCACAAACAAAAACATATTTGCACATAACTTGTGGTGAAAACTTGACATCCAATCAATTAATTTATTTTCCTGAAAGGCATTCATAAGATAAGACAATATACCAAACAACTTGATTCTTTTTAGAGTACACCAAGGTTAGATAAAAAGGAAAAATATGCACAAACAAAACTAAAAACTATAAATCAAAATACAGTAGACTAGTGTTTCATTTCCTGATAGAGGAAAAAACTAATTGCATATAACATATCCAGCATGAAAAACGACGTAAAGCAGTTTGGTTCATAAAGATGTATCATCTCAAACCACAACCGATCCAGATAGCATGCAGATCCAACAAAACTAAGATGACTTATGTACCGCAGGTTAAACGGTTCACCTCCTGCGAGTGATCATTTATCCAAAATTTTCCTTAAAGCTCCAACTAAAGTTATGCTAACCTTCTTTCGCAAATAAATAAGTAAAACTAAAAAATCCAGAAAACAAACTAACACTGGTAAGCCAAAAAAAACTTTCCAGAACTTGTCAGAGTCCATTGACATCCACAAATCAAACCATAATTATTGTATTTTTTGGTTTATTTTGCAGCATTTTGTAAATTTCTAATTTCTCCCAACATCAGAAGAAGACAATAATCGAGAACAAGCACAACAACAAGGGAGGCGGCCAGGGATTGAGGGGAAACATACAAATCGAAGGAGGATGGTGTGATCTAACCAGTCAGGAGTTGAGATCGACGGGATGGGATCCGGATTATTAGAATTTGGGATTGATTTTGAGTAGTTAGATGTGTGTCGATCGAAGAATTCTGGCAGATGGCGACGGAGCACCTAAAAACGCTGAATGTGTGTGGGTTTGGACTTGAAGGCTCGTTCTTTAGGGTTTTGGACTTTTGGTTGGAATTTTTCTCTGTTTGTTGCAAAAATGGTCTGCAAATTGCAGGTGAGGATCAAGTTTAGTAATTGAATTTAGGGTGAGTTTGGTTTAATGGAAAAAAATATAGAAGGGGGGAATTAGATTTTCAGAATGAATTTTGGTGATTGATATGTAAGAGAACTTAATGAAATTTTAGAAGTACAGTTCCAAAAAATTTACAATCTTAAAATTTTATATTTCGGATAACTTCCTCCCCTTCCGATCAAAAGTGATTGGAAGATGTGGAATTACAGTTTCCAAAAATTATTTGATTCCTCCAAACCAATCACATAAAAAACCATGGAACCATATAATATTTTTTTAAGAGCTAATTATGTGGAACTGATTAGTCAATTCTAAACTCTAATTTTAAGTAGAACTTTAAGGTGGCTTCTACCTTTTTATAGTTTTTTAAAATTTCTTTTCGTAGATGGGAAGGAAAATTACTTAGTGTGTGACAACCGCGAATCCAATTTGTTACTTTTTATCACATGGACATTTGTGTGGTGAATCATCTGAAGTTGTTCTTTTTTAAAGTTTTTTACTTTTATCTGAAGGTTTTGTTGTCGTTGTTGTTGTCTACTTTTATCAACAGACAATCTAATGGTCAGAAAAATGATGATCCAATTGGATCAATAAAAAAAAAAGGCCAGAAAGCATACAAAAATATACCAATACAACTACGCAAATATGACAAATTCATCAAAGGAAATGTTCTTTTAAGTCCATGACTCCAATTCGATAGCATTTGTTGCTTAGAAAAGTGTAGTACATGTGTAGTAGTACAGGGGGAAAAAATGTGCAACGAACAATCTCAACATACATCAGCATAGACTTATTTGTCTTGTGATAACTTTAGAAACATTAGTTAATGAGGTAATTTTTGTTGCGCCGAACATGTGGAACCCATCGATTGATTCACAGTGAGGTGGATTCGACCCATGGAGATTCTTGGTATGAGATGATACACACGATGAACAATTAGGGAGCATGCAAGGAGTTTACTGTCGCTATAACGGTTCACGGTCAAAGAATTTTTTAAAAATACGCTATTTGATCCGACAAAATTTACACGCTTCGAACAAAAAATCTCAGCAGTGCACAGTGAAATTAACTCGTTTTGTAGGCGTTTGAGATCTAGACATTCATTTTACTTGCCAAGACACTAGGGCAGCTCTCAGCAGAAAATCATAATAAGAATCGTTCTGGACTTGGCAAAATTCTTCAAGTCTTTGAATCTTTAAAGGGAAAAAAGCTCAACGTTTTCTTCAAAATGACAGTAAGTTTGTAACTCTAGCACAAGCCACTGCAACACGTAATCATGAACAATTAGCTTCGTTCAATATGTAATACACATTTTATTACAAAAAAAGAAACTTATGTTACATCTGATGACATGAGTTGGAAGAGCAAAAAACACAATTAGTTCCTCGCTTCCTCTGTATATCAAGTCAAAACAAATGGAAAATAAGGTTACGGCTGAACAGTGTATACGTGTTGCTGCAGCCTGCAAAAATGCAAATGCCTGGATTGATCTCAAAAGTTTGCATCAAAATGTACATCGATCTCGGCATCAGACAATAGAAGATAAATACATGTGAAGACCTTACACGTAGATAAATACATGCGAACGACAGTCCTTTCGTGATTCAGCTGTGAGCTAAATGGAGCTTTACAATTGAATTATAAAAGATACTGTAAAAGCCACAAATGGGCCACTGCAAGAAACAACTTGCCTTGAGGTGGAAGTTCAGATTTGAACATAATCTGTACTAGGAAATCTCTCTCTTGGTGCCATTCGCCGTTGGAATCCCTTCCGGTTCAGAGACAGGCTTCGGTTAAATGACGTCTGCCTTCTCCAAGAAGATATGCGTGAATATAGAGCTCGGAAGCTGAATCCAAACAAGAGAAGGAAGAACATAGAAGCACATATCAACAAAACATTGTGAAATCCATCTTTCATAGCAGGGTTTGTTTGTCCAGTCCATGGGACACCACCAACATTCATCCCAAATACTATAATAAGAAAAGAAAAAAGAGTTATGAAAATATGAATACATAGTTTTCACAAGAAATATAAGTAATGACTAATGAGTAGACTATGGTGTTTGCTTGTGTTCTATAAGAAAGAGAGCTTACTTCCAGTAATGATAGACAATGGAAGAAAGATCATTGAAAGGAATGAGAGATAGTATAGCTTCCGGTTTATTTGCTCCGCCTGCCAGCTATCAAGACCAACCTGAATTGCAGTGACCCGATTAACTATAAAACCAAGGTTCTCCTTTATCCTTCTCAGTCGACCTATTAGTTCTTCAAGTGAAAGGACATCTTCACTAGCAAGCCAGTTTCTGCTTGCACATTTTTCTTTCAAGCGAGGGAAAACTTGCTCTCCATGTGCAACTACCTGTAACCACAAATGAGTTGGACAGGTAACGTCAAAAATTTGTCCGCTATTTGCTTGAAATAAAGAACATCGACATTTGACAACATATTGAACCAACCAATTAGAGTATAAGCTATAACACACAGTACCGCTTTGCTTGTGATGTCAGACAACTATCTTTTTGGTGTTCAGGCTTGTTATGGACTAAGCACAGAACATACCTGTAATAGGCGTTGCAAGTCAAGATGCAGCTTTGCGAAACGCCTGTCATCCAGCATTTGCTTCTTCAGTTGAAAACCACCTGCAGGAAAAGCCTCATATAGTTACAGACTACAAACTTATGATAAGGAAATCCATTGCTCAGTTTTTTTCCTGATTGGTAACCATTGCTCGGCTGTTAAAAGGAGGAAAAGAAAACGTAAATGTCTTAGTAGTACCCAATTTGACACCATTCCACTTAAAGACTCCAAACTTTCAAAAATACCTTCATTCAATACCTTGAACGTCCAAGGTCTTCAAGAACACAATTCTTTCATGCATAAATCTACGAAAATCATTATCCCAAATACTTAATCTTTGTGGTAAATGAGAGATTACCATACATTTAAAGAGACATGATTAAGGGTTTGGGGATCAAAATTGAGGATTACATTAGCCTATGAATGTTATTAACTGAACATGAAACAATGACGGTTGTCTGTCCTTAACTATATAATACATGGAATTAGGATTTTTTCTTGCTTGATTGAGTTCAGCAAAAATTCATGAGACACAACACCAGAAAATAGAACAATCCCTCTGGTAGTGCAATGTCACGCCAAAGAGATCATGGCCAAAAAATAAAAGTGAAAACATCATCGAGATTTAGACTTGCCGACCCATATGTGCACATGGTCAGTGGAGGTAGGAGAACTACAACAACAACAACAAAACCTTTTATCCCAAACTAGTTGGGGTAGGCTAGAAATGAAAGGTAGGAGAACTACCATTAAAAAAATTAAAAAAAGTGAAGGGAGGGGAACTACACACACAACTTTGAAGAATAAGTTCTATTGCAACTTGCAACTGATGAATTTAATTAATATTGCTGATATTCTACTGGTTCCTGAACTATTTATCCCAAAAGACAAAATTTGATAGTAGTATGGTCGTGTAAACTTTAATGGTATACTATGATACACCAAGCCACAAGCGAAGCACATGTACTATCATTAAGGTAAAAGGTCAAGCCACTTAAACAAATCATCAAGGAAACAGGGAGATACTAAAAAATAGAATGAGAGTTGTTACAAACAATGCTTGCAGCCCAATTCTAATGAGAGTAAACAGAATATTATAACTTGATAACTAAATTTGATCTTAACTATTTATTATGTGGATCAATTATAAGTAAGTTTTGGAAGTCCAATCCAGTCGAAGAAACCTCTAGCACTTTTTCCCAGTCAAATCCATAAACAAATTCACAATTACAACCCAATCTGTGGAGCCTCCAAGACAATAAACCGATTCCTTCAAGTTTAAAGATTAACACAAATTTGCACTCCTACAAATTGAAGTAGAGAAATAATCGTTCTAATCAAACATCATAAAGATCATGTATGATTGGTAATGTTTCATGAGAGCAATGCAATGATATCACATTAAACACAAGTAGAACAAAATAAGGAGATTTGTAAACCTACCCAACGAGTACAGGTTAAACACAAAAGAAAAGCAGATGTTACCTTTATCGAGTTCCAGCTCGACCGAGTCCAACTCCATCTCAAGGTGCGTAACAATATCCTGAACATGATCAACATGTGTATCAACAATGTGAATAACAAGGTTGGACACATTATGCGGCACAGGATTATCCGCCTCCTCGGAATGATTCATTGTCAAGAAGAAATCCAACACATGCTCCTCAATCGGCGTCCGTTCGCTCCACCCCTTCTCAACATCCCCAAACCGCCCGGCATAAGGGCTCTCAATCGTTGGGATCTCCGAAAGCACCGAATTCCTAGCATGCGAGAACCCCAACCGCGGGACCCGCCCAAGTGAAACGGTAATAACCGAATTCTCACTCACCCTCCCGGCAATCCTGAGAGTAAAATTACTCCCGGGAGGGCCGGGGGAGTTCAACCGGAACACGACCGCACCGTCCACGTTGCCGCAGAACGGGCCGTTGCTACCGAGGGCGAGAATCTCCTGCAACTTCAAAGGCGGGCATAAGACGTCTATCAGGTATTGGGCGTAAAGCGTGAGTTTCTGGTCGCGCTTCGGCAATTCGACGTGGTACCAGCAGAATCCGTTCCCGGTGCCGTCCGAGAGGTCCCAATCCTTCTCGGAGTAGTTCCCGTCTCCGTCGAAGGAGTATGCCTTCTTCCGGACGACGCCCGGGAATCGGGTGTTGCGGTTGATCAGCATCTCGCGGAGGATCGTCTCCGTCGAGGAGGAATCCCTGTCCATCTCTTCCGCCTCCGAACTCATCTCTCCCGGAGTCAATTCCATAGGAAGGAAAGGTTTTCTTTTTTTTTTCTTTTCTAACTGAAAATGGACAATGAGGTGGGAAGGTTGGTTGGGGTCGGGCAAGAATGAAGGAGGTTAGGGGAGGAGGTGGTGGTCGGGGATGTGTCGGAATCTTTGTCGGGTGAGTTTGATTTGGGAAAAGATACCGTTTTGACTTTTGACCTCGATTTTGGGATGGTTTCGAGGGAAAGTTTTTTTTTAGGAAATGGATTTCGACGGGGGGAAACTGTAATGGCAGAGAAGAAATTTCGAGTAAACTTCCGATTTTTGTTGGATACAAGTAATATAAAGTCTAATTTTCCAATGTTAGGGGAATGGAACTGCAAGTATGAACACCGAATATTTTGTCAATGCACAAAAAATGCCTCTAATGAAATATGAAATATGCTATATAGAGTTCGAGAGAAAATGATCGTTTGTTAGTAAAGAATTGTGTCGACAGTGAAAATATAATGTGGTCCAATTTCTTGCGTTTGAGTACAATTTTTTGTTCGAATCATATGCACGTACGAGTAAAAAGAAGAAAAACCGAAAACACCCTCACACAACTTATATATGCTAACAGGTAGGTCAATTCTTTCAAATATGTGGAATAGCATTTAACTGACAGTTTTATTTATAAGTTAACTTTAAGGATTTAAGCTTTCTTTCCTGTTGTAAAACGAGGTTGGTCTTCAACGGTTTTAGAAAAATATTGATATTTATAACGTGCAGATAATGACAATTGACAATCAACTTCCTTAAAAGGGCGCACCATTGTAGGTTGTTAGGATACCTTATACACGGACGCTGGCGTCCGTGACGCGCATGACATGGCACTTAAAGTTTGTTGAGTCAGCGTCCAGTCAAGTTGACACGTAGTCATCGCAGTACGTGCCTTTTTTATTTTAAAAAATTCGACGATTCATTTCCAAATCAAACGATTGGACATCGCGCAGACATAATGTGGCGACGGTTCAAGTCTCGAGCAAGGAAACGAATAGACACACGAAAAAGGAAGGAAACGAATAGTTCCTTCATCTTTGTGTCTGTAGCTGTGAAGAGAGAAATCTGAAAACCGTTCCTCTACGTGTGTTTCACAACAAAAAGAGAAATGGATTCACCGAGTAATGCTGTCACTCCAGAAGTTGTGGCTGATGAGGTGGGTCGATTTAGGTTTTTTTTCGTGGGTGGATTTGTTATTTACGAACTTTTTTTGAATTTTTTGTTTGTTTTAGAGAAGCACGTACTACTTCCGGGAAACAAAGTGTGGTTGGACGGCGATTTAAAAGCAGTTCGGTAGAATGAAGGATGTCGAAAAGGAGGTCTTCTGGGGGACCGCTTTCGGACACTTCCTAGATTTTCCTAACATTCCAACGGACAATGAAATACTCGGATGGTTCGTCGAACACTACGATGCGAAGGAGGTGGGGCTGAGAATAGGATCAGGGGTAGTCCCCCTTACAGCTGAAGACGTTGTCGTAATTCTGGGACTAAAAGTGCGTGGGAAGACAGTTGTTATGGAACCGACGGGCGTACAGAAGCGAGATGAAGTGAACCTTGACAACACTCAACTATTAGGGCATCTGACTGCAACCAGTGTGATGGGCGACACCGAGGAGTACGTTCGACTCCTTATTTGTTTTATCTTCAACCATTTTTTGTTCTTCGATGGAACACTTCGAACCAAAATTTGGTTCATGAAACATTTGAGGGACTTCAAAGGCATCAACAGATATGCATGGGCACGTGCAGTTCACGCCGCACTGGTTCGGGGTCTGGAGGAAGCCAGCTTAGAACTGCAGGAGAGGAGATCGGCCGGGAACTTCATTATGAAGCAGGGCTGCGTTGATGGTTGTGTAGCAATACTACAAGTAAGCAATTTTGTCCTTAATACGTTGTGTGTCAGTCCGGATTCAGTGTTGTGTATGTCCGGAATACGATGTTTGTCTGTCCGGAATAAGATGTATGTCTGTCCTGAATACGTTATGTTGCTGTCCGGAATGAGGTGTAGGTCTGTCCAGAATAGGATGTCTGTCCAGAATAGTATGATCTTTTGTCCGGATTAAGATTCTTGTTTGTCCGGAATACATTGTTTGGCTGTCCGGAATCAGGAGTAGGTATGTCCGGAATAAGATGTTTGGCTGTCCGGAATACGTTATGTTTCTGTCCGGAATCAGGCGTAGGTCCGTCCAGAATACGATGTCTGTCAGTCCGGAATAGTATGATCTTTTATCTTGAATAAAATATTTGTCTGTCGGGAATAGGATGTCTGTCTGTCCGGAATAGTAAGATCTTTTGTCCGGATTAAGATTCTTGTCTGTCCGGAATACGTTGTTTGGCTGTCCGGAATCAGGAGTAGGTCTGTCCGGAATAAGAGGTTTGGTTGTCCGGAATACGTTATGTTGTTGTCCGGAATCAGGCGTAGGTCTGTCCAGAATACGATGTCTGTCCGGAATAGTATGATCTTTTATCTTGAATAAATTTTTTGTCTATCGGGAATAGGATGTCTGTCTGTCCGGAATAGTAAGATCTTTTGTCCGGATTAAGATTCTTGTCTGTCCGGAATACGTTGTTTGGTTGTCCGGAATCAGGAGTAGGTCTGTCCGGAATAAGATGTTTCGCTGTCCGGAATACGTTATGTTGCTGTCCGGAATCAGACGTAGGTCTGTACAGAATACGATGTTTGTCTGTTCGGAATAGTATGATCTTTTATCTTGAATAAACTTTTTGTCTATCTGTCTTGAAGTGCTTATTAACATTTAATCTTTCCCATTTGAAGGTGTGACTTTGTGAGAAATTCAAATTGGGGGAGCCCAGACGAGCATATCCACGGATGAAAAGTTGGACGGAAATGTTTGGGAAACGTTTAACCCTGAGGAAATGGGAGGAACGTGGAATAACCTTAGCCGAGATTTACAACGGCAAATTCGAGCTGAAGGGGCCTCCATCACTAAGTGAAAGGGAGCGGAAACTGATGACTTCCGATCAAAATCTTGCTCAAGAGTCGCACAAAGCAACGGGGTCAGCTTCAACATGCCCTCTGCCAAGGCTACAACTTAGAGACTGCAACATTCCATTGGACCCGCTGCTACAAGAGTTGGAACTGAGTGAGGTTAAGACAAAATGGTTGCAAGCCGAAGCAGCCCTTAAGAAGGCGACTGAAGAGGTTAACAGACTGGAGGAAGAACTGAGGATGTCCCACGAAGAGTGTCGGAGGCTGAGCGAAGAGATTGTGTCTCTACGAGGAACGGGGGCATGTGAAACTCACATTGGGGAGAAGACCCAATATGTAAATATAGAGGAGGATCAGGAGGAGGAGAAGGAAGAAGAGAGGAAGAGAGAAGAGCAGAAGGCATAAAAGAGGAAGAGGGAAGAGGAGAAAAATAGGAGAGGAAGAGGAAAGAGAAGGAGGAACAGAGGAAAAAAGAGGAGGAAAAGGAAGAAGAAAGGAAGAGAGTGGAGAAGAGGAGACAGGCGGAGAATGCGGAACAGAGGAAGAGGGATGAGAATAGGAGAGAGGAGGAGAAGGAAGAAGAAAGGAAGATAGTGGAGAAGAGGAGACAGGCGGAGAATGCGGAATAGAGGAAGAGGGATGAGAAGAGGAGAGAGGAGGAGAAGGAAGAAAAACGGAAGAGGGAGGAGAAGAAGAGAGAGGAGGAGGAGAAAGAAGAGAGGATGAGGGATGAGAAGAAGAGAGAGGAGGAGAATGCGGAACAGAGGAAGAGGGAGGAGAAGAGGAGAGAGAAGGAAGAAGAGAGGAAGAGGGAGGTGAAGAGGAGAGAGGATGAGAAGGAAGAAGAGAGGAAGAGGGAGGTGAAGAGGAGAGAGGAGGAGAAAGAAGAGAGAGGTGAAGAGGAGAGAGGAGGAGAAGGAAGAAGAGAGGAAGAGAGAGGTGAAGAGGAGAGAGGAGGAGAAGGAAGAAGAGAGGAGGAAGGAGGAGAAGAGGAGAGAGGAGGAGAAGGAAGAAGAGAGGAAGAGGGAGGAGAAGGAGAGAGAGAGGAGGAGAAGGAAGAAGAGAGGAAGAGGGAAGAGAAGAAGAGAGAGGAGGAGAAACCAAACTGGGGTGTCAAAAGACAACACTCGAGGAAAGATGAGGAAGAGCGGGCTAAGAAGAAGAAGGTGGAAGCGGAGAAAAAGAGAAAAGACAGAGTGACCCAAAGGAGCCTAACGAAAAGGGGAAAAAACAAGTAAACAATTACAACTTGGTTGTCCACTTAGGGGCGACGAGGCCTGATGTTGACATGGCCGCATTGGGGACGTTGTCAGCTGATGAGGTCAATGTGTTATTGAACTTGACCGCACCAAGCACGGACCAGACAGAGGTGATCTGGAGAGGGGACATCTGTATTCTAACACGCCGCGACCTGAAGGAAATAATAACGCCGGGGATGGATATGAGCGACGAAACAATGGATGCGATGATTTCGGTCCTCCAAGGAAGACGACAAGCCCGAAAGGTTATATGTATATCAACATTCGAATCAGGACGAATTGTGGAGGGTCAAGGGGGAGCAATTGATGATTGTATACTCCCTAAAATTAACGGATTGTCTCCAAAAGAATCTGTAATCGCACAACCATGCTGGTCTGCAGGCCATTGGCATCTAGTGGTTGCCTAGGACCCGTCTGCGGAGTTCCTGCAGTTCAACAGCTTGTCTAGGGTGCTAGATCGAGGTGAAGATCCAGACGTCCTTGTTGGCGCACATGAATGCGCAACAGCAGAGGTGGCTAAATACTGGAGGGAAAAACTGAAAGTTGATTGGCCATTGAGAATCCTACGGAAGCAAAGTCAACGACAATCACCTGAGAGCAACGATTGTGGAGCGTATGTTTTATACTGGATCAGGTGCTTAATGCTAAATATTGACCCAACGAAGGAGAAGCACCCGAAGGTCATTCACTCTGTCAAGGGCGAATTGGCGCTCTGGTTGCTTAAGGACCCTCGTTTGTGTGTGCAAATCTGAACACCAGTTCCTGGAGTGTGATGTTTTTTTTAGCTGTACAAATTACGAACTTCATTTTTTTACAGATAGAGAATTACAAAGGATGTAATTACAAACTCTATTTTTTAAAAGATAGGAAATTACAAATTACAAAGTCCATTTTTGAAATGTTTTCTTTAAAAAGAACGTAATCCGGACAGACCCTGAACTTAATCTGGACACAAAAAACAGTTAAACCGGACAGACCCTGAACTTAATCTGGACACACGAGCAACATAATTGGTACACGCTAGAACGTAAACCGGACAGACTACAACCTTAATCCGGACAGACCGTGAACTTAATCTGGACAAAAAATCCACTTAAACCGGACAGACGCAGAACGTAATCCGGACAGATCCAGAACGTAAACCGGACAGACCAGAACCTTAATCCGAACAGACCATGAACTTAATCTGGACACAAAAAACACTTAAACCGGACATACCCTGAACGTAATCCGGACACAAAAAACACTTAAACCGGACATACCCTGAACGTAATCCGGACACACTAGAACCATAATCTGGACACACGAGCAACATAATTGGTACAAGCTAGAACGTAACCGGACAAACCACAACCTTAATCTGGACAGACCGTGAACTTAATCTGGACAAAAAATCCACTTAAACCGGACAGACCCAAAACGTAATCCGGACAGATCCAGAACGTAAACCGGACAGACCAGAACATTAATCCGGACAGACCGTGAACTTAATCTGGACAAAAAATCCACTTAAACCGGACAAACACGGAACGTAATCCGGACAGATCCAGAACGTAAACCGGACAGACCAGAACCTTAATCCGGACAGACCATGAACCTAATCTGGACACAAAAAACACTTAAACCGGACAGTCCCTGAACGTAAACCGGACACACTAGAACCATAATCTGGACACATGAGCAACATAATTGGTACATGCTAGAACGTAACCGGACATACCACAACCTTAATCCGGACATACCGTGAACTTAATCTGGACAAAAAATCCACTTAAACCGGACAGACCCAGATCGTAATCCAGACAGATCCAGAACGTAAACCGGACAGACCAGAACATTAATCCGGACAGACCGTGAACTAAATCTAGACACAAAATCCACTTAAACCGGACAGACGCAGAACGTAATCCGGACAAATCCAGAACGTAAACCGGACATACCAGAACCTTAATCCGGACAGACCATGAACGTAATCTGGACACAAAAAACACTTAAACCGGACAGACCCTGAACGTAATCCGGACACACTAGAACCATAATCTGGACACACGAGCAACATAATTGGTACATGCTAGAACGTAACCGGACAGACCACAACATTAACCCGGACAGACCGTGAACTTAATCTGGACAAAAAATCCACTTAAACCGGACATACCCAGAACGTAATCCGGACAGATCCAGAACGTAAACCGGACAAACCAGAACATTAATCCGGACAGACCGTGTACTAAATCTAGACACAAAATCCACTTAAACCGGACAGACGCAGAACGTAATCCGGACAGATCCAGAACGTAAACCGGACATACCAGAACCTTAATCCGGACAGACCATGAACTTAATCTGGACACAAAAAACACTTAAACCGGACAGACCCTGAACGTAATCCGGACACACTAGAACCATAATCTGGACACACGAGCAACATAATTGGTACATGCTAGAACGTAACCGGACAGACCACAACATTAATCCGGACAGACCGTGAACTTAATCTGGACAAAAAATCCACTTAAACCGGACATACCCAGAACATAATCCGGACAGATCCAGAATGTAAACCGGACAGACCAGAACATTAATCCGGACAGACCGTGTACTAAATCTAGCTACAAAATCCACTTAAACCGGACAGACGCAGAACGTAATCCGGACAGATCCAGAACGTAAACCGGACAAACCAGAACCTTAATCCGGACAGACCATGAACTTAATCTGGACACAAAAAACGCTTAAACCGGACAGACGCAGAACGTAATCCGGACAGATTCAGAACGTAATTCGGACACTTAAACCACTTAAACAAGGAACACATTTCACAACTAATAAGTTTTACAAGAGACGGAAAATAACAGGAAATCTAAAATTAAGGAGGAAGTTCCTCGTAATACAGATTCATGTCCCAATCACCGAAATCTTCATCCCCCGGTTTTGGTGCGACTGGGTGCAACGACGATGTAACCTTCTCCTTGAACTTTCTCTTTTCTTGTTTGTCGTGCTTTTTATGGCTTCTTCTAACTATCTTCTCAGCTAAAGAAATCTGTCGTCTAGTCGGCGGTCTTCCTGGACGTCTTACCTTATCTGGATTGAGAACAAATGTACCCGTCGTCCCAGGTTCAGGAAGTTCAATAGGGAGTTGGGTACTTTGCATACGTACCTTAAGCAATTCAATGTACTTAACAACCTCAAGATACCTTGCGTGTGAAATGAAAGCTTCCTGTGCGATCCAAACGAGACGACCCATTATGTCGTCGTGACGACGAAGCGCATCCTTCTCCATTATGCCATCTTCTGGGTAACTCTTTTCTCGATGACTCCTTCGAATATCCTTCCGCCATCGATTAACGATGTAAGACTCCGGGAGCAATGCATTAGGATCTAAGCGTGCAATGACAACAAAAATGTGGCAACATAAAAGACCAATGTGCTGAAACATTCTACAATTACATGTGAAGTTCGTAGATCTGATTTGTACGAGGAAACGTTTCGACAGTAGCTGCTCACCACATAATACACGTTCAGATACTTTGTAATGGAATGTGTCACCCGTATTGAACTGCTCCGTAATATCGGAGTATATCATCTTCCCAATTTGTAATTGTACTTTCTTGAAGACCCCTACCGTATACAACTCGCTCAACTGCCTCTCGAACAAATACATTGAAACTAATTGGGGACTCTTATGAAGACAATCGAAATCGGATTGAGCTTCCTTCTCATACTTGTGGCGGAGCGCGAGTTCGTATTGTCCAACGAACTGCGTAAGTGTGGTCTTAGATGTCAGGTACTTGTCGAAAAAGACGTTCATACCCTCACTTCTCTGAGTAGATGTCATTCCTGCGAAGAAACAATCTCCAACAAATGCAGGTATCCAGGACCCTCGGATTGCATAAATCGATTGGAGCCAACTATGGTTATGGAGGTCAAAATCACCAAGAAAATCCTACCAATTACGCTCAAATTCTGATGGGGTTTTGGAATCAAATACAATCAAATTGAGATCAAATAGCATGTGTTTCCGATACTGTGTCGGCAACTTCACGGGAGCTTTGTTCATTATGTGCCATATACAAAATCTGTGCCTCACGTCTGGGAAGACATTCCTCACAGCAGAAGTAATGGCACCACATTGATCTGTTATGATCGCTGGGGGACTTATATCTGCATGGACGGGGGCAATTTTAAATGAGTGAGTCATATATTCAAAGGTACGAAAAACTACTTTGAAAACTTAATCCGGACAAACACAACTTATTACGGACAAAACCACAAAGTATTCAGAACAGACACACGACTTAATCCGGACAGATATACAACTTATTCTGGACAGACACCCAACTTGTTCCGGACAGACACCCAACTTGTTCCGAACAAACCGTATTCCGGACACACCTAGAACTTCTTCCGGACAGACATACGTCTTATTCCGGACAGAGGAGGACCTTATTCCGGACAGACAAGCAACTTTGTCTGGATAGAACCAGAACTTATTCTGGACACACTCAAAACTTAAACCGGACAGACATACATCTTATTTTGGACAAAGAAGGACCTTATTCCGGACTGACATACATCTTATTCCGGACAGAGAAGGACCTTAATCCGGACAGACTGATGAGAATTAAATTTATACCGCAAGTGCACGACGTCAATGGAGACGTGGCAAATACGGGTCGAACACAAGGAGGGAGAGATTTGTTATTAGTGTGATTTCGATTGGGGAAAAGAAGGAGAGAAGAATATATTGGGTTTTGAGATTTTTGGGTTTTAATTATCTAAAGCAAGAAACAAGAACAAATAAACTAAAACAAGAACAAAGAGGTGAATTCCATCGGGTGGAGGTTTAGATTTAGGGTTTAGATTAGAGAATTCAGAAACTTATAATAAATCATGTTAGTTATGAAGCATTACATGATAAATGATTTAACATAAACTCAAGTAATCAAAATATACTAATCACGAACTTAAAATAATAACATTTATTCATCTTCTCTTCACCCTAAATCCGTCACCTCCACCCTTTGGAAAGAGTTAGAAACTCATGGAGGGGGGAAGAAGGGATCCTAGAGGCATTACAAAAGTAAAGTAAAAACAAGAAATAAAAGACAGAATTTTATTACTAAAATAAAGACAAATAAAAACAACAACTAAAAACTAGGTCTAAGGCCAAGGACCCTTCTACCATCGTTCTCGGGGCTATTTATAGCCGATACAAGGGATCCCAATATATAAATGGAACGTACACGCGTCAATACAGCATTGGTAAAAATTTGAGCACACGGATCGACTTTTGTGTGGCTAAATCGCCGCAATTTGTACATGAGGTGCGGCGGAATCGCCACCTTTTTGGCTCGGATTCGATCCAGATTTTTCCTGTGTGTTTATGGTATGATTTGATCCTACTTTGCGCGTCTGGATTGATTCTTTCCATTCTTTTGAGCTCCGGATTAATTCCTTTATATATATGGAGATTCACATTGATTTTTCTTTAGATTTTCTCCATAATAATAAAAGCTACTCGTGATTTACAATTAGGTCCTTGACCTTTTGCAATTAAGTCCCCGGCTACTTTTGTGCTTAAGTCTTTGTTTTTTTTGTAATTAGATCTTGAATGCTTTTATGCTTGGATACATTTCCATTTGTAACCTGATAAACTTGAACTTGGTCTTTATGATAGAAATGAGTCTTTTGCACGCGTTTATGCTCGAGATGTGGGTAAATTGCATTCAGGTCCCTGTATTCTGTAAATATGACTAAACACATACCTTAGTAGCATTTATTGATATAAAAGTGATCTAAATGAAAGACATACGATGCAATGTATGCAATGCATCAAATACCCCCACACCTAGATTTTGCTAGTCCCTAGCAAAACAGAAAATACGAAAAATAAAAACAGGGAAATCATAACTCACTTTCGTAGGAATCACGGTTGCACTTAGCATGTGCAACAAGCCTTTAAACCTCCAAGTTTCCTTAGAGGATGAGTTTTGTCTCGTGAGGGTTTTCAGTTGACACACCCACAAAGTCTTAAATCAACATTCCATTAATAGCTCTTAATATCTCCACCTCAACCTTATACATCTCACTAAGAATTCTTGCGTGCTCATTATATAAATCTAACTCATTAAAAATATGACTTGGTCTTTGTTCCTCCAACATTCACACCACTAACCCTTCTACATGTTTATCACTTGAATTATTTTGCACGCCTCCTCTGGTGGTGAAGTATCATTCGGATCAACCATGACATGAATCATTCTTTTAGCTTTGGGCCTTGAGTATTATTTTTTTTTCTTCCGTGATTCAACACATTTGCTTTTTTTGACACTTTTACCCTTTTTGCATTCGTGTAGCGAGTTTGGTCGATAATCCCGAGCTGGTAGACTCAAGTTACCGGGTTTCAAGATACCCCTACAGACCAGTGACTCAAAGGCTTGTGCTTTTGTAATCATTTTGCAGAATGTGCTTTCCTCACTTTATTCCTTTATTATTATTTTTAATTTTATTTTCCTCAAGGCTTAATTGCTATTAGAAGTCCACACTTCCCGGTATATTTTCCTCAACCTCTGCTTTTTATCAACCACTTCAAAGATTTGATTCATCCAATTTAAGTGCATACATGTCTTAAAGGGTAATGAGTTATTTCTTTGGAACTTAGATTTATGTCACAGTTTCTACAAGCAGAACTATATAATAAGGAACAAAAAATTCAATGCAATTTGTACTCGGGTTTTGGTAGTTCAATCTTAAGCTATGTCATGAAACATTGATTTTTTTTAAGAACATATATATATAGATAAATATATATATATATATATATATAAACACCCCCACACCTAAATCATGCATTGTCCTCAATGAATGTGAGCAAGATACTACATGGATTTATGCATGAAAAAGGAAAGATCTCACCAACGTGAAGTACAAAGGAAAGTTCATGACTCTGTTGATGGACAAAAACCCGAATTCCCTCAAAAACCTTTGAGATACTAAAGAAGGGATAAATACAACATATGATTATATATATATATATATATAACTATGTACAAACATAAGTTCCCATCTTCATTTGTCAAGAGACATCAAATGGAAACTTCAAGAGTAGGTCAGTGCACCTGAAAAGGAAACATGACACCACGTGGGGCCAGAAAATGCATGTGTGGGCCGCTTTCACAAAAAATACTAGATGAAATGAGAGGTTCATGAATTGGACGCAAAGGCGTCTCATTCAACGGATCAAACTGAAAGAGTTTGAACCTCTCGAGAGTTTGGGAATTAAGGGGCAACGGAAGAGGAGTTTCTCCCGTTGCGGTGTTGAAGTTATGATCATCAATCCAAACTCTCCAACCAACTGGCTGGTGTGTCGGAACGAGGTCAAGAACCTTGTTAGGCATGTCCGACACACCAGGCGAACAAAAAGTGGGTCTCATACCCAAAGTATCTTCTAAGGAACTTCTAATACCCTCATTAGCTATGTAGTTGCTTGATGTTCCATCATTTCCAAGATGATCAGGAACAATGGTGAGAGGCACACTCTTATCAGATTGTTTGAAATTGAGGGTACTAGGGAGATCTTGCTCCACCAGATGTGAGTCCTTAAGAGATGCAACATAAAGATCATGTGGCTCAAGGGCCACGGGACAAGAAGATAGGGCACAATCCTGTGACGACTCATAATGAAATTGGTCCATGTTTTTCTCAATATAAATCGAATCCTCCACTAAGTGATCGTGAATTGAAATCCCAAGTCCCTCAGACCGACTAGGAATTTGACTTTGAAAGATTGTGCTTTGAATTTGTGTATGTGGTGGTGGTTCGATACTAAAAGATGAATCCTCATGTTGACACGAAAAGTTACTTTCCTCACTTAATTGCTGCGACATTTGACTCAATTGTAATACCATATTGTCTACGGACTGTTGAGTAGTTGTCATGAACGTATGGAAAGCTTGTTCCAAGGTATCAGGTATGTGGTCAACTATGAGGTTCGAGTCAAAACTTGGGACATTTTTAGGTTGGGTGTTGGTGGGCTGAGAATAAGTCCAATGATTTGAAGTGGGGTGTTGGTAGAGTTCTGGGTATTCGGGAGAAGGATATTTGGGCGAAAATGACGTATAAGAATTTGGATATGAATTGTTTCCCCATGAATCCATCATTCTTGGGTTATATGCGGATGTGTAATGGTCATATCGAGCATTTTGGGAAAATGTATGCTTATACTCAGGTTCTGGGGGAACATAAGGACATTCCCTGATAACATGACCACTCAACCCGCAACAGTCGCACGGTACGGCTACTGGAGCCACCGATGCACTCATGTTGTCAGCCCAACGCATGAAGGAGGCAAAAGTTTGTTGTAATGTGTCAGTTCGTTGACCAGCATATGATCCAACATAACTAGATTGTAGTCTAGCAGTCAGTGTCTCTCTCATGTTACCCCAATATGAAGATTGCTCAGTCATACAATTAGGATTGTCCCAACCATATGTGGTGTTAGTCTGAGCCACCCCAGGTCTCATGGTTTTAGAATACCAGGAAGCATTGTCCTGGTCCCAACAATGATATGGATGGTTGCTCATGTAACCATCCATCAAAACACTCTTGAGTCAAGTACTCTTACCCTTAGGAGGCTAAGCAAGCACAAGTTCTCGACTCGACCCTAAAATGCTAATAGAGAATGTAAAGGGGAGGAGACTAGAACGTATAAGTAGGTGAGAAGAAGATGACTCAGAAGAGAAGGGAAACTTAACTCTAAAGATAGAAAAGAAGGTCGGTCAGAGGTTTCCCAAACAAGCACGGTTCAAACAATCCTAGACCTAGTGTCACTTAGATCTAGACGACTCCTAACTGGTTGAGTCGAATTGATTTGCTTGATTCACCTCCCTCACTAATCAAACCAACTTGGCCAGACCGTGTATAGCTAGTGGGGGCGCTTCCGACAGAGTCGGTGCCAATTAGACAACAACTTCGCTTGGAAGACTTTCGTCAACACAAAAACACTTTCTAGACACCAAACTAAATTCGATCGGCTTCAGGTCATAGCAAGTCAAACCAATTCTTCTCCTTAATTGAGTCTGAGTCCTTAAGGGTCAATGTCTAATTGATTTTAATTTAAGGCTTGGGTGACACTTTAGGATTGTGATTTGTAGGCTACGGAAGGGTGGTGAAATCCCCACCGTATCTTTGCCTATGGAGTTGCCCTTAAGATAGTTTAACTTAGATCTAGCAAAGATAGTCAAACATTGGTCTTTAGTTGGGGGCAATTGCAAGGTTGTATGCAAATTAGATTATATGCTTAAATGCAATCGATGAAAACCACGATACGTACCTTGACTCCAGCACTCTTCAACAGAAATTGATTTGCAAGAATTTAGCAAGAATAATGCATACAAAACACTAGAAGATGCATGCACTAAGGCCTTTCTAATTTTGCCAATTTTTAGGTCAGAGTTGAATTATTGCAATTTATGGAATTTTTGCCCTACACATGCAGTTCTACGAAAAGGAAATTTTCTGAAAAATAGAAATTACGAGGAAAAGAGGCAACAAAGGTTACCTTATGCAATGCTCAGTCGGGTTCACCGCCCGCTCTCAAAATTTCAGATGCTCTGCGCGTTCACCCAGAGATGAGTCGCGTCCCAGAAAAATTTGAAGCCCAGAAGCTCCAAGTGTGCGGCGGATTCGCCGCAAGTTCTTCTTTAGGTGCGGCGATTTCGCCGCTCGTTTAGCTCCAAATGTGCCCGGATTTCTCCGCGCACTCTGTTGTTTCCTGAAACACAAATCCAAATACTTAGATCGCGCACAAGATAAACAGAATAAAATTGAAAACACAAAAATAAACAAAATCTGCGTCGCCTCCCCGGCAACGGCGCCAAAAACTTGATGAGAATTAAATTTATACCGCAAGTGCACGGCGTCAATGGAGACGTGGCAAATACAGGTCGAACACAAGGAGGGAGAGATTTGTTATTAGTGTGATTTCGATTGGGGAAAAGAAGGAGAGAAGAATATATTGGGTTTTGAGATTTTTGGGTTTTAATTATCTAAAGCAAGAAACAAGAACAAATAAACTAAAACAAGAACAAAGAGGTGAATTCCATCGGGTGGAGGTTTAGATTTAGGGTTTAGATTAGAGAATTCAGAAACTTATAATAAATCATGTTAGTTATGAAGCATTACATGATAAATGATTTAACATAAACTCAAGTAATCAAAATATACTAATCACGAACTTAAAATAATAACATTTATTCATCTTCTCTTCACCCTAAATCCGTCACCTCCACCCTTTGGAAAGAGTTAGAAACTCATGGAGGGAGGAAGAAGGGATCCTAGAGGCATTACAAAAGTAAAGTAAAAACAAGAAATAAAAGACAGAATTTTATTACTAAAATAAAGACAAATAAAAACAACAACTAAAAACTAGGTCTAAGGCCAAGGACCCTTCTACCATCGTTCTCGGGGCTATGTATAGCCGATACAAGGGATCCCAATATATAAATGGAACGTACACGCGTCAATACAGCATTGGTAAAAATTTGAGCACACGGATCGACTTTTGTGTGGCTAAATCGCCGCAATTTGTACATGAGGTGCGGCGGAATCGCCACCTTTTTTGCTCGGATTCGATCCAGATTTTTCCTGTGTGTTTATGGTATGATTTGATCCTACTTTGCGCGTCTGGATTGATTCTTTCCATTCTTTTGAGCTCCGGATTAATTCCTTTATATATATGGAGATTCACATTGATTTTTCTTTAGATTTTCTCCATAATAATAAAAGCTACTCGAGATTTACAATTAGGTCCTTGACTTTTTGCAATTAAGTCCCCGACTACTTTTGTGCTTAAGTCTTTGTTTTTTTTGTAATTAGATCTTGAATGCTTTTATGCTTGGATACATTTCCATTTGTAACCTGATAAACTTGAACTTGGTCTTTATGATAGAAATGAGTCTTTTGCACGCGTTTATGCTCGAGATGTGGGTAAATTGCATTCAGGTCCCTGTATTCTGTAAATATGACTAAACACATACCTTAGTAGCATTTATTGATATAAAAGTGATCTAAATGAAAGACATATGATGCAATGTATGCAATGCATCACAGACGTACATCTTATTCCGGACAGACATATGTCTTATTCCGGACAGAGGAGGACCTTATTCCGGACAGACAAGCAACTTTATCGGGATACAACCAGAACTTATTCTGGACACACTCAAACCTTAAACCGGACATACATACATCTTATTCCGGATAGAGAAGGACCTTATTCCGGACAGACATATTACTTATTCCGGACAGAGAAGGACCTTAATCCGGACAGACAGACATCTTAGTCCGGACAAACATATGTCTTATTCCGGACAGAGGAGGACCTTATTCCGGACAGACAAGCAACTTTATCGGGATACAACCAGAACTTATTCTGGACACACTCAAACCTTAAACCGGACATACATACATCTTATTCCGGATAGAGAATGACCTTATTCCGGACAGACATATTACTTATTCTGGACAGAACCACAACTTATTCCGGGCATACGTACAACTTAAACCGGACAGACACGGAACCTTAAATAAGTATATACGTACCGTTCATGCACGACAACCAAGTTTGGAACAACCAGATGTAATTTTCAGTGGTCTCAGAAGACAGCAAAGCGCAACCGAGCAAAACCGATTCGAAATGGTGATTTACTCCTACAAATGGGGCAAAAGGCATGTCGTATTTGTTGGTAATGTAGGTTGTGTCGAAACATATTGCGTCTCCAAAGTATGAGTACGCAGTTCTAGAACGACAGTCAGCCCAGAACACGTTTAGTAGTCTTCCTTCGTCATCCATATCCATTACATAAAAAACATAGAATCAATTTTCTGCATCCTGATAAAATAATTCTGAAGAGTTTGTGCATCGCCCGGTCCCATCTTCAAATTTCTGACTTCGTTTACAACGTTCCTGCACACAGCAATGTTTAAGACCGGGCAAAATGTTTAACTTCAATTAAATTACGCAAAAAATAACACACCATAGGTCCCGCAAGTTGAAAGTCAATTTGTCATGATCTCCGGCCTCGACCACAAAAGATTGCATGGTCTTAGCAGCCGATATCCCAACAGAATCATTGCACGATATGCGTGCTCTGGCGGAATCAGGGACGACTCGTTTTTGTCGGAGGAAACGCATTTGATCGTCCTCAAGCATGGCGTGGTTATGTTGAAGATCAACATAGTTTATGTGGTACCCTCTTGCTGGGTTTCCAGAGACCCTGATCCGAGCAGTGCACTGGACCCTACCGGATAACTTATGCTTTAGTTTCCCTTCTCCTTGGTTTGCTGGAGCGTGACCCTCCTTGGAGCAAGTCAGTGTGGCACGTATCATAACACCACGATCGTAATGAGATTGCCTTATCTTAACACCAAAACCACATGAATCGGCATAGGCAACGTAAAATGTTTTGGCGTCTTCGAAAGAACGGAAAAACATCTGCTGCTTCGGAACGTTTGAGGTCTCCTCCATTTGAGTACAAAGAACGAAGGGAGGAAAAATGGTTGATAGTGCGCCAAAAGGGAGACAAAAGGAGGAAGAAAATCCATGAGATGTGTATCCTGCGTAGGAGCGCCAAAACGAGGGAGGACGAACTGATTTGAGACGCATTTAATGTGATTGGAAACGCATCGGGAAGTGAAAATAAAAAAATAAGAAAAAAATTATAAGTTTTGCTGACATGGATCACTCCAACTCAGCAGCGTCCTCAACGAGCGTCCTAAATAGCGGCTACTAATCATTTAAAACTCAAGTCAGACACTTTATCGAACACCAAGAAACATCTAATAAGCACACAAGCAATCAATCAAACAAAAACAAGCAAAACACTAGATTTATGTGAAAATCAAAATTGAAACAAATCAAAATGACATAGACGGTCTAACTTCACTATGAGAATAATTACAGTACAAAAAGAATGAAACTAGAAAATGTGTTGTTTGGAATGAATTGGGAGTTGGATGGAAGATTCTTCAAATAATAAGATTTTCTACGATCCTTAAACCTTATTGGTGGCTAAACCTACGTTTCTCTGAGTGACTCTTTTTTCTCAAGGTTTTCTCTTTACTTTGAGTCTAAACACAATAAATGTATTTATAGGTGAAGTTTAGATTAAGAATACCCAAAATACACTCAAATTATTGTCAAAGCATATTTCTAATAATTAATATTTGGCATGGTACATGACAAACGATGGAAAACTGTTGGAGTTTTTAAGAGTTTTAAATTTGTAATAACACATAAGATACTTGAGTCTTGAGCCCATATTGAATTATGTTCGTGAATCGTGATATATGCGGCCCATATTTAATTCTGAAGGGCCCATTACCATTTGTGTCTTGCTAAAATGAAGATAAAATGGGGACGTGTAGAATCACACATATGGTATTTGTACAAAATATATTTTAAAAAAATCTTACTTTTTATTTATTCACATTTTTAATGTATTCCATTTCATTTATTTTTGAAAAATGATTTATGAACTCATTTTAACACGTAATTTATGACGCTACTGATATAGAGGAATTGATTCCTTCAAGTTGCATGTATGTGGAGCTTTTTATCAACTTTTTTATTTGATTACGTGATAATCAAGACAACGGTTAGTTTTCCAATACACGTTACTGTTGACATTTCAAAATGTATAAATATGTGTCCCATAAAGGACTAGACACCAAGAGACGATTGATTAGGTTTTCGTTATTTTCCTAATGCATGTGATCATTGACATTCTAAAATACATAGATGTGTCTCACGAGGGACATGTGTATGTCCCATGGGAGACAGGTGTGTGTCCCACGAGGGACTGATGTGTGTCGGACATAGAACTGGTGTGTCAATTTTTTGCATTTAAAAAGTCTATTAATGGAAAAATCATCTTTCTCTTATTTTATGAAAATTACATTTTTAAATAATAAAATAAAAACACAAACGACAACGTTAATGGTGACGTGGAGCGCATCCTAGACGCACCACGACCGTTTATCGGGACTCGTTATCTTTTAGATGTTCTAGATCACTTTAATCATAGACACGTGGACTATCCTTTTCCTTTTAAGTGTAAGATTACTATGTTAAATTCTTGGAAAAAAATGTACATCCAAACTTTCTTGAACCATTGTCTACCCTTCTCCTTCACATTTTCTTCTTCTTCTTCTTGTGATCTCAAACACGTTCAATTTAAGTGACTGAATCGTGATTACTCTGTTCTACTAGCATTTTTTGTTACATTTATTTGCTAATTAAGTGTCTGTAGTATAAGACTCTAAATCAAACAAGCATTGCTTCTTATGAGTTAAAACCAGAAAAAATATGTACCTCAAACCATTGTTAGTAATCATATACCAAACAAAATGAATTCTTGTCCTGGTACTTTCAAAACAAACATTTCATATGGTATTTAAACAAATATGTAACAAAGATAAGTACGTTTTGAAGTTGTGGACCTTGTGGTAGGTCGTTTCAAGAGTTCCTTTCAGTATACAGCTGGAGTCTGATAAGGCATGAACGTTGTTAGACATGAAAGCTAAAGAAAGTTGTAACAATAGTTATTAGTAAGATTGAAGGGGGAAAAATGTCCTGAGATCATAATTAATTACCCTAGTTTTGAAGACGCCAGAAAATCGCAGGTTTGCTGCTGAGGTTGCCTTAGCTCTAGATTTACTTGAACGTTATCATTTGGCGCACTCGATCCATTTGACGATCCAAATGCCTGAGATGATGAAATAAAATTATTCTCAAATAATAAATGTACTTCATTAATTAGCACCAGCTTGGAACTCCATTAAGGTGCTTTCAGTTTGATTTGAAAATTAATGCAGGTCAAAATGTAAACATTATTTCTAAAACTTGACCCTGAACGTTGTTGTTCCACAAAATCGATGTTTATATCATCTTAGCTAGGTTACATACTTACATTTCATGAAGCAAGTAGAAGGAAAGAAAGCTCTGCTTCAAATAATATCACGTAATTATCTGAACTTAATACACCCAGATTGATAACAATGCATGCAGTTTCCGTTTGTGCCAAGACGAGGTTAACATTTACATTAGGATGCATGGGCTGGCAAAGAAATCATAATCGATCAAGTTCTCTCATCAAATTTACCAAATGAAATCCAATTTTTGGTTACCTGAACTTCTTAGATAAACCTCCAAAGTGTGTTTGAGAACTAAATCAATAGATTTTGATTTAAAAGAATCAGTTATATTCTATTCTCAAATAAATCTAAGTTGTTCAACATGAATCCGTTGTATCAAATGCATGTGAAAAATAAAATTTTAAAATGATAAAATAAGCATCATCATTTGTCATCCGTAGAATCAAATCTTCAAAAATCTCAATTGATTCTCAAACACAATCTTAGCCACCATTTACCTTTCAATATACACATGCATTAATCCATGTAGCAATTTTGAATATAAAATTTTCGAATTAATATCTCGTAGTTCTCATCCTATTGCAGGTCACGCCAGAGGATCTGATTGACCGCAACATAATGTAACGACAGATTCAAAAGATCGTTAATGAACAACATTACAGTAGTATTAAATTGTAAATAACTATAAAAACTGATTATTAGAATTCCCAAGCCAGGTAATTATTTATTTGTTGTGTAAGCACAGTATCTCTTAAAAAACTATAATGAGATATAAGTTACCTTCAAAATATATATATACACACACACCAACGAGGTTGTAGGAGTTTATATAACTAATTTAGTTGTGACACTCAAAATGAAGATTTTTTAAAATTGATTTTTTAAAATCAAACTTAATCACATGTATTATTATCTCTTAAGCTATAATATATTAAAATTTTAGGTAAATCAAAATTAATTTTACTGTTGATCTAAAATGCTCATATTTTAACGATTGAAGTTTACTAAACTGTGAATTGTTCGGATCAAAATGTACAATGATCCATTTGATTTGAAATTTTTACCACATGTTCCTTATATGTGTTATATCACATCCATAAATTTTCATACAAAAAAAACTAACCAAAAGTCCAAAATGATGGTAGACTTTCTACGACCTCATTTTTTCTTATATATATATATATATATATATATATATATATATATATATATATATATATATATATAACCTTCCTGTAGCAATGCATGTTATTACTTCCATGTTTTGCTCTACGAATGAGAGTAACATAATTACCTTTTTGTGAAGTTCCATGTTTTGACTGTGGATGACATTTGCCTGCAAAACGAGAAGCACATCTTAGTCAAGCAACTTGTGTTCTAAAATTTCAAAGACTACAATTGGAGCAGCTCTGGAAGAGAAGACCTTCCGGGTGAGTTGTTCTAATTCACTGGTCAGGATTTGTTCCTGCACATAAACCAACACTAAAGCTATGTGAGTAGCGTTAAATCCGCTCTATATCCTCAGACACCTACTATGACAATGCAAGTCTTTCTGGATTGAACTTTAATCTATCCATTGTATGTCCTTATCCGTCGATATCAAGTTTACCCCAATACTGAGTATTTAGCTTATATATCAAGTTTACCCCAATACTGAGTATTTAGCTTATACATCAAGTTTAACAAACAAAAAAAAAAGTTGAAATTTACCTTCTTCATTCGGACACCACGTAAAGATGCCTCCAACTTGGTTTCAAGATTCTGGAGATCTTTGACGTTGAGACCAGAGAAATCTTGGCCTAAGAGTTGCCTACAATTTAAGTAGAATGTAGTGGAGGCTAAGTTTTGAGGTTATTCTTCCTCATAATAAGTTTCTTTCAATATTATGCTACAATGTAACTCAAATGATCATATTGGTTAATAATTAATTGTTCAGCTGTAGAAGAACAACTTCAGCTATTTGCCTATTTCCATAAATTTATGACATTATCTTTTCTCTTATACACATTAAATGTCGAGATGTTTTTAGAAACTTTTTAACTTTTTTGAATTATTTAAAGGAACAAATAGAACATATAAAACACCAGGGAAAGTAGAGGAAGAAAATCGTAATTGCTATGCAGCTACTAGGATTTTAACCTATAATAGTTTGTTGAGGAAACCTCAAGATGACTTGTTGAGCTATCACAAGTTATCTACAAAAATGAGCTAAAAGCCAAAATAAAGTTACAAAAATGACTCATATCATCGTATGATAAATGTTTCCTTAAATTGACCAACAGAGGGGCAAAATGACGAAAATTCTAAAAAATTGTTAACAATTACAAGTAAATATCACATTTTAATATTAAGTTTCGGAACGCAAAATTATTGAGATATGAATTGAAACTCGAGATACTTACCGACTAGTTTCTTCCATGGCTCGTAGTTTTTCCGTTAGATTAGCTACCTCGCTCTGGCACCACTGGGGATGAAGGAAAATATTTACATCATATCACCTATCATATCAGTTGCAACAAAAAAAAAAAGCAAAAACCACCAACGTCAACACTTGCATGTAATTTGTAAAAATTCGTACCTTTAATATTATGAATAATTTAAAAAAAGATATACTTTCTTTCTTATATCCTTGTGAATGAGACCAACCTAGCCTCGCTCTTGGCTCACTTGGCCGGACATTTAGTCCTACCCTTGAATGAGTTGATCAATAAAATACACACAGCAATTGGTATAATATCACATTTGAAATATAATATTAACATTTATATAAATTTAAATGAGTAAGTTACATAAATCACGTGGAATTCCGAATTCCACTTCTCGAACTACTAGAACTCTCAAAATGGAATTACTTTTGGGAAAAAATGCATAAATCTGAAATTTCAAAGTTTCACTAGGGATTTGTAAATTCCTATGAATATATGGGGCATACTTGGAATACATAGATGTATTGATTTATAAATACCACATTTTGAAATTCAAAGTTCAAGTGAATTTCCATGTTGAAGTACTGCTGCATCCATACAAACTCTAATATCTGATGGATCACCCTCATTGTTCCATGAAGCTACCTCTTAGACTAATATTCACATATATGGTCTGATTCCAACAACCTCCATACTGTGGCAGCTCTTATGGACTTGAGCATAGCAACCAACCCAAAACCCAACCACCGAATCAAAGCAATCCTTAGCACAATCGTCTGAATAGCACCATGCAATAGCCAAGACTATCACATCTCTTAGTATAAGCTTATCTTACCTCCTTCCCAAAGTCAGAGATTATATATCTTTGGTTCTCAAAGATCCGACCGCTGAAGGAGTCAATTCACTCGTGGTATGACCCAAAACATCTTGTGTGACTTTCAGAGAGTTGTTGTGCACACCGCCAACAACTACATGACGCTGAAGCATGTGATCCAAGATCACATTGGTGAAGGGGATATATAGTAGTAATTTTTTTTTACAAGCAACTTCAAATCCACCACCATCCACTTCCTTGTCTTGGAGGTTCCAATCATGTGAACATTATCAACACCGCACGAGATTGGATGTCCTCTCCGACCCTCTGAAGCCACTAAAAATTGAGGGAATGCCTGACAAAGAACCTATTGTGATCATATCCTATACATAAGGCGGTATTTGTCAATCCTCACGCAACAACTTGAAGATATTTTTTTGTCGTAATTTACCTTTGAATATGTGAATTAAAGTATTTGCGGGAGAAAATAGACGTTCGGTCGATCGGAAGGAGTTCAGTCGACTGGTAGTATGTTTTTACTTGTCCAGGAAAAGTGTCTGGAAGTTTTCGGTCGACCGATGTGATCTATTTGGTATACCGGGCGTGCACTCGGAGCGGAGCAGAAGGGTCTGAAAGTTTTCGGTCGATCGGAAACTTAAGTCACGGTCGACCGAGTATGCATTGGACGTTCGGGAAAACTTCCTGGAAGTTTTCGGTCGAACGACACTTAAGGCGCGGTCGACCGGTTTGAGCATTATGACACTGTCTGGGAATTTACGGTCGACCGAAGGGCTCGACGGTCGATCGAAGGGCTCGACGGTCGACCGATGGAGTTCTGGATTGCGCTACGGTTTTATGTTCGGTCGACCGAATGCACCCATTCGGTTGATCGTTCGAGCTAGTTTCGCCCACGTTCTGCACTTTTCCACGCGATTTTGGTGTAATTAATACTTATTTTGGCCTACTATATAAAGACAATTTAGTCCCCCTTTGTATTAGAACTTTTAGAACTATTATTATTGTCTACTTTTTGCATTCTTGAGAGAAAAAAGAGAGAGAACATCATTGTGGATTCGGTGTGTATTAAGGGTGGAGAAATATGTGATATAATCATGTAGTGTATTAAGTGTGTGTTATTTTTATCCCTTGAGCTTTATATGATTTCCATAACCATCTAATGGGTTTTCACTCTTATCTTTGATATGCTAATGCTCTTGAATGAAGCTTAGCTTATGCTTTGATTAGTGGACCTATTTTATGGGGAATGATAAGGTTAGGATATGGATGAAGTTAATATTGGAAACACAATTTGTAGTGTATGTGCTCTTGTTGCCTTTACCTTAGCTAATGTCTTGTATGTTTTAATGATGTAGAGAAATCTTAATTCATGTGGAGGCATAATAGGGTATAGTCTTTATACTTGAGTTCATGTAGCTTCATTCCAATTATTGTCTTGTATGTTTTAATGATGTAGTCATATCTTAATTCATGTGGAGGCAAAGTTGGATGTAGTTTTATGATTTCATGCACTACATGTTGTGAGGAGCTTAATGAACACACACACTTCTTTATGTTCACATTATTTCTCTACCCCCTTTGGGGTTTAGTTTTCTTGCTTTTCTTCCATTTCCATTTGCGTTTTAGTGTAGTTTAGTGTAACCAACCTTTCTTCCCTTTCTTTACATCTCGCCTTCGCACAAACCAAGTGTCGACACACCTCCCAGTGGATGACCCGTATTTTCCACCGCTTCAACGCGGCCGTGCACTTGCGGTTAAATATAAAACGATCAATCAAGTTTTTGGCGCCGTTACCGGGGAGGTGCTCTGTCCAGACATTGGTTTGGACGATTCGAGGGGTTTTTAATTTTTTGTTTTCAGTTTTTCTTAGTTTCAGGGAACAATCTGATCAAGGGGCGGCTACTGGGAAAATCTGAGGACCAGAAGAGCAAAAGGGACCGCCAATCAGCGGTTGTAGACCGCCAATTGGCGGCCTGGTGAGGGCTTCTTTCCTTCAAATTTCACATGATTCTTCAAGTCTTTGAATCTTTAAAGGGAAAAAAGCTCAACGTTTTCTTCAAAATGACAGTAAGTTTGTAACTCTAGCACAAGCCACTGCAACACGTAATCATGAACAATTAGCTTCGTTCAATATGTAATACACATTTTATTACAAAAAAAGAAACTTCTTATGTTACATCTGATGACATGAGTTGGAAGAGCAAAAAACACAATTAGTTCCTCGCTTCCTCTGTATATCAAGTCAAAACAAATGGAAAATAAGGTTACGGCTGAACAGTGTATACGTGTTGCTGCAGCCAGCAAAAATGCAAATGCCTGGATTGATCTCAAAAGTTTGCATCAAAATGTACATCGATCTCGGCATCAGACAATAGAAGATAAATACATGTGAAGACCTTACACGTAGATAAATACATGCGAACGACAGTCCTTTCGTGATTCAGCTGTGAGCTAAATGGAGCTTTACAATTGAATTATAAAAGATACTGTAAAAGCCACAAATGGGCCACTGCAAGAAACAACTTGCCTTGAGGTGGAAGTTCAGATTTGAACATAATCTGTACTAGGAAATCTCTCTCTTGGTGCCATTCGCCGTTGGAATCCCTTCCGGTTCAGAGACAGGCTTCGGTTAAATGACGTCTGCCTTCTCCAAGAAGATATGCGTGAATATAGAGCTCGGAAGCTGAATCCAAACAAGAGAAGGAAGAACATAGAAGCACATATCAACAAAACATTGTGAAATCCATCTTTCATAGCAGGGTTTGTTTGTCCAGTCCATGGGACACCACCAACATTCATCCCAAATACTATAATAAGAAAAGAAAAAAGAGTTAGGAAAATATGAATACATAGTTTTCACAAGAAATATAAGTAATGACTAATGAGTAGACTATGGTGTTTGCTTGTGTTCTATAAGAAAGAGAGCTTACTTCCAGTAATGATAGACAATGGAAGAAAGATCATTGAAAGGAATGAGAGATAGTATAGCTTCCGGTTTATTTGCTCCGCCTGCCAGCTATCAAGACCAACCTGAATTGCAGTGACCCGATTAACTATAAAACCAAGGTTCTCCTTTATCCTTCTCAGTCGACCTATTAGTTCTTCAAGTGAAAGGACATCTTCACTAGCAAGCCAGTTTCTGCTTGCACATTTTTCTTTCAAGCGAGGGAAAACTTGCTCTCCATGTGCAACTACCTGTAACCACAAATGAGTTGGACAGGTAACGTCAAAAATTTGTCCGCTATTTGCTTGAAATAAAGAACATCGACATTTGACAACATATTGAACCAACCAATTAGAGTATAAGCTATAACACACAGTACCGCTTTGCTTGTGATGTCAGACAACTATCTTTTTGGTGTTCAGGCTTGTTATGGACTAAGCACAGAACATACCTGTAATAGGCGTTGCAAGTCAAGATGCAGCTTTGCGAAACGCCTGTCATCCAGCATTTGCTTCTTCAGTTGAAAACCACCTGCAGGAAAAGCCTCATATAGTTACAGACTACAAACTTATGATAAGGAAATCCATTGCTCAGTTTTTTTCCTGATTGGTAACCATTGCTCGGCTGTTAAAAGGAGGAAAAGAAAACGTAAATGTCTTAGTAGTACCCAATTTGACACCATTCCACTTAAAGACTCCAAACTTTCAAAAATACCTTCATTCAATACCTTGAACGTCCAAGGTCTTCAAGAACACAATTCTTTCATGCATAAATCTACGAAAATCATTATCCCAAATACTTAATCTTTGTGGTAAATGAGAGATTACCATACATTTAAAGAGACATGATTAAGGGTTTGGGGATCAAAATTGAGGATTACATTAGCCTATGAATGTTATTAACTGAACATGAAACAATGACGGTTGTCTGTCCTTAACTATATAATACATGGAATTAGGATTTTTTCTTGCTTGATTGAGTTCAGCAAAAATTCATGAGACACAACACCAGAAAATAGAACAATCCCTCTGGTAGTGCAATGTCACGCCAAAGAGATCATGGCCAAAAAATAAAAGTGAAAACATTATCGAGATTTAGACTTGCCGACCCATATGTGCACATGGTCAGTGGAGGTAGGAGAACTACAACAACAACAACAAAACCTTTTATCCCAAACTAGTTGGGGTAGGCTAGAAATGAAAGGTAGGAGAACTACCATTAAAAAAATTAAAAAAAGTGAAGGGAGGGGAACTACACACACAACGTTGAAGAAGAAGTTCTATTGCAACTTGCAACTGATGAATTTAATTAATATTGCTGATATTCTACTGGTTCCTGAACTATTTATCCCAAAAGACAAAATTTGATAGTAGTATGGTCGTGTAAACTTTAATGGTATACTATGATACACCAAGCCACAAGCGAAGCACATGTACTATCATTAAGGTAAAAGGTCAAGCCACTTAAACAAATCATCAAGGAAACAGGGAGATACTAAAAAATAGAATGAGAGTTGTTACAAACAATGCTTGCAGCCCAATTCTAATGAGAGTAAACAGAATATTATAACTTGATAACTAAATTTGATCTTAACTATTTATTATGTGGATCAATTATAAGTAAGTTTTGGAAGTCCAATCCAGTCGAAGAAACCTCTAGCACTTTTTCCCAGTCAAATCCATAAACAAATTCACAATTACAACCCAATCTGTGGAGCCTCCAAGACAATAAACCGATTCCTTCAAGTTTAAAGATTAACACAAATTTGCACTCCTACAAATTGAAGTAGAGAAATAATCGTTCTAATCAAACATCATAAAGATCATGTATGATTGGTAATGTTTCATGAGAGCAATGTCAATGATATCACATTAAACACAAGTAGAACAAAATAAGGAGATTTGTAAACCTACCCAACGAGTACAGGTTAAACACAAAAGAAAAGCAGATGTTACCTTTATCGAGTTCCAGCTCGACCGAGTCCAACTCCATCTCAAGGTGCGTAACAATATCCTGAACATGATCAACATGTGTATCAACAATGTGAATAACAAGGTTGGACACATTATGCGGCACAGGATTATCCGCCTCCTCGGAATGATTCATTGTCAAGAAGAAATCCAACACATGCTCCTCAATCGGCGTCCGTTCGCTCCACCCCTTCTCAACATCCCCAAACCGCCCGGCATAAGGGCTCTCAATCGTTGGGATCTCCGAAAGCACCGAATTCCTAGCATGCGAGAACCCCAACCGCGGGACCCGCCCAAGTGAAACGGTAATAACCGAATTCTCACTCACCCTCCCGGCAATCCTGAGAGTAAAATTACTCCCGGGAGGGCCGGGGGAGTTCAACCGGAACACGACCGCACCGTCCACGTTGCCGCAGAACGGGCCGTTGCTACCGAGGGCGAGAATCTCCTGCAACTTCAAAGGCGGGCATAAGACGTCTATCAGGTATTGGGCGTAAAGCGTGAGTTTCTGGTCGCGCTTCGGCAATTCGACGTGGTACCAGCAGAATCCGTTCCCGGTGCCGTCCGAGAGGTCCCAATCCTTCTCGGAGTAGTTCCCGTCTCCGTCGAAGGAGTATGCCTTCTTCCGGACGACGCCCGGGAATCGGGTGTTGCGGTTGATCAGCATCTCGCGGAGGATCGTCTCCGTCGAGGAGGAATCCCTGTCCATCTCTTCCGCCTCCGAACTCATCTCTCCCGGAGTCAATTCCATAGGAAGGAAAGGTTTTCTTTTTTTTTTCTTTTCTAACTGAAAATGGACAATGAGGTGGGAAGGTTGGTTGGGGTCGGGCAAGAATGAAGGAGGTTAGGGGAGGAGGTGGTGGTCGGGGATGTGTCGGAATCTTTGTCGGGTGAGTTTGATTTGGGAAAAGATACCGTTTTGACTTTTGACCTCGATTTTGGGATGGTTTCGAGGGAAAGTTTTTTTTTAGGAAATGGATTTCGACGGGGGGAAACTGTAATGGCAGAGAAGAAATTTCGAGTAAACTTCCGATTTTTGTTGGATACAAGTAATATAAAGTCTAATTTTCCAATGTTAGGGGAATGGAACTGCAAGTATGAACACCGAATATTTTGTCAATGCACAAAAAATGCCTCTAATGAAATATGAAATATGCTATATAGAGTTCGAGAGAAAATGATCGTTTGTTAGTAAAGAATTGTGTCGACAGTGAAAATATAATGTGGTCCAATTTCTTGCGTTTGAGTACAATTTTTTGTTCGAATCATATGCACGTACGAGTAAAAAGAAGAAAAACCGAAAACACCCTCACACAACTTATATATGCTAACAGGTAGGTCAATTCTTTCAAATATGTGGAATAGCATTTAACTGATAATTTTATTTACAAGTTAACTTTAAGGATTTAAGCTTTCTTTCCTGTTGTAAAACGAGGTTGGTCTTCAACGGTTTTAGAAAAATATTGATATTTATAACGTGCAGATAATGACAATTGACAATCAACTTCCTTAAAAGGGCGCACCATTGTAGGTTGTTAGGATGTTTAGTCATTGGTTGGTACGTAGAAATGATGAATAAACTCAATAAAACTCAAGTTAGACAATTTATCGAACACCCAAGAAACATCTAATAAGCACACAAGCAATCAATCAAACAAAAACAAGCAAAACACCAAATTTATGTGAAAATCAAAATTGAAACAAATCAAAATGACATAGACGGTCTAGCTTCACTACGAGAATAATTACAGTACAAAAAGAATGAAACTAGAAAAAGTGTTGTTTGGAATGAATTGGGAGTTGGATGGAAGATTCTTCAAATAATAAGATTTTCTACGATCCTTAAACCTTATTGGTGGCTAAACCTACGTTTCTCTGTGTGACTCTTTTTTCTCAAGGTTTTCTCTTTACTTTGAGTCTAAACACAATAAATGTATTTATAGGTGAAGTTTAGATTAAGAATACCCAAAATACACTCAAATTATTGTCAAAGCATATTTCTAATAATAATATTTGGCATGGTACATGACAAACGATGGAAAACTGTTGGAGTTTTTAAGAGTTTTAAATTTGTAATAACACATAAGATACTTGAGTCTTGAGCCCATATTGAATTATGTTCGTGAATCGTGATATATGCGGCCCATATTTAATTCTGAAGGGCCCATTACCATTTGTGTCTTGCTAAAATGAAGATAAAATGGGGACGTGTAGAATCACACATATGGTATTTGTACAAAATATATTTTAAACAAATCTTACTTTTTATTCATTCACATTTTTAATGCATTCCATTTCATTTATTTTTGGAAAATGATTTATGAACTCATTTTAACACGTCATTTATGACGCTACTGATATAGAGGAATTGATTCCTTCAAGTTGCATGTATGTGGAGTTTTTTTATCAACTTTTTTATTTGATTACGTGATAATCAAGACAACTGTTAGTTTTCCAATACACGTGACATTTCAAGATGTATAAATATGTGTCCCATGAAGGACTAGACACCAAGAGACAATTGATTACGTGATAATCTAGGTTTTCGTTATTTTCCTAATGCATGTGATCATTGACATTCTAAAATACATAGATGTGTCTCACGAGGGACTGATGTGTGTCGGACACAGAACTGGTGTCTGTCAATTTTTTGCATTTAAAATGTCTATTAATGGAAAAATCATTTGTCTCTTATTTTATGAAAATCACATTTTTAAATAATAAAATAAAAACACAAACGACAACGTTAATGGTGACGTGGAGCGCATCCTAGACGCACCACGACCGTTTATCGGGACTCGTTATCTTTTAGATGTTCTAGATCACTTTAATCATAGACACGTGGACTATCCTTTTCCTTTTAAGTGTAAGATTACTATGTTAAATTCTTGGAAAAAAATGTACATCCAAACTTTCTTGAACCATTGTCTACCCTTCTCCTTCACATTTTCTTCTTCTTCTTCTTGTGATCTCAAACACGTTCAATTTAAGTGACTGAATCGTGATTACTCTGTTCTACTAGCATTTTTTGTTACATTTATTTGCTAATTAAGTGTCTGTAGTATAAGACTCTAAATCAAACAAGCATTGCTTCTTATGAGTTAAAACCAGAAAAAATATGTACCTCAAACCATTGTTAGTAATCATATACCAAACAAAATGAATTCTTGTCCTGGTACTTTCAAAACAAACATTTCATATGGTATTTAAACAAATATGTAACAAAGATAAGTACGTTTTGAAGTTGTGGACCTTGTGGTAGGTCGTTTCAAGAGTTCCTTTCAGTATACAGCTGGAGTCTGATAAGGCATGAACGTTGTTAGACATGAAAGCTAAAGAAAGTTGTAACAATAGTTATTAGTAAGATTGAAGGGGGAAAAATGTCCTGAGATCATAATTAATTACCCTAGTTTTGAAGACGCCAGAAAATCGCAGGTTTGCTGCTGAGGTTGCCTTAGCTCTAGATTTACTTGAACGTTATCATTTGGCGCACTCGATCCATTTGACGATCCAAATGCCTGAGATGATGAAATAAAATTATTCTCAAATAATAAATGTACTTCATTAATTAGCACCAGCTTGGAACTCCATTAAGGTGCTTTCAGTTTGATTTGAAAATTAATGCAGGTCAAAATGTAAACATTATTTCTAAAACTTGACCCTGAACGTTGTTGTTCCACAAAATCGATGTTTATATCATCTTAGCTAGGTTACATACTTACATTTCATGAAGCAAGTAGAAGGAAAGAAAGCTCTGCTTCAAATAATATCACGTAATTATCTGAACTTAATACACCCAGATTGATAACAATGCATGCAGTTTCCGTTTGTGCCAAGACGAGGTTAACATTTACATTAGGATGCATGGGCTGGCAAAGAAATCATAATCGATCAAGTTCTCTCATCAAATTTACCAAATGAAATCCAATTTTTGGTTACCTAAACTTCTTAGATAAACCTCCAAAGTGTGTTTGAGAACTAAATCAATAGATTTTGATTTAAAAGAATCAGTTATATTCTATTCTCAAATAAATCTAAGTTGTTCAACATGAATCCGTTGTATCAAATGCATGTGAAAATAAAATTTTAAAATGATAAAATAAGCATCATCATTTGTCATCCGTAGAATCAAATCTTCAAAAATCTCAATTGATTCTCAAACACAATCTTAGCCACCATTTACCTTTCAATATACACATGCATTAATCCATGTAGCAATTTTGAATATAAAATTTTCGAATTAATATCTCGTAGTTCTCATCCTATTGCAGGTCACGCCAGAGGATCTGATTGACCGCAACATAATGTAACGACAGATCCAAAAGATCGTTAATGAACAACATTACAGTAGTATTAAATTGTAAATAACTATAAAAACTGATTATTAGAATTCCCAAGCCAGGTAATTATTTATTTGTTGTGTAAGCACAGTATCTCTTAAAAAACTATAATGAGATATAAGTTACCTTCAAAATATTTTAGGAGTTTATATAACTAATTTAGTTGTGACACTCAAAATGAAGATATTTTTAAATTGATTTTTTAAAATTAAACTTAATCACATGTATTATTATCTCTTAAGATATAATATATTAAAATTTTAGGTCAATCAAAATTAATTTTACTGTTGATCTAAAATGCTCATATTTTAACGATTGAAATTTACTAAACTGTGAATTGTTCGGATCAAAATGTACAATGATCCATTTGATTTGAAAATTTTATCACATGTTCCTTATATGTGTTATATCACATCCATAAATTTTCATAGAAAAAAACTAACCAAAAGTGCATGAAAATACAGTGTCACAACCAAAATGATTGTAGACTTTCTACAACCTCATTTTTTCTTATATATATATAACCTTCCTGTAGCAATGCATGTTATTACTTCCATGTTTTGCTCTACGAATGAGAGTAACTTAATTACCTTTTTGTGAAGTTCCATGTTTTGACTGTGGATGACATTTGCCTGCAAAACGAGAAGCACATCTTAGTCAAGCAACTTGTGTTCTAAAACTTCAAAGACTACAATTGGAGCAGCTCTGGAAGAGAAGACCTTCCGGGTGAGTTGTTCTAATTCACTGGTCAGGATTTGTTCCTGCACATAAACCAACACTAAAGCTATGTGAGTAGCGTTAAATCCGCTCTATATCCTCAGACACCTACTATGACAATGCAAGTCTTTCTGGATTGAACTTTAATCTATCCATTGTATGTCCTTATCCGTCGATATCAAGTTTACCCCAATACTGAGTATTTAGCTTATATATCAAGTTTACCCCAATACTGAGTATTTAGCTTATACATCAAGTTTAACAAACAAAAAAAAAGTTGAAATTTACCTTCTTCATTCGGACACCACGTAAAGATGCCTCCAACTTGGTTTCAAGATTCTGGAGATCTTTGACGTTGAGACCAGAGAAATCTTGGCCTAAGAGTTGCCTACAATTTAAGTAGAATGTAGTGGAGGCTAAGTTTTGAGGCTATTCTTCCTCATAATAAGTTTCTTTCAATATTATGCTACAATGTAACTCAAATGATCATATTGGTTAATAATTAATTGTTCAGCTGTAGAAGAACAACTTCAGCTATTTGCCTATTTCCATAAATTTATGACATTATCTTATCTCTTATACACATTAAATGTCGAGATGTTTTTAGAAAAAAATTAACTTTTTTTTAATTATTTAAAGGAACAAATAGAACATATAAAGCACCAGGGAAAGTAGAGGAAGAAAATCGTAATTGCTATGCAGCTACTAGGATTTTAACCTATAATAGTTTGTTGAGGAAACCTCAAGATGACTAGTTGAGCTATCACAAGTTATCTACAAAAATGAGCTAAAAGCCAAAATAAAGTTACAAAAATGACTCATATCATCGTATGATAAATGTTTCCTTAAATTGACCAACAGAGGGACAAAATGACGAAAATTCTAAAAAATTGTTAACAATTACAAGTAAATATCACATTTTAATATTAAGTTTCGGAACGCAAAATTATTGAGATATGAATTGAAACTCGAGATACTTACCGACTAGTTTCTTCCATGGCTCGTAGTTTTTCCGTTAGATTAGCTACCTCGCTCTGGCACCACTGGGGATGAAGGAAAATAGTTACATCATATCACCTATCATATCAGTTGCAAAAAAAAAGCAAAAACCACCAACGTCAACACTTGCATGTAATTTCTAAAAATTCATACCTTTAATATTATGAATAATTTAAAAAAAATACTTTCTTTCTTATATTCTTGTGAATGAGACCAACCTAACCTCGCTCTTGGCTCACTTGGCCGGACATTTAGTCCTACCCTTGAATGAGTTGATCAATAAAATACACACAGCAATTGGTATAATATCACATTTGAAATATAATATTAACATTTATATAAATTTAAATGAGTAAGTTACATAAATCACGTGGAATTTCGAATTCCACTTCTCGAACTACTAGAACTTTTTTCAAAATGGAATTACTTTTGGAAAAAAAATGCATAAATCTGAAATTTCAAAGTTTCACTAGGGATTTGTAAATTCCTATGAATATATGGGGCATACTTGGAATACATAGATGTATTGATTTATAAATACCACATTTTGAAATTCAAAGTTCAAGTGAATTTCCATGTTGAAGTACTGCTGCATCCATACAAACTCTATTATCTGATGGATCACCCTCATTGTTCCATGAAGCTACCTCTTAGACTAATATTCACATATATGGCCTGATTCCAACAACCTCCATACTGTGGCAGCTCTTATATATGGACTTGAGCATAGCAACCAACCAAAAACCCCTACCACCGAATCAAAGCAATCCTTACTCCTTGGCAAAATCGTCTGAGTAGCATCATGCAATAGCCAAGACTATCACATCTCTTAGAGTATAAGCTTATCTTACCTCCTTCCCAAAGTCAGAGATTATATATCTTTGGTTCTCAAAGATCCGACCGCTGAAGGAGTCAATTCACTCGTGGTATGACCCAAAACATCTTGTGTGACTTTCAGAGAGTTGTTGTGCACACCGCCAACAACTACATGACGCTGAAGCATGTGATCCAAGATCACATTGGTGAAGGGGATATATAGTAGTAATTTTTTTTACAAGCAACTTCAAATCCACCACCATCCACTTCCTTGTATTGGAGGTTCCAATCATGTGAACATTATCAACACCGCACGAGATTGGATGTCCTCTCCGACCCTCTGAAGCCACTAAAAATTGAGGGAATGCCTGACAAAGAACCTATTGTGATCATATCCTATACATAAGGCGGTATTTGTCAATCCTCACGCAACAACTTGAAGATATTTTTTTGTCGTAGTTTACCTTTGAATATGTGAATTAAAGTATTTGCGGGAGAAAATAGACGTTCGGTCGATCGGAAGGAGTTCAGTCGACTGGTAGTATGTTTTTACTTGTCCAGGAAAAGTGTCTGGAAGTTTTCGGTCGACCGATGTGATCTATTTGGTATACCGGGCGTGCACTCGGAGCGGAGCAGAAGGGTCTGGAAGTTTTCGGTCGATCGGAAACTTAAGTTACGGTCGACCGAGTATGCATTGGACGTTCGGGAAAACTTCCTGGAAGTTTTCGGTCGAACGACACTTAAGTCACGGTCGACCGGTTTGAGCATTATGACACTGTCTGGGAATTTACGGTCGACCGAAGGGCTCGACGGTCGACCGATGGAGTTCTGGATTGCGCTACGGTTTTATGTTCGGTGGACCGAATGCACCCGTTCGGTTGACCGTTCGAGCTAGTTTCGCCCACGTTCTGCACTTTTCTCCACGCGATTTTGGTGTAATTAATACTTATTTTGGCCTACTATATAAAGACAATTTAGTCCCCCTTTGTATTAGAACTTTTAGAACTATTATTATTGTCTACTTTTTGCATTCTTGAGAGAAAAAAGAGAGAGAACATCATTGTGGATTCGGTGTGAGCAAATTCAACCGGGTATTCTCGCCGGTTGGTCGTGTGTTTAGTAAGTCTCTCTTTGTAATTCATTTTCTCTATAGTAGATTGAGGTTGTGTCGCCCGTGATTTTTCCCGCATTGGATTTTCACGTTAAATCTCGTGTTCTTGCGTATTTTGTGTGGTGTATTGTTTGTGGATTTGCAATTGTGATTTTTTTCTACATTAGATTTGCTATTTTTCGTTCCGCTACGTATTTGTGATTGATTTTATTCCTTAACATTTTTTGTTTGATGATACCCTCCCGAAGCATCACATTCTCTGAAGAAGACGTAACGGAGGAAAGAAACAAACCATAACCATCAACTCAACATTATTATTGAGTGTGGAGAATGTTGGGAAGATTCTAACAACGCTACTAACAAAACATTGATCAAAGCGCACAAACGGTATACAAGAATATTGATGCGGAATTAAACTGTTGGTCTCTCAACCCTCAAGCAACAAATACACGCAAATAAGACGTAATAGACAAACAATCACAAACACACACCTGAAAACAACCACGACACACGCAATTTACAAAGTTCGGTAAATTGCCTACGTCCTTGGGAGGTCTTATGCGGGTTTATTTTGCTTCTCCAACAAGAGAAGAAACCGAGATTACAAAAGTTTCGAAGCAATAGGTATCCCCAAACACTCTAGATCTCTCTCTATCCTAATATCTCTCAAGGAAATAAGTTGTATGTGTTGTGTTTAAAACAAGGAGAAAACAAGCCCTTATATAGACTCAAAATCGAGCTAAAACTTAGCAAAATTATGCAAAAGAACGTGTGCAACGGTCTACCAAAATAGCTCATTCGGTCGACCGTTCGGTTAACAGGATTGCTTCCTGTTGCGATTCGATTGACCGAATCGTTCTCGTTCGACGAACAAACTCATTCTCTAACTGTTTACACGGTCGACCGGAATCATCATCGGTCGACCGTTCCGAGCATCTAATCGTCGACTTGAAGCTCCTGGAAGTTTCCGGTCGACCACGTGCCCATCACCGATCGACCGATCCTCGCATCAGGCCGAGCCCTGAAGGCTCTACAAGTTTTCGGTCGACTGTTGTCCAACACCCGGTCGACTGATTCTCCGTCTTCGACGAATCCTGACACGATCTGGCAATTTCCGGTCAACCAAACTTCTCTTCTGGTTGACCAAATCTTCATGTTTTACTGTACTTAACAAATCTACAAATCAATTATCAACGGAGAATTCCAGGTACCAGACATCTTAATAGACAATGGGTAATGTATTACGTATGTCCCTTTAGAACAACAATCCGCGGCAGTTGGTGATCAATTCGTCCTCGTTAAAACCGACTACTCAGAGCCTACTGAAATGCCCCTACTAATGGAGAAGCAAAACACAAAATAAACTTTACTAGCACGGGTCCTACTTGAGGAGCAGTCAGGTGACACTACGCCCAAAGAATCACACAGGATATCCCCAGGTTCAACCAAAGGAAGTAATCACGAGCTGCATCCTCCGTAAGATGAAACCCTACGAGAGGATGAGATGAGTGAGAAGCACCCAAACATCTTGAAGTTGAAATGGAGGACCCCGACTCTACTAAGGAGTTAGCACATATCACTGACGACATGTTTGTCCCTGTGATTAGTTAGGGAGAGGACATTGCTCTGCGGCCCGTAAGGAAGCTAGCTCAACAAAGACACCTGACTGCAGAGCAATCAACAGGGGAGTTGGTCTCGACTCTTCGCAAAAATAAGAAACAACCAACAACTTGTATATATAGATCATGAAAGCCTATTCGATCGACTCCGAAAAAGAAATGCGCCATGAAGTCCATACACCTGAGGATACGGCGGAAATCAATATCAGGACTTGAGAATATCGTTGTATCTTACAATAAAACAGAAATATAGCCCAGAATCTCCGCAAGGCCTGCATTGATCAAGTTATTAAAGCAAAATGAGATGATGTTCGCTTGGAGTGATGCCGATATGCCAGGTGTTGATGAAAAAATAGTCATGCATTGCATCCCCATCCTCCTCGGTTCCATGCCCCTCCGCCAGAACCTTAGAAGATGTCACCCTCAGCGTGCTCTAGGGAGAGGAAATTGCATGACGTTGGATTCATCTACAATTAATGTCGATTATTCTAAATAGCTAACCAATATTATTACTATTATTCACCTAAAAGCCGATGCAGGATGCAATTGGATGCGGCTTGACAACACTTCTTGTAAGCAGGGGATGCGAATGGGATCGGGTAAACATGAGATTTGTGATTTAATAATTAAATAAATATATATATATATAATTAGTTATAAATTATGTATATGTAATTAAAAATTTAGATAAATTTTTGAATGATTTTAAACACCAATAATTGAATATTAAACAAAACAAAGTTGAAATAGTACTGTTTTGAAATGGATGTGGTTACATATACGGGCAACGATGTAATGTGCATCCACATCCGTATCTAGTATTCTGTATTCTTCCTATATGATGTGCATCTCACCCGTATCCACACATGGGACCACGTCTCTCATAATTTCTGAACAAAATTCATGACACATAAAAGTCCAAGCTCCTGTACTTTAACCCCAACATCCCAAGTTGTTTCCTCTCAAGGATTTCAGCTTGAACTTTTAAAAGATACAATCATTTTGGTATCTCTAAGGGGGTGTTTGGTTGGCAACCTTGAAATGGAATGAAATCAGAATCTCATACCATGTTGGAATGGATATCATTCACATTCTTGATTTTCAATGTCTGGTTTATATCATGAATGAATTCTAAATCTGATTCCTGCTGTTTGGTTCATCCCAAGAATTGAATCGTCTGTTTTCTCTTTTTGTTTACTATTTCAACATGTAATATGTATTCAGTTACTTATTATAATGTGATATATTAAATATTTTACAAACATATACAACTTTCATAATATAAATCCACCAAATATCCAACCTCAAAAAATAAAATCTCCCTTTCCTTCCTCTCCACCCCACCAAACCTTTCAATCCAACAAAACAACGACCATTGAATCAAACACCATTACCGTGCCTTCCTCGTCGTCGCAGAGCACATACGCAGCGACGACTCCATGGAACGACCTCATCCCGGGCTGGATCCCGGCAGCGACCATATTGTAAGCAACCTCCGTCGCGTCAGCGGGATTGCGGCTTCTCGCATGCTCCATGAGCTCCTCCATGAAGGTGGACCGTAAGCCTTTCTCGATCATGGAAAGTGACACTCCGGAGGCGGAGGATGGAGAGAGATCGTCGTCGGAGGTCTTCTTCCGCGTTTTCCTCAGCTTCTTCCTGTCCGAGACAACGACGATGATGGGGGGGAGGTGGGGGGCTTTGGGAGGAGAGAAGGGGAAAGGGAGTTTCGGGGAGAAGGGGTGGAGGATGAGAGGCATTTCTCGGGATTGGAGATTGGGTTCGCCGGAGAAGAGGAGAGGGGAGAGTGGAGTGGATAAGACTTAAGAGAGGGAAGGAAGGAAGGAAAGGGGTTTGGGTAGAGATGAGGCTTGGAGGGATAGGAGGGTTAGGGTCTGGAATAAATTCTCATTCTGGGGTGGGTGGGTAAGTTTCTGATTTTAAGGTATGAGACTGGAATGAATTCTAATTCATTCTCATTCATGCGCCTAAAATAAGCAAACCAAACATCAGAGTGGAATGAAATCCATTACATTCAATTCCAAGCATCCCAACCAAACACCCACTAAGATCTATTAAATGTAAACTTTTGATGCTGCTTAGGATTGTAACTTATAGTATCTAATAAAACCATGGGTTAATGAAGGTTTAAGTAGGTAATTACAAAAATATAATGTCCTATATTTAGTTTTAAAATATGTTTTTGTTAACCAAAAAAATTAACGGTTTACATAGGTAATCGTTCCATTTATCTGACTTTTATCGGGTAATGGTACGTAGGTACGTACGGGAAAGATCATATCATAACCATTGACGAGTAAGGTAACTAAATACCTTATGGGTACCATTTCGTACCTTTCCCAATAAGGAATTTCATCCAAACCTTCGTTGATCTTATTAATCAGCATGAGCTTTGCGCTGCATGCACAAATAGTTTTGGAGCGTTTTCCTCTAGATTAAAATGAAATAATGAGGATCTCCTACATCACCGCCCCCACCAAATATTAAGTGTAATAAAGGGAAACCTTACAAAATGGATGTTTGAGAGAGATATGTCAAATTGAAAATATCTTTTTGACCCGACGACGTCGTCTTTGTTAATTTGAAATATCTTATACATATAGTAAATTATGACCATTAACAACTCATTGCACAAATATAATCATCCCTTGTGCTCGTAACCAGATGTAAAAGCACATGTGATATAGAACTTCAAACCAAAATGAAATTTCATTATGAAATATAACTCAAAGAAATTTAATTAAGATATGTGATGCCATTGTAAACTTTGGTCAAGAATATCTTACCTTAAGTTTCGAAGATTGATTAAACACTAGTTGCCTTTCCTCTTTCACCTTGTCGTATCGATCAATCACTGAGCTTACGCTGCATGACAAATTAGTTGCAAAAATAGCTAAACGTATCAGCATGTTTCATATTACCATAGTAGGACAGAAAATATTAAATTTGTTGATATAACACGTACTGTTGTCATAAAACACGAGCGTAAGTATTACACAGATGGAAGAGAGATTTTGGAGTACGTACTACGTACTTTGCATGATGTTCCCAATCCAATACAATTAATACAATTATGCAACTATGCGTATCTATAGGCTACAATTGCCACTAATACTAATTACATAAAACTTAAGAGTATCTAAACTCCTAAAACTCATTGAACTCTAAACTTTTTAATTAAAAATTAAGAACTAAGAAGCTTTGAAATCTTACATGACTTCCTTCAAACAAGAGTTTGCAATTTAATTGATGTTTGTATATATGCCCAATGTATAACAACACAAAAAACATTGCCCAAAGCTGTTTAATATCTAAATTTCTTACCAAATTAAGAAAATTGCAAACCTTTGAGAAACTCCATAAAAATCAGGAGTTAAAACTTCTTACTAATACAGAAGTTAAACGATTCAATCTCGATATATATAAGATAAGAATGTGTACGTGACCCTGTGAATTGGTTTGACGTAGTAAGAGAGAGGTTCATATATAGGCCTCGACTAATCTTATCTGATATTCCACGTCTCAGAAAGTTTGAAGGTCAGTAAAAAAATTAACAAACAAAAAAAAAATTGGCCACAGACAATTTATATGTTATATATTAAAGACAACTCAAGTACAATAATGAGCAAACGACACAAATGAATTTCTAATATCTTTGTACTCTCACTAGGGCAGAAGATGCATTCACCGACAATATGTATCCGTCGGTGTATGTTACTATCCATCAGTGTAGGTGAATACTAACGGATATCCCTACCGTCCGTCGATGTAGGTGAACACCGATGGATGTCCCAATCGTCGGTGTTGCCTACGTCGGTATTTAGTTACACTAACAGACGTTTTGACGGATAAATGTCGTCGACCTTAATTTTGGTGTGAAATTTCTGGTCAATTGTTTTTGCTTTGTTTCGTCAGAGCGAAGAACATCGATGGGGAATTATCGATATATGAAGGAGGAGGCAACCACGCCACAAGACAGATGTGCAGTGAGGCCAGTCGGTGACACGATGAGGAGGAGGAGATGCGGCGAGGAGTAGGAGGTGCGACGGATTAGGGTTTGAGGGGAGGAAGAAAGTGAATGGGGGAGCCCGATTCGGGTCCTGGCGGTGTTTATTTACATATATGTCGGTGAATATAATCGTATTAAGTTCGTAATAGTCAATTTTTGAAATAATTTCCAACGAAACATATCCGTCAGTGCGTCTTAGGACAACATAAACCGACGGACATATCGGTCAGTGTAGGGTAACTCAACCGTCAATGATTGTTTTCGCACAAAAAAATTAATTTTACTGCGACTTTTTATCCGAAAAATACATTGAAAGTACATATCTGTCAGTGCAACTTTCTAGTTCTAAGATTACTGCGAAAATATTAACCGACGAACCTTTAAGTCGGTGTTAGTGAGAATATATGTCGGTGTTGTTTTATACCAACGAAAAATACTATCCGTCGTTGAACAATTAATTGCACCAATGTTTCACCGACATATATATATATATATATATCGGTCAGTAAATCCTGTTTTTCTAACAGTGTATAGAGACAAATCATGACTCTGTTGAGAGTCTAACACTACTATTTCTGTTATGGAAAAGTGCATTTTTGCCTTGTTTCTGTTCAATCTAATATATAGTATCTATATATATACCATAGAATCCACTATACTAAAGACAGTGTTGTATTTTGTGTTACTTGAAAATTCTCTTGTTAACCGACAACCACTTCCCACTTGTTAGAAGTTATTTTGAAAGAGGGGAAAGGAAAACCTAAACCTCAACTCAAGGCAAGGTAAGGTAACAAACAGAACATTTGTCGTGTTCCTACTTCCTACCAAGATTTTGAAACTTGTTCCTGGTACTTTTTAGTGAAACAAAGAGAATCAAACCAGGTGCTATTATTTTGCCACTAATCTATGAAACCTATGAATCTAATCTAATATTTACACCCACAATTCAATTCACATTTTACTTCATATAGCCATGAAATCAATCTAATCAGTAATCAATTTCTTGACCAAAATATCAAGGGGATATTTGCTTAAGTGCACTTACAAAAATGTCTTATTGGATCTTTGCATATATATAGTTTTTATTGACTAATACACTTGTAAATTTGATTAATTACTTTGGTGCACTTCTACTTAACAGTCGTTAATGATTGTTACAGTCGTATGTTATGTTTGACGGATTTAGGTGAATTTGTGCTTAAGCACTCATTCCATTGGAACTCGGACGACTGAACCCCTATCAGACGTCTGTTCCATAGTTCCAGTAGCAAATTTAAAATTTACTGTCTTAAATATTCGATCGACTGATGCTATGTGGAATATAATTGTTGGAGCTCCCCAACAATCACCCACCTCATTTATGGACGACCGTTGGACGTGGATTTCTCAATCAGCCCTTGAATTTTGCTATATAATCCGTCCATCTCAACTAATTTTCTTCATCCACCTCTTCTACCATCACACCAATTCTTTTTCCAACTCAAATTCTTCCAATTTTCACCACCTTTTGACCACATTTTCAATGGCTCTCAAGAAAGTTCTAGCCTCAAAGAAAGCGGATGCGCTAAAATTAAACACATCACGTATATTATATTGTCAAATTGCATATATATTGTATACTTCTAACATCGCAAGTGCAAAAGTTGAAGAACTGATCAAGCTCAAGATAAGGCTGATCAATACTTGTAATCAAAGCTCAATGAGAAGACATGTAATTTTCACTTGATATACCAAAGAATATTTGACTATATCGGTCGACCGTCAAACCTTCGGTTCGAAACATTCGGTCATCTAAAACCCAACCAACAGAGTCTTCCTTAGAGTTACTGGACTCCCACAATGGATGACCGGGCCTTCCGAATCCACTCTACAAATTAGTCATACTGGAAATCCGTCAAACATAACATACAACTCTAACGGTAATTAACAACTATTAAGTAGAAGTGTACCAAAATAATTAATCAAGTTTGCAAGTGTACTTAGTCAATAAAAAATTATACACTTGCAAAGATCCAACAAGACACATTTGAAAGTGCACCCAAATATCAAATCAAAGAAGCAGAATGAGAGATCCGTACATATATATTGGATGGTGATGGCTGAAATCATGTGTAAAGAGTAGATATGCAAACGACGATGAACCAATATTCTAGTTCCAATTACTCATTGAAATAAGAAAAAGGTTGTTGGTGACTTGGCGAGTCAAGCTAGGATCACCAACCTTGTACTTGCAAAATCATAGAGCCTGCCGGTGCTGGAGAAGATCATGAGGGCAACCTCAGCATCACAAAGTATAGAAAGCTCTCTTGCTTTCTTAAGAATCCCACTTCTCCTCTTGGAAAAGGTCACTTGACGACTCGTCGAGTTGTCGATTCTTTGGATCACAATTTTACCTCTTCCCATCTCTCTTGCTAGCTACTTGGATCTCTTCAAATTAGTAACCAAGAAAACCAAGCTTCGACACTCAAAAGAGTAACATATAATATATTGAATCTAAACATATATGGACAAAAGGGAAGAAAATATGGAGTGATCTACCTCTCTCTTTATAGTACTCTAGCTATCCTTTGAGATGCTTCTTTTATTTGGTCGAGTTTTATTGGTCAACCATCACTTAAAGTTGAGAAAGATGAGGAAGAAGAAGACAAGGGGGAGCATGGGAGAAGCACAAAGCCTTTTTTCCTTTCTTTTTTAGGGTTGGTGGTACTAAAATTTTGGAATTGTTAATTGCAAGTCTTAAGTTGTTAAGCAGTGATGCCAACATTTTCTCTGTGTGCTTCCATCAACTTTCTATTCTTTACATCCGAAGAGGCGCCTAAGGACTTCTAAGTCTGGACAATAATGCATTAATCTAATAGTCAGGCGATATCTTTTTCCTATGTTGTGTACTATACTGTTCTTTGTATAATGGGTCCCCTTGTATAACTAATATCCAATTTGGTGATATACTCAATTGAAAGGGTCATTTAAGGAAACCAAAGAAAGTTTATTAGTGCGTGATGGGTGGATTAATCATGTATCATAAGACCATGTTCTTTATCTTTAACAAGGGAAACTATCTTTACTCTCCAAGATACCAAACCATGCAAGCGATATATGCTATTCTGAACATGTCGGACATACAACTTGCTATTCTGAATTGTAGAAAGTATCGATTAAGTTATTCTCAAATATCAATTTTTTTGTGCATGAATCAACCACCAAATATTTTAAAAAAAACTTCAATATGCAACAATAATATACTTATATGTTTCATAATTAATTGTCTTCAAAATCAAAAATTATTTATGAACCATTAGATCGCCTTTTTAACCTCAAAGTAATCAAGTTTGGAATCAAACATTTTGATCAAATTCAACTTCAAATCTACGTATGGACAAAAAAATGACACCTAAGAACTTTTTCTGAAGGTGTATCCAATAACTTTTATTTATTAGGATTAGGATGACGGATGCATAACACGTATAAGTTTCAAATTATTTGCAAAACATAATTCCCAGGAACACGAGTAGTTGATTGATTTTGGTTATTTTCATGAGTACTTGTAAAATACAGGCTCTAAACTTTTATATGCAAAATCACCAAACCCGTCGGTTAATTTTCTAGAAAAAGGTATACCTCTTAGTGATAAGTTTAATTCAACGGCTTGTCTTTCCGGCATTGGTGGATGAATAGAATATGTTTCTTAGGAAACACGTAATAAAATATGTTCAATTCTTCCTCGGATGTCATCAAAGACAACTCTTCTCAACCAACCGATTACCAACACTTATCGAGGACAAAAATCAGAAAAAAAATCACGAGATTCTTTCTTGCAATATACAAAGCAAAGATACTTCCACAAGAAAAACAAATACAAAGTAAAGAAAACAGGAAGGTCACTGATCGATAATGGTCCTCTTTAATTTATAACTATGTCAGTGTATTGAAATAATCAATAATATAATGATCAAAGCTAAGTGGAAGGCTTTCTATTTTTTCTTTTGTTCTGTCTAGTAGAAGCCGAGTATATATCTTTCTCCTGTAACAGTTCGGTCTCCTCCAAAAAGAAGATCCGTTTGATTGGATTTGTGAGTTCTTTTCCTTCAAATGTCTCAAACCAAAATATCTTTGTACATTTGAGAAGCGGTGAAATTAATTGGTTTTGGTTGAAGGAATTAATTAATTAATTAAACCAATGGAAAAAGAATCAAGCAGGTTGTTTCATTTTGATCGGTACATCAGGTTGACCATGATTCATGAACAAGACCCAGAAATTTTTCATTGTGCTGTTGTTCATGTCACTGGGAATTTGGAAGAAAAATATATATTAAACTATTCGACCACGATTCATGAACAGGAAAAAAAAATGTTATTATGAATAAATTCTAGTATACCTTTTTTTAATCTTGTTTTGAATATTTAAAATGATCGTGTAATTTGTGTTTTTTTCATTTTTCAAGTGTAGTTTCAAAATTGTGATTTAACTTTTAGCATTTATTTTACAAAGTGATCACTTTGTTTACAAATAGGTTCAAACTTCATACAGATAGGTCTTTGCTCATTAGGCCATCCTTAACGGATGGCCTTTCGGGGTCAGGTCGGGTCGACCCCAAGCCCCTTAAGGGCACCCTTAACGGGGGTGCCCCGCCCGGGCGCCCTGGTCGGGCGCCCGGGCGCACCCCCGTTAACGGGCGGGGCGCCCGTGGGGCGCCCGCCCGGGCCACCCGCCCGGGCGCTTGCCCGGGCGGTGGGCGTCCCGGGCAGACGCCCGGGCGCCCATGGGAGGGGGACACGTGTCCCCCTCCCATTGGTTAAAAAAAAAATTTTTGAATTTTTTTTTTGTTTTGGTTTTGTTATTAATGGATTGGGTGTTTGTTATAAACGTGGGGTAATAATTTTTTGTAAGTGATTAAAATTAAGAAATTTTCAGAACCAACAATTTCAAGTTAAATAGGAAAAAAATTAATACAACAATACCATAACAACAATACATTAATAATACTAAAATACGAAATACAACCACGGGAAATACAAACCATACGAAATACGGACTACTACAACCCGAAATACAAACATATGTTAAAGGGAAATACAAACCATACGGACTACTACAACCCGAAATACAAGCTAAGGGAAATACAAACCATACGAAATACAGACTACATCAAACTACACGTACCCATTCTCTTCTGCCCAGGCGAGAAGTTTATCGATTACTTTTTGATCCTTCTCCGTCGGGTTGTCCTTCCTCATCAGAGAGTGAAGCATGTCCAACTTATTTTTTATTAAATGCCTCTGGAAATTCCTTTCCGCTAACTCCTCTTGCTTAGAGAAACCATCTTCTCTGACTTGGGCGGTGTATCGCATCTGTTGTGCAAGTTCTCTAACATCGGTGTCTCTTTCGGGGCGTAATGCACTCTTAGCCTTTTTCTTAGCCTTCTTCACACCTTCTGGGCGTGTAGACGACTCCGGCATCGGCTCTTCTGCATCCGAGGGTGATTGCGTCCTCGAGCCGTCCGTGCTCTTTCTTTTCCCAAGGCTTCCTGACTGGGGACTATTTTCATCGTGCAACTCCGGGGACTCCCAGTCAACACGCACGGCATTAGCTCCGGAGATCACACTCTCCCATTTTGGGTACCTACGCAACATAACCCAAGCATCAAAATAAAGAAATTTACTAGGCCCATGATTTCGCTCGTAGATCACGTGCGCTTGTCGGACAACATCGTCGTCATTCTGGCCGCTCCTTTTCCGTCGGAATGCCTGATCGAAGCACCCGACCCACTTGTTCACAGCAGGTATGATTCTCCTCCACCGTCCTTTTAAGGACTCTGCGTTCCTTTCGGGTAGGCCTGTGCCTTCCACGGAGATGTCGTACACACGTTTCACCCTAGTCCACAATGAAGTAGACTTCTGGTTTGTCCCTGTCACCGCATCGCAACTGACTTCCATATATGCAGAGACAAGTCTCTCGTCCTCAGCTGTGGTCCACAACTTCGGATTGGCTTTGGCAGTTTGGACTTGCTTGCGGTGACGACGCTGTGGAGGTGGGGATGGTGGTGTGGGGGTGTGTCGTGGTGGGGACTCATCGTCGTCGTTACCCTCATCTTCAGTGTTCGCCATACTATGGCGGCTATTTTGAGACAAGGGTCGGCCAAACATCTGGAACTGCGGTTGATTATAAGGGAATGGTGGTGCATATTGTGAGTATTGTGGGAATGATAAGTTTTGATCTGGGGATGCGTAGTGGGAGAATTGTGGGAATGGTGAGTTTTGGTCAGGTGGTGGGAATGGTGGTGCGTACTGGGAGAAGTCGGGTTGTTGGAATGGTTGTTGGTAAAATGGACGTGAGGGATATGGTTGTGGATAGCGTGGATGCGGATTTGATTGTGGAGGAGGGGGGGAACGATTGTACTCCGGAGAAGACATTGTGGGAGAAATATGGGATGTAAGTTGAGTTTTGAGTTTTGTGGAAGAGATATGGGGTGTAAGGTGATTTTTGTGTAGGGTATATATAGAGAAAAAATTAGACACTGTGCAATCACGCGGATTACTTTTCTTTCACGCGTATACTGTACATTCACGCGGACTATTTTGTTTCACGCGTATACTGTAGATTCACGCGGACTACTTTTGATTCACGCGTATACTGTGCAATCACGCGTATACTGTGCAGTCACACGCGTTTCGAAATTCAACTATTCAAATTTCAAATATTCAAAATTTTGTGTTTAATAGTGATTAATATTGTTAATTAATTAATAGTAATAATAAGTATATCGCGAATTATAATTATAATGTAATTAGAATTAGATTTATATATAATGTATTTTGTTAAATGTTGTGTGAGAATTAAATTTGTTTAATTAAGAAATGATGTGGATGAAAGAGAGTGTAGGGTGGGTGGGGGTAGCCTGGGCATGGATAAGGGGATTTTTTGGGTGGGTTGGGTGAGCTGACGTGGCAGAGAGAGAAGCTGACGTGGCAGAGAGAGAGTGCAGGGCGCCCGGGGGTAGCCCGGGCGCTGTTAAATGTGCTCTAATGGGGGGCAACCTAGGTCGGGTCGCGACCTGGGTTCCGACCCGGGTTGGCCCAATTTTTTTTTTTAAATAAAGATTAAAAATTAGTTTTTTTATTTGTTAAATAATATTTAATTGATATGTATATGTTTTTATATAATTAGAATTAATTTCTGAAAATTAAAATAAACGAAAATAATTAGTAAAATAAATGTAAATAATTAATCAAAATTAGTAAAAATAAATGTAAGTAATTAAACAAAATTAGTAATATCATTGTAAATGTATATAATTAAAGAAAATTACCTAGTAAAAATAGAACACATGAATTTACCTAGTAACAATTACCTAGTAAACACAAAAAATTGGTAGAGAATTACTAATAAACCTCAAAAATTAAAAATTTCTTCAGCGAGACCCCGACCGACCCGTTGGAGTGATCATTATTAAATCTAATTTTTCGAAATTGTTTGACAATTAACGTAATTTTATTAGATTAACATTATTAACTATTATCAATATTAAGAAATATAGGTAATTTTTTATTGATATGTATATTATTTTGTATAATTAGAAATAATTCCTGAGAATTAAAATAAATAAAAAATAATAAGATAAAGTCGTTGTAAAAATAATTTATTTAATAGTTTGTGTATTTTTGTGGTGAAATAAAAAATGAGGTAAAAAGAAATAAATTGGAGGAGAGAGTGTGTTGAAAGTGGGGTTGGGGTTAAGAGATAAAAATGAGTTGGGTTGGGTTGTAGGTTGTATAATATTTTTTGCTGACGTAACGAAGAAAGAAATTGGATCGGGGGGAGATTTTTGGGTTGGGGTTAACGGTGGTCTTATTATTAAGTCATTTTTTAACAATGACCTTCTTAAACTGTTATTCTCAAAACTACACAGGAACATGCCCGAGTCTACGTTAATAGAGGGTAAAAATGAACAATTACAACATGGATATTTTACAAGATATTATACGTTAAAGAAGCAAATCAAACTATTATTAAAAGGCTTAACAAATCCAATTTTGACCAGCAGCTTTCTAGTTAATTTACTATGACGGTGTGTTTTGATAAAAAGAATAAAAATGAGGGGGAAAATACAAATAAGATCAAAGAAAGGAACAAAAATGTATGTTTTTTTTATTATTTGGACAAAAAAAAGTTAAGAGAGAAATAAATAAATGAGTTGCATATTTTATTAAAATGCCCAAGCTTGTTTAACAATGTTACTGCATTTTGTGTATTTTGGAAAGAAAGAAAAGGCAATAAACAACTTTTGTTTTGGAAAAGAAAGTTGGATGCCCAAACTCTTCGTTCCTCTCCATTTTTTATTTTCTTCTTCTTTTATATCGTTACGTCGTTATCTAAAAAAGAGAAAACTCAGTTTTATTTTCTTTTCTGTTTATATCTCTCGTTATATTGTTATCCAAATGTATTGATAGTTAAATTACATAACAAAGAAGATGTATGAGATTAGATTTAGATTAAAAAATTATCCCAATAATTCCTTGTGTTTAAAACTTAGAACAGGTTCTGATCTTTTTATATCAGTAAAAGACCTTACTTGTATGGTCGCAAAACTTCGTGTAATTTTTTGCAAGTACACATGTGTTACATGAATTAACTTCCCGAAATTCATTATAATTCAGTATGTCACATTCTTGAAATCCACGTCATCATTCATTAAAATTGGGCAATTTGCTGCCGGTATCCTGTAAAATCATTAAAAACTAAAAGACCCAGAACTACCATGAATCTTGATTGGTCGCCACTATTTTTATGAACTATCTGTATTTGATCAACACCTTGTCTATCATGGTCTTTGTTAACTATGTTCCATGATGTGATGAACCGTGTCGATACTAGACCAATCAAATTTCTTTTAATTTGACTAACCAGCTTCTACAAACCAATTCGCACACGTATTTGGACCGATATGTTTATTCCGCAACAGTCCTAATACAAATACAATAAGTTAATAACACATTAGATACAATTTACGTACTTGCAAAAAAAAATTACGCAAATTGAAAATCTAATTTCGTAAGGACCAATAGTCTAAGTTCTTCCATACATTTTTTTTTAATTTTAAGTACTCAAAATAGTAAGATCTAGCTCCTCTAGATATATAAGACGCGTTATTATACAACAAAATCAAAGAGTTAAGCTGGATAAACACAAAACATTGTAACGTTATTCGATCAAACTTATGATGCGTTGGGACGTTTTAGTGAGACGTATTGACTATCAAAAGGAGATTAGTGTAAATTACGAGATAAGTTTTAGACAGAAACACAAACAAAGATTTGATGCGCATAGCCATAGAAGAAAACCACATTCATCACTAGCTAATTGCTTTCTAAAATTTTCTCCCGATAATCCAAAATATTTTGTCTTTGAACTTCTAAATTAAGTACATCATTTCTTTAGAATGTCGAACTCCTTGGCATAACTAAATGTCGCTCTCACATCGATCATTTATAGTTAATTTCTCGAACGCAATTTCAAGTTTGTGCGTTCCTCTTTTGCTTTCCAGTTTTTCGCTTCTAATCGAACCTATAATTTTTGGTAGAAACTTATTTTCGGCTATGAAATCTATATATAGGTGTTATCCTTTTCGATTTTGGTATTGAGCTTAAAAGACAAAAAAAAAAAAAACATCATGAGGGATAGAGGGAGGAGGCTAAGAAGAGCGAGAACAGAAATTTTTGTAACCAAAAACATGGTACTATATATTGGCCGGTAGGCGAAATTTGTCAAACTTCATGTGTTCATGAGAATCACGATCTGGAGTAGATGGAGGAAGCCACAACAAAGACAGTTTCATACTTTGACGTTGGGACCATTTGATGTACCGTCTATTAAAAACTCAAGTATATACTAAAGCTAAAAGCATCACTTGATGTCTTGATGTATGCTCATCAAAAGATTGTGGGTTTTCAAACTTCATTGCTGCTAATCATTTAAAAAAATTCTACTCCTCTTTCCACCACGGTTTTACTTGTGTAACATTCATTCCGATAAACAATAAAAGATTGTTGCAATTTTGAAATAACTTCATCGAAACAAGAGCGGAGCTCTACCAACTTAGCTGTCGAAAATCAGTCCAAAACCAATTTCATCTTTTGACCACTCGACCATACTCTCCCCTTCCTATTCATTCATTCGATCCGATTCAACTCTGTGACATAATTTGTTTCTTTGTTTCACACCAAATAGTTTCGAATAATGTCCAACTATCAACCTATCTTTGCAAAATAATAATAATGTCAAACTATCTTTTCTAACCAAGATCTAGCTATTTTTCAACATTATATATGAATTAGCGTGTTGCATGCAAACTTGGTATATAACATTTTTCTGTGATTTTCAACCCCACGAGACCATAGATGCAGTGGCCCTTGAGTAAGGGAAGCAAAATCAAGAAGCATCAAGAATAGAATATATTGCATGGACGTACCCATTTGCTGTTCATCCTTAATTGAAAAGAAGGAATTGCTGTGGTTGCAACTGTTAAGTGCACCAGGAATAGAGCTCGTGGCAGAAATCACAACAAGTAAAAGTGGAGATAAACGTTGAGTTGTCACGAATGCTACATTGCCAACCTGTACTACAAGTGCCGCTGCCAAATCCATCAAGTAATATTGTCACAGTTCGGACTATCTCAGATGGTATATCTTTGATCATGACCTAAAATATTTCCCAATATACGAATTACATATTTGAAATTAGGACTGTCAATTTTAGTTCGACTCGATAATTCGACTCAAACTCGACTTGAAAAACGTTCAACTCTAGTTTAATTTGAAAATAAAGAATCTTGATAAAAAACCAAAAAAATATTAATCTTAATTCGACAAACGAGCCGTTCGAACTCGAAAAAATTATATGCTCGACTCGATAGCTCGTTTGAATTTTTTATTATTTCATTTATAATTATTTTTATGTATTTGGTAATAACATAAGATAATAGTTATGACTCGAAATTTCGCTCGACTCGATTCGTTGACACCCCTGTTTGGAATCAAACTAAAATATATGTAATGCTTTTAAAAAATCCATCTAATTTTTATTAAGGTCGCTCAGTCGATAGATCTAGTTCAATAAGATGCAAATCCAATTATCGATGTGTTTTGAGTAAGGAGGTTGTGCTTGGTCTTTGGTAAAGAAAGGAGTTGGTATTTCGGGCTTTTCGGCTGTGATTTTAAGCTGTTTCATGATAACAATTCTTTTATCGTTTGATTTCTTTATTATCTTTGCATTGGCAAGTGATTTCTATAAAGTACATGTTGTTGTGGATTACAAAAAAATGAGATTTTGAGTTAGTTCCTCTTTGGTTGGAGTTTTGCAAATTAATAGCGATTTAAATATTTGGTTTGCATTGTTACGTGGGTTTAACAAGTTGTGCCCTTGGGTGATTCTTATTGTTCACGTTTCCCATAACTTTGGAGTTGCACATGAGTGACATGACTTTGTGGGGGTTGTTTAATTGTTTTGCTATCGAAAAGTTTGTGAATCAATATCTTTTAAGAATATATACAAGATTTCTTGAACTTAACACCCGTTGGGGTTTAAGATTGCTAGTTTAGGGGTGTCATCCATTATCTAAGGCTCATGTAAGGCGTTTACGAACTAAGAGCTACAGAATTTTTCAATCATTCTCAGGCAAAGTATTATTTGCCTGATGTTAAACTAGATCAAATATCTATTGAATGAGTATCATTCCGATGGATTTCAGTATATCATTTATATCAAATAGTCCCAATTCCAAAAAAAATTAATAGCAAAAGTTTCTTGTTCTGCTCAAAGTAGGTTCCTTTCCACTCATTTTTTTCTTTGAAAATGTAGCCATTTCATGATTACAAAGACAATTAACACGTAAAGTAGTCAAGGAAGACATAGAGTAGACCATAGACGGAAAGGCAGCACCAATATGTATTTCTTACTCCAAAAGAAAAAGATAATAACATACTTATTTCCTTTGGATATTCAAAAGAACAATGAACTCTTTTGAATACGAGGTGGTCAAACTATAAGTAACCAATAGAGAAACCTCTCCATTCTCATCGTATCGTAAAGCTTCATTCGTTGTAAATTTTAAAGTTCAACTTATCCTAGTTTGTTTGTCAAAGATTTTTCTATACTAAATAAAACCCAGTGGCAACTCGGTCACTATATATGATCACTGGAATTTGATTATATACCTAGAACCTAGACCTGGGAACGCTCTAAAAAACCTAAAACTTGTAAGAAAAGAAACAAGTTTAGTGATTAATAAAAATGTGCAGGAAAAACATAAATAGCCACCTTAACTAAGGTGTTGGGTTTAAATCCTTCTCCTTGCGTCTCTTTTCTTTGGAACTTTTGAGTGTTAATTAACATTCACTTTGCTTATATAATACTCAATGCTTTCAAAGAATAATAATTATAGTAAGAAGAAGAAAAAGAAGAAGGTCCAGAAACACATCAATTGGGATAGTTTACATGACATGTAGACTTGGTTCCATAGTCTATCCTATATAAGGAAATGGAACATATGTGAACCAAGAACCAACATGAAACCCAAGTTAAAAATCAAATTTACCATGAAATGTCAACGATTACAAAATTGATAGAATCAAGTTTAAACACAAAACATTCTTTTAGAGGTTTTTCCATTCAAAAAAAAAAAACAAGCTAATATAAAGGTGTAATGCTCTTTTTGCACTCAACAATCATACCTGGAAAATTGGACAACCAAACAACCTAAGGGTAGGGTTTATGCATGTCAATCAAGTTATATATATGCTTACCAATTTAGGAAGCTTTGCTAAAGTTGACAAATTATATATACTTCTATTTTTCTGTCTCCGGTTACACAAACATCTTCACTTTAACCTGCAAAAAACACTAATCCTTTTTATGTACGACCACCCATTGATCTACTGAATCAGCCATACACAAACATTAAGCAACAGTATATATTCTGCTTCAAGTAAGAGAAGCCGATCGAGGGATGTATAAACGATTCAAGTCATAATGCTACATGCATGAAATTAAGAGATTACACAGATGTTATACACACTTATGAAAGTTATGTTGAACTCATTTTTGCTATATGGCAAAGGATTGGTAGAACAGAATTTCCTACTTCAACTGCAAGCAAGCTAGCTTTCTTGTAGACATATCAGCAACAGCAAACTCCCTCCTCCAATTGAAAAGTAGATTCTGAAAAGTGCATAGAAACTACTATATTGGCATAAAGACTTCAAGTTTAATAGCAAGCAAGTTAATTATAATGTCGTCACAATCTATATGATCCCACTCCACTAACAACAACACTTATAATGTCCCATCCAATTCTTCATGTCATAAATTAACGAAAACTCAACAAATATAATCCATAAAATCTTGAAAAAAATGAACCTTGAAATGTTGATTGACCCTCAAGGTAGTGAACTGAACTCATGCATGTCCTTCCATCTCTTGATTACATCTGTGTAGTTACCCATGTTTCTTGAGGTGTCCCTTGAATTGTGAGGATACCACTCACTCCCACTTCCACTCCCAATCCCATCTCCAATACAAGAATCACCACTCCCAAACCCTATTGCCTCACTCCCATCCATCTGAAACGAAATGGGTTGGCTTTGGTTCCCCACTTGAGTCCCTCCAAAAGCCAAACCAGCACTAGTAATGGTCTCTCCTCCATATAACATCCCCAGCCTTTGCTGCTGAAGCTTCCAGTGGAGATCTTGGTTGATGGAGCTCAGGGACTCGATTGTGGAGGCGAATCTGGCGTGGGAGTTGGTGTAGTTGTTGGTTGTGTTTTCGGGTAAGATTCCAATTGGGTAATTGATGCCGACCATCGGAACGTCAGAAGTAGTTGCACCGGCGGATACCTCGGAGCAAACTGCGGTTGCACCTATTAGATCTCCGCAAGTGGAGGGTATGTTTGTACGTGCGAAGTGCAACCGTGATACTGGGATTGCTCCGAATTGAAATTCAGGAGAGATCCCAGGAAAGTACTTGAACCCTAGTCCTGTCTCAGGCGGGAACGACAAGGGGTTCAGTTTCCCATCCAAAAGGGATGAGGACGAAGACGACGACTTCGGCTTCTTGTTCTTGCGGCTTCCCCCGCCGACGGGGACGTTGCGGAGGGCACCGCCGTTGGTCCAATACCTACGGCACGCCTTGCAGAAGTGTCGAGGCTGCGTGAGGCTGTAGTTGTTGTAGTAGCAGAATTTGGTGTTGGGTGAGTCACACCTCGGGCACCGAAGGACTTCTTCCGGAGGCGGGGGAAGCGTGGCGGGGACGCGCCGCCCTCCTTTGCTTCCGCCGTTGTCCTTCTCACCTTCCATTGGTGCGAGAGAGGAAGCATAAGCAGAAGCAGAAGCAGAAGTCATTGGTGTATTGTGGTTAAATATGTTTGGTTAATTAGGGGTTTGAGGAAAGAAGAGAGGGAAGGGTAGGATTCAGGTGATAGGGGAAGGATTCAGGTGAAGAAGATGGTTGGCCTGGCTGTACTTTTCCTGGGAAGAAGGGAAGAAGGAGCCCAATTCAATGGTTTCATGCATGGATTGAGAGGTAAAGGGTTGTTGATGTGTGCTTGTGATTGCCATGAAGTTGCTAAAATATATGTGTGGAGAACCTAATTAGAAGAATTAATATGAACAGGCATAATTTCTTAAATCTCTTTTAAGTAATTTATATATCACTAATATAATAGTTTGTAATATCTTACTTATCCTTCACTTTAATTACAGTTTCAATTATACATCTTCTGCCTAATATGATATAGAAATAATGAATTGAATCTTGTAAAGTTGAATCTATTTACATCAACTATTGATAGATGTTGGTATTAATTAGATGTTGACGTTAAATTATATTGAGTGGATATAAATAAATGTTGTTATCGACGCTATTTACATGTGTTAGATTTAAATACCAAGTGTGACTAACTTAGTTGGATATTTCTTGTCTTGAGACAGTTAAAATCAGATATCTTAAAATAAGGTCAAGCTCTAGTGAGCCCAGGACTCATCAAATTTAATTTAAGTCTCTTACAATCTCATCATTAGATCTTATTTACAGTTAATCTCACCATTCATTAGCATAACCGTTTTTTCTTAATCTACCTTACAATTTGAAGTGAGTGGTGGATATTGTAGGGGCTTAATTTAGAAAAATTAAGCTCTAGGCTCACTAAAGAATTCCTGTCTTAAAATAATATTAACAATCTGAAAGTAATATTGTATCAACAATAGATTGTTAAAGAAATTCATAATAGTCTCGCATGTTTGAGATTTAAAATGGGACGGGGTAGACTAGCTAAATAATAATAATAAATTAGTTCTAAATGATGTTGATAATATTTTGAGTTATTTAAATTATATTTATAAAATTTATCCTAAAAAAGAGAGGAATGTGAGTGTATGAAAGCTGGCTTATTAATAAGAGGGAGTAAATGATATGTTGGTGTTGAAGCCTCTGTTGTTCTTTGTTCTTTAATAGGCCATCTCAGCCAATACAACAGACAAAAGATAGGGAATATGATCAAATGGAAGGGAGGGATAGGAAGAGATGTGGGATTACATGCTTGTATAGTAAAGAGGCTAAATATCAATTTATTTAATGGAGATAAAATGGGTGGAGACAAGTTAGCAGATGTGTCAGAATGTGATCTGAGTCTGACATACTAAGTGGCAGAGGGTTGAAATGGATGGATGCAGATGACGATCATTCCCAGCTAGAGTAAACTGCCAATGGACCATTTGTTCCTGTTAGTAATTATCTTATTTGACGCCTTAATTAGACTGGAGTAACTGGAGTTATTAAGCTAGAAGATCTTTATCTTGACATAGTCGATACTAGCAGTCTAATTCTAATATTTGAGATTTAATATAAAACAAGTAGTAGAGTAGATAAATCAAAAGTAAAGAAAAAACGTAGAGTTATTAAGTTGTATTTCGTAATATATCTCTAAAAGTAGTATTGTATCAACAGTGTGTAATTTTATTAAAAAAAATCAACAAATATAATAGAGGGGAGAGGAAAATACGAACGGTAAAATTGTTGATGCGATTTGAATATGAAATTTTTGGTTGAGCTAAATTGATTTTTCAAGAAGAAAAATTCAAAGAGAAAAGGAAAAATTGTAGTTGTAAATCGTTACTAGAATTGAAATAAGCAACCTTATACAAATCAAACCTTTGTTTCAGGGTTTCAATTTTTTATCAGGTTTTTACATTTTATTATCTTGTTGTTATGAACTAGCCTATAATTTTGACTTTTAAGGTGTTCTGTCGGGAAATTCGTTTCCTAATTAAGGATTGAGTTTTGAACCTCTTTCAGGAACAAAAAGATTTGTTGAGGAAGCCTCTCGTCTCAACTTTTTAGTCATTCGTTCTATTTTTTAGATTATGGTGATTCACGTGGTGAAGTCATCTGTATAAGTCACGGACATACAACCTCACTTCTTCCAAATCATGTAAAATAGTCTTTAATATGTTTAAGTTTAGGGATTTTCTTTTTGTCAATGTGTAATTATGAGTTGTTTGCGTGTACATAAAATTATAAATGGGTCCAAATCGCCGAGCGAGTAACTTATCTCGCTTAGGTAACAAGTCACTAGTGACAAACTATTAAACCATGACCGATTATTCTTGCTACCCATCTAATTAAGTTTGTTGTTAGAAATTACAAGGGTGGATATGGGTCAGACTGGAAATGAAAATTGACCCAAACGGAAATTGATTTTTTCAATTTGTGTTGGGTTGTCCAAAGTCTGTTTGGATTCGGTTATAGAAAATTTCAGTATCGACCAACTCTGGTCGAGTTTAGTTCTAAGGGTCGGCAAGCAAACCAACCTGAAAATTGAAAATTTAACATACATATATATGTAATATAATATATACAGGTCTTAGTGTCTTTTATTCTAAATTCCTATCAAACACCTCTCTTCTCTAAAATATTGCATTATTCTATTTTTTTTGCAATTTTTTTTTATGATCTTCGTTATATGATTTTAGTGGGTTCAATAGGACTTGTGTTACTTATAACACAGCCTAAACCTTATTTTATAGGTTGGGACAGGATCAGGTCAAGTTTAGTTTTGATTAAACGCAGAATTGAACGAGTCGGATTGGGTTTGAGTTAGATCCTAAAATCGAACCAACTCAACCCATGTGGAGATGTCTATTCTTGTTTTCTTAATAATCTTTGTATTAGTTATGTCCACTGTTCAATAAACAATTAAACGTATTGGTTTCAGAGACTAATTATTGCGGAAATATGGGTTGTATTTATATATCGGTTTCTCATAAGATGTGCATGCAATGCATGTGATACTCACTGCTTGGAGCATTCCTTAACGCTGCTTCTTCAAGGTCGTGAACGACCGGTCATGGATGACCTGACCATTTTCTTCCTTTAACGCTGTGTCATCTGAGGTTATCTTCGCCTGGGTCGTCCAACCCGGACGCGCCACGTGGCGCGTCCGAGTTGAATTTTATATTTTTTTGATTTTTTTTTTGTTTTGATTTTTGTTTTGATTTTTTTGATTTTTTTGTTTGAGTTTTTTTATATTTTTTTGTTTGAGTTTTTTTATTTTTTATTTTTTGAAAATTCGTTTTATAATTGTTTTGATTTTTTAGATTTTTTTTTAATTTTTTTTAAATTTTTACCAAGATGGACCCCGAAATAATGTGGAGGAGAGATGTAGGTTGTGTTGGGTTGTGGTTAAGAGGTGAATAGTGTAAGAAAGAGAAGAATGTGGGTTGAAAGAGAAAACTGACGTGGAAGAGAGAGAGTAGATTTTGAAGAGAGAGAGTTGATAACCGGGTCGTCCAGGTCATGGTTAGTAATGGTCTAACTACATGCATGTTGACCCGAATCAACTAGTTGCCGTCGATATCTCTCGGCTCGTGATGTCACTTCACTTCTGATTATTAAACAAAGTTAGCCTTTCAACAACCCAACTTAAGAATTCTTTGCACGTCTTGTTGGTACAAACTCTCCGGCCCGGGGATTTAGCTAACTTATAGTTTCTCTTTGTTGCCTAACTATCGAAATTAGTGCACATGAGCACATCAACACATATATGATATATCATCCTTTGTTATTAGGATTTAATATTTTTTTGGATGCAAACGGATCTTATACGAATTGAATGTAAATAATTTAGCGTCTACATTTAAAATTTAAGGCCCAGATACATGTAGACGTATGAGGTACGCAGTACCAACGTATATTAAATGCATTTCAGTACAATCTTTAAAAATATTTATCAAAAAATAATCTTTAAGAGTGAACACATTACACATATATCATATATTAATAATAATTCGAGAATTTAGAGTAACATCCTAAATTCTTGGGCAATTTCGTGCTCTACGAAGACTCGATGACTGAGGATATACGTTTGAAGGACATAACGAAAAGCAAAGGATATCTCTAAAAATGGATATAAAAAAATGGAGTATACAAACGAAAACACAAATTGTCATAAACATACTTCTTATACATATATAATAGGAGATAGCGATTTTATATTAACGACTTTAAGTTATTATGATTACATAGAATAGACGGTGGTGTGGCTGTATATTAGAATCTCAAATAGATGCATGAAGATTTTTTATTTATTTAGGATGTTCAATCTATGGGATGAAAGGCACTTGTCCTTTCTTTCAAAATGACCCAGTTCTGGTAATGGACACTGTGAAGAGTTGGAAATAGAAACAGACTTTAAGAGCACCGTTAATAGCGCCCGGGTAGTTTCTGGGCGTCTGGTTTTCTCTCTCCGTCATGTAAGTTTCTCTTTCCACCACGTCAGCTCAAACCAATCTCCTAAAATTTTCTTAACCACACCAAAAAACAACTCAAACACCCTACATTCTCCCATCTACATGTCATTTCGGGATCAATTATAGGCAAAACACAAAAAAATGTCAAAAAATTCTAAACAAATAAAAAACATATTTTCATAATTATTTTTTTATAAAAACGATTTAAAATAATTTTTAAATCATTTTCTAAAACAAAAACTCAAAAAAAAGTATCACCCGGGTGGAAAACGATTTAAAGTATCCCCCTTCAATTTCCACCCGCCCGGGTGGAAATCGAGAATTTTGGATACGGGTCCGGGTAGTGAACAGTACCACCCGGGCGCAGTACCCATTAAGATGCCCTAAAAGCTTGTAGGAAAAGAGACTGAGTAAAATAAAAGTAAATGTTTGTAAGATATTCTCTTAATAAAATCCACAGGATACGGTGAAGTTGGTTATAACTTACGAGGGAGACTTTCCTCGGAAGGACTCTTGCATGCTTGATCTTACCGGTGTCTACTCTGTTGAAGGGCGTGGTGGTTCCATATTTTAGCCTCCGCTTGTGGTCACTGTTGATATCAAAGCGAGGAGTTTTTAAAGCAAGCATACAAAGTGCAACAAATATGGCTGAAAACAGTTCAGATACATAACGGCTCACCTCTGCTACATGTGTACCGTTTTTATATGAAGAATGTTGATAAAAATATATATATTTTTCGAATTTTATAATACATAATCATATTCGGATTGAACTGATGTGGACAACAATTAGATATAAATATGTTTCACATGTTATTTTTTGACTTATGAATTATAGAAAATCTTGAAACTAATAATTCAACTACTAATACGAATATTATCTTTATCATTATCATATTCGATCACATTTTAATATTTAGTGATTATATCTTACTAATTATATTCAAATATGTGATTTTATTCGGATCACTTTGATGTGATGGTTAGACTAAATACAACATTACCAAGGGTACGTTTGCAAACATCCAAAATGGAAAAAACAAATAGGAAAAAAACCCCTCTTCCCCCTTATCCCGAACTCCGCTCACCGGCATGCGAAATGGCCGTCGCCGCTCATCTCGCGCCGCTCATCCCCCCCGATGGAGGTAGTAACAGAACGGAGGCGGCGACGATACGGAGTCCGGCGAACCCGTTCGTGAAGCACTGCGTCAAACTCCGCCTCAGCTCCTCCTACCGCCACTCCCACTCCTCCGCGCTACTAGTTGGCCTCACCCCCATCTCGTATTTCTTCCGTTCCCATTTTCCTACAACTTGTTCGCGTTGTTGGAGTTGATTTAACTTTTAGTGTTGCGGACTTTTGTGTTTAACAATGCAGACTGTTTTTCTAACAGTTTGTTTCTGGGGTAGTTGTTGTAAATAGTGGAGTTGTAGTTATCGGACTTCTAGATGGTTGGTTTTAGGGGGTGATTGGTTTGGAGGAAGTGGAAGGAAGTTCAGAACTCTAGTTTTGGAACTCTAGCTTCCAAAATTTAGTTCAATCCCGCTGATTGGTGCAAATATATATTGTACGTTTAAACGAATGGAAATCAACAAATTTGTGTCATAATGGGATACATTAAACCAAATTTCCCTTGGTTTTAGAGTTTCAGTGAGGAACTCCTGTTGAGTACAGATTTTGGGTAGTTGTGGAACTCTAGTACAGATTTTCAATTGCTCCTCTTCCTTAAGGTTCTTGTGTGAACCGATCGTGACTTAGGAAAACTTTAGAGATTATGGAACTAGATGTTCCAACTGGTGTTGCATCGTGGCTTAAAAATTTGTATTTGAAAATTGAAAGAAGTTATTGCACCTCATCCATATGACCAAGCGAAGTAAAAGAAACAAGAGTTTTGAACCCTCCACTTCGTGTAAATCAGTCACGCCTAGGCACTTAGTAGGCAGAATAACTTTAAGAAAGTGGGAAATTGGACTTCTGAATTGACATTTAGGTTACTGTTTTGCAGGAATACTTATAAAATCCTGAAAAGTTCCAATAGGAGTTTCATGACTTCAAAATAAAGGAAAATCTTGAAAGTAGAGTTCTAGACTTCCATCCACTTCCTGTCTACTGATCACCTTGATGTTGATGAAGTGTTCTCATATAATGAGGGGGTAATGTTTCATTCTAAAAGATTTATCTTATGAAATATTTTTTATGTTTGAATCTTGAGGAAATTTGAGTTCATGAAAGTTCTATCTTGGTCCTCTGATGTTGTTGAAGGCTTTGTTGAAATTATTGGCTAATCAAATAAACATTTCTGATTTGTTTTCTCTGACCTTATGAGACTGATCTTCACTTACAGCAAAGACATTTTACTCAATAAGGGATAGAACTCTACTGTAACAATTGTGGAATGAAGTAGTTGACATTTTGAGATTTGTATGTTGTGCGGAAAGATTTTAGAAATTCAGTGTCATTAAAAAATTTATGAGTGCAAGATTATCTTAACTCTTATTGTACAAGTGTGACCTTGGTAAATTTGTTCATATTTATGAGGCAATTTGTTATGTTCCTTGATTCCCCGTGACTTCATCCAATTGTCAATTCTTATAAGCTTCCTGTTTTTAGAAGCATAACAAAGAGAGTGAAATTATTGTTTTTACTCAGCTGTGTTTTTTGTGTGTGGAGTTTCGTAGATAGGTGTTAAGATTTCTGTGATTGTTGTAGTCATTAAAGTTAAAGGCATGCCTTAGATTGTTATATCAATGATCCAGTAAAGTGGTTATTTTCCTATTTATTTCTTGTGGTGTTTGAATCATCAAAAGCTATTTCTTGAAGGTTTAAAGCCCTTGAAAACCTCAGATAAGGTTCATGTTACTCCAAATGCATGTGTATCTTCTCATTTTTTGTCTTCACGGAGGTGATCATGACACATTTGACATACTCACCATGGTACTGCTTTACTCAGGGAGATTTTGAGGTTTGAAGAGAGGAAAAAGGGTGAAATTGATGATTTGGTGGAATGTTTGATGTTGCTTGATGGTTTGGAGATGCCATTGTTGGGTGTTAAAGCATCTACTCGTGTTGTGCATGTGAGCTCAGCTGTGATGAGGAAGGTTTCTGGGTTGAAATCTGTGGATTCCATGGAAGCCATTGGTATTATGAGGTTCCCAAAGAGCTTTCGTAGGTTGGATGGGGATGATGGTGATTGTTTGAGTTGGTTCAGTTGCCGTCCTCACCGGATTCTTGTGCTTGATGGTATTCAGGTGATCTACTCGTTCCAGGTTTCCAATTCTTCATAGAGAATCAGAGCTGTTAGCGCTTTTCTTTTCGGTTGATTTTAGTGTAATGTTTTTGTGAGTAAATATAGTACATTACATTTTGATCAATTCAATTAGTTTTCTTGAATGAGGTGTTCTTTCTACAAAAGGGCGGTGGGTGATCAAATCTTTATGGAACCGATTATTCACCAAGCATTAGCTTGTAGAAGAGATAAGTTATTTGGCATGATTGGAACTAATTTAAATTTTAGTTGCAAGCAACAATGTCCTACAGCATAATTATTTATAACGTCCCAGGAGATTGATACTCCCTACCGTTTCTTGTGTTCTGCTTCTGGAGCTGAAAGGTCTCCAATCCCAAATAAGCATATATTAAAAAGATCTGGCCTTGCCCACCCTTCTGTCTTACTGGAAGCATTGCCGGTATTCTCACGGACCTACATCTCGTTCTTTGGAAAAATGGCACTTTTGCCATTTCAAAATGTGGAAGATCATAAATATGTACGATGGTCACCAATGATATTCTAATAATCCATTCTAGTCCTGATAAATTATATGAAATGTCTGACGACAAAGATATTAATAGATAATATTCTCTGTGCCTTGTTGTAAATGCTTCTTGTGGAAAAGGTTATGGTCAAACAGTTTTCTATATTAGTATTTTTGGAGGAATTCACCTTTTCTTAGTATTGTTGTGGTAGTATGGGTCAAAAGTATTTATTTTGTTGCTGATTAATATCTACTGATAGTTTCCTTGGAATCTTTTGCGTGAATACATTTTGTGGTAATCGGAACATTTTTTTCCGTCCTAATAATTGATCACCCACAGGATCCTGGTAACCTTGGGACGTTACTCAGGTCGGCTATGTCATTCAAATGGGTAAGAGATTGCACCGACCTTTGGTTATTTTCCAACTTAATTCCCTTCATCCATTTCATCGGTTGTGCACATCCCAATGTCCATTTATTGGTTTTTACTTGATGTGAGCTTTCGAGACAATGAATTTTACTGCAATATTCTGCTGTGGTCACATAAAAAGAGAAAAATGTGCACCTACTTGTATCTGCAGTTCACCGGTTCCTATTTTACTGTTACAGTACCTTCATGTAGGAGAGCATGCTTGAACTTGCATTTTGTAGCTCATGGAACTGTGAATTGTCATTCATTTTAATAACATGCAGTCACCCTGAAAAATCAGTTGATGGGAAAAAAAAACCCTTTAACACACTTTATATTCATCTTCTCTTCACCACGAACCCATACTCACCAAATGTTGGAAAATTTACAAGATCTATCTTATATTGACCATGTTTTCAAACCTGGATTTCTGATTTTATCTAGTTTCATGAATTTCATCTGATTTTACATTTTTGGTTCCAATTATATCCTTTTCTACTAATTTGTTTGGTAGGATGGTGTCTTTCTATTGCCGGGTTGTTGTAGAGGTGCTTCTTTTCAGCTCCCCATTGTCCTTGGCAGTTGGAGTCATTTAGAATCCCTTGCAGACAATTTCAAGATGAAAATGATAGCTGCGCATCCAGGTGAAAGTGAAAAATCAAGTAATCTTTCAGAAATTCTAGCAGGCAGATTGGCCGATAAGTCTATTTGTCTCATTCTGGGCAGCGAAGGCCAAGGCCTCTCCAAACAATCTGAGGGTGTTTGTGAACTTGTAAATATTCCCATGGAAGGAAGTTTTGAATCCCTTAATGTATCTGTGGCTGGTGGGATCCTTTTGTTTATGTTACAACGTAGAACTTGTGTAGGTGATTGATATTCTATGAAAATTTAGCTGTTTCTTTCTAATTTACATCATTTATGCCTCTATGTCCTGTACTTAAATATCATTCTGTCGTTTTCCTTCTAAATTATGAATTGCAGTTTATAAAAGTTATTGATTCATAAATAATAATTGACGTCTTGCAATCATCATTAGTTGGTGGACGGACCTATGCATGCTTGTGTCTAACTCGTATCTCTTATCCGCTCCATGCATCATGGCTTGCACCATGTGCGTGAGTAAAAGTTTGAAGAAAAGAATAAGAAACACAATGAGTGAATTGGAATCAGATGACATGATTGATTACACATTATTGGATCGATCATGAAGTACAAACTAGTGGTTTTGTGTCCATGTACTTAGCTGCATGTGCTAGTAGCACTAAGGAGCAGATTAAATTGGTGGGAATTAGGCTGGACATTTATAACTAGTTTACCGAATCGAAGTTGTTTTGCTACTGTTTTGCATAATTATGTCAGTCTTGGTTGTTAACATGGCAAAGAAGCTGATGCTTGATTCTACTTTGGGGTTGGGAAGAGGTAATTCGCTGGACTTTGATTTCACATAACTAAAGGTGTACTTAAAAAACAAGTCCAGTCTTCGTTTGCTTCTTTTTTATGATCCAAAATTCCAAGGACAACCCTCCAAAGACGGGTTGTGGCTCCAAAATGGAAGTGGTCTAACATTATTTTCATCGGAACACATTTACATTAAATAAAATATCTTATTGGGATTCGATCTTGTAACCTAAGATGTGTGAAATCACATACCCAACCAACTCTATTGTGTCCTGGGTGACGCTTGTTTCATTTACTGAGAAGAGAATAATTCTTTAGAACACGAGACAGATGTTCCAAATAGTTCCCATACTTTACGACCACAGTGTCTTATTTATAAATGGATAAACGGAACTCATGTTTTTCAAGATGGTTCTTAGATCTTCAGCTATAGTTGGCATACTTATTCTTCAGAATAAATGTTTCACAGTGGCTGCAGGAATTCCAGGGAACATTGTTTGCTGTGTAGGTAACATATGCCTTTCCGTTATACTCAACACTGTAGCAGCAGTAGAAGTAAAGCCACTACAGTCTACAGTTGCAACAAGAGATCTATTAAATGGGCTTCCTCTTGGTACATTTCTATCTGTTCTGTGTGGGAGAATGACAGCAGGTGCAACGGGTAATTGAACTAAAACATGTTCTTTTCGTAAGGTCTTGTTGTTATATGTTATATGTTGTTTTTATTAGAATGTCTCACTTTTCTGTGAGGAACACCACTGGAAGTGGATTCTCCAAACAAGATAGCTTACACTAACTTACTGATATCAACCTTAATCTTTATTTCGGAAGTAAAATTGGAAGATTCAGCTCCATGAATTTAGGATTTACTATATTTGTGTAAAATCAAAAGGTTGTTTGGATCATGGTTTTAAAAACCGGACCGGACCGGACGGTTCGACCCGGTCGAACCGGGAACCGATGGTTCAACGGTCGGTTCAACTAAAAAATCGAGCCTCTAGTCGAACCGTTTTGAACCGGATTGAACCCGGTTCGACCGGGTCGGACCGTTTGGTTGGACCGGTTGGTCGGACCGGACATAAAAATATTTTAAATTTTCCTAATTTTTAAAATAAGTTAATATGATGATTTTTTTCCTATTCTTACAAACAAAAATCCACCACCCACAAACCCTTCTCTCCCTCACCAAATCCCTTCGTAAGTATGATGTCATGGATATTATTGAAGATTGATTTTGATTTTAGATTCTTAGTCCAAATAATATTTTCTCTAATTTGTATTCAAGCAAATTTGTTCCGTTAAGTAAAGATAACAAATTTACCGAGTTAAGCAAATTGTGTTTGATATCATGAATTATATTTAGCGTTTGGTGTGTATATATTAAATAATTTTACAAAAATCAGTTCAAACCGGTCCGACCGTTAATATTTATTCGGTCCGGTCCAACTTCGGGTCTCAAAAATCCTGATGTCATGCTGACGTCATCAACGGTCCGACCGTGGTTCGACCACATTGAACCAAAACCGAAGCTTTATTGGTTCGATGACCGGTTCAGTTCTGAAAACCTTGGTTTGGATTGTTTGTTCCCTGGACATCATTCCAACAGAAACTGTCCATGTTGCCCTTAAAAATCACATGTGGGTATGATTAAATGCTCTGGGTTGGGTGGATTTGGGAGATTTCCACCATAGTAAGTTTATAGGAGAAATAATTGGGGTTTTACAATGCTTAGCGTGAACTTGGGGGGATTGATACCGATGGCAGGTTTTGGAAGTATTTCAAGGTTAATGTTAAGTTTTAGTATCGATATTTGATCCTAAGGTGTGAGTTTTATTTTGGGCTTCTCAAATACACAAGCTTTATATGGTAACAATGACTATTATCAAGGAATGATGTTTCTGGATTTCTTTTTTCACAAAGATTACTGATCCTGACGGTCATATTGAAATCTACAGCAGAAATCGGCTGCCAACACAACCTTAAATTTTTCCACTTATTTTTTCCTGAGATGGGAGGTATGCAACATGTTTTACTTTTATTTGTCCCTATCTATGTTGGCTATTTGACGACTACCTATCATGAGAAGATGTTAGTTTTCCCAAATGTCTATGATGTAAACCCTGATTATAAAAGTAGTTTCTCACTCCCAATGTGCATACTGCTGGATATAGAACGACAGGCCAGGACGCCAGGTTGAGTAAAAAAATGTTATAAAATATTGATAAAAATGTTACGAATCAATGCAGGTATCATACATTTGATTCATTCATCAATTAGCTTATACTTGGAATTTCCTCAGAATTTACACCATTCTGCAAATATCTTCTTTCTGCTGTCAGTTTGGATATTCTAAACCAAGTTTGTTTGTTGCTGGCATTGCAGGCAGCTAACCAAGAGAGAGTTGCTGATTCAAACATAACAAAATACTCTCCTGAAGTCATGCTTGTAAGTACACAGCGCTCGTGCTTATCATGAATGTTACCTTTGTAAACATGCTTTGATCTTGCAGTTACACTGAACGTGTAAAAAACAAAAGATAACATGAATCCTTCGCTCCAATACTGTTGCACTTGTCAAATACACTTCGATTGTACTTAAAATGCACTTGAATTGGTGCAAAATTTCATTGCAAAACGGTTGGTTTCCTAAAGAGGACATTTTACCACAAATTTTCCAAGTAGTTGTGCTCCTGAGGTGTGATTTATATTGCTATAGTACGCACAACTGTTCATATTGTTAGAGGTATCTTCTTTTTCATGCTACAAACTGTTAAGAGTGTTTTTCCTTATTTGGGACAGTTGGGTATTCGCTGACATGAATATATTTCCTTAGTGTTAGATCCTAAACCATGCTTAAAACTAATCCCGTGATTAGTGGGGGTTTAGCAAGGGGAACAAGCGTGCATAGTGTCTTGCGTGGGGAAGGAGATGAGAATAGTGTGGTGTAATGGTGTAGAAGGAGTAGGGGATGAGTTGGGTTTTGTGCTTTTTGAAACAAAACACATGCATCTCTCTCTCCCACATTGTTGCTCTCTCTCACCCTTTCTCTCTTCTTTTCTGGCGACCAGGGGACGTGGAGGTTTCTCCGGCGTGAGGCGTGGAGGCCGGCGTGCGAGGAGGCACGTGTGCGATCGCTGATCGGAGGTGGTTTCGTGGGTTCTCCGGCGGGCGTTGTTGAGGTATGCCGGCTTACTAGGGTGGTTTTGTTGTTCCCCACGTTGGTGGGAAGTTGTGGTCGGTCGCGGGAGGTCGGAGACCTCGTCGGCGACGAGAGAACGACATAAAATCATTGGCTGACGCAAGGTTGCTGTCGACCAATGGTCGACCGGTGCCTTCGGGCGGTCGACCGGTTTAGTGTTTTTCCCAACTTTAACCAACATTGGTCGAACGATGCCATTATGGTGGTCAACCGATTGCTTGTGTGCTGGTGAGTTGGATGCCTACTGTCGGATTTCGGTCGACCGTCCCTTGTTGTTGGTTCGACCAAAACTTAAGGGTACCTGATAATATGGCATGGTGTTCAACTGATTTTGCTATTTTGTTCGACCGTTATATGACGTAGACTATTAGGATGACCCTGGTAGTTTTCGGTCGACCGAGACCCCTGAGTTGGTCGACCGAATAAACTTGTTGATTTTGACCAACTCCGGATTTTGACCTCATGTTCGGTCGACCGGTTTTAGACTGTTGTTCGACCATTTGGACTGAAGTGATTTGCAGAATAGTTCGACCGTTGTAGACTTTCGGTCGACCGAGCCTATTGGGGATGGTCGACCGGTTAGGCTTTTTCGGTCGACCGTTTGTGCGCAGAACTGAATTCCTGGTCTTTGTGTTATGTCAACTCTGTCCACGGAAACCCGTGTCCTCGCTTAGAGCGTGAGCCGGGAGGTGACGGCGGGTACGTGCTTGTGCTTGCCCAGGGACCGCCGTGTGGAAGAGTGTGGACACTTGGGTCGCGCCACCTCCTTGTTGGACTGTGGTGTGGCGTGTTGTTGCCTCACTCTCTATAGAGTAGCCGACCTGAGGGATCGCGGATCCCAATGCGTGTTGACGCATGGCTCGTGGAGCATGATGACCCTGCAGACTACGGTCTAGACCCGTTCGATGTTGTGTCGGACGTGTTGTACCGCCGAGGTTGTGCCGGCGATGCCGGCGAGATTTTTGCCGGCGATGATGGTGTTGACGATGTTTCAGCTTGTGGTTGTGTCGTCCGATGTTGTGCCGGACGTATGTTGTACTGTCTATGTTGTGCCGACGATGCCGCCGATGTTGTTCTGATGATGATCCCCGATTGGACACCTATCTTGGGATGTTAACCGACCGGGATACGGCTCCGTTGAGGTGGTGTAGACCACGTGGTTACTTTGCGCGGAAGTGCGGACGTTCCTCACTGATCCCTTTGGCTCTAGTAGTCGCGTGTGCGGACGCTCCTCACTGATCCCTTTGGTGCGACTTCGTGAAGCGACGATTTAACCTTCATCTTGAACTTTCTCTTCTCTTGTTGGGCGTGCTTTTTATGGCTTTTTTAATTATCTTCTCAGCTAAAGACACTCGACGTCTAGTCGGCGGTCTTCCTACACGTCTGACATTATCTGGATTAAGAACCGATGTACCCGCACACTCAGGTTCATCAAGTCGAACCAAGAACTGGGTAGTGTGCATACGTGCCTTAAGCATTTCAATACACTTCACGGCCTCAATATACCCTTTCGTGGGAAATGAAGGCTTCCTGTGCTATCCAAACGGCACGACCCATGATGTCGTCGTGACGACGAAACGCATCCTTCTCCATTACGCCATCGTCTGGGTACATCTTATCTCGATAGATCCTTCGAATATCCTTCCGCCATCGATTAACGATGTAAGAGTCTGGGAACAATGTATTAGGATTTAAGCGTCCAAGTACCACAAAAACGTGGCAACATAGAAGGCCAACGTGCTGAAACATTCTACAATCACATGTGAAGTTCATGGATATGTTTTGTACTAGGAAACGTTTCGACAGTAGCTGCTCACCAGCCAAAACACGTTCAGATACCTTGTACTGAAATGTGTCATTCGTATTGTACTCCTCCGTTATATCGCAGTATATCATCTTCCCAATTTCTAACTGCACTTTCTTGAAGACCCCTACCGTATACAACTCGCTCATCTGTCTCTCGAATGGATAAATTGAAACCAACTGGGGTCTCTTATGAAGACAATCAAAATCTGATTGAGCTTCCTTCTCGTACTTATGGCGGAGCGTAAGTTCGTATTGTTGAACAAACTGCTTAAGGGTGGTCTTCGAAGTAAGATACTTGTCGAAAAAAGGCGTTCATACTCTCGCTTCTCTGAGTAGATGTCATTCCCGCGAAAAAACTATCACCAAAAAATGCAGGTATCCACGACTCTCGGATTACATAAATCGATTTGAGTCAGCTATGGTTATGCAGGTCAAAATCAAGAAGGAAACCCTGCCAATTACGATCAAATTCTGCTGGGGTTTTGGAATCATATACAATCAATTTCAGATCAAATAACATGTGCTTCCGATACTGCGTCGGCAACTTCAAGGGAGCTTTGTTCATTATGTGCCATATACAGAATCTGTGTCTTGAATCTGGGAAGACATTCCTTACATCAGCTGTAATGACACCACATTGATCTGTTATTATGGCTGGGGGGGTATATCTGCATAAGGGGGCAATTTAAAAGGAGTGAGTCATATATTGAAAGGTACAAAATCCTACTTTGAAAACTTTAACCGAACAGACCCACAACTTAATCCGAACATACCGACCACTTAAACCGAACAGACCCACAGCTTAAACCGAACAGACCGACCACTTAAACCGAACAGACCCACATCTTAATCCGAATAGACCCACAACTTAATCCGAACAGACAGACAACTTAATCCGAACACACAGACAACTAAATCCGAACAGACAGTCAACTTATTCCGAACAGACAGACAACTGAATCCGAACAGACCCACAACTTAAACCGAACAGTCAAACCACTTAAACCGAACAGTCAACCCACTTAAACCGAACAGTCAAACCACTTAAACCGAAACGTTCCACAACTTAAACCGAACCGTTCCACCACTTAAACCGAACAGTCAAACCACTTAAACCGAACATACCCACAACTTAATCCGAACAGACCCACATCTTAATCCGAACAGACAGACAACTTAATCCGAACAGACAGTCAACTTATTCCGAACAGACAGACAACTTAATCCGAACAGACCCACAACTTAAACCGAACAGTCACACCACTTAAACCGAACAGTCAAACCACTTAAACCGAACAGTCAAACCACTTAAACCGAACAATTCCACCACTTAAACCGAACAGTTCCCCACTTAAACCGAACAGTTCCACCACTTAAACCGAATAGTTCTACCACTTAAACCGAACACATAAATAGCTTAAATTGAACAGTCATACCTTACCGTTCATGCACGACAACCATGTTTGGAACAACCATATGTAATTTTCAGTGGTCTCAGAAGACAGCAAAGCGCAACCGAGCAAAACTGACTCGAAATGGTGATTAACTCCTACAAATGGGGCAAAAGGCATGTCGTATTTGTTTGTAATGTAGGTGGTGTTGAAACATATTGCGTCTCCAAAGTATGAATATGCAGCTCTAGAACGACAGTCAGCCCAAAACACGCTCCGTAGTCTTCCTTCGTCATCCATGTCCATTACATAGAAAAACATGGAATCAATCTTCTGCATCCTAATGAAATAGTTCTGAAGAGCTTGTGCATCACCAGGTCCCATCTTTAAATTTCTGACTTCGTTTACAACATTCCTGCACACAGAAACCACTAAAACCAGACACAAAATGTTGAACTTCAATTATGTTAGGCAGAAAGAACACAAACCTTAAATCCCTTTCGTTGAAAGTCAATTTGTCATGACCTCCAGCCTCGACCACAAAAGATTGCATGGTCTTAGCAGCTGATATCCCAGCATTATCATTGCACGATATGCGTGCTTTGGCGGCCTCAGGGACGGTTCGTTTTTGTCTGAGAAAACGCATTTGCTCCTCTTCAAGCATGGCGTGGTTATGTTTAAGATCCACAAAGTTAATGTGGTAACCCCTTTCTGGGTTTCCGGAGACCCTTATCCGAGCAGTGCATTGGACTCTACTGGATAACCTAGGCTTCAATTTTCCTTGCCCTTGGTTTGGTGGTGCCGTTCCCTCCTTGGAGAAAGTCAGCGTGACCCGTATAACAACACCACGATCGTAATGAGATTGCCTTGTCTTAACACCAAAACCACAAGAATCGGCATAAGCCACGTAAAATGTTTTGGCTTCTTCGAAAAAAGGAAAAAACATCTCCTCCTTAGGAACGTTTGCCGGCTGCTCCACTTGGGGGGGGGGGGGGGGTACATGAACGATTTCCATTGGAGTACAGAGGAAGGACCACAGAAGAGAAGAGAAGAAAAAGAAAAACGCATCTTGAGATGAATAACAAGTCTTCTGTTGTTTAGGAGTGCCAAAATGATGAAGGAAGGGAGTGATTTGAGACGCATTAATGAGGGATGGAGGGAGGGTTGAAGAGATGTAGACATTTGTACGGATAACCAAAATATTGAGGAATAAAGTAAAAAAAGAAACTTTTTTCTGTGCTGACATGGAGAGTGCCACGTAGGGTGCGTCCGTGACGGCAGCGTCCGTCTATCATTTTCCATTATAAAATGTATATAACTTACCTTCACTTTTTGTATGAAAAGCGTCAGTAACTCTCCTTGAAACGTCTGTCTTCCTTCTGCAGCAATATCCATTGCTCTGGTTTTCTTCTGTCGTGGATTGCCTTATTCCCTGTGTATCATAGATCTGATTAGCTCATTGGCTTTCTTTCTGATAGCATTCTCCTGATAGCATTCTCACGGCCAGTGATCCACCAAAAGCAACCAAAATATTCCTAGGTGAATTGAATGACCCTCCTAATTTCATTTTTATTATTCATTTGATTATAGTTCTTGCTTGCTTAAAGAAAAAATTGATTACACTGTTTTCCACCTGTATTGCAGAAAAAAGGTCCGCAAAATCACAAACCATCACATAAAATTCAACGTTTTGTGCTTGATAGCAGCTTAACGAAAGAAAACAAAAAAAATGTATTTCTCATGCTTCAGTAACACGTTTAAAGTAGAGAAAGAAAGAAAAATGGAGATAAATGCAAAGAAAATTTTCTACGTAAATTTCTTTCTCATTTTCAATCCATGTTGAGGGAGAAATTGAGTGAAATTCGTTAGTCTACTATTTTTTTGTTAGTCAACTTATAGCACTAATAAATCTTTTTTACTTTTAAATTTTAATAAATAATAAAAAGTTAAACAAAACAAAGGAGGTTATTCTTGTCAAATTCAACACAATTACACAACAGTGTCATGTGTCTTAACTCTAACTAACCAAACAAGAGAAGGAAAAAAGAGAAAAAGAACTCCATTTTCTTCTTCTTTTCTCTCCACTGTTGCCATCCAAGCACACCATCAACTAGAAAGAGGGAGATCAAAAAAGATGACGGGGAAACCAAAGATCGGTGGAACCGTCGAGAGAGCGAACGGGAAAACCCTCATCTACTCCGACTTCGTCGAGAAGTACCTGAAGCGCAACCGTCCTGTGGTCCTGACGGGCCTGACGGACGGCTGGAAGGCTCGCGAGGATTGGGTCACCTCCACCGGAGCCCCCGACCTCCGCTTCTTCGCCTCCCGCTTCGCCCCCTCCGTCGTCCGCGTCTCCGATTGCCGCTCCGCCGAGCAGGATTGCGCCGAGATGACCGTCGCCGATTTCGTGTCTCGCTGGCCCCAACTTGACGCCGGTGGTGGTGGTGGTGGGGGGAGTGATGGTGGTGGTGCTAGACCTCTTTTGTATCTTAAAGACTGGCACTTTGTGAGGGTCAGTTTTTTTGTTTTTTTTGGTGAACTTTGAGAATATGTTTGTTGGATTTAGGATCGTAGATAGGATTCGATTTTGAATACCCATGGAAATTAGTTCCTCCAAGGCTGTCTAGAGATACAAATTTTCTGTAAGTGGCGGAGTCCACCGTAACTACGTAGGATTCGATTTTGAAATTTTCCAACGCATAAGCTTATGTCTTCAACCACAAAAGCAATTGAAGGGTGTGGTTGCACTAGTGTCGCAAAACCACCATTGACCGTTCACAGATCCAAGCAATTGGACTCCACCATCATCCTTTTAGTTTAAGTGATGGTGGTAAATATTAAATTCGAAATTGAGTTGGTAACAGAAATGACAATAAGTTGAGCTTAGCTTGAAGCATAGTTTGACTCATGGTTGGTGTCTCACGTGCCATGGTCTTTTTGATTGATTGATCAAAGGAAGCTCATTTAGTTAATAGTGCGTGAGCAGCGAAGTCAGAGGTGTAACCCCTGGGAGTGGCATTAGCCCAGGAACTATTTAGAGTCGCAGTAATGTAGATTGTAGACTTCCTTTCGGGTTGCCAAAAAAAGAGCAAAAAGGGAGTATGCGGAGCAGCAGTGACAGGAATTACAGTCGGGTCCAAATTTGTATGACTAAAATCCAGGAGATCAAAATCCACTAATTTAAATCTATGAATTGCATGTAATTGTTTACCATGAAAACTGGATGATTTTCAAAATCCAGGGGTCCGTGACCCCTCGACATACTGCACTGCTGGTCTACCCTTGCTCTCAATTTACTCGGATAAGTGTATGTTATTTTTTATTGGATTTAGGCTTAGGAGTTTGCTTTTCGACATTTGTGATATCTATTTTTTTACGTGGATTATAGATTTTGATATGCAATGGTTGGAACTAACGTGATCATGTTGGGGAATTTGAAACGTAATGTGGTGTTTGGCAATGATGTATTTGGGGATGGTAGAGCTAGGGTGAATGCAAATTTAGGGTTAGTGTTGAGGGTTTTTAGCTTAATTTGTAATCTTGTGTTTTTTAGTTATTCTGTTTACTAGGTTTGCCCACTACTTTTGGGCAAAGTGATTTAGTTTTGTGTGTTGTATTATTCGGGATAGCTTTTAAAAAGTGGTTCATTTTGATGATGGAAAAGGAAATTAGGTGTACTTCATTCCTGGAAATCAAAATCGGTCCAAATGAGCTCCCAAATGCACCTTTAGCTCATCTTGTAGAATGCCTTCTTTTATCGTCAAGTACCTTTTTATTTTTTAGGACGATAATGAAATGTCTATTTGCATACCAAGAACTTATAGCATCTGTCCGTAATATTTTGCTAGTACTGCATATTGATCGTACTTTGTGTCTTTCAGGAGTATCCTGACTATGTTGCATACACCACTCCCCCACTTTTTGCTGATGATTGGCTCAATATGTACCTAGACAGCTATTCTATGCACGGAGAGAGGAGCATTCTGCAGGATAAAAATGAAATAAATTGTTCGGACTACCGATTTGTGTACATGGGGCCGAAAGGTTTGTAATTTATTTGGTTTAACTGCTTAGTTTAGGTGTCATCAACTTACATGTACTTTCTCTTTAGAAATTGTTCCCCACACTTGAACATTCTAGTTGTATATCTGATGTTTTACATGTGCCAATATTGATCTTTCTAGGTACTTGGACTCCTCTTCATGCTGACGTCTTTAGATCATATAGCTGGTCTGCTAATATTTGTGGCAAGAAACTGTGGTACTTTTTACCTCCCTCACAATCCCATCTGTTGTTTGACAGGTAAATTTTGCTTATTTTCGAAGAAAGAAAATCTTTTGTGTAACTCCTAGTTGGACATACCAAAATATGGCAAAATGCTTCTGATGTTAGTGTCTTGAAAGATCAAGCTCAGTCTACCTTGATAAGTCACTCGTTTTATACTGCAATATGAGTTTTTTTAATGGTCAAGTTTAGGAGAGGACATGAGTCGTTTCAGTGGTCAAGTTTAGGAGGGGCTATGAGTACCACAACACCCCTCGCCATCCACAAACAACAAAATTCTTGTTTTATCATTACAAACCAAAGTAATAGTTATGATTGCAACATGAGTAATTTTGCTGCTATGTTATCCCAGGCATAGCAATGGCAATTTTGATTTGTATTGCTAATATCTTGAATATATTACGAAGGAGAAGTCAAAATAAAGAAAACAAAGACCAATAACTACAAAAACAAAAGATGATTTCTCCTGCAATCACCACCTTTTTGGCATTTTGTCTAATATATTCAACGCATGTTAATAAAGTATAAACAACTTTATCTTTTATATTACTGTTTATTATTCTGAAGGTATTCTTTGTTATTTTGCTTACTATGCCTGCCTCCTGTGAAATTCTTGCAGATATTTAAAAAATTCTGTGTATGATATTTTTGGTGATGATGTTTCTGAAAAGAAATTTCCTGGCTTCAAAGAGGTATATGACATCTTCTTTGTTTTTTTGTTTTTTGCTTGGTGCTTTGGTCAACTGATTTTACTCCTACTTTGCAGACTGTCTGGTTGGAATGTACTCAGGAGAAGGATGAAATTATTTTTGTTCCAAGTGGATGGTATCATCAAGTTCATAATCTGGTAGCTATCATATATTTTCACTCGCTTAATTTTAGTGTGTTTGAAATTGTCAACCCTCAAGTGTCATGTATATTCTGTTTCGATCTACAATAAAGATGCTTTATAATAGTTCATTTGTATACAAGAACTGTGGAATGTCTCCATTTCCTTTCCCCATTTCACTCTTTCAGTGTTCCATTTACCTCCACACTTAGCTTGTTCTTCACAGCATTTAAGAACTTTATTTTAGGTATTACTTATTTATTAAGAGTCAGAATTCCTTAGTTTAGTAAGTGACCCCATGCACAGTTGTAAAAAAGAGAGTGCCAGCACTTATTGATGCTAAGAGCAGGGAAAGGCGTAATGCTTCATTTTCTGATCAGTAGCATTTTCTTTTCTTTGCAGCTTCCCATCTGGTTTGTTACTGTGATATTTGAGCACTTTCCAGATTATCTGATTTTAATTTATCTTGTTCACATTTTGAATTTCAACCTACTTCCTTTCAGTAACATGTTTTAGGTTTGACTTTGAAATCATCTTATATGATTTATAGCATAATTTCATGGTTTAAATATTGTATGTTAGATTTTAGGGTTGAGTTGAGAGTTGAGACAAAATGTTTGTTAGTTCAGAAGATGTTAATCAGACCATAATGAAAAATTTCTTGTATTATGTACTTCTATTTGTATGCCCATGTGTCACATTCACACCCAAGGGGACCTCACATGCTTCCGAGTTCTTACTGTAGAACATGGATTATTGTAAAGTTCTATCTTCTGCCTAGTGCTGCCCTGGGCTTTCAAGACTGACTTATACCATTTCCTTGGATCAAAGAGAAAAGGATAGTGAAAAGCTTTTCGCCTTTTCTCTTGCTAATTTCTTTTCAACTTCAGATTTAGAAAATCACTTGTTGTATGAGCCTGTAATGTCTTAACTGGTTATGATTTGTGATTTTTTTTATACTGCTCCAGGAAGACACAATATCTATAAATCACAACTGGTTCAATGGCTATAACCTTCAGTGGGTTGTAAGTGGATTGTCTATTCTGTTAAATCTTGACGTTTAAAAAATTAGTTTGATAATGTAGGTTTTGTTGTTCCATTCAGTGGAAATTACTTTTAAGAGATTATAAGGAAGCCAAAGGATATATTGAAGATGTTCGTGAAATCTGCGATGATTTTGAAGGACTCTGTCAGCGCAATCTTGCAGCCAATACAGGTACTAATTTCTGATGATCTATCATGTGTCTTAAAAAATGACTATAAGGTCTTATATACTCGACATCTCTTGCAGGCATGAATTTCCATGATTTCTTCATGTTCCTAACAAGATCTGCTTTTGCCAATTTGATTCATATATTCTATTATAAAATAAGCAAGGACGAGCCTGAGTCTTCATCTAGGAAACTGCACTTTCTCATTTTCAATGTGTTATCTATATGCCGTGTTGCTTTGGACATGAAGTGTGCAGAAGCATTTTCTTTTGAAAATTTGCAAGCTTTTACTTCAGAAAGCTCTGTGCTTTCAAATATCAACCTGATGCTGGATGAGTGCGCCTTCTCTGACCTTCATGAATCATTTGGCAAAACATGCAGAATGTGGGACGAGCCTCGGGAAGTAAATATAAAATTAAAGAATGTATCTGTATTATTGAAATGTTGCTCTCAGCTTAAACATTCTATTGCAAGTTTGTGCAATTCAGATGAAAAAATTGCTGCCGATTTCAAATATTTTGATCCTGAAGCTCTGGCCACAATTATTGAGGGTGTCATAGCAGACATGAATAACTTATATGGTGGATTGAGCACTAAAGAGCCCCTTGAATTACCGGGACATGAAATTCTTGCTGTGCTGTGACATGCGATTTGGGAAATGTGTTTGTATTTCATTTACACATTAATTTCCGGAGTTATGAGGCTCAAAAGGAGGTTCAACTACAGGTGGTAGTTAATGCCTAACAAAAGGAACTAGGATCTTCTATTGCATCCTGCGAGCTACCTCGGATTTACATGTTAACTGTTACCTGAAGGATAAAATTCCCTTGAAGAATTTGTGGTTTTGAACTTCTCATGGCATGATTTTTTTTAAACTGGTGAGACTTGTTTTCAGAAGACCCAGAGAAATTTGGGTACGGTTTATTTAAGAGATGTCCTTCACTTACATTGTTTCGAAGAAGTACCTTGAGATTTTGAGCTTGAACGGCAATGACGTCTATCTGAAACAATTGTTGAAGGAAGTTCCATCTTGTAGACAATAGTTGGTACTGTTAATATTACAAACATTTGGGGCTTTAAGATCTTTCTTGAACATCTACTAGCTTCATTGGTCAGATACTCAGATTTGTTTCTCTCTGATCAACCTGCAGTGATACTAAGAAATTACTAAATATTGGGTGTGGACTGTTGAACTGGCCAAGGTTGAGAAAATGTAAGTATAAATTTCTTTTACAATTTCATGACTAACGTAGCCAGATATTAATTTCATTCAACTCCTTTGAGTTGGACTAAATTGGAAAATTTATTTAGCTCTCTTTTGTTGTAATGTGATAAAGTAGGACGGCTTCACTAAGTGCAAAAGGTTATGTTTTCTATTGTAGTAGAAACAAAAGAAAATGGACGAGATAATTATGTTAATTATGACACATTGACCCTTGAATCTACAGTTTGTTTTTGATATCTGTATACATGCTCTTGCTGATATAGTTGTATATTATCAACCATTTTGTATTATATATGAAATTAAGAAATGACATATACTGAAATGGAGAAAAGAGAAAGAATGAATTAAAAGCATGCTCCCTAGGGGCATCTACTGTTTCTTCCAGGTCCCCCATAATATAAATAATTTCCCCAAACATTATTTGTTCCTCGTCTAATGTCATAACAATTTGGGTGATCTGCCAGGACTCGTAGATTGGTTGGTGGGATCAAGCTGTTGTCGCCATCAACAAGCTTTAAATTTCGGAAATAACAAGCTTTCCTGAAGCCTTCGTAGGAGAAATGACCGCTGCCCATTTGAGTAGATGTATGGAATCCTGAAGGCTGGATGTTGACAATCTCTCCCCCAAATTGCACCATGCTGGCATGCTTCTTCAGGTGTGTGAACAAGATTGATGGCCAATAACCTACGAGGTTACCGGATCCAAACTCAAGCCACCAATTCCCATGCTTTGGATCCTGAAAGTTTGAAGGCAGTAATGTGAAAAGTATTTACACATCATTAATTTAAAGTAGTTAAGTTAGTTAAGTTGTGAATCAGTTCTTCGTTGGGGATCACCCCTTCCGTGTTATGTATGTGGCTCATTGGGCCTATTTTTACTCGGCACCTACAGTATCCATCTGTTACCTTTTAAGACTTCTGGATACCAGTGAGGTCTGATTACTTTCAAGTTGTTTTCCCTCCTTCCTCTATAAATAATAAATTAAACTGATCTCATCAGTTCATCAAGTTTTTTCTCTCCCGATTCTTATGTTTTTCTTAAATAAGTGTTGACAGGCTGGCATAAGGCCAATCACAAAAAAATCAGATGCCGAGATTTTTGACAATATGTGGAGGCTATTATTGCACTGTGTACACAAGGAAGTTCTCAAATGAAACTCTGACATAGATGGAGAATTCACCATGAATTACCTATCCGCACGATGCTGTGGTGAACTCTCTATTCAACATTTGCAGACCCACAAGTACCGGGTCATGACCATGCGTCCATTTGGAAAGCAAAGATGGTCCTAACCTGGTGAATGTTTTCATACAGTAAAGGAAAATTTCGTTTCTGGTGAGTACCCCTCAAGAGGTTAGATGTCTAAGAGCCTTTTTTTGTTTAGGTGGTGAGTAGGATTTGCTTAAATCATTTTCCTTATTCTGTGCTAAAACATGGAACCATAAATTGTTTATTTCTGCGGATTTTGTCTATACCCTTCCATCTGTTTTGTACCACTGTGCATATCTGAAAAGGTCCTGAACTTGACTGTGGTTAAATGAAGAAGTGAAAGCAGAATACCATGTGTGGAGGCTAACATGGGAATGAACTGGTAAGAAGCTACACTGAAGAACACAAAATGGTAAGCCCCATTTGGTGAAGGGAAATGGAAGAGAATGTGAAAAAAGATCTTCATTGTTGTCATGTATTGGTGACCACTTGGTGTGAGGACCTCTTCTATTTAGCATCAATGACAGACAGTGCCTGCTCTCCTATTAAAGAACTTGTGGGACCAACCAACACTGTCCCTTTCTGATCAATAAATTGTGTTGTACTCAATCTTGATTTACTTAGACAATTACCAAGATTCATTGTTTCAATTTGAAGCAGCCCGGAGGCCAAAATATTACGTCTATAAAATGAATATATTTACCTTCCAGATCAAAAGAGTTATGTCAAATTGGCCACCATTGTAGGAAGAAATTGGTGAGATGGCGGCACCAACGGATATCCTATTGTTTGTTTGAACAAAGCCGGAGCATAGCAGATTGTAGCAGCCAGTTTCTTGGTAGGCATCACTCTTGTTGAAGACAGGTAAAAACCAGTGAATTAGGCATTAATGGATTTAAATGGCAGACTAAGAGCTATATGTAAACTATTAGCTGTTAGTTCTAAAATAATTTTGTACTTACCGTCCAGTAAGTAAAGAATCTAGGAGAATCATCTCCATACAGCTGAGGACTAACCTGGGGATTAAATTGAGGGGTAAAAAAAAGTTAAAGATCTTAATCAGCATAGAGCTACTGAGAGATCTCTCGCACCTGCCATCCAGCTTCGACAGTGTTGAGATCTTTGCTGAAAGAGCCAGCAATGACCCATATCTGTGACAAACTGAACTCAGATCGACTGGTGACCTTGGGCCGCCATACATTTACACTGGCTTTTGCGCCGTAGTATCTATCTCCGCTCACATATCCTACTGCATGCTGTGACCGCAACATTTTATAACCATCAGAAGCAATATCACATTGATGATCGTAAAAAAAATATGGATCTAAGCTAACTTGTTATCAAAGTTTTGCATCTTAGTCGTATTCCAGTTTGTTAAGTTTTGACTATGAAGTACAATGTGAAAAGGCTGATAAAAGATTAAAAGCTAGAAGGGAGCTCATAGACGGTTCGAGAGATGCAACAGGTTTATGTTGAAACACCATACTGGATGTTATTTTTTTGTGAACATCTCACCTCATGACTGCCACTGGAAGAATCACGTCTTGTTCTTCTCACTGGTTTCCTTCCAAATGTATTGATAGAGCTTGCTCTGAGTATATCGTCTTCTGTGGTCCTTCGTATCGGAACTGTTCCTTCTGGGCATGAATCACCGGAATCCATCCATAACTGAAAATTCTCTGGAAAGGAGCCTAATGTATTGAGTCCTTGTGGTCTCTCTGGTGGATCCTGATTCATAAGCAGATACAAACTACTGATTCTAGCAATACGATGCTAAAAAACCCGAAGTTTCTCAGATGCCAATGCAGGAATTAGTTCACCAACCAAAGGTTTCTGCCCTCTCAGCTCCGGATGATCGAATGCTGGTTGAAGATGAGATAGGACACAGTCTATGATATCACCATCAGGACTCTACGCGTAAAGAAAGTTCGTCTTCATAAATAAAAGCGACACAAATATCAATAGGTGGTGGTGAGTTGATTAACACACCTGCATTGTCTTTACTGAAGGCTTGTTTAGTATTTTGAGGTGGGCTCTAATCTTTTGCGGTTTGAGGAGCTCTTGATGTGGCCGGAAAGTGGTGTTTGCTTCCGGTTGAGAAACGACTGGACTACTTGAGGTGAAGAGGAGAAGAACAGCAATGACAAAGAAAGCCTTGTGTTGACTAGAAGCCATTTTGGGAAAATTCACAAATTGTGGTTCTTCTAGTAGATCAATCTCTGTCCTTGTTCATGAACGTCTCTGTCGTATGGTTGGCAGTTTGAGATCATATGACCCTTTTCAATGCTGCAGCTACTTGTGTTTCTTGTTCCAAAATCAACGATCCTGTGGACAGACTCCATCACTTTCATAGATCACCTTGCCGAACACCCAAACAAATCACCCATCTTGGGCTTTATCTCTTTATATCCTGCAGCCAGCTTCAGTCTACCTGCAAATAACTTGTGGTTGTTTCAAACAGATGACTTATGCTCCCACTGTAGGTGACTTTGTAGGACACAATCTCATTTATGACTTACAAAAATTTTGTACAGGGTGGCTCATGAAAGATGTAAGTTATTGGTGTCTTAATGAGAGCACAGTACCCAGACAGATACAACTGTTTATAGTTATTACTTTTTCTTCTCCTCTTTCAAACCTGGGGTTGTTTTTTCAGGTGGCATTGGTAGCTTAACTGAATGGATGCTAGTCTCTTCTTCCAATGCAACCAACAGAGGTATGCAATGACTTCACCTTTTCTTCCCATGTATTGGTCCATATGTGTCTGTGGTCTGTATTATTCTTTTCTTTGGTCCAAGAGAAGGGGAGTTAGGCTAAGCTTCTTTCCTTGGTCTCTCTTTCTCTCTTTCCTAAATGTTCTTCTTTATTGTGTCAGCTGCCTTGGCCCTTGTTGGTTTTCACGACAATCCAAGAAAGCTCTCATTCCTTGCTTTTTCTTGTTGTCTCTGTGCCAACAAGATAATTCGCCAAGCTAGTTTAATATCCTTGAACCTTCCATAATCTGATAATCTTTTGTTCAGTGGGATATGTAAGATACAGACAACAGAAGACGGCGATAGTTTATTTTGACTTAAAAAATAGACAATTGATAAACGTGTCTCTAAGAAGAGTGTTTTCAGTTAGAAGGAAAATAAAAGTGTACACTTCTGATAAAGAAGAAAAAAAGAAAAGGTCTGAAAAGCTAAGATTGTCATGAGTGGAGTAAGTAGTGGTTACATTATGTTGTTTTCTATGCAATGATTGAGATGAGGAAAAGCCATGCATGCTGTCTGGTGAACAACCCCACAAAAGCAAAAAATATATAGGTAGACACCTGAATTAGGTGGTGATGATGGTAACAAGCATGTCTGCTGAGAGATGATGGCTCTTGAATCCCGGGAGTGAGGATCAAATTTATGGCCTCCTAGCAAAATTTAAAGAGCAAGGATGCTAACTAGGTAGCTGTGCTAGTGGACCACCTATGGAGGGGTCTGTTTCTTTGAGAACCAAGTTTCTTAGCTTGTCTTACAATTTTGGGCTAGATGCCAATGCACAGAATTTCTCTCAAAATATAAGTTAAGATACAGTGAGTCTTAACCTCGTTATGCTTTTTGTTGAATCTTTTGTGTAAGTGAGAGAGAATTGTAAATTATGAATATAATTATATGATTACATTGTCGTAGTATAGTATCACGTTTAATTTACACAATGTTTATCCAATGTTCATCGAGCATGGATATTTCATATTACCGGTTTGAAGTTAGGGGGTGATTATTATCCAATGTTCATCAGACACGGATATTTCATATTTTTGGTTTGAAGTTAAGGGGTGATTGTTTAGAAAGAAGCTGAGGAAAATTTAAAACTCTAGTTCTAGTTAGAACTTGAGTTCTAGTGATTGGTATAAATATGTATTATATGATTTAGTGAAGAAAAAATGAACATGTATTTTATGATATAGTAGTCAAGGAAAATCTTTCAATTTTATGTCACTTGTAGAAAATGTCATTTTCATCTCTAATAACTTTTCGAAATCCTGAAACCGATGAAAGTTCAGATGTAGAATTCTTAAGGGTTTTTTTATAAACCAATTACCGGCAACTCATCTTCCACTTTCTAAATGTCTTCCTAGAAACCAATGGCACCCTAAGATGGGGCCTTCACTCTAATATCAAAATTTTCATTTTCATAGCCAGAAATCTTTCAAGTAGTAATCCTATCAAGTGTGGTTGTATGGGGTTCCCTCCACTTGGTAATGGGTCTCAGTCAATAACTATGTAAGGGAAAAAGCAAAAGAAATCGGGGAATTTTCTACCATGATCTATCTGTTTATTATCTTATGCCTTCGGCTTAAAGGTTCATCTTCGGCTTAAATTGAACTTCCCCCCAACCAATCTGAATATTAAAATTGAAAATATATCATTTTTAATCATATGAAAGACCAATGACCATTAAGACCAACAATTTTGACCGTCTCTGTTTGAGAATGTAATGGCCATATCTCCTGGCTTATTCAACTGTTGATCAGAAGAGGTAACAGTCGATCGTTTGACCACAGGTTCTGTAACTGTCGAAATATTAATCGAGCGTTCACTCTAAGAACCTAATTAGTCATTAAGATTCCATCTAAAATTTGGGAACCTCCTATGTTAGTGACCAAAAGAGAACTCTACTACTGACTTCTCAACGTTTCAAATTGTCTATTGATTGAACCAATATATTGTTTTTGCTACATCAAAATCTTAGAACATAATGCATGTACGATGAGTCGCGTACATGAATGGATAATAATCATGATAGTTTCATTTCTCATACGAATTAAGCACTTGACATGAATCACTGTGATGAAATAAACTTTTGTGAAGTTAAAAGACGATATGAATTTACAAGTAACCTAGAACAGTGAGCGTGTTAATAATTGAATTGGCCGAGTGCACATAACTTTCTGCAACAAAGAGAAATCCGCTTGGGCCCAACATACCATCATCCTTCAGGCCCAACAACAACAAATGTTGGGATGCCTCGCAAGAGTTAAAAGCACCAAAACATCACTTCACACCAGCATTCTAAATCTCAATGGACGCCCAAAAATTAATAGCTACAATATAAACATATCAGTGGTCGTATTGAGTTAGGTTATTACATGTATTATACATTATAGAATTATTAGAAATAGAATAGCTAGTTAGCTACATTAATAATCTAGAAGAAAAAAATCATTTATATCTTCACACCGCCAACATTCATACTCATGGTACTCGTAGCTCAGGAAGCTCTCTGTAGTATAAGCTAATAAGCATATACAGATCATCTCACCATCTGTTCATTACATCCTCTGTGTGCTGTTCCGCTCTACAATAGGTATGTCCAAGATCTCACACCACTTATGTCATCACAATCAACAAATGTACCACCTCCGCTATAATCCTAAAGCAGTCTGACAACATCAATTAATACAGATTAGTGATGAACCTTCCAAAGATCTCATTCTTGCTATGTGTTGTGGATTAGTACTGCATGTTAATTTAAAATATGATAGTACCATTTCACACTCACCATGTTAAGAAGACGTAGAGCAGCAGGGCGAGTGAACTTTCTGGCAAAAAGAAAACAAGGTGTTGCATTCTCTTTGCTGGTACACCATTCCCTCCTGTTCTCCGTCTCGAAATAAATATTATCTACTTTCTGCAAGTAGCCAGGCCTAAGGATTAACAAATGGGACTAAACAGAAGTAGTAACATCTTGAAAAACTTCTCTACCAAGCAAAGTACACTTGATGGCCATCATACCTTTATTTTCCTAATAAGCTGTGAAGTAGCATCTGAAAACTTGTATGTCACAGGATGCCATCCGCGCCTCTGACGGTCTTTAGAAGAAGAAAGGTCCCATGTGGAATGTGTCAGGCTCCTTGGGGTAATTTCCCATTCAAGTTCATTTTGCTGCGCTTATTGGTCAAGCGCCATTCAGGTTTGCATGTGTTAGATGAATAAACACGCATAGATAGAGGTACAGACCCCACTTAAAAGGAAAAGAGGATGATAAGGTGTTTCTGTTGGTACATATACTACTGCACTGTGTTACTAAATGCTAAACATAGATGTCATAGATATAAAAAAAAGGATTTACCGCCAGCAACGTTTGAACATAATGCTCATCGGGTATGCAATTGTGCTCCTTGGAGACATCTGCAGGCTGCAAAAAATGAAACAGTTCTGTAAATTAGCCCTTTGCACATCTTTCCAGACAGTTTATGCGTGATCCTAATTCTACTTTTAAATAAACTACTATTTTAAAATCTTTCACTAAACTATCTTTGGACAGTCAAACTTGTAAACAATCTAATGACCAACACCATTATTAATTTATTATTGTTTTTGGCATGTCATTCAATTGTTGTGAATTGTGATAAACATTCTCATTTACACTTCTACTAAGCAGTGATGATCCTTGAACATAGCACATATTTTTATCAATCTTAAACATAAAAAACATTAAAAAAACCATTGTGAAAAAATAAATAAGGAAATAGTTCTTACCAGTGGATGATCTCGCCAAAACTCTGGCAATGATCTTCTCTGCAAAATGAACGAAGTCATGCAATACATGGTGTAAGTCATAAAGTTTCATTATAATTTACTGTTACAATTATGAAATATGATCATCATAAGCAAGGTAAGAAAAAGAATCTACAGTGATAATGATAAAACAGTAAGGTTAGAACTTAGAAGCGACCAGAGGTCGGAACTGACCTGAGTTATTACTTCTTAGGAATTAATTAAATTAATAACATCATTGGCAAGTGGTGGTTAAGATTCTATCTAGGGTGGATGATTCATTCACTACTTCACTTACTCTGCAATGGCGCTGAAATACTGGGAAGACTGTGACATCGTTCACCACGACTTCGGCATGTTTTCTGATCAGAACAGCCCACTACAGAAAAGAAGACAATTAATGCTTGAATCTATGAGCTTGTCAGACCCATTTCTAAAGAACTAGTTCTACCCTTTTAAAATCTATGCACATTCAATTGAAATAACTGAAATTAAGCTTTTTTAAATTGACTACCTATTCTCAACCTCAAACACAATATGAATCTTAACTGAGAAACAGAATGAACAAAAATAACTTCTGATGGGGGAAGATATACCAATGGCTGTATTATAATACATTATTACCTGAGATCCCTTTCTCCAGTTATGAATGGGAATAGCTGGATGCATTTTCGGGTTATAGCGACCCTCTTTTGTATCAGCAAAGCTGCTACCAGCATTATATGACCAGATGGAGTTAGAACCTATTGACTACTGATGGTTAAAATTTCTTACTGCATGAATCCCAGTCCAACTATCTTCTTTTGTGATAAACAAGGGTGGGTTTTTATATCGGTTAAAGGAAAACGATAAGCATGAAGAATAGTACAACCTATGGAAGGGAAATACGGCAAATGAAAATACATATGCACAAGAAAGTCCAGTGCGCAGGAAAGGAAATTATAAGGCCAAAGAGAATATTTTGCATGTGAAGTGGTGTGCAGGTGATTCATAAGTGTCAAGCTCATGTACAAGAAAATTTTAATTTAATTCAGCAAAAATGACAAGTTTATTATATGCAAGAGGCAAACTTTACAATAAAGAAGTCCACCAGATTACTGCAAAGGAGTTAATACTGAAGTTTTTATCCAATAAGAGATATGGTAAAAGATTATTGTGACATGTAAAAATAAGCACATAAATTTACTATTTAATACATCTATCTAAGGTTTTCATTTAGAAATAATGATGTTGGACATAAGATGTCCTTAGACATGGTTAAAATGTCTGAACCACGAAGTAGCAAAATAAAACAATTAAACCAACTGGAAAGATGGATAAATTACTGGCTAATGTACCTGTCCACAAAACTATTTGGTGTTGACATTATGTAGTCATATATGTAGCTGAAGTTATATAAAGGTATGCAACTGCAAGAAAACAGAAAAGTAACATGTTATAAAACTAATTGACTAGAAAAACAAAGGGGGAACAGAATGAGACGTAGTAACGGTAAAGGAACAGCTTTAGGTCACATGCAAAAAAATTGATGCAGAAAGAAAGATTCTTGAAGACAAGGGAGCCTCAATATGTAAGCAATCATAAGAAATGCTACAAACTGTTTGGCACTTTTTTTCCTTTACAATGCTCATGCCAACGCGAAATCACTCGGCATTTCAAGGGAATCAATTTCCATACTTGGAAGAAATATGAAATATTTTTAAAATGTTTGTGCAGTACCTCTTCTCATTACTTTGAGTTATCAGTCATCATTAAAGAAGCTAAATAGCTAATAAAGTTTGCCCATTCCATATCCATGAACCATTACAATCCTTGTTCATATTATAAAATCACTGAACACTTCATCAGTATGTGCCTCTGCATGATATTGCTGATTTGTATTACCAAAAAAAAACAATTTAGGCAACAAACTACGAAAGCTTTTGGTTCATTTTTATTCTCCTATCGTACAATAAGTTACAACAAGGAAGGTGTTTGTAACTTATTAGATCTTCATAATTTGACGACTGCCGTCAACTGCAGAGCAAAAAGTATGTGACTAATGATATCGTATTAAATAATACAAGATCTAAAAAATAACAATGGCATACAAAAGACACCTTTGAGAACATGGTGGCGCAAAAGCAACATAACTAACAAGTAACTATCAAACCCTAAAAGATAATGTCCAGGAGTGATGCTTACCTGTCTGAGGCAAATGCAAACCGCTCGTTAGAAGGATCCTTAAGTGCAGTTTTTAGCAAAATACGCTCAGCTTGAATCATGCTTGATCCTCCCCAGTCGACCTGAAGGGTAAAAAGGTAAAAGACGTGGCAGTAATATAATAATAATTAAACTAAGACTGCAGTACTAGGAACGACCATAGATGTTAAACACAGTATGCAGTCTACATATCTAACAAAGATGTCAACCATCAAGTTATCAGAATACCAAAGGAAATTGCCGCCATTAAATTTCTAAAAGAATAGTTTTCTCAGAATGTTTCATCCTTACTGAAAGGTAAATTAAAAGGTTATAAGTTTATTCACCAATGCTACCTAAAACAACGATTACATGAAGTTCAAGAGAATATGATTAAATTCCACACATAACAAGCTTACACCACCAATTGCCATTTCCAGATACTTAATCACACAACAGTCAACACTTAATCCACAAAGCTCTTAGTTATCAGTGCGAACATTTAAAAGACCAGCAAAATACCTGGACACTATCGTTAACCTGGCGACCGTAAAAGAACGAAGATTGCGTGGTGCCTTTATTAAACACAAACCCGGGCCTCGAGTGAACGTAAACCGAAAACCTTCCCCCCTCTTCGTCACCCTGCAAAGGAACAACACACCAACGGACCAACCTGAACTCAACCTAACCGTAGAAAACACAAACAAAACCAATTTCTTTCCAAAAAAAAACTAATTCCCACCTTAAAGAACGCGTCCCAGATCATATCCAACGGCATCCTATTCCTCGCAATAAAAAGGAACGCGATCTTCGGCTTCCGAACCACCGGCGTAGTCGAAGCCACCGACGCCGAATCCAACCCCTTAACCCGACTGTACCTCAAATGCAGCACCAAAACGCTACTGAAGCAGAACACAATCAGAAACACATAAACGAACTTCGGCCTCCATTTGAAGCCGAAACTTCCGCTCCGCCTCTTCATCACCAAATCTACACCAAAAACCTCGATTTTTACACCGTTTTTTAAGAGGAAAAGCTGGGGAGGAGTGTGATTTACCCTAGATTCGGGGATATCCGGGTTTGGGGCGTCCCATTGCTTGTGGATGACTCCAGAATGTATAGATCACATCGCAGTGGTGGATCGGAGCAGGTGTTGTCGGGATATTTGAGGGAACGGGAAAGGGATGGAGGAAGGCGCCTTTTGCGGTGGGAAATGGACCTGGAGTTGGGTGGGAATTACGGATGTGCCACTTGATTGGGACCGCTCACGGGAAGGGAAGGGACACTTGGAAAGTGGTTGGTGGTGGCGTTGTGAATTTGGGGTGTGGGTGAGGGTGAAATGGTGAATTTGGGGTTTGGTTGGTCATGCTGTGGCAGTGGCGGGTTTGGATTTTTATTTCTTTTTCGCTTGTCACTATGTCTTTATAAGATACTGAGAAAATCTCGAAAGACGGACGAAAATTTAACTGATCGGATCCATTTTTTGGGTACAACTGAAAATAATAATCTAAATTAATGCTCAATTAATAAATGTGCCTTCACAGTGACTTAATTTGTTTTACGACTCTTATTCGTGCCTTCGATATCATCTATGCCAGGGATTGAAAATTAGAGCCATCCTCATTGTTTGTTGAGTTTCAACATTAGACCAGCCTTAACTACTGTTGGCCCGGGTGGTACTGTAGACTGCCCGGCCACGTAGGCCAAAAGGTCGGATTTCCACCCGCCCGGGTGGAAATTCGGGGTGGGTGGGGGTTGTTAATTTTTTTAAAATATTAAAATATGTTAATAATTATTCTAAATCGTTTTTTAATTATTATCTTTTATGAAAATTTATTTTTTTATTTTTTTAAAATTAATATTTGTTTTGTGTTTTGTCTAAAATTGATTCTCAAATGACATGTAGGGGAGAGAATGTAAGGCGCTTGAGTTGTTTCTGGGTGCAGTTAAGGAAAATTTTGAGGGATTGATTTGTGCTGACGTGACAGAGAGAAAAATTTATGTGGTTGAGAGAGAAAACAAGGAGCCCAGGAAGTGCTCGGACGCCGTTAACGATGGTCTTAGTGAAGGTAGTATGCACCAACCATATAGTAATTCACACTACTACAATCTCTAGAGTCCACATGCAATACCCTAATCTCTAATTAGTAGTCTAATGATGTTGAGGTGGTTGAGATGGTAGGGGTTGAGGTGGACGACTGAGATTGTTTGGAGAAGAGTATAAAAGGTTTAATTCTCTCTCTCTCACTTGCACGAATCTCTCTTCACTCTCTCTCTTACTCACTCATCTCTCTCCCTCTCAACTCCCTGGTGCGTGGTGGTGTGGTCGTCCTCGAGGAGAAGAGGTTCAGTGAAGTGTGCGAGTGATCGTGATCATCGGTTCCTCGGTAGGGTTTCATCGGAGATTAGCATTTTCGAGGGAACGCTCGCCGTGGTTCTTCAAATGTTTCTTCAAGCATTCAAGGTATGTCAAGCTTTGCTTTTATGCTCACCTAAGTTGTGTGAGTGTTGGAATAGTCGGCGGTAGGTCGAAAGACTCGTCAGACTTTCAGTTCAGCAGATTCCTGCTGCGTTCGGTCGACCGGTTGGTGATACAGTCGCCCGTTGTTAGTGTAATTTCGGAGAGTTTTGCCTTGTACTAGTCGAATGATGCCTCGTGAGGTCGACCGGTCAAGCATGTTATGCAGACTCTATGAGTTTTTGGTCGATCGTGAGCCTTTATCGTTTGACCGAATGCACAATTTTATGTCTGTTGGGGTGTAGATCACAAAATGGTCGACCACCCCGTGACATCGTTCGACCAACGACTTAAGATAACTTAAAGTTCGTTCAACCTATTGTTGTTTCGATCGACCGGTATAATTTGTTCCAAATCTGAATTTATTGCCTTTTTACGGTTGACCGTTGTTTCTTGTTTGTTCAATCGTTTGTGCTTTTAAGCGAGAAGTGGATTTTACTAGATGTTTTCAGTTGAATGGGTTTCCTTTGCCGTTCGACCGGTTGGTAGATTTTTCGGTTGGATCAGTCTTTTGTGTGGGATTTCGTTTGACCGTAGTTGTGGTTTTGTTTGACCGTTTCTACCCAGTTTTGCATCGGTTGCATGTGATGTTGTGGGTTTGAGTTTTTATTTTGATATGCATTGAGGGTAACGTGTCTCCGGCCTTTTTGGGACGACGGTACGGACATTCCGGACTGAGAGAGGATCGTAGTGGTGGCTCTGTGGAGCGGTGCCTTTGTGTGCACGTGTGATTGTAGGATTGGGGTGAGAGGACATTTGAGACCCGTGTGATTGTGGGGTTGGGGTGAGAGGACCCTTGATATCCGTGTTGGCCGATGATTTTCCGGTGGTGCATTGTGTGCACATGTAGTGTGGGGTTGAGGTGAGAGGACCTTTGAGACTTGGTTTGGTTTGTGTCAGTTGTGGTTGGGAGAGAGGTCCCGGGAACCTAGTTGGACGACTGTGATTTATTGCATTTCATATCATGTCATGTATTTGTTTAAGTTATGCATTTAGGAGTTTGACATACGAGATTTCCTTATGGGAAACTCAGACATAGTCTTTTATTTGCATTTTAGGTCGTGAGCATCGATAGAAGGTGGTGACTGAGTCTGAGCGCACCTAGACCGGATCCTGTTTTTTGTGCTTTTAAGGTTGATATGATTATACTTGTATATGTTGTAATTCTTTTGTTGATGTAATCATACTTTGGCTCCCATATCATACAGTGTACTACCGGATATATATATATGTGTGTGTGTTTTTCATAACGTCCCTGATGCTTGATATCTATATTTCAAAGTTTTAATTTTTCTGCTATTTCGGGGTGTTACGCTACAATCTTAAGATTTCTTAACTCTGTAATCTTTTGTGGTCAGAAGACATTTTGTTCCTGTAAACTCGCCAATTTAGTTATCCTCTCATTACGTGGAGTATTTAGTTATTATAAAAATCATCAATTTAATACCGAAATGCTCATGGGTCACGGTTATATAGTTGACGTGGTCTTATTAATTGTTACCCATATTATTCATCAATTCACTTGTGCTTGCGGATGCTAGAGTGGCATATTAGTCTATCTCTTGGTATCGTCAGTTTTAACAATTGTGATATTCGAAATATAATAACGGGGTGTAAGACCATCACTAACCATGACCTGGACGACCCGATGATCAGCTCTCTCTCTCTTCAAAATCAGTTTTCTCTCTCTTCCACATCAGCTTTCTTTTTCCTCAACCCACATTATTCTCTTTCCTACACTATTCACCTCTTAACCACAACCCAACACAACCCACAACAACCTATCTCTCTCATCCACATCATTTCGGGGTCCATCTTGGTAAAACTTTAAAAAAAATTAAAAAATTTTCTAAAAAATCTAAACAATTATAAAACGTATTTTCAAAAAAAAAACTTAAAAAACTAAATCAAAAAATTCTAAAAATCAAAAAAACAAAAATAAAAAACAAAAAACAAAATTTAATAATTTTTTATTCGACGACCCGGAATTCCGGGTCGTCGACCCGAGCGTTTCAACGCCCGGGTTGGTGACCTGGTCGAAGATGACCAGGTCTTCTCCCCCGTTAAGGGGGAGATGACCTGGTCATCCCAGGTCGTGAGGTCTTCAGACCTGAGATGACCTGCCGATAAGGAATGCTCTAAGTGTAAGACCCAAACTTAGGGAGTTATAGAATGACAGGTGAGAGTGAGACTCGTTCAGAACATGTTCAAGCATATGGAAGAAGCACAAGATCCTATACTACTGAATACAACACATATAGATCCTCCAATCCCACATGTAATACCCAACAAAACGAATCTTTTGCTAAAAATTAAGAAAAACGATTTCTAATGGAAAACCAAAAGTCTCAAGGAAATTATTATTCGTTTGGTGCCAAGTGACAACAAAAGAATTACACGATGATATCATGATTGGTCGCTGAGACAGCAACGATCCAACATCCGACACCAAACGCTCGTGTTCAGATTAGATTCTTTGCCATGACGTAAAGTCAACATCACATTCGTCCTATTATAAGATAGTTATAATTGATGTTAGCAGCCTTCCTTGATACACCGATGACGAGCATTTTTTTAACAACTTGGTATGTTTTTAATCTTGGAATAATCAGCTAATTTGGTAGGTTTCAAGCTATACACTTTAGAAGTTCTTTATTAGTTTCTCAATGTCTTCGAGATTTGTTTGAGCCAACTCCAAAACCTTAAAATTGCATTTGCTTGAAACTTCATACTAGCTTCTCGTCGCGCCTTCTCTTGGGCCGATGTCTCGTCTTCGACAACTTTCATGCCAAGCGAAACAAAAAGAAATCAACTGAGGGTCTAGTTTTGCAACACAATCCTGTGTAGCAAGCAGGTTATGAATCATGTTACCATTCTTGTGTTGTTCATCCTTCTGCCGGTTTTGTTGTTTCTTGCAGTACTTCGCTGCCATGAACACATCAGAAGGCCTTTCCCATCCTCCTCCAAATACGCCGTACGGCTCTTTCGGTTGCGGTCGGATGAGGAATTCAAGATGCGGTAGATCTTCGGTGTCCACCCAGTGAATGCAATTCACAGGACACGATTCAACAGACACATGATTGGCTGATTGCCAGTCATTTCTAATGTCTCAAAAATACAAATCACATTACTGTCCCATTCGAACATTATCGCGTAATAAAAGTATGTTGACTCATCAAGACATGTATAATTGTGTATGGAAAGGGAAAATATTTAACCATATAATTTGCAAGTACCTCAATTTTCTGCAAATCATCGCCATATTGGACCTTCACTCGCGCACAACCAAGAGCTTCATCCATTTCAAAAGTCTTTCCTGCATGATACACGCATTCTCTGCATCCTGCGGAAATCATACTTCACTATAACATCTCGGGACAATATGGTAGGACTTTAGTTTTCTATACTAGCAGAGATGATGGATAGTTTACACTACCTATGCATTTGTTTTCATCAACAAAGAGAGCTTGGGGCCTTGAAGGACCTTTCCATGAGCTGTAACTCGACCTTTTCCCCTCACTTCTTTTGGTATGACCACTTCTTATATCTACCACTAATGCTTGGTAAGCTTCATTCAGCAATATGGTATGTTCATGACCCTGGAAGCAACAATTTCATGTTCTAATTCTAGGGTAAAACCAGAAATTTTAAATGAAAAGATCGGACACGAAGAAGCAAACCTTGTTCCCTGAAACATCTGGATGATGCTTCTTCTGCAACTTCTCGTAAGTGTAACATCCCCGAACAACGGAAAATTTAAACTTTTAAAATCAAGGGAAACACGTAGATAAAACCATCAAGAGTGGGGACATTACTGAAAGAAATACTCAAATACATAAAGTGCATCATATTACATAAGAGTTTGTCAAAGAGTGATTACATCAGAATACAAAACACATAAAACATGTAATCACGACAACCTAAATAGGTAGACGACAGGATCCAGTCCCAAAGTGCAATCTCCCTCGGTCACCACCCGCCGGAACCTAACGCGGTCCTGAAAAAGATGCAACAACAATGCCTGAGTTTCCATAAGGAAACCCCGTATGACAAGCTCACATATATGCCCTAACAAACTAGTATAGCATGACATGGAATACAAAACAGTAAACATTCCCACAAGGGCAAAACCGGTCATCCGTCCTGCAATCGTTCCCGCTGCCACACAGGCCCCGCAGTCTACAATCGCCACCGCTGCCACACATGCCCCACGGTCCGCAACATCGCCGTCGCCACACAGGCCGCACGGTCCAACAACCACCGGTACCACACAGGTCACACGGTCAAACATCATCGCCGCCACACAGATTGTAACGTCCCGTCCCCGAACCCGCATCGAGCCCGGGTCCCGGTCCGTCACTCATGTGCCCACTGACCCACAACACCCACCTATTGCCACAAAACTTAAGTTGGTAAGTGTTATGGTAGTGGGCTCATGTCTTTATATCTCACACCAACATTCTCATGTTAAGCAATGTGAGACTAAACTTGAGGGTTTTACAACCTACCCCACTTGAACACCTGACGTCCTCGTCAGGGTCAAGCCACTCAGCCACTAGGCGTTGTGGGATTCTAGAGGTGACTCCCACCCTTTTAGGTGTAGCACTTAGTTCCCACAATTCCGGTTGGTTCAGACTCTGATACCATCTGTAACGTCTCGTCCCCGAACCCGCATCGAGCCCGGGTCCCAGTCCGTCACTCATGTGCCCACTGACCCACAACACCCACCTATTGCCACAAAACTTAAGTTGGTAAGTGTTATGGTAGTGGACTCGTGTCTTTATATCCCACCCCAACATTCTCATGTTAAGCAATGTGAGACTAAACTTGGGGGTTTTACACAGGCCGCACGGTCCAACATCGGGTCCCCGTAGAGACCTATCGTAGGCACATACGGTCTAACGGATAGTACGCAACACATCCCCACACACGACTACACAAGCCAAGGGATCGGTGAGGAGGCGTTCACACTTTCGCGCAGGTAGAATCAGATCTGAAAACATCGTGGTCCACCACCACACCAACGGAGCCGTCGCTCAGGTCGGTCCATCAACTGGCGCCACACAGACCGCACGGGATCTCACTCGATAGGTGCCCAGTCGAGCTACCTGTCGGAACACATCATCGGCAGTCCATCGCCGCAACCACACAGGCTACGCGCGATCCTCCCTGCCGCCACACAAGCCGCACAGGGGCCCTACCGCCGCCACACAGGCCGCACGACACGTGCAATCACTGCCATCAAGGCCAGTCTAACATATCCGCCACACAAGGGGCCAGACAATCGACAGATCCGAACCAAAGTCCGCAGGGTCATCGAGCTCCACGTGCTGACACCAACTCCGCCGCTATAAAAGCAGGGCAGCGGCCTCCGTAGCCCCTCAGGTCGGTAGTCACTTCACCCAACGACAGTTGCGTGCCCGCTGAAGCAATGGGATCCGCAATCCCTCAGGCTGCTACTCTAACGTGAGTCAAACGATCCACCAGATTTGTCACGATCCATACATGGAGGTGACGCGTTCCGGACACCCACACTCTTCCACACGGCGGTCCCTCGGAAGGCACGCGTAACGCGCCCACCGTCACCTCCCGGCTCACGCACAAGGCGAGGACACAAGTTTCCGTAGATAGAGTTGACATCTTAAGCGGAACAAGGAATTCTGTCCTGGGCCCAAACGGTCGACCGGAAAAGGTGATTCGGTCGACCGCTTCCAGAAAGGAATCGGTCGACCGTACGCCTAACACGGTCTACCGCTGCGCTCAAAGAACAATCCCCAATGGTCTACCGAAGGTCTAAAACCGGTCGACCGAACGAGGTCAAAATCCGGAGTCTGGTCAACATCAAAATCCAATCTATCGGTCGACCGACTCAGGGGTCTCGGTCGACCGAAAACTTACAGGGTCAACCTAGTATTTTCTACGTCATCAACGGTCGACCGCAACCACACCAAGGGTCTGGTACACTTAAGTTCCGGTCGACCGAAACACGCCAGGCAGACTAAATACACTACGTTCGGTCGACCGTCCAAGGGACCCGGTCGACCGACAGACGTCTTCAACCTCTCGCCAGTCGAGGTTTTGACGCTGAAACTCGTCGCCGGCAAGGTCTCCGACCTCCTGCGACCTACCCCATCACCCCAACGTGGGTGATCACTAAGGCCTCTAATGCAAGAACTTGACATACCTTCACTTGAAGAACGACAACGACGACGCCGGAGATCACACGACCACGCCTCCGGACAGCAACTTCACTCACGTCCTCCTCGCACCGCACCACGCCCAGCACTTCTTGCCTCACGCGCACCTTCTCCACCAACTCACGAGCCACCAAGGAAGAGAAAGGAATGGGTGGAGAGGAGGAAGGTTTGAAGAAGAAGAAGAAAATCAAGAAGAGGAGAAGGAACGTTGGTTTCCTCTTAACCAAGCCAAGCCATCACCTCACCCCTACACTCCAGCCCACTGTTCACGTCACCCCCACATCACCAACCGCACCCTCCTATTCCCTCCTCAACTTCCCATGCAAACAACATCATTAGTCCACCTAATCACCATTAATTCATGAACCAAGATTAGGGTCTTAACAGTAAGCATCTTTGATCTCCTTGTATGTAGAATCAACAGAAACACCAATTAGTTCATAGTAATCCTTGTAAGGCCTTGCTCCTGCTTCCTTATCTCCGTTGTAGCATCAGACTCTCACTAGAAGTGTAAAGCAAAAAAAATAAAATAAGAGGCAATCTCCAAACGTGGCTCAGAAAAGCACGATATACACACTTATATATGTTGAAATTTGATAAAATAGGTAATGTTTTGTATTATTTCTGTTATCAAATTGTGTTACAAATGCATGATTATATATGGGGTTTTACAAAGAGACGTTGGGGAGATTTTATTTGTTGCCTATTGCGAAAATATGCATGGAAGGATTGTAATCTAGATTTGGTTTCCTTTTCATGAATGTAGTCGTTGTAATGTTTCCTTAGGCTGTGATGACCGTTGAGTGTCTGAGCCACCATATATTTCAACACTCCCCCTCAAGTTGAGTCCGGAAGAGATTGAAGGACCCCAACCTGTGAAGAATATTATGGAATTGTTTCTGGTCGAGTGGCTTGGTGAAGATATCAGCAAGTTGGTCTTTGCTTTGGACATAAGGAACATCAATTTCTTTAGCTTGAAGTTTTTCTCTAATGAAATGACAGTCTACTTCTATATGTTTGGTCCGTTCGTGAAAGACGGGGTTGGAGGCGATGTGTCGAGCAACATGATTGTCACAGTGCATTAGCATGGGCTCTGTGTAAGGAACTTTCATTTCGTTGAGGAGTTGTTTGAGCCAGATTAGCTCACTAGTAGTGGATGCCATGGCTCGATATTCAACTTTGACACTCGATCTCGCAACAACGTTTTTTTTTGCTCTCCATGTGACCAGGTTTCCACCCACAAAGGTACAGAACCCTGCTGTGGACTTTCTATCGAAGTTGTCGGCCCAATCTGCATCAAAGTAACCAACAATTGAGTTAGAGTTGTTTTTTTCATCCATATTCATTGACTTGGTGTTTTCTTTAAATACCTAAGGATCATATCTATGATGTCAAGGTGATGAGTGTGGGGAGCATGCATGAACTGACTTATTATGCTAACGGCGTACGTTATGTCAGGTCTGGTAACAGTGAGGTAGATGAGCTTTCCTACTAATCGTTGGTATTGCCCAATGTCATGGAGAGGTTCCCCATCGGTGGGTCCAACCTTTTGATTGGTCTCAATGGGAGTGTGGGCAGGTTTGGACCCTAATTTACCAGTTTCTTTAAGGAGATTTAGAACATACTTTCTTTGGGATAAGAATAAGTCTTTCTTAGAGTGGGCAATTTCAATGCCTAAAAAATATTTCAAGATTCCTAGATCTTTAATGTCAAACCTGGTTTTTAGGTAAGATTTTACATCGTTAATCTCAACATTGTTATTTCCAGTGATTATGATGTCATCTACATAAATTAAGACAATAGTGATAAATGTGTTAGAATGCTTGATAAACATGGATGCATCAGCGGAACATTTGGTAAAATTGAAATGAAGAAGAGAGTGACTGAGTTTTGCATACCATGCTCTGGGAGATTGTTTCAATCCGTAAATTGATTTATGGAGTTTGCATACCTGATTTTGAAGGTTGTTGTACCCTGGAGGGGGAGTCATGTAGACTTCCTCTTCCAGAGAACCTTGGAGGAAAGCATTTCGTACATCCATTTGATAGAGATCTCATCCATAATTCACAGCAATGGAGAGAAGGACTCTTACGGTGTTCATTTTAGCTACAGGGGAAAACATTTCTAAGTAATCAAGCTCATAGGTTTGAGTATAGCCTTTAGTAACAAGTCTAGCCTTATATCGGTCAATGGAGCCGTTACTATTGTACTTAATTTTGTATATCAATTTACATCCTACAAGTTTGATTCCAGGTTTCGAGGGGACCATAGTCCATGTTTGGGTTTTTTCTAATGCTTCTAGTTCGTTTTTTATTGCTTTTACCCAATTTGGGTCTCTAAGGGCTTCATGGTAAGAGGTAGGTTCATTGTTTTTATCTATTATATTCAGAAAAGAACAATAAGAGGGTGTTACGTTACAGTAGGAGATGTAATCCTAGATAGGGTAAGTGGTGTTGTAGGTGATGAAATCTTCCAGGTGAGCTGGAGTCCGAGTGGTTCGTGTAGATCTTCTAGTGGGAGCCCTATCATGATTGTCATTTTGCATATGTTCGGTACCTGTAACCTGTTCGTCTCCCTCGTCTTGAGGAAGAAGATTTTCCTCAAGAGAAGGAGAAAAATCAAACATGTCACTAGTAGGGAGAGGAGGTGTCTCACATGGGGGGGGGGGGGGGGGGGGTTAGAGTTACAGGATTTAAAGTATGTTTCATTCTCGAAAAAGGAGACGCCACGAGAAATGTAAAGTTTGCACGTTACCGGGTCATAGCATTTGTACCCTTTCTTGTGAAAGGAGTACCAAAAAAACAGTTTTGACACAGAGAGAATCCAATTTATCACTTCGTTTTTTGTGAACGTAGCAAGTGCAACCAAAAATTTTAAGATGATCAATGCTCATGCGTCTATTATTAAGAATTTCTAGAGGTTGTTTATTTTGAATAACATGACTAGGGAGACGATTAATCAAATAAACCGCAGTTAAAATAGCTTCAGTCCAGTAAATCTTGGGTACTTGGTTTTGAAATAGCAAGGCTTGAGTAACATTCAAAAGATGGCGGTTTTTTCTTTCAGAAATACCATTTTGTTCGGGTGTGTTAATGCAGGTAGTTTGATGCAAGATGCCTTTGTTTTTCAAAAAAGATTGAAATGTGTTACTGGTGTATTCATATCCATTATCAGATCGAAGAATTTTAATCCTAGCATCATACATATTTTCTACGAAAACAACATAATCACAAAAAACAGAAGAAAAAAACATCAGATTTAGATTTTAGCAAGTATAACCAAGTGGTGAGAGAGAAAATCATCGATAAAAGTAACAAAATACTTAAAACCATTATAAGATTCGACTGGGGCAGATCCCCATATGTCAGAATGTACCAGTTCCAGAGGCTTCTTTGTCCGAGTTGTTGACAAATTGAAGGGCAACCTGATATGTTTAGCTAGGCGACATGTTTCACAACATAGATCTGTTGGATCGTGTGGGTCGGGTTAATCTAATCACTTTTACGCTAATCCCTAACTAATCAAACAATAAACGCAGCGGAAACAATTTAAAGACTAGTAGGGAAAAGGAACAAGCAAACCACAAATTGACTCGGCGTTTTTATAGAGGTTCGGCACCCCACCCGGGTCCTAGTCCTCTCTTGCAAGCTCCGCTCGACTCCGCGAGCTCCGCCTACGACTTCACTATCCGCTCCCCGTTCCGTGCCGGGAGACAACGCCTTACAACCGTCAAACTCGCGAACAACCCTCGTCGAGCTTGGAATCCTCTTCTCACATCAGAGAATGATCACTTCGGGCTCTCACCGAAGTCTATACTCATGTCTTGGGCTTTCACCAAGACCCTTGCTCTCTTGACAACAAATGTAACTTGAGTGGGACTCACTCTCTAATTGAGCACACTTGAGTAGGATTTGGATATGATCACTAAGTGTGGATTTAGGCTTATGGAGTGAGATTTGGAGCTTTGAGGATTGAGAGCTTCTCTCTAATGAATTGGACAATTGGAAGTATGAGAGTTGTTTGTAAAACTAAGTTTGATTCTCTATTTATAAGCTCCTAAAGATTTCTAGCCGTTTGGACAAGATTTGATTGGGTTTTGTGCAAAGCACACAAAGCAGAAAATCGGGCTGCAAATCTGTCCAGAAACGGTCGACCGAAAGGTGCAACGGTCGACCGAACTCTTAGGTTCGTTAATGACGCGGTCGACCGAAATATGGAATGGTCGACCGAACTCTTAAGTTTGTTAATGAAACGGTCGACCGAACTGGGTTACCGGTCGACCGAACTTAAAGTTCGGTAGAAGGAAACTTTGATCGGTTGAACTAAATAGTATCGACCGATAGCAGGGAGTTTTTGACTGGATCAACCGGTCGACCGGAAAGGGCAAATAGTTCGACCGGCTCTAAAGTATATGGGGGGTGTATTTTGTTTTATACGAATACGACCATTGAAGGAATACGACAAAGGTAACGATCATAAAAAATCTGGGATCGGTCGACCGAAAAGGTAAAACCGGTTGACCGGTGTAGTTCGGTAAAATCACTGTGGACAGTCTGTTATAAACCGGTCGAACTGAGAACTGGTTCGGTCGACCGGTTCACACATGAATTCTGGGTTTAGGTTTTAAGTGATTTCCGACTAAGGTTTGGGTGATCTAATGAAGTCCAAATAAGGTGAAATTTTGTGTGTGACTTCTCTAAGGAACCTAGTGTGTATGTGATATGTTTTTATCTCTTGTATGCTCAATTTACACATGTTCCTAAGACTCAAAATAAAATCAAGATTACAAGTCTTCATATAGCTTTATTACAAATCTTGACTTGATTTCCTTCCTTCCATGAGTCTTGATCACCTGTAGTGGTTAGCACATGCAATGCAATATGTGTGCTACTCTACATTACTTATGATTAAGATTAGGTTGATTAAATCATCAAAACAAGGATTAAGACCAAAAGCCAGCAAGATCAATATTTAAATTTAAACTATGCAGTAATTGTTTCAAAACGGGAGATGATGGGTGCCCCATGCGATTATGCCAAATATTTGGCATTGAAGAAAGCACATTATTAGCAACTAAACAAATATTTGAGTCTAAAACATATAATCCATTAACAAGCGAGCCTCTGCCAATCATCTTCCTTGACGTTCGGTCCTGAAATAGAACATCAAAAGGTGTAAAAATCACATTACAATTTAAATTCTTAGTGATCCGTGATACAGATAGAAGATTTGCTGTGAATTTTGGGATATATAAAACATTTTCAGTGATTTGGTTTAGCAATCGTGATTCTCCTATTCCATTAATTCTAACTTGACTTCCATTTGCAACAGTGACAAACTTATTCATATTTGGATCGTAACAAATATTACTTAATAGATTTTTATTACCAGTCATGTGGTCAGTAGCTCCGGTGTCGATAATCATGAATTCATGAAATTAGCAAGGTTTGCAATATTAAGAGGGCTAATACCTGATCTATTACCTGAGTGATTCTGATTTTGTCCCGAGATCTGAAGAAGGCTGTTGAGATGGGCTAAAACATGGTTGAGCTCTTGTTGGACCGACCCAGGCCCCTGTGATCCACGATTATGCATATTATGAACTGGGGTACGCGCCTCTGCACACGCGCGTGTACTCGGGTCCGGAGCTCTGCGCTTGCTGCTATTGTCTCGGAGGTTGGTATGTGGGTGATCCACGTAAGAATCAGAGATAAAACCCCGACTCCCTGGGTTCGACCCGATCTGCCCCCATTTTTGGTATTCTCCTCCAAAGTTAGGGTTAGGGTTTTGGTTTGGTTTCCGGCCGCCGCTTGGTCCTCTGCTATCGCCCCCTTTTCCGCCGCGTCCATCCTTGGGTGGCCGGAGGTGTGGGTACAGGAACCAACAGTTGTCGCGGTTGTGGCCTTGCTTCTTGCAGTTGTCGCAGTGCTCATCTCTCCTTCTCCTGAACTGCCCTCTGTTTTTCGCATTTTGGTTTTGATGGTTTGTAGCGGCAAATGCTTGGTTTTCTTTTTCTGTGTTTTGTTGCATGCCTTGCCTTCGGGTTTCTTCTCTTTGTGTCATTGCTATGATCTGAGTAAAGGGCGGAAGCTCTGATGAGGGCAGAATCTGCGACCTTAGAGTCTCGTAGCTAGGGTCGAGTCCCACGAGGAAGTGGTAGATTCGACCTTGCTCGACTCTGTCCTGGATGACCTTAGGGTCAGTGGTTGGTGGCTCGTAGATTCCGAGCTCGTCCCACCGACCTTTGAGCGCGCCGAGGTATTCGGTGATGGATTTTTGCCCTTGTCTCGTTTGTGCGAGTTCTTGTTTTATTTTGAAGACGTGGGCAAAATTTTGTTGCTTTCCATACAGATTATGGGTTTCATCCTACAACTTTGCTGAGTTTGAGTAAAGGAAGAGATCGGTGATCGGTGGATGCATGGAGTTTAATATCCATGTCATCACCAAATGATTCGTCATTTGCCATTCTGCCACCTTGGTGCTGTCGGTTGGTTTGGTTGTATCTCCGGTGATATGGCCCAGTTTGCCCTTTCCACTGAGGGACAGGGTGACGGATCGCGCCCATGATAGATAGTTTGTGTCGTTGAGGGATTGGGTGGTCAGTCTTTGCGGTGTTGTTGCTTCTGAGGCCATTAGAGGGGTGGATGTCGTCTTTTGACGTCAACCCCCTCGTGAGATTTAGGATGGTTTGGTTTGATTTGTGGATGGGAGTCGATGAAGATGTTTTGGGTGGTGATTTCTGAGGCGAGGATCGTCGTTGATGGACGCGCTCGTTTCTGAGACGTTTCAGAGAGCCTCTGATACCATGATAAAATAGATAATGTTTTGTATTATTTCTGTTATCAAATTGTGTTACAAATGCATGATTATATATGGGGTTTTACAAAGAGACGTTGGGGAGATTTGATTTGTTACCTATTGCGAAAATATGCATGGAAGGATTGTAATCTAGATTGGGTTTCTTTTTCATGAATGTAGCCGTTGTAATGTTTCCTTAGGTTGTGATGACCGTTGAGTGTCTGAGCCACCATATATTTCAACAAAAATCGACAGTACTCACTGCTTGCGTCTCGATTTTCTTCCGTATGATTCACTCCAAACATGTTGATGATTTCCTCCGGGCAAATTGGAAATCAGAGAGAGTTATTACATAGGGCAAATTGGAAATCAGAGAGAGTTATTACATAGGGCAAATTGGAAATCAGAGAGAGTTATTACATACATAGTAATTGTTGAAAAACAACCAACAACAAACACACAAAGAAGTCAAGACAAAATTTTAACGAGGCCGCAAGGAAGCCTACGTCCTAATTAACATCAACTCCCCCTCTCTTCTTTTTTTCATGGGGTTCTCTGTTAGCATTTTTGTGTTACACTTAATACAATACTAAGAGCACATGAACTTCACATAATTTACACTAATACCATTGCACCAATTCCTTACTAGTATTTTCAACACCCCCTTCAAGTTGGAGTAAAGACATAGTCGGACGTCAACTTGTTCGAATTCTGAAAGACTCCTTTTGCCAAAGCCTTTGTTTTAAATATCTGTAAACTGATATTTGTTCCCGACAAAATGTGTTTCAATAGTCTTGTTTTGAAGTTTCTCTCTCACGAACGAAACGACAATCTACCTCAACATGCTTGGTCCTTTCATGAAATACAGGATTTGTGGCTTAAAAATCACAAAATATAGAAGGCCCGACAGAAACATGCTTATATGGTCTACATGAATGAATAAATATCTGCACCTTTGATGCTGACCAATACAAAGGGGATTTTGTGTTGGATAATGATAGTTTATTGTAGGATTTACATGTCCAACCATATGTGATCATATCCATATATTCTACCACAACTGAATCTAAAAGAACAGAGAAATATCACAAGTACCTGTCATGCCATCATTGACAAGAAGCCAGTATTTTTTTATGTTGATACATACATTCTTGACCAAAGAGGGACATAGCAAAAAAATACAATGATTCTACATTTCTTCGTATAGGAATTATAAAGACAAACAGAATGATGAATGTATGGGAAGGGCCAAAACAAAGTAGACCCTTTCTCTCTATCTACTATCTTAAGTTCTTAAGATTTCAGGTTTTACCATCCTACAAGCATAAGAAGGTTCAACAATGTATCACTTACAATATATGCCAAAAATGATATAAAAAGATCACATCTGGGGTCTTGTTTGTACAACTGTGATTTTTCCATCCTTGACCACCCCTTCAATATCTTGCGCCGATCCATACAGCTCCTCAACCGCATTCCCCACCTCAGCTATTTTAGAGAGCATCGACTTCCGAAAATTAACGTCGACTACCAACGGGTCTGAGGAATAATCAAGAATCACTTCATCCTCTTTATCCATGGGAACACTGCAACCAACATAGAAAGCCTAATTAAAACCAGTTTTAAACGTTTTTTTTTATTACTCTCAAGCCCAAATTCTGTAAATGGAATACTGAAGTCATAAGTGTAGGTCAGAGCAAAAAAAATGTTATCAATTAAATGATTGATTATATGTACTTTGTTGCAAAAAAGTTGTTCACTTGCCTGTCATAAAGTCCTGCACCTGCATATCCTTCCAAATCCTCACCATTGGAATCCGACCTGAAGATGATCGATTGTCTAATGAATAGCCCAATAGGTTTGCTAGGATATCCAAGTACCTGTCAAATATAAGCACGCACATTTCTAACTAATTAGCTATTTTCTAGTAAGCAAATATTGACATGCTGTTGGAAGTGGCAATATCCACAATAACAGCAAGAGGAATCCAAAAAACTTGTTCAAATTACTCACAATAGGGGATGTGAGATCGTTCTTCTTGCAGACGAAACTCAAAGCACGACCAGGATACGCTCCGACAAGCGTTTCACCAAGCCCTCTAACAACCTATTGGAGAAAGGGTGACTTGATTTTAGCACAAACATAGACCGAATACAAAGTTCTCGAGGCGCAGCTTTATGCATTCAATCGTGCTATACCTCTGCGTAGATCTCAGATGAGTCTCCTGTTGAGGGGTTCGTGGTATGAATAACAAATGCATAATCTGCACTAACGATTTCTTGCACCAGGACAGCCATACTTAGGTAGTTATGATCCAACTTCACTTTGCGTGTGCTGAAAAACGCTCTATCGTTCCATTTCGATGCCCACACCTAATATTACAAGCAGATTGTGAAGATATAATATTTTGGAAAGACCAAAATAATTCACATGTAACTACTTACCTTCTTTATTGCCAACCATGCTTGCTGCCATCGATCGTCGCCTTCATCACCTGGCCAAGGCATTCCTGATTCTTGCATTTTCTCCTTCAGCTCAACAACCTGAATTAACACCGGCCCAGTAAATAAAAACGACTTTGTTAGAGAGAATAGTGAGATTTTTCTACCCAAATATAATAACTTCCATGAAGAACATTTCTACCAGCTGAGATGGTGCGGCTAGTTGCAGAACTGTTCTACGAATTTCAGCGAGTACTTCATGTTCTCCATCATCTAATTTTGCTTTTAGTAATTCCAATGCATTTGCTACTGCCTGAAAATATATGTGAATTTACATTTAATTCTCACACTTGCCCCATAAATTTGCGATTTCTGTAAAAAACGCACTTCATTAATGTCCAAAGATATGTCTCGACAGTCATCCAATTACATTACATATTTGTTCAATTAAGCGTGGGCTAATCTTTGTAAAAATTAATCATCATTTGGGAAATAATTGTATATACTAAAAACATTGTCTTTGCATTTCTTTTATATACACTACTTTAAATATTGTTGAGGAACAACATTTGAGTGGCTTTAAAGGGAAACCTGATTTGATTCGTTCGACAGAACGTTTTCAAAAACTCCAAATGGTAGAGCAACTGAAGTTGGAACTCCAATCCATGAAGGCAGTTTTCCTTTGAGACGAGCAATGTTGCGGGATTTGGCTCCAACCTGAGAAAATCAGACCATGAACTTGTCACGTAAAGGTTGATAGAATGGCAGAATACAGAAACCTTAAGGCAGGTACATTGAAATTCAAGTTTATACATATTACATGCAATCAAACATAAAAACCTGATCTTTGTAAAACAAGAATTCACGGATCTCACCTTATCAGGTGTAAACTCAGCAGCAGATATCACATATTTACCCAAAAATTGCTTCTTGGCTAAAGATATTGATGGCAATGACTGATCATCTCCTAGAGAATCGGAGCTTGACAAATCACTCTCCTTTGCATCACTGCATTCACAATCATTGGTATATGGGAAAATTGGCATATTTAAGAATGACAGGTATTTTAACCGCCCAAAAAACCAGACAGCAGAGTTTTTCTGGATTTAGAAGACAAACTCATATCATAATCATTACAAAAGTAAGCTCACCTATAAATAATGTCTGAAGGAGTTGGTCTTAAGTGTATTAACTTTCCCTCACTTTCTTGTAGATTTCTAAAGATCTCGGCGTCCAAGCAAGTGGCAAAGCAAATCTAGAAAGAAAAAAAGATTACTATCGAATGTTCCTCTGCTATGTTTCAAAAGCAACGGTTCCAGAAATATCGATTCACAGATACAAATACCTTGCAGTTTCTTGCCCGCACCGAAACATGAGAGAGAACGTCCGGCATGTCAGGTGTCAAAATAGCGACTGTTCCATCTGGGACTTCTTCCTCTCCCTTTACACATTTTGCAACTAAAATAGTTGGCTTCTCATAAGATTTATGCTGAACCGTGATCAATTCGTCTACATTGACAATGTACCCGGTTACTTCATTGGGGCTAATGACCTGCCAACTGCAATAGACCAAATGCATATTATACTTCAGTATTAAATATAAGCCTTTTTGTTAAAAGGAGTGCTTTGAAATTAATTAGGATGAACAATGTGAGATAAATTATTAGCCAAATGAAACCTAATTACAAGAATCAGCCTACCAACCTGCCCAAGTTAGCCACCCTCCTTAGAGTAGGATCGAGATGATTAAGGAGTGTCGATAAAGAGGCAGCTGATCCAGCACGAATGATTTCTTCGGTGAATATATCCAACTATATAGGTGAAATTTTTCGTAATTGCATAATGATTTCTTAAAACATAAAACTCAATATATGATACAATACTTACAGCCCATCGATCAATTTCAAGTAACGAGCCAAGGTACTCTGCAGAAGGTTGCAGAATTTTCTCATATTGGTCAGCCTTGCTCGAAAGGGCAAGGCGAGTCCTATCAAGACAAGACTTTGCAAATAATGCCCACTGATCATCCCCACACTTAGACATGTCGATTGCATTGTACCATCCCTATAAATTTCATTTAGAACACTTAGACCGAAGGGAGGAAGCAGATATTTCACCACCAATCAATGATTCAAACCATGAAAAAGCTCATGAAAATTTTAAGTTAACCATGTGTCCATGTATAAAACAACAAATTTATGGCATCACCCAGGTTTTTTAGTACATGCAATTTTACATATTAAAGCACAAGTATACCATTATTGCAATTGAAAATTTCCACAAACTTGATCACCAATAAAATAAACATTAACGCCATTGTCATTCGGAAATCCAATCGTCAGTACTAACACTATCAATCAGCTTTTTACTGAGAGACTTGTCACTGAAAGGAGTACCTCAAAACATTGTAAATGAATACTGGAAATTTCAATCCTAAACTGGGAGTTAGTTTGAGAGTAAAAAGTTTTTTATGAGTTGCAATGAAGCAAAATACATTTCCAAACTGGAGAAAGGAGTACCTTTAAGCAGTATATGAGATCTTCATTATCGTCTGATGACATCGTGAGATTCTCAAGGACTAGAGTGATGAAGTACATAATTTTCTGCAACAGAAATAAAAAAACTGAAATAACTGCCAATGTCCCGTCAATCCAAATAAATACTCCTACAAAGGTGTTGTTTAGTAAAAATGGTTCAAGCGTGTCTTCTTAGTGAAAGATCATCTTAGTGTCTAAAAAATAACATCAACAAAGAACTATGTAATAAATAGCGGTGGTACATTATGCCAGATACCGTAAAGCAAAACAAAGAAATTCAGTATTGATACGATGAAGTATGCTATAGACCTCTGAACTGGCACCACGAAGCTCCTCGTATCCCCTCTCGATGGCTGTTCTAACCATAGAATCAAGGGCTATGTCCAAAAAGATGAGATCTTTTAGGCGCTCATGGGGTTTCTGTAGGATAGGCCGGAGCTCCTTTCGTGCTTCAAGGAGACCCTGCAATGTTTTAAAAACAGATGAAACATGTTATACTTTCTCACAAGTACCAAAGCTTGCATTAGCCGCTCACCTTAAGCAAATGCTCCACTTCTCTATCCTCAACATGCTCTAACACAAATCTTAGCAATTCCTACCCAAATTAAATAATAGTTAAATACACCAAATATCAGACATAATAATGTGTGTGTGTTTAGAAGTTATGGTTCATAGCAATTAACTCACAGGAAATTCAGATGGTAAGCCTCTTATAGGATTTATCTGCACTCCTACCATAAATCCTTGACCCTGAATGGTGGTAAATTCACACCTCAGAAATGAAAAAACAAGAGACTTTTAAGGGCACACAAGACATTGTCGTACCTCTGCTTCGTAGCCCATGCATGTTGCGATTGAGGACTCAAGATCAGCACCTGAGTGAACAGCCTGAAAGAAAACATAACGGTAAAACTCTCAAGAGCAGCACATTGATTTGAAGTAGACGGCATTTCAAATGGTCTTCTCACTTTATCGTAGATGTCATGAAGCTATTCCTGAGCTATGTCATTCTGGTCATGTCCATTCTATGTTGTTTCTACAGATAAAAAAGAGTTGCCTCTGAAAATTTTACTTAAGGAAGTTGTGGGTACCTTCAAGGTTCGCATGTAGTGTCCAAGATCACGCAGGAGACCTTCCTTCTGTTCGCTCCTGAAATCAGGTTCTGAGTGAATGGCCCGATCGTAACTTAATAGTCTCTCCTTCGTTATGCCATTCGAGTTCAATGTGCCCCAGTAAACATTTATATCAAAATCACTTTTGATGTAATCAATAAGTGCCTGATGAAATAATTATGTCAATTAATCGAAAACAAAAACTTAGATATATTATACAATAAGCACTAAAGCTTTACCTGGCAAATGACAACATCATCAGGACTGGTGTTATTGTGAAGTTTCTGATGCCATTCTTCCATCATGCCGCCCTTGCAATCATTATTTCTCTTCAATAAAAAAATGAAGATATTGGAAGCGTTCAATCGCTGGTATCACCTTTGAACTTAGCTTAGAAGGATAAAAACACAAATCTTTTCAAACATTAGCTCTACCTGGATCACCAGAATCTCATCCCGGATTCTCTGTCCAACGTCTCCTTCGCCCCCGCGACCAACAGTGGACATGATCATTCGCAGAAGCTCCCTATATTGTGGACTGCTTTCATAAGCCTTTTGAAGTGAATCGGTGAGTCTGTCCTGAGCTTTGCTGATTTCACTGCATTCCAAAAAAAAGATGAAAATAATCATGATTATCAGAGAATCAATACTCTTAGTTCGAACGTAAAACCGAAAACTAAGAAAAACAAGGTTAGATATAGTTGAATCATTCAATTATATATTATTATATTTCGTGTTTAGCACAAGAAATCTTGTGCTTGGATTTTTGTAGAGAAGGACAATATTCATTTTCACATTAAAAGGAAATTTTAAAATGATGAAATGCCATGAATATAGAGTCATAACTTATGACTCTTAAGTTCAAAAAGAAAGATAATATAAATTGGAAAACATAAGAGTTTGAGACATGGTTGTTGGATTACTAGATCTCTTGTCTAAAAGGACAAAACAATTACCGTGGCTTGACGTTATAATTTTTGTTCCATACTAGCTGTCTTGTAGCCATGAATCTCATCCACACGAGAATTCCAGCGAGACCTAATTTCCCAGAATCTATCGCTTCTTCCATCAAATCGGCAGCAATGTTAAACCTGCAACATTCAAGTACTTGTTACTGTTAGAACAGGATATCCAACTCAAAATCAATTGACAATGAGTGAAGAAACTCTTCAACTTATATGTCCAGGAGAGATTCCACATTTAGGCAATGTGAGACTATCTCTAATACTCCTCCGCACGCGTAACCGGTATCACGTGTGGGAACAAATGGTGAAGTGTCAAGCCGACCGTTGAACATTAACCAGACTCTGCTACCATATTAGAACATGGTATCCAACTCAAAACCAATTGGTAATGAGTGGAGTAACCCCTCAACTTATATGTCCAGGAGAGATTCCACATTTAAGCGACGTGTGACTATCTCTAACAGTTACAAATCAGAAACATCGAAAACTTTCTAATTGTCCAAACAATTGTATAGATATGTAGCAATACAATTATACTCATAATTAACCAAGGAGTGATGCCTCGGCTGCACCCAAGGAGATAAATTGTTTCGGTTCTTGCACAGTATATGTTATAAGAAAGAACAGCACAATGACATCTGGAGGTTCTTATACCTGTGCATGAGTGATCTCTGTGCATCACTTTCCAATTCTGCAATCCTGTCAATGAGGCTCTTTGCGGTGTTCTTCCCATCACCTACATCCTTTATCAAATATAACAGCAGCCATCAGATGAAAACATAAATGCAAACTCTATCCAGATAAATGGTATTAGTGGACAATAGATGGGATACCTTTCTAACTTTGTCTCCTTTAGGCTTAAAATCAACATAAAAGTCAGATCCATTGTTTTTTATCCAGTTCGCATCTTCCCGAAGGACGAAAGGCATACCACTGAAATCACCACCGTCAATCTCAATCTCAACTTCTTGTATCTGGACATGAGGTGAAACAATCGTCATTCTAAGACGATCAACTTTCCTTAACATCTTAGGATCCTAAAACTTGTTAATAGGAAAATGGTAATTAAGAAATAACCTGCGAAAATGGATCTCCAAAGGAACTTCTCCTGAATGGGGTCTCACATGATTTCTCTAGCTTGATAGAATCGAACGGCATTGTGCTTGAGGGAGGCTTCTACACATCATTAAGCGGCAACGGAAATCACTTCATAGAAATAACATAGTTACAGATATCTACGTAGTGGTATTCAACAATTAACAAATTGAATCTCACCATCCATTCTCCAGCCTTTCTCGATAAACCCCAATGAAGAACAACTAGTCCATCGTGATCAGTAGCCATGCAAACTTTTGTCTTCTCATTTGAACTTGAAACAAGGACCTATTAAAACAGGAAACTAATTTGAAGTTTGTATGACAGTGATAAAAGCTACTCATGGAGAGGAAACATGGCGCAAAAAAAGTTCCAACCAGAAGCTCCTTGTCGTGTAACTTGAACATCTTCTTATTCAAAACACAGCAACCATCTTGCTCCACTTTAGCATTTGAGAAGAGTTCAAGAGTGGTTGGAGCTTTTGGAAGGGAAGGACCCTTTTGTTCGACTGTTTCAGAAGGACATTTGTTAAACAACCACATCACGTCCCTCTGCTTTTGTTGGAGTTTCTCTGCAGAAAAGTAGCTCTTGTTTTCCGATTGCTCGGGAACTTCTGTATGAGCAGAACCATTCGCTGTCGTTTTCCTTGTCTCGTCAAGAGACAGACTCTTACCTAATTGTCCATGCAGATCATTAGATACGCCTGTCTCGAGCTTACCATATTCTGCAGTAGCAGTACCCGGTGCATTATCACTAGACTTCGTCAGCCTAGCGCGAAGTTCATCTACTGAAACACCTTTATTAATTTCCTGTAATATCTCGTGTCGAGCCGCTTCGTATTCCTCCTGGATACACAAATACAAACAACTTTTATGTGAATGAATGTAAATGAACATACAAAAACACGCAAGTTGATTAAACATGTGTGGTACTTGCTACCTTTTCTTTAGCTGGAGTATAATTTTGTCTGCCATCTCTTATCCATCTTAAATATGCTTGAACTTGCACAAGATCTTCGGGAACTGAAGCACTTTGATTTCTGGCTGAACGGACTGGATTGGAGGCGCCTTTTTGTGGCAAGACAATGTTGAAATTTCGGCCATTATCTCTAAACCTACCAAAGAGAATCACGTTGGTGCGAATAAGTGAAACTAGCTAGCCAAACTTGATCGTGTTATAGCAGTTAAGAATTGAGGTGACATACCATTTGTTTCGATCTTCGTCGTGTATAAGAAACTCTATGGCTTGTACATCAGGCTCATCAATCTCTATTTGCAATGATGAGTTGGGACCAGACTGTCGAGTCCAAATTTTAATACTCAAAACTTCAAAACAGAAGAAAAAGCAATCAAAGCCAAAAAAAGAGGTTGGTACTTCATATACTTACGATAACAAAGGGTGTCCGCAAGGCCTCGTTGTTGTAAACCTGAGTTCCGCTGGAACGGTGCGAGGGAAGTAGCCATCCACTAAAAATTAATAACAGAAAACATATCAAATGTTGCAGTCCAAGCATTCCAGAGTAGACAAAGAATTGAGATGGAGTCATGTTACTTTTGTTGGCCGCGAACTGCACCCCAATGAAGAACCAGAGAACCGCTAGGATTTGTAATTTGAATGTTGATTTGAGGAGGAAGACCGGGAGGAGTACTAACTGTAACCTGTACAGATACAAAGCTAAGGTTTAGAAAGCTCAAATCTAGATTATGCGATATAATTCACAACGTGAGTAACATTTACCCGAAGTTCCGAATGCCCATCAAGATTAACTTTCTTAGAAATGACCTTCACAAAAAAAACCATTACCAAAAATTATGTACAGATATTTGTCAAAGCAAAAGCAAGTGACACCGACACAGAATCTTTATCAGACATTGGACACTTCATTTCGGAATAAGTACTTAAAAAGGTGCTTTGTTCTAAGTGTAAATACATTTTGACCCCCCTCAATTATGACTCTAAATTAGCGTCTCTTCTTAACTTAAGATTATCCAAATGAAATGTTAACACAAATATATGGTTAACTTATAGAGTAGTATCACCCAATGGACAAACAAAAAGTTTGGGCGGTGTGTGTGTTCTTAAAGTTTAAGGTCCCTACCTCTGTTTGGAGATTATAGTTGAGGGGCTTATTTGGTTTACCCTTATACAAGTAATAAAATAAAATAAAAACATTCCTTTGATTACATGTGTAATAAGAAAGTCGAAACACTTAGAAATTCCACATCTAATATTAAGGGTAACCTACATTGAAATAATGCTGCGCCACCAAAAATAACTCACCTCCGACGCTGGTTCAGCAGTCAAAACAGCCCTAGGCGTCATAACAACTTCTGGTCCGAATACTCTGATCGTTGCTGGGCTGAGTCTACACCCAAAAAAATTCTTCGAAAGCTGCAACCTCTCTTTACAATACTTAACACGATTTTCTCTGGAGGACAACAATGAAACTCTACACAACAAGTTCCCAGAGATCGGTCGACGTGCTTTGGATTGATTCTCTAAAGTAGTATTCCCACGCAACAGAGCATTTCTTAACCCGTAACCGCCTAAACTACTGATCATGTTTCTTTGTCCCAATGGGAAGAAACTGCAGGGCATATACAAGAATCTGAGTTAACTCCAAAAAAAAAAAAAAAATGTCATTTAGAAGCCTTATATTTTCAACACAACACAGAAGAACACATTCAACCTTTTTTTTGGGCTATACAAAAGACACTTAACAGACATGTTTGAACAGAAAATTTAGATTTAAAACGTGTGAGATTCAAACAAATTGAAGGAGAACAAAGAGAAACAAACCCAAGTGCACTTCTGATACAATAAACGCAACATCAAGACAAGTAATGATGAAGATAAACATTAGTCATTACCAGAGAGATAACGAACAACAATCAAGTATGCCTACGTTCTTGTTACGTTCCTGGTTTTGCAACTTCCTTTTAGAGCAATTTGAATTGTATGGGAATTGGAGGAAAAGAGGAATATGAGGAGGAGTGGGCGGTGGAGTATGTATGTTTTGTGTCCTTTTTTGTTTTGGAAAGAGAAGAAAGAGTGGGAAGGAGTCAATCTCGCAACCAATAAATAGTAGTATTAAATAATAAACAAACAAACAAATAAATAATAAATAAACAAAGGTGGGTCGTGAATGGATCAATTTGAAATGTCAGTCTCTTCGACCAGTTAACACGTGTCCAACTTCACGACTTCCACGTAGATCTTCCACCCTCGTATCTGTCTATCCGTTTTCTTCGCGCCAAATCCTCCTTAACAGGTCGGTTGGGTTTCAAAACAAAAGTTATTCTAAATAAAAGTGATATACCTGCAAAATCATTTTTAGAATTTATTTTTTCTATTGTTATATAACATTTTCAAAATCTAAAGAAAGTGGTTGCTTGCGTAAATGGAGAAAATTCATGCTTAAATTATGAAATGTGTATTTATTTTTCCTGAAGTAATATGTATATATATGTATCATAAACTGAAAAATTGTATTATTTAATAATATGAACTTAACTGTATTTAGTTGTTATTATTATTATTATATTTTGAATCAAATAATGGAGAAGCAGTATTATCCACACCGCTTTTTTTCTTTTGCTGAAAAGAATATTATCCTCTACGGTCGGAACGGTGCATCGGATTCGGATCAATCCAAAGTTCCACCGCTTTTCAGTTCCATGAGGGACCCACCAAACGTGGGCTTTAAGTTCCATATGGGCCGAAAAGGGCTGAAACAGTACCCATCAAAGGCCCAATTACCGAACTCCGGCCCAAGCCCACTAGTATATAATCCAACCCGTTCGCCCGAACACGCTTTCCACTCCCCATGAGTCCAGCGGAAGGAGAAGACGATGGGAAGTATAGGATTGAGATTGTTGTGGAAAACTAGGGTTTCTTCTTCTTCTTCTTCCCTGATTTCGTCCTCCTTTTCGAGGAATCCTAATCGAAGTGAGTATTCCATGCCCCCTTCGATCTACTCGAGTAAGAAATGGATATCTCGAATTCGATTTTCTTGTTCCGTTGAAAATTACTTGTTTGCGTACTTCTTCGTGAAGTTTGGATTCGACACTGATTTTTTGTGTGCTGAGATTGGTGAAACGGAACGATATAGTGTAGTGATCTGATATGGTCGTGGTTGTGGATTGCTAGAGGATTTGATGCTTAGATTGCTGGTTTTACTTTCATTCATGCAGTCGTTGGAAAATCTGGGACGTGGAAGGCGTGGTTCGGTTATGTCAGACCTTCGGAGCGGCATTACACGATCACGATGCCGTGTAATGGCGTCGTGTGGAGAAAGTTCATGTGCAACGTCGGCTCATCTGGTGAGTGTTAGCGAGGTGCAGTTTTGACTTTTAAATGGAAATGGCTTGATGAAGGTTTTGAAAAGGTGCACCAGGAACGAAGTTGGTTAACTAATTTACCCTGTTTGATACTTGATCTTTTACGAAATATTTGTCTCCATCAAGATTTTTTTGGTTAGAGAATGCAAAAGAGAACCTCCGGGTAATGTTTATGAATGGATAAAAATCCACTAACTTACAATTAACTTCTATTTATCCATTGTTTATTTGTTTATTTACTTTTGCTACTCATGATGTAGATATTTTGTAGGTAGTAATAAATTCTATATAAAGCTGTTTAGTTTTTGCATCTTCATTTATGCATAACAACTCAATATAAATAAGACGATTATTCTCACTTTGTTGAATCTTTGCACCTATGACTAATTTAGTTTTTTAATTATGTAATACATATGATTAGTTACTTAAAATGTTTTATAGTATGAAAATAACATGTTATGTTATTTTATTATTATCTCTCAAGACATCATGACTTCTTGTTCAAATAATGTTTGACAAGGAAGACATGATTTTTCTGACACGAGTGAGCGATTGCATAAAGAAAACTACATACCCATGTACTAATGAAGACATGATTTTTCCGACATGATTGTGTGATTGCATGAAAAGAAAACTACATACCCATGTACTGATGCACCTAACAAAAAAGACATGGCCATGTACATATGGAAGTTCTTGTGTAAAACTCTCCATATTGCATTCTGCAAGTGTTGGATCAATATCATGTTATCAAATTTTGGAAGAGGGTAAAATAGTAAATAAGTAATGTCCAATGGAATGCGAGGAGGTTTGCTTATTTTTAACGGGCTATATAAGGCCAAGGGAGACTCATGTGTAGTAATAAATGTTGAACCACAGAACCTTTTATGACATTTAGTAGCCAATAGATACTTTGATTACCTTTTTGCTCTATACTTCGGTTAAGTTGGACAAACACTGCTGGACTTGCATGCGGCGATTGTTGCCTCAGCGTCGCCTTTCACCTTAATTGTGTGATTCTTTGGGACTTGCTGTGGCACATTCATTCCCGTCATAATCCACAATTCGGAGAATTAGTTTTTTAAGCCAAATCTCACTTCTAGCCCTTTATGATTTTAACAATCTTAATTATAAAATTCCCGTTTAAGCAAGAATAAGGTAAAAGAAAATATTGCTTTTTTCGCCTATCTAACAAGTATGCAAATGATGTTTCCCTAGGCAAGAACTTGTGGGGAAGATGTTTTATGGGGATGCCTGTCATAGCTGGGACCACATACATTTCTCTCACAAATGCGTATGCTATGGGTGGTGCGTAAAGTATCCTACAGATTTTCCATATTCAGATGCTGTCATTACTTTTTGCTAATGCACATATGTTTTATCCTTTTTTTTAATAATTTTTTTGATAATGTAGGAAATGACATTCTGGTAGGTCAATATCCTGCTGACCATAGGGATTCTTCAGGCTTTCTAGAAGAAGATTTAGATGACAGTTGGGCATTGGCAAGAAGATTTCAGTTGCCCTTTGTTGTTGTTGTTATGGTGATCTTGGGATGGCAATACCCTGTTACTCTTGTAATAAAAATTGCTCTTCTTTTATTGTGCACAAGACCTAGTCCTTACTCAGTTTATATTCCCATTGAACAGGTGAGTTTGCTTTGGAACATAGTACCCTTATCTCAGTATTGTACCCTAATTCGTGTCATGCCACCTTTGAGCCGACAAAAATTTGCTGAATGAAAATAGCATGCTCTCCTGACATGATAAGTTAACTTCAGGGGTTTGATGCTTTCATCCAAGTCAGTTGTGAAATTTGAATTAGCAGTCACTTGGATGGAATGCATGGTTTTCACTTTAGAATGGAATTAGACAAAAATATGTATAGATAGTCACAGATATTAATTTTGACGAATAGTGAATTTTCGCATTCCTACCCCAGTTTTTCACGTGTCTTTTTATTATTTTCTGAAATTATTTTGCTTTCTGATACTGTAGTTGCGCAAGCAAGCTGTGCACAAGGATGCGGAATTATCCAAGTCAAAGGTGTGATTTCTTTTTGGTGCAACATTACCACTTTACCAGTATGCACTTAAGTGTACATTCTGTTGATACCATGGTCTAGCAGAGGCTTTGAGTAAACCTAAGTGACTATGTCTTGGAATTTTTCGGAGATTGTCAAATTTATCCACATGTCTTTTATGGATATTTTACTCTAGATATACAATATGGTCAGACTTTTGTTAGATGTCTTCTCTATACTTGACAAGTGGGAAAGTTAAGTGGCGAAGTAGCTATTAAAGAAATGTCGTTAATTTTTTGGTTTTTTTGTTGATATCCAGTTATAGGATACCTTTTGTACATGGAGGTCATAATCACGTGGAAAAAAGTATGGTTCGGTGGTTGTTGAGGAGTCAAATGTTTGTAGTTGATAAAGAGTATCAAGTACCAATCCATGTGCATGATGCATTAGTGCATGCTTACATATCAAATTTCTATCTCTTTTCTTATAATTTCAGTGACGTGCATATGGGGCATAGCGGCATCATTTTTGCTCTTTCTGCTGATCACTTTAGTGCCATGCATCATAGTTCTATCTATGGGGTCTAATTTTTTTTACCGACATACAATTTCATTTATTTTTCTATATTCTTATCGCATTTCAGACACCTTATCTAGTTACTAATGCCTGGGTTGAATACATTTGGACAGTTATTTTATGCAAGAAAAGTTGATGTGCAAGATTACAAGCTCTTGTGCACGGCGAACGTTGAATTGAGAGACAAGAGGTTGTGTTTGGTAGGAGTCCTTGGAAGTTGGTGGATTATTAACTCCTCTAATGATTTGGAAGATGAGCACTGATGTGTTCTGAAATGTACGTGTTGATGATAGCAGACACTGTTGAATACATTGAAGAAGGGCACTATGGGATGGAGGTAACTTACTTAAAAGTGTGTATGGGCGGTTACCTTCTATGTTTCTGTGATATTCTGAATGTTCATGATATGCCTTAGGTATTGTACACAATATTTCCTTTTCTTGTGATTTCACGCCGTTGATATTTTATTTAAACTATATTGGAAATTCTATCCCCATGGCTGTTTTGTAACTTTACTATTCCATTGTTTCTTGTCATTAATTGACTCAAAACTTGCATTCGTTCTGTCTCACTTTCTGTTCTAAAAAAATGCTAAGCTCTGATAACATAGTTGTCCTAGGGCATGGTTGGAGTTTCTTTGTAATTGACATGAAGGAAAAAACTCTATGTTGTATATCAGGGTAGGTGGTCTACTGGTCTCTATGCCATTGCACCCTTTAAGTGACTTTCTTCTTGGGATCAATGTTTGAAAACATAACCGGAAGTTGAAGAAAAGAAGTGCTGGTTTTGGTTTAACGTGTTTTGACCTACTATTTAACTCAATGATGACATCAGCATGATCCCATCAACCTGTCACCTGATAAATGACCAATCAATCAATTTTGTTACATTGCTTCTAATATCGAACGGGTTCAATCGGGTTAAATTGTGTCGAACCCTACTTGCAAAACAGTGGTTCTGTGGTGGACATACAATAGTTCTGTATATTTCCAAACCTTACTTTCAAGTTCCAACTCAATTTAGTAGTTGTTTTACACTCTGAGGTGATCATTATATATCGATTGGAAAAGGCTATTGACCAAGATTGATGATGTGATATCAACATCTCAGAATTTTTGTCAGTGAATAAAATGACAGGGCTGAGACAACATCAAGTTATTCATGACAGTTATTACATAGAAACAGAGTTAAGATGGGATCTAGAACAGCCATCCGCTTGAATACAGTAGAAGCTAAAGCTTTCCTGAAATTCTCAACGGTGGCAAACCTGATGAGCATCAAAATGTACCATCTCTAGCAGATTTGCAGAAGCTCATCTGCTCGTCAAACTTTCATCTTATCTGCTAACCAGAAGAGGTTATCGACGAGTTTCTTCATGGGCCGAATGGTGGAATCAAAAGGTGACTTGACTCCAGGTGTCTCAGAGTAACCATCTACACATGTTTCCAGATAGGTAATCAATGCGGATAAGTTAGTCCTTATGGGGGTGGTGCTGCCTCCCTTGAAGCCCTCCATGGCTTCCTGGAGATCACTTGTCATACTGTCAAAGTTCTCACTGCAGACATCGAGGAGTTGTTGTTCCATTGATCCTTTCTTCTTGTGGAGTTTGAGACGCGAGGCCAACTTGACAGCCTCCGAAGCCTTGGACATGGTCTCCATAACGGTAAGCTTCGCGAGCTCGGGAAACTTACCGGTATGTGCTTGTTTTGCGATGGGAATGCAGAGCTCAGGGTGATCAATACCATGGCACATGCTGTAATTTTCTATCAGTCTTGCTTCTGTTTTTATGAATCTTGCTTCTGTCTTCACGGAGAATAGGATGGCAGCCAACATGAAGGCCTGCAAGAAACAGAAATGTTTCATTGCTGCCATATGCTGCTGCGAAGGGCCCATCAGGTTTGAGTTGTCTATTCCCTCAGGTCTCCCTTCTTGATGCTCTACAATAATAATAAGCCAGAGGCTCTTCCGTGGGCAAAAATATACCTAAATTTGAAACGTAATTTCTGTTACAAAACTTGGCATTTGTTACCATTGAATGGTTGTTAGTTCTTGTTTGGCAGAATTTACTATTATTAGTTAGGTTTTACTTGTGGCCTCCCCTTGCATCTAGGTAGGTTGGTTTTGCATGTCTGTAGGACTCATTATAGGTTGGGTGGTTATTTAATATCTGTAGGACTCATTATAGGTTGGGTGGTCAAAAAATAAATAAATCTGTTAGTTCTGGATTCTTGTTTATTAGTCTCTAAAAATAAATAAATCCACGAAAGCACTCTTGTCATTTCTCTTATTCAGCTAGAAATATTTTAGTAAAACGTAAAAAATACCACTTTAATTTTTTTAGATCCCTCTGCATTCTAGAAGGTTGTTGATTTAATTCATTTGTCATTTCTTTCAGTTTTTCCTTTCCTCTAAAGATGATAGAAGTGTTGCTTTGTTATTTATCATTCCTCAGTGTTGTCACCTCACTAGGCTATTAAGTTGTGTACCATCTAGGAAGTGTGTCTAACTGTATATGAATTTATTGAGATTTTATTGGATGAAATAAGAAGTTGGAGAAATATGCAATCTTTTGGGTTTGTGGTTTAACTTTTGTTTATATCCTCTCGGTTCACCATTTTTGGTCTCTCGGTCGAAGGCATCTGATTGAACTTCACGAATTTGTACTTTTAACTAGGAATTTAGGATTTAAAAGTAGGTAGTAATTTGTATGACTCTTTTGACTGGATTCCGTTTGAGAATTTGTATGTCCGTTATTGAAATCTTTTATCCCATTTTTAAAGAATTGAAAATTGCCATTTTGACATTTATAGTGTGATATGAGTTTTTATCGTCTAGATACACGTTGTTTCGAGTGTTACCGTATAATTTTAGAAATTAAAAACAGATTATTCACAATTGCACAAAAATTACATGTTTGAATATTCGAATTTTTACTGGCAACTCAGAAGAACCATCACAAGAAGCGAAATTAAATTTTAAAAAGATACATGATTTACAATGCTGGAATCATTTTGAAGATAATAGTTAAGATTTCATCTATTATTTAGCATGTCATTCATGTATGACTAACTTTATATATGTGGTATAAGTATCAATTGTAAACATATAAGGTTATTCATGTATGAAATGATTTGACTAATAATAAATGAAGTCATAACATGTATCTTTGAAATGATCATAGTAGTGTAAGTCATATGATTATTCAAATTTGCATCTCTCTTCTTGTAATGGTTCTTGTGAGTTGCCTATGAAGGTTGGATTATTCAAACATGTAAATTGTGTAATTGTAAATCATATGTTTTTAGTTTTCTAGGTTAGAGTATGGTTGTAAGTTAAATCGTTGTATTGATGAAATGCTTGTTTGCGGAAGTTCCAAAAAAAAACATTAAATTTAAGTAGAGCTAGAGCCCGTGATTGGAACATGAAATTAATGGGCGTTAAATTAGTGTTCTATCTCAAGTATGAGCATCCAACTTTGAAACGTCTCAACATCATTTTCAACTTTTGATTTGTGTCTACTCGTGATGATATTGAAACTATTTTGAATTATCACTTGCATATCTTTAGATATTTTTGGGAAGTTTGGGATTTTGTGGGGGTTTGATGTGGATTGTTCTGTTCGTATAAACATCATTTTCTAAAATTATTTATGTTGGACCTGTTCAAAATTTTGCGTGGACATCAGGTAGGTTTGGACGAACTTGACAGGGAAGTGCAGATCCCAGCGGAAGAACAGAACGGGTACGAAGGAAGGGTAATAACTGTTGCAAAATTGCGAAGTACCAAAGTTATTGGGTTTTGAGGTTTTCTTTTTTCTTTGGAAACAGGTCACCCATATATAAATAAGGTTTTGGTAGAGTAATGATCCGCAACCTGACGACAAAATATTACGGAGATTAGGAGAGAGTTTAGAGTTCAGGTTTAGAGAATCTTATTGAAACCGGGTGATTGAAGGAGTTTCAATTCTTTGTGATTTTTGGTTCGGGCTCTTCTTATTCTTGTTTTCAAATTGTTTGCAAGTCTTAGTTTTAGGCCAGTGATGAAATCACCACAATTTTAGATAAACAATGGTGCAAGTAATGAGTTTCAGAGTTGGACTGGGCGTCGAATTAATGTGAGAGCTGGTTCGAAGGTCTGGGTTGAATTGATTTGAACTAGTGATGTCAACATGAATACCATGTTTTTCAATTAGCGACATCAAATTCGTTTAATGTAAACATCCAAATTCGTGTGGTTGGAGACTTTTGTCAAACGTTTATCGATTTGCAAAATAAATTATGGATTTCCTTCGAAATATGAACAAGATGAATAACTAGACTTATCTATTTGCTTGTTTATTTGTTTGATTTTTGCATGCATGTGTTATCTTTCTTTTTCGCAATAAAATTTCACTTTCTTATTGTTTGATAAGATTGAGGTTAGGGGGAGGGGTAAAAGAAAGGAAAGAGTTGTCTCAATCGAATGGGGGTAAGGATTAATAAGCTCACTAACGCGTTCTGCTCCGTCGACTGAATCTCATTTGGACGTCCGTTTCTAAGATAACAGAGACTTCATATAATTTATTTGGACTCACGGAAATAGATGTCAGAATCCCATTCGAACGTCCATTTTCAAGCCACGGAGTTATGTTAGGACTCCCACAAATGGACGTTCGAATACGGTTCGGACGACAGATTCACATTACTATTTTTCGAATGATCGATTGAACTATACATCAAGTAGCAGTTATATGATCATGTTACGTGTGGTTAATGAGGTTACACCGTTTGTTTGTCATTAACGATGTTGGTAGAAAGTAATATTTTGGTTTAAAAGCGTTTTGAAGCAATACAAACCTCACATGAGCAAATATCCAATTAGTAACTTTTGCAAGAGAACTCAAGCAAAAAATCATATTTCAATACATGTTTTAGTTTTTGTTACCTAGTTTTGTTTGGATCCACTAAAGTGAGCTAATATGTTTCGATGAACTCGTTACTTGGGAAACCTATGTTTTCATCATTTCTTGCTGAGGAGCATTGGGTACGGTAACTCCAAGGTGCATTGGGTAAGACCATGTTTAACAACACTCGGGTTACCCCCGGGCGTGTTGCTCCATCTCTCTGCCACGTCAGTTCACCACACCTACCTAAAAAAACTCTTAACCACGTCCCGGCTAACCACACCCACCCTACACTCTTTTTCATCCACATCATCTCCTAATTAAACAATTTTAATTCTTACACCACATTTATCAAATTACATTTTACATGATTCTAATAATAAATACGTTATAATTCCAATTGACGAAATTATTAATATTAATAATTAGTAATTAACATTAATAATTAATATTAAACCATGAAAAAATTTAGTAATTAAAATTAGGAATGTGCGCGTGAATGCACAGTACACGCGTGCAAAGAAAGTAGTCTGCGTGAATGCACAGTATCCGTGTGCGCGTACAACACACATGTGGATGCACAATGTTCGATTTCCCTCTATATATACCTCATACAAACACAGCATAAACTTCACACAACTTCAAAATGTCTTCTCCAGATTACAACCGTTTTCTCTGTCGTTCCCAATCAAATCCTCGTCCACACTATTCACAAGGATACTCTGTCCATATTTACCACAATCATTCCAACAACCAGACTTATCTCATTACACTCAGTCATTCCAACAGTCATTCAACTAACCATTCTAACAGTCTGACTTCTTCCAATACGCACCATCATTCTCACCACTAGACTAAAATCAACAATTTTCACAATTCTCCCAATACATACCACAATTCCCACAAAATCAACCCTAATTTCAAATGTTATGCAACAACGTGTCACAAGTAAATACACAGTATGGAGGACACTCAAGAAAACGACCAAAATGTAGATGAGTCCCCACCACGCCAGACTGTCGCACCACCATCCCCACGTCTATAGCGACGCCGCAAACACCAAGCCGTCAAAAGCAATCCGAAGATGTGGACCACACGTGAGGACGAGCGACTCGTGTCGGCATATATGAAGGTCAGTTCTGATGAGGTGACGGGGATAAACCAGAATGCTACTTCCCTGTGGACCAAAGTAAAACGGGTTTACGACATCTTCGTCGATGAAACGGGCCTCTCCGAGAGGATTGTGGAGTCCTTAAAAGGACGGTGGAGGAGAATTATACCTACTGTCAACAAGTGGGTCAGGTGCTTTGATCAGGCGTACCGACGGAAAAGGAGCGGGCAGAACGATGACGATGTCGTCGAACAAGCTCACCACATCTACGAGCGCACTAATAAGTCTAAATTTCTTTACTTTGATGCTTGGGTCATGTTGCGTAGGTACCCAAAATGGGAGTCCCTGCTATCTTGGGCAAATAACGTGCGTGTTGGTCGGGAGTCTACGGAGTTTCACGATGAAAGCAATCCACGTTCAGGAAGTCTTGGGAAAAGAAAGAGCACTAATGACTCCAGAACGCAATCACCACCATGGAAAGAAGAAATGACGTCAGGATCGTCTGCACGCCCACCAGGTGTGAAGAAGACAAAAAACAAGGGTAAAAGTACATTAGGCCCTGAAGTCAACACTGATGTTGTGGAAATTGCACAACAAATTGCATACAAAGCCCAAGTGAGAGAAGAAGGTTTCTCCAAGCAGGACGAATTAGCATAGCGTAATTTTCAAAGACATGTTAAAAAACTAAACTCGACATGCTTCGATCTCTCATGAAAAAGGACAACACGTCGGAACGGGAACAAAAAATAATTGTGAAACTTATGGACTGGGCGGAAGAGAATGGTTTCATGTAGTTAGTTCATATTAGTTCGTATTTCGTGTAGTTTATATTACGTTTAGTTTGTTGTATTTTGTATTTCGTGTAGTTTATATTACGTTTAGTTTGTTGTATTTCGTATTTCGTATATTTCGTACTGCTCTATATTTACGTGTATTTTGTACCGCAATGTATTGTTCCTATGATGTTTAGTATTAAATATTTTCTAATTTCAGCACTAAATATGGATTTATCTTTGATTTGAGCATGAAATTTGATGTACCGTATAAATTTGAAATATTTTTCAAATTAATAATATCAAAAATTATTACCTCACATTACTAAAAAAATACCCAATACATTATTAATTAACTCTAATAACAAAACCTCCAATAAAATAAAAAAATTCTCGACCAACGGGGGGCAACACATGCCCCCCACCCGACCCATTAAGGGTGCCCTAATTTGGGTTTTCTCTACCAACGTTCTTTTGAAATCCAAAGGTTCATTATCTATTCCCTTGGATTGGTAAATCAGGCAAATTGTTTTAGAAAAATCTACTTATTGATGCACTTGATGAAACAAAAAAACCTTCACAAGTCGAGAAGGATGGAAAAAAAATAACCCCTCAGCCTTTTTAGAGTAAACTTAAGGATCTTATGTTTTGCAAAGCAAAAACAAAAGAAAACACACTTGTCACTCTGACTCTTTGAGTTGCAGCAACAAAAGTGATGCTGCAGCTCGAACAATGGTAAGTACATGGCTTTTGATGCTAACCTTAGGATCCCTACAATTGAACTTCACAACATTAAAGCTGATCGAATATGCAAGGGGCGACCACAGCAAATCCTGACTGGAATAGTTTGACTAAAAATCAAGTAAACAAACAAACAAACGGCGATTCTTTCAAACTAGGAGGATAATTTAGCATTCTATACTATCTGAGATCCCAAAAAATCATAAAACAAAGTGTCTTGCATGCATCATCAGACGATAAATTATGGTATGTAGTGGTTGATGAACGTGTCAACCATTCCCCGCATATTGCCTTTTCGGGTTACTGCGGGGGACATGTAGGAAGTCAAGACGTCATTTGCTTAGTTTTATGTTTGTTAAACGTACGTTTTTCAATGAATCAAAGATTAATAATTCCAATTGGCATTGTAAAAGGAATCAGATTAGTTTAAAAAAACATTGTAAACGGAATCTTGAGGCTCCTATAAGTACCTATGAAGTCTGATGCCATTATAACGTACCACAACCACTATCATAACAGCCTTAACTTGAGTAGCAAATTATTAGCAAAGACCAGAGAAGTAATTAAGGCCACCACGCCATGGAGGAGCAGCGGAAGCACAATTTTTCCATCGAAGCCGCACCAGAGAGGAAATTCGCTCTGGAGGTCGACTCCGATCACAAGGCCAAGCAGTTCAAGGTCTACTCCTTTGCCGCACCTCACATGAGATCGTTCCAGCTCGCTTGGATCTCTTTCTTCTGTTGCTTCGTCTCCACCTTCGCTACTCCACCACTCCTTCCGCTCATCCGTGACAACCTCAACCTCACCGCCACTGATATCGGCAACGCTGGCATTGCGTCCGTCTCCGGAGCCGTATTCGCTAGGTTGGCAATGGGGACTGCCTTGGATATGATTGGGCCTCGGTTCGCCACGTCCACTGTCATCCTAATAACGGCCATCCCTGTTTACTTCACCGCCATAATAAACTCCTCCGTGGGTTTCCTGATAGCTCGATTCATGGCCGGCTTCTCGCTTGCGAGCTTCGTTTCGACTCAATTCTGGATGAGTTCCATGTTCTCTTCGTCGAAGGTTGGACTGGCCAACGGTGTGGCCGGAGGGTGGGGGAACATGGGAGGCGGCGCGACGCAGCTTCTCATGCCTCTCCTCCTCGACGCCATTCTCAAAATGGGTAGCACCAAGTTCACCGCGTGGCGTATCGCTTTCTTCGTCCCCGGGTTTATGCAGAGTTGCTCCGCCTTGGCGATCCTCGCGTTCGGGGACGACATGCCGGACGGGAACTACGGCAACCTGAGGAGATCCGGGAACATGCACAAGGACAAATTTGGAAAAGTGTTTTACCACGCAATCTCCAACTACCGGGGCTGGATGCTGGCGATAGTATACGGCTACTGCTTCGGTGTGGAGCTGACGATCAACAACATCATCGCTAACTACTTCTTCGACCGGTTCCAACTCCACCTCCGCACCGCTGGTCTGATCGCGGCTTGCTTCGGGCTAGTGAATTTCTTCTCGAGACCGGCCGGGGGGTGGTACTCGGACCACATCTCGAAGAGGTTCGGAATGCGGGGGAGACTGTGGATTCTGTGGATAGTCCAAACCTTAAGCGGTGTTCTCTGCATTGTGCTAGGAAAGATGAACATCCTTAGCGCCTCAGTGGCGGTCATGGTAGTGTTCTCAATTTTCGTTCAGGCAGCTGAAGGACTCACCTTCGGCGTAGTCCCGTTCGTGTCCCGGAGATCGCTGGGATTGATATCGGGCATGACGGGTGGCGGTGGGAACTTAGGAGCAGTTCTCACCCAGCTCATATTCTTCACCGGAACCAAGTACTCAAAGGAGGATGGCATAACTTACATGGGGATGATGATAATTGCCGGGACGCTACCCGTCTTGCTCATATATTTCCCCCAGTGGGGTGGCATGCTCGTCGGTCCGAGGAAGGGAGCGACCGAAGAAGAGTATTACCTATCGGAATGGACGGAAGAAGAAAAAGAAAAGGGTTATCATCTGGCAAGCATGAAGTATGCAGAAAACAGCAGACGCGAGAGAGGAAAATCAGGAGCAGACGGAATCACTGTTCCGTTGGATGCATCCCCATGATCAATATACATTTATATATATATACCTTCACTTCTTCACCCACCTTAAACACTACTTATCTGCCCCCCTTTCCTTCTGCTTATCTATCAATCTCTCTCTTAATTGTTCCGTACAAGTATATATTACATGAAGAAGAAAGTTATTTTTCAATAAATTTTCAGTTGGTACGTGCATATATATATATATATATTTCTCAAACAGTTGTTCAGTTTCTTTGCAAGAAATTGAGTTTTCAATGAAACATTTCTGTTTACAATTCCATGTTGGCGGAGAGACATATATGTTATCTCATATACCCACAAAAAATTAAAAATATAGTCAAGAGGCATATATTTGAATGGAACTTGTAGGCGTAAAGAAACTATAATTGATTCGAAAAAAGAGTGAAATACCATCTGTATTAGAGGAAAACAACAGGTAATTAATTATATATGAACTGGTATCATCTCCTTCAAGTCATAGCTTGAACACGTATTAGATGATAAATAGTATATACCTTAAATCAATAAAATAAAATAAAATAAATAGTATATACCCACCTCTCCACCGGGTACAAAAGTCAAGAAGATACTTTCTCAATGAACTATTAATTATTGTCCTAAAAAAGATAATGAACTATAAATTAATCTAATGCAGCGCAGTAGCTAGCAGGACATTGAAAACCAAAACGCTTGTGCATTATAAATCATCTTTTTGTATCTTGATTCTTGAAACGTGTAAACAACTAGATGTTGATCTCAAGAAGGGCAAATAATTAAGGAAACTTGAATTGGCTCTAGTTCTATAATGTTTTAAACCTGTGGAATGGAACACCAACCATTAACATTAATATATCAACATTATATATATCATTGACTTAATAAATTAGCTTTCTGATCACTTTTTGTTCTATAATTGTGGCCCAAAGTGAGACCCAAAAGAGAGGCAACACAATCAGGTTCTCCGCGTTCCCGCTCCAGTTTGACCAAACATCACTTAAACGGACACGAAATCAGGACATGGACATGCCGAAAAACCAGAACTCCACCACGTGCTGGACAGAATGAATCACTAGACAATAACAATCTTCTGGGGGCAGATACCCTTTCAATCAATCAAAGCAAATTCAGATTCTTTTGCATTATTCATATGAAATCTCAAAAGGTATCATCATGTTGAAACTGAACTGACACTATTTGCTTGTATTTTCCCCACTTCCCACGTGATTGGCCTTTCAAACATCTACAAGGGGATCATAAAAGTCTAACTTACTTTGCTTCTTCTTTGTTTGATCAAACCCAAAAATTTCTGAATGCAAATGGATGATAAGCTTATCCTTTTTGTCATGTACAAGTACAACTCGTTTTGTAGTGTAACAATTTCAACTTGCAAGTTGCAATTAATGGTGGACCCGTGAAACTGGGTAAGCCGTTAAGGGAGTTGAAAATTATAACAAAAAACAACATGCAGCGATATAGTACAAAACTCTACGTGATTTTTTTTATAATTTAAATTAGGATTGCATTAATAAAAAAGATAAGTGGGGGATCATGTACCACCTCTCACATACAAGCGTGTGCTTCAAAAGTTCAAGCATTTAGGTCACAACGTACGGAAACAGCAAAAGATAAATTTAAGAAATAGAACCAGCACTAAATATGCTATAAATTAAAGATCCTCCATGTAGTAAAAATAGTCTCGGATAAGTTAATTTGGGTATATACTTTGAGGTTATTGTTAGAGGATAGTCCAACATCACCTAAATGTAGACATCTTCCTGGATAACAAGTCCTTGAGTCCATCTACTAATTGTCAATTGATTTGAGTTAGATACTCACGTTGTAACATGGTATCAGAACCCTTAAACCCAACAGTCACCTTGACACTTCACATTTTGTTGTCCACGCGTAAACACGGAAAAAATTACCGAGTTACGCATGTGAGGGAGTGATAGATGATAGTCTCACATCGTCTAAATGTGAGCATCCTCATGGGTCATAAGTCACTAGATCCCTCTACTTATTGTCAATTAATTTTGAATTGGATACTCACGTTGTAACAATTATAAGTGAATGTACTTTGAGATTATAAGTTATACAAGTGACTTTTTCATTGACAAGTTAGCCTCGTAAATATCTGCATTCACTTCGAAAAAACATGTTATCGAAAAGGAGTTTTTGCTTGGTATATATAATTGAGAAAGAGCGATAGTTTTACTTATGAGTAGTTCGTATTTGCTTGACTACGGTCTACGCTTCCCAAAACATGAAATCACTTTAAGTCGTGTGACTCTGTGAGTCCTTTCTTTCTTACCCTACTTCTTATGTTGGTATAAGCAAGGTTTTAAAAACCGGACCGGACCGGACGGTTCGACCCGGTCGAACCAGGAACCGATGGTTCAGCGGCCGGTTCAACTAAAAAACCGAGCCTCTAGTCGAACCGTTTTGAACCGGATTGAACCCGGTCCGACCGGGTCGGACCGTTTGGTTGGACCGGTTGGTCGGACCGGACATAAAAAATATTTCAAATTTTCCTAATTTTTAAAATCAGAAAATATGATGATTTTTTTTTCTATTCTTACAAACAAAAATCCACCACCCACAAACCCTTCTCTCCCTCACCAAATCCCTTTGTAAGTATGATGTCATGGATAATATTGAAGATTGATTTTGATTTTAGATTCTTAATCGAAATAATGTTTTGTCTAATTCGTATTCAAGCAAATTTGTTCCGTTAAGTAAAGATAGTAAATTTACTGAGTTAAGCAAATTGTGTTTGATATCATGAATTATATTTAACTTTTTGTGTGTATATATTAAATAATTTTACAAAAATCGGTTCAAACCGGTCCGACCGTTAATATTTATTCGGTCTGGTCCAACTTCGGGTCTCAAAAATCCTGATGTCATGCTGACGTCATCAACGGTCCGACCGTGGTTGGACCGTGGTTCGACCACATTGAACCAAAACCGAAGCTTTATCGGTTCGAGGACCGGTTCAGTTCTGAAAAGTGAATATATTCATTATTTAACCAATTGATTAAAAAATAGGAAATGACGTACCTTATAATTAATGTTTTAACATTTCTCCTTTTGGTTGTGAAACCCCTAATTCGCAATTCCTTTGTTCCAATCATGGTGATTACAGTCCTGTTTGAAGTCATTCTCGTCGAAATGTCTCTCGCTTTCGTGTGTTATTTTCGGTGGGGATTATCGCCGAGAATCTCTTAACATGAGACCATCCAACAATACCTCCTATATTTGATCGTTTAAGATTCCATGCTAGTATTAGGTGTTCTCTCGAGTCGAGAAAGTTGTGTTGAGATGACAAAAGATGTGTTTTGGAACATTGATAAAATGGACTTTGTGCGTTTAGTGCAAAAGATATTAATAGAACCACTTCTCTTAATCTTAAGTCTTCAAAACAAACTCACACCAAGCAAGAAGGGAGAGAGATACACAATGGAATGGCTAAAGTTCAATAAAGTAATTTCATATGTTTTGGAAAGTATACCTAAACAAATACGAATACTAAAGTACAGATAGTACACAAGCAAAAACCCATTTCGAAAGTCATTTGTTTTATTGCAAATCCAATATTTTGACATACATTAGGACTATACGTGGTACGTCTATCAAAATAGCGGAACATTAATTAACCCGATTTAATGTAGAAATGTTACTTCTTAATATTAGTACTTGTAATATATATAATGTTAAATGAAATGAGATTGTATTGAATCATGAAAAAAACAAAAACAAATTATAAATATAAACGAGCAACATGTTTGTTTGAATCTAGGTTCGTGTTTAGACTAGAGTAGGGATTTTCAAACAAAGTTTGTAAAAAAAACGTTTTTCAAAATCTTTATTCAAGCAGTTTGTCCTAAACAATGAGTGTGTCCTTGATTATTAGACGTCTTATGGGAGGATCGGGAGCCGTAGTTAATTTGTTACCCAACTCTTATCTCTTATGATAAGGCACTACAAACCATCCATAATAATAATAATAATTAATTAATTAAAGCAACCCAGCTGATTCCGCATTAGAATCAACCTTGAATATACCCAACTGTTATAGCTTATGACAAGTCTTATCACGTCATATCTCAGTTCATAAAACAATAAAAGCAACGTAGATTCCACATCAGAATTGACGTTGAATAATATCACAGAATTATATATTGCTTGCAGAAAATATCTTGGAATTTTGGGGACCAAAAGCCTATAAATAGTTGGGTTTTCCGTTCCCTTTATAAATTACCTGAGTTTCAATTTGGGTAAGTTCTAATTTGCTTTTAGTTGCTGACAAAGAGAAAAAGAAGAGATAGAGAGAGAAAAAAACCCACCATGGAAGAGCAACGTCCCCCCAAGTCAACCTTAGAAATGGAAGCAGGCTCTACCAAATCTCCGAGGAAGTTCAGCCTCGCCGTCGACTCCGACCACAAGGCGAAGGAGTTCAAATTTTACTCCTTCGCAGCTCCTCATATGAGAGCTTTCCACCTCTCGTGGTTCTCTTTCTTCTGCTGCTTTGTCTCCACCTTTGCCGCACCACCACTTCTACCTCTTATACGGGACAATCTCAACCTGACGTCCACCGATATCGGTAACGCTGGAATTGCGTCTGTGTCGGGAGCCATATTCGCCAGGTTGGCGATGGGCACGGCCTGCGATCTTGTGGGTCCACGACTCGCAACGTCCACCCTTATCATCATCACTGCCCCTCCCGTTTTCTTCACCTCCATAATACACTCCGCTTCGAGTTTCCTCATAGTCCGGTTCATGACCGGCTTCTCTCTCGCCAGTTTCGTATCGACGCAATTCTGGATGAGCTCCATGTTCTCGTCCAACAAGGTTGGGCTGGGAAACGGTGTTGCCGGAGGGTGGGGGAACATGGGAGGCGGCGCGACGCAGCTTCTCATGCCTCTCCTCCTTGAAGCCATCGTCAAAATGGGAAGCACAAAGTTCACGGCTTGGCGTATCGCCTTCTTCGTTCCCGGGCTGATGCAGGCGTGCTCCGCCTTGGCGATCCTCGCGTTCGGCGAGGACATGCCGGACGGGAATGTCAAGAACCTCCGGAAGTCAGGGGACATGCACAAGGATAAGTTCAGCAAAGTGTTCTACCACGCCATCACCAACTACCGAGCCTGGATATTGGGGCTCACCTACGGGTATTGCTTTGGTGTGGAGCTGACTATCGACAACATCATCGCCGAGTACTTCTTCGATAGGTTCCATGTGGACCTCCGCACGGCGGGTCTGATTGCGGCCAGCTTCGGTTTGGCTAACTTCTTTTCTAGGCCGGGCGGCGGGTGGTTGTCGGATTATGTGTCTAAGTTCTATGGGATGAGGGGAAGGCTTTGGGCTCTTTGGATTGTGCAGATGTTGGGTGGCCTTCTCTGCATTCTGCTAGGAAAGATGAACAGCTTAAGCGGATCCATCACCGTCATGCTTGTGTTCTCTGTTTTCGTCCAGGCCGCGTGTGGTTTCACATTCGGCATCGTTCCTTTCGTATCAAGAAGGTTATATATCTCGATCTTTCTTCAACCTTTTTTACTTGTTTGGAATCACAACAATTTTGATAATCATCTAACACCTAACAACAATTGTGTACATATAAATGCTTAGGCATGCATCCAATTATATATTATTAGTCATACCTCCAATTAATTCGAAACAACAATTGTGATTCAGATAATTAACTTGTTTGTGTAGGTCGTTGGGGTTGATATCAGGAATGACAGGAGGTGGTGGGAACGTCGGCGCAGTTCTGACTCAGCTTATATTCTTCACCGGAACAAAATACGAAAGGGAAGACGGAATAACCTACATGGGCATCATGATAGTGGGTGTTACAATGACAATCTTGTTCATCTACTTCCCCCAGTGGGGTGGCATGTTTGTCGGACCGCGAGAAGGTTGTACGGAAGAAGATTATTACATGCGCGAATGGACAGAGGAGGAAAAACAGAAGGGTCGACATCTATCAAGCATGAGGTTTTCCGAGAACAGCAGGACCGAGCGAGGCAGCAGGACCGGAAGGGGTAGCGTTGGTGGATCTACCGTTCCGTTTGAAGAAACGCCACCCCGCGTTTGAACGAACCCAGTTCATGAACGCTCTTCTACCTTAGACCAATATTGTTTTGCTTTTTAATGTCAAGAGTTTATCAACATATCGGTATGTATATGCTTCCGATTTGTAGCTTGCCTTCGAGAGCTTGGGTTGACAAAATTAATTGTTCATCTGAATTTTTATGTCACCTTTCTATCTAGAGAATATTGAAATCTTATATGTTGCAACTCCTTTTTCTTCATGTTAATTACTTGTTCGATAATAAAGGCTCTATTTGTTCATCGAATCTATTCCACATCTTTGCTATCCGAGTTTGGAACATTTTTTTTTCTCGTTTTTGGTTATAGTAACCACAAACAAGCTCCAGGAGAACAAGAAAGAGGAGAAAATAGTAGCTGCTTTCTGGCTCGTATGATTCGAATCTGAACATTTGACTTAGGTAATTTAAGTAGATTAATTGAGCTATCTCAGTTATTCAACTCGTAACATTTTTTGTAAAACCAAATCATGATCAGTATTATGATGCTCCATTCCATATAACTTCAAAAGATGCGTGGTCTTTTGAAAGCATGAAGCATATGACAATAAAAGCACGCTCAGCGGAATTATATAACACAAATAAACAAAGATCGGAAACTATCATGTCATGATATCATTGAAATATGAATTATCAGAAGTGGGAAAATTAATGAAGTTGTGGTTGTTAGGATATAAAACAGCAAAGAGCCAACCATTGGTGTTGTTTACATAAAAATTATAGTGGTCGGTTTATTAAAAATGATTGTAGAGTCCGCCTCAACCTCTGGTGGCCACAGCAACAAATGACAAAGACAATAAGTATTGAGTAAAGAACACAAATTAAATGTTGACATAAGCTCACAACGTCGCTAACACAATCATCAAAAACGAATTAATATCAACGAAATTAAACCCCTGTTAAATTAAGCACATCCAAGTATCTACATCAAGGGTCGTTTAAAATTGTAAAAAAAAAAAAACATATCAAAGATTGTAGTGCTCGAATAATACTACGTACCAAATCAAAGCAAAGGAAATATAAACCGTGTTGGGAAAATAATTAAGGAACCAAAATAGGATTTGGTCAAGATACAAAATAGATATTGTTATTGAAGGTTGATTCTTCCAAAGGATCTTGGGGGATATTAAATCGGGAAAGTGAGTAGCCGAAAACTAGGGGCGGGTTTGGGCTGCCCATAGATAGAATCTATAGATATTCATATTCACTAGAATCATGTTTTCATAAACAAGATTTCGAACATCTTTACTGTTTGGATAGGTAAGAAAAATTAAGGGTGATTATATTGCAAAGTGTCTCGTTCGGGTTGAACTTTGTTGACATTGATTACAACCTAATCTAATTTACGTGAATCCAAACACGACAGTTATCTGATCGAAGAAGCACATCGATCAAAAACCAATCCATCTAGTAAAATTTTGACCGATCATTAAAGATCATTACTTCATTTAACAAATAGTTCAAGTTGTGAAGTATAACCGTCAATACAAGCTCTATAGTACGTAAATAATTACATTTGGTTTCTCTTTCCTTGTCTTTTGTAACAATGTCATCAATTCAATCTTAAGAACAATCACAGATGCCCAACAATCTAGGATTAGGAAAAATCGATCACATTTTTCAAAAGAAGAAATCATGGTTATTTTTGTTTTCCTTTGAAGAAATCTCATCCGTCTGTTCTCTCAAGACCCGTATAATCTCAACGTCCAACCATCTATAGGAAAAATCAATTATATTTTTTTCTAAAAAATCTTTATCCCTTGAACCAATCTCATACATCCATCCTAAAGATCAATGTAATCCAAATCATCCAACCATTTAAGAAATTTAACAATATTTTTAGAAGTGAAAAGTTGATTTAAAAATCAGGTATCAATTTCGGATTTCGGAAAAAAACTATCAAAGATCAATTCAAAACCTCATTCAGAACATTTGCAGATCAATTCAAAACCTCATTCAACACATTTGCAGATCAATTCAGAACCTGATTTGTTTACAAAGGAATAAACTTAATTCTTTCGGAACAAAAACACCACATTTCCACAAAAAAGAAAAGAAATTAATAAAAAACGAATATTAAACATTTAAGCTAAACCATGTGGTTGACAATTAACCAAATAAACAAGGAAAGTAGACCAGTTCAAAAACCAAATCAAAGTTTAAGGGGAAAAAATCTCCAGTTTCCAAACACCAATCTGATTTTGGTAAAAACCCAAACGCAATAATTTATTATGCGGTTGAAGGAGCAAATCGAAACTCAATCCATCTGATAGTGTCAACATCTTCCAACCCATCAAACCCATTAACAAATAAATAATGTTGTAAACGAGTTATACGGATAGAGCAGAAAGAGGTTTGGTATTAGAATTTTTTCCCCCCGACGGCAAAAAATATGGTACGTGTTCTTCTTCCAATATTACAAAAATTTGGGGTGACAAAATAAGTTGAGAAACAAGCATGACAATGAGGATGCAGAAAGTTAAAATATTTGTTTACCTATTTCGTTAGTTACACACATATTACAATTTACAAGTTTAAAATAAGAAAAAAAATTCAAAATAATCAAAAAAAATAAAAAATTAGAAGAATATGCACCTTGAAAACTTAATTGACAAAGTATGCACATTAAAAACGGCACCACAGGTACCGTTTTCATTAACTAAAAACGTCATCACTGATGTCGTTTTTACACTTAATAAAAACGGCATCAATGATGCCGTTTTTACCTGAGATTTTTTTTTGGTTTCGAGATGTTGTTTTTAGCTAAGTTATGTTGAACAAGTAACGAGTCGATCGGGGGTCTCGCTCCCCGGTGAGCGAGCGGCGTTCCACCTCGCTGGTGATGTGGCGGGGGTTGAAAGGGGCAGCGCCTCCTGGAAATTTTTTGGATCTTTTAAATTGTTTGATATAGATTTTTTTTAATCCAAAACATACTTGCATAAAACTCATTGCAAAAAAAGTGATCTACAACCCCGCCACAATCAGTATGTTTTCGATTAAAAAAATTCCAGATCAAACAATTTAATGATCCAAAAGTATGTAATAAGACTTACCAAGAACTATACGTCTATATGTTCCTCCATCTCTAGAACAAAAAAGGACCTACATATGCAGGCATCATGAGCCACAAGGATAAAGTGTAGGGGTTATAAATTTGTATTATTGTGGTAACAGGTTGGATTACAACGAGTTTTATGCAAGTATGTTTTGGAATAAAAAAATTCTATATCAAACAATTTAAAGACCCCCAACCGACCCATTGCTTGTTCAACATAACTTAGATAAAAACAACATCTCGAAACAAAAAAAAAATCCCAGGTAAAAACGGCATCACTGATGCCGTTTTTATTAAGTGTCAAAACGGCATCAGTGATACCGTTTTTAGTTAATACTTTGCCAATTAAGTTTTCAAAGTGCATATTCTTCCAATTTTTTATTTTTTTTTGATTATTTTGAAAAAAATTCCTTAAAATAACATGCATTACTATCACTGTAGCTATCAGAAGTCCGACACGGGTTACAAAGTTTGAAATACTAATTTCTTGAACCAATTTCATCCATTTGCCCCCAAAGATTCACGTAAGAACATTCGTAACTATGATCCAGACGACCTGGTTATGAAAAGTCATGAGTTTTCTCTGTCTTCTCTCTTTTCCAAATCAATTTTCTCTCTCTTTCACGTCAGTTTTCTCTCTCATCAACTCAATTTCTTCTCTTTCCTACATTATTCACATGTTAACCTAGGGGTGAGCAAAATCCGGTCCGGTCCGGACCGAAACAAAAAAATTGGATCTGGTCCGGTCCAATTTTTTTTTTAAAATTTAAGGTAAAAAATTGGGTTTTTGGACCGGACCGAACCGGTCCGGTCTCCGGTCCGACCCTTCGAATTTTTTCCTGTCCGGACCTGAATTTTTTTTCCGATCTGGTTCGGACCGGATCAGACCGATGCTCAGCCCTATGTTAACCACAACCCAACACAACTCATCTCTCCCTTCTACATAATTTCGGGGTCGATTTTGGAAACAATTCTGAAAAAAAATCTACAAAATCAAAAAAATTAGAAAACATATTTTCAAAAAATAATAATTAAATCTAATATTAAAAAAATGAAAACAAAAAAAACACTTTAAAAAGTATGCTGGCACAAACGACCCGGTCGTATGAACGATCCATTAAGGGAGAGGATGACCTGGTGACCAGGTCGTGGGGTGCACGACCCCCTCTCAACAACGCTCCAATGGCTACCATCCAACCATTTAAGAAATTTGACAATTTTTTTAGAATGAAACTGATCATTTGAAACCAAATACCAATTTCGGATTTTTTATTTATAAAAAACTTCTAACACGTTCAAAACATTCACAGACTCATTTGAAACCCTATTCCACTCATCTAAACACCAATTCAAAACTTAAGAAACAATTTAATTCCTTCCAAAGAAACAAACACCACAATTGTAAAAACAATTTTTTTTTCAAAAGTCATTAAAAATGAATATAAAACTAAACCATGTATTTCAAAATTAACAATTTTTTTTTTGACCACTTCACAAATCAAAGCAAACTTTTCAAACAAAAAATATCTCCACAACCGAATCCAATTTAAGTAGAACCAAACGCAAATTTGTATTATCCCGTTGAAGTAGTAAATCAAAATTCAATCCATCTATCGTGGCAACATCATCCGACCCATCAAACCAATTCTAACTAGTTAAAAATATAATTATTAACTTATATCAGAGTAGAGCAACAAGAGGTTTGGTGTAATTAGAAATTTTCTCCGAAACTGTGAAAAACATGGAACGTGTGCTTCCATTACAAAAATGAATGACAAAATAAGGGGGCGTTTGGATTAGTCTATGAGTCTATTTTGAACTTTTCTCCTCAAATTACCCTTTGTCAATCTTTTTTTGAGATAGACATACATATACACATTCCATGTATGTTCATTTCTTTTTAAACCCCTCCTCTAATATCACTTAATAGCACATGAAGTCCTAGAACAAAAAACTTCCATTTCTTCTCCGAAATCTCCAACCCTAAACCCTCCAAGAAAAAAACTTGTCTCCTTCGACTGAATCCAAAAAAATAAGAATGTGAAAAATGTGTCGGAACCCCAGAAACGGACACCCAAATTGGATTCGGTCGTTCATTTACAAGAAGATATACACCTCAGAATTCCAAGTTCGGATGACCGGGTTTCTAACGGTCGACCGAACTATGTGTGGTATAGGGGTTAAATACTACATGTTTGCTATTAACGGTGTCAGATGATGAGTGCACCAAAACAAATGTAGAGTTTTACAAGTATTTGTGGCCAATAAAAAACTTCGGATGAGCAAACGTTTAATAAACCTTTTTCGCAAGTCCACCCAAGCAAAAATCCCAAATCTTAATACAGTAATATTATGATCAGTATTATGATGCTCCGTTCCATATAACTTCAAAAGATGCGTGGTCTTTTGAAAGCATGAAGCATATGACAATAAAAGCACGCTCAGCGGAATTATATAACACAAATAAACAAAGATCGGAAACTATCATGTCATGATATCATTGAAATATGAATTATCAGAAGTGGGAAAATTAATGAAGTTGTGGTTGTTAGGATATAAAACAGCAAAGAGCCAACCATTGGTGTTGTTTACATAAAAATTATAGTGGTCAGTTTATTAAAAATGATTGTAGAGTCCGCCTTAATCTCTGGTGGCCACAGCAACAAATGATAAAGACAATAAGTATTGAGTAAAGAACACAAATTAAATGTTGACATAAGCTCAAAACGTCTCTAACAGAATCATCAAAAAAGAATTAATATCAACGAAATTAAACCCCTGTTAATTAGCACATCCAAGTATCTACATCAAGGGTCGTTTACTTTTTCTTTTTTTAAACATATCAAAGATTGCGGTGCTCGAATAATACTACCAAATCAAAGTAAAGGAAATATAAACTGTGTTGGCAAAATAATTAAGGAACCAAAATAGGATTTGGTCAAGATACAAAATAGATATTGTGATTGTTGCTGATTCTTCCAAAGGATTTTGGGGGATATTCAATCCGGAAAGTGAGTAGCCATAAGCCCATAAAGAATCATGTTTTCATAATCAAGATTTTGAAAATGTTTGGATAGGTAAGAAAATTTAAGGGTGAATATATTGCAAAGTGTCTCGTTGGGGTTGAATTTTTTTTGACATTGATTACAACCTAATCTAATTTACGTGAACCAAACACGACAGTTATCTGATCGAAGAAGCACATCGATCAAAAATCAATCCATCTAGTAAAGTTTTGACCGATCATTAAAGATCATTACCTCATTTAGCAAATAGTTCATGTCGTAAAGTATAACCGTAGTCAATACAAGTTCTATAGTACGAAAATAATTACATTTGTTTTCTCTTTCCTAGTCCTCTGTAACAATGTCACCAATTCAATCTTAAGAGTACAAAACACAGCGTCCGGCTACCCCCGGACGTCTTACACTTTCTCTCTACCACTTCAGCTCACTCAATCCATCAAAAAAAACTCATTATCCATGTCGAGGTTACCCCCACCTACCATACACTCTCTTTCCTCCCCATCATTTCTTAATTAAACAATTTTAATTTTCACACAACATTTAACAAATTACATTTTTTATAATTCTAATAACTTTACAATTCTATTTTAACTCGAAATATTGTTAATAATTACTGTTAAATCACAAAAAATTTATTAAATATTACGGAGCCACATAACATTTAAGATAAACTGAAATATGAAATATTACACTCAAAGTTAAGAAACAACAATACATATTACATAAACTAAACTTTCAAATACTACATTAGCAACTACGTTAACCGATTTTCAAACCGCTCATCGTCTGTAGTGTTGCCATATATGCTCGATTAAATCGTCTTTCAGATCCAAATGTTGGTTCCTGTCACACACTCGATCTTGATTGACAAAAAACTCGTGAATATCCGTTATTCGATCGGTCGAATACGGCGTTTCCTCAGCTGAAGTTCCAAGGACGATCTTCCATAAATTCGCGAATATCTCCAAAATTAGCGTAACAGTCGCGTTCGTCCTCCACTATCATGTTATGCATGATGATACAAGTTGTCATTATTTTGGACAGAACGTCCTTGCTCCAGTCAAGAGTCGGGTTTCTGATGATCACGAACCTCGCTTGCAACACTCCGAAAGCGCGTTTAACATCTTTACGCGTTGCCTCCTGCACTTCAGCAAACAATTTGTGATTCGGGGTGTGCGGGTGAAGGATGAATTGAATGAAGGGCGCACTGTGGATAAATATCATCAGTAAGATAGTATCCCATATCATATTGAACACTATTTACCTCATAATTTACAGGTGGTGCTCGGTCTTCTAGTATGTTGTCGAAAACCGGAGATTGTTGCAGGACGTTCAAGTCATTGCATGAACCCGGTATTCCGTAGGAGTGCCAGATCCATAAGTCGTACGATGCCACCGCCTCAAGGATCAGAGTTGCTTTCCCAGCACGCCCTTGATGTTGTCCATTCCAAGCAGCTAGACAATTATTCCACTGCCAGTGCATACAATCGATACTCCACATCATACCTGGAAACTCACGTTGCTCACCAACGTAAAGTAGGCATGCGAAGTCATTTGCAGTTGGCCGACGTAAATACTCGGGGCCGAAGATGTTCATAACACCTTCACAGAATTTGAGTAGAGTATTTCTGGATGTTGCCGAACTCATTCGTAGGTACTCATTGATCCCATTAGCTGCAATGACATATGCTAGCTAGGGCTGAGCATCGGTCCGGTCCGGTCCGGAAAAAAAATTCAGGTCCGGACCGGAAACCGGTCCGGTCCAAAAACCCGATTTTTTACCTTAAATTAAAAAAAAAATTGGACCAGACCGGACCGGATCCAAATTTTTTGTTTCGGTCCGAACCGGAACTCAGGCCGGTTGGTTCCGGACCGGAACCCGGACCGGTTGGTTCCGGTTCGGACCGAACCCGGACCGGACCAGGTTATGCTCACCCCTAATGCTAGCATTGGCATTGCTACTGTACTTTTTTGTAATTACCCGAGGGGCGCCCGCCCCGTTAACGGGGGTGCCCCGCCCGGGCGCACCCCCGTTAAGGGTGCCCTAAGAACAATCAATGATGCCCAACAATCTAGGACTAGGAAAAATCGATCACATTTTTCAAAAGAAGAATTCATGGTTAGTTTTTGTTTTCCTTTGAAGAAATCTCATCCGTTTGTTCTCAGGACCTGTTTTATCTCCACGTCCAACCGTGTATAGGAAAAATCAATTATATTTTTTTCTAAAATATCTTTATCCCTTGAACCAATCTCATTCATCCGTTCTAAATATCAATGTAGTCCAAATCATCCAACCACTTCAGAAATTTAACAATATTTTTATAAGTGAAAAGTCAATAAAAATCAGGTACCAATTTCGGATTTCGGAACCAAAACACCACATTCCAAAAAAGAAGAAAAGAAATTAATAAAAAAACGAATATTAAACATTTAAGCTAAACCATGTGTTTGACATTTAACCAAATAAAAAAGGAAAATAGACCAGTTCAAAAAGGCAAATCAAAGTTTAAAGAGGGGGGGGGGGGGGGGGGGGGGGGGGGGGGGGGGAATCCGGTTTCCAAACACCAATCTAATTTTTAAACCCAGACGCAACAATTATTATTGGGTTGAAGGAGCAAATCGAACTGAATCCATCTAATAGTGTCAACATCTTCCGACCCATGAAACCCATTAACAAATAAAAAATGTTGTAAACGATTTATACGGATAGAGCAACAAGAGGTTTGGTATTATAAATTTTTTTCCTCGACGTCGAAAAATAGGGAACTACTATTCGTCGCCCGAAAACTACTTAAATCGTCCCAAAACTGATCTTTTTGCCCTTAACAAATCAATTAATACCGATTTCGTCCCGTGTCTTTAAATAAGGTGTTTGACTCAGTTTTACTCACATTCCTAGTACCAACACCACGAAAATGTTTGGCGAAGCACCTGAATCCGGCGAGGTAACTGGGGCGGAATTTTTTTCACGACTCGGGCGTCTGGCTAAACCGCCTCCACCAAGGTGGAGGCGTCTGCCTAACACGCCTCCACATAGGTGGAGGCGGTTTAGACAGACGCATGCACAAAGGTGGAGGCGTCTGTCTAAACCGCCTCCACCTATGTGGAGGCGTGTTAAGCAGACGCCTCCACCTTGGTGGAGGCGGTTTAGCCAGACGTCCGTTTTTTTTTTGTTTTTTTTAATTTTTTGTTAAATTCAAATTTTTCAGGTTCCATTTCAAGATTTCGGTGGTGATGGAGTAGATTACAGTGAGCTTTTTGACAGTAAAGAAATATTTACAACAATCGAGGAAGGTTGTAAATGGGCGAAACAAGTTGCAATAGGAGCCGGATTTTTTTTTGGTTATATCATCATACAAACCGAAAGCAGATAACCGGATGGATTGTTACCTCAGATGTGATCGCAGACGTGAGATGAGTTCTCGTGATACGAGTATTGCACTGCGAAAGAATACGAAAAGAAAAGGTTGCAGTTGTCGGTTTTTGGTAAAAGTGGTGGAGCGACGAGATCGTGATGGATGGGTTATTGTTTCTAGTAGCATGTTTGGGCAGCACAACCACTCATTGGCAGTTTATTCAGAGGGTCACCGACAGGTCAGCGGACTTAGTGTTGGGGCAAAGCAAATTGTTCGGGATATGACAGAGGCACAAGCAAGGTCTCGTAACATTTTGTTGGCGGTAAAGAAGAAATTTCCGGACGATAATCCTAATCAAAGGCACATTTACAACTTCAGAGAGTACATGAGGAGGACGAAATCTGAAGACAGGAATCCCGCGCAACAGTTTCTCAGAGAGGCAGTGCAGCATAAGTATTTGCATTGGATTGTGGCAGATGAAGAAACTAATGTCTTGACTCACGCATTTTTGGCACATCCGACTTCAGTTCAGTTGTTGCGTACATACCCATTCGTGATCTGTATGGATTCGACGTATAAGACGAACAAGTACAAGATGCCTTTGTTTGAGATGGTTGGGGTTACTCCAACAAATATGAATTTCCTCGTCGGATATGCGATTTTGCAGGATGAGACCGAGTCTAGTTACCGGTGGGTGTTGGAGAGGTTGCGAGATCTGTTATTGGATATTGTTAGCCCGACAACAATAATTACGGACCGGGAGATGGGTCTGATGCGACCAGTGGCAGAGGTTTTTCCTGAGTCAGCTCATTTACTATGCACCTGGCATATCAACAAAGACGTGTACAACTACGCATACCACGTATTCGGCAAGGACAAACAGTCTGCAGAGATTTTCAGGCGTGGAAGGTGGAGGAAAGTCATGATTTCTGATTCACAGACGGATTATGATAGAGCAGTCCGTAATCTGAAAGATTCTTTCAAGTCCTGGCCAGTGCTGACGAAGTATGTGGAAGACACGTGGTTGGTGCATAAGGAAAAATTCGTGTTGAATTGGACGAATCAAGTTCTTCATTTCGGCAACACTACGAACTGCAGGGTGGAAAGTGTACATCGTCGCAGTCGCAGACCGTACTGCATGGTCGGGCGTCGGGATGTCAACCGGGATCACCTGAACGTAACCTAACTGACGTAACACGCGATCAGGTAAATAAGGCTCTGTGATATCCCTATAACGAATAACGCCCATAAATGTAGTCCTCGGCACAGCTACAGCAGGCTCGGGCCCATACGGTAACCACTCCACCTAAATGTTTATACGTTAATAATAATAAAGTTAAATTTAAATAAACGAGAATGATATATACATTATATACCTGCGATGCAGTCATCTGATCTAGCCGTCTACGAATAGAAAGAAGTCGACTCTCGCTCTTATCCTCCGCCCGGACAACCCACATACGCGAACGAGGATGGCCACGCTCAACAATCTTCCGCTCACGATGTGGGCGGAAAGCAGGAAAATACTCATATATCCAAGCCTGCAGCAGTGTAAGACAACCCGTAATCTGACCACAATCAGCACGACTAGATATGCCCAGCTGGCGATACAGATATGCCAACGTCGCCGACCCCCATGAGTAATCAGCAATGGTATCTGGGTCCCTCGCCTCCAATAAGTCGCGTGGTCTCAGTCTGGAACCGCTGTTGTCGACAAAAAATACGCAGCCTAGCAGTAAGAAGAAATAAGCAGTCATCTGCGTATCCTCAGTCCGTGGTGGTCGCCCCCGTCTGCAACACTCGTCCACAGCGTCGATACTAACACCACCGCCACTCCAAAATGAGCTATCCCGCCCAAGACCCTCCAGGCTGACACCCAGCAACTCAGATACATATAACTTCAGCTCAGATGTCGGCGCCTGCGCACTGACCATGGGACCCTCAACAGGAATGTGAAGAATCTGAAAGACGTCATGCAACATGATCGTCATCTCTCCGAACGGCAAGTGGAAAGTGTTAGTGTCAGGCTGCCACCGCTCCACGAATGCCGAAATCAATGGCATGTCGATGCAGGAAAACATGTTGTACGGCAAGTGACCCAATCCACTGTCAACCACGGTCACCGTCATATCCTCAGTCATCACTGAGCGCCATGCCTGCAATGTCGTACAGGATCTGTGCCGATTATGGCACTTCAAAACCTTCCGCTCCTCGCCATCCCAGATGCGTCTGGCGACGTGGCCTCCGAAACTCGGAATGACGCTGCCATCTACAGGACCACCGGGAATAATATCCGTGACGATCCAAGACTTGTCATCACCCCTCTTCTTCTTCTGAGCTCGGGCGTCTGCAGTGCACGAACTCGAATCACCGGTCACAAATCGGCCACCTCGATCCTTCCTAATGACCCACTCAGATGAAGGACCACCGTGTCGCCCCCCTCCTCGACCGGCCTGATGTACCGCCACCTCCTGTGGCCCCAAGTCGTATCAGCCCCCATCGTCACTGTCGTCGTGACTCCTCAGCTCATCTGAATCATCCTCGTCGTCGAAAGACTCTCCATGTGTCTGACGACGACGTAACAGATCTCTCTCTCTCCTAACTGAAGCAGAAATACCACGTCTACGTGGATGACGAGGACCTGACTCGTCTGCTATACTACGTACCGCGCGTAAGGGAATTGATTTCCCTTTTCCTCCACGGTAACCCGATGACTATTAATTCAATTTTAAAAATACAAATTTATTAATGAATTTACTAAATTAATTAAACTAATTATTAACTGAATAATCTATTAATTTAGCAATTATCACAATTAATCAATAATCCTTTACTAAAATCGTACACAACTAATTACTAACATAATAATCAATTTATTTAGCGATTTATTTATTAATTATCACAATTTATAATCAATAAACGATTTACTAAACTAATTTAACTCATTATTAACATAATATTCAATTTATTTAAATTTTATCCCAATTTATAATAAAATTAAAAAAAAACCGGGCGTCTGCGGGAGACGCCTACCCTACGTGGTAGGCGTCTGCCGGAGACGCCTACCGTACGTGGGAGACGTCTCCCGCAGACGTCTGTTCATTGGGTCGGGCGGTCGCTGGAGACGCCCGACCCAACGATCGGGCGTTCGCACGAACCGCCTCCCCCAAGGGGGAGGCGGTTCCGGCGACCGCCCGATCGTTGGGTCGGGCGTCTCCCGCGACCGCCCGACTCAAAAAAAAATTTTAAAAAAATAATTGAAATAAACAAGGTAATTTACCAGATGTGAGTAGTCAGGGTCTCCGCTGGCTCTTTCTCTGGCCTCCGAGACTTTCTATTTGGTGAATAAAAGTGTGATATGAAGAGAAAGTTGTGTTAAAAGAGTGAAATGAGGAGTTATATTAGTAGAAAGGGCAGATGGGCAAAATGGTAATCTTACGGGCGATTTAAGTAGTTTTACGGCGACGAATAGCAGTTCAGGAAAAATATGGTATGTGACCATGTGTTCTTCCATAACAAAATTTATGGTGACAAAATAAGTTGAGAAGACAAAATATGTTGAGAAACAAGCATGACAATGAGGATGCAGAAAGTGAAAATATTGTTTTACCAATTTCGTTAGTTATACATATATTACAAGTTTAAAATACCACGCATTACCATCACTCTAGCTCTCAGAAGTCTGACACGGGTTACGAAGTTCAAATACTAATTCTTGAACCAATTTCATCCATCCGCCCCAAATATTCATGTAATTCGTAACCATGATCTGGTCATGAGTTTTTTTTAAATTCTTTTTCTTCCAAATCAGTTTTCTCTATCTTCCACGTCAATTTTCTCTCTCCTCAACCCAATTTCTTTTGTTTCCTACATTATTCACATGTTAACCACAACCCAACACAACTCATCTCTATCCTCCACATCATTTCAGGGTTGATTTTGGAAACAATTCTAAAAAAATCTACAAAATCAAAAAAATTAGAAAACGTATTTTCAAAAAATAAAAATAAAAAATGTTAAAACTAATTTTAAAAAAATGAAAAAAAAACGTTTTAAAAAGTGTGCAGGTACAAACGATTAGGTCGTCCACCTGGTCGTTTGAACAATCAGTTAAGGGAGAGGATGACCTGGTGACCAGGTCGTGTGGCGCACGACCCCCTCTTAACAATGCTCCAATCGCTACCATCCACCCATTTATTTAATTCTTCCGCCCTAAAGATCCATGTAATCCCCTACCATCCAACCATTTAAGAAATTTAACAATTTTTTTAGAATGAAACTGATCATTTGAAACCAAATACCAATTCGGATTTCTAAAAAAAACCAACTTCTAACACGTTCAAAACATTCACAGACTAATTTAAAACCCTATTCAACACATCTAAACACCAATTCAAAACTTAAGAAACAAAGTCAACTCCTTTGAAAGAAACAAACACCACAATTCCAAAAAAGAAAAAAAATCATAATTCAAATAAAACTAAACATGTATTTCAAAATTAACCTAATAAAAAAGAAAAAAAATTGACCACTTCACAAAACAAAGCAAAATTTGCAACAAAAAATCTCCACACACCGATTCCGATTTAGGTAGAACCAAACGTAAAACTTTATTATCCCGTTGAAGGAGTAAACCAAAACTCAATCCATCTAAACATCGTGTCAACATTATCGAACCCATCAAAACCAATTTAACAAATAAATCACGTCGTAAACGAGTTAAAAAGTATAACTATTTAACTTATACCAGGGTAGAGCAACAAGAGTTTTGGTTTAGAAATTTCTTCGAAACTGTAAAAAAAACATGGAACGCGTGCTTCCATTACAAAAAAAAATGATTGACAAAATAAGGGGCGTTTGGATTAGTCTATGTAGGGGTGTAAACGGGTCGGGTATGCCCGTACCCGTACCCGGCTAAATTAGCGGGTGCGGGTATATACCCGGCAAAAAACATATATACTCGTACCCGACCCGTACACGTTAAGTTAGCGGGTACGGGGCGGGTAAACGGGTATAGCGGGTATAATATATAATATATAAAAATATAATATATATTATATAAAATATATATTATATATAAAAAATATATAATATATAACATATAAAATATTAAAAAATATTAAAAAAAAATTATATATATAATATAATATATCTTAACGGGTACGTGTAATGTGTATACCCGTACCCGACCCGTTTATTAACCGGGTAAACGGGTACGGGTATACGGGTTTGAATTTTTAAACGGGTATGGATTTTTGTATCCATACCCGTACCCGCCCGGGGCGGGTGACCGGGTATACGGGTATTACCCGCCCCGTTTACACCCCTAAGTCTATGAGTCTATTTTAAACTTCTCCTCAAATTACCCCTAATTTAATTTGTCAGTCTTTTTTTGAGATAGGCATACATAGTTACATACATCCCATGTATGTTCTTTTCTTCTCAAATCCCTCCTCTAATATCACATAATAACACATGAAGTCCTAGAAAAAAAACATTACTAGAAAAACGAGTTTCAGGTGTTTCTATCCGTCTCGGTGTACTATCCAACAGATATGATATTTAACACCGACAGATATATTCCATCGGAATATATTTTCATCAAATTCGTCAGGCTATCAACAAACACCGACGATATGTATCGTTGATGGATGCTTCTGAAAAATTGTAAGGCGGGAAAATAAATTATTGGGGGAAAAAACACCAACGGATAACTACTACAAGACAAAGATGGATATATCCATTGGATCATACATACGAATAGACACTGACGGTAGGTTTCATTGGTGTATTACTCGAAAATGGAATGTTAAAGAATTCCCACGTCAACACTGACAGATACTTGTGACATGCACCGACAGAACAATACCGACAGTGAATCGTTACATCAGTAGTCTGATACATGTTTTCTTTTCATTCTTACCCTTCCTCCAAACCCTAACTCTCCTTCCCCGTGCCTCCGCCCTACCCCGCCACTATCCAACCCCTCCGCAACGGTGAGTCGTCGTCGTGCTCCCCACCCGCCGTGTCGCGCCGCACCGCACCATAGTCGTCATTGCTCCACAACGGTAAGCTCCTTCTCCTCCATGACTCAAACCTCCTCTGTGACCACCCCTTGCCCTCCTCGACCATCAACTCCTCCCCCGACACCCCTCCCTCCCCGACCCCAACCCCAATCACCGGTCTCGATCTCAACCGCGACCTCACCCCCAACCGCGACCCCAGACCCCAACCACCTCCATAGCCAGCCACACCCTACCCTAATCCCTACCACCACACATTCCATAAACTGTCACCACCACCATCAACACCCTCTACCAATTTTTTTAGAATAAAAATTCATGATTTTTTAGATTAATGTTTTGATTTTTACGATTTAAGTAGTGATTTTGTATGATTAATTAGATTAATTTTGTGCTTTTGTATGATTAAAGTATGTTTAATTAGATTATTTATGTCATTTTGTATGATTAAAGTACATTTAATTAGTGATTTTGTATGATTAAGGTTTATAAAAAAATCTATTATATGTAAATATTACGGTTTAGTTATATTGATTTGGATTGAGATATGACTAGACATTAGTCTTCCCCACGTGACCATTTACCTGAGGGAGTCTGTGATAGGCGTAGACGCAAATATTACCGCTAGATCGCAGGTTGAGCAAATTGTTTGACACGATCACGGGCCAGCGGAGACGAAAAATAAGCTCACAGACATGCAGTCCACCATCGACCTTTTTTTATGACGAAAGGGAGTTATAAAGATGAGGTATTTTAATTGTATTTAATAAGTTTGTTTACATTTAATAAGTTAATTTATATGAATTATAGTCTTATTGTTTAATGTTTCAATCGTGTGGGATATTAACATAACATCCACTTGCACACCATCCTTGACGCAAAGTCAAGATGATGATCATGGACCATCGGGTGGAGCAAACACCGGAGGTTTGACAACTTAGTGTTTTTTTGTCTGTTATCATTGTTAAACTTTGTTAGACCGCTTAATGTTTGACTGTATAATGTTTTTTGAATTCAAAAGTTAATTTCAATTAAATTACAACTTTTCTTTGTAAAGTGTTTTGAGATGATTGTGATTTTTTTGACTACTTTTGTGTTTAGATGTTTGGCATTCATGTATGAATGTTTGGTGAATGATGAATGATATGTGATGAATGATTTCTTTTGATTAGGAAAATCAGAATCCAGAAAGAACCAATATGGTTACACCGACAAATATATTCGTTGGTGTATGCCTAGACGTTTGTGGGGGCAATCTACACTGACGCAGGGCTGTCAACTTTGGCTTGACTCGATAGCTCGACTCGAACTCTATTCGAAAAACGCTTGACTCTAGTTTAACTTGAAAATGAAGGATCTTAATGAAAAATCAGAAAATCTTCAAATTTAGTTCGGTAAACGAGCCGCTCGAACTCGAATTTTTTTGATGCTCGGCTCGATAGCTCACTCAATTTTTTTATTGTTCCATTTATAATTATTTTTTGGTATTTGGTAATAACATAAGATAATACTCATTGCTCGAAATTTCTTTCGACTCGGCTCGTTTACACCCCCTACACTGACGGTATATATCCATTAGTGTACGTTCAGACATATGTGAGGTAACCTACATCGATGATACATATCCATCGTCGCATGCCGTCATCCGTCGATGATACTCGGTTGGAAAAATTAGTCAGAGTATCTTACGCCGACGAATAGATATCGTCGGTGTAAAACACCATCGCAAAGTCGTCGTTGATAGACCATCGATGCTTTTTGATCTGACGAAACAAGGTGAAAAAAATTTGACGGGAAATTTACCGTCAAAATTACGACCAACGACATTTATCTGTCGGTGTAAATAAGCACACACACAAGTAACTCTGTCGGGGGTCCATCCATCGGTGATTATCTACACCGACGGAGATGTTTAGTCGGTGAAACTCTTTTCTACTGTAGTGAAAAAACTCTCATTTCTTCTCCAAAATCTCCAACCCTAAACCCTCCAAGAAAAAACTCACTCCTTCAAGGATTCAAGGCTTCAACCTTCAACCAAACCAAATGTGGAGTTTTTGGTCTTGAGTTACGAGTACAGTATGTGTAACTTAAAAAAATATCTAGACAATGAAATAAATTTGCAATAAAAATAACTCTGTCCAGGTAAATTCCAATTCAACATTTATGGACTCACGTAGATATCCACCTTATAATATAATTTACAATAGAATGTTCAAGAACACAAATCTATCCAGAAAAGCAATTTTTTTATTTATCGCAAAGGTCAGGAAAAAGAGTTACGGAATCAAGTGACAAAAATATTAATTCATAATTACCATTAGACCATCGTAAATAACGCGTGGGTACTCAAAGCGTTCGATTTTCTCTGTACCACGTTAACACAATTCAACCTCACTACAAAATACTTAACAATTATCCAATCTACCAAAAAACCATTATTCTAAAAAAACAAAAAAACATTATAAAAAAACCAATGGGGGCACGTGGCCCCCCGGGCATTTAAAAGATATGGGGTGGGTTTCGATGACAAAAAAAGTTTTTTTTGCTTCGGTACCGATCAAAACATTGTTGATTGACGACGTACCCACGGTTCGGAAATAATTGGTCACATACGTATCAAAAATAATGTAGTTGACATCATACCCATCCATTACGGTGGGATCCACATTCGTCTGTCACCGTTAACGTTTTCCGTGATGTCCTGCTATTTATCAATCGGTTTTTTGATGTCGTATCGATCAAAATATTGTTAATTGGTGACGTACCCATGGTTCAGAGAAAATTGACATTGTACGTATCAAAAATAATGTAATTGTTCTCATACTCATCCGTTACAGTGAGCTCACATTCATTTGGCACCGTTTACATTTTTCATGACGTCCCGTGATTTATCAATAAGGTTTTTTGCTGGAGAATTGGGGTCGGGTTGGCTGCACCACCAGGTTGAGATTTTAAGTTGCAATTGGGTTGGGTTGGGATACTAATTAGAGTTTTAAGATGTTGATAGGAGACAAATGTTGATAAATCACATTGTTTTTTATACCTAACGGATGAGTATGATGTCAATTACATTGTTTATGATACGTACATGACCAATTTTCTCTGAACCATGAGTATGTTACCAATTAACAATGTTTTGATCAGTACGGAAGTAAAAAAAACTCGTTGATGAATAACAAGACGTCACAGAAAACATAAATGGAGACAAGTCTTGACTATTGTCTTAGTTCTTCTGGATAAAAAACCAATTTTTTCTTAATGTCATATTATGTTTTTTTAGCTAAAAATTCTTAGTTTCCACGACATCCACTAAGGACGCAAACCGGATATTTTGACTCGGATATATGGTATATCTGAATCCAAATCCAAATTTGTAATCCATTATCAATTTCGAATCAGAAATTAGTAGAACTATCTGAATCTTCAAAAAATTTGAATACTAATTGGTATTCAGTTATTATCTGAATCAAATTTTGAATACTAATGTGTGTATGTGGTCATGTGGGTGTATCCGTATATGTATGTATATATATGTGTGTGTATTGTAATTAATTTGATTTCGGATAATTTGAATTTAAAACACTTTTTATCCAATTTTGTATCTGATTTCTAATTGATAATTTTTTAAACTAAATTCGTATCCGAAATTAAATTGGTAAGATAAAACTTACCAAATATTAACTAAATAAAAATATCGAATCGAATATCCGAATAGTTGGTAACCATTTGCACACAACATCCAACCCACCTAGGGGTGTAAACGGGGTGGGTAATACCTGTATACTTGGTCACTTGCCCCGGTTGGGTACGGGTATGAGTACAAAAACTCATACCCGTTTATAAAAAAATCATACACGTTTATCCCGTTTATAAACGGGTCGGGTACGAGTATACGCATTACTCATACTCGTTTACCCGTTAAGATATATTATATATTTTTATATAATTTTTTATATTTTATATGTTATATATTTTTATATACTATATATATTATATATTATACCCACCATACTCGTTTACCCGCCCCATACCCACTAACTTAACGGGTTCGGGTCGAGTATGGGTATACATGTTTTTGGGCTAGTATGTACCTGTACTCTCTAATTTAGCCGGATACAAATACAGACAGGGGCATACCAGACCCGTTTACACCTCTAAACCCTCCGGTAGATTTCCACCGTGAATTTTTTAACACTTTTTTCAATGCTTGTCATCACGTAAGACCAAGTCGACGTTCTTTATGCATAATTTCCAACTTTTTTTAACTTGCCAAATATTTGTATAAATATAAAAGTGTTCGATTGTCAGAAGTGGAAAGTAGCATGTAGGAATAAAATAAGCAACTTAATGGTTCAAATGAAATTTTCACTTTCTAGTAGTGATAAACCTACATCTTCCCAGTGACCCTGCATCCAAATAGTTTTCCGCCAATGAACTTTTGTTTTACCTCGTGGTATAACAACAATCTCATGGTTTAGGAGCCCTAAAATAAGAGCAAAAATCCATAGCAACACAATTAATAGATTTACCTCCATTTTTTTTCCTTTTTTTACATCAAAGGATTTTAGTGAGCCTTCTATGACCAAAATTTCTACATCATTTCCCGGTCAGTAAAAAAGGAGTTGATTTTCATAACCTCCAATGTCGTTTTTAAATCTTAGGAATTATTTTACTCCGACAAGTAGGAATGTGCATCCGGACCGGACCGGACCGGATTTTTATCCGGGGTCCGGACCGAAGACCGGACCGGATGCCCGGGGACCAAGACCGGACCGAATCGGTCCGGTCCGGTCAAAAACCAATTTTTTTAAATTAAAAAAAAATTGGACCGGTCCGGACAGGACCGAACCCGAAATTTTAAAATTTGCCGGACCGAAACCCGGACCGGATTTTTCCAAAATTTTCCGGACCAAACCCGGACCGACCGGTCCGGTCAACCCGGATTATGCTCTCCCCTACCGATAAGGCAACAAAAAAAAAGTACGCAGTCATTCGTTCTTGCCACGCCTTAACCATCCGGGCACAACAATAGTATTTCAGAAAAATTCCAAAAAAATAGAAAATAGATTGATATGTGGGAAAAAATATAAAAAAATTAGAAGAATATAAACATGTAAAATTTATTTGACAAAATATGAGATAGATAAACGGTAATTATAATATTATTTTTATACCGAGTTTGTCTCTTTCATATTTTACCAAATGAATTTCGCGTACTTATAATTTTTTATAAAAAAAATATAATTATTTTGAAAAAGTTTCCAGCCTTTACACGCCCGGTTGAAACTAGACTACAAAGTACAAATGTATGCTTCAGCTCAGTATTCACGTTTTCTTAATTTAAAATCCACAAACACGGACGGCGAGGATTGCAAGATGACCACTGTTTCCGTCCAAACATATTCTCCGTCATAAAAAGTAAGCACACAATCCCACAACCTCCACACACTGTTCGGCCGAAATCTCCCAGACCTTCCCTTCTCCGCCGAATTCCTCAAATGGGCACCGCTTATTCCCCCCAATCTCAAATGGGTCGTCGTTGAAATCCCTTTCCGCGCACTCTCCCGGGCTGCAGGGGTAGGGTTTGAGCAGAAGGAGGGGTTTCGAGGAGGTGGTAATGGCGGTCTCTGCTGGGCCTTCTTGGGCTTGCTTTTTTCCCTCGCTTCCATCGGTTTGCAAGAAGCAATCCGGGGTAAAGTTCTCCAGAGGGCCTAATTGTTCGACTTCTGCTTATCCTGTTGTTAGACTGCCTGATATTGTTAAAACTGGTGTTTGTGATTTTATTAGTTTCTTGATTAGGAAATGAGTGTTTTAGTAGTTGGGATGTTAGACAAAATTAATGTTGGGATTTGGGCACAGTGCCTGTTTAACTGCTAAATTTACTTTCTGTCGGTTTCCTGGGAACTGACACCCCCTTAATTGAACTATTCTAATGATTCTAGGATTGTAGGTTAATAAGGACAGAAGTTTTGGATGAAACTATTTTTTAGTGGTGAGTTTCATTGTACGATATTGCTTTTCGAGAAGAACGATGAATAGGCTTTTTTTTGTTAGCAATTTGATGATTCGTATAGGCTTTGTTGTTACGGGATGCCTTATTCGGATGATTTTCCGTCTCCTCGTTGCTTACCATAGTGTGGGTGTATGTTATCAATTTTTTCGCTCTAGCATCTTATTTCAAATTACGTTCTATCATGGAATACTTATTTCGACCATAGCTTCTGTGTTATGATTTTGCTAATACAACTCTTCTGGTATGTTGAATAGACAAGCAGACAAAGAATATTGAAGTGTCATAAATGCCACCTCTATCAACCTAGGCACCATGGTATGTAAATTTCCCACGTCTGAAGTTGTGAACTATGACTCCTAAAATTTCAAATTATTGCTTTAGCTTAATTGGCTCCTCGGGTTATGGAATAAAACAGGGATAATTCGTCAGACCTCCCAAACGAAATTTCAAAGACAATTGCACCCTGTATGTTTTGCCAATTCTGATGGTCTATCAGGACAGTATGAACTTGATGGGGATTCAGAAAACTGGAATTCTAATCAAGATGAGGATTTTGACTGTGACAATGGATACCTTCCAACGAAAAAGGGTCAAGGGAAGCCCGGTTTGATATCATTTTATGGTTATCAACATCAAAGGCAGGAGAAAGCCGAGGTATCCGACTTGCTGAAAGAGCCATCTAATTTCCTATGGTTTATTGGCCCAACCGTATTAGTGACTTCATTTGTAATACCATCACTTTATATGAGGAAGCTGGTTCTACTTGTATTTGAAGATTCTCTTCTGACAGGTACCTAGTAGCTATACTCGGAAAATTAAATAGAATCCCTTCTTGCTTTTTATGTAATTCGTGCACTTCGTATTTTGCCTTTTATGTATTTTCATAAAACAAATTACCTGAAAGTTGATCTTAATTATGGCCATGGGCTGCTTAAAATTTGCCTTTTCATCGTGATTCTCAAATCATAATACCTTTACTTTTAGTGATTCCAAAATTTTCTATTGTCTCTTGTAGTACAACTAAGAGATCCAATTTTGTATGTCTTTTGATGGTTGGTAGCGTTTATGTTTTCAATTCTCAACTTTCTTGAGTGAGCCTTCTCTGGTTAGCTGCCCACTTCTCCAACCCTCTGCACCTTGCCTTAGACATGCCTCCTTTCACAAGTAGCAAAAGTCGAAAGCTCTATGTGCAGCTTTTGGCAATGACTTGTTTGACATATATTTTCTTGCTATGGCACACCCTTGCAGAATATGTGGATACCACGAGATCAGTATAGTGTAAGGAAAACATGACTCTTCAAACTCACTGGTTGATGCAAATAGATTCGAAAATTGTTTCATCACTCTACTTGTCTTTTTTTCACAGATTTCCTTATATTGTTCTTCACTGAGGCACTTTTCTATGGTGGAGTGGCTATTTTTGTTCTGCTAATAGATCACGCATGGAGGCCATTGCATCTGTCTGTTCCAAGAATTGTAGAACGTCATCAAATGCATTTTGGATTACGGATTTCTTCTGTTACTACATTAGTTCTAAGCTTGATCATACCATTTGCCACTATGGGCATGGTTTGGCCATGGACGGGGCCAGCAGCTTCAGCCACTCTTACACCGTATCTCGTTGGGCTTATGGTACAGTTCGCATTTCAGCAGTACGCTCGTAAGCAGAAGTCAACTGCATGGCCCGTCATCCCAGTTGTTTTTCAGGTTACTTTATCAGTGAAATTTGAATGTCAATTATATACGAGAACATTACCATTCTCTACGCCAATTTTAAAGTATCTTAACATAGTTCCATTGGATGATTTTGATGGTATACGCCTATACCTATAAGAATTTGATCATTAGGATGCTTGCTGTTGTACCTTTTACTTTTTCTCGCTTGTGAGAACACAAATTTCTGTGTGTGGACAAAGCCTTTACCACATGACATAACGTTATTAATTACTTTTAGTATGAAAAAGATATTGTGCAATGCTAAGTTGATTGATTTTATTGTCATCCTTCTTATATTCAATTCATCAAACTTAGTCTTATGGTTGTTCCTTCTGTTTTTTTGAACAATCAGGTTTATAGGTTACATCAACTGAACAGGGCAGCACAACTAGTAACAGCTCTATCTTTTTCAGTCCGTGGAGCTGAAACCACTTCTCAGACTTTGGCTATAAATAATTCACTTGGCGTTTTACTGAATGTGCTTCAACTTCTTGGTGTAATCTGCATCTGGTCTCTCGCAAGCTTTCTGATGAGGTTTATTCCTTCTTCTCCTATCAATCCTGACCCGTGAAAATTTCTCGATCCTCGTCAAATAATGTTCACCTTCGACTGACCCTGTTCTCACCTGAAGCAAGTTGGGTGTGCAGCAGGTGGAATCTAACTCTTTTTAACCTTAACTACTTGTTAAGTTGCATACTGCAGAGGAATATAACTTTTAAGGTCAATGATGACAATATTTTGGGCAACTTTAAAGATACATAATGTGAATATGATCAATTCTTCACGTGTGAGATTACTGCTGGTAAGTGGTAATATATTCTACAACTTTGAAAGGTTTTAGAATGTACATTCGTGATATCTTTCAGCAAAAATCTATAGATATTTTTTATCTAATTTATTTGAAAACAAGCATTAAAATTTCCCTTTTTGTTTCTTGATGAGTCGTATTTTTTTCCTTCAAAATATATTCACCTTTCATAAGTCGGAGCTGAAATACTATGTTTTGGCAGTTGGAAGTGCAGATCACTCTACAATACAATTATTAGGCGGAAAAGTGATATAAATTAGGGCATTTAAATTCAATGTTGTTAAGGGTTACGTGTAATTACTTGGCTGTGAAATTTGTGCATGATGTCGTTCTTGTAAAATGTTGATATTATAGTGTTTCATTGCTTATTGTCTTATAGATGACGTTCGAAGTTCTGAGGTTATCATTTTTTGTTTTTAACATAAATTTTCAATGTACTTTGTCGCCTCTAAAGAGCTCCCTCCTTGATGGTAGTAAGAGGGGTCGAATGTGCGCTGTTGTACCATTGCAATAACCAAAATAAAAAGATTATTCTTATATGAATCTATTCTTGGTACTTAGCTGTCATATAGTGTTGCAAATTGTAAGAAATTGATTGAGGTTATCATTCAATGACAGTATTCTTAGCTAAATATGAGTTTGGAAATTCAGCAGGCCTCTTTAAAATATGAACAAAAGAGAGTTGTGAACTTGTGAGAGGTCAGAGGCTGCAGTGTTCTTTCTGTTGATGGTTGGATTTGGTGTTATTCTGAAGGCTAAGAGAGAAAAGGACGTGTTGTCTTGGACAGCTATGCTTGTCAAGGTAGCAAATTTGGCTGGCGCTTGTTTGATGAAATGCCTAACAAAAATCTAGTGTGTTGGGGATGGTCAATGGGATGAAGTTGTTGAGACCTTGGGTTGTTTGGTTGTGTGATTCGCGAAAGGTATTAGGTCTACTTGCTATGCTTCACAGGTGCAATAAATTTCTCGACTACTTTGAGCAATTTGGAAACAACAGAGGTAAGCTCAGCAGGTTGACTCCTTGTTTGGATTAGCCTAAACAAGAGATCGAATCTGGACATATCAATTACATGTTGGGATTTAATATAAAAAATACAAAATCCATTCGAAAAAACTTCAACGGGCTTGGGATTGGAAAGGAGTGTCCACGAAATTATGTTTCCCACAGGTATTTGAAGAGGTGTTTGGGATTTTAGAACTAACAATACCTAAGATGAACTAGAACATAAATTTTGGTGAACACAATTGTCCAATCGCTTGAGTTGCTCAGGATTCTGGTAACTTTCCATTGTATATTTAGATCATCACTAACCATGTGGGAACGACCGTCTATTGTTGACTTACCGTCTTAGTATCTAAAACACAAGTTCACAACCTCAGATTTTCAACCGCTAACAAAAAAAAATTACGGTCATCAACGACCGACTTCGTCACGACCTCAGATTTTCAACGTTAAGGGATGCTCTTACGTGTGTTTTAGGTGCTGACGCTGTTGACTTACCGTCTTAGTATCTAATCCTACTATACGTCAAGAAGGGGATTTCTGGTACATTATTGATGTTGATTTCCATAAATTTGACATGGATACCTGCCTTTGAATTGTTAAGAACATTAATGATCTTGAAAGTAAATGTTTTTGTGACTTTCCATCTATTGTTGGTTCTTTGGGGGTGTGCAAATGTCACAGCTTTTACTGGGTCCAACTTATTAATTTTGCGAACCAGAGGCCAGTCAGTCAGTCACAATCTTGTATCCAGCCAGCTGGTGCAACAGTGATATGTCTGAACTCATTGTACCAAAATCTCAGGCTTAATAATTCGTAGCTGCTTTCTGCACAAGTTGCACAAGTAGCAACATGAGTGTTCCCATATAGGTTGTAAAAAATAGTTAACATGTCGGGCCAGTCCCAAATGTTGCCAGTTTCCTCAGTTTGTGCAGGTGTGAGGATTAAATACAAGAGATACGTGGGAATTAAATATAATATTTCTTTAATGATTAATTACAATTTGGCTGGTGAATTAGGACTTGATATTACTTTGGACTCCTGAACTTTCAAAGTTAACAGTTACCTCTCATGAACTTTCATTTTGTAACACTTTGCCATACTGACTTTAAAAATCCATTATTTAACACAAATTCGATGTTTTTCCGCCATTTTTTTCCGTTGTATCCCTAATACGTTCCTAAACCTATATTTACGTTAAAGTTTGGATCGAAACAGAGGTTGGATATGGTTGGAATTGTGGTCGGATTAGTACTGAATTCGACCCAAATTCCAATCATATCCGACCTCCATTTCGATCCAAACTTTCACGTAAATATAGGTTTAAGAGTGTATTACGGATACAACGAAAAAAATTGGGAAAAAACATTGAATGTGTTAAATAATGAATTTTTAAAGTTTAAGGGGATAAAGTGTTACAAAATGAAAATTCAGAGAAATTAACTGTTAACTTTAAAAGTTCAGAAGTACAAAATGATATCAAGACATAATTCAAAAAGACAAACTATAATTAACTAAACTACCTTATCTCAAAGAAGAAGAAAAAGGATTCCTCTCTTGTCTATTTATCGGTAACAATACGAATATAAAAAGTTTTTGGACATGATTGACGTGAATCACATGTGGTCGAGGGAGTAGCTTGACGTGTTAGAGCATATTTAACAGCGCCCGGGCTACCCCGGGCGCCCTGCACTCTCTCTCTGCCACGTCAGCTTCTCTCTCTGCCACGTCAGCTCACCCAACCCACCCAAAAAAAACCTTACCCATGCCCAGGCTACCCCCACCCACCCTACACTCTCTTTCATCCACATCATTTCTTAATTAAACAAATTTAATTCACACAACATTTAACAAATTACATTTTATATAAATATAATTTTAATTACATTATAATTATATTTTAACTCGAAATATTGTTAATAATTACTGGTAAATCATGAAATTATTATTAAATATTACGGAGCCACGTTACATTTAAGACAAACTGAAATATGAAATATTACAATCAAAGTTAAGAAACAACAGTACATATTACATAAACTAAACTTTTAAATACTACATGACAAACTACGTTAACCGATTTACCCAAATATTACCCCACATTTATAACAAATACCCCACATTTATAACAAATACCCAATCCATTAAATATTACCCCACATTTATAACAAATACCCAATCCATTAATAACAAAACCAAAACTAAAAAAAATTCAAAAAAATAATAATTAACCAATGGGAGGGGGACACGTGTCCCCCTCCCATGGGCGCCCGGGCGTCTGCCCGGGACGCCCACCGCCCGGGCAAGCGCCCGGGCGGGTGCCCCGCCCGTTAACGGGGTGCGCCCGGGCGCCCGACCAGGGCGCCCGGGCGGGGCACCCCCATCAAGGGTGTGCCCTTAGACGGACGTAAAAACCAACTACATATTGCTTTATCAACGCCTAGAAAAGTAGAACCTGTGCTAGACTTGTGCAAGTCGAATAGTATTGTATCAACACGCAAATATGAGTTGTATCGCGTCATGCTGAGTGATAACTTTTGTACCTAACTTTACCTTTTTTTTCGATATACCTTTAAGGCTCGAACGACATCTTTATTTTTCTTACAAAAAAAGGGAGTAAATCGACGTGGATGTGAGAAAGTTCCCGAGTCAGCGTCGAGCATTGTTTGATCTCAGGAAATTGACTTGGCAAACACCTATTAGCTTGATTTTTAAAAAGTTTAACATTTTTTATTATTTTACGGAACAAATATAAACACATAAAAACCGCCATCTCTTTCGATTTGTCTGTTGTTTCAGATTTACTTGGATTTCAAAATTAAAAGGACCTACAAAAATTTGAGAACACATTTTACCATCCCAAATAAAGTTTGCAGAAGCCGTTACAGGTGAGGTGGAAGCCGTTGGGATCCTCTCTCCAACGTGGCACATTGCGCGAATATCGAGGTGCCACCTAAGCTGATCCCCACGTGGTGACTGTGCAAATGAGGCCAGAACGGAGTTCGGAGTTCGACCGGATCCGTTGTCGGAGACAAGTTCACGTGTGGCCCATGCATGGTTGGACCACAACTACGGTGAAGAATCAAATCCGACCACATCGCGTTCATGATGGGGACCTGCTGTGACTGCTACTTCTGCTACCTATTCCCTCCTTTTTATTCTCTGTTTCACCAGAATTATATATCTTTTTTTGTTTTCTTTACTTTGCTTTCGGCTTACTTTTTTTATTTTTTTACTTTTCTTATTTAGTGTCACATCAATTTCATGGATCAGGTATTTGATCTCTCGTTTACTCTATCAATATTTGCAAAAAAATTGTAACGTCTTAGATTCAAGGCTTGTTCAGATAGTCCAGAATATTACGTAGAGAAAAACTATATTATAAAGAAAAATACATTTTCAACTTTCAAACTCTAGATCACCTCCAACATTTGCTAAAAATGTGTTCTCCAAAAATGATTTAAGACCTATTGTTTTTTCTTTTCAAATGTGTTCCAAATTAAAGTTTCAAAACCTTTAGTTATCCAAACGGGACATCATATAATTCAAAATCCACTGATTTAAATAGACAAACGACATATATAAATTATCTCCATACTAACTAATTGATTTATCAAAATCCAGAATGATCGCTTAATCCCCTCAATCCGCTTAGCAGTGTCTTTGTGCACTAATAGAAACTCACTACTGTTTCTCATCCCCACCCTCTTCTAATGTTATCCAAAATCCACAGAGTGTCGATTATAAATCCGTAAAATTCAAAATGCATTGATCTAAATATACAAACTACCTATACGATTTTCCTTCATACTAACTAAATGAAATTTCATAATCCGGAACGCTAGGTTGACCCCTCTGGAACAGTGTCTGTTTCCACTAACAGAAATCCACCACCACAACTACTACGCACATCGTTTCATCTCTATCCTCTCCTAATGTTATCCAAAACACATCCTTGGGCCCCATATCCCCTCCATTCATCCTCTCTATTCTTTGCCATCCCAATCAATTACTCACATTCATTTTAGGAATCTAATATCATATAAATATATGCTTATTTCTTCTTCTAGGTGCACACAAGCACTAGGCAAGTAGGCAGTCCACAATTAGTCAATCACCTAATCTCATTCCTCCATCTGGTCTAGGAATTTTCCAAATATAGATGTGTTGTATACTGAAACACATGCACATTCAAAACCTCACCCTTCTTCATTCTCTTATCACCTCGTATTAGTTTACCAACCAATGTCTCTCCAGATATAGAGAGACAGACCACACTTCCTCTTTGCTTCATCTCTAGATCCTCTAAGCGCCATTTTGTCTGTCTATTTTTGTCTGTCCAATACTCTTAAACCACAACTTAGCAAAGAATTCAAATTTCTGCCATGTCTTTAAATGAAATACTACTGATGCTGGGACAAATGGAGACATCTCAAGAAACCTTTGATTCTTCTCATCCATCTGTTCCCATGAGGCAGCAAGAGCAAATCACCAATGAATTGTTCTCAAAATTGGACTACAATGGTTGGAATGAAAGTAACCAACTTCTCCATGGCATCTCAAGAACTTTCAGCTGCCCACCAAGTTTTGACTCTGATGAGATACACAAAGTGGTGACAACACTTCTGTCCGCCCCAGCAAGTGCACTAGAGAGTAAAAGGATTGGTACCAACACTGGCAATGGAAACAAGAAGAGAAAGGTATGATTTTTTAATTTCTTTTTTGAACTTCTATGTGGATCATTTTGCCCAAGTGATGGGTAATTAAAATTCAAAAAGAAATTTTCATTTTGCTCCAATTTCGATTGCTTTCCATTTGCAGGATGAGAATGATGGAGAAATAATAGATGCCAAGAATAAAAGGATTAAAAGAGAGTTAGATTCTCAAGTGATGATTCAACGTAAACAAGCCATCCATCCAAACACAGCCACCAAACCTACCAAATTAAACAGTAGTGGTAATAAGAAAAAGGAGGAAACTTTAGTAGATGGATCCAAGGAAGCATCAAAGGTGTCAGATGTAGTGGAGAGAACAGATTACATACATGTGAGAGCTCGTAGGGGACAGGCGACAGACAGCCATAGTCTCGCCGAAAGAGTTAGTGCTCTGTTTCCTATTCCTTAATTTGATGCGCATAATTGACAATGGCCAATAAGTTGTGAAGGTCCAAAGTAAAGTTTCCAAATTTTAGTTTTGTGATAATTAATGGTTTTTTGCAGCTAAGACGGGAGAAAATCAGTGCTAGGATGAAATACCTGCAGGATCTGGTGCCAGGGTGCAACAAAATCAGTAGCAAGGCTGGAATACTTGATGAGATAATCAACTATGTTCAGTGCCTGCAGAGACAAGTAGAGGTCTGTAATCACAAGAGCACTAATATATTAATGTGAGAGTATGCTAAGTAAATAATGTTGATGTGCTGAAGTCATGATGTTTCTATTTTTCCCACTGCAGTTCTTGTCAATGAAAATGGCAGCAGTGAATCCTATATTTGATTTCACTCCTGAAGGCTTCTTTATCGATAAGGAGGTACAATTCAAATATAATATCAGCTCGTACTGAGTTTCATTCACAAAAATAAGTCTATAATGTTTAATGAGCATTGTTAGGATGCATGTCTGTGGTGCTAAATGATAGTTGTACTTTATGATAACTCCATTTGGTGCAAAATGCAGAACATTCATCCAGTTGTCGGTAGCAGCCCTGTAGAGAAAGGAGTTTCATCTGAGCTAATTGATCCATCCTATCCCTTGCCCAACACTCTGCAACAATCGACCACGCTGCACCCGACGCTTTGTAGGACTATCAGTGCACCAATAACAACAAATGATATTTTCGTAAACACAAATTCTCATGTGAGTTTGTTTATATTGGTAATGGCAATGATGTTTGTACTGAAAAATTAATTTTACAATGGTTATCTTAACCCTTACAAATTGATGGCAGGTTCCCTTGGCTCCATATGCATGGAATGCTGACCTGCAAAGCCTTAGAAATGGAGAATTTTGTTAAGGTAAGAAGCATAATAAGTGTGAGAAATTGTTTTTGATTGTTAACCTCATCAAAACATTAGAGAGAGTAGATGCACCTGTGTCCTTCTAAATGTATGACAAAAAATTTCCACCTTGAAACATCTTTGTTGAGGAGACCAAATCTAGTTGTCCATAACTGTCATCAATCATCATGCTATGAAGGGGGGGGGGGGGGGGGGGGGGGGGGGGGAATCAAAACACGGAAATGGGAAAGGGTTGTCGAAGAATCTTACAGTCCATAGGACTGAATCTAAGAAGCAAACATCGATGCATGTAACATTCCTTTCTAATTTGAGGCTTTGTGTCAAGGTGATATAATAGTTAATGAAAATTCTATGCCAATCTTAAATGGAACTCTTTTTTGCTGTATTTGCAGATTTTTAACGAGCCTGTAACCTCAAAATGGAGGTATTATTCTACATATAAATACATCGATGTAAGTGCCGACATCATGAAGATTTTTTCCAGACGACATTTCTTCAAAAACTCTACTTGTACTCCTACAAATATTGTAAGACAGTAAGAGTTTGTACAATTAGCCATTATTTTTTCTTGTTAGTTTCAGATGAAATTCATCTATATGATGTGTTTTGAGTGTAAAGTTCTTTCTTTCGAATCTCTCCCTACCAACTCTATGTTTTTCTTTTTTCTATAAGTGATGAACAGCTTCTTTTGTAACTATATATTCTCTGAATGTCCATTTGAGAAGTCATTGTTGCTCTTAGTATTATTGATGAACTTGATACTAGATTACACAGGTATATGGATACCTGTTCTCGTTGATAAACAGTTGTTAGTGCAAATTCAACTTTCTCAAAGCTAAAATTCTGTCTTGTATGCGACATCATGGATGGATGAACCATGGAAATGGTGCTTCTATCTTATATACATGGTACGTAGTTGTGATTTGTGCTCATCATTTTTTTTAAAACAACTTACAGCGCACTTGTTGTTAGGGTCATAATTTTGTGGGCAATAATAGTTGGATACGGATATGAATACGAAAATTTGTAAACATTTATAAAAAAAATATCGATATTCACCCATACCTATATATTCATTCAGCAAGTGAGCAGAAATAGGAATTGGTTTTACCTCCGCATATCTATATATTTGTTTGATATTTTGATTATATTTCATATATCATCTATACGTTAGTTTTGTGCTTTACTTTCCAAATACACAACTCAATGTTAATTATATTAAAGTTTGGACTGAATGTTTGATGATTTGTGTAGTACATAATCTGATTGTTTGTGTTGAATTGTTGTAATATCATATGTAACTCTGTGAATTTTTGACCATTTGTTGATGTTGACTAGTTTTAAGAATTATATTTACGCAAATCCATACTAATGACTTACAACATCAAACAATGTTCTCATTAAGTACAAATATGACTAAAATCAATTTAATATTTTCTCTTTTTATTCGAGATCATCCTTTCCCAATTAAAAACTTAGCCAATCATTTTGTTAGAACTCAAGAAATTCGAAATAAAACACATGAAGCCCATGGTTAAACAATGTACCCAGATCAGACAATCAGGTTAGGAACTACTTACCAAACGAGAAGGGTAAGTATCCAGAATGGGAAAAAAATTAAGCTCAGTCCACAATTTATTAACCCCCCCCCCCCCCCCCCCCCCCCCCCCCCCAAGATTCAAGCTATATTTTAACTTAGATTAACTAAACCACCCCCGTTGCATGTTCTAACTTAGATTCACTAGATTTTACCAATTAAATATGCACATTTTCATTTGTATATTCCATTACAATTGCCAAAGCTTGATGACCACCTGAAGCTTGAAGTGGCATATCCATTCGTATATTCCAATATATTAACGAATTATTCTACAACGTCATGAACAGATTGTTGGAATTGGTTTATAATTGTTTAATATAGGATTATAGGAGAATCGGTCGACCGAAACTTAAGTGTCCGGTCGACCGAAGTACTCCAGGAGCCACGGGGCTCGGAACAGATCAAGCATCGGTCGACCGGTTCTGGGAATTCGGTCGACCGAAAAACACCAGGAGATTTGTGGCTCAGGATTGATCAAGATTCGGTCGACCGGTGTTGGGCAAGCAGTCGACCGAAAAGAGACAGTAGCTGCGAGATGAAAATCAGCATGCAGATCGGTCGACCGGTGTTGGACATGTGGTCGACCGAAAACGTCCAGGAGCTTCAGGCGCTATTCAGCAGTGCAGAACGGTCGACCGGCTATGGGCACGCAGTCGACCGAATGATGGCAGTTACGCGAACTAACCGAAACTCGGTCGACCGATGGGACATTCCGGTCGACCGTTTTCAGGTAGTTATGTACAATCTGAATTATTCTCTGTACGAATTTAGCCCATTATAAGTAGGATTTTCTCCCTAATTTTGTAACATAACATACAATACTTATTCCCTTGAGAGAGATTAGCCTAGAGAGAGATCTAGAGTGCTTTAGGAGACATATTGCTTCCAATCGTTTGTAATCTCGGAGACTTCTCTTGTTGGAGAAGAGTTTCAAGGAAAGGAAACCCGCAGGAGATCCCCCAAGGACGTAGACATCTTGTCGAACCTTGTAAAATCGCGTGTGTCGTGGTTTGCTTTAGGTGTGTTGTGTGATTGATTGCTATTTCATCTTATTTGGGTTTACTTGTTGCATTACGATTTGGAGAGGGTCAGAAGTTAATTCCGCAGTCAATATTCTATATATTTCGTGGTGCGTATAATTTGTGTCGTGTTAGTGCATCATAGATCCCCTCTCCCAACAGAGATATGACTCTTCTTCCACTTTAAGTGTCAAACGAAATCCAAACTAATTAAGGACCATTCCCTTTGTTGTATTTTTCCAGAATATTAATCTAAGCTATTGGAAAAATTGTAAGACAACACCTACACTAGTGCATGCGCTTCAGTATAAGATCTTCAAGTGCAAAACGTTTCTATCCATAATCTTCTCTTCCTTACCTTATCAAACAAATAAACCCTTCCCTTCCTTATTTGACAGCTCATATCAGCTATAAAAGGAAAAATATACAATTTTAAAACGGGTTATTTGCTTGGGTGCCACCAAGAAACAACTAAATTAGCTTTATGTCACCTGGTTTTGACTATTTGGCCAAATGCCATAGAAAAATCAAATTATTTATCTTAATGTCATAAAAAAACAAAATATTTACATTTATGTCATTCCGTCGGTAAACCGTTAATTTTTCTGTAACGTCCGTTAAGTTTATTAATATTTAATGGAAATTTTGCAGATTCACCCTGAATAAACCAAAAATTCATAAAATTCATTATATGTGTTGTAAAAATTACAAAAAATTATTCAATTTTTTTATCTATACACTCTCTCATCTCCATCTTTTCAACTTTCATTTCTTCTTTTCTCCCACTAAACTTATTGACTTGATTACTAAACTAATGAAATTCGATAATTTTTTAATTTTAAAAAACAAAATAAATAATTATTTTTTATTAAAAATTTCATTTGTCTAATAAAAAATTATTTTTTATATAAAATGTGTTTTTCCAAAAATATTATTTTTTTGTATAAAAAATCTTTTATCAAGTATCAGAATCTTGTACTAAAATATTAAAAATAAATATTTTTTTTATGATTTTTACAACACATATAATGGTAAAGGGTGTTAGGGGTGAATAGATAAATTTTTTGAATATTTTTTGTAATTTTTACAACATATACAATGGATTTTATAAATTTTTGGTTTATTAAGGGTGAATCTGCAAAATTTCTATTAAATATTAATATACATAACAGACGTTAACAGCAAAGTTAACGGTTTACCGACGGAATGATATAAAAGTAAATATTTTGTTTTCTTATGTCATTAAGGTAAATAGTTTGATTTTTCTATGGTATTAGGCCAAATAGTCAAAATCAGGTGGCATAAAGTCAATTTAGTTGTTTCTTGATAGCACCCAAGCAAATAACTCATTTTAAAACTTAAGGTACTTATTGAGAAGTAAATGTACTCTTCATAAATGTAAACTCCCTCGTCTCATTCTCACACTAATTTGAGACACTAAGACGAAGACCAAAAGTACAAAATCAAAAGGTAGATAGATCTCTCATCTCATAATCACTTATCTTTAGAAAAAGATTACAACTTGAATTTGAAACTCGTAGAAAAGTCCTACACATTTCACCGGAGAGTCACTGTTGGTGGAACTATCATCAAACAATTTGTTCGGAAAAATAAACTTTAAGGTGCGAACTCACAAAAAGGAAAAAAACGAATGTATATAACGACTATAAAAAAACTAGGAAAAGACCAATTGGTATTTACGGGATTTCTTAGAAATAAAAAAATAAAAGAATTGCAAGGATATAAAAGGGGAGAAAAGTAGTCGAGAAACTATACAAATCATTCCTAGAAGCCCATTTGACTTTTTCCTACCAGAACTCAAGTATTGAGTTCGTATGAAATAACGTTTTATTCCGCATGAAAAAACACCAGGCATGGGCCGTTCGACCTCAGTGTGAGTTCTCACTATAATTCGGTAATTAAATTATCAAATTCTCTACACTTGTAGTGTCGAAATCTGATTCGACTAAAGTTTTTAGTAATTTCGTAGACAGTATTAAGTATTTGAAGTATCGGAGTATTGGCAGCCCAGCAGCACGTGTCTGCTTCAGAGGGGGTTTGTACTTTGTATTGTTTTGCAAATACTTTCTGAACTTTTTTTATATATCCTCGCAAATATTTTATTTTTCTAATTTAACCCACCATATCTCTCCGCCCTCCACATGTTATCTTAAGAGTCCACTATTCCCGTAATTTTTTTATATAATAATAAAAATAAAAAAATTTCGAAATTTAGGAAAAAAAATTTTTTTTTTCCAAAAGTACTCCGATCGCGGGTGTAACCCGCGATCCGTGGAGGCACGGATCGCGGGTGTGACCCGCGATCCGTGGAGGCACGGATCGCGGGTGTGACCCGCGATCCGTGCTCCACGGATCGCGGGTCACACCTGCGATCCGTGGAGCACGGATCGCGGGTCACACCCGCGATCCGTGTTCCCGCCAAAAAAATTTTTTTTTTTTTTGATTTTCGTTTTTTTTTGTTTTTTTTTCTGTTTTTCTGTTTTTATTATAATTATTTGTAATCTTTTTTTAAATCTTTTTTTTTCAAAATAAGTTTTCTAATTTATATTATTTTTCTAAATTTTTCAAAATTATTTTTAATTTTTCCAATAATCTACCTCCAAATCACGTCGATAACCCGGCGTATTGAAATGTTAGGGTATTTTATACAATATAAAAACAAAATTTCTTAGTCAGAATAATAAATTATTTACAACTGAATATTAAACAAACCATAAAACTAATTAAAACAAAAAATTGGTAACGTTGTCAAAAATTCGTAGGGTGTACACACATTACAAACATTTTGGAGGTCGATACAGCAAAAAATTAAAAACACAATTAAAAAATTTAAAAAATTAATAACAATTACAAAACATATTTTGAAAGCAAATATGATAAAAAACATAGTTAAAACGATTTTAAAAAAATCAAAACATCAAAACACTACGACTAAAATCCGGGACTTTTTTTATTTTCTTTTATTGTTTTTGTTTTTTTCGGTTTTCTGTTTGTTTTTATGTTTTGTTTTTTTACAAATCATTTTAACTATGTTATATATATATATATATTTGAAAATAAGTTTTGTAATTGTTATTAATTTTTAAAAAATTTTAATTGTGTTTTTAATTTTTTGCTGTATCGACCTCCAAAATGTTTGTAATGTGTGTACACCCTACGAATTTTTGACAACGTTACCAATTTTTTGTTTTAATTAGTTTTATGGTTTGTTTAATATTCAGTTGTAAATAATTTATTATTTTAACTAAGAATTTTTTGTTTTTATATTGTATAAAATACCCTAACAATTCAATACACACCGAGTTATCGACGTGATTTGGAGGTCGTTTCTTGAAAAAATTAAAAACAAAATTAAAATTTTTTAATAAATAATATAAATTAGAAAACATATTTTGAAAAAAAAAAGATTTCAAAAAAGATTACAAATAATTAAAAAAAAAACAGAAGAAAAAAAACTAAAACAGAAAACCGAAAAAAACAAAAACAATAAAAGAAAATAAAAAAAGTCCCGGATTTTAGTCGTAGTGTTTTGATGTTTTGATTTTTTTAAAATCGTTTTAACTATGTTTTTTATCATATTTGCTTTCAAAATATGTTTTGTAATTGTTATTAATTTTTTAAATTTTTTAATTGTGTTTTTAATTTTTTGCTGTATCGACCTCCAAAATGTTTGTAATGTGTGTACACCCTACGAATTTTTGACAACGTTACCAATTTTTTGTTTTAATTAGTTTTATGGTTTGTTTAATATTCAGTTGTAAATAATTTATTATTCTGACTAAGAAATTTTGTTTTTATATTGTATAAAATACCCTAACATTTCAATACGCCGGGTTATCGACGTGATTTGGAGGTAGATTATTGGAAAAATTAAAAATAATTTTGAAAAATTTAGAAAAATAATATAAATTAGAAAACTTATTTTGAAAAAAAAAGATTTAAAAAAAGATTACAAATAATTATAATAAAAACAGAAAAACAGAAAAAAAAAACAAAAAAAAAACGAAAATCAAAAAAAAAAAAAAAAATTTGGCGGGAACACGGATCGCGGGTGTGACCCGCGATCCGTGCTCCACGGATCGCAGGTGTGACCCGCGATCCGTGGAGCACGGATCGCGGGTCACACCCGCGATCCGTGCCTCCACGGATCGCGGGTTACACCCGCGATCGGAGTACTTTTGGAAAAAAAAAATTTTTTTTCCTAAATTTCGAAATTTTTTTATTTTTATTATTATATAAAAAAATTACGGTCTCTATTAAACCCCCCAAAAAACCCGATTAAAAATATCCTCACAGAATCCGAATAAACTCATCTACGATGCTAACTCTGAGTGCGGTCTCGATCGCACCATTTTCCGCCACCAATCGCACAAACAGGTAACGAAATCCACCACTTCCATCTTCTCCTCGACGATTTCGGTCTATATTTTCATGGTCGGTTGGATTTGAAGGCGAATCGGAGCGATCAGGGCGATGGCGGCGGCGGTGGAGACGATCGGCACCGGCGTGCAGAAGGTCGAAGGTCTCGGAGGTCTCCCCAAGTTGAAACTCACCTCTTCTGGTGGTAGGTAATGGCGTCTTCCCCCTAATTGGTGCTTAAATATGATCCTTAGTTTCGTATCGGAATGTTGATTGGTTTTGGGATGTCTGGAGATTGTGAATGCTATTCTGGTAATGTCTGAATGCCCGATTTTGGTTTCGGAAGATTGGAGGGCTTGTATATGATTATGATATAGTCTGGGCGGGGCGGGGGTGGTGCCAGGAAATCAGATAAGAAGGGTCATAGTTTGTCTAGTTAACACACACTAGAAAAGAACATCAACATTACTCCAAACCTCGAAAGAGGCTCCCACATTAAGCAGGGTAAGGGGGGTTGTATATACGCAACCATATCTCTGTCACTCTATGACAGAGAGGTTGTTTCTGATTAACCCGTGATCTGATGCCTAGACAACCTTATGCTATCACAATAAATAAAAATCACAGACAACTTATATGAACCACGTTGATTTAGTCCATTGTAACCCAAAAGCCAAAAAATAACTTAATCTCTGACTCCAATAGAAATGGACACACACTCTAGATAAGAAGGCTAAATAAAATGATACTAGCGTGTTTTAGAAACCCGAGAAGTTAAAATCTTAGGTTGTCAAAAATACTAGGGTAACAAAAAACCATGGTAAAGCAAGATACCGATTGTTCATATAAACTAGGTAAAATTCCAAAATCCACACAGTCATTGATTTCCTTCACCCGATTCAGAGTCACCCCTAGTCGGTGGTCAAACATTGAGAGGGTCAAAAGTTATTAATATAAATAGAAAAATTACCAATATTCATTTTCTTTTGTGATTTTTCAATATCCAGGAGGTCGTTTGACCCCCACAACCCTACCTGGCACCACCTTGGCTCATGTTGTCTTATTTTGTGTCACTTGACCACTTCTCATTTGATGTTAGTTTGGTATTATTGTTTAGAGGGAAAAATGATGGGGGTATTTAGAGGTGCGAATTTGTAATGAAATTTGCTCCAAGTTGAGCATTCTACATTCACTTGTGCTTATCTACTATAATAAACTTTTCGGTTGTGAGGGAATAATTTAGTACCGCATTGGATATGTCTAAAATATTTCATGAGGACACCCTTACAAACTAGCTTTTGAGGTGTGTAGTAAACCAAAGTGATGTTGTTAAAGGGTGGTATTTTTATTTTAACTCAACATTTGTTCAGAAGAGTTCGTGGAGTCTCTCCTCTGGAAATCAAACTAGTAGTTGCTTTACTTGGGGTTTATGTCATATTTACACATATTTTTTTTTTCCTTTGATACTTTTAACTTATGAAATATGTTTGTCAAAATCCATGATCTGGTCCAAGTTTGGAATGGACTTACTGGGTTGTAATCTAGAGTGCGAGAAAACAGTCAATGTCTTGTCAAACAGCTCCCAAGATGGAACGTTACCTCTTGATGTTTCACTGCTGTTTGAATGTTAAAGAAGTTCGTTGCTACAAAGTTTTTTTTATTCTTGAGGAATTTACATTGCTATGTTGTAGTGAGGCCGAGATATATCTCTTTGGAGCCTGTGTGACTTCATGGAAAGTCTCCAATGACAAGGATCTTCTGTTCGTTCGTCCAGATGCCGTGTTCAATGGGCAGAAACCTATAAGGTACTTTCTCAAGTACTCATGGACTTTCTCTCTTGACTTTGCTGCCTGCAAAGTGAGGCTTCTGCATAGCAATTTTGTTGTATATCTGTGTGAACTACAGATATCATTGAAATTGCTTTCTGTTATTTGTAATTATATAATAGTAGAGAGTAGAGTGTAATAATCTTATTTTTTGTTGATTCTAGTGGAGGCATCCCTCATTGCTTTCCTCAATTTGGACCTGGCCCCATGCAACAGGTATGTACTAACATTGTGAAGTTTATGTGGCAATTTGTGATATGTGGCTCGTTAATCTATCTCCTCACCTTTTGAGTAAATAAATATCAACTGCTCTTCGTAAAACAGCATGGGTTCGCAAGGAACATGAATTGGTCAATTGTCGACTCTAAAGATACAGAAGGTAATCCAACTGTTACCTTTGAGCTGAAAGACAGTCCGTACAGCCGAGCAATGTGGGACTTCAGCTTCCAAGCTCTATACAAGGTAAAAAAAAACAAGGCATATGTTTATTTGAACCACGTTGATTTAGTCCATTGTAACCCAAAAGCCAAAAAAATTACACAATTGAATTACTTTTTTTTTCTGCTACTACTAACTGCTTGTAAATTCTTTGTCAGGTTACCCTAGCTTCGAAGTGCCTCTGCACTTCTCTGACAGTAACAAATACAGATAACAAGCCCTTTTCATTTAGCAGTGCACTGCACAGTTATTTCAGCGTAATAACCTACCACCTTGTCTTTCACTTTATTCTTAAAAGCTAAGTTGATTAATAAACTATTGGTTTGTTTTGTGCTCAGGCTTCTGCATCCAGTGCAACAGTTAAAGGTCTCCAACATTGCAAGACTCTAAACAAGGTTCCTGACCCCACTAATCCTTTGGAGGGCAAAGAGGAGAGGTATCACTTTTACATCTATTTCTCTTTGCAGTTTCAAAAAATAAGATCAGTAAGTTTTTTATTGATAACTGTTTCATGTTTTCTTTTCTTTTTCCAGGGATATAGTCAACTTCCCCGGATTTATTGACTGCATTTATCTCGACGTGCCTGGGGAGGTGCAACTTGACAATGGCTTGGGCGATATCATTACAATAAAAAACAAAAAGTAAATATTTCATCCCCCATATGTAGCATTTGCGACATAACTACTGCCTAGCTGTGTTAATAAGATACTTAGCATTAAAATTGAAATTTCGTTTTACTTGAAAATTTGTTGCACTAACAGCTGCAACATTAAGGTGTGCACTTACATGATAAATCTTAAGAAATTTTATTTCCTGCAGGTGGTCAGATGTTGTTATTTGGAACCCTCACTTGCAGATGGAATCTTGCTACAAAGATTTTGTTTGCGTCGAAAATGCAAAGGTATGATTGAACTGTTTTTGCATTGAAGTGTCTTGGCTTATACAACCGAACAAAAAGAATAGCCCCAAAGTTGGTTATAAATGCTTTCAGCCCATTGTTTGATTAGACTTGTCTGGTGTTGTTGTTATAAGCTTGTCTCCCTCAAATTTTAGAAAAGAAGTCCAAGAAATTCACTCTGCCTCTTGCGTTGGGTTGCTTATTCATTTCTCTACTTGATTTCCTGGATAACTTATCAAGTAATCTCATTGCGTGTCTCTAAAATATGATTTCGTCCCATTGTTTGATGGGACTTGTCTCGTGTTATATCAGCTTGTTTCCCTCTAATCCAAGAAAAGAAGTCCAAGAAATGAGTGTCCCTCTTTTGCATCTGGTTGCTTATTCCTGCCTCTAGTTGATCCCCTGGAAATCTTATCTAGTAATCTCATTGCCTTTTCCAAGATATGATCAAACTGATGCCTAATTCTTGTTAAAGCTTGAAAACAACAAGTTTTTTAGTAAGTTTTATTCTGACAGTATTTGGATATTTAACTGAGTTACTGAAAACTGATCTCAGTCCATTGCTTCAGCAGAATGACATGTCACCATTTCAAGCAGTAGCAACATATTTATCACAAGTTAGTTACTGGTTTTCATGTTGTCTTTGCATTTGTAGATCGGGAAAGTGCAGCTACAGCCAGAGCAGACATGGACTGCTGAGCAGTACATAAGCATCAACTAATACGACAATCACTATGTTGCACGTAGTGTATATGTTTGGTCAGTCTACAAATAAGTGGTCAGCTGCAGCATGAAATGCATTTCGTCAATCTACAAATAAGTGGCGAGCTGCAGCATGAAATGGCAAAACTCTGGCATGTGTGCATTGTCTCTGTAAAATACAATATTTTGACGGTTCCGATACAATAATTTATATTGTGAATTTATACATGCCCCGTTCTCCTCATCTGATACGGGCCTTTGGAACGTGAAATTTTGCTGTGTGGGAAAAGATAGTCTCACATTGTCAGTTGGAATAATGGTAGCACATTTGGACTTTGAATGTGAGCATTGTCAAATTATTCAACACTTTTGATCTACTATCCACCACGTAATCATTTTAGTTTTGTTGAATTGGTGGACTAATAAAATTTTAATATGGTATTAGAGCGGATTAATCTACTTGAGTTTCCAATCCAATATATATTATCCCCCTGTAGATAATGAGAAAATAATTCCAATGAGCGTGTAGTTAAATGCTAAAAAAGATACTCGTTGCTAAACGCAAAAAGTATTCATCGGTTTTGATGAAATGATAGACAAATCGAATTTTAAGATTTAGTACCTTATGTGTGAAGAAAGTAAGAGCAATCTTGTGAGCACGAGTGTGTATACTAGCAAGTATACGACACTAACCATTCCAATTGGAAGTGTTTTGTTTTCGCATATGAAAGGTTATTTAGATTCCCTGGTCAAAGACTGAAGAGGTTCCAGATATGTTTAACAGTCTCCTTGCCCCGGCCCAACCACTCGCAGTCTGTCGAGTGGTTAGCTGACCAACAATTGTTGCGAGTCGTCGGCATTTCTACACTTGTTCACACTAGACCATATATCGAACAACAGGAAAGAGAACCACACATGGCAATAACAAAAGAATTTTACGTGCATATCTTTAGCAAATTTCTCCAGTAAATGATACCAGATGTTCCCGTTAAACCAGAATATCGGGTCGGACCTGCGGCGGACTGAGCCCGGTAATTATATATCTATATAGTACTTTAAGTATTTTTAGAGGTATTTTATATATATTGAGGTGTTTAATTATTTTTTAATGGGCCGGGCCAACCCTGCACGGTCTGGCTTCTTGATTCTTACACCAAATTTCAACCACCAAAAAGTGAAAATAAATATTGTGTGTGTGAAAATAAATATTGGGGGGGGGGGGGGGGGGGGGGGGGGGGGGGGTTGCACGAACACCCATTTGGGAATTTCGAAAATTACCCAAACTTTAAACTCAAAAATATAGCATCCCCAGAGAACCCATAAATCATATATTTAAGGAGTTTAATTTAATAGGTGGCCTTCACCATAGCAACTAGGCCGGTGACCTTTAACCAAAATTATTGAAAACTAAAACTACGTGGATAAAAATAGTTGACTCGTAAGTAGTAACACCAGATAGTGTTTGTGGTTCTGTCAACTCATAAAAACATGAGAATTACTAAAAATCATCCGTGATTTACTTAAATCGCCTGCGACATTGATCATTCTACACTCCAGCCTCAATATATTTTCCATTTCGTCCTCTCCTTTCAAAATAACTCTCTCTTCACTTACCCTCACCCCACCACCACCAACTACAAATAAAATATTTGGCGAACCGTCAACGGAAAACCCCACCGACAAGATACGTTTAAAAAAAAATAAAAATTAAGGGGTGTGTCTGGCTTAGACGTCCCCATGGTCGGGGCGTCCAGATAAGATGCTCCAACAATGTGGGGGGCTTAAGCCAGACACCCTGACCATGGTGGGCGTCTAAGCCAGATGCCCCCTTAAATATTATTTTTTAATAAATTTGTTTTTTAATAGTGTGTAATTTCAAAATATTTCAGCCGTTGCACGATTGTGGTCGTCACGGGGTAGATTACAGTGGGATTTTCGTAACTCCAGAAGTATTTCCATGTGACCAAACAATTAAATGAGCGAAACAAATTGCGATAAAAGTCGGGTTCTTTTTGGTGGTATCATCATATAAACCATAACGAAATGGTCGAACGAATTTGTTACTGCATGATGCTTTATTGATGTGTTGCAGATGTTTTCAAAGTTAACAAGAACAAGCAGTCTATAAAATAACAATAATAGATAAACAGTCTACAAAGTAACAAGAACAGATAAATAGTCTATAAAGTAACAACTACAAGCCGACAACTCCTTTGTGTTCGAAGTAGGGTCAGAAATGTCTAACTGACGATTCCACACGCTTATGATTCCATCTCACTCTATACATGCAGCTTTTGGCATCATGTTCCTAAACTCCAAGAACGACTGCACAACGCGTATCGACATTCTCGTCCACTCTATATAAGAGAAAACAAGCGTCAATTAACATTACAAACAAAAAATACATTAATAATATAAATTGATTTATAAACATACAACATCGGCACATGTCCTATCCGACGGTCTCTCAGATCCCTCAGTGACACCATGCACGAGAAGGGGATGTGAGTGTTGATGAAACCAAGGCAAGTAATCTGCATGCCAGCTTGGGAAGAACAAGTCGGGCTTGTCTCAGGAATGTGCACCAAGTCAATTCCGCGACCGTGGAGTACCTCAACTCGTACTTGGCTGAAATCTCTTACTGCACTGCATGCTTTGGGGTCGGGATGTCAATTACAATCACCTAGGTGTATCCTAACTGACGCAACACACGATCATACATATATGACTCCATGATATCCCGATAGCGAATATAACCACACATGAATAAGGTCCTCGGCACCACCACCGCGGGGTCAGGACCATAAGACAACCACTCCACCTAACTTTTGAGACGTTAATAATAGTAAAACAAACACAAATAATATGTCATCTTATACATGCGATGCAGTCATCTGATCTAGCCGTCTACGAATCGAACGTAGTTGCTCCTCGTTCATCGTCAAACCCCTCCTCATTGTCACCCTCATCATTGAAAACCCCCCTCATCATTAAACAGGTCACTACGTGTCTGATGATATCGTGAAGTATCCTTCTCTCTCCTAATCGAAGCATATATGCCACGGGTATGTGGATGACGAGGACCTGAATCCTCCACATCATGTCTCATATACTGAATCAATATTGATTTTTCTTTTCCACCACGGTAATCAGATGACTATTAATTTTGGAAATAAAATTTTGTTAAAATTCATTCATTAAATTGGTTGCATACCATGTCATGTCTCCTATACTAAATCAATATTATAATTTAAATTATTGTTTACTAAACATGCCACTAATAATTACTAATTACTAAATTTAAATTTAATTCCACTAAACATGTCTCTAATGTTGTTATTCAATAATAATTGATAATGTAATAATATTCATTAAAAAAAATTAAAAAGGGGAGGCATCTCTGGGAGACGCATCCCTTTTATTTGGATTTTAAAATAAAATAAATCAAAATTTACCGTGCTCCTCGAATCCCACGATGCGGCAGAGACTGATTCTTCTACCAGTGCCCCTTGCATTTTCTCTTACGTAGTTACGTCAAGTCTTCTTTTTCGGATTTGGTCTTTAATTTTCCCTAATATGACTTGTTATTAGCCTACACTAATAGGCGTGAAACACAATCCGCAGAAGAATTGGAACATATCAAGAAGAACTAGTTCAAGTGGTAGATTCACACTTCTAGATTACTCGTACCAAAGAATTCACATCATGTTACATGTTTGATTTTTGTAGTTATAGTTCTTTAAAAGAAAGTTTTGAAATCTCTAATGCAGCCATAAGATATCATCACACGAAAATTTATCTTCGATGATTAATTACCTATGTTTTTTTAATGATTTTTTATTTTATCTATTCTTACCCAACCCTAAATTCAATCTTTGGTGTTTACTATCTCAAGATTAAAAGTGTGTTTGGATGTCATGTAAAGAGAACTTTTAGAAACTCTCCATCTACTTTCGGCACCTAGAAGTTGTGTCACAAACATCCAAACAACAAAAGTGAGTACAAACTTTTCATGCTTTCCCATGCAGGTTTTTAGAAGGTCACCGGAGGAACTTTTGAGAATTTCTCATAAAACCACAGGTAAAATACTTATTTTATCCCCCATGACATGCTCTATGACTACATTTTTATTTATATTTTTTAGCAATTTCACGTATGTATCTACAATACATAGTGAAGAAAACTAAATGACAAGCTCGGACATCTAAGGTACAACTTCTTGGAGAAACTCTCTAAGAAAAATAACATCTAAAGACACTCTAAGAATCTCCCGATTAAACTAGCCTCACCCTCATAAATCTCCACTTTCAAGTAGTTAGGTAGTAGTTGGGACAAATAATAAATACACCCCACATGGTCATGGGTACACAATCGTTGTCCAATTAATCTACATTTAACTCAAAGTCCATGACCTATCACGTTATAATAAATCTTTACGAAAAAAGAAACAACGACCTTTAATTTCATTGCATACAAGATCAACGTTTTATCGATAAGAAATATAAGGTACACATTCGACCTAGAAAAAATCCAGAAGTTTTTGCATCGATACTTTCATTTGCAATCCAATTCCACTAAAACCCTCCATGCTTCACTAGTTTTTTCATACCTATCAATTCCACCACCTTGTTTGCAACCATACCCTTAAATTGCTTTATGTTACAATGTGTTAAACTTGGTTAACATGTTTACCTAGCACTTTTAATTGCGTTTGCCGTCGTTGTTCTCCTATCTCATATTGCATTGGCTTTAGAGAGGCTTCAGATTTTCATTAAAGCTCACAGTAAGATATCATGGGCTGTCCTTGTGCCTGTAGAAGGGATTTACTAAAATAACTTCCAGAAACTAAAGGGTTTGGAAGTTTTTTAAAAAAATAAATAAAATTCTACTCATTTTATAAAGGAAACTTCTTGTAAACCTTAAACATCATCTTAACTATATTGAGACAATATATAGATCTTTCAGGTGAATTTTGGACCTTAGGGTTTAGAGTTTTGGATTACTAACTAAGTCACACGAACATGGTAAATGCCCATTCAAAGTATCCGCAGAAAGGTATGGGTGCAACAGGTGCAGTAAAGGAAGGGTAGGCTAGAAAATAGTTATAAATGAAGAGTATAGTGACATTGGATTGAATTAAAGGAATTTAGGAAGAAGAAAAAAACTAAAAATTTAAATCCCCTTCACTCAAGAAACGTTTCTTTATACATATACTCTCCGGATAGCACATTTATACGTGTATCCCCTAACGGGCCTTTTTTTAAATAAATTGATAGAGATAGATACCCTTCATCGAGTTGAAGTAATAGATATAATATAAGCAATACACACTTAAACAACCTTGTTTACTACTATATGATTAAATTTTAAATTATGATTACCGAAGAACTCATATTATGGCATTGTAGTCACGATCAAGTGGCATGAGCTCAATACGAATCCCATCAAAGGTGACGGTGAAACCGTCCTTCTTGTCTCTTCTCACCACCGACACCCATATCCATAAGTCGTCGGCTGCCTGAAGATCGGTCAATAGCTCCGATATCCCAAGCTTAAGCTCAGACTTCACCAAATTATTCTTTTGCCTTGCTTCAACCCTTTTGCCCATAGCCATGTTCACGTAGCTCCCCGCGAACTCCCTCCACCGTGCGTCTCCGGCAACGGCGGAAGTCTCATTGACAACGTTCACAAACACGTCAAACTTGACCCCCGCATTCTCGTCCACATCGATCCCATACACAACTAACACTTCTTCTAGTCGACTTTGGCTACTTTGCCGTTTCGGTCTTTCAACTTTGACGGTAATCACCGAATTGGTAACGTTCAATACCATATATCCCTTTGTTCCATGCAACAACTTACCACTAGACTTTAATATTCCTCGTGCCACCTTTGGGTCCATGGAAGGTTTCGGCTTGGCGTCAAGCCAAGACGTTTCGATGGACTCGTAACGGTACCCGAGCCTATCCATGTCGAGCACATCCCTCACTTTTATCCTTACCAACTTTTGATTCTCGTCGTAGAAGTAGAAGAACGCATCGAGCCAGGTAGGATCGTCGAACTCCAACTTGTTCCCGTAAACTACATCCTTCCAAACCTTCCAAAGCCGGTCGATGTTGGCGTGGTGAGGGTAAAAGAGAGGGTCTCTCGCGGCGGAGTAGAAAGCTCCCATGTCCTCCCTCTCTTTGTTCTTCAGTTGGCCAACCCAGCCATGAACAGTGTTGTGAGGCTCATTTTCTATGGTTCCAAAACCCTCACATGCGCCCTCCTTCCCAGGCCCCATCTTGCACCCCATGAACAACTCCGGCGTCTTTGCCGCCGACACCATTTGGTTGTACATCAATGCTAGATTGGCCTCCACTTGGTCTTTGTCCGAAAGTCCGCTTTCGGTGTCGGTGAAGTCGTTTTGTGTTACTTTAGGTGGTAAATGTGTTGACTCCCTCACTTCATGCCACAATGACCCATTCATGAACATCTCCGGCATCACCATGCCGGCCGGGACGTCCCACGCCCAGTAAGGGAGGGCGAAGCTATCGTCGCCGATGAGTTTGGCTAGTATTCTCTCGTGGAAGTAGACGTAGGCTCGGTGGAAGGGGAAGAAGAGCCAGGTCTTGTGGATCTTGAAGAGGACGTCGGGGTTGTTGATTTGGTGGAACGATCCGGTGCAGTAGATGCAGTGGATATTCTCTTGCCGGACGAAACTGTGAGGGTTTTCTGCCGGAAGGCTCTTCATTATGGCCACCGCCTTCCGGTATTTGGAGATGTAGTCGTCGTCGGTTATGACGTGGACCGGCCGGCGGACGCGGGGTCGGGTGAAGGTGGGGAACTTGAAGTCGACGGCCATGTTGACGTCGGTGTAGGGTTTGATTCCGACGCAGCAGTTGATTGGAGCGGCGGCGTCGGTGAAGGAAGCTTTGCATGTCGTCACGTTCGGCCCCCAAGGGTGATGACCGTTGATCGTTTCGTCGTCGACAGTCGCCGTTGTCAGTGTAAACGTTTTGGTCCAATATTGGATGATTGAACGCAATGGTTCGCTGCAGCAAAACAAAAACAACAAAAACATCACACGTTTTCAATATCTACAGCTCAAACCTTAATTTCTCCGATCTATATTGCTACACATGACTCATTGATAATCCCAACCACGTCATTCTCAAAATTTAGTTACTCATATATTCAAAATCTATTAGTCAACAACGTGTGCTAGCTCAGGTGGTGGACCTCCAATTCAAACCATAGCTAGCAAGCTGAAAACTAGGTTTAGAATATTAAAGTAGATAGTTCTCATAAAAAATATTATGAATCTATATGTATAGTAATGGAAGTTGGTAAATTTGCATGCCTTTGAGTAGTGAAAGTAGGCTGATGATGATAGTAGAGACAGAGATTGAGAGCTGAAAACATGAGTAGTAGGCCGGCTCCAACAAAGGAGCACCATCTTGCCTCCATGAGGAGAGGGACGACTAGCTAAAGGAGGGTGGGATAATATAATTGCGTAGATGGTAGATCTCCGATGATCTCTCTCCCACAACTCTATTTAGTTACACATTATGTCAATATATATATATATATATACATACAGGAATTCTTTAATAAGCTCAGGGTTCAATTTTTCTAAATTAAGCCCCCACAATATCCACCACTCATTTCAAATTGTAAGGTAGATTAAAAAAAACGGTTATGCTAATGAATAGTGAGATTAACTGTAAATAAGATCCAAGAGTGAGATTGTAGGGGGCTTAAACTAAATTTGATGAGTCCTGAGCTCAATAGAGCTTGACCCTCTATATATATATATATATATATATATATATATATATATATATATAGGGTCCCTTGCCTATCTTACACCAAACCTAAGTCCTAAATCCATATGCAACTCTCTTTCCAACATGTGGATTATACTTCTCCATGTATGGGTAGTTTGGAATATTAGTTGGTAATTGTAATTAATGTTTTTTTTTTTTTTGGCTTATAAACCTTTAGTGAAAAACTGCAATTGCTATAAAAAAATGAATTCATTGTTTTTCTTCTGTGCATTCAAAATTCTAAGGTTGCGTTTGGGTTTTCATTCTCAAACAAGATTCTCAAGCATTTCTCCGTAGAATCAGTTTTAGCCAAACAACATCATGTATACGTATGAGAATATGTACACAGTTTTAGCCAGAACAATTCTAAAATTCAAAATATGATTTTCAACCTTAAAATATGCTCTCATAATTCTCTCTCCTCCGGAATAAAAAAAGTTGATTCCAGGTTGTTCGTGGATTTTGGGAACAAATGTCTATACTACCAACGTCAACATAAAATATTTACCAAACATACCACCAATTATTTTGACTTTTGTCACTTTCAATTATTATAGTATAAGCTTTTTTGTTAATTACTTTATTGACAATATGTTTGGTTTATGATATGGGGATGTGGATTTTTGGTTTGTTTTTCACTTTAAGTTGGTAATTGTGATTTCATAATTATTATCTCGAATATGTTAATTAGTAGCAAATAATTTTAGATATTCAATTAAATTTGTTATTATGTTATTACACACAAGTCTCATATGTATACACGATGGGGTTGGAATGTAATTTGACTTCAAGTAAAATTATTTCCATCCAAATACTTTCACACCTAGAATCGATTCTAAGTGAGGATCAGATCCTCTGAAATCAATATAGAATCATATTTTAATGAAAAATCGATTCTGATATCCAACTAGACCCTAAATTTCTCTTTGTGTAGTGGAAAGAGTTGAAAATTAAGGGAAAAAGGAAGTAAACAAAATCTACCTTTCTTTTGACAAAAAAATCTATTGTTGTTTGTGCGTCTCAGAAAAATGAATTATTTGATTATTAAATTTAAAAACATATTATTATAAACAATTTTCAATATATAATATTTCTTGTATATTTTTAATATATTATTAATCATATTTAAAAATATTCATATGATATGTGTGTGTGTTTTTATTTTTCAGATGTAGTTAAATGTTTTAGTTATTTAGTTTTTATAAATAAATATAATTATTAAGTTATTTGACAAGTTTATACATGAATTTAATTTTCCAGCATTATCCATTTGTTTCTTTGGAGGGGTCTCGATGATAATTTCAATAACAGAAGTCACATACACTCAATTAAGATGACAGACGGATAGAGAAAGCATTTTCCTTTTATAGATTGACACAAACACTTGGGATTGTGTTAATTATCTGAAATTTAAATTCTTTTGCTGTGGATTCCAGGTGCACATTCCCTCTCTCTCGCCTAAATATGTTCCCGGTTAGCCTCCTCGTAGTCGTATTGTTTTCTTGACTTCAAAAAAATTTCAATTCTTCAGCCCCTCTGTTAATACATTTTTTTTTATTTTTTTTTATCTACTCTATTACTCACCACATTTTAAATCTCAAACATCACAAACATACGATGAGATTGTCAGGATTCGACCCCTGATATATCTTAATCATGACTATCTCAAGACAACAGTTCCAGTTGGTCTCTCTGTATTAATATTTAATATATAGTCACAATTGTTTTTAGATCAGTTTGCCTTCACTTATGATTGTGCGAAAAAGAAAAACAAGGTAACATTTTTTAATTCCCATTTTCATGCAATTCCTGGCCATCTCAAAAATAAACATATCTGGTCCTTCTCTCAATCAATCCACCCCACCTACCCCTCCTTTAATTTCAATCCTCTATGGTGTGGTCGAACGATCTTCAATATGTCCGAAGGACCCATACCTTGAATCCTTGATCACAACATAACATTTCGTGATTTTGTGTCACGCAACCACAATATTCTAAATTTCTAATCACCAGAAAACCAAAATCATATACATACACTGAGAAAAATTAATAAATGGTGCAACGGCACCACGAATTGTTATAAGATTTGTTACGTGGCATTCAGGTATGCATCAATACAAGTTAATGCCCGCCTAAGGTAGAACTAGGTGAGGCCGGACGGGTTTGGCGGGGACTTTGTTTCCTAAGAAAAATAAAAAGTCATCAAAACTTGAGAAATAATAATCACTCAATGCATTTTTTGAAAAATTTGATGTATTGTGAGTGAAAAATTAAACATTTGGTGAGTGTTGAATAGTAACTTGGTACGATGGGTTAATGATTATGAGTAAAATTGAAACATTAAAATGATTTTGATATATAAAAAATTAATGATTAGGCGGGTTGCGGGTTGGGGGGGGGGGGGGGGGAGTTTTAACCAAATAAGCTACAAACCTACCCCTAAATCCCCAAATGCATGTCTTTCCCCAAATCTGAACTCAAACTCTGTGAAATTACACTATGGAAATCGTTGCCCCCACAAAATTTCTCTCTTTCAGTTGTCTCGAGCACTACATTGATGGTGAAATGGTAGAATTTAAAGGTGGTAAGTATCCTCTCTTCTTATTATTTCTGTTTATTTTTACTTATGTTTTGGTTGTGAGACGTAATTCGATGGTTAACGACATTAAAAATGTCAGATCTAGTGGTGCAATTTGTATCATAACTATGATAACCCAACGCGAATCTGACACGGAAAATGTTTGTTTTGCCTTGGCACAAATGGTTTGGGTCATAATCGCATTGACACGATTAATTACACGGTCATTAAATGGGTTTGGTTTTAGTTTAGCACATGTCACCTATGTCCAACCCGTTTGTAGATATCTATATAATACATATATGTATTTGTAATTATAATATTATATATAGTTACAAAATAAGCATCTTTTATGTCGAAATATTTTTATTAGCAAACAACAGTCAATTGCATAGCTATTTATGGTAGTTTTCATAATCTGCCCAAATAAATTACAATTGTTCTTGAGTTTTGTAGTAAATAACGATTATATAAGCTTTAAAAAAATCTGTATACAAACACAACTCATTTAATAAATGGGATAGAAAGGTTTGGTTGGATTTGGGTTCCCTCTGCATAATAAATAGGAAGGGTTTGAGTTTATGTAAATCAAGTCGGGTTGAACACGACACGGTAGTATGCAAGTGCGTCAAGATAATTTGTGAATTTTACAAGTATACCAAAATAAAATAAAAAAACTCAAGTGTATTTTTCAAATATTAATACTTTGTAAGTGCACTAAAGTAAATAACCTGAGTTTTAGGAAATTGACGTTCCCAGCGACGAAACAAAAGATACATTTTTTAATTTCCATTCTCCTTTTTCATGGAATTGCCTATCAATCCGAGCTAAGGGTGTAAACGAGCGATAATCAATCGAGCGGGCTCGGATCGAGATCGACTCCAAAAGGATTTCCACCCGTTTGTCGCTCGATAGGCGAGTCGAGCTGAACAATGCGCTCTTGCTCGACTCGTTTGATGCTCGCAAGCCATTCGCTCGCTCGACTGCTCGCATCGCCGCCCCTCCTCCTCCGCCTTCCTCCACCGTGGACCCGCCCAGACCCCTAATTACTCCCCCAACTGCTCCTTTTGGTTCCGTTCCCGACACGAACGCCCAAAACCTAGCGCCCGAGAAGGAATCTGACGCAGATTGGATCCTTAGACCGACTCCGGTCACGGAGGAGCACCAAGATTGGAACGAGGAGGAGGATTCGAAGCATCAAGCGAATGTGGAAAGGGGGGAGGAGGAGGTTGGGGTTAGGGTTCCAGAGGAGGAAGATGATGACGATGATGAAGATGATGATTTGGTTATAGTGACGGATGAGGACTGGATTCACCACCACCACTAGGTCATGAAGGAGCATGGATCGGGGGAGGAGTTGGTTGCGCCCACACTGGATGGGGAGAAAAATGAAAATGTCTGAGGCGACTAAGGTGGGAGCAGGACCTGGGGTTATTGGGGCTAATAGGGTTGGAATTTACAATATAAACTGAAATAAATCTGAAATTTACGAAATAATCCCAAATAAATTTGGAATTTAGCAGATAAACCCTAATTCGAGTGTCGACTGTAAAGAACGAGGATGTCATCAAAGGCTTGGAGAAGAGGAGGCACGGGGGTGGTTGTCGGAGGCCCGGAGAAGAGGAGGCGTGGAGGAGGCGATGGTGAGATTTAACGAGCGAGCAAACGAGCAATCGAATGTGTAGGATCGTGTGGGTTATGGGTCCACTAATCACTTTTTAATCTAATCACCTACTTGTTTAAGCAATCGATATGCGCAGCGGAATTTTAAAGCAAACAAGCAAGTAAGGAAGAATAATGCAAACCACAAGAAGACACGGCGTTTTTATAGAGGTTCGGTACCCCACCCGGGTCCTAGTCCTCTCTTGCAAGCTCCGCTCGGATCACCGAGCTCCGCTCACGACTTCACTAACCACTCCCCGTTCCGGGCCGGGAGAGAACGCCTTTACAACCGTCAAACTCGCGAACAACCCTCGCCGAGCTTGGAATCTTCTTCTCACAATCCGAGAAGGATCACTTCGGGCTCTCACCGAAGTCTATACTCGTATCTTGGGCTTTCACCAAGACCCTTGCTTCTTTCACAATGGTTGAGTGGAACAACACTCTCTAAACTTGAGCACACTTGAGTAGGATTAAGAAATGATCACTAAGTGTGGAAGGTTTGTAGCTTTGAGTGTTTGAGTTTCTCTCTAATGTTTGGGACAAGTTGATAGTGGGAGAGTTGTGTTAAAATGTGTTTTACAACTCCTTATATAGGCATTAGAGAGAATAGAGCCGTTGGGATTGATTGGGTATGAGTTGAAGTGTGATTACACAAAACAGAAAAGACAGGACCCAATTCTGGCTGTAATCGGTCGACCGAATCGGGACAATCGGTCGACCGTTAGGCAGTTTTACACTCAGTTCGGTCGACCGGTTAAGCAACGGTCGACCGCCCAACGCTACGACTTAAGAAAACTTAAGTCATCGGTCGAACACACTAAGAGGGTTCGTTCGACCGATTTCGACCAGGCACTTTGGGGGTGACAAACAAATGTGTGAACGGTCGACCGAAACAAGTTTGGCGGTCGACCGATTTTGGACAGGCACTTTGAGTTTGTCAAGAGATGGACAAACAGTCGACCGATCGTGGTCCTCGGTCGACCGATACATGAAATACATTTGGGGTATTTTTGGTTTAATACGAATACGACCGTTGGGTATATACGACAAAAGTAACGGTCGGGAAAATATGATCTGACGGTCGACCGAATAAGGGCAGTGAAAACACAAACAAGAGATTTGATCATTCGGTCGACCGAACGGCATGTTGCGGTCGACCGAATGTGGGCAGACTTTTGCAGTTCAGGTTTGGTGTTTTCCGGTCTAAGTTTGGGTGATCTATTGAAGTCCAAATTATGTGAAATTTCGTGTGTGACTTCTATAAGGAACCTAGTGTGTGATTAAGTTGATTTTAGCTCAAGTATGCTCAATTACACTTTGTTCCTAAGACTCAAAAGAAATCAAGATTACATGTCTTCGATTTAGCTTTAATTACATGTCTTGACTTCATTTCCATCTTTCTTGAGTCTTGATCACCTGTAGAGGTTAGCACAATACAATATATATGCAATGCATAGTGTGTGCTACTCTAATTAAGATTCGGTTGATTAAATCATCAAAACATAAGATTAAGGCCAAAAAGCCAACAGAATGTCGAGCATCGAACGAGCACAGTTTGCTCGTGCTTGGCTCGTTTAGTTTGTCGAGCGATTTTTTTTACTCGTGCTCGGCTTGTTAGTAATCGAGTCGATCACGATCCAAGCAAAATCTAGCGATCCATCGATCCCGAGTCAAACTTGACAACCCTAATCCCAGCTCAAAAGTAAGCATATATACCTCGTCCTTCTCTCAATCAATTCTTCCACCACTTGTCCCTCCTTTTAATTTGCACTTGCGATGTTGTGGTCATGCAATATCCAGTCTGTACAACTGACCCATACTATCTAATGTGTGAACACCAAAATCATGTACCTAACCCTTTTTTTAAAAGATTTGTTATATGGCATAAAAGCTATATACGACCATACAAGTTAATGTTCCCAATAAAAGGCTCTTATTTTTCAGGAAAATTGAGATAACTATGACAAGTCCGATTCGCAAGACTCCATCTTCATTATTTATCCAACTTCCAACGAAAAGAAGTATTTTTTATATATATGTAAACGTTAGCTGTTGTGAATATACTGATATATCTGTACTATCTAACCCCAAAGAGTCGCAACTCCTAAAGGTTTTCTTTGGGAACTTATGCTAATAGAAGAAGAAAAAATTCCGTATATGTTGTTGTAACTAATGATGGATGAGAGCCTATAAAATACTATATAAATACATTTTCATCTTGCACTATTTTCTTTCTTGTAATTACTATATATATCTTTAAACGTCCATTTTATAGCAAAGTTGTCAGAAAGATTTAGCTTATCATTGATTCGAATCAAAGTATGTTTATTCTTCGTTTGATTTGAGTTTGCTCTTTTTGCCTTGTTTTATATAGTTGTTACATTTGTGGTCTAGATTCATTAGAGATGAAAAACTTACTACAACCATATGAATACCGATATGGCATACGTAACGTACCTATACTTGAACATGTGTATAAAAAAATTGGTTCTCGCTACGTGCCTATTTAGACACGTATATCTTGATCTATAAGTATTTGATTTTTTGTGGCCAAAAATATGCAAAAAAAAAAACTTAATAATTTTATTTAAAAAATATTATTTTTATTCTTAAAGAAACAATGTACGTGTGACGTGTGCACTCTCCCCTCCGACATGGCCTCCCCCCAACAATTCGCCTCCTGTTAAGGATGGCCCCCAGTAAAGGCGGTTCAGATGCGTGCAACTCGTGGTTGGCGTGCTTCAACGACTTATTAATCTGTAATCAATTCTCCTGGTTTATTTATTGCCGTCACTGCAAATTATTCTTGGCTATTGATTACGTATGTAACAGTTGATGGTGAAGTGAGTTAATTCTGATAAGACAGTGCAGTGCATATTAAAGTTTTTTTACCAATGCATTTTCAGATTATTTTTTTATTTATTTATTTTAGATAGAAGAAGATTAACGACTTAGAAAAACTTCCCAAATCTAATCTAGGACGTTGTCATAATTTGTTTATTTTGTCCACGTTCTTTCTTTATCCATTTTATTTTAAAACCTAGTATGCGAACGCATATGCTGGGATCCTTCGTTCCAACCGAACAAGCCTTTGTTGTCATAACTCAAATATGAAAAGGAAATCAACATTATTGAGGTTTTTGCGTTCAGTTCATAAAATTTTGAGTTCATTTATTGGACAGCCTACGTAATCATTGGGCGGCAAACTGCTGGACTAACAAGCAATTCGGCTAGAAGGGAATCGAGTAATACTTCACTGCAAAATACATAAAAGTCTAGCTTGATAGAAGTACGTGAATAGATCATCAATTGGATCTATTTATCTTTAACAAACTTGAAATTCAATTTGATTGAGTTTTCGCTCCTTTGCATCCCAACATACTTCTCTCCTTCAATATATTTTGAGTATATATTTCTTCACTGTCTCTCTCAAGTATATGAGGAGAGATGTAGATCCATAATTAAAATATTTAGACATCAGTTTACCAGTGCAATAAAATGAAATTTATTTTCCAATTGTAAATTCCAATCCGGAGATCATGACATTTGACTCAAGTTATTCTATGATTTTAATTTTTCATTTGTAGTTACTCTACTTTATCAAAAGAATAGAATGATGTTAATTAGGACAGTGGTTTCCTCCTCAGAGTATATACAAAAAAAAATATGGAGCAAATTCTTCAACTTTTGAATAGCTTCTAGATTGCTTCCTACACCAACACTAGGGTTGTGTACACATTCTCTAGGATAAAATAATAAAAAGCAACTTATTGCCTTGAATTGATTGTAGCCTTTCTTGTTGCTCCAGAAATTTAAATTGAGTTTTTGAAACCAAAATCCCAATGCTTGCTTGAGCCCATATGTGAACTTAATTAAGAAGTTAATAAACTCTCATTTCCTCCTGACGTCCATATGTGGGCACAAACTACTACATTCAATTTCCAATAGAGACATTCATTATTGACTCTGATTGGCGAAAGGACGCCTTTTAATTGGCGGTTGCAACCACCAACTTGCATGATCCTTGCACACTAACACCATCTCAATGATTGGTGCAAAAATCTCTCCCCAATCGATCCTTTCAATTTGACTAAACTTCAATGACACTTACATTTTTCTTAACTTCTATCAGACTTTGAGGTTGAGTTTTTATACACCTTTTCAACCTTTTTTTCCTGATGTATATATAGTATCATAGATTTGTGATACATTTGCACGTCTCGTACGTATTAGTTTTGTGTCTTGAAAATTCTGGATTGGATCAGATGTCGGCCGGACAATCAGACGTCCGTTTGTGATGGACAATGTCTTTGAAATTTTTCAGAAGTTTCAGGATTCGAACATCCGCATGGCTATGTGACTTCCGTTTTCTGTTTGACAGTGTCTGCTGGCAGTTTTTTTTGTATTTCCAGGATCGGAAGTCTCCCAGACAATTGGACGTCCTTTTCTATTCTGACAATAACCTTTTAATTTTCTGGTTTGCCCAAATCGGATGTCGGATTCTGCACGCATACCACAACTTTTTTGGGTTATTTTGGACGGTTTAAATTTTTTTGGGGGTGTTTTAGCTTATATAAACCTCATTTACCTTTTGGATTAAAAGAGAAAATCACTTGTAGAGATTAGGTTTGGTCACCATTTTGCTTAAGGTTTTGAAGATTGGAGATTTCTTTTTCTTGGAGATGTGAACTCATCCAAGCCCAACATTTCTTCCGAGCGAGCGTTGTTCTCCACTTAGTCATCCTCCTCATTTTAACTCTAGTTTCTACATAGTGACTGTCTCCGACCGTGGTTTTTTCATGATATAGATTTCCACGTATATTTGGTGTTGAGGGTTTGATTGCTTTTGTGGTTTGCTTGATTATCGCTTTTTTGATTGTTTCAATGAGATTTCTCTCATTATTCCGCTTTTCTGAAGCACCATTTCCTCACAGTCAGAAACCTGGCTCGAGTTAGCAATTAGCATGCACTAGTAATAAACGTATATAATCCCCTAAGGATCAGCTGTTGGTTTATGGTGTCTCGTAGATTTTCATATATATTTTATGTTAGGCTGTTAATTAGTGATGGTGGTTTCTTAATTGTGAAGGTGATTTCTGTTGGACTAGCTAATGAGAGCCTTTATCTATTCATTACATGAAGTCGGAATCGAAAGTTTAACGTGCATATAATAATGCTTATTACATCTCATGAAGTTAAGGAATTAACAAGAGCTAAATCCGAGAAATTAAGGTTTGTATCAGAAATTTGTCCTGATGAATGGCCAAATTATTAACAAACATGACACTACCCCTACCTTCTCAGTTTAGCCTATCGTACGTTCATCCTTCTGTAACCAAATTGGCGAAACTTTGCAGATCCTCGTTTTTAGATTTGCTTTGACTGAAAATCCAATCAATTGTTAGTAACACGTTAGGATTACTTTAAAATATATATAATGTGTTAGGAATTAAAACAAATCCCAAATATATATAATGTGTTAGGAATTAAAATCAATCCCAAATATATATAATGTGTTAGGAATTAAAACCAATCTCAAATCCAACCAATTGAAGGAACACTTCCTTCCTCATTGTGTAGTCGTCTTAGCTCCACCTACTCGGAACTCAAACCAACCAAGTTCACGCATACCATGAACTTAGTCGAAATAACTGGCTTCGTCAACATATCAGCCGAATTATCTTCAGTGCCCACCTTCTTCAACAACAACTTCCCGAATGAAGTGATAACGGACGTCGATATGCTTCATCCTCTCGTGGTACATTTGATCCTTCGTCAGATGAATGACACTCTGACTATCACAATAAACAACCACTGTATTCTGACCTGGAATAAGCTCTCCAAATAAACATTTCAGCCAAAGAGCTTCCTTGATACCCTCGGTCGCTGCCATAAACTCTGCCTCCGTTGTAGACAAAGCAACAGTTTGTTGCAATGTCGCTTTCCAGCTAATAGTTGTACTCCCAACAGTAAACACATAACCAGTCATAGATCTTCGTCTATCGTGGTCTCCCGCGTAATCGGCATCTACAAACCTCATTAACGAATACGAAGATCGACCAAATTTCAGAGATAGCTTTGTTGTACATTTTAGATACCGGAGAATTCACTTCACAGCTGACCAATGCTCCTTTCCTGGATTCGACATATAGCAGCTAACCACACTGACCGCCTGAGCTATATCTGGACGAGTGCATATCATAGCATACATCAGACTGCCAACTGCACTAGTATAAGGCACACGTGACATGTATGCCTTATCCCCTAAGGATCAGACTTGGCATTTTCCATGCCAAAACGATGCAAGACTTTCTCAATATATTGTTGCTGGGAGAGAAACAAACTCTTGCATGTACGATCGCGACGTATCTCCATACCTAGAATCCTCTTTGCTGATCTGATATCCTTAATCTCGAACTCAGCCTTTAACAACTCCTTAAGCTCAGAAATTTTAGATTTGTCCTTAGCTGCTATAAACATATCGTCTACGTAGAGTAATAACAAAACAAGAGAGTCATCTGAAAATACCTTTCGGTAAATGCAACAGTCATACTAGGACATGTTGTACCCATGTCTTACCATAAAAGAATAAGAACTTTTATACCATTGTCGAGGCGACTACTTTAACCCATAAAGCGACTTCTTCAGCAAACATAACTGATTCTCTTTACCCTCGACCACAAAGCCCTCCGGTTGGGACATGTAAATTTGCTCCTCTAATTCTCCATGTAGGAAAGCGGTCTTCACATCTAGTTGCTCTAACTCTAAATCATGAATTGCAAACAAACTCAACAAAACACGAATAAAAGTATGCTTCACAACGGGTGAGAAAATATCACTATAATCCACACCCTCCACCTGACTAAAACCACGAGCAACCAATCGAGCTTTGTACCTCACATCTGAGAGACCCTCGATTTTCTTCTTGAAGACCCATTTGTAGCTAACGACCCTTTTTCCTTTTGGAAGTTCTACCAACTTCCAAGTTTGGTTCTTATGAAGAGACTACATCTCTTCATTCATTGCACCCACCCAAGCAGCTGAATCGGTTGCCGAAATTGTCTCTGAATACTTGCTCGGCTCACCAGAGGCTCCAATATCTTCAGCTGCACTAAGAGCATATGCAAGGACTGATTCAGCATATCTACGAGGTTTCTTGGTCAGTCGCCTCTCTCTGTCCCTTGCCAACAAATACTCTTCATCTTCCTCAGATTTCGAACTCTCTCCTTGTGTCACACTGGTATCCTCATCAGCAGTCACTACCGGTGGCTCCACCTGAACTGGAGTCCCACTTGACATGGGAGTAGAAATAACAGTGTCTTTCCTGGAAGGTAACATAGCAAGCTCATTAAAGACAACATTTCTTTCAACCATGAGCTTCTGAGATTCTTTGCACCATAGACGATCACCCTTCACACCCAAATCGTAGCCAAGGAATATACAATTCAACGACCGAGCATTCAACTTTCCTTGATCTACATGTGCGTACGCTGGACAACCGAAGACTCTCAACTTGGACAAATCTGAAGCTCCACGTGTCCAAACTTCTTCCAGTGTTCTCATATCCAAAACGGTGTGAGGCGAACGGTTCACTAAATAACAAGTGGTACACACTGCTTCTGCCCAAAAATCCTTAGTCAGGTCAGCATTCAGAAGCATACATCTAGATCTCTCCAAGAGAGTTCGATTCAGACGTTCCGCTACTCCGTTCTGTTGTGGTGTGTGACGTACGGTTCGGTGTCTCACGATTCCTTCATCCTTGCAGAAATCGTTAAACTCTGAGGAACAAAACTCCAAACCATTATCCGTCCTAAGAACCTTAATCTTCTTTCCTGTTTGATCTCAATCATAACCTTCCAGTGCTGAAAATTCTGAAACACATCACTCTTTTGTTTCAGAATATAAACTCAAGTCTTCCTGGAGAAATCATCAATAAATGTGAGCATGTAGCGAGCTCCACCTTTTGATGGAACCTAAGAAGGTCCCCATAAATCAGAGTGAACATAATCTAAAGTGGCCTTGGTGGTGTGCTTAGCTGCTGAGAAGCTGACCCTTTTCTGCTTCCCAAAAACACAATTCACAGAAGTCCAGACTGCCGATTTTCTGACTTCCAAACAAACCACGTTTGTTCAACACCGTCATGTCTTTCTCGCTCATGTGCCCCAACCTCATATGCCAAAGTTGGGCATTCTCCTCACCAGACAACGATGACGCTACAGCTGCGTCACCCACAACAGTTTCTCCTTTAAGCATATAAAGCTTGCCGGACCAAAGCTTCTTCCCCTTCATCAGAATAAGTGATCCTTTGGTGATGGATAAGTTGTCATCCTCACCACTGAATTTGTATCCCTTTGCAGTTAGGCTACCTACTTAAATCAGATTCTTGCTCGTCTTCGGAACATGTCGCACATCCGATAAAATCTTGACTATGCCATCATGGGTCCTCAATCTGACAGAACCAATTCCTGCAACCTCGCACCTGTCACCATTCCACCTGACATTGTTTCATAAGATGAAAATCAGTGTTTATTCGGAGTTAAGTGGAATGTACTGCCGTGTCAACCACCCAACCGTCGGAAGCTTCAGAAGAACCTGTAGCTGCCAACACAAAATCAGAATCAGACTCCTTAACGTTCGAACATGACTGATCACCATTACTAGAACCCCTTTGTTTCTCTATGTTCTGTAGCTTAAAACATTCTGATATCTTGTGACCCTTCTTCTTGCAGTAATGACAAATGATATCTTTGTCATTCGACTTGGTCTTAGAGGTGTTCTTTGAGAAACTCCTCTCTTTCCCCTTACCAAGTGTTTCACTTTTGCTCAACTCAGAACCATCAGACCTCTTCTCCATATCAGATTTGGAGGAGAGTGCGTTTTTGACATCCACAAGAGAGATGTTGGTCCCGTTGTACACCATTGTCTCCACGAAGTGATCATATGAAGAACTCAACGAGCAAAGTAAAAGGATCGTCTGATCCTCATCAGAAAACCTTGCTTCAACCTTCTCCAAGTCCATGATGATTGCATTGAAATCATCCAAGTGTCGCTGAAGGGAGATACCCGACTTCATCTTGAATAGGAACAACTTCTTCTTCAAGATAATCCGGCTCGCAAGTGACTTCTTCATGTAGACTTCCTCTAATTTCTGCCACATACTTGCAGCTGTCTTTTCCTTCAACACTTCTCTCAAAACTTCGTCAGACAACGATAGCTTTATTGTTGACATCGCCTTACGATCAAGCTTTTGCCTATCTTGATCGGACATTTCTTTTGGCAACTTCTCCATGCCCTCAAGAACGTCCTCCACCTCTTGCTGCACCAGAATTGCGTGCATCTTGACTTGCCACAAGCCGAAATTAACATCTCGGCTCCACTTCTCAATCTTCCAATGATTCGCCATGAGTACTTGACAAAAAGATCAATGAAAAATCCCCAAATTCGGACCAAAAAAACTCTGATACCAGTTGTTAAGAAATAAAATCAATCCCAAATACGCAGCGGAACAGAAATCGCAAATCCAATCGGCTAAACTTGAGAACAAAACGCAAATCGAAAATCCAAACCACACAAAACACGCAAGATTTAACGTGGAAACCCAATGCGGGAAAAACCACGGACGACACAACTCTAAATCCAATATAGAGAAACGTATTACAAGAGATGCTTACAGGAGACGCGAACGAACCGACGAAACGACCCGACTCAAATCTCTCCAAACGAATCACAAGGATGCTCTCTCTCTCTCTCTCTCTCTCTCTCTCTTCTCTCAAGAATGCAAAAGTGGGCAATATGAATTAACCTTAAACAAAATGGGACGAAATTGCCTTTATATAGTAGGCCTAAACAAGTATTAATTGCACCAAAATCGCGTGGAGAAATATGCAAAACGTGGGCAGAACTGGGTCCAAACGATCGGCTGAACGGTTGCTTCGGTCGACCGATCCAATAACTGTATCGCGAACGGTCGACCGATCCAATAACCGTATCGCGAACGGTCGACCGAAATTGAAGTACCGGTCGACCGAAAACCGACAATAACTTTTGTCCAGCTCCAATTGTGTGCCCGGTCGACCGAATCCTAGATTCCGATCGACCGAAAAACGACAAGCGCTTTGCTGGACAATCCAACACACATCCGGTCGATCGAAACACTTCTTCCGGTCGACCGATCGTCTGTTTTTCTGCCCTAATACTTTAAACACATATTCAAGGTAAACAACAACATAATGCTTTAAAAAAATCTTAAGAACGCGATAAAAGCTCGATGGAGCTATTATATATAACATCAACTTCTTATAATGAGTCGGACAAGAAAGTGAGAAACTAATTATTCCATAACCTCATGCCATTTTATAACATATATAGCCATATAAGCAGTGTATCATATAGTAGAGTGCACATTGGTACTCCTATCAACAGGCATGAGTTCGATCTGTATCCCATCAATGGCGACGGAAGCGTTATAATTGTTACCTCTTCTCACGACCGTCACCCACACATTTTCATCGCCGTCGGCCTCGAGGTCCCTCAACAGCTCTGATATCCCAACCTTAAGCCTCGACTTCATTTGTCCATTCTCGACACTCGAACCATGCCTTGTAGTTCTTCTTATACTCACGTAACTCCCAGCAAACTCCCGCCACCGCGCATCTCCCGTAACCGCTGTGGCATCGTCGGCTAAATTAACAAACACATCCAACTTCGCGTCCAAATTCCTCTCCACGTAGATCCCATCGACGACCAACACTTCTTCCATGTCACTCGATGCGAACTTCCTCGGTCGGTCCACTCTAACTGTGAAGGCCTCGTTCAACTTCAAGACGTGTCCTCTCGTCCCATGCAAGAATTTTGATTTCCCAGGGTTTTGGTGAACCCTAGACTTCAATATAGGTCTCGATATCTTGGGATCGACCGAAGGCTTGGGCTTGGCGTTGAGCCATGGCAAATCGATGGTCTCGTACCGGTACCCGAGCTTGTCGAGTTCGAGGACGTCACGGACTTTGATCTTGATTAGCCTTTGGTTCTCGTCGTGGAAGTAGAAGAAGGCATCAAGCCAGGTTGGGTCGTCGAACTCGAGTTTGTTGCCATAGACCGTTTTCTTCCAGACGGACCAGATGCGGTCGATGTTGGTGTGGTGGACGTAGAAAAGGGGGTCTCTTCCGGCGGAGTAGAAGGCTCCCATATCTTGTCTCTCCGGATTCCGGGAGTCGCCGGTCCACCAGTGGATCGGGTTGTGAGGGACCAATTCCATTGTTCCGGGACCATCACAGAAACCTGTTGGTTTAATGTTTTTGTTAGGGTTTGTTTGTTAACATATGTGATAATATTCGATGAAGACAGTGTTTTGAGAAATAAAACGTACGTAGACTAATTTGTTTGTAGTTCTGAAGACTGTTTGTTATCTTTGGTACGTAGTGAATATAGCACGTACAAGTGCATACATGAGCACGTAACAATGGTGATATATAACTTAGTATATAAGCTTATATTGTTTCAATAACTAAGCTTGAATCCTGATTCCTATTTAACCTCTCTCTCCTTCTGTGTTTATATGTGTTTATGTTCGTCATATTGTTTATAGTAGGGTTTCTTTGTAGTACACAAGTGTTTGTGGACCGTGGTGTTTCACATTTATTGATGATTAATTTAGGACTTATTTTCTGACTGTCCAGTATGAAATTAGCTTTCAGCACAAAAAGAATATAAATAATCGTTAGGAATGGCCTTACCAATTTACCATGCATCGATCCCGCCTAACTAATTGGGGCTTATTTGGTCCCCCTTTTTATAAAAGTGACGGGTGTTTTTTAAATTAAATTCCAAAAATGTAATCACATGATCCAAGACGTACTAAGGATCTTGGTCCAATCAAATTCCAAGCATAAAATAACGTAATAAACCATGGCAACTGATTCATATGCACTGGGGTGAGGAGGTCGCAATTAAATTCACGTAAAAATCTAATAATTAAAAATAATCCTACCAATTATTTATTTGAAGGGGGGAAAAAGAACAACCACATATAACTGACCTTGTTTGCCCGGACGAGCAATACACCCCATGAAAAGCTCCGGCAACTTCGCGGCGGACACGAACTGAGTATAGAGCAAAGCCAGGTTAACCTCTATCTGATCTTCCCTACAAAGCCCACTCTCCGGACCAGCATAGTCATGTTGCATAACACTAGGAGGAAAATGCGTCCTCTCCCGGTTAGGACACCACAAAGAACCATTCATATAAATGCGTGGGATCTCCATCCCTCCCGGCACGTCCCAGTTCCAGTACGGAAGCGCGAACATATCGTCCCCGATAAGCTTCGCGAGTGTCCTCTCCTGGAAGTAGAGGTAAGCGCGGTGCCACGGGAAGAAGAGCCAGTTCCGGTGGATCTTGAAGTGGGTGTCGTCGTGGCCGAGTTGGTTGTACGACCCGGTGCAGAAGAGGCAGTGGAGGTCCGCTTGCCGGTGGAAGCTGTGGGGGTTCTCTGCCGGGAGGCTCTTCATTATAGCCATTGCGCGTTGGAACTTGGCTATGTAGACCTCGTCGGTGATGAGGTGGAGCGGGCGGCGGACGCGGACTTGGGATGGGGTGAAGACCGGAAGCTGGAAGTCGATCGCCGTGGTTTGGTCCACGTGGGGTGGGAGCCCGTGGCAGCAGTTCACTGGGACGCCGAGGTCGGTGAATGTTCCGTGGCATTTCGACATGTTTGGTCCGAACGGAGTTTGATCCTGATTTGTAGTAGTAGTACTCGTCGTCGTCGACGACCAATATGTTTGGAGCCAAGATTGGATAATTGAAATGAAATATTGATCAACTCTGCACAAAAAAACAAGAATCAATACACAATTAAGTAAAAGTTTTGGAATTTATATTAATTGTTATAGTAATGAAGTGAATATTAGTTGTGATGCGTTACATGCCTTGGAGTAGTGGTGGTGAGATTAGGTTGATTATGATAGTAAACACAAATGTTGAGAGCCGAGAAGAAGAGAAGAAAAACCAAAGGCAATGAACACCATTTTGGCTCCATGTGTTGTGTGGGGAAGGACGAGAGTAAGATGTTGGTCTGGATCGATACTTCTTTTATAATAGATGCTAGAAAATGTAGTTCACATATCTCACCCAATTGATTGGCCAAAATTAATATTAGATGCTAGCTAGAAATGCCTGTCGTCAACCATTACGTACGTATGACATTGAGTTGTTGGAAGGCATGAATGCATGGGCACAATGATGAATCGGTTTGGAATTTATTAATTACCTCGTGTAACATGAGGGGTGGGTGATGGATCTGTAATCTGTACTATGTATATATACCTCGTGTAATATGAGGAGTTAATGTGTAGTGTCTCGACAGAGAATTTAATGTAATGTAAATTGTTGTTGTTTTATTTAAAAAAAAGCAATAATATAAATTATTGTCAAAAAAATGTAATGTAAATTACGTTTCTTTAGTCTAGGATAACACATTGACGTAGACACTGAATCTTTCCTTTAAGAAAGGAAAGGAACAACCAGTTTTCGTGCAGTATTGTCGTTCTGTTGTGATTACTACCGTTGCTGTATCGAGGGTGGATCCAGAAAATAAATCTGGGTGGGACAGATTTTCTATAGATTCGTCAATTTTTTTTTTGAAGATCCAATTTTAAGTTGATACTTTAAATTAATTAAATAATAATGTTTTTTTGAAAATATCTCTTATTTTTAACATTTTTTTCAAAACTGAATACATTAAAATTCACATAATTAAATAGTTTAACATAAAACCACAAATTAAAGTCATTACAAAATCATTCTTATAGACTTCATGTCTTGAAAATATTTCATGATCACTTCATTATCAATGGAATCAAATATACCATGTTCTATGTAGTGCAAGACAATCATTCATCCAATCATCACTCAGTGTAACACGGAGTCTGGTCTTGACAATTTTCATAGCCGAGACTGCTCTCTTAACTGTTGTGGTTGTTACCGGTAAAGTTAAAGTTAACTTGATAAGGAAAAAACCCAAAGGATAGACATTATCTATTCTTTTCTCAACCATCTTCCTCGCAAGATCAGCAATGCCCGTCAAATTTGAAAAGTTTGGACTGCTTCTCACATGAGCAATGTAGACGTTAAGTTGAACTTCAAGCATTAGAAGTTCATTCTCATTGAACTCCACAAGATAGAAGGTAGTGAATTCACATAATCTATTTTCATCGAATTCGAAGAAGTTTTTACGTGGATCCAAACACGACATACAGAGGAGTAACTCATTATTAACATCGGTAAACCGATCATTAAGCTCCTGAAGTTGGGTGTCAATCACTACATGGAAAATGTCATTCTTGAAGTAATGGAGATGCGTAATTGATCGATCTCCACGTTTATCCTTCCTTGAACAGCAAGATACATTCCATATCAGGGACATCTATATATTGCTTCACACAGAAATCACAAGTTTTCTTATACAAATCATCCCACCAATTTTCTCTCAATTGTTGCAATAGATCCTTTGACAATTTAACAAGTTTGATGTTATTGACCAAATCTTGATCTCTCCTCTGAAGTGTCTGTGGTGGGGTGGACGAGAAGGGGGTGAGGGTGGGGGAGAGTCCCTGGAGGGGTGGGAGGAGGTGGTGAGGGTGGGGGAGAGTCCCTGGAGGGGTGGGAGGAGGTGGTGAGGGTGGGGAAGATGGGAAGGAGAGGGGGAGGGGGGATGGTGCGGGAGAAGGTGAGATGGGGTTTAGGGTTTCGGAGTGGGAGGGTTCGGCCGGGGAATGAGAGTGTGGTGGTTAGGGTTGGGCGGAGGAAGAGAAGCTTTGTCATGGAGATGGAGACCTCCATTTTTTGGATTTGATTATGGTTTGGTTGGTTTTATATGAGTGATATATGGAATTGTCCGTCGTCGTCCGGTCGCCAGTGATGGTAGTAGTTTTGGAGATACGGAATTGTTGATTTGAGTTTGGAAGGAAACGAATCCATTTGAGTTAAAAATTAGATTCGTAAGTATTAATTTATATTATTATTAAATACAAAAAATTGAATCAGAATTGGTATTGAATCTCGTAGCCTACTAGTATGGTTTTAAATCATATTCATTTGGTTGTATTTAGTACATAGTTGTGTTTGTTGGAAGAAATTATAACAATACTACTGCGGAACAACGGTGTCTCAAACTGGTCGATGACCGTTTTCTCCTGTTTTTCTTGTATTAACAAATTTAAACAAATTTCCAACAGTGTTATCATGATCTCTCTCCCGACGAACAAAAGTTGGGAACATCAGTACATTCATCTTTCCTCAACTTCAAACGACCATCTTAAATATTATTTATTCTAATTTTCACTAAATTCGCATGTCAAAGAAATGTTGGCGTTCAGGTCGGGGAACGGGGTTCTGATTTGCCAATTCGGTGAACTGACAGACATTGGGTGAGTTTGGTGCTTACCATCGGGAGAAGCTTTTCGACTGTGAGAGCTTCTTCAGCTCCTGTCACTTGGGACATCAAACCACAGAAAAGCTCCCTCAGTTTGGCAAACATTCTCCTGTTCACCGCTTCTCCCTCAGCGGGTTGTCCATCTTCTTCCCGCGTATATAAACTACCACACTCTACCCTATTCCACTCGCCCCATCCTCATCTTCATTTGTCTAACCTCACTTCCTTCCCCCTAACACAATGGCCTCTCGCACCTCATCTGTTGAATCTGTTCGTTTTCGCCGGCCTACTTGCCTTTGCGGGTATCCGGCGAACAAGAGTGAATCTCACACCTCGAGGAACCCAAATCGCCTCTTCTATTCGTGTGGTTCACCTATGGTAGGTCGTCGTCCTCGTTTATTTGTTTCTTCCGCTCAAATGTAAACAAATGTTAGGTTCGTTGTCTGATATTCATGTTTGTTTTTATGCAGATGTCGATTAGGTGTGGTTACTTCCGTTGGGTCGACGAAATCCCGTTCCGTGGAGCGGCACCAGAGGGAATGTTTGAAGGGGTCCCTGTGCACGGCGACGTCGCCCAACGCCTGGCTGCCCTTGAAGCAGAAGTTGCCACCCTGATGCGCGGGCAAGATCCGAACCGAGGTGTTATCTCCAACCAAGGACTCATCGTGCTCCTCTTGGTGGTCCAACTGTTGACCACCCTCCTCCGTGAACGTTGAGTCTAACTATGGGGAACGTGTTAGGGGTACAGTCGTCGTCCTTTTGTATGATTTTGGTTTAATGTGGATGGGAAGAAGGTCTTCTAAGTAATTGTAGTTAAATAGTTGGTTTTTTTGTTGGCTTATAATGACTCCCAACTATTACATATGAAATCAAAAGTACCCAACATCGTTCCCCTGTATACTCTTGTCGTGATTTTGTGTTTTTAGCAGGGTGGTGGTTGACATCAGATGAAGCTAATGTTATGTTGATGTTCAGTCTGGAACATCAAAAACCAATTTCTAAAGCCCTATAATTTCTATCCAAAAAGACACCAGTCCATCATTGACTTGATAAATATTCTTTCAAGTTATCACAACATTGTCTTGTTGAATGCTGCTACACTACACTTTATTACATCCATATTGACATGGTTTAATGCTGAACTGCCTTTGTGGTGAGAATGCTGCTAATATACATTACATTCTAAACGCCTTTGTGGTGAGAATGCTGAACTGCAAATATCTTATCATGCTGCTAATAAATCATTCAAATGAATCAAAATTGTAACTTCAGTATGTGGCAGTTAAAACTTCCAAACTCACCCGTAGTTCTACTTCGGCTTTCAATTTTAAGGTCTCTTCAAATCTTACTGTCATCTAAAATTATTTCTTATTCTTGCTTAGAAGACCTAGTTCCATTCAAGCTTCTGCCAATGTTGTTTTCTTTAGATCAAGATGTTTTTCCCCTTCTGCAGGTTGTGAGCAATTTGAGGTTTTTTACTTGTCAATGTGGTGGCCATGACATGAAGCAAGAGTCATATGGCCTTGCGTTGTCAAGCAGCACTATGTACTCTACACAATATTTCTGTTAACCATATTAATTTTTGGCACTTAAGATGGGTTTCCAAAGCTTTTCTTACCATTGTTATGATGTATTCTTCAATGGTCACACCATCTGTCGATATTACATGACCGACCACACATGCACGTTGGGCATCATGTCGTTAAACTAGCTGGAGGGGAATTTAAATGCATTCAGCAAACAACTCACGATGAGTCGTTGTACTCATTAGCTGCATTGTGTAGTTGACTTTTGAAGTAGTGCCTTGTTTTGCATAACAAGAACCGAATGAGGGAATGCTTGGAATTTCTTCTTGGTTTGGTGGACCTGAATAGAAACCCTGTGCTTTGAGATCAGGCTTATGTCTTGTACAAAAAGATGGCACTGTATCATTATTGTGGCACTATTGAGAGTTGAGTTTTGACATGGATGTAGTACCTCAAAAAATTTATTTTCAACCAGTCAATGCATGTTACTTTGATATCGTTCCTTGGAACCTTGGATTCGGTCATGTATGTGTACTAATAAATCATTCAAATGAATCAAAATTGTAACTTCAGTATGTGGCAGTTAAAACTTCCAAATCACAGTTGTTTCAAAAACACAATCATGAACTCGTTAAATGAAAGACGTTCGGTCGACCGGAACCTTGGATTCGGTCGACCGGAACCTTGGATTCGGTCGACCGGATGGAGTGATTCGGTCGACCGTTTGACCCAGTTTTGCCCACGTTTTGCAAGAATGCGATGGGGCCACATTGAGATATCTCGATCCTAACAGTATCAAACTTATCAGAACTTATGAAAAGAACTTTGCAGCTGGTGCCAAATCAAACTTATCAGAAGAACTTTGCAGCACTTGGGAGCAAGTATTATTACTCACCAATTGTCTTCCATCCATCAAATTATTGATCCTCTACTCCAAAAATAAACTCATATTATTTTTTAGTTGACAAATTTGTTTTGACTTAATTTTCCAGCACACCTGCGTACACACAATAATGTGACCAACAAATGCAATTGTCTACCAAACAGACATCATATTCCACCTGAAATTATCTTAACAAATACATCCTGGAAACAATTGTAATGATAGTATTTGATGTTACATAAAACCACAAGTACTGCTATATTTATTTGGCGCAACAACAAAACTATAAAGTTTCAGATTTCATTAGGGAAGTCCTTCGTAAACTCCCAATCAATCCACATCATTCGATCTTCTGGTGAGTCAAGCATTGAGAAGAGTTTCCGATTGGAGGTGTCCTTCATAAGATTCATTGCATGAAGGTACTTACGGGTTTTTGTTTTAATGCCAGTTTCCTTTATTAGTTCCACGCAACGCTCGAACGAACAACCATCTTCTGCACATTTCTTTGCCGTCAGCTCGTACAAGTAGACCGGATCTACCTCACACAACAATTTGTGATCAGCCCACTTCTTAATGCTACCTGCCGCTGCTGCAATACTTTCAGCTCCACTCTCCACAGAAACTGATCTACGTCTTCTTCTTTTTTGTCCTGCATTTAGGGGTTGGGATTCATCGGCAACCACCTTCTCCTCGTTCTTATCCTCAAGTATTATGTCTTGTTCTACCTCCTCCTCTCCTACTTTTGGGTCACATTCAGCAGACATACTGCGACCCCCAAAAGATGTACTGGTTGTCGGATTGTTCGGAATGCAGTTAAATTTTCCAACAGCAACGACATTTTTAAATATTTCATCGCATAACGCTTCGTGCTGTAGTGGTTGGTCTCGGAAATACTTGCAGTTTCTGTGTGCCTATCAATACAAACAAACAAATCAATTAGACCACCAAATAAGTAATAAAATCTCCAACTCAATTTGACTAAATTTACCTTCAAGAAATCCATCCAGCGTTCGTCATCCAATGTGAAGGTACCTTTTGTGTTGTCCCAACCAGTTCCAGTCATTTTCCGTAACGTTTCCCAACCAGCCCATTGATCCCTAGCCTTATCCCAACGATTTTTGAATTGTGTGTGACTAAATGTTAGGCCGGTCTTTAACTTAAATTTGGTGGTTAAATTTGTGTAACCCTCTTTATTAAGAAAGGTTGTCGGTCGATTACCCTTTCTAACTTCTTCCGCACATATTTTAAGAAAGATCTCTATCATTTCTGGTGTCCATATGGCCGGGTCATTTCTTTGAATTGCCTTCCCCCTACCCCTAACACCCTTAGTGGTTGTTCTGTCAAAAACATTTCCTGTATTGTTGGGGTCCTGCAGTGTTGGGGGACAAGATGACGGTATGTTGAAGTTAGGGATATAGATGTTTGGAATTCCAACTTTTGGATAAAATGGCATGGATGGAAAGTGGTAAGACGGTGGTTGGCTTGGGAAGTGGATTTCATCATTTGAATCATTGGTACGTGGAGGTCTAAATGGCATATGTGAAGTACCAGGTGCACTAAAAGTAGGCCTCAAGGTGTTTTGTGAAATTGGTGGATTGTGTGGGTGTGATTGGGTTGGGAACATTTCTTCGTCAATGTCAAAGTTATCTTCGAAATTATGGTAGTCCAAAGATTGCTCCATTACTTATCCTGGTTAGTGATAGTGGCACGACAAAGTTATGAAGCACATTGAATATAGTAGAACCAAAAAAACGAAATTTCAATACAAAAACTGCACATATGGAAACAACTTAAAAAACAAAATACATCCACAAATAATGACATTTTGAACCACAAAAAGGTTTCAATACAACAACTTAACATATGACAACTAAAAAAACCAAATGCATCCACATATATGACATTTTGAACCACAAAAAGGTTGATATGGCAACTTCACATACCCCTAGATGCTACAATCATATCACAAATTGCATCTCTACGGACATTCATAACTTGGTCCTCCGTAAGTCCCTCTTCAAGGTCATATTGGGAGCTACTACTAAAATTACAATATTGTGTTTCACTTACAGAGGAACGTAATAAATCATCATTGATTCTTTGTTCAATGATGAAATTGTGAAGTGCTATTGCACATATCACCATTTGAACTTGTTGTTGCATAGGAAACGGAGGCATATCCGATAACACAGACCATCGCTTTTTTAACACCCCGAATGATCTCTCTATGATATTCCTCAATGACGAGTGCAAGTGATTAAACATTTCTTTCTTCCCTCTAGGTCCACGCACTTGGTACTCTGGTATATGGTATCTTGTATTTCTGTAAGGGGCCAAGAACCCTTCACGGTTTGAGTATCCAGCGTCTACAACATAATACTTGTCTGTGTGGGTTGGGAAGTTGTTTTGGGGCCAAGCTATCGCATGGTTTAGAACTTTAGAATCGTGTGCAGAGCCTTCCCACCCAGCCGACACAAATACAAATCTCATATTAAAATCACATACTCCTAAAACATTTTGTGTACAGTGCTTTGGATCTCTGCCTGAACGGTAAGCTGGTTGCTCTGGGATTGGGACAACAGCATCAACATGGGTACCGTCCAAAGCACCAATGCAGTCTTTAAAAAATGGGAAGTACTTTCCGCCACCACTTTCGAGTATGTGGCGTGGTGTTACACTCAAGTCGTCGATATGTCTAATACGGTCACATCCCCATTTGAACATGACATTTGTTACAGTTTTAACATATCGACTAATAGTTTCTCCAGAATGTTGTAGTTGGGCTTGCAATGACCTATTGGTTTCCCCATGTGCTAGTGTTTTTAAGAAGATATACATTTGTTCCTCAACAGCAACATTGTCAGTGTCTTTCAACATCCCCCCTTCTCTAAATATCCTACAAAGGATTTTAAATGTTTCAGGCATCAAACGGCAAGCGTCAAAAGATACTCGATAGTGCCCAGTTAGTAAGTCCTTAACAATTTGAGCTCCCGTGAAAGGGGCCGTGTGAACCAAATTCCTAGGGACTGGGGGTGAAGTTGCACTTTGGGCGTTGCATAGGAAAATGAAAGACGACATTACTAATAGATCTTCATCGTCTTCATTTGTTGATTGTACTTGTATACTAGCCATTTTTTCCAGAAATAGGGAAACTGTTGCAGAACAAGTCTTCCTACATTTAAGGTGACGAAAAATGAATAAGAAATCAGACTACTACCTAACAAATCAAAGTAAGTTATGAAGGACTAACGCATCCTTGGTTATGATATGGTACTTCTAGACCACTGGTTTTTCCCCTGGTTTTTACTGAATTTTGTACTATGCCATTGATTTTGCATATGTTATTTTCCTGAGATTAAACTATGATTTCCTATATAGCTAGTGGTTGTGTCAATCTACACATACATATGCTAATTGTCAAGAATCAAGCATCCGAATAAAGGCTACTAATGCTTGGTTTGATTTCTGTGGATTTCATCATTTGAAAAAAGTTCTTCATAACTGGAGTACTTACAAGAATCAAGCATGCATGACTCTACACTACTTACAGTACAAGGAGAAGCAACAACATCGTACCTGGAGTCGAAGATGGAGATCGGAGGAGCGATAAGAGGCTACGGGATGCCCAGTTTGCCTGACCACGAAGACAAGCAGATCAATATACAAGCATGAAGTTTACCCCAAAAACCAACAAAAAATTTTCCCATCAACCCAAAAGGGCGAAGAAAAATATGGGAAAGGGAGAAGAAACAATGGAAAAATTATGACAAAAGGAAGGGAAAACGGGAACCTTGCGTAGTAGGTCAGCGCAACGAAAATGAACCGCGAGAAGAAGCGATGAGTTTACACGATCGGTGGTGGAACGAGAAGAGGAAATGAGAAGAGGGGTTTGAGGAAGGAAATGTGTTCGTTGGGGTGGTGGCACAAACGTATGGTTGGACCCGTAATTTCTCCAAGCAATAAATGAAGAAGCTGCAGAAAGCAGGCTCTTGGGTGCTTCACGGGCACTGTACCCATGTGAGAGCGGAATTTCCGCAACTTTTGTGTTTGGAAGTCGATAAGCTGTTTGTGTTTGGATGGTGGATGGGGGAGCTGGAAAATCGGGCTACAGGAACGTGCACCAAACGCACCCATTATTTATCATCATAATGATCATAAATGTGAGCATTCATACAAATTAATATGAAGGAATGGGCAACCAGACAAACCATTACGTTGAAGAGGATGCCTGTCATAACGTAGAAGTACGAGGGAAAATAAATATGGGCTACACATTTTGCACAAATAATCGATTCAATTTCATATTTAGCAAGCACTGGGAGAGCATGCGTACATGGTTCGACATCAAACATAGGTAACGAGTAAATTTCATCCGAGAATCTAATAATGGAAGTCCCTAACAGCCACGTATAATTCGGCTTGCTTTTCATCAATCATGGGCATTGTGGAGGAGCTGTAGTAGTCAATCCCTTGACGCACTGCTACTACTTGCGCCCTTCTTTCCACCATATCTCTGGAGAAGTGAAACACAATTGTAATGTTCAGACACATACTGATAACGAGAAAATACAATTTAACTTCCCCACTGTCTAATGAAACATTGTTTTTAAGAGATTACGGAAGCAACTTAAAAGAGTCAATACGTAAGAATCATTAAGATACAGATATAAATGATCCAGAAACTTTAGTTCATGACATAGGACATTCAATAAGCAAAGATATGCAAGCAATACATTCTTTAGGAGTGGAAGAAAACTGCGACATACAGATGATACCATTTATGTTGTTTGCAAGCTCAAAAAAAACTACAATTTAAACATAGATATATGCTTCTAAATACACCGATACTACCCAAAAACAGTGTTCCGGTCTTTCCTGAACATGTATTATCAATATTGGGATCAGCTATAGCGTTTTACATATGGTAACCATTAAATTTTTGCAATTTTAAGGCATCCCTAATCCTAGGGTAGTTGACCTATTTGTATTATTTGTGATCTTTATATGTTGGGGGATATATCACATGAAAAGTTGAAACTACACAAAGTAACATGTGATAAAATAAAAGGTTACCTGCTTCCCTACACTGAAGGGGATATATTTATATTTGATCATATGCTGAATCTGGCGCCTCATGGTTAGGACAAAAAGAACGATCCAATAGCATAGTAGTATAGGCCAAAATACAGGGACGTCGAATACAGAGAAGAAGGTCATCACAAAAGCTACACAGAAAGCTTTCGTGATGGAGTACCTGACAAACAAGAATGGCAAGAAAAGTCATGCTTCGATAAACAATCATTAATGTAGAGGCAACAACCACTTACAAATTAGAACGAAAAACATGATAAAAGATTGCACTCAAAGGCATTTTCGCTATTTATTACGGTTCCAGCATGAGAACAATAAAACTAGCATTCCTCATTTAACACAAGACAATACTGAGTGGTATAAGACTAACTTGAGTTCACATGCTTTCATACCAGACAAGACTGAGTGCTAATTATGAGATTAAGCTTCGTAACCATTTGCTAAAACAGATGCCGTATTCAGAAGAAAACTAACATAGATGATTTCTACATTAATGAGGCTCCAAAATTGGTTATAGTGTGATTGGCATAGTTGACTTTTTCATTTTTGGTACACTAGACAACCAATGTTGTTTCAACTCCATTTCATGAGCAGATACTGCTCTAAAACATGAATACTATTTTAAAAAAGCATATCGCTAGTAAGTCCATTCCTATGAAAGAGCATTCAATTTCCATATAGTCGTGAACTTACGATTGTTCTTACCAAAAACAAATTTTTTTTCCAAATTGGATATTCGCCCAAAGATTGCAATTATATATGTTATGCTATGTCAAGTAAAAACTCTAGAATCCAAGGAAACATAGGACACTTAGTGCGATATGATGGAATAGTAAATACATGGTAAAAGAAATATTTTTTTACATATGTTTCGTCCGGTTATACAAACCATGTATAATGTATGAAAAGCATATCACGAGCAAAAACAGATCCATTTCAAGAACCACTTCTCGGACCGATAATATTTTAAAATTGTTGATAAGTCTTCCAGCTTTTCACTATTTGCAAATTTATCTTGAGGGTACCATGCATATGTTGATACCATGCTAGAGTAACACCATTAAATCGAAATAAAGAAAAAACATGGAAACCCAAAGTGACTAGCCAATTCAGTAAATAATACAATGATATTAGTGTGATGTGATAGATAAAAAAACATAGTCGAGGAAGTATGTGAGATACATCATCTGTAAGTCTAAAATATGAACAATATATTAAAACAGATATCACCAGAAAGTAAATTTGATGAAAAGGAAAAAAAAACGTTTTTAGGATAAAGATTGCTAATGCAAAATCTGATATCTCCACAACATAGGAAATGACATCAGAAATTTGAATATGAAAGTGTAAAGTCGATACTAAAAAAGACGTACACAGAATTGTAGCAGAAATTCACTACAATGGTTCCGGTGAAAATGCGACAGAAACCTGAAACCCTTTACTTCATTTCATGTTGTCACTAACAGTTATTTTTTTCTGCAATCCCAGTAATTAAGCATTTTAGCTAAATGAATTAAAGATATTCATGTTCTATCTACGCATATTGGCAGCAGTGACATGGTTCGGAAAACACAAATCACAGAATCAAATACGCGTGAGAAACAACAGAACACAATATTCACCCTAAAAAAATGCAACTTTCTATGCAGAAAGGAGGAGCTCTTAACCTCATCTCACGTTAACGATGCAATTTCATTTAAAATACTGCCCGAAACAATAAACTAAAACTTCGTAAGCCCGTCTAAAAATTAAGCTTTCCATCAACCCAAACTTGCAGCAGAAAAACAGTCCCACGAAGACACTCAAAGAAACAAATAAGAAATCATAAGATATTGGAAAAAGATTGCAACTTTCTACAACATCACAAAATACCCTGAACTTCACTTCACATTAGCACACAAAATAATGACAAAAACTTCGCAACATGTAAAAAAACCCTAAGCTTTCCAGCAAAGTCAAGGTGAAGTGACCAACAAAACCCATAATTCGGCAATAAAGATCGCAACTTTCCAAACAAAAAACCCAAATTAACCAACAAAACACCAAATTCGCAGTAAAGATCGCAACACTTAAAAAACAAAGCCTTTCCAGCAAAACTAAGATAAATTATTGGTGGCAACACACAAATTAACCAAAAAAACCCACGATCTGGCTAAAGATCGCAACTTTTCAAACCAAAACCCCAGAATCGATCAACTATACACCGAATTCGCAATAAAGATCGCAACATTTAAAAAGAACGCTTTTCCAGCAAAACTAAGATGAATTATTGGTGGTAACACACAAATCAACCAAAAAGGATGGCAACTTTCCAAACGAAAACCCGAAATTTCCATACCAGAACTGAAACTCAGGCAAGCGGCGAATAAACGGCTTGAACTCATCAGATCCTTTGGTTGGCAACGAAGGCCCATCCATGGCCTCCAACTCCGGATTCACCTTCGGAGAAAGGAACCCAATGAGCAAGTTCAACAGGTAGATCCCGAGCCCGTACGAGATAATGTAAAAGCCCTGGATCAGGTAGACGCGGAGCACGTAGATGAGCACGACGGCCGCCGTCCCCGTCCACCGCCCCGCCGGGTGCGGCGTCGACCGGTCGAGGTAGTGCTGAAAGCGCCGGGAGATGTCGGATTTCCACTTCGCGAGTGGCACCGGTGCTTCCCCGCCGCCGCCGCCGCCGTCCATCGGAGGGAGGGGGATTAGGGTTTTGAGGATGGATTTGGGTTTTTTTTTTAGGGTTTGGATCTGCTGGGTCGTCGGTGGGAGTGGAGGAGAAGGATTGGGGTTCGTTTGCTTCGGTGGAAGGAAACGAGAATTTTGCTAATTGTTTGGAGATTGGGAGAATATGCAGATTCTCCCTTATGTTGCGGGATTTTGCTAAGATTGTTTATTAGGCATCTGTTTGTTGCTCTTTAAATATTGCGATTTTTTGTTTCAATACATTATAATCATAATTTTTGTTTTCTATCAACTAAGACCAGCTCAATTGCGAAATTTCTGGTCTATCCTAGAGATCGAATCTCTCTGCAATGATGTTATTTTGGTAGTAAAGATCGGATATCAAATCTAACAACAATCTCACCTGGTTGTTTGGGATGTTAGATTTATGGTTAATTACAGGTTACCCCCTAAATTATGTCTTAATTTTATTTTACACTCATAAAATGTGAAACCTCATGAACTCTCGTTTTGTAATATTTTGTCTAACTGAACTTTAAAATTCATAATTTATCCACTCATTCGTCATTATTTTTAACATTTTTTGCATGATATGTTTAACACATTCCTAATCATAACTGTACGCCACAGTTCAAATCAAATCGAATGTCATATATGGTTCGTATGTAGATCAGATTGGTACTGAATATGACTCAAATTCAAATCAGATCTAACCTATAATTTGATCTGAATTTTAATGTAAAATAAGTATTATAAGTGTATTAGGTATACAACGCAAAAAAAAACTACCGAGACAAATTGATGTTTAAATAATAATAAAAATTAAGTTAATGAGATAAAATGTTACAAAATGAAAGTTTAAGAATATTAATTGTCACATTTTAAAGTTCACATGATAGTGAAAATATGACATAATTCAGAAGGACAAACTATAAATAACATTTGGATTTAAAATGAAGTGGGATAGTAAAATATATAAATAAAAAATAATTTTTGGTTTCACACGAAAAAATGTAATTTTTCTAAATTGTATATTTTTCGCAAACTCTTCGTCAATGGGGATAGACATTAAAATCAATCTCCACATGTAGCTATCTAGTTTTCATTTTGGACATGTAACCTCTCAAAACTACTCCCATGTCATCCTTGATCTAAGTAATGTGTTATTATTATTACTTATAATACCTAATGATCTTTGGATTCTTCAGGGGGAAAAAACTTCGGTGGTACATGCATTTTACTTTAAATTAATTGAATATTTCCCAGAAGTGTTTACTTGTAAGGGATTTTCGCAAAAGCCCGCAAATATTTTATTTACGAGACTACGACCATTATTATTTTTGCTACAAGGCTACAACTGCTGTAACATGTGTACCTGGAAAAATAATAGTATAATAGAATATTATTAAAATCAATGACTACAATAGAATCAATAACAGTATAATACAATGAAAGGCACCGTTCCAGAAAATTTGCAAAAACTTTCAGACACAAGGGAACACCGAAACTGACTTTTCAAGCGCCGACATCTTTATTTGGAGGGATCAAAATTCACTACAATGGTTCCGGTGAAAATGCGTGTTGGACCACCTACAGTTTGGAGCTGCAACCCGTCTGTCCCAATTGGGGGAGGGTGTTGGGGAATTCTAGGTCATAAAAAAAACTAGAATGGGCATCGTGTGAGAAGCAAACACTAGATAGTTTCTCGGTAAAGATGTAAATGAGTTTTTGCCCCACTGTTACCCGCCCATGTCTAAGTTAAGCGGGATAAAAAAATCGCTACTTGTCCTGCCTAAGTTAAGCGGTACGTGGGGTAAAAAATAATCACTAGCCGGCCCGCCTAATGGTGGACTAGGCGGGACGGGTTAGGCAGATCAGGCAAGACATTTTCAACAAAACCAAAGCAACCAAAGGTCCAAAAGCTAACATTTTTTGGTCGGAAACTGACAAAATTAAAGAGATCAAGAGTTTCGAACGAAGAAGAGGTGCACCTTGATGACCTCAATGATGTTCTTGACCACCACCAAACTAGAAAGGTTGAGACAAGCTGAAAAGTGGGTGGTCGCGACCTCTACTGGTGACACGATCCGTCGGCAAACGACTTTGGCTTTGCTCCAGCATGGTGGGAGTGAGACGGTGGTCGTTCGGTGAGAGGTGACCAACTAGTAGTGTGTTCGTCGTTCGCGATTGCGTTAGAGGGCTAGGGTTATTCGGGTCATCGGGGTTGGGTTCGCCGGTTAAGGTTCGAGTGTCCGGGTATTCGGGTTTCGCGGGTTGGTGGGTAAGTTTTTTTTGCCCGCAACCCGCATTAGGCAGGGTGGGGTGACGAGTTTGCCCATTTACACCCCTACTTCTTAGATAATAGAATACAAATGTTTATAAACTAACCCCAACGTCCATACGTCAACCTTACTATTTGCCCTACTAATAGCATATTTGACCAGGTCGTCCCTGGTCGTCGCAAGGACGCACCATGTCCTTGCTGGGTTTTTTTTTGATTTGTTTGGTTGTGTATATAATTGGTGTTAAATGATTTGGGGTCTTGTTTGTAAATAATTGGGTATTTATTGAGATTTATTAAGTTGGGTAAATAGGTGGGAATTATTTTTTCAAAATAATCACCAAGAATGGGTAAACGGATCAACATCGGAAATACAATAATAGAATGTAAAAACAAAAAAGCGTCCCCTGTCTCGTAGGGGCTGTCACCCCCGTACTCCTAATCAAACACATAGACTCAACAAATCTCTCATTATGTATCTGCTAATTATTAATAATTATTTGCTAATTAATATATATAGTGTTTGAATTATTAATATTTTGGGTAAATATAATTGATTTTTGAATATAATAAAAGTTAGTGGAAATAAAAAATGATGTGGAGAGAAATTAGTTGTGGTTAAAAGTGAATAATGTTGGAAAAATAAGAAAATGAGTTGTGGAGAGAGAAAATTGGTGTGGACGAGAAAAAAGTTGATGTGAAAGAAAGAAAAAGAGAGAGGAAGCTCATGACCGGGTTGACCCTGGTCATGGTTACAGATGGTCTAAGGTATCTTGTTGAAAAGTCAAACACAGAATCTATGCTTTCTGAACAATCCCAAAAAAATGTTAGAGCACCAACAACAATGACTTAGGTCATCCACTTTCTATCTCTGTCACGTCATCATGACTCAACCTTATACCTCACTATTTACCCATTAATCATAACCTAGGTCATCTCACTCTTTTTCCTCCACGTCATTAATTTTCTTCTCAACTTTTATTCTATTCCAAAATCATTTATTTTTACCAAAAACATTAATAATCTATTTATTTCTAAATTGCATAACGTTAATTATAAACGTTATTATTGGGATTGGCTCATACGTCTTATGCTTACCTCGACAGGTCGGTTAGGGGTCTACCCTAATATAATATAATTTTAGATCTTGAAAATCTAATGTTATCAAAATATAATCAACCATAATCCTAATTATTATCAAAATATAAACTACAACTACTTAAATCCTAATTATTTATACAGATAAAAACCATTAATTATTAAAACAAATACCAAAACCAAAACAAACAAAAAATTCAACAAAAAAACTCGATCATCCCGGGGATGACCGGGTCGTCCGGGGCGGATGACCCGGTTAAGGATGGTCTTAATCAAGCAAAAAAAAAATCAATAAACAATATAAACATGACACACACAAGGGGATAATATATTCGTGTTTTGTTGAGTTTGGTTGCAATTCATGATTTAGAGTTAGAGCAACTAAATGTGAAGACTGCTTTCTTACATGGAGAATTAGAGGAGCAAATTTACATGTCCCAGCCAGAAGACTTTGTGGTCGAGGGCAAAGAGAATGAGGTATGTTTGCTGAAGAAGTCGCTTTATGGGTTAAAACAGTCGTCTCGACAGTGGTATAAAAGATTTAACTCTTTTATGGTTGGACATGGGTATAGCAGGTCCCAGTATGACTGCTGCGTTTACCAAAAGGTATTTTCAGATGACTCTCTTGTTTTGTTATTACTCTATGTAGATGATATGTTGGTAGCAGCTAAGGAGAAGTCTAAAGTTTCTGAGCTTAAAGAATTGTTAAAGGCTGAGTTCGAGATGAAGGATCTTGGTTCAGCAAAGAGGATTCTAGGTATGGAGATACGTCGCGATCGTACATGCAAGAGTTTATTTCTCTCTCAGCAGCAATATATTGAGAAAGACTTGCATCGTTTTGGCATGGAAGGTGCCAAGTCTGAAAGAATTCCTCTCGCCGCGCATTTTAAGCTCTCGGTAGACTTGTGTCCCAAGAAGGAGGAGGATAAGGCATACATGTCACGTGTGCCTTATACTAGTGTAGTTGGCAGCTTGATGTATGCTATGATATGCACTCGTCCAGATATAGCTCAGACGGTCAGAGTGGTGAGTCACTATATGTCGAATCCAGGAAAGGAGCATTGGTCAGCTGTGAAGTGGATTCTCCGGTATCTAAAAGGTACAACTGAGCTATCTCTGAAATTTGGTCGATCTTCGTATTCGTTAATGGGGTTTGTAGATGCCGATTACGTGGGAGACCGCGATAGACGATGATCTATGACTGGTTATGTGTTCACTGTTGGGAGCACATCTATTAGCTGGAAAGCAACGTTGCAACACACTGTTGATTTGTCTACAACGGAGGCAGAGTATATGACGGTGACCAAGGGAATAAAAGAAACTCTTTGGCTGAAAGGTTTATTTGGAGAGCTTAGTCCATGTCAGAATACAGTGGTTGTTTATTGTGATAGTCAAAGTGTCATTCATCTGACGAAGGATCAGATGTACCACGAGAGGACGAAGCATATCGATGTTCGTTATCACTTCATTCGGGAAGTTGTTGCTGAAGGAGGTGGTGGTGAAGAATGTGGGCACTGAAGATAATCTGGTTGATATGTTGACGAAGCCAGTTATTTCAACTAAGTTCATGGTATGCGTGAACTTGGTTGGTTTGAGTTCCAAGTAGGTGGGCTATTCAAGGTAAATGTGGAGATTGTTGTTGTTTACCTTGAATATGTGATTAAAGTATTTGTGGGATAAAACAAACGATCGGTCGACCGGAAGGAGTGTTTCGGTCGACCGGATGTGTGTTTTCATTTGTCCAGCAGAAGTGCATGTCCATTTTCGGTCGACCGGAACTTAGGATTCAGTCGACCGAGCACACGCGAGGAGCTGGGCAAAAGTGTCTGTCCACTTTCGGTCGACCGGAACTTAGGAGTCGGTCGACCGGACACACACGAGGAGCTGGGTAAAAGTGCATGTCGATTTTCGGTCGACCGTAACTTAAGTGATTCGGTCGACCGAGTATGCACTCGAGCAAGGAAGAAAAGTTACTGTCGCTTTTCGGTCGACCGGTACTTTAGTTGCGGTCGACCAGTAAAAGCTGGTTCGCGATACAGTTAGAGGATCGGTCGACCGAAGCACCCGTTCGGTTGACCGTTGGACATAGTTTATAGCGATATTGCGTGCATGGATGCTCGAATTGTATATGCAGGAATTGTGGGTTTATATGTTCCAAATCAGAAGCTATGAATGTATGTTATTATTATAATACAGGGGCTTGTGTATGTAAAAGCCAAAATTCTCTCTATTTCCGTCTTTTAGATAGTTGCATTTGCATATGAGAGGTTTTTACATAGGACTTGCACTAGTCGGTTTTATCGAATGTGAGGAGCATGTTTATTTTTTGTAAAATCTACATCTCCGGTGCAAGAGGAAGTCGCCGCTGTAGCGCATTGATCGAGGATCGAGGATCAGGGATCGAAGATCAAGGATCAAAGGGAACATATAAACTCACACGATATGGATTGTGTGAATGTTTAATTTCTGTTTTTATAATTTCTGCTATGCATGTGATGAATGGTGAATGTTAGAATGTGTATAAATTTTAATATGCATGATAAACTAAAATTCAAAATCACATGTTGATAAATGAAATTGTCCAACAAAAATTAAGATTAATTTTTCCTTCTTATTTCATCCACTAGCAGCCATTGATCGAGGGATACTCTGCTCGCCCTTAGCGGGAGATAGCTCACTCTATCTTTGGGAATAGTGGGAGATATAAAGGTTGTCTGTTGTTGTGCCACAATTAAATATATGAGGTGTGTTTCACCCTAGTGAACCCCAAGTATGTTTAGTTGTGAATACAATAGATAAACGTATCTCGTATCAAATGAAAATAAGTTTTCTTAACATTACTTAGAGCCCTCGCTCGGTTTTGGGAAAAAGTTTTTCTTACGAGGATAGGTCGCATTCCCTCATAATTAAAACGACAAGAGTCACAAAAGTTTGAAGATGCTAAATGTTGCTAAAATTCAAAAAGGTTGTGATTAGAAAATGTTTTCTTACCTTGATGTTGTAATGTATTCGATAGCCCTTAGCTAGTCTATATTACAATTGATGGGATCTTGGATTACTGCATTTACGGGCAAGATTTTATTTGCAGTATTTACATCATATTCGATATATATATGTATGTATGTATTAAAACATAAAATTGACATTAAAACCTATATAATTTATTTTGTAGAAATGCCAAATATCCAACCAATTGTGCGATCTATGATCGAAAAGAACCCTTTGCAAAATGATGGCTCAAACTTCATGAAGTGGCAACTCAATCTTAATATCGTGTTGAGATTTGAAAAACTATCTCATATTTTGGATGGTGAAATCCCAAAATTAAATGAGAAGGCAATCGATAAAGAGAAAGAGGCGATAGCCAAGTGGGAAGACCAAGAGAACCAAGTTCACGGTCTTATACTAGCATCCATGGGTGACTCGCTTCAAGCGAAATACTTGGATTCAAAACCCAAGAAGACCATGGAGGCTCTAACCAAGATGTTCATGGATAGTGCCCGAAAGGAGCGCTATAAGACCACCATCGCACTCACAAGGTGCCATATGGCGGAGGGAACATCGGTATCCATGCATTTTCTCACGATGCAAGGATACCTTGAGAAGTTGTCGAAGCTCTCTTCTCCAATGCCAGTGGACATTGCCGAAGATCTAATTCTTGGCTCTCTAGCCCCGTCCTTTAAGGATTTTGTGATGCACTATCATGTGCGTGAAAAAGGGGTGAGTCTTGAGGAGCTTCACAACACTCTCAAAACGGCTGAAGTTGACATGGGCAAAGGTCAGGACAATCACGTCCTAGCCGTCCATGAGAGGAGCAAAAAGATCAACAAAGGTAAAGGCAAATTTACCAAAGATACGTCAATCAAGAGCAAGGGAGTAGGAGGTACTCATGGGAGTGCCTCAAGGGGGAAATTTTTCAAATCTCCAACTCCCAACACGGAGTGCTTTCACTGCGGTGAAAAGGGACACATCCGACCTAATTGCCCCAAGTACAAGGAAGACCTTGAAAATGGGATGATTGAACGTAGGCGCCCGAGAAACGCCATAGGTATGTTTGTTATTGAGATAAATTTAATCACTTCTATCCTTGATTTGGTAATGGTTACCGGATCTTGTGCTCACATAATTTTGATATGCAGCTATTGAAGGATAGGAAGGAACTCGTTGGGAACGAGATGATATTGAAGATTGGAAATAGTACAAGCATCACTGCGATTGTACAAGATTCTATGGAACTTCAATAGTCTAGTGATTTAAATTTATGCTTTGTAGAATGTTTGTTATGTATCTTCGATTAGCAAGAACTATTCTGTATCAAGTTTTGGATATGGATAAATTTTAATAAATATTTTAATTCTTGCTTGTCTATATCGAAGAATGGAATTTTCTATGCAAATACATTCATATGGAATGATTTCTATTTGCTTGAAATAAATAATGAACAAACTCAAACAAACAATAACAAAAGAGAAACTAAGATAACTCACGTGAATGATACAATCTTGTAGCACTATCGGATTGGTCAAATAAATGACCAAGAGACTTTTCAAGAAGAAAGGAACGAAAACGAACAACTAATTGGATATGATACATTCTAATGTATGTGGTCCGATAAGTACAAGTGCAAGAGACGGTTTAAGATACTTCATTTTGTTCACAGACAACTATAGTCATTATGGCTATATTTGTCTAATGGGAAGCAAAAGTGAATTCTTTGACAAGTTCAAGGAATTCGAGGATGAAGTAGTGAACCGACTCAACAAGAATATCGAGTCTCTATGAAAGGTTCGTAGGGGTGAGTGCTTAGAATACCTAATTTGACTCATTCCTAAAGTAGGAATAGGATATTGCTCGACATGGTTCGATCAATAATGAGTCAATTTAAATTGCCGATTTACTTTTGGAGTTATGCACTACAAATAATGACAAACTCACTAAATAATGTTCCATCCAAATCCGTGGAGAAAATGGTTTATGAGCTATGGAGTTGAAAGACACATAAGCTCAACTTTCTCAAGATTTGGGGTTGTGAGGTCTACGTCGAGAAATTGATGTCGACCAAATTTCAACCAAAAACGGATTAAGTGCTTCTTTATAGGTTGTCCTCGTGTGACAAGAGGATACTACTTTTGGTACATCACCTCCAATCGAAAGATTGTAGAGAGAGATATGGTTTTTCTGGAATTTCTGGAAAAGAGAGAAAAGTAGTGGGAGTAGAGTTGAGCTTGAGGAAACTCAAGATACTCTACAAGATCATGATGTGAATGTTGCATTCAAAATCATGAAGGCCCAACCGAGATTCATTTGGTTAGTGGGAGCATGAGCGAGAGATCCTTACAAGAAATTGTGAGAGAATCTCAATCATCCTCACCTAGTGTGCGTTCGAGAGTCGAACATGAACCTATTCCTCAAGAAATTGTGGAAGAAGTTCGAGAGACACAAGAAGAACCAAAAGAACTGAGAAAGTCAATGAGGGAAAGGAAGAAACCCAATAAGTATGTGGGACTTCATGAGATCATGATACTAGATACCAAAGATCCCTCGACCTTCCGAGAAGCAATAGAAAAGACTCCAAACTATGGTTAAAAGCCATGGAATCCGAAGTAGAATCCATGTATGATAATCAAGTATGAAACTTGATTAGCCTTCCTCAAGAGAAAATATCATTTGGTATAAATGAGATTTTAGGAGGAAGATAGACATGGATAGTAACTTGACAACCTACAAAGCAAGGCTTGTAGCAAAAGTTATACTCAAATTCAAGAAATTGACTTTGATGAAATTTTTGAGAAGTTGTCATATTAAAATCTATTCGGATTATGCTCACTATTACCACATTTCACAATTGTGGGATATGGAAAATGGATATCAAAATGACGTTCTTTAAAGAGGAACTTGGAGGAGGATATGTACATGGTACAACCTCAAGGTTTTGATGATCCAAATAGTAGCGAGAAGAAATGCAAGTTTCGAGAATCCATTTATGGATTGAAGCAAGCATCGGGGAGTTGGAACAAACGCTTTGACGAAGAGGTGAAGAAGATTCACTTCATTCAAAGTAAAGGAGTACCTTGTATATACAAGGAGATTAGTAGGAGCCATGTAGTACTTCTGATCTTATATGTCGATGACATATTGCTCATGAGTAATCATATACCTTTGCATTAGCAAACGAGAAATTTCGTTGAAATCAGTGTATTCAATGAAAAGAAAAGGATGAGGCTCAACACATCTTGAGAATCAAGATACATTGAGATACATCCTGTAGACTCATTGGCTTCGGTCAACGTGCATACATTGACAAGGTCTTTGGAAATGTTCAGGGTGAACAATTCTGATATGGACAATATGCCAATAAGTATGAGTATATGTGTGCAACTCAAGAAGTCTCAATGTGCTCAATCACACAAAGACTTGGAGTACATGAAGGTATCCCTTATGCTTCGGCAAAAGGAAGGACCATGTACACAATGACTTGCACAAGACTCAATATCTCGTATGCTCTAAACGTGACAAGTGGTCACCAATCCAACGCAAGTCCTAATCGTAGGATTGCGGTCAAGAATATTCTGAAGTACCTTAACCGGACTAAAGACAAGGTTCTTGTTTATGGAAGACAAAGGAGAAAATAGTCGAGGGCTGTTTTGATGCAATTCTTATAGGAATTCTAGACAATAAGAGGTTGAAGTGATGATGCGTCATCATTATCGAAGGTGGAGGTATGAGCTAGTGTAGTTAGGAGTAATATCACTACAGCTAACTCAACCACCAACGAAAGACAAAATAAATAAATAGGTGGACACAACAGTGACACAACTGATCCATTCAACAAACCTTCATACCAAGCTAAGAGACGAAATATATTTCGAGTCCATGGATCCTCGGATCCATGTGGATTGGCTTGATAGGTGATTTGGGAAGGTTACCCTAGTTATTGATGTTTTATGCATTGAGAATGTATGTGAAAGAAAACTTTGATAACAAGTGGGAGATTGAAGGGAATGTGTTCTAAAAGTTTTACTTTTAAATGTCAATTATTATGAATTGAATGAGAAATCATTTTGTTCCTTGTTTATGTTATTCGTCTTTTAGAAGTGTTAAGGAAGATGCTCTTGGTCCTTAACCGTAGAGCTCTGAAAGATATTGGTTTGCATAAAACAAAAGATATTCGCAATCATGGTAATTAACATGAGACATTAATTACCGAGTTAAGATTGTCGTGTTGGTCATAGATCATTGTAGCTCTACAAGTGAGTGACGACACGGGTATGCAAAAGAGGAAAATATTACTTTTGTATACTGAATAGACCTAATAAGTAAAATATTATAGAAATGTGTTTCTGTGTCATTAATATTTTACTGTGTCTTTGGTCCTTTGATATGAGACTTATATCTAATCACTTAAGGAATACTTAATTAGATCAGTGTCTTGAACTATCGATCAGTGTAGTGTAAAGGCATTGGTTGGTTAAGTACAACTTTTGTTGGAGAAGATAGTTAGTCAAAAGACTATCATTGCCCCTCTTAATTGAGTGATGATATTAGTGGGCCCCTTGATAAAGCAAAGTTATAATGTGCACAATGTGATTTGAGTTAAGTCACATATTTATAACTAGCTTAAAGAGATCAAGAAATGAATACTAATACAAAGATGACACAATACTACTTTGTGTGTATTCTTAATATCATGAGGCAAGGGACGGACACAAGTGGTGCACTCCATCACTAAGTGGATCGGGTTTTGGTTCGAGTGGAATTAAGACATCTAACTAATTGGGAGCTATAATGTGTAGCTAGATACCGCTTATAGCTTGTGATATTAAGCCTTTAATATCACTGCTAACTTAGTTTAGATCCTCTCATAGGTCACACCGCAAAACTGGGAAACAAGAAATGGGGATTTTGAGTTCATAAGATGTGTCGGGTTTCATGTAGAAAATATGACACATGGGGTGAATAAGCAAAATCAAAATTATGTTGTGATTAATAACATAATTAGAATCTAAATTAAATTCATATGTGATGTAAATATTATGGGGTGTAATGATTGATCATTACATAGGATAATATGTTACATAAGTTGTGGATTTACTATTAATCCCGAAATGTCAAATTTTGAAGGGGTTAAACCGAAATTTGACAAGTCTGCAAAACAGTGCTCAAACGGTCGACCGGTTAGCAGTAAACGGTCGACCGGTAGGGCACGGTCGACCGGACATGTCTCGACCGATAACAGGGAATTTTCATCTGTTCGAACGGTCGACCGAAAGTGATCGGTCGGTCGACCGAACATTGCGATGGAATAGTTCCTATTACGAACGGTCGACCGAGCTATTGAACGGTCGACCGAAACTGGTTCGAGCGGTCGACCGAACCTCCAAAAACGGTCGACCGGTCCAGACGGTTTATGCAGAATTAATTTAAGAATTAATTAGATCATGCATGGAATTGGTCCATAATTGATTTAATTCGTGGCTAATATTATTTATTAATAAATAATAGATGGTTAGATGAAATTTTGCATGAAATCATGGGCAAGAGGTTGCACATGAATAGATAATTTGGAGAGAACCTATAAATAGAGGTTATCTCATTGTCTTCCTACATCTTAATTAATATTGCTTTTCATGCAAAATCTCTCTCCTTAATTCTCCACGAAAATTCCACAAATTCTTAAGTTTAGTTTAGTTCTTAAGAGATCATCTTCTCAAGGGAATTAAAGAGGGGTTAGTAATTGGATTCTAAACCCTATCGGAGATTGAGAGACTAGCTTCCCTCTCTCCGATCTTGTTTAGAGTTTGGTGAATACTCGGAGGCATCCGGCGCAGCGAGGAGCATCCCCAACGTCTCCGAATCTTCAAGAAGTTTTAGAGAACTTCTAGGTATGAATTTCGGATCCATTGTTTGTTTTAATAGAGTTTTGAAACTAGATGTTAAAACAAACCGATGCATGCATGAAATAAATCAAAGAAAATTGTAATTGATCCTTATTATACATAAAAATTTCGAAAATATATATGTATAATTAAACATGAAATCCTACAGGTTGGACTCTACTGGAGAATGGATTTATGAGATGAACGCATCAAATAACAACTCCAAGATAATTTGTCAACAACCTTCCAAGATAATTAAGCTGTCAAAACTAAAAGTACATGTAGGCATTGTACTCAACGTGCATTAATTTTTAATGCTACAAACATCATATTTCATATGCCAAGACAAACCCAATCGAAAATGTAGGACAAAACGATGAATTACCTCAAAAGATCCAAGACTAGATAGGAAGAAACATGACAATTTTCCTGAACAGTGATTGGAGCTCGAGGAAGCACCCCCGTGGTTGTTTCGATTTTCCACCTTGGACTCCGTGCATGGAGCTGTGAATCTCTCTCGTGGGTGGCCGTTTGGATGAAGATTTGACGGCATTTGAGATCCTAGGTGGTTGGAGGAGATGACTTTTGCCTAACCAAATAGATCCTTAGATTTTGGGTTCAACTTCTAATTGTGAGGTCATCGGGCATAGTCAAGTTGGTTAGGGATGAGTGAAACACACATTCTGGGTTCAAACCCTAGTAACAACATGTCAAACGTTTTAGTGAAAATGGTGTTGGACTACCTCCAGTTTGGAATCGTAGTCCACCTGTCGCAAAGTGGAGGAGTCATCAAAAAATATATATCTAATTGTGCTTAAAATACATCTGGAATACTCAATTTTAGGCTACCTATGGTTTGGAACTACACATTTTAGATCATTCAACCAGAATGCATCAGCTGACCCAACCGAAAGCCAAACGGAGGAAATTTATCACTATGCTAGATTGGAGGAGCAGGTCCAGGAACAAGCTGCGTGAGTAGCAAAGGAAGCTGCGACAACAAGTTAGGATGTCCAAGACCACAAATTTTCTACTTATTATGTAAGAATTGCTGCTTATTATGTAAGAATGTTTTGTGATACTCACCAATTATGAAAATTGGAAACTTGAGGTTGAATATTTGGTTTGTGATATGCCGTGGACTTTAAAACTGCTGTGTTAAAACTTAAGTGCCTCTCCATCATCTAATGCAATTATTCAATTTACTATCATCAGAAAAATAAAAAAATAAAAGAGACGAAAAGATAACGTTCTCCTGGAACGAAATGACGAAGGCCTAATCGACAACCAAACAATATCCTCTCTTTTCGGATTTTGGAATTCCGAACTGTAATTAATAATATTCCGTTGGTGGGGCCCCACACAGCACTAGCGCAGGCATATATGCGCGGGGGGAAATCCTGACGTTCTCCATCCACGTGGCGCAGATCCCTACGATCCGATTCCGATCGGACGGCGTGGATCAGGTGGAATCTCGGGAAAAGGCGAGCTTCATCAGCAACACCACACTCCACTACCGGACTGTAACACTATAAAAGGAGGTCGCCTCTTCCGCACTCTTCTCGCCGTCACGGTCCTGCTCCAATCTCCCTCGTCGTCCTCTTCTCGATCTGTTCTTGGATCGACGAAACGAGCGGTTCGCTATCTTTCTTCTCGTGTTTTTCGTTCGTTTTCTCTTCGTTCCGATCGTTTTCTTCGTTTCCGTTGGTTTTGGTTCCGACGAAATGTTTTTTTTTTGTTGGAATTTTTGCGCTTTTTGTCTCGTTTTGACGGAATTTGTTTTGTGGAGAAGACTTTTTTTCTTCTGTTTTTCGTTGATGTCTCTTCGTTTTTTATCCTTTTGTTGCTCTGTGTTGTTTTTTCTATTATATTTTTTGAATTTTTTTCTTTTTTTCTTAGTTTTTTTTTCGTTTTATGGCTTTGATTTTATCTCGCAGCTCGCAGTTGGTATTAGTGTTCTGTTTCGTTTTTTGAGTCTTTGTTTGCGTTTTTTGGACCTTCCGTGTAATGATTTTAGTGTATTTCTGTTCCATTTTTTTCTCTTAATTTTGCTTGAAAATCCGGGTATTTTTTGCTCTTGATCAAACATTTCTCTCTCTGGAAATTTTTTGATGCTACATATAGGAGGTGTTGTACATAGAGTATAATTTCGTGCAGTTTAGACGAGCACCTTCGCAGAAGGTCTGTGATGCTGTTTAAGGTTGTGGTCATAGTGTGTTCCCGATGAATATTGAAAGGAGAATTGATGGTCATCATAATTGACTACTTGGTTTGCTAACTTAATTTTCAAATCTTTTCTCTAGAGTCGTTATGTAATTCTAATGATGTCCGACAAGTTTGCGTGACGTTTGCGTCGAATTAGTGTTTCAGTTCTTCAATGAATTCACTTGACTCTAGAGCCGAAAGTTCAAACCGAGTGTTTTGGCGTTCAATGAGTCAGTGTAGCTGAACACGTATGTGTTGTGTGTTTATGGTCTGGTAGCATGATTTTTAATTGGAATTGTTTACTTTCTCCAAAGGTCTTCTTTGTGCTTTCATGTTTGATTTGAACTCAAATGTCTTTGTAGTTTATGGTCATAGTTTTGTGTAACAGAATTTGTAACGTTCTTCTCTTACCTTTGTCTTCGCAATGCAGATATGGCAAACGGATCTGATCAGTTTGTGAAATCAGCTTTCCCTGCTATCACTCTCAATGAACGCATCCTTTCTTCCATGTCACATAAATCAGTTGCTGCTCATCCTTGGCATGATCTAGAAATTGGTATGTCCATACCAATGATATGATGCTTTTATTGATGTCATCCTGCCACTGATTTTAAGCATGTGCTATATATGACTGTCATATAAAGTATTTTTTCTACATTTTTTGGTGAATTAATTATAGAATTTAATTAACATAAAATAATGATATGAAATTATGGTGAAAAACTTTAAGTTTCTCACCATTAAACCTTTTTTTGTTTTATCTACTCAATTACTCGGTCCAACCTTAAATCTCAAACATCTTAAACATGTGAAGGAGACTGTTGGGATTTGATCCATGTCTTGACTATCTAAAAACAATGGATCTTCTAACTGAAGTAGCACTAATTAGTCACCTTAAACCTTGAAAACCAAATTCATCGTGACGATCATGAAAGCCTTGCTGAGATGCATTATCTATTTCTCAATGTTACAATTACGAAACGAAATTCAACAAAATTACACTCAACCATATCCCAACACAACATCTCAAAGCAAATAAAAACCACCATCTCCTCTGCATCTCGACGACGACCGTGAAAGTTAAGCGATGTTGAGATATGCATTCTCTCCACACCACCATCCCTTCATACGTCTCCCATAACTCCCTACAGAAAAAATCACCATCTCTTCTCCATGTTATTTTAAGTCAAATTAATTGTTTCACTGGTAGATGATGAGCAAGATATTATGCAATATGGATGTAATTTGTGATTTTATATTACTGAAATTGATAATTGGTGTAGTGGAAGTCATTATTATTGCAATGTGAGAAAAGATCTTGATTATGTATGAAAATGCATAGACAATCATCACATGGTATATAATTTAGATGATTTAACAATATATACAAAAACAGGAATTCTCTAGTGAGTCTAAGGCTTAATTTTTCTAAATTAAGCCCCCAAAATATCCACCACTCATTTCAAATTGTAAGGTAGATTAAGAAAAAAACGGTTATGCTAATGAATGATGAGATTAACTGTAAATAAGATCCAATTGTGAGATTGTAGGGGGTTTAAACTAAATTTGATGAGCTCACTAGAGCTTGATCAAATACAAATATGCTTTTGAAAAATGTCTTCTACATATAATATCTATATAATTGTTCATATATCCATATGAAAATATTTCTTTTGTATAAAACCTCCCAATCGACATCCAACTCCAATCCGCCCCAAAACCTCCTCCAAACCCAAACCTCCTCCACCGATGACCTTCGAGCCCCTCTCGTTCTCCTCCTCGTCGCCGTAGGGGATGGGATCCATGCCTTCGATGATGCCTAGTGCACCAGCGTCGTCTCCCGGAGCCTCGTTGTCCAAAAGTTGCCTCACAACACCGTTGGTCGTAGAGGTGTCCGTTGGATCGCCGCCGTTGGATCGGCCGTCACCATGGCTTTCTAGATGTTTTGTGGGGGTTGCTAGGGTTTAGATTTGATTATTGTGGGTTATTGAGGCTGTGTTTTTGGTTTTATTATGTATTTGTTTGGTAGGGGTATATTTGGAATAAAAAGTGGCAGATGAAAAAGATGTTGGACCAAAGTTTGAATGTTATTTATTTTTATATAAGGGGATAGATGAGCATAAACGTGGAGCAGTGATATTTAATCAGAATTGCACTTAAAAAATTGTACTCATGTTAGAAATTGAAAGTCCCATTTTCACAATCAGCTTGACCTCAATGTCTGGCATGCAAACGTACGCTTTTGAAGATGTATAATTGTTATTCCTTTTGTTTTACAGGACCTGGGGCACCCTCAGTTTTCAACTGTGTAAGTTCATAACTTGGTTGCTTGCTGTATGGAATCTTCAATTTACTCTACTTGGGCGTTTTCGCTCCTATTCCAATTTTGCATTGTCTCTTGATGGTTGTAAATAGACATGAATGAAAGGTGTTTTTTCAATGTCCATGCAAGAATGTTGTTTTGTTGTTATTGATATAGTTAGATGCATTCGCTCGTGGGTTTATTATAGTCCGTTCTAATTTGAAGGCATTGCTTGTTACCAAGGCTTCCATTTATAATTATTAAGTGTTGGTTTCTATCTCATAACCATTTGGTAGTAGGTGGAGGTACCCAAGACCTTAGAACCCACAAAGATAATTCAAATTGTTTAATGTCATTCTACTCTCAACAGTCAACACTCTTCTGCACTTGTGACATCTCATAAGCCCAGCATATGGATATAAAATAAGGTGGATTAGCAGATGTCTTGGGCCTGACAATGGCATTTTAGGCTTGGAGACCGTATTAACACCTAGGTTTCGAATTGAAAACCAATTAGTAATGAGTTGAGTTGCCTAAGAGATCTCAAGGATAGTCCAAATTGTTCAATGTGGACTATTATTATCAACAATAATAATTGATATTCAAGATATCTAAACTACTTTCCTTACATCAGTATTACCATTTTTCAGATCAGCTTTTCAGTATATGATGTTTTCCGCCTCAGCAGTACTTCCAAATAATTATTCTCTCTGAAATCCCATTTCTCTATTATCAATGATATATTAAAACAGTTTGTATTTTTTCCATGTATGATGGAGCTGACTATCCTTTTTCCATGACCTCTATAACTGCGATGTAGTTTTTCACAAGCACTGATGAAATTATTTTATACTTCATTAAATCAAATTCCTTCAAATGGTCTTATAAGTGGGTATTGTTATTTGTTATAACAACTGTTGGCCAGCTAGATTTTCAACATCCTCTCCTTTTACCCCAGTAGTTACAGGTCAAATCTACTTGTTATTTGAATGCAGGTGGTTGAAATTGGAAAGGGAAGCAAGGTCAAGTATGAGCTTGATAAGGCTAGTGGTCTCATAAAAGTGAGCTTTATGATTTTATCTAGTCAAACCTTTTAATCTTTTATAGTACCATATCCTTACCTTATTGGTCAATGACTATCATGATGTTTATTGTGCTAAATCAGAATGAGACCTTAACGTACTGCTTATGTTTTTCTAAAAAAAATTGATGTACGACTTATGTTGAATTTGATGTAACCGTAACTTCCTTACATTGTTTTACTGCACACAATGATATCCATGGTAGATATCACCATTCATTGAAGAACATTAAATTTACTTGCCAATTTTTTCTCTATAATAAAATAATACATCTATATTGAACTCTTGAGGCAGATAGATCGAGTTCTTTACTCATCTGTTGTGTACCCTCACAACTATGGGTTCATCCCTCGGACCATCTGTGAAGACAGTGATCCCATGGATGTTCTAGTGTTGATGCAGGTAAGTTTCCTCTTGGTTATATTCATGTTTGCAAAGATTGTGAAGTGGTGTAAAAACGTTCCCCATCAATTATGCAGGAACCTGTTATGCCTGGTTGTTTTCTGCGTGCCAGAGCAATTGGATTGATGCCCATGATTGATCAGGTGTGTATCAGTTTTAATGTGTTTATATGTTTCTTTTTAAAAAAAAAATTGAGCCATTGCCAAACAAACATGATCCAACAATTCATACAACATGTGTTTCCAGGGTGAAAGTGATGACAAAATCATTGCTGTATGTGCTGACGACCCTGAATTTCGTCATTACAAGGACATTCATGAGCTTCCACCACACCGCTTGGCAGAAATTCGTCGTTTCTTCGAAGATTGTATCCTTTTATATCTTCATTATCTACCATGGGTCATTCTTGATTGGTCATTGATTAATGTATTTCATTGTTTGTGTGCTCAAGCTTATGCATGATCTGAGAGTATGGTTGTAAAGACGTGTGAGAGAGAGAGAGTGGTATGGGGTGGGTGTATGAGGTATGGAGAGGTATGGAGGGAGGTATGGTAGGGGTGTAGGGTTGGTGTGGGGTTTTGGTTTAAAAACACCCAACCCATCTCTTTTGCTTCTTTTCTCTCCATTCTCCTTCCACTCACCACCATCTCACCACCTTCCCTTGTTCCGGCGACCAGGAGGAGAAGATCTTCGGCGACGTGGTGGAGGCGAGCACGAGGGAGGAACGTGAGGAGGTCTTCGGAGGCGACGGGCGTGAGTGTTGCTCCGGCGGATTCGTCTCTCTCTCGAGGTATGCCAAGCATTAGTGTGTTTGTGGTTCTCCATGTTGGGGGAAGTTTGGGTCGGTCGCGGGAGGTCGGATACCTCGCCGGCGACAAGAAAACGGCGTAAAATCCTTGGCTGGTGCAAGGTTGCTGTCGACCAACGGTCGACCGGTGCCTTCGGGCGGTCGACCGGTGCTAGTGTAATTTGATGTTTTTGCCCAGAACCGGTCGGACGATGCCTTGGGGCGGTCGACCGGTTATGCCAAATTTCGTGGGTTTGTGTTTGATGTTGCCTGTTTCCGGTCGACCGAGCCTTGTGGTTCGACCGGAACTTAAGTTGTTGTTGTTTATTGATTGTTGGTTCGACCGGTTAGTATATGCGTTCGACCGATTATATGACTTAGAATTACTAGGCTGACCCTGTAATGTTCGGTCGACCGGGACCCTTGAGTCGGTCGACCGATTGTTGAATTGATTTTGACTTAGTCAGACCTAGAATTTTGACCTGTCCGGTCGACCGGTTCTTCCCGCTGGTTCGACCGATTGGAGACAGAGTGTTGGGCACTTTGTTCGACCGTTTGGAGGAAATCCGTTCGACCGTTACTGTTGGTTTCGGTCGACCGGTTTGCCTGATTCGGTCGACCGATGGGGCACAGTACTGGTTTTTCTTGTCCTAGTGAGATGTCAACTCTGTCCACGGAAACCCGTGTCCTCGCTTAGCGCGTGAGCCGGGAGGTGACGGTGGGTGCGTTCTGCGTGCCTGCCCAGGGACCGCCGTGTGGAAGAGTGTGGGCATCTGGGACGTGTCGTCTCCACAGATGGAGGGCGACGTAGCCTTGATGTTCTGACTCACAGTAGAGTAGCAGGCCTGAGGGATTGAGGATCCCGGTGCACGAGGTGCACGACTCGTTGGAGCATGTTGACCCTGCGGGCTGTTTGAGCTCGGATCGCTCGTGTAGACGAGGCGATGATTGTTCCACCCGATGCTGTTCCGGGTGATGATTGTTCTGCCGATGCTGTTCCGGCGGAAGTGCCGTCCGACGACGTTTCCGGGCGATGGTGTCCCACCGATGCTGTTCCGGTGAGGGTATGGACTGCCGACGATCTTTTCCGGCAGGGTAGTCTGGACGGGCTCCTCCAGATGAGTGGACCGACCTGGGCGACGGCCCCGTTGGTGAGGTGTTGACCTCGAGATTTCAGCTGATTTCTACTTCGCGCAGGCGTGCGGACGCTCCTCACCGATCCCTTGACTAGAGTAGTCGCGTGTGGGGTTCGTTGCGTACCTTCTGCTAGACCGTATGTGCCTACGGTAGGTCTCAGAGTGGGACCCCTTACAGTTTGCGGACAGAGGTCCTGTGGTTCCCCGTGGTGGGATTGTTTACCCCGTAGTGGGTCTGTTTACCCGTTGAGGGATTGTTTTATGTATCGCATTGATGCCATGCCATGATGACTAGTATGATAGGTTTCATTGATAGTCTTGCATGCATTTAGGGCTTGGTATACGGGGTTTCCTTTCAGGAAACTCAGGCATTGTTGTTGCACTTTTTATTTCAGGACCACAGTAGGTCCGGGTGGGTGGTGACCGAGGACGGAGCGCTTTGGAGTCGGATCCTCTTCGGCATTTGCGAGATTGTACGACTACTTGTATTTTCATTTCTTTCATCTGGATTGTAGTTGTACGCCTTTTTGTAAACTCCATGTATTTTGGGTGCACCCGGATTTATATATTTATATATTAGTGACGTTCCCGCCTTGAGTTGTCAGTTTTATTCGTTATTTCGAAATTTTAAATCTTCCGCTGTTTCGGGACGTTACAACTTGGTATCAGAGCGGTCGATTCCTGTGTCTTCGTCTAAAGAACCACCCTTAGGAGTAGTGTTAGAGGCATGCATTACTTTCTGTAGCTCATGCATGCATTGTTGCTTATCTGTTGATTGTTGTGGTGGCAGATGCCTCCGAGGCGTGTGAGAGGTACGCCCCTGCCGCGTAGTTCCAGTGAGGGGACGGGAGGCGCGACATGGGAGGAGGAGCGGCGTACGCTCTATGGCACTATGGACAGGCTGGGCGAGTTTCTGGAGCGCCAGGCTGCCCGAGCTGAGCAGGCAGGACCTGGTGTGGTGCACGACAGGTTCATGAGGCAGCATCCTCCGACTTTTGAGGGCGGAGTGGATCCTGAGCTGGCTGAGGACTGGATCTTCACGATTCAGAAGATCTTCCGTGCGATTGGATGTGCACCGGAGCTGCAGGTAGGTCTGGCTACCTACGTGCTGAGAGGTCAGGCGTCGAGCTGGTGGAGGAGTACATCTGCAGTTGTATTTGCCGACCGAGATGAGGTGACTTGGGAAGAGTTTCTGGAGGAGTTTAATCAGAAATACTTTCCGCCGCATGTCAGAGATGCGAAGAGAGAGGAGTTCCTGGCGTTGGAGCAGAGGGATATGACGTTAGCTGCCTACGTCGATCGGTACAACGCCCTGGAGCGCTACTGTCCAGAGATTTATGTTACTCAGGAGCAGAGAGCGAGGAAGTTTGTGAGGGGACTGAGGAAGCAGTTGAGGTCTCGTGTTCTCACCAGTATGCCGCGGACTCTGGCAGATGCAGTGGAGTGCGCGACGGTTCTTGATCGGGACTTTCAGGAGAACTACCAGGAGGCTAGGAGACCTCAGGGTAGTGCAGTGGGGCGTGCAGCTGGCCGTTCCGCAGTAGTGGCCGGCAAGAGGCCTCGGTCTGATGGGGGAGGAGCGCGTCGGCCCGGGATGTGCGGTTCTTGTGGTGGAGCTCATCCGGGGCAGGAGTGTCCCCGTCGTACTGGAGCGTGTCTGGGTTGCGGCCAGATGGGGCACTTCATTCGAGATTGCCCGCAGAGGCGGGGAGAGCCGAGTAGGAGGCCAGGACCGCCAGCAGCAGGCAGGAGCGGAGGCAGTCGCGTAGTTGCACCACCGGGACCGAGCAGAGTCGCCGGGCGGGTTTTCACCATCCAGGCTGAGGAGGCGAGGGACTCCAACACTGTGGTGGAAGGTACTCTTTCTGTTTCTGGTCGGGTTGCTAGAGTCCTTTTTGATTGCGGTGCCACTCACTCCTTCATTTCGGAGAAGTTTGCTGGCGAGTTGGGTCGGACCCCTGAGCTGCTGACTGTGTGTTTGGAAGTCAGTACGCCCATGGGTGAGGTGGGCACTGTGGGGAGCTTCCTCCCCGGCACCACAGTTGTTTCGGGAGACCAAGATTTTCCGGCAGATCTGGTCTTGCTACCGATGGAGGACTTCGACGTCATACTTGGGATGGATTGGCTGTCCCAGTACGATGTTCGGGTCTTTTGCCGCGAGAAGAAGATTCTGATTCCGAGGGAGGACCTGCCAGATGTTGTGATCAGAGGGCTGAGAGGCAGAGGTCGGATTATGGTCTCGGCAGTGAAGGCACAGAGATTGATCCAGCAGGGATGCAGAGCTTATGTGGCTACACTGGTAGTGTCAGATTCTGAGTCGAGGAGTCTGGAGGACATAGAGGTGGTACGGGATTTCGCAGATGTGTTTCCAGGGGATATCCCGGGGCTACCGCCACACCGAGAGATCGAGTTCGGCATCGACTTGGTGGAGGGTGCGACTCCGCAGTCGAAGGCTCCGTATAGGATGGCACCTGCAGAGTTGGCTGAGCTGAAGAAGCAGTTGCAGGAGTTGATGGATACTGGGTTCATCCGACCTAGCGTCTCGCCGTGGGGAGCGCCAGTCTTGTTCGTGAAGAAGAAGGATGGGTCGTTGCGGATGTGCATCGACTACAGGATGCTGAATAAGGTTACCGTTAGGAACCGGTATCCCTTACCCAGGATCGAGGACCTGTTTGATCAGTTACAGACGGCGAAGGTCTTCTCGAAGATTGATTTGAGATCGGGGTATCATCAGCTGAGGATCAGGGAGGCAGATGTTCAGAAGACAGCCTTCAGGACGCGGTACGGCCACTACGAGTTCTTGGTGATGCCATTTGGACTGACGAATGCACCTGCAGCATTCATGGACCTGATGAACAGAACGTTCAAGCCGTACCTTGACAGTTTTGTGATTGTGTTCGTCGACGACATCTTGGTGTACTCGCCGGACTGGGAGCAGCACCGAGAGCACTTGAGGATTGTGCTTGGCATCTTGAGGGATCAGCAGTTGTATGCCAAGTACAAGAAGTGCGAGTTTTGGTTGGATCAGGTGGCGTTCTTGGGACACATCGTGTCGAAGGACGGGATCTCAGTGGACCCAGCGAAGGTGGAGGCAGTGACGCAGTGGAAGGCTCCGACGAGCGTGACTGAGATCAGGAGTTTTCTGGGGTTAGCAGGCTACTACAGGCGATTCATTCAGGATTTCTCCCGACTTGCTTCTCCGCTCACGGCTTTGACGCGGAAGGGAGTTAGGTTTGCTTGGTCCCAGAAGTGCGAGGACAGTTTTCTTGAGTTGAAGCGACGGCTGACGACAGCACCGATCCTGACACTTCCGAGCGGCAGCGGAGGGTTTGTGATTTACAGTGATGCATCAGGGATCGGTTTGGGTTGCGTACTTATGCAGCACGGGAAGGTCGTGGCGTACGCTTCGAGACAGTTGAAGGATCATGAGAGGAACTACCCCACTCATGACTTGGAGTTGGCGGCGGTAGTTCATGCACTGAAGACTTGGCGGCATTATCTGTACGGGGAGCAGTTCGAGGTTTTCACCGATCACCAGAGCTTGAAGTACCTATTTTCGCAGAGGGAGCTGAATATGAGGCAGAGGAGGTGGCTCGAGTTCATTAAGGACTACGACTTCACCATATCCTATCATCCGGGGAAGGCCAATTCAGTTGCTGATGCACTGAGCAGGAGAGTTGAGGTGTCGGTAGCGAGCCTCTGCGTTCAGGAGTGGAGATTGCTTGAGTCCCTGTCAGAGTGGAGGCCGTTTGCTGGGTCAGCAGAGGGGGCAGTGATTGCTGGTTTGAGAGTTGAGCCGCAGACTGTCTCGAGAGTTGTGCAGGCTCAGGGTACCGATGCAGAGTTGGCTGGTCTGGTGCAGTTGTCTGCTCAGGAGGGATCTGATTTCAGCATTGGAGCAGATGGTGGTCTGAGGTTCAGAAGCCGTATTTGGGTGCCGAGGGTGGATGAGCTGAGAGAGGAGATCATGGAGGAGGCACACCGAGCACGATATTCCATTCACCCGGGGAGCACGAAGATGTATAAGGACCTGCAGCGTAATTTCTGGTGGAAGGGGATGAAGCGAGACATAGCGGAGTTTGTGAGCAGATGCTTGGTCTGCCAGCAGGTGAAGATTGAGCATCAGCGACCAGCAGGACCGATGCAGTGTATCGAGCTTCCCGAGTGGAAGTGGGAGCACGTGACGATGGATTTTGTCACAGGATTGCCGAAGTCGAGGAGATTCCACGACGCGATTTGGGTGATAGTCGATCGACTGACCAAGTCGGCGCATTTCTTAGCGATCAGGACCACGTTGCCTTTGGAGGGTCTGGCTCGGTTGTACGTGGAGGAGATAGTCAGGTTGCATGGGGTGCCAGTGAGCATCATCTCCGATCGAGATCCACGATTCACTTCCAGATTTTGGGGGAGTCTGCAGCAGGCGTTGGGGACGCGTCTGAGATTCAGTACAGCGTTCCATCCACAGACCGATGGTCAGTCAGAGAGGACGATTCAGACCTTGGAGGATATGCTGAGAGCATGCACACTGGACTGGGCTGGACACTGGGATGAGCATCTACCTCTTATCGAGTTCGCCTACAACAACAGCTACCATGCTAGTATTGGGATGGCACCGTATGAGGCGTTGTACGGGAGGCCGTGCAGATCGCCGGTATGCTGGAGTGACGTGGGCGAGAGGCAGTTAGTGGGTCCAGAGCTTGTGCAGATGTACGCAGAGAAGGTTGACCTGATCAGGAGGAGGTTGGCTACAGCACAGAGCAGACAGAAGAGTTATGCTGACCGACGCAGACGGACTTTGAGCTTCGAGGTTGGAGATCACGTCTTCCTGAAGATTTCACCAGCTCGGGGAGTGATGAGGTTCGGGAAGAAGGGGAAGCTCAGTCCGAGGTATGTTGGACCTTTCGAGATCTTGGACCGCGTTGGTGAGGTCGCCTACCGGATTGCTTTGCCGCCGCAGTTTTCGGGTCTGCATAATGTCTTCCATGTGTCGATGCTGAGGAAGTATGTGACAGATCCGTCGCATGTCATTGAGATTGCAGTTCCAGAGATTCAGCAGGACTTGTCGCTCGAGGAGAGGCCGGTCGAGATTGTTGATCGCATGGATCATCAGCTCAGGAGGAGGACCATTCCGATGGTGAAGGTCCGGTGGCAGCATCATAGTGAGCGAGAGGCCACCTGGGAGATCGAGGAGGAAGTTCGGAAGCAGTATCCGGAGCTTTTCGGTGAGTTACCCTTCTGATTTCGGGGCGAAATCCTTTTAAGGAGGGTGGATTGTAAAGACGTGTGAGAGAGAGAGAGTGGTATGGGGTGGGTGTATGAGGTATGGAGAGGTATGGAGGGAGGTATGGTAGGGGTGTAGGGTTGGTGTGGGGTTTTGGTTTAAAAACACCCAACCCATCTCTTTTGCTTCTTTTCTCTCCATTCTCCTTCCACTCACCACCATCTCACCACCTTCCCTTGTTCCGGCGACCAGGAGGAGAAGATCTTCGGCGACGTGGTGGAGGCGAGCACGAGGGAGGAACGTGAGGAGGTCTTCGGAGGCGACGGGCGTGAGTGTTGCTCCGGCGGATTCGTCTCTCTCTCGAGGTATGCCAAGCATTAGTGTGTTTGTGGTTCTCCATGTTGGGGGAAGTTTGGGTCGGTCGCGGGAGGTCGGATACCTCGCCGGCGACAAGAAAACGGCGTAAAATCCTTGGCTGGTGCAAGGTTGCTGTCGACCAACGGTCGACCGGTGCCTTCGGGCGGTCGACCGGTGCTAGTGTAATTTGATGTTTTTGCCCAGAACCGGTCGGACGATGCCTTGGGGCGGTCGACCGGTTATGCCAAATTTCGTGGGTTTGTGTTTGATGTTGCCTGTTTCCGGTCGACCGAGACTTGTGGTTCGACCGGAACTTAAGTTGTTGTTGTTTATTGATTGTTGGTTCGACCGGTTAGTATATGCGTTCGACCGATTATATGACTTAGAATTACTAGGCTGACCCTGTAATGTTCGGTCGACCGGGACCCTTGAGTCGGTCGACCGATTGTTGAATTGATTTTGACTTAGTCAGACCTAGAATTTTGACCTGTCCGGTCGACCGGTTCTTCCCGCTGGTTCGACCGATTGGAGACAGAGTGTTGGGCACTTTGTTCGACCGTTTGGAGGAAATCCGTTCGACCGTTACTGTTGGTTTCGGTCGACCGGTTTGCCTGATTCGGTCGACCGATGGGGCACAGTACTGGTTTTTCTTGTCCTAGTGAGATGTCAACTCTGTCCACGGAAACCCGTGTCCTCGCTTAGCGCGTGAGCCGGGAGGTGACGGTGGGTGCGTTCTGCGTGCCTGCCCAGGGACCGCCGTGTGGAAGAGTGTGGGCATCTGGGACGTGTCGTCTCCACAGATGGAGGGCGACGTAGCCTTGATGTTCTGACTCACAGTAGAGTAGCAGGCCTGAGGGATTGAGGATCCCGGTGCACGAGGTGCACGGCTCGTTGGAGCATGTTGACCCTGCGGGCTGTTTGAGCTCGGATCGCTCGTGTAGACGAGGCGATGATTGTTCCACCCGATGCTGTTCCGGGTGATGATTGTTCTGCCGATGCTGTTCCGGCGGAAGTGCCGTCCGACGACGTTTCCGGGCGATGGTGTCCCACCGATGCTGTTCCGGTGAGGGTATGGACTGCCGACGATCTTTTCCGGCAGGGTAGTCTGGACGGGCTCCTCCAGATGAGTGGACCGACCTGGGCGACGGCCCCGTTGGTGAGGTGTTGACCTCGAGATTTCAGCTGATTTCTACTTCGCGCAGGCGTGCGGACGCTCCTCACCGATCCCTTGACTAGAGTAGCCGCGTGTGGGGTTCGTTGCGTACCTTCTGCTAGACCGTATGTGCCTACGGTAGGTCTCAGAGTGGGACCCCTTACAGTTTGCGGACAGAGGTCCTGTGGTTCCCCGTGGTGGGATTGTTTACCCCGTAGTGGGTCTGTTTACCCGTTGAGGGATTGTTTTATGTATCGCATTGATGCCATGCCATGATGACTAGTATGATAGGTTTCATTGATAGTCTTGCATGCATTTAGGGCTTGGTATACGGGGTTTCCTTTCAGGAAACTCAGGCATTGTTGTTGCACTTTTTATTTCAGGACCACAGTAGGTCCGGGTGGGTGGTGACCGAGGACGGAGCGCTTTGGAGTCGGATCCTCTTCGGCATTTGCGAGATTGTACGACTACTTGTATTTTCATTTCTTTCATCTGGATTGTAGTTGTACGCCTTTTTGTAAACTCCATGTATTTTGGGTGCACCCGGATTTATATATTTATATATTAGTGACGTTCCCGCCTTGAGTTGTCAGTTTTATTCGTTATTTCGAAATTTTAAATCTTCCGCTGTTTCGGGACGTTACAATGGTGGGTTATGCAATTGTGGTAAAACTCTTTCACCTCTTAACTGGGTGGGTTTTGTGGTGTGTAGAATTGAAGTTCTTTCAACAGTGTTCCAGCATACTCTGTTAACACCAAGTTGGTTTCATGTGGTTGAATAGTTGATTGTCTTACACTCTTATGCAAACCCTTTTATCCTTTTTTACTAAATTCTTGTACAGAGAACATATTCTTTGTGGTCCTCTCCAGTTCTCTAGCAAAACCTGGATAAAATAGCAATTCTCTAAAAATGAAATTCAGTCTCATACCTCATTTTTATGCTTAAAGTGTTGAACTCACAGCATATGTTATGATTGACCAATTTTCTGTCACGTCCTTCAAATTTGCCATTCAGCTTGTTGTGTCTCCTTGACTGTGAAAAATAGATAAGAAAAATGAGAACAAGGAAGTTAGGGTCGACGCATTTCTCCCAGCAGATGAGGCAAATAAAGCAATCCAGAGATCAATGTAAGTATTTCATGCGTTTTGTTTCTGCCATGTTAGTTTTAGCAACTGTTAAACACGAGTTCAATGGCTAATACAAATACCTCCAAGAAAATCACATTATTTAGTCTCATGGATCTTCTAGTTTTTTACTTCCTTGCTCCTCCAACACGCCTAATAATATAATGTGTTTAGTAGAAACGAGTTGTATATACACATTTATAGTTTTTTTTAACTTCCGGAAGTTTACACACGTAATTACGTAAATATATAATTCATGCTATAATATTCCGAGTTCAACCCAGTCTATTTGGCATTTACTGTTCTAGTCTTATCTAGTCGACTGGTCCTCTCTATCTAGTAACGGTTTAACAATATTTACGGCCATGCTGGAGCCTATATATAGCAGAGTCGTTCCAATTTTTTTGTTGTTGAAAATATAACAACTAACAAACAAACAATCTTCAGCCCCAAGCTCAAGCTTCTTGAATATGCATGTTCTACAGACAATTTCTGTAATGGTGGTGGTGGTGGTGTGTGTATATATTATCATCCTCTTCTACATTTCTGGTGCGCTGAATCAGATATCTTTTGATGCAGGGATCTCTATGCTTCCTACATTATTGAAAGTCTGAGGAAGTAAGTTGCCACCACAAGACAACCCGTGACAAACTTCCCTTCTTTGATATATGTACATTCAAATGCAAGGCAAACAGATATATTCTTGCAGAATGACTGCTTTCTAATGTCAGTAAGGCACCGACCCATCTTTGTATATTTTACAAGATGGGCGGTATTACTCAATTAAGGATATCATCTTTACTTTACCATAGAAATTGCAAAAATGAATTTTGTTTCGTTTGAAAACGATAAGCAGCAAACTTAAATTCGTTTTGTGCTTTGAAAGTTACGATAAAATTTGGGACTCTATTATCACATTTTTTATTCTTCAACAAGGTTCTGTTCACACTTGTTACTTGTTAAGATAGGAAATGTGCACTCAAACCCAAATCCACTCGGTGCTTCTTATTCTTTGGTTTCCAACTAGATTGCGTTTGCACTTTGTAAAGTTAATTTTAGGTGAATAACCGTATTCAGATCCCTACAAATATTGGTTGAACTTGTATCTCATTCCTGTCCATTTGGGGTACACAATGAGTGCTTTCATAGTTTCATTTATGAGATGATCATCCTTACCGGACCAAAAAAAAAGGTTGAACCTTTTTACTATTGCAAGTGTGCGACGATGAAGAAGCAGCAAGTAGGGAATGTCCGTAGGGATTGAAGTGATCAAGGGCACCTTAACGCGGTGGTGACAACCTTGTCGTCAGTTGAGCACGTTTTTTAAAGTGTTTTTTGTTTTCAATTTAAAAAAATAATTTTAATCTTTTTTTGAAAATACATTTTTTTATTTTATTTTATAGAATTTTTTCCAAAATCGATCCCGAAATGACGTGGAGAGAGACCCCGAAATGACGTGGAGAGAGATGAGTTGTGATGTGTTGTGCTTAATAGGTGAATAATGTAGAAAAGATAAGAAAGTAAGTTGGGGAAAAGGAAAATTGAGTTGGAAGAGAGAGAAAGTTCATGACCAGGTCATTCGGATCATGTTTACGGATGACCTAATAATCAATTATACCCCACCAACAACTAATTACTAGTCAACACTAAAAGTAGAAAATCTCATATCATGAAGAATAATGGAGTAGATCTTACCGGAATAGGTCATGTAAAGGGATGCAACTATGAAACTAATCATGAAGTTCATGTGATGATTAATATTAATCATTTGCATAGAATGAGGTAGGCATGACAATTGTGTTGTGTACTTTTGTATCAGAAAATCGTATACATTTCGTGTTTGACATATTTAGTAAAATTTGAAATAAATATGTCATATTTGAATTGATAATGATGAAATAATATGATATATTCATTCTAACAAACTTCTTAAATAATAGTTTTGAAGTAAAAAGAAAATTAATTAGACTTTGAACGTGTCAGTTTCGTGTAAATAATCAACAAATCTGTGTGCAATCATGTATTTCCGTGTCGAATCGTGTTACTTCATTTGATGTTATTTCCTCATAAATTATCATAGGTAATCGACTATAAAAAAATCATTGTCTAAATCGTGTTATCGTTTCGTTTTATGTCATTTTATGTTTTGTGTAAAATTATGAGACCTAGAATGAGAAGATTAAGCCATCAATTTGCCTAGTAAGGTACTAGCTATAGATCTAATTGTGTAATCTACCTATTTACCGTTAGAAATAAACCATTAACCCTAAATCGAGTATGTAATAAGAGCAACGGGGAAATACCACATTAAATATCATAAGTTGGTTCGACTATCGATGTGTCACCGTTGCTAGCTAGCTTTACGTAAAGAATTTTGTTTCAAAATAATCAAAAAAATAAAAAATTGTAAAAGTATGCACATTGAAAACGGCACCTAAGATACTGTTTTTATTAAGTAAAAACGACATCTCCAATGCCGTGTTTTAACCAAGTAAAAAACGATACTAGTAGTGCCATTTTTAACCAGAGGTTAAAAACGACATTACTGGTGCCGTTTTTTACTTGGTTAAAAACGACACTAGTGGTGTCGTTTTTACCCTATATAAAACGACATCCGAGATGTCGTTTTTAACCTAGGGTTAAAAAAGGCACCAAGGCCCCCTTTTCTCAAATCTTCCCAAATAATTTTGTGTTTTTTCCTCTCCATCTCTCCAGCGATTTCAGGTATTTTTAGATCATTTTTTGTTAAGATTTTGCCTTATTAGTTTGTATTTATCTACATTTGATTGGTTTGGTTAGGATGTGTGTGGATTGTTTGAATTGGATTTGATTGATATTTGGTTTATGAGTTTACCATACTTTGTTTAATTAATCTTGTGTGGATGATGATGTTATATTGTTATGATTATTAATCTTGTGCGAATTTGATGATTTGATTAATGGATCGATTAATCTCAGAAGTCCAAATTTAATAAACTTACATTGTTTGGTGAGTTTCGCATTGCGTGGATTTGTGTTAAACCAATTAAATTGAATAATGAATGTTGTAGTTGTTGAAATTTAGATTGATTGTGGATAATGTATTGAATTTGTTTAGATTGTATTATTTGAACTGAATAGTATGTAATATTATTTTTTGTTAATTATGTTTTACAGATTCCCAAATGTCGACTTCACATGATTGTCACGGTCCTGTTGACCCTTCAGTGTTAGTACTACAGAAAGATCATAGATCATCTTCGATTCTGGAAAATGTAAGTGTAATGATTTTTAAATTTTAATTTTTGTGTAAAGGTAAATGGTTTTTGTTTGACGTAAAATAATTAAATTTAATTTTCAGGAACCTTTGACGGATATTAAATGCGTCGAGCACGCCATTCAGTTCAACACGTGGAATGTGCAAGATGAGAGGATGTGGGATTTGTTAGAGATTGCGGGATTTGGCATTGTGTCTCGATTGCAACGACTGCAACTGTATTGGAATCTGATTCGTGCTGTTGTGGAGAGGTGGAGACCTGAGACACACACCTTCCATTTTAGACACGGGGAGATGACCATCACGCTACAAGACGTAGCTATGCCTAGTGGTCTTCGTGTTGACAGTTTGACAGTGTGTGCAACATTATATCACGATTGGACTCATGTTTGCATGAATCTGTTGGGTGTTGAAGAAGAAGAAGAAGAAGAAGAAGAAGAATAAGGAAGAACTGCAGTGAAAGGTGGATACGTGTCATTGCAGTGGTTGCAGCAAGATTTTCAGGTTGTTGAGCAAGATGTAACAGATGAGCAGGTTATGCAGCACACGAGAGCGTACATTTTGTTTCAGTTAGGATCCGGGATAGTGGGCGATAAGAGTGGAAACAAAGTCCACCTTAGATATTTATTGTTGCTGGAAAACATATTTGAATGTGGAAACTACAGTTGGGGAGCTGCATCCTTAGCTGTTTTGTATCAATATTTGGATCGGGCATGTCTGAAAAAAGGGAAACAATTAGCTGGTTTCCTTACATTGTTACAGATATGGTGATGGGAACATCTTCATGTCGGACGACCATCTAGAATTCCCGGTGTGCAACTCCCATTGTGTCCTTTAGGTTCACGTTGGCAGACTCCTAGGTCGTGGGCGAACAATGTGAAGACGGCTCATATTGAATTTTATAGAAATGAGTTTGACGTTCAAGACGAAAGTCAAGTTTGTTGGAACTCATACGAAGAAGTAGATCTGATGGCGTTACCTGCTGATTGCCGCCAATGACATGAGGTTTGGATGAGCAGAACATGGATTGTTTGTTTCGGAGTTGCCGCAATGCACGTTCCAGACAGGGTGATGCGTCAGTTTGGATTGCGGCAACATATTCCAGAAATAATGGAGATTTGCAAGATGAAGAAGGCTCGGGGGAAGGCCAGAGTAAACTGGTTGCAAAAGCAACAGTTATACGTTCAAGCATGGTCACGTCGGTGAGATTTTGTGCAGTTCGAGGCACCATCACTCTCAGAAGATTTTGCTGCCTGTAGACGAATTTACATGGAGTGGTACTGGAAGATTACGATTCGATGGTTGACCTGAAGAGTTGACGATGTTGAATTACCGAATCATAGGCCTCCAGCTGCTAGAGATTGATACTTGGTAAGAAATGATCAGAGAATTATAATTTTGATTAAGGTTTTAATTTGCATTTTGTAATCGTAAATGTGTTTTTATGACAGCTTCATGGGTTACACAGTTTACATGAAGATATTCATCATCTTGAAGGGATGCATGCTTCACACATGCCCACTCAGTCATTAACGGCGAAATTAAAGAAAAAGATCAAGGAAATGATGACGTGCTTTAAGAGTGTAGATCCGTCATTGAAACTGTCAGAAGATGTTTGCTATCAACCACATCGTACAGATTCTAAAGAAAATCTCCCAGAAATAGGAGTGTCACTTGACGAGGATGACAATTTCATTTTCACCGGAGTGTCTGCCAACGATGGAGGGATTCTGACAGTACTGAAAACCTTCAATTGAGGCTGCGAATGACCAAAAAACTCTTTGAAACTTCTCAATGTTGTGACTTATCCTCTGTGTCTAAATCTCGACCACGGTGTCAGGATTGGTGGTGCAAATATTAGACATAAAACGTCGTAAGTTACGATAAGAAGCTTCATCAACTCTGTATACTTGTTTCAATGCTTTCTTACAGGCGTACCAAGCTTTGTCATACTTGATATCTATGAAGTAATGAGTCTTCACTAAAGCTTGAATTTCTGCAGGAGTAATGGTTATGTTTGTTCGAATGGTGGCAAGAATCATGTTAGAAATTAAACCGGCGTCACATTGCACGTGGTCTTGCAAAAGTCCCTCGTTACTACATGTGTGTTCAGACTTGTACTTCTTAACTTGAAAATATTCTTTGCTCTGACTGTAAGATGCATGTATCTTCCATTCACACTTTTTTCAAACAACCAGCTGAAAATCTTTTTGGCTCAGACGTTAACACTTTGAATTGGACACTTTTTTGCAAATGTCATTCCTTCAACTGATGCAGCAAATCGTTTTTTGTTGAGAAAATCCTATGCAACCAATAACTCTGTCCATCTTCTAAGTTATCGTATTCAGTGTGCGTAGCAATACGCTCATCGACATTTCCGATCACTGAATCTTCAATCCAGTTCTCGTCAGGCTCTATGTCTGGCAAATGCCTCAAATCTGGAAGTACTGGTAATGGTGGCAATTCATTACTAACGATGGCTTCATGTACGTAGCTATCAGGTTCTCGTTTCACAGCGTCTGCCATATGATGAAACATGTTCTGCAGCTCCGGAAGTGGGGTTGAATCTACATCAACAATGTCTATCTCATCACCATCCATTTGACCATCTGCCTCATCATCATTTGTCTCATCACTATCTGCATCTTCAACCTGTCTTCCTTGAGAATGTGATTGAACTACGTCTGCTTCATAATTACCAATATTCATTGGTGTGTGCTCATACGATCCAAAATATGACTGAGGAACCGCCGAAAAAGGACCTGCTTCATATTGGCTATATGTTTGTTGATGCATTGCATACATTGCATCATATGTCTTTCATTTAGATTACTTTTATATCAATAAATGCTACTAAGGTATGTGTTTAGTCGTATTTACAGAATACAGGGACCTGGATGCAAATTACCCACATTCCGAGCATAAACGCGTGCAAAAGATTCATTTCTATCATAAAGACCGAGTTCAAGTTTATCGGGTTTCAAATAGAAATGCATCCAAGCATAAAAGCATTCAAGGAGCTAATTACAAAAAGGTCAAGGACTTAATTGCAAAATGCCAAGGACCTAATTGCAAAATAAAAGGACCAAGTTATTGTGTGGAGAAAGTCAAAAGAAAAATCAAATATAAATCTCCAACAATGGAAGGAATTAATCCGGAGCTCAAAAGAATGGAAACAAATCATCCAGACGCGCAAATAAAGATCAAATCATGCCATAAACGCACCGCAGAAATCCGGACCCGATCCCATCAACCTGGGCGGCGAATTAGCCGCACCTCCCATGCATTGTGCGGCGATTTCGCCGCACCAGAGGTGATCTGTGTGCCCGATTTTCGTCCAGTGTCGGGTCGACGCGTGTACTATCCTTTTATATACTGGTATCCCTTGTATCGGCTATAAATAGCCTCGTAGCACGAATGTAACACATCTTTGAACCTTTGGTCTTGGATCATTAGTAATAAATTTCTGTTTTATTTTGTTTTGTTTCTCTTTTCTTTTAATGTCTCAAGGACCCCTTCTTCTTCCTCCCTCCATGAGTTTCTAACTCTTTCCGAAGGGTGGAGGTGACGGATTTAGGGTTAGAGAAGATGAATGAATGTTATTATTCTAAGTTCGTGATTAGTATTTTGATTACTTGAGTTTATGTTAAATCATTTATCTTGTAATGCTTCATAACTAAACATGATTTATTATAAGTTTCTAAGTTCTCTAATCTAAACCTTAAATCTAAACCTCCACCAAACGGAATTCTCTTCTTATTTCTTGTTTTAGTTCTAATTGCTTTTGTTTCGTACTTTAGATAATTAAATCAAAAATACCAAAAACCCAACTTATTTCTTCTCCCTTCTTCCCCTCAATCGAAATCACACTAACAACGAAATCTCTCCCTCCTTGTGTTCGACCCGTACTTGCCACCGCTTCAACGCGGCCGTGCACTTGCGGTATAAACTTAATTCTCATCAAGTTTTTGGCGCCGTTGCCGGGGAGGCGACGCAGATTTTGTTTTTTGTTGATTTCGATTTTATCCTGTTTATCTTGTGCGCGATCTAAATATTTGGATTTGTGTTTCAGGAGACAACAGAGCGCGCGGCGAAATCTGAGCGCAGTCTGATCAACAAGGGCGGCGGAATCGCCGCACATCAAGAGGAACCTGCGGCGGAATCGCCGCACAATTGAAGCATCTGGGCTTCAAATTTTTCTGGGGTTAGCACCATCTCTGGGTGGACGCGTGGAGCTACTGAAATTTCGAGAGCGGGCGGCGAACCCGACTGAGCATTGCGTAGGTAACCTTTGTTGCCTTTTTCCTCGTAATTTCTAGTTTCAGAAAATTTCCTTTTATTAGAATTGCACGTGTTAAGCTTAAATTCCATAATTGACAATATTTCAACTCTGACCTAAAATTCGCAAAATTAGAAAGACCTTAGTGCATGCATCATATAATGTTTTGTTTGCATTATTCTTGCTAAATTCTTGCAAGTCAATTTCTGTTGAAGAGTGCTGGAGGCAAGGTACGTATCGCGGTTTTTAACGATTGCATTTAAGCATATAATTTAATTTGCATACAACCTTGCAATTGCCCCCATTAAAAAGACCATTGTTTGACTATCTTTGTTAGATCTAAGTTAAACTATCTTAAGGGCAACTCCGTAGGAAAAGATACGGTGGGGAATTCATCACCTTTCCGTGGCCCACAAACCACAATCCTAAGTGTCACCTAAGCCTAAATTTAAAATCAATTAGACATTGGCCCCTAAGGACTCGGACTCAATTAAGGAGGAGAGTGATTTGACTTGCTATGACCTGAAGCTAATTGAATTCAATTGGTGTCTAGAAAGTGTTTTTGTGTTGACGAAAGTCTTCCAAGCGACGTGGTTGTCTAATTGGCACCGACTCTGTCGGAAGCGCCCCCACTAGCTATACACTAACTGGCCAACTTGGTTTGATTGGTGAGGGAGGTGAATCAAGCAAATCAATTCGACTCAACCAGTTAGGAGTCGTCTAGATCTAAGCGACACTAGGTCTAGGATTGTTTGAACCGTGCTTTCTTAGGAAACCTCTGACCGACCCTCTTTTCTATCTTTAGAGTTAAGTTTCCCTTCTCTTCCGAGTCATCTTCTTCTCACCTACTTATACGTTCTAGTCTCCTCCCCTTTACATTCTCTATTAGCATTTTAGGGTCGAGTCGAGAACTTGTGCTTGCTTAACCTCATAAGGGTAAGAGTACTTGACTCAAGAGTGTTGTGATGGATGGTTACATGAGCAACCATTCATATCATTGTTGGGACCAGGACAATGCTTCCTGGTATTCTAAAACCATGCAACATGGGGTGGCTCAGACCAACACCCCATATGGGTGGGACAATCCTAATTGTATGACTGAGCAATCTTCATATTGGGGTAACATGAGAGAGGAACCGACTGCTAGACCACAATCTAGTTATGTCGGATCATATGCTGGTCAACAAACTGAGAATTTACAACAAGCTTTTGCCTCTTTCATGAGTAGGACAGACAACATGAGTGCACCGGTGGCTCCAGTAGCCGTACCATGCGACTGTTGTGGGTTGAGTGGTCATGTTATCGGGGAATGCCCTTATGTTCCCCCAGAGCCTGAGTATGAGCATACTTTTTCCCAAAACGCTCAAAATGACTATTACGCATCCGCGTACAACCCGAGAGTGATGGATTCGTGGAGAAACAATTCCTATCCAAATTCTTATACTTCATTTTCACCTAAGTATCCTCCTCCCGAATACCCAGAATTCTACCAACTCCCCACGTCAAATCATTATTCTCAGCCCATCAACACCCAATCCCATAATTTCACAAGCTCAAACTTGGACCTCATAGCTGACCACGTACCTAATTCCTTGGAACAAACTTTCCTTACGTACATGGAATCCACTCAACGATCCGTACAAAATATAACATCGCATTTGAGTCAAATGATACAACAATTAGGTGAACGTAAGGAGAGTAACTTTTCGTGTCAACATGAGGATCCACCTTTTGATATCGAACCACCACCACATCCACAAATTCAAAGCACAATCTGTCAAAGCCAAACTCCTAGTCAGTCTGAAGGACTTGGGGTTTCAATTCACGATCACTTAGTGGAGGATTCGATACACATTGACCAATTTCATCATGAGTCGGCCCAGGATTGTGCCTTATCTTCGTGCCCCGTGGCCCTTGAGCCACATGATCTTCATGTTGTGCCTCTTAAGGACTCACTTCCGGTGGAGCAAGAGCTCCCTAGCACCCTCAATTTCAAACAACCTGATGAGAGTTTGCCTCTCACTATCGTTCCTGATCATCTTGGAAATGATGGAACATCAAACGACTACAGTGCTCATGAGGGTATTAGGAGTTCCTTGGAGGATACCTTGGGTATGAGACCCATTTTATGTTTACCCGGTGAGTCGGACTTGCCTAACGAGGCTCCTGACCTCGCTCCGACGCACCAGCCAGTTGGTTGGAGAGTTTGGATTGACGATCATAACTTCAGTACCGCAACGGAAGAAACTCTTCTTCCGTTGCTCCCTATTTCCCAAACTCTCGAGAGGTTCAAGTTCTTTCAGTTTGATCCTTTGTGTGAGACGCTTTTGCGTCCAATTCATGAACCTCTCATTTCTTCTTGTGCTCTTTGTGAAGGGGGGCCCACGCATGAATATTCTGACCCCGCGTGGTGTCATGTTCCCTTTTCAGGTGCACTGACCCACTCTTGAGGTTTCCATTTGATGTCTCTTGACAAATGAAGATGGGAACTTATGTTTGTACATAGTTATATATGTATAACAATAAGTATAAAAAAAAACCAAAAAAATAAAATAAAATATGTTGTATTTATCCCTTCTTTAGCATCTCACAGGTTTTTGAGGGAATGCGGGTTTTTGTCCATCAACAGAGCCATGAACTTTCCTTTGTACTTCACGTTGGTGAGATCTTTCCTTTTTCATGCATAAATCCATGTACTATCTTGCTCGCATACATTGAGGACAATGCATGATTTAGGTGTGGGGGGGTGTTTATGTATATATTTATCTATATATTCTGTCTTTTATTAAAAAAAAAATTTATGTTTCATGACATAGCTTAAGATTGAACTGCTAAAACCCGTGTACAAATTGCATTGAGTTTTTGTTCCTTATTATATAGTTCTGCTTGTAGAAATTGTGACATAAATCTAAGTTCCAAAGAAATAACTCATTGCCCTTTAAGACATATATGCACTTAAATTGGATGAATCAAATCTTTGAAGTGGTTGATAAAAAGCAGAGGTTGAGGAAAATATACCGGGAAGTGTGGACTTCTAATAGCAATTAAGCCTTGAGGAAAATAAAAATAAAAATAAAGGAATAAAGTGAAGAAAACACATTTTGCAAAATGATTACAAAAGCCCAAGCCTTTGAGTCACTGGTCCGTAGGGGTATCTTGAAACCCGGTAACTTGAGTCTACCAGCTCGGGATTATCGACCAAACTCGCTACACAAATGCAAAAAAGGGTATAAGTGTCAAAAAGGAAAAGCAAATGTGTTGAATCACGGAAAAAAAAAATACTTTAAGATACTCAAGGCCCAAAGCTAAAAGAATGATCCATGCCATGGTTGATCCAAATGATACTTCACCACCAGAGGAGGCGTGCAAAATAATTTAAGTAATAACATGTTTAGAAGGGTTAGTGGTGTGAATGTTGGAGGAACAAAGACCAAGTCATATTTTTAATGAGTTAGAATTGTATAATGAGCATGCAAGAATTCTCAGTAAGATGTATAAGGTTGAGGTAGGGATATTGAGAACTATTAATGAAATGTTGATTTAGGATTTTGTGGGTATATCCGCTGAAAATCCTCAGGAGACAACACTCCTCCTCCTTGGAAACAAAGAGGTTTAAAGGCTTGTTGCACATGCTAAGTGCAACCGTGATTCCTACGAAAGTGAGTTAGGATTTCCCTGTTTTCATTTTTCTTATATTTTGCTTTGCTAGGGACTAGCAAAAATCTAGGTGTGGGGGTATTTGATGCATTGCTTACATTGCATCATATGTCTTTCATTTAGATTACTTTTATATCAATAAATGCTACTAAGGTATGTGTTTAGTCGTATTTACAGAATACAGGGACCTGGATGCAAATTACCCACATTCCGAGCATAAACGCGTGCAAAAGATTCATTTCTATCATAAAGACCGAGTTCAAGTTTATCGGGTTTCAAATAGAAATGCATCCAAGCATAAAAGCATTCAAGGAGCTAATTACAAAAAGGTCAAGGACTTAATTGCAAAATGCCAAGGACCTAATTGCAAAATAAAAGGACCAAGTTATTGTGTGGAGAAAGTCAAAAGAAAAATCAAATATAAATCTCCAACAATGGAAGGAATTAATCCGGAGCTCAAAAGAATGGAAACAAATCATCCAGACGCGCAAATAAAGATCAAATCATGCCATAAACGCACCGCAGAAATCCGGACCCGATCCCATCAACCTGGGCGGCGAATTAGCCGCACCTCCCATGCATTGTGCGGCGATTTCGCCGCACCAGAGGTGATCTGTGTGCCCGATTTTCGTCCAGTGTCGGGTCGACGCGTGTACTATCCTTTTATATACTGGTATCCCTTGTATCGGCTATAAATAGCCTCGTAGCACGAATGTAACACATCTTTGAACCTTTGGTCTTGGATCATTAGTAATAAATTTCTGTTTTATTTTGTTTTGTTTCTCTTTTCTTTTAATGTCTCAAGGACCCCTTCTTCTTCCTCCCTCCATGAGTTTCTAACTCTTTCCGAAGGGTGGAGGTGACGGATTTAGGGTTAGAGAAGATGAATGAATGTTATTATTCTAAGTTCGTGATTAGTATTTTGATTACTTGAGTTTATGTTAAATCATTTATCTTGTAATGCTTCATAACTAAACATGATTTATTATAAGTTTCTAAGTTCTCTAATCTAAACCTTAAATCTAAACCTCCACCAAACGGAATTCTCTTCTTATTTCTTGTTTTAGTTCTAATTGCTTTTGTTTCGTACTTTAGATAATTAAATCAAAAATACCAAAAATCCAACTTATTTCTTCTCCCTTCTTCCCCTCAATCGAAATCACACTAACAACGAAATCTCTCCCTCCTTGTGTTCGACCCGTACTTGCCACCGCTTCAACACGGCCGTGCACTTGCGGTATAAACTTAATTCTCATCATTTGTGTCATTTGTTGATAATCCACATTCAACTGACTGTGGTGGACAGTAGTATAGGGCTTGGGTTGTTACTCAACAAACAATACAACCGTATTCATGAAGTTAAATAGAGATAGCATTGTAGTCGTGCTCTAATCATCAAAAACTTGAGCATATGTATACTTTTCATACGGTGGCTATTTGCATGTTAACTTTAGATCAAACTCTCCTTCTTGGAAACCACAAACTTGACAAACTGATTCACAGAGATCATCATATCGCATTTGTGTGTTAACATTAAGCATTCGTCTGTTACCACCTTCATATTCTGGTACCTCATCTACGAATGTAAGAATTCCATCGAAAAAAAACCCTAAATGGTACCGGAGCTCATTACTTCGAGTGTAGAAAATATACATTTCATACATACATGAACATAAAAACAAATACATTAACTATACATGCATTGTATTTCATGTCAAAATCAAAAAACCAAAAACAAAATAAAAACCTAACCTCAACACTGTTGGTCGTCGGAGAGAGAGACTAATGGGGAGTGAGGGAATTTTGGAAGTGAAAGAATGAAGATGGTGGTTGGCTAGACCACTTAAACCCTAGCTTAAAAAAGACATCTCGGATGTTGTTTTTATATAGGATAAAAACGGCACCAGTGATGCCGTTTTTAAACAAATTACTGGTGTCGTTTTTAACCAAGTAAAAAATGGCACCAGTAGTGCCGTTTTTTACTTGGTTAAAAAACAACATTGGAGATGCCGTTTTTACTTAATAAAAACAGTATCTCAGGTGCCGTTTTTCAATGTGCATATTTTGCCAAATAAGTTTCTCAAATGCATATTTTTACAATTTTTTATTTTTTTTGATTATTTTGAAATTTTTTCCTTACCTAAACGTTGGATAATCTTTTGCAATTCTTCTTAGGTGACTTAGGTTCATGAACCTCTCAGAGAGAAAACAGCATGATCTTGCACCACTTATTATCATTAGATATTACTTATAAGAAGTAATCAAGCATTTCACTAATACTATTTCTTATTTGAAAATTTGATTGTAAGAAAGCGATACGTGGGTAGTCAAGAAAACGATGCAAGTTTTGTTCGAATTTAAGTATTCGACATTTGTCATGGATCAAACAAGAAATATTTAGGTTCACATTTGTCTATATCATTTCTTTTATTTTAGGGTTTTTTCTCGCATGCAACGTCAAAGGCTGAAAGCAACTTTTTAGCCCTTTGTTATTACCTTTTGAACTATTTATCCTAATGTCCTCATAAAAATTCAAAAGTATTATACTACTATTAAAATTTCAAAATTTAAAGCGATTCCTAAGAGGGGTGTCAGGTAATATGGGAGGGTTACTCGATTTTAGGATTTTATCTAATTTGTAAAGATCCTATGAGATTTTGACCTCTATGGACTTTTTATTCCTTTAGAATTAGACTCTCCTGAATTTCTTTCAAAAATCAATTATCAGATGGATGAGCTTTTGCCTAATTACTTTAGAATATAGAGTTTAGAGTATCTATTTACCAATTTTTAGATCGATGCAACTATAATCTATCATGAGGTCAGGTGCATATTTTTCTCTTCAAAATATAACCTTTTCATCTCATTTTGTTTCGTAAATAACCAATATCAGCTATGCATTATTAATTGTTTTCCTATATATGTTTTGAGACTTTGAGCCATCTTTTTTCTATGGAGTCAATGACTCAGAAATACAACGATAAGGAAAACTAAAGTCCAAATACATATAAATGAAGACATTAAACGTAAACAAACTCAACATACTAGTGTTACCGAAGCCAATGTTGAACTTGAAGACTCGAAAAATGAATGTTATGCAAAAATATGGTTGGTTGTGTGGGGGTGCAACGAACTTCAAATCAAGCATATATAAGATCACAAAATGCCCAGCAAAGTAAGAAAGATGCTAGATCAAGATCATGTTAAAGAGCGTGAAAGTGAAACCAGACGCAATCAACATTTAATCCCCAAAATCAAACAACAAACATACTAACACAAACTTGTACCATACCACATGGAACACACAAACATAGATAATGCTCAACATGGCAAATAGCCAAATCCACACCTAATAGGCCACGAGCATGTCGCCAAAAGGCTTATCGGGAACCTTCAACTACTACCCGACAACATCACCACTAATTTGTAATAAGGAGTTGGAAAAAGCAACATGCAAGCCAATGGAGGAGGGAGGCAGGAGGAGGATGGAGGAAAACGAGGAATTGGGTGATTAACTTTGGTGGGTGCTTTAAGTCATCTTACTACCACAAAGCAGTTAAATTATGATTTAAAAGATTACGGGAATTTTTTTATTATCAATGTTTCCTAATTAAAATATAATCATATTTTTACTAAATTACTACTCGTCGTCATAAAACTACTTAAATCGCTCGTACGAATTACCATTTTGTCATTCTACATTTCTTTTTATATAACTCTTCATTTCACTCTCCTTACACCACTCTCTCTTCATATTACTTTCACATTTCTCACAAACGATGTCTCGGATGCCAGGAAAAGAAGTAGCGGATGACCCGGATCAGTCGAATCTGGTAAGAAGTCATTATTTATTTTTTTAAAATTTATTTTTTGCCCGAGCGTCTGCGGGAGCCGCCCCCGCGAACAGGCAAGCCTAGGTGGGGGCGTCTGCACGAGACGTTTGTCCCTTTTTTTTTAATTTTTTTAAATTAATTATAATTTGTGATAATTGCTAAATAAATTATTATTAATTTAATGATTAGTTTAAATGATTGATTAATTAGTTAATCCCTTGATTAATTGTTATTATTAGTTAAATTGATCATAATTAGTTATAATTGATTATTAAGTTAATAATTAGTTTCATTAATTACGTAATTAGTTAAACCCTTTATTATTTGTTATTATTAGTTAAATTGATCATAAATTTATTAGTTAAATTGATTATTATGTTAATAATTAGTTTCATTTATCGATTGTTAAATTTGTAAATTTTGTGATTTAAATCCATTAATGAAATTTGATTTCTAAAATTGGATTAATAGTCGTCGGGTTACCGGGGAGGAAAATGGAAATCAATTCCCTTACGCACTCTACATAGTTTAGGAGATGAGTCAGGTCCTCGCCATCCACGTAGACGGGGTATTTCTGCTTTAGTTAGGAGGGAGATGGATATTTTACGTCGTCGTGAGACATGTGATGATTCGTTTGACGACGAAGATGATTCAGATTAGGTGGGGAGTCACGACGAGAGTGACGATGAGACTGATATGGCTTGGAGCTGCAGGAGGAGGGGAGGCAGCACTTTGGTGGAGGACAGGGGAGACATTGTAGTACTTCAACTGAGTGGGTCGTTAGGAAGGGTCGAGTTGGCCGGTTTGTTACTGGTGATTCTAGTTCGTGCACTGCAGACGCCCGAACTCAGAAGAAGAGGGTTGGGGACGATTCTTGGATCGTGACGGATATGATGCCCGATGGTCCTCTAGATGGAAGCGTCATTCCGAGTTTCGGAGGCCACATCGCCAGACGCATCTGGGAGGGCGAGGATCGGAAGGTTCTGAAGTGACATAATCGGCACAGAGCCTGTACTACATTGCAGGCTTGGCGTTCAGTGATGCCTGATGATATGAGGGTGACCCTTACTGATAGCGGATTGGCTCACTTGCCCTACAACATGTTCTCTTGCCTTGACATGCCGTTGATTTCAACATTCGTAGAACGGTGGCAACCTGACACCAACACTTTCCACTTGCCATTCGGAGAGATGGCGATCATGTTGCATGACGTCTTCCGGATTTTGCACATTCCTGTTGAGAGTCCTATGGTCAGTGCGCAGGCACCGATGTCTGAGTTGAAGTGTTTTGTATCAGAGTTGCTCGGGGTCATCATCGATGGTCTTGGGCGGGATAGCTCATTTTGGAGTGACGGTGGTGTTAACGTCAATGTTGTGGAAGACTGTTGCAGACGGGCACGACCACCACAGACTGAGGATACGCAGATGACTGCCTACCTCTTCTTACTGCTAGGCTGCGTCTTGTTTGTCGACAAGAGCGGTTGAAGAGTCAAACCACGCGACCTGTTGGAGGCGAGGGAGCCAGATACCATTGGTCAGTACTCATGGGGGTCGGCGACGTTGGCATATCTGTATCGCCAGCTGGGTATATCGAGTCGTGCTGATTATTCTGGGATTACGGGTTGTCTTACACCGCTGCAGGCTTGGATCTATAAGTATTTTCCTGCTTTCCGCCAGCATCGGGAGCGGAAGATTATTGAGCATGATCATCCTCGTTCGCGTATGTGGGTTGTCCGGGTCGAGGATAAGAGCGAGGGTCGCAGGTATATAATGTATATATCATTCACGTTTATTTAAATTTCAACTTTATTATTATTAACGTATAAACGTTTAGGTGGAGTAGTTGTCGTATGGTCCTGAGCCTGCTATAGCTGTGCCGAGGACTACATTATGAGTGTTATTCGTTTTAGGGATATCACAGAGCCTTACTTACTTGATCACGTGTTGCGTCAGTTAGGATACGTTCAGGTGATCCCTGTTGACATCCCGACGCCAGAGCATGCAGTACGGTCTGCGATTGCGACGTCGTACGACGTTAGGCACAACGTTTCGTTCGTGGAATCCGTTTGGAGGACATTTCCGAGAGTAGGACAACTTCACTTGGACGATCTGAGTTGTAGCCGAGACCCCTCCACTTGTGATGCAGATTATTTGCAGTGGTTCGGTAGGTGCTCACATCCACTTATCGTGCGCAGTACGATTCTGAGACCGGAGAGACCACTGGATAGGACATGTGGCGATGCAGTATGTTTATCTAATTTCATTTGTAATTGTAATTTATATTTTGTTTTTATTGTCAATGTACGCTAATTTTTATGTTACATACAATGGATGAGTAGGGCGATACGATATACGCAGTCGTTCTTGCGAGATAGGGATCTGATGCTGACTGAGGATACGAGAGCTGCATATTCAGATTGGGATCGCCTCATTGAGGAGTGGAACAGTCAGTTGGGTATTTCAGACCATGATTCGGATGAGGAGTTCTAGTTGACTTGCACATTATTTACTTATTTGTGTACTCTTATCTATGTACTATTATTATTTATTTTGGATGATCTATTTGTTTACCTATCGTATTTTTATCTGCTTTTGATTTATATAATGATATAACCAAAAAAATCTGACTCCTATGACAACTTGTTTCGCCTATTTACAAGCTTCCTCGATTGCTGTAAATATTTGTTTACTATCAAAAAGCTCACTGTAATCTACTTCACCACCCCTGAAATCTTGTAACGGAACCTGAAAAAAAAATAAAAAAATGGGGGCGTCTGGTTTAGACGCCTCCACCATGGTGGGGGCGTCTGGAGGAGACGCCCGGGACAGAATTTTTAATTTCCCCCCTTACCTCACTTGATCCAGGCGATTCGCCAGACATTTTCGTTGTGTTGTTACTGGGAAAATGAGGAAAACGTAGGCAGAAACCTTATTTTAAGAGACGAGACGTAATGTGTATTAAATGAATTGTGATGGGCAAAAAGATAATTTTTGGGGCGATTTAAGTAGTTTTCCGGCGACGAATAGTAGTTCCTTTTTTTATGCTAAAGATTTGTTCCAAAAGTAATAAGATTTTATCTTAGAAGAAAAAGAATTGACTTTCTTTATCTCAAGTGACCCAATCTTGGGGGGGGGGATCATACTTTGACATTCTCTGAAAAATATATTTATCTTTCAACTTCTTTCCAAAATACTCATGCCTATCTTTCTAGTCTTCGAAGTTTGTTATAGAGTTCATAAGAGATTCTTTGTTGGGATTGATGATGCTGATATGCCATATATACGACGAGCTCGATATGCACTTGATAGTGACTCACTAATTTAGTCGACCCACAACGACATGATTACTGAGAAAGTTTTCGACGATTCAGTTTCCTTCCCTCTAGACGTCACGTCAGTAATTAAGAGCTAAGTGTGAAAATTGCACAATGACAGTACGATGTAACACCCAAATATGATGAAGCAAGAGAGTTGTCTTTGTTTTGATCGATGAGCTCAATATGAACTCGATAGTGGCTCGATAGTTTACTCGACCAACAACGACACGATTATTGAGACGTTTTTTCCGTTTCACTTACCTTATCATCAAACGTAAACTCAACAATTAAAAGGGAAACGTGAAAATTGTATCAATGCGTGGTTCGATGTGACGCTATGTTAGGATCAATGAGCTTGATACGTACTCGATCTAACGTCGATAGGTAATGCAACTGTCAAGGCACACACATTTTTAGGGTGTTTTCGACGATTAGGTTTCCTTCTGTCCAAACATCTCGTTAGTTATGAGCAAAGTGTGAAAAACCATACCAACAAGAGACTTGATATGATGAAGAAAGAGAGTTCTTTATGTTGGGACCGATGACCTCGCTATGTACTCGACATGAGCTCGTTATTCTCTTAACCATATGAGCGCAACTGAAATGCGCGGTAATTGATGGTATTTTTTACGGTTCGGTTACCTTCTCTCCAGACGTCGCGTCTGTCATAAGGATAGTATAAAACATCCTTCCATTCTTTCGGTCTTACACCATTACACTTCTATTGTCAACACCTTCTTCCCTCAACCACATTCCAAACCCAGAATGATGCGCAACAACGACATCGCTAAGGTCTCACCCATCAAAGATATCCTCTGTTTGTGTAGTTACGCCGCACAACGGGTGTGTCGGGTCCTCAATCGGACTGGTGCAAGTGACCTGGCGTTGCAAGGACCCGCGATGTCAGAGATGCACCTTCTACGTGCATGACACCATGTATCTGGTACGACCGCCCTTGGAACCACTGGAGGAGGTCAAGTAGACCCTGGCGTAACTCTGTCACATGATCGCCGACGTGGAGCATTATTTGGCCACCGTACAAGACACGACGATAGACCTCCTCATCGACAGTGATAGGTTTTAATCATCTCTTTCTTTATTTTTCAGTTACCTATGGTCATAAATGTCTACTGATATTCCATTATTTGGTTTGTGTAGCTTCCACCCCGACGACACTAACCCCAACACCCCTTCTTCCTGTGGTGCCTCCTGGCTCAGAAGAACACTCCGGGTCGACTAGGAAGAGGGCGAAGTTATTTTAGTTAATACTTTTTTTGTTTTTGTTGTGTATGTGTTAGTTGCCAACTTCCACAACCCTGTTTGTTTGTAAATGTGTAGTCAATACACAAGTAGTTATGTTGTTTACTTTTTTTTGGTTAATAGAGTCAAGCTCTAGTGAGCCCAGGGCTCATCAAATTTAGTTTAAGCCCCCTACAATCTCACCATTGGATTTTATTTACAGTTAATCTCACCATTCATTAGCATAACCGTTTTTTTCTTAATCTACCTTACATTTTGAAATGAGTGGTGGATATTGGGGGGCTTAATTTAGTTTGATTAAGCCCTGGGCTCACTTGAGAATTCCTGTTGGTTAATATTCAAATGTTGCGAATGATGTGACTATTTCAATCTTCCTCATGCAAACAACATAGTCGAAGAGGTAATAGAACAACCATCGACCAATGTCGAGCAACCGTCGAGCTCTATCGAGGTATTAAGACAAGACTGACTTGAACAGGCGAAGTTGTTCGTTTGAAACTTCACAATGACCATCGAGCAATTATCGAACTAAATTTTGTTAAACCTTAAACCCTTCAAATAAATGATGGTTCGTTTAACGAGTTATTATCGAACTACTATCAAGGTACTAAGAGAGAAACTTCATTCAGACTGTTCGTTTGAAAAAATTCAAATAAATGACGGTTTATTTAAGTATACCATCGAGTTATTATCGAACTACTACCGACGTAAAGGAGATAGTAAGGAGAGATCACAAACACAAAGACAAACAAAAAACACAAACACAAACATTGAGCCAAGAACAAGTTATTATTGAACTATTACCGAGGTACAAAGAAAGAAGAATGAGAGATCACAAACACAAACATAAAGACAAATAAAAAACACAAACACACAAAAAATATAAATCTCTTCCAAGTCAATTGGAAGAGAATGATCTCCTTAGATGTCGCCTACACGCCTAAAAGATAGTTTTGTTTATCTCTTGGCTCTGACTCAACTTAGCAACCTTCCAGAGAATCTTCCGCATCCCTGAGTCCTTTACGCTCTGGTCAGGTTTATCCACCGCTGGTACTGGTGTTCCATCGTCCCAGACGAAGTACCGAAACTGAAAGGTTGACTTCGAAGTGCCACATACATAGAACGTTTTGCTAATCTTGTGGAGTGTTGGAATACAACTCCGTTGCCTTCAAACTGCACCTACATGTGTGATAGGGTAGAGGTAAAACATGTGTATTTCAACGGGGGGACAACTTTCCTATATTGGTCCACCGAAGATGTGCTCGACTTCGTCAGAGTAGTCTTCGTTAGCATTGTGTTGGAATGCCATTTTTCTTGGGTGGGGGCGAAGAATCGATATACAACTGAATGAGGGGGATCGAATACACAACTAAATGGAAGACACACTAACCCCTGATTTTATAGACCCTGTAATGAAAGGTTACGTCTCTTCCCGCAATAATGAAATGTTGTGTCCTCAAAAGGAAGGAACGGTTGCATCACTACGCATGATAATGACCCGTTCCTTGCCGACTTCGACATGTGAATATTTTTCATGTTGACTATCGAGCTCAATCGAGCCCATATCGAGTTTCTATATAACACATATCGAGTTCAACCGAACCATAGCCAAGTATATACACATTGACCCGCCCTATCTATCGCATACCGTTGAGTACAATTGAACCTGATCGATTTCTAAAACAATTTAAAATATCGAGACATATATATATATAAAGAGAGAGTTCCAGAAGATGTTAGTGATCCTACAATTTAGGTTGTGGTATTTTGGGAAGAAGTGGAAAGATAAGCATATTTTTTAGAGGGCGTCAAAATTGAGTTTTTTCCCCAGATGTTGGACCACTTGAGGCATAAAAAGTCAAAATTTCCATTGTATATTCTGAACTGACATTTGGATGCAGGTAAGATGATGTTTTTTCTTATATTAATTATCGAGTATCATTACAAAATGTAAACTTAGTAAGGGTCCAAACGTAAAATTTCCAAGAAGCTACAAACAAATATCTGTGTCCGTCCTGTCTTTTTTATTATCCTTTTTCTCTTCTTCCAGTACTTCATTTCCAGGAGAATGGCGGCGAACGCGATGTATGTGTCGGGGAAGAAGAGGGTTCTGCTCTTCTATTGCGTTGAGTCCGAGGAGCTCGCTCGGAAGGTCGCCGCCGCGTCTGACTCCATCGACCTCCAATCCATTAACTGGAGGTTTGTTGGTTTGTTTTTTTTTGAAGTGGGTTTTGTGACGTTGATCGTATTTGTTTGTCAGATTTTGTTGCAAAATGGTGTCTTTTTTGTGGGTTTTTCGTTGAAAGTTATGTTTTTGTGTATTTGAAGTTTCATTCCATTAAATGGAAGTTTGTTTTTTCGGTTTTTTATTGGCCTGCTAATGTCGTTGTTGTATTTGTTTACTGTGGATTTTGTGAGGTTCATCGAATTTATTTGTGATTTCGTGTTGTTTGGTTCTTCGGTGGTGTCAAAATGGTGTCTTTTTGTGGGGTTTTCGTTGGAAGTTAAGTTTTTGTGTGTTTGAAGTTTCATTCCATTAAATGGAAGTTTGTTTTTTCGGGTTTTTTTTTGCTTGCTAATGTCGTTGTGGTTTTGTTTACTGTCAAATGGTGTGTGTTTTTCTTCTTCTTTAAAAGTAAAAATATTTTTTTATCTGTTTGACTCTCTACAGCTTCAACCTATTAAATGGAGGCTTGTTTTTTCTTTTTTCTTTTTTTGCTTGCTTAAGTTTTGTGGTTTTTGTTTACTGTCAAAATGGTGTATTTTTTGTGGGTTTTGATTATTTTCTTTTTGAAGTTAAAATTTTATGCCTCTGACTCTTTATAACTTTACTCTCTTTTTTTCTTTCAATTTTTGTGCTTGCTTATGTATGTTTTGTGGTCTTCTTTTACTGTCAAAATGGTGTCTTTTTGTGGGTTTTGTTTCTTTTTCGTTAAAACTTATTTTTTGACGTGTCATTGCACCTTAATTCCATCAATTTGCTTGCTTATGAGTTATTTACTGTCAACATAGTGTTTTTTGTGTGGGTTTTGTTTATATTTTGTAAATTTTGTTAATGCTCCTGACTCTTTGCAGCTTCATTCCATCAACTTGCTTGATCATGTGTTTCTTTAATGTCAAAATGATGTCTGTTTGTTTTTTCTTGAGAGTCAAAAATTTATGTCTTGCCTCTTTGCTGCTCCACGCTTATCAACTGAAGGTTTGATTGGTATCTAGTTATATGGATTTTTCCCTGTATTTATGTGATAGTTACTGTCAAAATGTTACAAGATTGCAGCTTTCGTGGTAGTTTTGTTTAAAGTTAAATTTTGTGGGTTCTCTGTTGATGGCGTTTTCCTTCTCATCTTTAGAATGTTGGGATTCTTGTTGTTATTATATGTGATATTTATCTATTTATAAAAACAAAATAAGGTTTCTAGGTTTTCTTCTTGGTGGTTGTCCTTCCTGTGTGGGCAGTATGTGTAGTATTGTTTTTTTTGTTCTTTTAGCCTTCTAGAGTTTTATACGTTTATGTGCGTTAGCAAGACACAAATTAAGTGTTTCAAATATATTTTTTTGAAGGAATTTTGAAATCTGAAGCCATTAGAAGAAATACTTTATGTTTACCCCCCTCATGCTTTGTTATACCATTATAACAAGTTGTTTATATGGTGCCTTTTGTTTCATAATTCAGATGATAATATGGTATTCACGTGTAGAATTGATTTTATGGTACATTTCATTTCACAGTTTGGATGATAGTCTTAAGTGTCGTATTCGTTTTTAGAATGTTCTGCTATAAAGTGAGTAGTTGCAAACAAGTGTAAACATCAAAAATGTCAATATATCATTTTTCAATCTGTACATTTTAAGTTTCACTTGTTTTTTATTTTTCGTAGATCTCTTAACGATTGAATACCTCCTGCATATGCTGATCAATTTTCATTGTATGCATTTCCTTAAAAGTTTCGACTTATCTACATTCTTCAAGCTTATTGTGTTTGAATCTAGATCCTTCAGAATGAGCTAATCTTTTATTTATAATCTCGAAGGAAGTTAAAAAATGGAACCATGCTATAATGATGTGAGTTGTTTTCACTTTTCGACTTTTTGTACACCAAGATGGAATGGAGCAAAATATGACATCTGAACTTTTTCTCTGCTTTTACAGAAGCTTTGCAGATGGCTTCCCTAACCTTTACATCAATAATGCTCAAGAGATTAGAGGCCAGCATGTTGCATTCTTGGCTGCATTTTCTTCCCCTGCTGTCATATTTGAACAAATCTCAGTGATTTATGCTTTGCCACGCTTGTTTGTGGCTTCCTTCACATTGGTTCTCCCATTTTTCCCAACTGGTTCATTTGAACGGATGGAGGAAGAAGGAGATGTTGCAACTGCATTTACAATGGCAAGATTGCTGTCTCACATACCCATTTCGCGGGGTGGCCCCACAAGTTTAGTAACATACGATATACATGCTCTACAGGTAAATTAATTTTACAATTCTTATGAACCATTTACCATGTTAATATTTTACCATTTCCTACTTTGTGAATCGTTTACCATGCTAGAGTTTTTCTATGCCTATCATTTTCGAGTAAATTATAAGTAACCATGCACCTCTCCAAATTTTCATCTTCGATGACCTAGACCAGATCAGTCAACTTAGCGTCTGAATTTTGAAATCCTATTTATAACGGATATTGATGAAAATTCACCTTTCACCCATGACGCACCATCATTCTAATTTTCTTACTTGTTTCATTGTAAATCATAATGGTTTGATGGACCATTAGTGTATTGTTAAATGATATTGTTATTTTGAATTTTGGAGGTATTGAAGTAATTGAGTTGGTGATAAAATGTATCGTTAAATGATATTGTTATTTTGAATTTTGGAGGTATTGAAGATTTGAAGTAATTAAGTTGGTGATGAAATTTTGTATCAGAGGATATTTGAAGATACTAACATCAGATTTACTCTCTTATGCAGGAAAGATTTTATTTTGGGGATCATGTATTGCCATGTTTCGAGACAGGAATACCTTTGTTGAAGGAGCGTCTTCTTCAACATCCTGATGCTAGTAATGTATATTCTTGTAACATAAGCAATGCACTATGGATTTATATTTTGTATTTACATCTGTTATTTCTATTTAGAGTGAGGTGTTTACAGTTGTAACATTATGTTTCTTAATTCTTTGAGTGAGGCACTATGGATGGTGGTGAGGGGAAAACATTATGTTTCTTACAGTTTTAACCATGTTTTTCTTCAGATATCGATAGCTTTTCCAGATGATGGTGCATGGAAAAGATTCTACAAGCTATTTCAGAACTACCCTATGGTGGGTTTCATTGCTTCTTTGCTTTCAGAACTTGATAATTACCTACTTGACTTGTATTCCTGTGCCATTCCAAATGGCAGATTGTTTGCACTAAAGTCCGCGAAGGTGATAAGAGAATAGTACGACTAAAGGAGGGAAATCCCGAAGGGCGGCATGTGGTGATCGTTGATGATCTAGTCCAGTCTGGAGGAACACTTGTAGAGTGTCAGGTATTGTAAAATGTACTTTTACATTTCGAAAGAGAAAGTAGTCTCACTGGTGTTTTTATATTTTATTTTCCAAGTTTGTCCTCCATGTGTTGCACCATGTTGTAACTTCTAATGAAAGTTAGATAAGAATTTTCTTTCCATATTTAGTTCAAACAACTCTGTTTTTTGAATGAATTGGTGATTTGTACCTAATAAACATGTATGATTACTATCAATTATCAATTAACGATGAAAAGAGATAACTATCCCTCTGAAGTGATTTGACCTTTCTCTCTTTAGTTCTCTGTATCCTTAAAGTTTTATCTCAATTTCTGGAAATTAGGAATATAGTAGTTCCTTCCTTAAATATGTCTTGCAAATATGATAAATGGATCATCGTGACTATTGTATGACGAAAAATGAATAGGCAAATCACGGCTTTAAATGATCCAAGAGTGTTACAACTTCATTTCACATGTGTGATTGTATTTATTTGACTTGATATTTGCAAACTCGTCTGGTTTTCTGAAAACATGATATCCTATTACTCTTCGTTTCTTACCAAGTTGATGTGGGGCGTACTTCACAATATGTAACTCTTGAGCATTTAAACTCCCAAGCAACTTGCAGTTTGATCATGGTTATCAAATGATTAGTTGCTATCGTGAAATCTGTCTATGTTGATTATGAAGTTTATGCTGAAAATAATATTATATCTTTCCTAATTTTTTTGGTTTCAGGTATTTTTTTCTTCCAATATTTTCGTTTTCGTTAAGTTACGTTTTTTGTTAGTTCTTACATATAATCTGTCGACTATCATCATCAACGACAACAACAACAAAGTCTTTTATCCCAAACTAGTTGGGGTAGACTAGAAATGAAACTCTAAGGCTAGAAATGCTCGACAGATAATCTGTCGACTATCATCGACGTAGTAAAATTATTTTTTATTTGCTGCGAGACATCTTTCCACAAACATTTTAACATTTATTGCACTGTGTAATTTGCCACTGAGATACGGTGCATGTTTTCCACCGTCTTGCAGAAAGTTCTCGCGGCTCATGGAGCTGCGAAGGTCAGCGCGTACGTCACCCATGCGGTATTCCCAAAGAAGTCATGGCAGCAATTCGAACATACCAACGGTATTTATCAGCTCTTTCTTTCCTTGTTTTTCCTTATCTCTTAATCCTAGCTTCTGATGTTTGCTCAATTTTCATTGCAGGCGCTGCAGAAAAGCCTTTTGAGCACTTTTGGACCACCGACTCGTGTCCTGTCACCGTGAAGGCCATTGCGGATAAGCCTCCATTTGAGATCCTTAGCCTTTCTGGTTCCATTGCTGAAGCGCTACAAATCTGAGAAGCTATGTTGTGGGATTGGTTAGAGATTTTAACAGTGGTAGAGCCTCAAGCCATGTTATAGGTGTTTTGGCCTTTTGTAATAATATGATTCACAAACATGATATCCAGAATCTGAGATTCTGGGAAATTAACTGCTGTTGTTTGTGAAAGTTAGTTTTTTTTTTGTCAGGTGTGGAAGTTAAGATATCATCGAACGGTTTGGCACACCTCAAGGGGTACTTGTAGTTGATGTTATCTTTTTCTTTTTTATGATCCAGAATTTCCCCAACACTTTTTGGACAGGCGGGTTACGGTTCCAAACTGGGTGTGATCTAATATCATTTTCATTAAAACGTTTGACATGTCGTTGCTGGGGTTTGAACTCGGAACTTGTGTTCCACACATCTCTAACAAGCCTGTAGTTGATGTTATCAACTATAGAAATCTAATTACATATGAAGTTACATCTAAGTTATTATTTCAAGTTAAATGGAATATCTAATTGGAGGTTTTGATCCAATTAGATTACTGAATTGCTAAACATCGTCCCAAAATTACTTAAATCGCTCATTGAAATTACCATTTTGTCATTCTCTCATTTCTACTGCTATAACGCGACATTTTACCCTCCTATCACACATCTCTCTTCATATTCCTCTTATAATCATAAAAAATAATGTTTTGGAGGTCAGTAATGAACCAACGAACGCCCTAGTGTACTCGAATCTGGTAAAATATCTAACATTTTTTTAATAAAAAAATAATAAAAAATTACGGGCGTCCGACGGAGCCGCCCCTACGTAGAAGGGGGCGTCTGGCTAAGACGCCTCCCCCATGGGGGAGGCGTTTTACCCATACGCCTTACCCATCGGGTAGGCGTTTTACCCAGACGCTCTGCCCTTGGGACAGGCGTCTGTGTAAGACGCCTCCCCCATTGGGGAGGCGTCTTAGCCAGACGCCCCCTCCTACGTGGGGGCGGCTCCGTCGGACGCCCGTAATTTTTTATTATTTTTTTAAAAAGATAATTGATTATAAATTTAGATAATTGTTAAATTAATTAATTAATAAGTTAATAATTACTATATTCGGATAACCGATACCCCTTCGGTACACCGAAAATTCAAAAATTTTCAGATCCAACAATTTCAAAATCCAAAAAATTTCCAGCGAGACCCCCGAATGACCTGTCGAGGTGGTATTTGTAAGTCAGGATGTTTTACCACCGGGGGATTTTGGAACTTAAAAAATGTTGGATCTGGAATTTTTTTGAATCTTCATCACTTGCAAAAAAACTCATTGTAATCCGACCGGTTACCACCGAAAACTTGCAAAGAAACGTCAAATAATTTGAGATAACACACCGTATAATTTTAATTTGACAAAAAAATTAAAAAAATGGGACGTCTGGCTAAGACGTCTGTACCATCGTGGAGGCGTCTGGCTAAGACGCCTCCACCATGGTTGAGGCGTCTTAGCGAGACGCTTAGACCATGGTATAGGCGTCTGGCTAAGACGCCTGGACCATCGTGGAGGCGTCTGGATAAGACGCCTCAACCATGGTGGAGGCATCTTAGCCAGACGCCTCCACGATGGTGCAGGCGTCTTAGCCAGACGCCCGAGTCGGAAAAAAAAATCCGTCTCCGTTACTTCGCCTGATCTAGGTGTTTCGCCAGACATTTTCGTGGTGTTGGTACTAGGAATGTTAGTAAAACTGAGTCAAAACCTTGTTTAAAGACACGGGACGATATGTGTATTAAATATATTGTTAAGGGCAATTTGGTAATTTCAAGGGCGATTTAAGTAGTTTTGTGGCGACGTTTAGTAGTTCTCTTAGATTATAATACAATCAACTTAGGATTTTGTTTTTGAAATAATCTTTTTTTTTAAACTATGCAGGTGGGAAACATAAATTGTTAAAATATGCACATTAAAAATAACACATGTGATGTCGTTTTCATTAACTAAAAACGACACCATAAATGTTATTTTTCACCTTAGTGAAAACATCACGGATGTTTTTAATTTAGGTAAAAACAACATATGAGGTGTCATTTTTGCCTAGAGCATCAATAGTCATGTCCAACCACCATATTCATTCTTCCACACCCAAATTATTCATCACTTCCCATTACTCTCTCTCCACCCAGTGACTAACATTGTTAAGGTTGGTTTTCAGTTTGTTTTTTGGTTTTTTTGATTTCGATATAAAATGTAATGCATGTATATTTATGTATGATTGTTATTTTCATGTATCAAATGTAGATTTAGTATTGGATTAGTTATAGTTTTTTCCGATGGAATTGTTACATTCGTAAATATCATTTCAGAATATGAAGGTGGTTATAGATGGATGATGAATGTTAATATTGAAATGCGATATGATGATCTGTGTGAAACAGTTTGTTGAGTTTGTGATTTTCGAGAAGAAGTGTTTGATCTGAAGTTAACCTACAAGTGACCACCGAATGAAAAATATACATATGTTGATGTTTTTTATGATCAGAGCACGGCTACGATGTTATCTATATTTAACATCGTGAATACGGTTGTATTGTTTGTTCAGAAACAACACAAACATTATATTATTACATACCAAAGTCAGTTAACTGTGGATTATCAAGCAATGACACAGACATATAGTCAATATGAAACAAGTCCATCGTCGGAAATTCTTCAGTCTTTTTTGAACAATATGAGCACACCAATGGATATTAGTAACTATGAAGTAGATGCAGCTTAGTTACATTCTCAATGAAGACGGATTGAAGATGCAGACAGTGATGAGACAAATGATGATGAGGCAGATGGTTAGATGGATGGTGAGGGGATAGACATTGTTAATGTAGATTCAACACTACTTCCGGAACTGCAGAACATGTTTCATCATATGACATACGTAGTGAATCGAGAACCTGATAACAACATACATGAAACCGTCGTAAGTAATGAATTACCGTTATTGCCAGTACTTCCGGATTTGAGACACTTGCCGGACGTAGAGTCGAACGAGAACTGGATTGAAGATACAGTCATTGAAAATATCGATGAGCGTATTACTGCATACAATGATTATGATAACTTAGAAGATTAACGAAATTATTGGTTGCATAAAACTTTCTCCACTAAGGTCCGTGATGTCGTTTTCATTAAGACGAAAAACAACATATATGGTGTCATTTTTAGTTAATGAAAACGACATCACATGTACCATTTTTAATGTGCATATTTTATCAATTATGTTTCACACGTGCATAGTTTTCAATTTTTTATTATAGATTATTTAAAAAAAATTACATGAACTTATTTCAAATTACTCAGAGTTTATCTTAGTTGCAAAACTTACCTCGCCCATGTTTGAAGTTTGTTGGAGCTCTAACGATCTCACCGAATAATTAGCATAGTTATTAAAATATTAAATGATTTCTAATTATATTGGAATTCATGTGGTTATTTAGGTGGCTAAATATTGATGTAAAATCATAAAAAATTAAGAAACGGAAATATAATGTGTGCGTGGAATTTAAACTAAATGAATTTTGATTACAACAAATCAAATATGACGTCCCCAGGACGACGTAATGGCTAGGGGCAATTGCATTGATTGACGCAGGTTCGAATCTCACTCCTTATGTCAAGTGTTCCGGAGTTTGTAGTCAAGGGCGGTGACCCGGTAAGTTCCCGGTCAAAACAAAAAAAATAAATCAAATATGTCTGGTTGATTGGAACTTAAAAATTCCTGGACCAAAAAACAAAGCTACACAATCTAGGCTAGGGTCAGTCGGTCAGATGTTGGAGATTAGTGCATGAAAACAAGGACACCACAATCCAGACAATGTCCTGGAATATAATCTTATCTTCAACAGTCATCGGATACGATACGACCACCTTGAATCACGGGAACATATTGGTTTCATGTGTCTTCTCTGACTCTGAAACTACTACTCTCACTGCAGACCACAACTCACAACATGGGATGGGAGGGACATCTCTCTCTCTCTTTTCTCTATTTCTTGTCCATTCTCTCTATCTTTGTTCGTTCACAGAATCTTGTGCTTTTTTATGTCTTCGGTTTTGAAGGGATCTTTTGCGTTTGTTAACTCTAGTCTAGTTACAAACTAGGATGATTGATGCGGTCTAGGTTTGGAATTTGCCTTTTTAATTATTAAGTGAATTGTGGATCGAAGTTCCAATAATCATGGACCGTTTAGCTCATGAGTTTAAGCCGAGTCAAGCAAGCTCGTCGAGTTTGATAAGCAGCTTGAGATCTTGACTAAAACCGAGCTCGAGTAATATAAAAAGTGCTCAATTACCAAGCAATTTACGTTTAAATAGGATATGCTCGGTTCGTTCATTCATCCTTAGATAGAGTCGAGGTTAGGAATTCTCATCCGATGTCTGCACAATTTACACATTGACTAATTTAACTCATTTTTATAACTGTATGCATAATTTTGGTTAAATGAAATCCTACCCATAAATTTTAAAATTAAGTTGTGATTAGTTTGGAGAAAGTCAATGAACTTATGAAACTCTAGTTTCATGACTTCTCTTGACTTTGGAGTGAAAGTAAGAAAATTCATTCAAGTATAAAAATTATAAAGCTTGAAACTCTTGGAATGAAACTAGACTTTCAGATGTTCATTTCGTTGGAAACTAATTACTAGAATTCATTCTAAAATTTTACTTTCCCAAGTTCTACGATACTTTCCTGCAAACCAATTAGAAAAATAACTATAGAAGTGCAATTTCACACTGATTTTGGGCCGAGCAAGTGGTAGTAGATTAGGTTCTAAACGTCTACATTATTTTGTCTATAAATCTAAAAACACCTCCATGATTGAGTCACATGATTTTTGTTACGAAATTGCATGCCACACCTTCATACGTCAGGGTACGAAATAATTAAGCTAAGTATAGTATAACCACGATAGGAGCATGGAATTATTTTTACTCAATAGGCTTCTGATTGATCATAGCACGCATTATTGTTGCTATTCACATTCACATGTTGTAATATTTTAATTAAATTAAAGTAATTAAATGTTCACGCTGTCAGTTTTTTTTTTTTGATGAAGGTTGTTGACGTGGTCGGTAAACTTCAAAATAAATGCAAATATATATGAATTTTAAGAATACACGTGTCGGTCTTTGAAATAAATAACCTTCTTTTTTCCAAGTACATAATTATCTGAGATTTATTCTTTTGCATAAAAAAACCTTACTCTTTTGTAGACAGTAGGGACCGTTCAAGAAATTTAGATTAAGTGGGTTGGAATTTAGAAAGACGATGCTAAAAAAACTGAAAATTGGTGATTGCTTCAGTTTGAGGCTTGGTATAAAATTTGATTAGGTATTTTACATCTTGGTGGGTAGGTAAATATATATTCTTGAACCAGTCTTCTTGAGATAGTCTAATTTGATAATTTTTTATCTACCTATCTTGTTATTGGTATTTACAAAAATCCAAGGGGATCAAAATCTTAATAAATTAAAATTTTGGTGGGTCGAAATCCCAAATGGTTGTTATGAACTAGGAGAATCCTCAAAATCCAAGGGAATTACTCGCCCCCTACTTTGAATGTGCTCAGCCAACAAGGATTTTGTTTTGGAGAATTTAAGTCTTTAACTTTAAGAAACTTTTGAGCCGAGTTCTTGAGTTTGGAAGGTATTTTTTTAAAATATATTTAAGTGAGTAAATTTCAATTTCAATTTACTCTCCCTATCTATGCGATTGGTAATCCAAAATTTGAAATTTGCTCTCCCTAATTTTCAAATTGTGTCAATTGCCTTCCTTTTTTCGTAGTAATTTTCCAAACCGTTTACTTCACCAACTTTTTGGGCAACTTCCTTTCAACTTCCATAAATCACTATCAATTCCTAAACAACTCTAAAGTCTCAAACTACTCCCTTATATTGATCTTAAGTACTCCTTAAACCGTGACACTAGATCACCTTCTATATTTCGGGTTTTAACCTAAAAGTCCCTTCAGATTTTAGCTCTCCTAAACTTTGGCCTCTTTTAATTCCGATTCTCTAGATTTTTATGAATACCAATGGTTAGTAGATAGATATATGAGATTTTTGTCTAACTAGTCTAGTTAAAAAAATAAATCTCCAAAAGTATATTTTTACCTATTTGTGGGTAAATATCGATTTGAGCACCATAGTGCGTTGATATAATAATTAACCTTGAATTTATTATATTAGCAGACTAATGCCATTTTTCGTTCTCACCAATTAATTTAGTTTAGGTAACGAAAAATTTGTATTTGAAATATTTTAATTTTGAAACACCTTTATGTAGTTATTCACCACAAAATATATATACATACAGAAAGTTTAAAGTAAGTCCCTTTTGTCAGATGCAATATACTACTTTGATCAGGTGAAAATCGTGAATTTCATACAATTTTTTACAATAATGAGAACGTAACGTGAGTGTTTACTACATAAAGGTGTTCATATGTTTTGTTTATTCTTCCATTTCAAGTTTATTTTGATTGACAACTTTTCCAATGAACAATTACTTACCACCTTATCTTAATTTCCATCGTCGAAGTTTTATTTCTAGTATATTACAACAGTAATGTGAATCATACGTAAGTAATATGATTAAATCGTCGTAATATAATATCAAGTACCGGAAGAAACGTAAATCCGAAACAATAGGATCAAATTGTCATATCTATTCGTGCGATTTAAAAAATCCTTGATTTTGATTTGATATCGATCATGTACAAATAAAATCCAAAACGAAAATCATGCAGGGGCAATTTCGTAATTTGGCGCAAAACCCCTCGATATAAATACAGACCCAGTCGGGAGTTGGGTGGGAGACTCTCCATCACTCCTATCCTTCTCTTTCTTGCCGCTTCAAACAAGAAGAAAGAGAGAGAGAGAGAGAGAGAGAGAGAGAGAGATGGGATCGGAAGGCGAGTTCTCTCCCTCACCCCCTCCGTTGGTCGTGGGTCTCCAACCCGCCGCCCTCGTAGACCACGTGGCGAGGGTGGATTGGTCGCTTCTCGACCGGATTCCCGGAGACAGAGGAGGCTCCACTCCGGTACGTACGGATGAAAACAGATTACTGCATTTTTTGGTGTTTATTGTGTTGGGTTTTGGGTTTGAGTTTTGGGTTTTTGGGGTTTTCGGTTTCGGTTCGGAAAGTTGGGATCTTTGGTCAAATTGTGACCGACTTCCTCTTAGTTTGTTGTTTTTGTTATGGATGTGGTGTTTTTCTTCTTCTTCTTATGTAAATAAAGATTGAATTTTTAGTCTAATTTTCTATGTCAATATTCTTTTTGATGTTTTTTATTGGAAGCACTGAGTTGGATTTCTAATTTGCTAATGTTTCAATCTTTCGTGTCTTTGATGTGTTTTTTTTTTGTTCCTTGGGGTTTTAATTGAGAAAGTTGGCATCTTTGGTCGAATTGTGGGGGAGTTTTGTGATTAGTAGAGTCAGAATCTTTAGTTCAATTCCGTTAAAAGACTCTGATTTTATGTCAAAATTTATTTGGGTGTATGGCTCTTGTTGTTGCTGTTTTTTATTTTAATTTTTGTACTGCAGACTGCTGAAGTTAGAATTTTAGTTTGTCTCCAGAATTGTGTTTTTTTGTTTAGAATGTTCCTTTCGTTCAATTTTTTTTGTCTATTAGGCTTTTATTGATGCTGTTTTTATTGGCAGACACTGATTTGATGTCGAATTTTCTTTGTTTGTATGACAATTGTTGTCACTTTTTTTCTTTTTTTTTGTTTTGTATACGACTGTCTGGTGAAGTTAGAATCTCAAAACTTATTTGTGTGTTGTGTCTGTATGGTTCTTTTAGTTGCATTTTTTTTATATTGTAATCATTGATGATAATGTTGGAAAGTTCAATTGACATTCGTTGCGAATATGGGCCCTTGTTGTTGCCCTTTCTTTGTTCTACCGTTATATCCTTTCATGGAGTTCAAATCCTTAGTCAAATTTCCTTGTCCAAGTTACTCCTTTGTTTCCGTCTCTCTTTGATATGCTGGGGAATTTCTTTGTTTGTAAGGCTCTTGGTGTTGCTGTTTTTAGTTTCTATTATTATTATTATTGTTATTATTTTTCTTTGATTTGTTACTTTTTAAGCACGTTACAAGATTTTGGGATTCTAAGTTACTCCTTTTTTGATGATTGATGGAATTGGAACAATTAGTATATATTCTTTGTCCACAATAGTTATGATTCACATTACACACTGATATTTTTTGAAAGCCTTACTGATAAAAAATAAATCAAAAGCATTATGCTATGATAATTTGACGTGGCTCTTTTTGTTGTGTTCGGTTGGTGACTGCAAACTTAGGTGAAATGCCTCTTGTTGCACAATCATGCCTCAAGTAGCATATAATGACACACCTGCCTTTCGTGAATAGGTGAAATGCTCTATAAGTATTGTTTGTTCATTTGGAGTTCCTAGCTACATGTGTGTGAAGAATCTCATACGCTCGGTCACTGTGTGAAAATTTCCCTGCAAATTAAGATGTAATGAAATTGACCATATCTCTGTGTTATTATTTTATTTCACCTTTATTGGTAGAGCACATTAATGAAAAGAGACATTTGAAAAGATTCTGATTGAACACCCATCTTCCTTTATCTGACATTGTCCATCCAATGCCAATTTTACTCTTGGTTTTTTTTAATGACCTGTATTTATGTCAACGATTATATGTCAATTTCCATTGTGTCAAAGATTAAGTTGTTTTTTGGCATTTGAAGCATCATGTTCCATATCAAATGACTATCTAAATATATATATTTCTTATCTATTGTGAGAAACCACGGATGGTCACTTGCACATCACTGGGTCAATTGGAAACAACCTCAATGTTTTACAATGATATGGTTGTGTACACCCGACCCCCCTTACTGTCTAGGCGGGAGACTCTTTTTAGGCATTGGGGGTAATGTTGATGTTAATGACTTATGTCAATGATAATGAGTTGTGTTACACTTATTTTTCTGAAGTGCTCTTTGCATACAATGCCCGTTACCATATGAAGTTTTTTCTCCTGTAGGTTGCAGTGGAGGACCTGGACAATATACTCGGGGAAGTGAATACGCACATTCTCCCATTTCTAGACGATCGCTCTCCTATCAGGACAATCGCCGGGGGAAGTATTGCCAATAGCATCCGTGGCCTTACTGTAGGATTTGGGATATCATCGGGACTTATTGGTGCTTGTGGGGATGACGATCTAGGTCGTTTATTCGTCCATAACATGACTTACAATGGAGTTGATCTTTCGAGATTGAGAATGAAAAAGGGACACACCGGACAAGTGAGTTCAATTCTATCTCTGTGAGAAATCTCCTATCTAACTTTAATACTCACTCTTGTGGGCCATTTTATAGTGTGCTTGCTTGGTTGATGCTGAAGGCAATCGTACAATGCGTCCTTGTCTTTCTCATGCTGTCAAAATCCAGGTATAAGAGGGACCATTTAGCTTTCACGAGATTTATTGTCGTGTTCTTATGCAGATATGTCTGTCATCACTTTCAGGCCCATGAAATAAGAAGAGAGGATCTCATGGGGTCTAAGGTACTTTTTTTCTAGTGCACTTGAATAACTATATACTACCTACCGATTTCGGATTCATGGAATTTGACAGCTAGCCTTTTGAGTTAATGATTTGCAGTGGTTGATGTTGAGATATGCTTACCAAAATATTGAATCGATCAAAGCTGCTATAAGGATCGCCAAACAAGAGGGTCTTAGTGTCTCCATTGACCTTGCTAGCTTTGAGGCACGATCATGATATCATTCTGTGTCTCTCTTCCTTGAGAATGTTTTTGTACTGATATATATATTCTTTGCTATTAAGTATTAATAACTTCAATTTGCAGATGGTGCGTGACCACAGATCATGTCTTTTGGATATACTGGAAGCTGGCTGTATCGACCTTTGCTTTGCAAATGAAGACGAGGCCAGGGAGCTCCTGAGGTGATTGAGCTCTCTGTATCTACCTGTATCAAATCATATGCATATTTTAGATGGACAAAATATTTATGTTTTATTTTTTTATTTTTTGTACAACATATAGTAGTGACTTTTGATGCAATTATTGAGTTTTAGGAATTGTAGTACGAGTAAGAGCATTAACATTTTTGTCAATTGGTTTCATATTTTGTATTTAGTTTTAAGTTGAATATGAGGAAAGCCATTTAATTTGTATTATTTTTCCTAAAGTTTTCCATAAACCTCCATATGCTTAATAGAAAAGTGAAGAAAGAGAGATCGTGTATAAACTCCCAAGTTAGGAATTCGAGTTCTATAATTTCTAACATGGCAAGAAAAATGTGTTGTAGAAGTCATGTTCTCCACTTTTGAACTAAATTCCTACAAACTAATCATACCCTTAATGGAAAAGAGGGTCGCTTTAGAATACCTCTATTTCTTAGTAGTATTATATGGTTGATTAGAAATCTTTTCTAATTGAGATTCTAGTGTTTAACGATGCTTCTGCAATTCAGGGGAGAGACAAATACCAAGCCAGAGGATGCCTTGGCGTTTTTGGCCAAGCATTGCAAATGGGCAGTAGTCACACTTGGCCCAAGGGGATGTATAGCGAAACACGGCGAAGAGGTGGTGATGCATTGTGATTTTCATCTACGACTTTAATGTGTATCTCAGTGTCATATGAATGTGTTTCAGGTGGCTAAAGTGCCTGCAACCGGGGAGGCGTACGCAACCGATGCCACTGGTGCCGGCGATCTCTTTGCGAGCGGGTTTGTGTACGGCTTGATAAAAGGACTCTCTCTGGAAGACTGCTGCAAGGTCGGCTCATACAGCGGGTGTTCTGTTATCCGATCCCTCGGGGGCGAGGTGCAACCGGAGAACTGGAAGTGGTTGTATAATCAACTGCAGATGAAGGGTCTTCCACTTCCTGATTTCTTATAATAAACATAATACATAATAAGGTCTCTATTCCATTTCCACGATTAATTTGTGTTGCTGTTGGGACCTGATAATTTTAGTTGCAGGCTCAAATTAGAAATTACTCAGTGGATCATCCCAATCTGGGATCCGTCAATTCATTATTTGACTTGCAGTAAAGCCCTGAATCCAGGAGCTGAGCAATTATTTTTCCGTTTCTTGTGTTATTTATTTTTAAATTAATTTTGGTGGCAGAGCATTAGGATGCCAGCCATTCCATTAGTGAATATCATTATTGGCAATATGGTAAAGTTCTTGCAGACATCATTTGTTCCTTTACATAAAAAATGATGTTCCAATATGCTTATGGTAACATAACAGTAGAAAGGTGACATTAACGTGAACTTCACATAAAAACCGTGTCCTCGGATGCTTAGAATAACAGCACAAAGTTGACAATAATGTGAAGGGTGGCCATTAGAAGATAGTAATACACGTTTAGATCTTATTGAAGTAATCCAAGGAAGTTGATTAATTTACTGAATTGCTAAACATCGCCCCAAAATTACTTAAATCGTCTCTTGAAATTACCATTTTGTCATTCTCTCATTTCTACTGCTATAACGCGACATTTTACCCTCCTATCACACATCTCTCTTCATATTCCTCTTATAATAATAAAAAATAATGTTTTGGAGGTCAGTAATGAACCAACGGACGCCTCAGTGTACTCGAATCTGGTAAAATATCTAACATTTTTTTAATAAAAAATTACGGGCTTACACCATGGTATAGGCGTCTGGCTAAGACGCCTGTACCATCGTAGAGGCGTCTCGCTAAGACGCCTCAACCATGGTGGAGGCGTCTTAGCCAGACGCCTCCACGATGGTGCAGGCGTCTTAGCCAGACGCCCGAGTCGGAAAAAAAATCCGTCTCCGTTACTTCGCCTGATCTAGGTGTTTCGCCAGACATTTTCGTGGTGTTGGTACTAGGAATGTTAGTAAAACTGAGTCAAAAACCTTGTTTAAAGACAAGGGACGGTATGGGTATTAAATATATTGTTAAGAGCAATTTGGTAATTTCAAGGGACGATTTAAGTAGTTTTGGGGCGACGTTTAGTAGTTCTCTTAATTTACGTAAGAAATGTGTTATATTTGTTCGTACTATTAGGAGAGAGAAAATGTGACACCAGCAGTAGCGAAGCCACTTCTGAACTCTTTACATCGTGACATGTTTTTGGGGGTAATAAACTAAGGCATTTACTGTTCAGAAAATTACTTAAATCGATTTAAAAATTAACTTTTTGTCATTAACAAATCAATTAATACTCATTTCGTCACGTGTCTTTAAACAAGGTTTTTGACTCAGTTTTACTCACATTCATAGTACCAACACCAAGAAAATGTCTGACGAAGCACCTGGATCCGGTAAGGTAGCGAAGGTGGAATTTTTTTCCTACTCGGGCGTCTGGCTAAGACGCCTCCACCATGGTGAAGGCGTCTTAGCGAGGCATCTTCTCCAACATGGAGGCATCTTAGCCAGATGTCCTGTTTTTTTAATATTCTGTTAAATTAATTTTTTCCAGGATCCGTTGCAAGATTTCGGTGGTGATGAAGTAGATTACAGTGAGCTTTTTGATAGTAAACAAATATTTACAACAATCGAGGAAGGTTGTAAATGGGCGAAACAAGTTGCAATAGGAGTCAGATTTTTTTTGGTTATATCATCATACAAACCAAAAGCAGATAACCTGATGGATTGTTACCTGAGATGTGATCGCAGACATGAAATGAGTTCTCGTGATACGAGTATTGCACTACGAAAAAACACAAGAAGAAAATGTTGTGGTTGTCGTTTTTTGGTAAAAGTAGTCGAGCGACGGGATCGTGATGGATGAGTCGTTGTTTCTAATAGCACCTATGGGCAGCACAACCACGCACTTGCAGTTTATTCAGAGTCACCGACAGGTCAACGGACTTAGTGTTGGGGCCAAGCAAATTGTTCGTGATATGACTGAGGCACAAGAAAGACCACCTAACATTTTGTTGGCAGTAAAGGAGGAATTCCCGGAGGATAATCCAAATCAAAGACACATTTATAACTTCAGAGAGTACACGAGGAATACGAAATCTGAAGACAGGAATCCCGTTCAGCAGTTTCTCAATCAGGCAGTGCAGTATAACTATTTGCATTGGATTGTGACAGATGAAGAAACTAATGTCATCACATACGCATTTTTGGCACATCCGACTTCAGTTCAGTTGTTGCGTACATACCATTTCGTAATCTGCATGGATTCGACGTATAAGACAAACAAGTACAAGATGCCTTTGTTTGAGATAGTTGGGGTTACCCCAACAAACATGAATTTCCTCATTGGATATGCGATTTTGAAGGATGAGACCGAGTCTAGTTACCGGTGGGTGTTGGAGAGGTTGCGAGATCTTTTATTGAATATTTTTAGCCCGACTGCAATAATAATGGACCGGGAGATGGGTTTGATACGACCAGTGACAAAGGTTTTTCCCGAGTCTTCTCATTTACTTTGCACCTGACATATCAACAAAGACGTGTACAACTACGCATACCACGTATTCGGCAAGAGCAAACAACTTGCAAAGAGTTTTAGGCGTGGAAAATGGAGGAGAGTTATGGTTTCTGATTCACAGACGAATTATGATAGATCAGTCCGTAATCTGAAAGATTCTTTCAAGTCCTGGTCAGTGCTTACGGAATATGTGGAAGACATGTGGTTGGTGCATAAAGAAAAGTTTGTGTTGAAGTGCAGGGTGGAAATTGCACATTCGGCTCTGAAAGAGTGAATCACTACATCGACTGCCGCTCTCGACACTCTTTTCGACCGCGTGAACTTGGCTATTGAAATGCAGATGACGAATATTCGGAACTTTCTTGAAAATTCTAGACGTCGAAATTTGGCAAACTACATAGGTCATTTGTTTCAACATATATATGGTCGAGTTTCGCATCACTGCTTGTCGTTATTGACTCAGGAGTTGAAGAGAATGCAAGACTTAAGTAATGAAGTTGAATATCGTTGCGGGTGTGCTTTTCTGACATCACATGTGATTCCTTGTGCATGTACCATGTACGAGTGTTTTGCGTCAGGTGATGGAATTTATAGAGCAGATTCATCCATTCTGGAAAACACTTGTCATTGGAGAAGAAGTCCAGATGTCAGAGTTTTGTAGGATTTCATGTTTAATTATACATATATATTTTCGAAATTTTTATGTATAATAAGGATCAATTACAATTTTCTTTGATTTATTTCATGCATGCATCGGTTTGTTTTAACATCTAGTTTCAAAACTCTATTAAAACAAACAAGGGCTCCGAAATTCATACCTAGAAGTTCTCAAAAACTTCTTGAAGATTCGGAGACGTTGGGGATGCTTCTCGCCGCGCCGGATGCCTCCGAGTGTTCACCGAAACCCTAAACAAGGTTGGAGAGAAAGGAGCTAGCCAATCGATCTCCAAACAAGCTTAGAATCTAGCTACAAACCCCTTCCTTAGCCTCTGAGATTTCTCCTTCAAAAGACTTAGAAAACTAAGAGAATTTTTGTGGGATTTTGTGGTGAATTAAGAGAGAAAATAATTATTGAATTGTGTGTGTTCCAATTAGGGAGAATAAGGACCTATTTATAGGTTCCAATCTTACTCTTAATCATGACTATTCTTTAGCCACGTTTTTTTTCTTTATATTTTCTCTCATAAATTAATTCCTTCATGTATTACATGCACCCACAAAACGTTTGACCAAGTTTGGAGCTAATCCAACCATCAATCAAATTAATCTCTTAATAATCAAAGGCAGAAAATCAATCGTTGTTCGGTTGACCGAGACCCATTCGGTTAACCGAATATGTCACGATTGGTTGACTGAGTACTAGACGGATGACCGATTCTTAAAGGGAAAAATTCTCCTTAACCGATCGGACGAATTCTCGTCTAAGACCGAGTGCCATTCGGTTAACCGAAAATATCGGAACTTAATATTATTCGGTCGACCGATTTTGGTTCGGTACACCGTACCAAAGTTCCAGGCACTTTGGTCAAGTTCGGTCAATCAATTACGATTATCCGTTCCACGTTCGGTTGACCGATCCATAGATCCTTCGGTCGACCGAACCTCAACGGATTACCGAACTTCTACCCGATTTTGCCTTTTTCAAATTTTGGATTTATTTCCAACAAAATTTGAACTTGGGGGTTTTAGCAAATTCACAACTTATGCAATATATTATCCTATACAACAATAAATTATTGCACCCCATAATATATGCATCTCATATGAATTTATCATGATTCTAATTATGTTATATATACAACATAATTGATTTTACTTGTTCACCACATGTGTCATATTTTCTATGAGAAACCCGACACATCATATGAACCAAAAATCAAGCTTCTTGTTTCACGGTTTTTGCGGTGTGACCTATGAGAGGATCTAAACGAAGTTGGCAGTGATATTAAGAGCTTAATATCACAAGCTATAAGCGGTATCTAGCTACACATTATAGCTCCCAATTAGTTAGATGTCTTAATTCCACTCGAACCAAAACCCGATCCATTTAGTGATGGAGTGCACCACTTGTGTCCGTCCCTTGCCTCATGATATTAAGAATACACACAAAGTAGTATTGTGTCATCTTTGTATTAGTATTCATTTCTTGATCTCTTTAAGCTAGTTATAAATATGTGACTTAACTAAAATCACATTGTGCACATTATAACTTTGCTTTATCAAGGGGCCCACCAATATCATCACTCAATTAAGAGGGGCAATGATAATCTTTTGACTAACTATCTTCTCCAACAAAAGTTGTACTTAACCAACCAATGCCTTTACACTATACTGATCGATAGTTCAAGACACTGATCTAATTAAGTATTCCTTAAGTGATTAGATATAAGTCTCATATCAAAGGACCAAAGACACAGTAAAATATTAATGACACAGAAACACATTTCTATAATATTTTACTTATTAGGTCTATTCAGTATACAAAAGTAATATTTTCCTTTTTTGCATACCCGTGTTGTCACTCACTTGTAGAGCTACAATGATCTATGACCAACACGACAATCTTAACTCGGTAATTAATGTTCCATGTTAATTACCATGATTGCGAATATCTTTTGTTTTATGTAAACCAATATCTTTTAGAGCTCTACGGTTAAGGACCAAGAGCCTCTTCCTTAACACTTCTAAAAGACGAATAACATAAACAAGGAACAAAATGATTTCTCATTCAATTCATAATAATTGACATTTAAAAGTAAAACTTTTAGAACACATTCCCTTCAATCTCCCACTTGTTATCAAAGTTTTCTTTCACATACATTCTCAATGCATAAAACATCAATAACTAGGGTAACCTTCCCAAATCTCCTATCAAGCCAATCCACATGGATCCTCGGATCCATGGACTCGAAATATATTTCGTCTCTTAGCTTGGTATGAAGGTTTGTTGAATGGATCAATTGTGTCACTGTTGTGTCCACCTATTTATTTATTTTGTCTTTCGTTGGTGGTTGAGTTAGCTGTAGTGATATTACTCCTAACTACAATAGCTCATACCTCCACCTTCGATAATGATGACGCATCATCACTTCAACCTCTTATTGTCTAGAATTCCTATAAGAATTGCATCAAAACAGCCCTCGACTATTTTCTCCTTTGTCTTCCATAAACAAGAACCTTGTCTTTAGTTCGGTTAAGGTACTTCAGAATATTCTTGACCGCAATCCTACGATTAGGACTTGCGTTGGATTGGTGACCACTTGTCACGTTTAGAGCATACGAGATATTGAGTCTTGTGCAAGTCATTGTGTACATGGTCCTTCCTTTTGCCGAAGCATAAGGGATACCTTCATGTACTCCAAGTCTTTATGTGATTGAGCACATTGAGACTTCTTGAGTTGCACACCTATACTCATACTTATTGGCATATTGTCCATATCGGAATTGTTCACCCTGAACATTTCAAAGACCTTGTCAATGTATACACGTTGACTGAAGCCAATGAGTCTACGAGATGTATCTCAATGTATCTTGATTCTCAAGATGTGTTGAGCCTCATCCTTTTCTTTTCATTGAATACACTGATTTCAACGAAATTTCTCGTTTGCTAATGCAAAGGTATATGATTGCTCATGAGCAATATGTCATCGACATATAAGATCAGAAGTACTACATGACTCCCACTAATCTCCTTGTATATACAAGGTACTCCTTTACTTTGAATGAAGTGAATTTTCTTCACCTTTTCGTCAAAGCGTTTGTTCCAACTCCTTTATGCTTGCTTCAATCCAGAAATGGATTCTCGAAACTTGCATTTCTTCTCGCTATTATTTGGATCATCAAAACCTTGAGGTTGTACCATGTACATATCCTCCTCCAAGTTCCTATTTAAGGAACGTCATTTTGATATCCATCTTCCATGTCTCGTAATTATGAAATGTGGAAACAACGAGCATAATCCGAATAGATTTTATCATGGTAACTTCTCAAAAGTTTCATCAAAGTCAATTTCTTGAATTCGAGTATGACCTTTTGCTACAAGCCTTGCTTTGTAGATTGTCAAGTTACTATCCATGTCCATCTTCCTCCTAAAAGTTCATTTATACTAAATGATATTTTCTCTTGAGGAAGGCAAATCAAGTTACATACTTGATTATCATACATGGATTCTACTTCGGATTCCATGGCTTTTAACCATAGTTTGGAGTCTTTTCTATTGCTTCTCGGAAGGTCGAGGGATCTTTGGTATCTAGTACCATGATCTCATGAAGTCCCACATACTTATTGGGTTTCTTCCTTTCCCTCATTGACCTTTTTAGTTCTTTTGGTTCTTCTTGTGTCTCTCGAACTTCTTCCACAATTTCTTGAGGAATAGGTTCATGTTCGACTCTCGAACGCACACTAGGTGAGGATGATTGAGATTCTCTCACAATTTCTTGTAAGGATCTCTCGCTCATGCTCCCACTAACAAAAGGAATCTCGATTGGGTCTTCATGATCTTGAATGTCATCATTCATTTCATGATCTTGTAGAGTATCTTGAGTTTTCTCAAGCTCAACTCTACTCCCACTACTTTTCTCTCTTTTCCAGAAATTCCAGAAAAACATATCTCTCTCTACAATCTTTCGATTGGACGTGATATATCAAAAGTAGTATCCTCTTGTCATACGAGGATAACCTATAAAGAAGCACTTAATCCGTTTTTGGTTGAAGTTTGGTCGACATCAATTTCTCGACGTAGACCTCACAACCCCAAATCTTGAGAAAGTTGAGCTTATGTGTCTTTCAACTCCATAGCTCATAAACCATTTTCTCCACGGATTTGGATGGAACATTATTTAGTGAGTTTGTCATTATTTGTAGTGCATAATTCCAAAAGTAAATCGGCAATTTAAATTGACTCATTATTGATCGAACCATGTCGAGCAATATCTTATTCCTACTTTAGGAATGAGTCAAATTAGGTATCCTAAGCACTCACCCCTACGAACCATTCATAGAGACTCGATATTCTTGTTGAGTCGGTTAATTACTTCATCCTCGAATTCCTTGAACTTGTCAAAGAATTCACTTTTGCTTCCCATTAGACAAATATAGTCATAATGACTATAGTTGTCCGTGAACAAAATGAAGTACCTTAAACCGTCTCTTGCACTTGTACTTATCGGACCACATACATTAGAATGTATCATATCCAATTAGTTATTCGTTTTCGTTCCTTTCTTCTTGAAAGGTCTCTTGGTCATTTATTTGACCAATCCGATGGTGCTACAAGATTGTATCATTCACGTGAGTTATCTTAGTTTCTCTTTTGTTATTGTTTGTTTGAGTTTGTTTATTATTTATTTCAAGCAAATAGAAATCATTCTATATGAATGTATTTGCATAGAAAATTCCATTCTTCGATATAGACAAGCAAGAATTAGAATATTTATTAAAATTTATCCATATCTAAAACTTGATACAGAAATGTTGTTGCTAATCGAAGGCATATAACAAACATTCTTCAAAGCATAAATTTAAATCACTAGACTATTGAAGCTCCATAGAAACTTGTACAATCGCAGCGATGGTTGTACTATTTCCAATCTTCAATATCATCTCGTTCTCCACGAGTTCCCTCCTATCCTTCAATAGCTGCACATCAAAATTATGTGAGCACAAGATCCGGTAACCATTACCAAATCAAGGATAGAGATGATTAAATTTATCTCAATAACAAACATACATATGGCGTTTCTCGGGCGCCTACGTTCAATCATCCCATTTTCAAGGTCTTCCTTGTACTTGGGGCAATTAGGTCGGATGTGTCCTTTTTCACCGCAGTGAAAGCACTCCGTGTTGGGAGTTGGAGATTTGTAAGATTTCCCCCTTGAGGCACTCCCATGAGTACCTCCTACTCCCTTGCTCTTGATTGACGTATCATTGGTAAATTTGCCTTTACCTTTGTTGATCTTTTTGCTCCTCTCATGGACGGCTAGGACGTGATTGTCCTGACCTTTGCCCATGTCAACTTCAGCCGTTTTAAGAGCGTTGTGAAGCTCCTCAAGACTCACCCCTTTTTCACGCACATGATAGTGCATCACAAAGTCCTTGAAGGACGGGGCTAGAGAGCCAAGAATCAGATCTTCGGCAATGTCTACTGGCATTGGAGAAGAGAGCTTCGACAACTTCTCAAGGTATCCTTGCATCGTGAGAAAATGCATGGATACCGATGTTCCCTCCGCCATATGGCACCTTGTGAGTGCGATGGTGGTCTTATAGCGCTCCTTTCGGGCACTATCCATGAACATCTTGGTTAGAGCCTCCATGATCTTCTTGGGTTTTGAATCCAAGTATTTCGCTTGAAGCGAGTCACCCATGGATGCTAGTATAAGACCGTGAACTTGGTTCTCTTGGTCTTCCCACTTGGTTATCGCCTCTTTCTCTTTATCGGTTGTCTTCTCATTTAATTTTGGGATTTCACCATCCAAAATATGAGATAGTTTTTCAAACCTCAACACGATATTGAGATTGAGTTGCCATTTCATGAAGTTTGAACCATCATTTTGCAAAGGGTTCTTTTCGATCATAGATCGCACAATTGGTTGGATATTTGACATTTCTACAAAATAAATTATATAGGTTTTAATGACAATTTTATGTTTTAATACATACATACATATATATATCGAATATGATGTAAATACTGCAATTAAAATCTTGCCCGTAAATGCAGTAATCCAAGATCCCATCAATTGTAATATAGACTAGCTAAGGGCTATCGAATACATTACAACATCAAGGTAAGAAAACATTTTCTAATCACAACCTTTTTGAATTTTAGCAACATTTAGCATCTTCAAACTTTTGTGACTCTTGTCGTTTTAATTATGAGGGAATGCGACCTATCCTCGTAAGAAAAACTTTTTCCCAAAACCGAGCGATGGCTCTAGGTAATGTTAAGAAAACTTATTTTCATTTGATACGAGATACGTTTATCTATTGTATTCACAACTAAACATACTTGGGGTTCACTAGGGTGAAACACACCTCATATATTTAATTGTGGCACAACAACAGACAACCTTTATATCTCCCACTATTCCCAAAGATAGAGGGAGCTATCTCCCGCTAAGGGCGAGCAGAGTATCCCTCGATCAATGGCTGCTAGTGGATGAAATAAGAAGGAAAAATTAATCTTAATTTTTGTTGGACAATTTCATTTATCAACATGTGATTTTGAATTTTAGTTTATCATGCATATTAAAATTTATACACATCCTAACATTCACCATTCATCACATGCATAACAGAAATTATAAAAACAGAAATTAAACATTCACGCAATCCATATCGCGTGAGTTTATATGTTCCCTTTGATCCTTGATCTTCGATCCCTGATCCTCGATCAATGCGCTATAGCGGCGACTTCCTCTTGCACCGGAGATGTAGATTTTACAAAAAATAAACATGCTCCTCACATTCGATAAAACCGACTAGTGCAAGTCCTATGTAAAAACCTCTCATATGCAAATGCAACTATCTAAAAGACGGAAATAGAGAGAATTTTGGCTTTTACATACACAAGCCTCTGTATTATAATAATAACATACATTCATAGCTTCTGATTTGGAACATATAAACCCACAATTCCTGCATATACAATTCGAGCATCCATGCACGCAATATCGCTATAAACTATGCAATCTAGTTTATCAAGCATCTAGAATCCCAAACAATTCTTTGAAAAACATTTTGAAATCCATTAAAAACATTTTTCATGCATCCATAGTTCACAAATTAATTATGAACCGCTGTCCATCCAATTTCCAATGGAAAGATGAATCGCAGTTTTTCGATTTTTTGATTCTCTTACAAAATAATCGTTTATACTTAAAACGAAATTATTGCAAGTTAGACTTATGTCCAAATCATAATTCTAGTAATTTCATGACATGTTTTAAACATTCAAAACATTTAAAACGAATTATTACAAGAATTATTTCAGCAAAACATTTAAAGACCGAAAAACCGGTAAAACGAATTGTTTAAATCCTAGATGGAAAACTAGATTTGTTTACAACCATAAATCATGAGAAAATTGAACCCTATGCTCTGATACCACTGTAGGATTTCATGTTTAATTATACATATATATTTTCGAAATTTTTATGTATAATAAGGATTAATTACAATTTTCTTTGATTTATTTCATGCATGCATCGGTTTGTTTTAACATCTAGTTTCAAAACTCTATTAAAACAAACAAGGGCTCCGAAATTCATACCTAGAAGTTCTCAAAAACTTCTTGAAGATTCGGAGACGTTGGGGATGCTTCTCGCCGCGCCGGATGCCTCCGAGTGTTCACCGAAACCCTAAACAAGGTTGGAGAGAAAGGAGCTAGCCAATCGATCTCCAAACAAGCTTAGAATCTAGCTACAAACCCCTTCCTTAGCCTCTGAGATTTCTCCTTCCAAAGACTTAGAAAACTAAGAGAATTTTTGTGGGATTTTGTGGTGAATTAAGAGAGAAAATAATTATTGAATTGTGTGTGTTCCAATTAGGGAGAATAAGGACCTATTTATAGGTTCCAATCTTACTCTTAATCATGACTATTCTTTAGCCACGTTTTTTTTCTTTATATTTTCTCTCATAAATTAATTCCTTCATGTATTACATGCACCCACAAAACGTTTGACCAAGTTTGGAGCTAATCCAACCATCAATCAAATTAATCTCTTAATAATCAAAGGCAGAAAATCAATCGTTGTTCGGTTGACCGAGACCCATTCGGTTAACCGAATATGTCACGATTGGTTGACTGAGTACTAGACGGATGACCGATTCTTAAAGGGAAAAATTCTCCTTAACCGATCAGACGAATTCTCGTCTAAGACCGAGTGCCATTCGGTTAACCGAAAATATCGGAACTTAATATTATTCGGTCGACCGATTTTGGTTCGGTACACCGTACCAAAGTTCCAGGCACTTTGGTCAAGTTCGGTCAATCAATTACGATTATCCGTTCCACGTTCGGTTGACCGATCCATAGATCCTTCGGTCGACCGAACCTCAACGGATTACCGAACTTCTACCCGATTTTGCCTTTTTCAAATTTTGGATTTATTTCCAACAAAATTTGAACTTGGGGGTTTTAGCAAATTCACAACTTATGCAATATATTATCCTATACAACAATAAATTATTGCACCCCATAATATATGCATCTCATATGAATTTATCATGATTCTAATTATGTTATATATACAACATAATTGATTTTACTTGTTCACCACATGTGTCATATTTTCTATGAGAAACCCGACACATCATATGAACCAAAAATCAAGCTTCTTGTTTCACGGTTTTTGCGGTGTGACCTATGAGAGGATCTAAACGAAGTTGGCAGTGATATTAAGAGCTTAATATCACAAGCTATAAGCGGTATCTAGCTACACATTATAGCTCCCAATTAGTTAGATGTCTTAATTCCACTCGAACCAAAACCCGATCCATTTAGTGATGGAGTGCACCACTTGTGTCCGTCCCTTGCCTCATGATATTAAGAATACACACAAAGTAGTATTGTGTCATCTTTGTATTAGTATTCATTTCTTGATCTCTTTAAGCTAGTTATAAATATGTGACTTAACTAAAATCACATTGTGCACATTATAACTTTGCTTTATCAAGGGGCCCACCAATATCATCACTCAATTAAGAGGGGCAATGATAATCTTTTGACTAACTATCTTCTCCAACAAAAGTTGTACTTAACCAACCAATGCCTTTACACTATACTGATCGATAGTTCAAGACACTGATCTAATTAAGTATTCCTTAAGTGATTAGATATAAGTATCATATCAAAGGACCAAAGACACAGTAAAATATTAATGACACAGAAACACATTTCTATAATATTTTACTTATTAGGTCTATTCAGTATACAAAAGTAATATTTTCCTTTTTTGCATACCCGTGTTGTCACTCACTTGTAGAGCTACAATGATCTATGACCAACACGACAATCTTAACTCGGTAATTAATGTTCCATGTTAATTACCATGATTGCGAATATCTTTTGTTTTATGTAAACCAATATCTTTTAGAGCTCTACGGTTAAGGACCAAGAGCCTCTTCCTTAACACTTCTAAAAGACGAATAACATAAACAAGGAACAAAATGATTTCTCATTCAATTCATAATAATTGACATTTAAAAGTAAAACTTTTAGAACACATTCCCTTCAAGTTTGTGGATAAGTCAGCACAAGACGTCGAGCATTTTCGGAAGCTCGTTGATGAGATTTCGGAGAGCGACCCTGTAGTAATTCGTAGTACCTCTCGTATTTTATACGAACAGTTACACCCCGATCAGTCGAACTATGGAGAACCCACAGAAAATACTAAGGTACGAGGTCGACCTAGGGGAAAGTCGACACGTCGGGACCCGAGTGCCTTCGAGTATGCTGAGCGAGGTCGTGGTCAGTCTGCCAGTAGTAGGAGCAGGGTCGTGGTTGGTCTTTCAATTCATCTTGATCGTCCGTTAACACGGGCACAAGATCTGGTATGACAATATATTTGTTGTTATTTAATATATATCACTAATCTAGATAGGGTTGAATAGATTATCTCCTAATTTTGTTGTTTTAATGAACTGTTATTTCTCTATCTTACAGTGTCCGGACGGACTGACGTTGATAACTTCTCATATGTTGATAGACTGTCATGAATCATTTTACCATTTCTGGAGATGTGGAATGACGTACGTGTTGATGGCAACTGTGGATTTCGATGTGTTGCCGATGTCTTCCATGGTGGTCAAGACAACTGGGCGTATGCCCGTCGTGCGATTTCTAATAAGATAGGTGCACATCTTATTTATGAGAGTGTCTATTTCGGCAATGTGGTACATGCTCGTCAACGAATTGATTGGACGGAGGAGTTTGTGACGAGGATCATTATATGGAGGTTTGGGTCGACTTTTTCTCGATTGCTAATTTTTACAAGTGTGCGGTCATGTATTTCTCAATGTGAATGGATTGTTCGTTGTTCCCGTGTCTTACTTTGCTACCTTGGGAGAGTCTGTCTGCCATGACGAGACCTATCAGAGAGTTGATCATTGCTCATTTAGGGAGTTACCAACATTTTATTCGTTTGGAATTAGCTGATGATTTCTCAGTACCTCCTATAGCGACCTTGCGGTATCAAATGCGAGATGAGAGTGTTGTTGGATATGAGGATCAGTACGAAAGTAGGATGACGTATTGGAACCGGTTGCGTAGTACATTTTGATTGTAATTTGTAATGCATTTGTAATGTATAATATATCGTGTATTTGTACTTATATCGTGTTGTTCTTTTACCAAATTTTAAATTTAAGTATTAAAAATACGATATCTAAAGAAATAAGTAGAAGATATGTTCGTGAGAAATAAATAAATAAAATGATAATTAAAGAAATAAATAGAAGATATGTTCGTAAGAAATAAATAATAAGAGTACACAGATAAGCATAAGCAAATACCAACAAATGTAGTAACAGTGCAACATATAACAAAACGAAAGTAAGAGCAAGTCAACAAGAGCTCAGCATCTGAATCATGGTCCATAATGCCCAACGGGTTGTTCTAATCCTCGATGAGACGATCCCAATCTGCACATGCAAGTCTCGTATCCTCAGTCGGCATCTTGTCTCTCTGTCGTAAGAACGGCTGCGTATACCGTATCGTCATACTCATCCACTGTATGTAACATAAAAATTAGCTTACATTAACAATAAAAACAAAATATACATTACAATTACAAATTAGATAAACTTACCGCATCGGCACATTTCCTATCCATTGGTCTCTCCGATCTCAGAATGATACCGCGTACGATAAGTGGATGTGAGCACCTATTGAACCACTGCAAATAATCTGCATCACAAGTGGAGTGATCGCGGCTACGACTCAGATCGTCAAGGTGAAGTCGTCCTACTCTCAGAAATGTCCTTCAAATCGATTTCGCGAACGAAACGTTATGCCTGGCGTCGTACGTCGTCGCAATCGCAAACCGTATTGCATGCTCGGGCGTCGGGATGTCAACCAGGATCACCTGAACGTAACCTAACTGACGTAACACGCAGTCAGGTAAGTAAGGCTCTGTGATATCCCTATAACGAATAACACTCATAATGTAGTCCTCGGCACAACTATAGCAGGCTCAGGACCATACGGCAACCACTCCACCTAAACGTTTATACGTTAATAATAATAAAGTTGAAATTTAAATAAACGTGAATGATATATACATTATATACCTGCGATGCAGTCATCTGATCTAGCCGTCTACGAATAGAAAGAAGTCGACCCTCGCTCTTATCCTCGACCCGGACAACCCACATACGCGAACGAGGATGATCATGCTCAATAATCTTCCGCTCCCGATGCGTGCGGAAAGCAGAAAAATACTTATAGATCCAAGCCTGCAGCGGTGTAAGACAACTCGTAATCCCAGAATAATCAGCACGACTCAATATACCCAGCTGTCGATACAGATATGACAACGTCGCCGACCCCCATGAGTACTGACCAATGGTATCTGGCTCCCTCGCCTCCAATAGGTCGCGTGGTTTGACTCTGCAACCGCTCTTGTCGACAAACAAGACGCAGCCTAGCAGTAAGAAGAGGTAGGCAGTCATCTGCGTATCCTCAGTCCGTGGTGGTCTCCCCCGTCTGGAACAGTCGTCCACAACCTCGATACTAACATCACCGTCACTCCAAAATTAGTTATCCCGCCCAAGACCCTCGAGGCTGACACCCAGCAACTCTGATACAAAAATCTTCAGCTCAGACGTCGGCGCATGCGCACTGACCATACGACCCTCAACGGGAATGTGCATAATCTGAAAGACGTCATGCAACATGATCGTCATCTCTCCGAACGACAGGTGGAAAGTGTTGGTGTCAGGCTGCCACCGCTCCACGAAAGCCGAAATCAACGGCATGTCAATACAAGAAAACATGTTGTACTGCAAGTGACCAAATCCACTATCACTAACGGTCGCCGTCATATCATCAGTCATCATTGAACGCCAAGCCTGCAATGTAATACAAGCTCTGTGCCGATTATGACACTTCAAAACCTTCTGATCTTCGTCATCCCAGATGCGTCTGGCGATGTGACCTCCGAAATTCGGAATGACGTTGTCATCTAGAGGACCACCGGACATCATATCCGTCACGATCCAAGACTCGTCCTCACCCCTCTTCTTCTTCTAAGCTCGTGCGTCTGCAGTGCACAAACTCGAATCATCAGTCACAAACCAGCCACCTCGACCCTTTCTAATGACCCACTCAGCCGAAGGACTACAATGTCGCCCCCGTCCTCGACCACACTGCGGTATCGCATCCTCCTGTGGCTCCAAGCCATACTGGCCCCCCCATCGTCACTCTCGTCGTGACTCATCAACTCTTCTGAATCGTTCTCGTCGTCGAAAGAATCCTCAGGTGTCCGACGACGACGTAAAAGATCACTCTCTCTCCTAACTGAAGCAGAAATACCTCATCTACGTGGATGACGAGGATCTGACTCATCTGCTATACTACGTACCGCGCGTAAGGAAATTGATTTCTCTTTTCCTCCATGGTAAACCGATGACTATTAATTCAATTTTAAAAATAAAATTTTGTTAATGGATTTACTAAATAATTAAACTAATTATTAACTTAATAATCAATTTATTTAGCAATTATCACAATTTATAATCAATAATCCTTTACTAAAATTGTCCACAACTAATTATTAACTTAATAATCAATTTATTTAGCAATTATCACAATTTATAATCAATAATTCTTTACTCAAATAATTAAACTAATTATTAACTTAATAGTCAATTTATTTAGTAATTGTCACAAATTATAAACAATAAAGGATTTACTAAACTAATTTAATTAATTATTAACATAATATTCAATTTATTTTGCAATTATCACAATTTATAATCAATTTAAATAATTAAAAAATTGGGGCGTCTACAGGAGACACCCCATCCATCGGGGAGGCGTCTGCGGACGCCTGACCCAATTATTTTTATAAAAAAAACTAAACAAGATAATTTACCAGATTTGAGTAATCTGGGACGTCCGTTGGTTCTTTTCTCGGCCTTCGGGACATTTTTTCTGGTGAATATAAGAGTAATATGAAGAGAGAGTGATGTTAGGAGAGTGAAATGAAGAGTTATATAAGTAGAAAGGGTATAAGGGTAAAATGATAATCTATATGGACGATTTAAGTAGTTTTCCAACGATTAAGTAAACTAATAATGCCTCGATGCCATCCAAAACTAAGTAATAATTAGCATAAGCTGCTGTATACAAGATAAAGATATTTTTATACCCAAAGAAAGTTAAGTATGTATGAGCTAATGAACCTAAAAGCAATCAATTAACGAAAAGCTTAAATGAAAAGTAGTCATGATATCAAATCCACAAAACTCCAAATGACATGTCAAATGACAACAACAGACAAGCTACAAGATCTAAAGAGTAGTGGGATACTCTTCATCATCACTGTCATTAACTGGACCCAACACATCTATAATTATATTGTTTTTATGTTGCTACAGTTGTTGTCATCAATCTTCCTCGGGTCCCATGGTAGACGACTAGTTTCTCTGCCGTTTTCATTCCCCCCTCAGATTTGGGTCCTATTAATCATCAACTCCCATACCATAAGCATGTAAGTTGTTAGGATAATCAAAATGGTCTTTTTGCAAGATTGACTGACCCTCAGAGCTGTGTATTTACAGATGTCCCCGACTTTTGATATTGTTTCTATCCTTTAAGTGCTCAAATTTAGCAAATTAAAACAAAATTACCCTATTTTATCACTTGTGTTAGTCTTTTTTGCAAACTTACCCCTCAAAGCTGTGTATTTATAGATATTCCCTTTGTTTTGATAATGTTTTTATGCTGAAAGTACTCAAATTTAAATATATTTACCATATTTGTGTTAGTGAGTTGTCAATTTCAATGAGATTTGATTATTTTGTAGTATTGTGATAGAATAAGATAAATTCATTGATGTAAGGCAATATTTGGTATTGTGGATATTCAGCAGTGTTTCGAGACATATTTGTGATATTTACAATTTTTAAGAGTATTCACTGAAAGTCCAAACACTCAACCTTGGATGCATTTTTATTCTTGTATGCTAATAGTGTGCATCTAAGACTAGAATGAAATTTGTACTTTAGGTTAGGGTTTCCCTTAGCTTTCTTTTTATTTTTCCAATGATACATGAAAGCAAAAGCAAACATTTCAAAGTTTCAAATTAAAGAAACATGAAAGGCCACTGCATACAGTTATATATAGCTTTTCTTTTCATTTTTTATCAAAAATTTCGTTTCCTTTAAAGGTTTTTTTATGTGATACAAGCACGTCAATTTTTATTTACGATCTATTTGTGATCCGCTCATGCTTCAAGAAACATGGTTCTCAATTCTAAGCTAAAGGTATCCCAACATCAGGTACATCAAGATTGATCGTTAGTGCTTAAATTGAAAGTCAAACTTGATTTCATGGTTGTGATGTCACATCCTAATACTTTGGTTAGACATATTGTGTTGTTAGATATATACTCACTCAAATATGTAATGCTTTCAAGGAGGTGTTGTTAGTCTTTTAATTTGCTTCATGATTAATGCACAACAAAACCCTAATAGCACATTATAGGATCTTGAACAAATGATTTCCACAACGATATTAAAGAGAAGACAAGAACACATACCTTGCTCCATGATTCTATTCAACGAAGAGAAATCTCCAATTGCTATGAATTGATTTCTCCCTCTCAACCTCACACACCTTTCTTGATAGAAGTTTTTGATGGGGAAAACTAACTTGTGTCTTTGGAAGATGGAGGACCAATCCTTTTATAGAAGTATAGGGAGTAACCACCCATCATGGTGTAACTACCCACTTTCCATAAATCTCTCTTAATTAATTAATTGATTTATTAATTTCGTAACATTATTAATTTAATAAAGTTGACACTTAATACATGGGTTACAAGAAATATCTAACATTCTCCCACTTAGCCCATGTAACATAATTCAACTCCAAGTATTTAATAACAAAACATAATGCGCAAAATTTAAGCTAAAATCTTCCTTATATCAATTAAAACATTAGTCACTACTAAGTATGAAAACCTATAAGGATCATGGCGGTTGTACGTCATAGATTCTGACACATTCCCTTCCATGTATCACAATATAGATTTCATATTTAGTATGATCATTAATGAGAGATATCATAATGGTCTAACGATAATGTCTTTATAAAAGACATTTCCTGTTTAATCACATAAATCATTGATGTACATGTACTATAATAATGAAACAGGAAAATATAATTTCAGAAACAATTCATAAGCGAATTCAAGAGGTCAACAACATAACATACATACTACATTAATATGTATCATCAATAATTGTTTTCAATAATGCCCATCCGTTCGACATGTTCCCTAAATGTCTTTGGTGGCAAACCTTTAGTTAACGGATCCGCAACCATTAAATTGGTGCTTATATGTTCAATTGACACCCTTTGTTTCTGAACTTCTTCTTTAACGGCATAGTATTTCAATTCCATGTGTTTAGCACCTTTTGAATATTTGTCGTTCTTAGAAAAGAAGACTGTTGCGGCATTATCACAATAAATTTTCAGCGGCTTGGCAATAGAGTCGACAATTCCAAGTCCTGAAATATAATTCCGCAACCATAAACCATGAACTGTAGCCTCAAAGCATGCTACAAACTCAGCCTCCATAAGATTAAATTGCTTAAGATTAAATTTATCCCCTTTCTGAATTGGAACAACACCTACTGAACAACTTTCCATCTTAAATCTCTCTAAAACTTTGTTAATATATGCTTTCTGAGACAACCCTAACAATCCTTGTGATCTATCACGGAATATTTCTATTCCTATCACATAGGATGCCTCACCCATATCTTTCATTTCAAAGTTGTTAGAGAGAAATTTCTTGGTTTCATGTAATAAACCAAGATCATTAGTAGCTAGCAAGAGATCATCAACATACAAAATCAGAAATATAAATTTACTCCCACTGACCTTCAGATATATACATCGATCAACGACGTTTTCATTAAATCCAAAGGAAGTAATTGTATCATTAAACTTGAGATACCATTGACGGGAAGCTTGCTTAAGTCCGTATATTGATTTGTTAAGTTTACACACCATGTGTTCCTTTCCTTCAATTACAAAACCTTCAGGTTGTTCCATGTATACTTCTTCATCTAAATTTCCATTGAGAAAGACAGTTTTCACATCCATTTGATGTAACTGTAAATCATAATAAGCTACTAATGCCATAATAATTCTAAGAGAGTCCTTTTTAGATACAGGAGAAAACGTCTCTTTGTAGTCAATACCACTTTTCTGAGTGAAACCTTTGGCAACAAGTCTAGCCTTGTGTCTTTCGATATTGTCATTAGAATCGAGTTTAGTCTTAAAGACCCACTTACACCCAACTCTTTTAGAACCTTCAGGCAATTCTACAAGATCCCAGACTTTATTGTGATCAATTGATTTCAATTCTTCTTTCATGGCATCCAACCACTTAATAGAATTAATACTTTCCATGGCTTGTGAAAATGAAACTGGATCTTCATTAATTCCAATGTCAAGTTCTGACTCTTGAAAATAAACCACATAATCATCAGAAATAGCAGGTTTCCTTGGTCTTTCAGACCTTCTTAATGCCACTTCATGTGGTTCATTTACTAAAGTTTCATTGTTGACGATTTCATTATGGGGTGTTTGGTCATCCATTTCTTGTTCTTGTACATTGTCGAATTGCTCTACAATTGTAGGAACAACAACATTAGAAGAAGTAATGGGTAAAGAAACTTGCACCCTTACTTCTTGAATTTCCACTTTACGTGGTTCTTTACTCCCACTAATCTCGCCATTTTCAATGAATTTAGCATTTCCAGTTTCAACAATTCTCGTACTATGGTTAGGACAATAAAATCTAAAGCCTTTAGATTTTTCTGGATAACCAATGAAGAAACCACTGGTCGTTCTTGAATCCAGTTTTTTTTCATGTGGATTATAAATTCTTACTTCCGTCGGGCAACCCCAAACATGCAGGTGCCTTAAACTAGGTTTCCTTCCCGTCCACAGTTCAAAAGGAGTCTTTGGAACTGCCTTACTAGGAATCCTGTTTAACAAATACATAGCGGTTTTTAAGGCATGCATCCACAATGATAAAGGCAATGAGCAATTATTTAACATACTTCTAACCATATCCATTAAAGTACGATTGCGCCTTTCTGCAACACCATTTTGTTGCGGTGTGCCTGACATTGTGTATTGAGTACAAATACCACGTCCTTCAAGAAATTTAGCAAATGGACCAGGACATTTTCCACTTTCATCATACTTTCCATAATATTCACCACCTCTGTCAGATCTAATTATTTTCACCTTTTTGTCTAATTGTCTTTCAACCTCATTAACAAACACCTCTAAAGTATTTGCTGCTTGAGATTTTTCATGCAACAAGTAGACATAACCATAACGTGAAAAATCATCAATAAAGGTGATAAAATATTTTTCCCCACTAAAGGATGGAACATCAAAAGGTCCACATATATCGGTGTGTACAATTTCAAGGACTTGTGTGCATCTTGTGGCTGATTTCTTAATTGTGTGTTTTGTGAATTTTCCTTTAATACAATCCACACATACATTAAGATCAGTAAAATCCAAATTAGGAAGGATTTCATTATTTACTAATCTTTGCATTCTTTCTTTGGATACATGACCCAATCGTTTATGCCACAAGTAAGCTGAACTTTCATCCACTAAACCACGTTTCATACAAATATTATGATGCAAGGTCAATAAGGTTTCAACAAACAAATTATCAAGATTTAACTTGTATAAACCATCACAACGGACACCAGAACCAACAAGAAGATTTTGCTTAAACAAACTGAAACTTCCATTCCCAAACTTAGAACAATAACCAGCTATATCAAGTTTAGACAAAGCAACTAAATTACGAGAAAGAGATGGAACGTAAAGAGTTTGATAAAGATCTAAATGGTGTCCTGTATCTAAAAGTAAACGATAAGTCTCAATCCCTTCAACTGGTGCTTTGACACGGTTCCCCATAAGGACAAAGTTCTCATTTGGGTTTGTGGTTTGGATCGTAACGAATCCCTGCATCCTATTAGAAACATGAGTGGTACAACCAGAATCAATCCACCAAGTATTATAAGGAACTTCTGCCAAATATGATTCGAAACATACAAAAACATTATGTTTACCTTTACTTTCGAACCATGCCTTACGTTTATGGCAGTCTTTCTGATAGTGTCCAGGTTTGTGGCAGAAATGACACTTATCACCTTTTTGTTCCTTCTTGTGGATTTGAGCAGATGACTCGTGGATCTTTAACGGTCCTTTATTGCCCTTTCCATACTTCTTTCCTGGTTTCCTTTTAACTCCTGAATGACCTACGAGATTGATAGAGTGGATTCCTTGTTTCTTAAGTCTTGCCTCTTCTTGAATAAGCATACTTTGAAGTTCAGTCACATTCCATTTATCCTTCATTGTGTTATAATTTATTTGGAATGGACCGTACTCCTGAGGCAAAGAATTTATGATAAACTGTACAAGAAAACTATCATCCACTTTCATTCCCATGGTTCTTAATCTTGCTGCTATGTTTGACATTTCTGTCACATGTTGATGCATAGTACGCGAACCATCGAACTTCATGGTGGTTAACATACTCATTAATGTACCAGCACGTGACTTATCAGCATATTCAGATTGAGCAGTATCTTTCACATACTTCATAAATTCCTTAGCATCACTAGTTTCAGGAATAGTAGTCTTAATGTTATTTGCCACTGTCATTCGCATAAGCATTAAACTCAGTCTATTTGATCTTTCCCAACTCTTATGAAAAGATTTTTCTTCATTATTGCTTGTCTCGGTAAGAGCAACGGGCTTATCAGTCATGAGTGCTAAGTCAAGATCAAGAACACCTAAATGAAACTTGACTTCTTCACTCCATTCATTATAATTAAGCCCATTAAACTTTGTAATAGACGAAGCTTGCGAATGAAGTGAAACATTAACAGATGCTTGCAAAAATAAATAAATGCTCCTACATTAATGCTTTGAGACATAACTTAATCACGTAATTCAGACTTAATATCAAATTAAATATATATTGAACATCTCCTTTGGGTGATATAACAATATATAACAATGAACCATAATTGATGCTTAATTAAATTTTTACATAATTGGAAATTAAATATGCTTCAATAAGACATGTTTGTTATCTTTGGATATACTAACAACATCTAAATCGACATATCAATTATCCACAATAATGTTCATGATCACAAATAGGTTGATCCACCTTTGGGTGGTCTTAAATATTTTGTAATCTATGAACTTCAATTATTCATGATAAATCATAAGGTCATCTCAATAATAGCATCACATAATCATGAATAAATGATTTTTGCGTAGTTTAACATCTACGAAAAACATTCTAAATCGGTCACTTTGGCGACTCCGATTTATACGTAATATAGATATTGAGACTTAAATAAACAAGATAACAAAGAGTCGTAACTGTATGCATAATTTATACTTAATAACACCGATCATGAATCATAAAATCAAATGCATACATTTTGATTCTCTTAAATTGGCAGACTATCTTAATCAGACTTCACCGTGAAAACCAAGATAAAATAATGTATGAATTAAATAATCAAATCGTTATATATATAAATATATATATATGGGATCAAATCATTATCCAATATGAAATCATGATTAAACCGTGAACATAATATACGCACTTGTCGTGATTAAATCATCATTATCCAATATACGCACTTGTTTCAACCGTGAACAGTGCGTGGAACACAATATGAACAGTGCGTGAAGCACAAAATCACGATTATATTTGGGAATCACAATATGAAATCACGATTAAGGAATAAATAAATAAATAAAATAGAAGCTCTGTCACATACGACCATCATCTTGTTTCAAACGTGAACAGTGCGTGACAATATGAAATCACGATTAATAACAGCGGAAAACAAACAGTCGCGATTTCATTATCCTTCGTTGATTAGTCTTTTTCGGGAAATCATAAGTTCTTAAACCATGCTCTGATACCAAATGTTAGTCTTTTAATTTGCTTCATGATTAATGCACAACAAAACCCTAATAGCACATTATAGGATCTTAAACAAATGATTTCCACAACGATATTAAAGAGAAGATAAGAACACATACCTTGTTCCATGATTCTATTCAACGAAGAGAAATCTCCAATTGCTATGAATTGATTTCTCCCTCTCAACCTCACACACCTTTCTTGATAGAAGTTTTTGATGGGGAAAACTAACTTGTGTCTTTGGAAGAGGGAGGACCAATCCTTTTATAGAAGTATAGGGAGTAACCACCCATCATGGTGTAACTACCCACTTTCCATAAATCTCTCTTAATTAATTAATTGATTTATTAATTTCGTAATATTATTAATTTAATAAAGTTGACACTTAATACATGGGTTACAAGAAATATCTAACAGGTGTTTGGAAAAAAATTCACGATTTTCACAATGAAGATCAAAGTCTAGATATATCAGAATACAAGGGAGTCAAAATTCTAAAAAATCCAAACGAACTAAACAAATTACCAATATAGGAAATAATTGCATGAGGATGAAAGCAAAATATGATTTGTGGGGAAGGTACCAAAACAAAAACAAGAAGAAAAATCATATAACCAAACTACACTCTCATGAATTATATTCATTGTAATTAAATTACATTGTTTGGTAATTTTTGAAAATGTTACATGAATCTCAATGTAATTTTAGAAAACAAAATGTATTTCAATAGCTTCAACAAATGTTCGATGAGATTTTCAGAGCTTCAATATATTTGAAATGGATTTATTACATCGTAATGTAATTACACCAAGACCTCAAATGAGGCAATCTAATTATCTTGAAATGACTGTAATTGATTTACCCACGTAGGTAAAAATTAGAGTTACTACAAACTTCAATTTTCTCAACCAAACGATAAAACGTAATCAAATGCACACTCATACTACACTGCACCATTGATTACCGCACAGTGAAAATAAAAGCAAAGTTGTTGCGGAAGATACACATTAATGTCGCATGACTACACTCATGTTCCAAGTTCCCACCATACGAGAAGCACAATTTTTGGTCGTCTTTGTGTTACAATACATCTTTTTTAATATAAAAAAACACCTAAAATAAAAAATAAGATTATTCCCCTTTTCTTTTTTATTCTTTGGCCGCGTTTAGGAGTGAGCAAAACTCGGACCGGGCCGGGTTTTTGGACCGGACCGGTCGGTCCAGGTTTCGGTCTGGGAAGTTTTGATTTGGTCCGGTCCGGTCCAGGTTTCGGTTGGGAAGATTTTAAAACTTCGGGTTTGGTCCGGTCCGGACCGGTCTTTTTTTGTTTTTTACCGGACTGGACCGTCGGTCCGGTATTCGATCCGGTCCAGACCGGATGCTCACCCCTAGCCACGTTGCTCAAGAGTGGGCGGAAGGTCGACGACCGTATATTCATGTAAAATAACATAGCAAACTTAGAAAAGCACAAAAAGTTAGAAAAAAAGATTTCTTTTTCACCTTTTATTTTTAAATCACTCGTATCCTCCTAGTACAGTACTACAGTAGTACTTTCTAATTCTATATTTCTATGTCTTATTATTTTGCATATAGACCCTTTATTTTAGACATATCTACGTTAGCTTTCTCCAAAATCAAGATTATGCTACATGTACCATCTTCAAAGTTTTTGTCATTACTGTTGAGCATTGACACTTAAATCACAATGACATTTCTATAAATGTTATTCACGTTGTTGTCAAAAATAGACAAACACATTGATAAGTAAATTTATAGACGAAGTTGGAAGTTTTTTTAAGGGTATTGAGCATTGCAACTATTGCTCTTAGTAGATGAGTTTGAAACTCTTTGCAAGGATGCATTAAGTAGGAAGATGAAGATTAATGGAGGAAACCAACATTTCGTCTGGTTTTTGCAATTTAAACACTTAGTACAAAAGGAATTATTTTATTTGATTGTTTTATCATCTTGAATTTTTATTCTTACATATGAAAGACCAACATAGATAGTCACATTGCATGTCTATTGTGGATAACCGATGTAAACACGACAGAGTATTTTAATTTTTGTTTTAGTAAACAAAAATTTAGTTATTCAACGATTACCTAGGTTGGCATCACTGACGCAACAATCTTTAACCATACCAGAGAGCGAACAACAAAACTTGACCATACTTCCACTATGACTTTAGGGAGAGCGACATTATCTACATTGGAAATGTCTTCACTTATTGCGGGCTCGACTAAATCATAAGAAGATTATATTCGACACTCGGTACCAATAAATCTACTTAACAACAACATGTCATATATATCTCACAACTAATAGCAATTAGGAAACACTAACACCTCAATCTTAAGACGTAAATGCAAAAATATGAAGCTTTAATTTAAACGTCAACACAAATGACAAAAGTACTCATGGAAATTATATATATAAAAACATACATGACTTTTTTCTAGACTACCATATTACAAGAAAGCATATATGCACTGGATTGTTTACTTTAAATCCTTATTGTGCATTTCCTTAAAATTTGTCGTTATGGTTCGGTTTACATGTGAAAAACCGTCCTTCAATTAGCCTCCTTTGACGACCTTTCAAGATCATCTTTGTATTTTGACTCCTGGTGGTGTTAACTTTTTTATCAAATAGATTATCTACTTTTCGAGAAAACGATAAGGAAACATAGATGGTATTTGTTCAATTTCAAAACTTCAAATAGAAAGTAATGTTGTAGAACCCATCAAAAATGGATTTAAATACAAAAAACCCAAAGAATTGGACTCACATGCAAAACACCCACACAAAAACAAGCAAAAGAAAAGCAGCTTCACCTCTTACTGCGGCGCCACTTCTCCCTCTCTCTTCTCCTCTTCTCTCCTCTTCAAATCAGAAGAGAAAGAGGAAGAAGAGAGAAAAAAACAAACCCCCCAAACCCTAACCCTAACCCTAACCCTCCCGATGTCGACCTTCTCCCGGAAGCCGTCTTCCAACGGCGTCTCGACCGACGACGACCACTTCTGGCGCTCGAACCCCCCGAAGCCGTCCGACTACGCCGAGATCTTCGGCAGCGTCGCCTCCTCCTGCTCCATCCCCGTCCTCGACCTCCCGCCGGCGGGTGGGTTCGATGGGAGGGACGTGTTCCGCAACTCCGCGGTGGATTACTTGGACATCTTTGGCGGGTTCGAGGATGACGCGTTTGGGGTCGAGTGTGAGGAGTTGGTCGGAGGTTTCGACGAGGAAAGGTGAGGCCTTTCGGGTTTGGGGATTTTGTTTTTGCTGAAGTTTGGAATGGGGGATGTTTTTAGGGTTTTTTGGTGCCTTTTTTGAGGTATTGGTGCGTATAACTTTTGGGTAATTTGCTAAAACACTCGAATAAGTTTCAACAGTTCGGCATTTTGCTTCTAGTGTTTGGATTAAGAATTAGGAAGTTAATAAGAGTAGCTTTTCACCACTGGATTTTGAGTGAATTGCAACTACACCCCTACGCATCGAGTTGTTTGGGGGTTTCGAGTTTCGAGGAAGAAAGGCGAGGCCTTTCAGGGTTTGGGGATTTTGTTTTACTAAAGATTGGGATGGGGGATGTTGTTAGGGTTTGTTTGGTGGCTTTTTTGCGGTATTGGGAGTGTTAGAGAAGCTTGGCTATTGGCGTCTGACTTTTGGGTAATTTGCAAAATCACTTGAAAGCAATTAGGTAGGCTCAAATTGGTTTTGGCGGTTGGGTATTTGGGTTCTATGGTTTTGGATTAAGAATCAAGAAGTTAGTAAGACTAACTTTTCACCACTAGATTTTGGGTAAATTGCAACTACGCCTGTACACTTCGAGTTGTATGGTGGTTTCGAGGAAGAAAGGTGAGGCCTTTGGGGTTTTTGAGTTGTTTTAGGTGTTTGGGGTTTTTTTTGTTTTTTTACTAAATGTTTAGATTGGGGGTTGTTGTTAGGTCCCCCCCCCCCCCCCCCCCCCCCCCCCCCGGTGCTATTGAGTGTGTTAGAGAACATCAGCTATTGGCATCTGACATTTGGATGATCTATGAAATCACCGAAAAGCAGTGAATACACCAGAATGAGTTCTGACAGTTGGGCATTTTACTTCGAGTTTGAATTAAGAAGCTAAGTAATACTGGCTTCTCACTACTAGATTTTGGGTGAATTGCAATTGCACCCTAGATACTAGCTTATGGGAAGTTGAAAAAAAGTGGCCTAGATGCCACTTTTGGGACTTCGGATTCGAAAAGTTAGTGTCTGAAATGGGCCGAACTGAGTGCGAAAGGACTGGATTTGGATAAAATTTAGAAGCTTTTATTTTTAGGTTGTTGAAATTTAAAAGTTTTTATTTTTAGGTTGCTTGTGTGTGTGTTTTACGTTATTGAGTGGATAAATAGTGGATTTGGATAGAATTTGGGTCTTGAGTTTTATCATATATGCATGGGAAATTTTATTTTTATGTAGTGAATAAGTTTCTGCATTGTTAGTGGGTCACGATGTTATTTTTTGTGTTTTAGGAAATTATTATTTAGGTAAACTATAGCTTCTTCTGCTTTGTTGGGTTGGTGAAAGAGTGTTTTGATTTAGAACTTAATATCTAGTAATTTTATGTTTTGTGAAAAATTACTTTTACATATGGCCGTATGTCGGTGGGCGTATTAGCTTGGTACATCCGTGCATCTGAATTGGAATATAGGGAGGATCCACCAACCCAGTTGTGGAATTTGTGATTATTGTAGCTAGCATTAATTAAGCAAGTAGTTGTTCGGACTGAAAAATACTCATGTAATGTAGGCCCACAAAAAAGTTTGTTGGCTGCTTACAACATAATAGGAATAACCAAGAAAGGCCATGTGGTGATGGGTGGATATACCAACCTTCTGAAGATGGTGGTTGGAGAATGAATTTGGTCAGTGGGAACCAATGCTATCATGCTATCGTAATTAAGAATGCTTGAGAGCTTGAATATTTGATTATTGGATACTTAGATGTCCAAGGGTTGTACCGGTCAAAAAAAAAGATGTCCAAGGGTCCTATCATCCTAGTTAATGTTGCTTTAGATCAGTGGTGTAGTAAATTTGTAATAACATCTCTTATTTTTCATGTCCTTTCAGTAATAAGGCTATATGGCTGTTGATTTATGTTTGTGCACAGTGTACCAGTTTCTGTGTTTAATATGTTCATGCCAGCAATGAATAATGATAGAATCAATACATCCATTTATTATATGTATATGCCTGCAGAAGTGCTGTGGATGAATCTTTGAACTTGAGTTTCTTTTTTTGCTAGGATTCAAAAGGAAACGAAATCTTTTCAAGAGTCTTCAGATGTTTCAAGATATTTTCTGAAGGACCCAAGATGGGATAACAGTCCAGTGTCATCCAAAGAGGCTATTAAGAAGCTGAGTGGTAGTACAGAGCAAACTAATCTATCATATCCGAAGCAAAACTCTGAATCAAAAGATAGCAAGGCAAATGGAAGAGCATATGTCGAAGCTGTTCATGCTGTTCCTGGAGCCACTTCTGAAGATGATGAATACCTTTCTCCACCTCCCAAATTTGATGCCTCCCCAGTCCCAACAAGCAGAAGTTCTCGTCATAGCTTGGTATCAAATGGAGATGTTGGAATTAATTTTACAAAAACAGTACAGCCTGCTTCTTCATTTGGTAGCACAATGAGACATGGGGATGACTTATATTCTGATCAGAAGCCATCTGACTTGAGATCCACCCCATCTGAAGACGCTTCAGCAAATGAACAATACCATTCTTGCTCTTCCACAGATCAATCAGAATTTGATGGAAATGAATCTTTGGTGGATCTATCAGCTAGTCATCAATGTTCTGATGACAGTGGCAGTGGAGGGGTTGCTGAAGTGGACCAGTTGAAGAAGCCTGCATCTCCTACTCCTTCAGTTGCCAGTAAAAACTATACCCAAGAAATGACAAGACCTATTATGGAGCAGCCTGTTTTGAATCCCATTTACTCTGGCGATGTTCCTTCGCAGCCGCATATAGATTCATATTCAAACACACCTAGTAATGGTTCTGCATTCGCAGGGGATTCAACTGTCCAGGGTCAATTGGCCAATGGCTCCAAATCTGAGAGATCATTGCAGAATCAATCAACAAACAGTTATAACCAATACATGGATTCCAATAATGGAAAATTGCAGGGGAAAACACTTTTGAAAGCCTCCTCATTAGATAGTTTGACGAAAAATTGTGGACATGTTTCTGAGAACTTACCTACTAGAGGGTTACATCATGCACACTCATTTGACAGCTCGTCAGCCACTCCTAATGATAAGTCCTGTCATGATGCTAGGTTTTTGACCATCTCCAGCGTCAATCTCCGAACACAACCCTCAAAAGTCCCTCCTCCAGCAAGACCTCCACCAAAAATCTGTATTGGTCAAGCACCACCAAAAATTGTGAAGTCTGCAGATCTGAAGGCCTGCACTGGAGATAGTTCACATTTCTTTGATGTTGAAGTTGATGCAAGTTCAGCAGCTGCAGCCTCTGCCGCAGCAATGAAAGAAGCAATGGAGCATGCTCAAGCCAGACTAAAAAGTGCCAAAGAATCAATGGAGAGGAAAAAAGAAAATCTTCAAAGCCGGAAAAGGTTTGCAAAAGCTGAAATGTCAACAGGCAAGGAAGAAAAGGTGGGTGTAGTTGCTCAAGTAGCTCATAGTTCTGGGGAAGCGGTAATTCCAAATGATGATCAAATAAACAATACCGGTGGTCATAGACCAAAAAGCAGAAGGCTTGGAGAGACAGTTCCTTGTCATCAAGCAGGTGAGAGGTACTCTGACTTAGCTGAGGATTCTTTGAAGAAAAGGCAAGATAGTAGTTCTAGGTCATCTCAGGTTCCGTATGTTCAAGGTGATAGAGCAGCAGAGTGGAAAGTAGAGGAACAATTCTTTGAACTTGTAAACAATGAGAAGAAGCCTGAAAAGGTCCAAGAGTACTTTGTGTTTGAAGTGGACAAAAACAAACAAAAAAAGTCAATACAAACCGATGAGGAAAAGACTGCCAAAAAGGCTGATAAATTGGTACATGATGGGAAGGGGATGGACAGATTAGCAGTTCATAAGGGTGGGGGTTTGGGAGACAAAGAAAATGGATTCAAAGAACCTAGAGAGGTCAGAGAAGCTGACAAAATTAAGGAGGTGCAAGAGCTTCTTGTTGAGACTCTGTTGCAGGCCAACCATGATGAGTTAATTGTTAATTTAGTTTCCGATCAAGAAAAGGAAATCGAGAAGCAAGCAGAACGCCATACTTCTTGTGAGCATGACTTAAAGATTTCTGAGGATACTACTACAAGCATAAATTATGGAACAAAGTCAAATGGTCTTTCAGAATCTTCTGAAGAAAAAGAAACATCTGTTCAAGATGATCATGCATTTGAAAGCTATGAGAAGTTAGTTAATTCTACTGAAGATGGCTGCCTTCATGAACATGAAAAAAACATTGATAGTAGATCACATACTCTTGAAGAGGAAAAAGAGACCCTAGAATGTCGAAATAGTATAGAAGCATTACCAGTTTCACATGCATTAGAAACACCTAATGATGATGGCCATCTTGTAGAGGTGGTGGCTGTGCCAAGTGAAGATCCATGTGATCATTTAGAAAAGAAGCCAATACCAAAAGAACACGTTGTTGTGCCTACGCAGGAAGGTGAGACTAATTTGAATGGGGCTACAGAGTCCTGTGATGAAATGGAACCTGATAAGAAAAAGGTGTCGGGTCGGAAAACAAACGAGAGTGAGGACAATGCTGATAATGAGAGCCCTCCATGCTCTGGGACCGGGGTGGAAAATGCAACAAAAGTAGACTCTTCATGGCAGTATATTTGTGAAAAGATAATCATAGAAACCCAAGAGAGATCTGAGCAAGATGTGTTGAACAAAGAGGCAGCAAAATCGGATAGCGAACTGAAGTATTTTCAGGATCAGCAATTGAACATTCATGGGGATAATAAGCCTGGAAAGGATGAAGCTTTTGAGCCAACTGTAGCGTCCTCTAATGCACGAACAGAAGGTAGAATATCTGAGTCAGTGCAAAAGGCTTGCCAGACTGTTGGAAATGAGACGGAAGTATTGGATTCCCAACTAGCTACTGCTAGTTCCGTAGACCGCCCTGATATTGTACAAACTGCTGAGAAGTTTACTGAAAGAGAGGACCCAGAGATATCTGATAAAAATATTGCCAGAAATTCGGAGATTGAAGAAAGAATGAGGGAGGAAAGAGCCAAAAAAGAGATTGAAGAGGAGCTAGAGAGGGCAAGAAAGCTTGAAGAAGAGAAAGAAAGAGAAAGGGAAAGGGAAAAGGATAGAGTGGCTTTTGAGAGAGCTTCAAGGGAAGCCCGTGATAGGGCTATCATGGAAGCCCGGGAAAGGGCTGAAAGGGCTGCCGTGGAGAGAGTTACTGCTGAAGCTCGGCAAAGAGCTCTAACAGAAGCTCGAGAAAAGGCTGAGAGGGCTTCAGCTGAGGCTGCATTAGCGGAAAAGGCTTCCAAGGAGGCTAGGTTGAGGGCAGAGCGTGCTGCTGTTGAGAGAGCAACTGCAGAAGCCAGGGAGCGTGCTGCAGAAAGAGCGCTTGCTGAGAAAGCTGCTCAAGAGGCAAAACAACGTGTGGAAAAGTCAACGACCTTTCACAGAGACCAACAAAAAAAGGCCAGCGAGTATGATATGCATGCTAAGAAACTCACTGGGCTGAAGCACAGTGCTAGTTTTCCTGTATGTATTTCCTTACAAACTGAACTTTCCTTTTGGCTCTGGAACTCTTGCAGTATTATGATATTATTGTCTCATTAATCACTTGCAAGTTGCTATATTGTTATTTATGCTGGTTGCTATACTTGTCTGTCATGACTTGCAGGACTTCCCACGCGAGCAACAGAAGCATTCAGATTCTTCAGACAACGGTAATGGTTGAGCTTTTGCTTTTGATGTCTACATTCTGGTTGATTCGTTTGATTTGAAATTATATCAAGATGTTCTCTTGTAAAAAGATCTGGTTTATTTTATTGTAGTTGGGAGATTTGAGGGTGAATCTGCTGTAAGGTGTAAGGCAAGACTGGAGAGGCACCAAAGAACTGTTGAAAGAGCAGTATGTTTTTTTTGCCTATATGTGCATATGCTCTAAAATTTAGATTTTGACTCTTTAGTGTTACTTTTTGGTAAAATTCATACCATTGTTGATTGTAGGCCAAAGCTCTTGCAGAAAAGAACATGCGGGATATTCTTGCCCAAAGGGAACAAGCAGAGAGAAATGTAAAAGTTTTCTCATGACCATGACATGTTAATATTGTATGCTTCAAAGATGTTTGCTGATTATATTCGTGTTGTAATGATGATCGCAGAGATTCGCAGAAACACTAGATGCTGATGTGCGGAGGTGGTCAGCTGGGAAGGAAGGAAATTTGCGTGCTCTTCTCTCAACACTACAATATGTAAGTTTACGTGCTTTTCTGTTCATGATTTTGTTCTCTAATCTGTAAGTTAACAAAGGAAAAAGTTTTAAGAAAACACTTAAGAGTTTCACCATTTTCTTACCTTCGAAATTGTCTGTGCTCACACCATTTCTTTGTTTAAACACTTAAGAGGCTGTATTAGAAACTTTTGGTGGTAGGTTTTGGATGTAAATGCAATTGAGATATTAGATGACACTATTAAAAAGGAAAAAATTCTGAAACCTGAAGTAATTTGGCATCTTTACTAAGTTTCTATACATAGGATACATTTGCTCTTTACAGTACTGCAAAGTGTTTAGTTTTCAAATTTCCCAATTCTTGAGAACATGGTCCCTACAAAATCATTTACCTGGAATTTTCGACAGATCCTTGGACCTGATAGTGGCTGGCAGCCAGTTTCACTTACTGAAGTTATTACAGCTGCTGCTGTAAAGAAAGTTTACAGGAAGGCTACTCTCTGTGTTCACCCTGACAAACTGCAGCAAAGGGGTGCAAGCATCCAGCAGAAATACATATGTGAGAAGGTTTTTGATCTCCTCAAGGTAATTCTTTTCATGTAATTTCTTGTGGCACCGGAAAGCTTTTTATGACACCGTGAAACTGAAACGGTCTGGCTTTGTTTATTTGATTTCTTTTCTTTCTTTCTTTGAAGATATTATCTAGGATCTATAGACTGTAGTTCATGAGTGACAAAGGGATAAAATTTGAGAGAGATCGACGCTGAGCTCACTTTTCTCCATATGACAACTCCAACACTTAACCATATGAGTAATACCTACTATAGAAGATAGAAAATAAAGCGATTCGTCAATTTGTACAACATTGCACATAATCTTGATAAAAGCGATCAAGTGTGGCAAATTTCAGTTCGTTGTAAGACATGAGAGTGCACTTCAATATACCATATCGTTAACTGACAAGTTTTGTTACTGAATGACATTTATTTTACACGACACTTTTAATGAAGGCTTAGCATTATGCATATGTTAATAAACACAAGAATTTCTGAAACGTGACTGTAATATTGGTCTTTTGTTACCACAACTTATTCATTCCGAACGCTATTTGTGTAAGTCTTTGATACTGCATGAGGCACATAATTGAACGGAAGAAGACTCAACACTTCGATTTGTTCCTCTTCTCTGCAGGAGGCGTGGACTAGATTCAATTCAGAGGAAAGATAGTGCAGATGGCTCTTGAGGAGCATGTTTGTCTTATTTGTTGTATTCATCTTTTGTACGTCAGTGGCATGAGCAATCATTAAAAGTGTATATATAACAGTTATTAGAAAGACTATGTTATTCAATGATCCTTGGACAGCTGAAATTATAAGCGTGATGTAGTTATTGTGGAAAAGTAAGATCGCCGATGAGATCAAGAGGATCTCAGTATGAATGGAGAAGCGAACAAGAAGAAGAGAGTCGGTGGAAGTTTTAGGAAGAAGAAGAGCTTTTCGTTAAGTTTTTAGGTTTAGGGTTACAAGGGTTTTTATAGTCGTTTTGTTGGATCGGGCATACTCGGATCCATATAGCTAGAACATAACCAAATATATAGTATAATTGGATCCAGATCAGACATAAGAGTTGATGAGCCTCAGTTGGGTTGATTCATAGTTATGAATCAATTTGGCTCAACAATAAACCATACCTGGGTCAATTGAGTTCGAGTTTTAACTCAATCCTTCAATTTAACTCGACTCTGTCACATCTTTGAATTGCACTCCATTCATCCTAGGCCGATTTAATCTGATTGTCTCCATTGATTTCGATTCGTCACTCATTGGGCAATTTGGCTTTCACTCCCCTTCAAATTGAGTCGAGGTATAATGTCAAGTTTGGTTAGAAGCATGCGAAAGTGATCTTTAGCCAGTGACTTGGTTAGAAGGAATGTATTTGGTTCTAAGCGATCCAAGTGCCACTTTCTCACAAATGAAAAACATGATTAATAAACAATGTGCTTGGTAGTCGAGTTCAATGTGTTTGGTCCTAGCATGAAAAACATGATTAATAAACAAATGAAGCGCACTAATGTTATCGCAAAATAATGTGGGGGGTTGTGAGAGGAAAACTCCCAAATCACGAAGGAGATAGCTGATCCAGGTGAGTTCTGCGGTGGCCAAGGCCATCGATAGATACAAAGCTTCAGCACTGGATCACACAATTGTAGGTTGTTTCTTGAATTTCCAGGACACACAGTTAGCACCAAAGAAAACACAGAACCCACTAGTTGAGCGAAGTGTGAGAGCACAACCAGTCCAATCAGAATCAGAGAAAGCATAGAGATGTGGTGTGGTTCTATTGTGAATAATCATGCATAGATTGATTACCATGAATGTATCTAAGAATACGTTTAACTAGACTGAAGTGAAAATGAGTTGGTGCATGCATATGCTGACATATAAAATTGATGGTATAACTAAGATCTGGTCTAGTTAAGGTTAAATACCGAAGAGACCCAACAATATGACGGAAAAATGAATGATCCAAGTAGGGTTCTGAATGAGTGAGTTGTTGCTTATCAAACTTAGGTGCCATAGGAGTGACAATGTACTTAGCAGACTCCATGCTGAGCCTTTTTAAGATGCTGGCAGCATGTGCTTGCTGGCTTAAGAACAAGTCATCTACACTCCTTTGAACTTCAATGTCAAGCAAGTGATGCAGTGCACCTAGATTTTTCATGTAAAATTCAGAAGCTAAGTGTGCAGTAAGTTGCGAAATAAGCAAGGGATTAGATTCAGTCATAACAATATCATCAACATAAACTAATAAGAAAATGTACCATTGGTTGCCATGGTGATAGAAGAGAAAACTATCAGCAGTACTACAATGAAAATCAATAGATATTTGCAGACATAGGAGGGATGATTAGTGTCAATAAACCATGACACTTGAGTCATGTATAGTTCCTCAGAAATAGTGCTATGCAAAAATGTATTTTTTACATCCAATTGAAGTAATGCCCAGTTATGCATGACAACAAGTGTAAAAATAATATGAATAGTAGTGAGTTTGACAACAGGAGAAAATGTTTCTAAATAGTCAACACCTTCAATTTGCTTGTAGCCTTTGGCCACAAGACGAGTTTTTAATCTATCAAGTGAACCATCGGGTTTTAATTTAATTTTGAAGACCCACTTACATCCAATAGTGTACATACATTTCTTTCTGGGATCCAAGTCCAAAGTATTATTACGTGTAAGAGCTGTCATTTCCTCCTACGTGGCTGCAGACCAGCCTGGATAGACAAGAGCCTCTTGAACTATTTGTGGTAGGGAAGGTGTGGACACGACTTGAGAACACAAAGCATATTTGGGATTTGGTTTTTGAATACCATTTTTACTTCTAGTTTTCATGGTACGTGGAGGAGCAACTTCCTCAAGAATAGGAACAATGACTGATTCCTCATGGGTTGAGGATCAAAAGTCACTAGAGAGACTGGGATGTGAAGTAGTAATAGGAGAAATGGCTGGTGAGTTAGTCTTCCCTTGATTATCATCATGGGAGTCATAAGGTTCAAGGGAGGTTGGTTCATCATTGGGAACATCATTGGGGTTGGGGCTACACTTTGAGGTGGAGGGGTGGGTGTAGGGTTGGTTATAACATCAAGATGGGTTGGGGATGTAGGTGTAGAAGTAGTATTAAGACCCATTTCATTGGGTGGTATTGCATCTTGAGCACCATATTTATTTTGGGTGGGGGAATTACTATTATCTTCAAGAAGCCAATCAGGAAAAATGACAATAGAAGTATCAGCGGCAACAATAGAGTGAAAAGATGAAGAATATTTAGAAGGAAAACACACTTCACCAAAAATAACATGGCGTGACAATTTTTTTTGTATACAACGATTGTAGCAAATATACCCTTTATGTTGAATGATATAGCCAAGAAAAACACAAAGAGTTGATTTTTCAGAAATTTATTTGGCATGTAGTCTCTTAGGCAAAGAAAGCATCTACAACCAAACACTCTGAGACAAAAGTAATCAGGCAATTTGGAAAATAAAGATAAGTAATGTATTTTTTTCTATTTTTAGCAGGAAGTATGATTAGTAAGAGAACAACAGTAGAAAACACTTCCACCCAAAAAAATAATTGGAACCCCACTATCAAAAGGTAAAGTTAATCCAATATCAGTGATCATTCTGTGTCTTCTTTCCACAACCCCATTTTGTTCAGGGGTACGAGTACAAGAGACTTGAAGAAACATGCCAGAGTTTGAAAGGTATTTTTGAAACTTAGTAGATTGGAATTCTCCACCCCCATCACATTGAATTTTTTAATGTTGCAATTAAATTGCCGTTGTACATACTTTTCAAATTTCAGAAAGCACTCGAAGAAGTCAGATTTAAGTTTGAGAGGAAAAAAACCATGTAGATTTTGTGAAGTCATCAACAAAACAAGCATAATATTTGCAATGAGTCCTACTTAAAATTAGGGCAGGCCCCCAAAGATCACAATGTATCTTATCAAATGGTTTATTAATTTGAGAGGTAGAGTTTTGAAATGGAAGCCTCACTGACTCTCCAAGTTGACATCCATTACAGATGGAACTTGATGAAGAGGAGGAACTCACATGAATGCAACCATCATCCTGGAGTTGTTGAACAACTTAAGGATTAGGATGTCCTAATCTACAATGTCATATATGAGAATTTACAACTTTTTGTCTTTTTTAAAAGAAAACTTTAGAAACCTTACTTGGAAGGGTATATAGTTCTTCTATTTTTCACAAAGAACTTAGTATCAGAAAATTCAATATTATAGGGAAAATCGTTAGGGAATTTCCTTACTGATAAAATGTTCTTTTTCATGTTAGGAGCAAGAATAACATCTTTAAGTACAAGTGATCCTGAACTATGATGTATAGTAGTGTCCCCAGTATGGGTTATTAGAATAAAATTGCCATCCACTATCATTAGTTTTTCAGATTCATCTACAGGAGCGAGGTTTTGAAGCATACCTGCATTACTTGTAACATGATCAGTTGCTCCAGAGTCTGGGTACCAGTTCTCCTGCTCATCGTTTATAGAGAGGGCAGCAAACGCTTGAGGCACCTCCTTGGTCTGATAAGCATGGTTATACTGATGCCAACACCTTAGAGCATCATGACCGGATTTAAGACAAATTTGACAAGAAATCATGGGACGTTTGAAGCTAGACCCCTCAGACATTTTGGGATCTTGATTCACTTGGTTGGTGGAAGAGAGGGCAGCAGTTGGAAGGGGTGGCTGACCTTGAGAGGAGGTTTGAAACCCTCTGTCTTTAGAGGTGAAGCCTCAATCCCTCTTTCCTCTGCCTCCATTCTTCCCTTTCCCATCTATTTTCTGACCAAAAAAGCCATATGAGTTTGAAGCTGAGCGTTATACAGCTGAGTCCTCATCTCATGACTGCTAAGCTGCGGTACAACCTCAGAGTAGGTAGGAAGGGGTGGTTTGAGAGCAGTTGTGGTAAAAGCTTGATAGTCTGTCTTAAACCAGTGAGGACCCAGAGCACCTTGGGTTGGTCTCTGATTGGGCGCCCGATTGCAGTTAGCTCGTCGCATAGGGTCTTGAACTGCCCAAGATAGGCAGATAGATCTTTAAAGTTTCTTTTCTTGAGCATCTGAAGTTGTTGAAGAATAAACACTTCACGTTCCTCTGAATCTTGAGCAAAGAAGTTCTTGAGCTCATCCCACACTTGCTTTGCAGTTTCAAGTCAAACGACGACTGGAAGAACTTCTTCTCTAAGTGTGCTAATGATCCAGGCTTTAAGAAGTCGATTGGATCGCTTCCACTGCAGATACTTTGGATTTGGAAGGGGATCGACATCTACAGAGGTCAGCGTGGCTTTGGGTTGCGAGAACTCTCTGTCCACGAAACCGGTCATCCCTTGGGATTCCATCAACCCGACAACTTGCATCTCCCACAGCAAGAAGTTCCTGTTGTTGAGCTTCACGGAGACGAAGTTCCCGACGTTGATGTGGCTGGGAAAAAGGGTAGGGGTTTTCCCCATTGGCGACCACATCCTTTGTTTTTGGTGCCATCATGATCAAGGGGATCAGATTAGGCGAGAGGCTCTGATACCATGCGGAAAAGTAAGATCACCGATGAGATCAAGGGGATCTCAATATGAATGGAGAAGGGAACAAGAAGAAGAGAGTCGGCGGAAGTTTTAGGAAGAAGAGCTTTTTCATTGTGTTTTTTAGGTTTAGGGTTACAAGGATTTTTATAGTCGTTTTGTTGGATCGGGCATACCCGGATCCATATAGCTAGAACATAACCAAATATACAGTATAATCGGATCCAGATCAGACATAAGAGTTGATGAGCCTCAGTTGGGTTGATTTATTGTTATGAATCAATTTTGCTTAGCAACAGACCATACTTGGGTCAATTGGGTTCGAGTTTTAACTCAATCCTTCAATTTAACCCCACCGTCGCATCTTTGAATTGCACCACATTCATCCTACGCCGATTTAATCCGGTTGTCTCCAACTGAATTCGATTGGTCACTGTTTGGGCAATTTGGTTTTCAGTTATAACCCCAGATCATGCATCACTGGGGGAAAAATCAGGCTTGAATTTTTCCCTAGAAGTTGAGCACTAATTGGAACAAATCTTCATATCACAAAGTAGATTTTGTGAAATAATGATTTTATTACCAATTAAGTAGGCATTTTACTTGAGATGGTGCTTGGAATGAGATGAATAGGAGGGTATAAATTAAGGGGGTAAAATTGTATTTACAATTAAGATTTTGCAATATATATAAACTCTTACGCTCCTAATTCCTATTACCTTCATTTCACGTGATCACAGAGACAAAACTACAATAATGTCATTGTAGAGGCTACTCAAGTTAGATCAGCGGGTCACCTACACTCTCTGCAATCACATAATTAAACCTTAAGACGTCGATTCACAGCTTATAGTTTCCTTGAACAAATCGCCCCATTTGGCAACTGATTTCGGGGTTGATTTCAAGAATTCTGTCAGAAGATGATCTGATTTCTCTCCCAAACACATAAATTTAGTCGAGCTTGCCCCTTAGGTGGGAGACAAAAAAGATAGAAGTGTTCATTTCAACAACAAAGATTTGCATTATTGAGCAGAGAAGATAAGTGGTACTACAATGAAATGAGATGATAAGCTAAGCATCATATATACCTATATACAACTGGAAAACCACATATCTACCCTTTATTAGGAGACTAAAAAGATAAACAAAAACTAACACAAGATTGTCATAGAGGAACATGATTTCTGCTTATATGAGACATTCCACTTCTAACTATATATACCCGACAGATTCATCCCGATGGAGGAGTTGTGGCATCGGCAATACAACCGAAGCGCTACGTCTGGTGCCTTCTTCTGGAATGTGAGAGGAGTCGTGTGTCGTGGACGGTTCAGGCTTAGATGATGGTACCGTCCTTGATGGTCACATTCTTCATTATGATTGTGATTCCGGATCGGATATAGAAGCCCTCGTCTGGTCTATCAGCTTCTTGAACACCCTGTTAAGACAACAACGCTTGTTATGTTAATCAGGTTTTGGATTACCACATCAACTTCTTCAAATATTCTTCATTGATTCACTCTAAAACTATATTTGGATTACCTTCTAAATACCTAAAATCCATGTAATATAATTTTATTGTTTGGTAAACACCAGGCAATTCACCACATGATTTTCAATTAAATTAAATTACAATTTCTAAAGTTTCTAATGCAATGTGATTGAAAGAGATCTCAAATTCTACTTTATATTTGAACAAATACCATAATGTGACTAGAGGTGCATTAAATTACATAGCACCTAATGTTATGGTAAAGGAGACAATGCCCAAGTGTTCAACTGGATTGGTTTTATAAGAACTATATGATTATGAATTTTGCACAAATAGTACTTTACCCATGGCCCTTAAATTCTTTTATTAAACAACATATCTAATTTTAAATTGGTAATGCAAACAAAAAATCTTTAAGACAACAAAATCATAATCTGTAGAGAAAAACTAGAAGCTGCAACTTTCTTAAGAAAAACACAATTCTAATAAGAAAATGATTTTTTACTAAAATCACGACCTAAACAACGCAAAAGGAACACTTAAGTTGTAGCACTTACGTCCTTGTTTGCAATAATAACATCCTTCCCAATCTTGGCATTCTTGTCAATGATACAGTTGCTGATTTTGGTGTTCTGTCCCACACCGATCGGGACCTTCCCCTCGGCCAGTAGAGAAGCTATTTCAGCTTCAGTATGGTAATAATCAGCTCCCATCATCATTGTGTCCTAACAGAACCAAAGGATGCATTGAAGAGATGAATCGGCTTGAGCAAAACGATAAGTTCTATAAGTTTTTCTTTTCGTAAATAGATAATTACCTTCATATCTACACCGAACTCCAAACGCGAGCGATCTCCTACTATGGAATGTACAATGCTGCACTCCCGCAAGAAGCATCCATGTGAAATGATCGAATCCTGAATCTGTTTGTTTTTATATATTAATTAGCATTGCAACCAAGTATCGATAGGTGATTCGTAAATCACTTGGTTTTTTTTAATGTTTTGCGATCATTACTTTGCACTTGTCTGCTTTTGTCGGCGGCAGATAACGAGGTGATGTGTAGAAGGGCGTCGTGGGATCATAAAATTGAAACTTCGGAGGCTGCAAAAAGAAAGCATTCGGCTTATAAAACATAATTCACCTTAAGACTGAATTTGTAAGGCAGGTGAAAGAAGAACCTGATCAGTGAGGGCCAAGTTTGCATCAAAGAATGATTTGATCGTTCCGATATCCTCCCAGTAATCATTAAACAAATAGGCCTGAAGAAAAATACATAAAACATAAGAAAATGACAATTAGTTCACAATCGAGATTCTGACATTCAAGTTTGTATTTAAGAGTGTAAACTTAAAGTTCAGCTTCCATCCTTACCTGAACGTTGTGCTCGTTCACAGCTGCCGGTATAATTTCTGAACCAAAATCGTTCGAGGTTGGGTACCTCCACCTGAAAATAAGTACAGTTAACAAATCATGAAATTTAGAACCTATTTACCTATGGTTTGGTAGACTTCAACTCTTCTAATAATGTTTGGTCACATGAACTTGCCTTAAAAGCTTCAGAAGGACATCGGTTTTGAAGAGGTAGACTCCCATTGATGCAATAAAAGGATTTTCAGCAGCCTCTTGGTGGGATAATCCAAGCACGGTAGTGTCAACTTTCTGCGTGGCAGAGTGAGAAACATTGTAGGCATAAAACCATTTGAAGGAATTGGAATAGAACGACAACCCTCTAGCTATATCTTGAGAATGTTTCTTTTTTCTACAATGTTTTGATGATTAAAGACTACTTTGGAGACACATCTGAAGCAAAAGAAACTCACCATGGCATCCAACTTAGCACCCTTTGGTTTTTCGGAGAACTGGACAATACGACCTGTGTTGTCTATCTTCATTAAACCATAATCAGATGCTCGGCTGCATCAGAAATGGAGAATACTATAAGTTTCAATTTAAAATAATCACATTTTTAGAAATGAACATCTGTGAAACATATGGGGCACCCAATTTCTTTCGTAAGAGAGAAGCGATGACATTTTCAGCTGAAATCGAAGTCAGTAATGACAGATCACGACTAAGCCAAACAACTATTAATAACGGACGATGTACCTGTTATCCATGGGTACGCAAGAGACAGATATATCGGCATCAGTGTCGATATGCTTCTGTGGAAGTACTAATCGTTAGTCGATCATTCTACTGAACAAACTAGAACTTATTTTCAATGTTAATTCAATATAAAACCGCTTGGGAGATGATTAAACGTGCCTGCAAGAAGTCGATGTAATCCATTCTGTATAAGTGGTCGCCCGACAAGATTAAAATGTTATCAAGTTTCTTATTCCTCGTATCCTACACAAAAATAAAAAGATGTTCCAATTTATATTAGTTCCCAAAAAATTACACAATTAACGTGAGGTCGCAGTTCTTGGTCAAGCTAGAGGTTCACCTCAAATAGCCAGATGAATTGTCTCACAGCATCTGCTGTTCCCTGGAACCATTTCTTTCCAGTTTCACCTGGAGTTTGAGTGGCCGCTAGAACCTACACCGATCAAACGAATTCAGATTTAACAATTAGAATCCCCAAGAAGAATTTTTCTGAATGAAACTAAGATCTTATGAATCTTATTATGTACTCGTAACTAAACCCTGATCAGGAAATTCGTAAAAAAACCAGCAGGTGAATCTGTACCTCAACAAAACCATCCCCGAAGTTGACACCGTTACCAAAGTTGTATGTACGAGAAAGATGGCGATTCAGAGATGCCGAATTAAACTGTGTCAGCACGTAAATCTTGTTGATTCCGCTGTTGATGCAATTGCTCATCGGTATGTCGATAAGTCTGTAACATCCTCCAATTGGAACCTACAAAAAGAAGTCAATTTTCACTTACACCCCATAGATCATCAAATCATCGAGCCTTGTCCATTCAGAATGGGGCTGGCCAATAAAAAAACATAGAGATTCTAGACTTCCAACTTCAAATTACCAAAATCACAATTAAAAATCTTAAGATGGAGACAATTCCATCATAAAAAGTCCAAATTATAGAACAACTTAACAGGTGAAAATAATTGTTAAATAAAAAACTACAAATGCGAGAAAGTACAATTAAAGAAAACCAACTAAGTTAGAGATAGATCCCAGTCCTCGGCATAGTCAAGACCAGAATCCGGCCAATTAAGCAGGGTCACATGCTGATGTTTAGTTAGAGCACTTAAAAAAAGTTAAAAAATCACTAACGTCAAAACTTAATTCCAGATCAGCAACCACTAAACTGAATCTCCAATCCAAAGCACAGTGTAAAGCAACCAAAAGAAGACAACAACAAAAAAAAAAAAAAGGGGGGTTGAAATCATGATTTTTTTTTTGCTTACAGCAGGCTTTGCTCTTGTGTTGGTGAGTGGGAAAAGTCTAGTTCCAGCACCTCCACCCAATATAATAGCCGCCACACTCTTAGGATTTGCTTGAGGCCTCTCAAACAAGGGTGCCTGAAATGTCTGATCCAACCACAAACTTAAGAACACCACTCAAAACACAAAAAAGACCAAAATCTTTGCCACAAAAACCTACCAGAGTGTCTTCTCGGAAAGGCGATGTGAGAATCGAAACAGTGACTCCTTTGTTGGATTTGGTGTTCTTTCTTGTCCAAGCTTTGTTGCTCCCCAATCCCTCCCCCCAAACCCTGCTGTGGGAGGAACCCAAGGGGGTCTCTCCCCGGCAGTCGACGCCTCTCTTGATCGTTTTCTTCGCACCGAAGGCCGCCGTTGCGGCGTCCATTGCTGCTCCGACGAACATGGCTTCTCAGGGAGGTTCTGAACAATTTGGAGTGTTTTGGTTAGTGATTGAAACCACAAAAGGAGACCTACCCATTTCTAAAAATGCGATTTTTAGTACGTTTTGATGTTAAAGATCGAATTTTGACAGTTTTTTTGGAAACGTTCTTTGTACAGGGGTTGGTTTTTGGAACAAGGAGGTGAGGAGATTGAAACCCAAAAGGCAGAGTTACCCAATTCTAAAAATGCGATTTTGATCACTTCTCAATAAGAAATATCATATCTTGAGGAAGAACAAAGTACAAAGTAGATTGTTGATAAGAAAGGAGAACAAAACATGAAACCAGACATACCCAATTCAGGAAAAAAAAAACAGTTCTACTAACTAAGAAATCATAAAAAAAACTTAAAAAGAACATGTTTTTGAGAACGTACTTAGTTGTAGTGTTTAGAGAGCAAGGGAGGTTGTTGGAAAGAAGTAGGAGAGGAGAAGTGAGATGGGTGAGTTGAGAATGGTGTAGAAGTGGAATGGGGGTTGTGGTTTAAAAGGAAGTAGAGAAAGAGGTGGAGGTGGAAGAGCCTGTGAGTGTGTGTGAGAATGGTGGTGACATTTGCTCTCTCTTCTTTGTTTGTTTGCATGTGAATAGTCACGGTTATATTCAATAATTAAATATTATTTCTCATAACAATTATTGGAGATCTCATTCCATTTTCAATTTTGTGTTTTTTAACGGTCAAATGCAGCCAGTTGGGGGGAAATATCTCCGCAACAAATATTTTAGAATATTCGAGTTGCGTTACTACTGAAAACTGTAATGAAAAAACTTCCCATTCCTGATCATATGATTCCACTTATGTACTTTCTTTGGAAAATTATTTTCAATTATGCAACCTCATAATGTGTTATTATTTGGTCTTGCAATTTCAAAATTAGACCATCTACTATGGAGTAAGTTTAAATACTGGATTTGAAGTTGGTAAATTATGCCTGTAATGAATTTCATGATCCTGAATGGTCTTCGTCCATGTATATGCATAACGATATTCTTGAAATCATATACGCACTGTTTGCTCTGAAATAGATGAATTGTTGATGGGTCAGAGGGACAGAACAGAAGTGATGGGAAGTGTGTGAACCAGATTTTAGCACTTACCAGTTATAATACGTCAAAAGACCAGTAAACTACACTATCAGGTGCCATAACATCTAAGATGTGCATTTGGTTAAATTCTTGGTGCTTATGAGTCTTCTCTGGTTGTGATTAATTGTTGTAAGATAATTTAGAGGTCCCCTCTTCAAATTACATGGCCCATGTGTCTACTTTGTCTCCTCTTGACGTAAGATTGCAGAGATCACTAGTCACCTTTGCAAGTTAAAATCAATCCACAAGGTTTAGTGGATGTTAGCTCTTGAAAGCTATCTAAACAACAATCATAACATCCAAGTATCTTTGTGTAGTAGGGTCGGTGGATCTTTTGTCTTGAATTAGTTAAATATGAATTGTGTTTTGGTTAGAGCATGGTAGATTTTTGTAAAAACATTTATCTTTATGTCTGTTTGAGCATATTTTATGTAACGTCCTCAAACACAGCGGAAAATTTCAAATTTAATCATACAATCAACGAGGACATTACGAAAAGAAATACACACCGGTGCACCAACATATAATATATATATGTGAACGAGTTTACAAAAGAATGTGATTACATCAAAAGATCATATACATAAAATATACACAAGTAATCACAACCACCTCAAAATATAGGGAAGCAGGATCAGGTCTCGAGCGCTCCCTCCGCCGTCACCACCCACCTAACGTCGCTCTCGGCCTGAAAGCAGACAATAAATGCTTGAGTTTCCAGGAGGAAACCCAGTATGCCAAACCCAAACACATATATGGACAGTAATGAAAATGCGAGGAAATCAACTAAATATCGCAACTGAAACACTCGCTAAGTTCCCGGGACCTCTCTCCCGGCCATAGCCAACAACAACCCGGGTCTCAAGAGTCCTCTCACCCCAACCCCTCAACACTCATGCACACACGACACCGCCGGTCCAAAACACGGCCAAACAACCCCCTTCTTGCCTCAGTGTTACCCGAGCCACGGTTTTGCATCAATTGCCGGAGCCACGACGACTAGTAAAACATGCCTCATTCGCCGGAGCCACGACTTTGCCTCAACTGCCGGAGCCACGGCGACAATTATTACAATCCCCCTCCACATGTCACTACTAATCGCTATAGGGCCGACATGTCCTCCGTTGCCCCAAAAGAGCCGGCAGACTCGTTGCCTTCTAGCCAATCAATAGCAACACACACAAAAAACAGTGTAAAACGGTCGAACAAAACGTGGCTTCCGGTCGACCGATCCTCACCCAGAGAACTGACCCAACCGAAAAACCCGCCAAACGGTCGACCGACAAAAGGGGTCCCGGTCGACCGAAAAGCACCAGTAGAAATCCATTTTCGCAAACAACAGTAAAACGGTCGAACAACCGAACCCTATCGGTCGACCGAAAACAACCAGTAGAACTCATCCAGAGTCCGCACTTCACGGTCGACCGAAACCACACTTCCGGTCGACCGGCCATTAAGTTAACTTAAATGTCGGTCGAACGAGTCAAACAGGCGGTCGACCGTTTAGATGGTCAACGCCCCAACCGACATACAACAGTACTTTCGGTCGACCGGCAAAGGGGTCCCGTTCGACCGAAAATACATAGGACGTCTTTCTCTTGCTAAAATTGCACAACCGGTCGACCGCCCAAAGGGCATCGTTCGACCGGTGCGAGGGATTCGCCCAAAATACACTAGAAACGGTCGACCGAACCAAAACACCGGTCGACCGATTTTAGTGCAGAACCGACTGTGCAGGTCCGACGAGCCCAAAACGGCCTACCGTCGACCGCTCCCACTCCCACACTAACAATAGGTGAGCTTGAAAGCAAGTTTGACATACCTTAAGGCTTGAAGAAGCCTTTGAAGAAACGACGGCGAGCGATCCACGATCAAACTCCAACTCCGGCAAACTCTACGAACGACGATCTTCGCACCTCCAGCGACTCCAACAGCAACACACGTGCTCTCCGATCGCCACACCACGCCGACCTTCCACTTGCTGCCGAGAGAGACGAGTTCTAGAGAGAGAGAGTGAGTGAGATGAGAGACGCGAGAGAGAATGAGGGGAGAGAGAGAAACCCAAACATTTTATACTCTTCCCCGAAACGATCTCAGCCGTCCATCTCGATCCACCACTAATCCTCCCCTAAGCACAATTAAAACAATAAGGATGGGTTAGGATATAACATTTTACGTGTTGCATGATATGGTTGCCTTGTATGGCATGTTTGACTTACGCATCCTATCTAAAAGTTCTAATGTTTCGAATATGTCTTGAATGGAGTGGATTCTCGTTGAAGGTTGAAGATTAACTGAGTAAGAAGTGGGCAATGTTGGCTGGATTAGCTTGTCATCAAACGGTTCCTATATTTGGTAAATCTTGGAATTAAGTGGCCACAATTTTAGAAGATGGTTTACAAATGTTTTTTTTAAAGCAGTTTATATTTTTTTAATCAAATCTCAACATGTAACTCACATGGTGGGATTCGATTTTTCGTCCAGATCAATCCAAAAATAGAAAGCTATAAATTGAAACTAGCCTTACTTGGTTAGTATGTTTTCTTAAGAGGCTAGATGGTGTCAAAGGCAAACCTAGTCTACTAAGGAGGTTAGCCAATTGGTTGCCTTGAGAGGGTACATTCTTGTGAGGATAGAGTTTATGTTGTTTCAACATATGTGTAAAATTTTGCTTCGTTAATGTAACATTTATAGAGTATGTCGGTCTATGGTTTTGTCCCTTGAATACCACGAACTATATCACATTTTCTAAAAAAAGACTACAACATATATATACCATTAGAAGTAAAGAAAATTCAGACAATCATATACACTACAAGTTTTCCAAAACAAAATTAAACTTTTGATACCTCTGCAGATTGTACAATCAATGTAACACAATAGTAGTATCCAAACATATTTTACTAATTATCCTTTTACCACTCCAACCAATAGTAGTACACAGATTTGTGGTAACATCCATGATTAATCTAGCCAAGGAATAATTAAAGAAATTGAGTTGAAAACCACATATATCAGATGCATTAATGAATGAGGAACAAGACTACAAGAGAGGGAAGACAATCAAATACATGTTTGATGGCTGTTTCGGACAGTGGCCCACCAACTGAGCATCTCGATTGTGGACCGGACACGTGGATGGTCTTCCAACCGTTGAAAGTTTACTTGTGTCCTGTACCCAAAACCAAATCTCACACTGCAGCCATGTGTGATGTGCCACAAATCTCGACCATCGGTGACGTGGCGTCACAATAGCCGTCGAGTTATCATGACTTGGATGGAAAGATGTGATGTGGATTTGTAGTAAAATAATAACGGGTCTAAGGAGTGGAGTTTGATTTAAAGAAAATCAACTTGGTTTGGGTCTCAATCCCTGGAAAGATTTTGACGTAGAAGTTCTTCGATCTGGACAACATTTGATGTTTATAGTTTCTTAAAAATTGTAAAACTATCGGTCCGTAAGATACTACATATGTTAAACGCCACATGTTAATTCCGTGGAATAATAATGTAAACTACTTTTCTCATTTTAAGAAAAAGATTGTATTGATTTTTCGAACTTACATTAGAAAGAAGGTTAGGGTTGTTTTGCTCGATTCGTGATATGCTTGATGTGTGATGTTTGGATTCTCACGTGAAACATGTGAGTACTTACAGTTACAATATATGTATGCGCACACGTTTGGTAATGTATATAGTTGGGTCGTCGTACGTGGTCCAAATGTCTTTATTAGTGTTAAGTTAAGGTTAATAACTAATAATAGAACTACAACTTCAGGAATCAAAAAATCGATATGATGAGGTGTAAAACAACTTAGCTTTTAAATTTGGCATGTTTTTTTCAAAAAATTCCTTAGTTGATCGCTTTCGAAATTCATAAATTTGACTCAGTTGTATCCATATGATATTCCTCAAACATGGAAGTCATGAAGCTCGAATGCCAATGTCTCTGTCTAAGACATGTGCTTTGAATATCTACAAACAGTCGGTCATGAGTTTGTGAATCTTTATTTATAGTTGATTGAACATTGAAAAATATGATATTTATTCGTTAATGTTCTTATTTATCAAATTGGTGATCGACTATCCTAATTACATTTTCTATAGTTCAGAAAATATTTTGGACATGAATGTAATCCAAAGTTGCATTCTAACAACATGAGCGGCGAATTACGTGTATATATTAAAAAAAACATCCGTTTTTTAATATTGGAAATGAATATCTTCCCACGGTTTCCAAACTAGTGAGATCGAAAAGGATAATTATAATTTTTATATTAAACGGAAAAAAGAACTAATTATATGCAGTCCTTCAATGTAGACGTGTTCTCCAAAACATAATTGCTGGGTATTAATAACTTTTTACTTATGCAATTGTCCAATCCTCAATCATATTGTGTACTCACTTGTTGCTCTTGTATAATTGTATTCTCATGATAATTGAATATGCGTTACTACTTACTACTAGCCATATCTTACAATGTTTTTCACGAGAAACCAAGGCATATGTACAAGGTGCATGTGGCAGACAAATTGAAGATAGGTAGAGATGGAGTGTAACATCCAAGAAAGATTATCTCCTCCCATAACAAATCACAAACACCAGCACTCTAATCATATTCACACCAACATCTTTATCCCTTCAATGTGAAAGTTGGCAAAACCTCCAATCAACTTGTGCATGCACAGATCTCAATTAGATGCATATGTACATGTTTCGATCGAGTCTTCCAATTATGCACATAATTCCACAAAACCCAAATATCAACGTCCCAATCGCATTCTTTTTTTATTGGCCCCGAAAGCTACTGATCATCAGAAAGTCAGCAACGGTGCTTCCCATCAAATGATAATTAAATCAAAGGTTGGAAGTTAAGAATAAGATATCAGGCTAGGAATGTTCCAAACGAACATGACAGCAAGAAATAGACATGTCTGCAATAATTTAACGGTTCCATCTGAATTGAAGGGCTTCTTACATATTACAAAATATTAAAAATCAGTGACATTTTGAATTTAAAGGGCACCATATCAAGTTATATATATTATATATGAGTCAAAGTTCTAATTAGCTCAGGACTCGTCATATTAATTTAAATTCCATTACAATATCTCAGTTAGATCTAATTACGGTTAATCTATCATTGATATCCATCAATATATCTTTTAATTAACATAACCGTTATATCGTTAATTTACCTTACAATTGCAAATAAGTGATGAATATTGTAAGAATTTAAAATAAATAGATTATATTCTACGCTCACTAGATAATTACCGTATATTATATTATGTTAGACTTAAACAACAAACGCTTAAGGAGATTAAACCCACGTGTGACCTACTTTTCAATATGTAGTAAAAAGAAAAACCGAAAGAAAATATGCGTGAATATACACACCAAAACTGTGTAACCGTAATGAACCCATAATCTATACCATGACCAATCTGATTACGTAAAGTGTCACTCGTGTTTCATAATTCCATGTACCACATGAGCATATTAATCTGATATATTAATAACTCCCTCTAATTTGTATATCTGTTTGGAATAAACTCCCTTTAATTGGTCTTCAATTAGTATATCTAACATTAAGGTAGAGATTTTTATGTGCATTGGGTTGAGTAATGTTTTGTTGCCTTCCATGACATGACATACCGTATATGACTATATGAGCAGTGGTCTCCAACACATGGCCCTAAACCACGGCTCAAAGTGTTGCTGTTCCCACATAAGATCTTGCATGCATGCATGCATTATTTTTTAGATTTTTGTGGAAGAAACAAAGCATAAGATGACAAGCAGCTCCAAACCACATGGGGTTAAAAGTGTGTGCATGGTGTAGTTTATAATGTAGCTTAGCTGTCTTGGTCTTGAACCTTTCTGAATTTTGGTCGGAAGATTTTGTATGGTGAAGTTGTGTCCACAAGCTTTAAGGGGGGAAAATCTGTGGTTGTCGGTCGGTTTGTGTGTACATGATTTTGTTCCAAACCAAGTTAGTAGTTGACAGTGACTTGATTGGTGTATTTGACCTCTTCTGTCATTCATGTTGCTTCACTGAAAAGTAGAGGTTTTGTGACTGCTGAATTTGCAATTGCTTATTAGGAGGCTTAATTAGAATACTCTTAATTTGTAAATAATTGATAGATCACTAGCTCCAAACTAGGTCAAACAGTAGATTTATAGTCTTGAAATACAAGAATATCCAATGAGACTTGATGACGTACATCAACAATAACTAGTCATATTCTGAGTTAATGTAGAACCAGAGTAGATATTTCATATAAAAAAATTGTAATGCTCATCTTAGGGTTTGCGCTTACGTAGTTTCGTCTGTAAGAGCACCCTTAACCGGCACTCTAAATCTGACGCCCAAACTGGGTGCCCGATTTGTCCTCCCTAAATGGGAGGGCGGATCCGCCTAGGATCCGCTCGGGCGGCCACGTGACCCCCTGGATTGGGTGATTTTTTTGTTTGTTTTGTTTTTGATTTTTTGTTTTCAAAAATGTTTTAAAAATCATTTAGAATTGTTTTTCCAATTTTTTTATGAAAATATGTTTTTTATTTGTTTATATGTTTTTTTAATTTTTTTGACATTTTTTTGTGTTTTACCTAAAATTGATCCCAAAATGACGTGGATGTGAGAGAATGTAGGACGTTTGAGTTGTTTCTAGGTGTGGTTAAGAAAATTTTACGGGTGGTTTGAGCTGACGTGGCGGAGAGAGAAGCTAACGTGACTGAGAGAGAAAACCGGGTGCCCAGGAACTGCCTCGGTGCTGTTAATGGTGGTCTAAGTTCCAGATGGACTTAACTTAGAAACCACAACTTAATATTTAGTCATCAAACATTTAGGGGGCTACTATTCGTCGCCGGAAAACTACTTAAATCGCCCCAACAATTACCTTTTTGCCCTTAACAAATCACTTAATACTCATTTCGTCCAGTGTCTTTAAATAAGGTTTTTGACTCAGTTTTACTCACATTCCCAGTACCAACACCACGAAAATGTCTGGCGAAGCGCTTGGATCCGGTGAGGTAACGAAGGTGTATTTTTTTCCGACTCGGGCGTCTGTCTAAGACACCTCCACCATGGTAGATGCGTCTTAGCAAAACACCTCCCCCATCGTGGAGGCGTCTGGCTACGACGCCTTCACCATGGTAGATGCGTCTGGCACAGACGCACTTTTAATTTAATTTTTTTAATTTTCTATTAAATTAATTTTTTTCAGGTTCCGTTGCAAGATTTTGGTGGTGATGGAGTAGATTACAATGAGTTTTTTGATAGTAAACAAATATTTACAACAATCGAGGAACCTTGTAAATGGACGAAACAAGTTGCCCTAGGAGTCAGTTTTTTTTGTTATATCATCATACAATCAAAAGCAGATAACCGGACAGATTGTTACCTGAGATGTGATCGCAGACATGAAATGAGTTCTCGTGATACGAGTATTGCACTACAGAAGAACACAAAACGAAAAGGTTGTGGTTGTCGTTTTTTGGTAAAAGTAGTCGAGCGACAGAATCATGATGGATGAATCGTTGTTTCTAATAGCAGCCATGGGCAGCACAACCACGCACTTGTAGTTTATTCAGAGGGTCACCGACAGGTCATCAGACTTAGTTCTGGGGCCAAGCAAATTGTTCGTGATATGACTGAGGCACAAGCAAGACACGTAACATTTTGTTGGCAGTAAATGAGAAATTCCCGGAGGATAATCTCAATCAAAGACACATTTATAACTTCGGAGAGTACATGAGAAAGACGAAATCTCAAGACAGGAATCCCGCTTAGCAGTTTCTCAGTCAGGCAGTGCAATATAAGTATTTGCATGGGATTCCTTGTGCATGTACCATGGACGAGTGTTTTACGTCAGGTGATGGAATTTATTTAGAGCAGATTCATCCATTCTGGAAAACACTTGTGAGTAGAAGGAGTTCAGATGTCAGAGTTTGTGGATCAGTCAGCATAAGACATCGAGCATTTTTGGAAGCTCGTTGATGAGATATCAGAGAGCGACCCTTCAGTAATTCGTAACGCCTCTTGTATTTAATACGAACAGTTACACCCCGATCAGTCGAACTATGGAGAACTCGCAAAAAATACTAAGGTACAAGGTCGACCTAGGGGAAAGTCGACACGTCGGGACCCGAGTGCCTTCGAGTATGCTGAGCGAGGTCGTGGTAGGTCTGCCAATAGTCGGAGCAGGGGTCGTGGTCGGTCTTCCAATTCGTCTCGATCGTCCGTGAACACGGGAACAAGATCTGGTGTGACGATATGTTTGTTGTTATTTAATATATATCACTAATCTAGAGAGGGTTGAATAGATTATCTCCTAATTTTTGTTGTTCTAATGAATTGCTATTTCTCTATCTTACAGTGTCCGGACAGACTGACGTGGATAACTTCCCATATGTTGATAGACTGTCAGGAATCATTTTACCATTTCTGGAGATGTGGAATGACGTACGTGCTGATGGCAACTGTGGATTTCGATGTGTTGCTGATGTCTTCCATGGTGGTCAAGACAACTGGTCGTACGCCCGTCGTGCGATTTCTAATGAGATAGGTGTGCATCCTATTTATGAGAATGTCTATTTCGACAATGTGGTACAGACTCGTCAACGAATTGATTGGGTGGGGGAGCTTGTGACAAGGATCATTATATGGAGGTTTGGGTCGACTTGTTCCCGATTGCTAATTTTTACAAGTGTGCGGTCATGTATTTCTCAATGGGAATGGATGGTTCATTGTTCTCGTGTCTTACTGTGCTACCTTCGGAGAGTCCCTCTGTCATGATGAGGTCTGTCAGAGAGTTGGTCATTGCTCATTTAGGGATTTACCGACATTTTATTCGTTTGGAATTAGCTGATGATTTCCCAGTACCTCCTATAGCGACCTTGTGGTATCAAATGCGAGATGAGAGTGTTGTTGGATGAGAGGATCAGTACGAAAGAAGGATAACGTATTGGAACCGGTTACGTAGTACATTTTGATTGTAATTTGTAATGCATTTGTAATGTATAATATATCGTGTATTTGTACTTATATATGTTGGTTTTTTGGCTAATAATTGTTAAACTGTTTTGATAATTAATCAACATATCAATAAACACATGTATCAATCAAGAGATCATTTCTTGCATATACTTGTATTATCTAACGTTTCAGGAATCAAGTTTGAGTTGAATTGAGATCAAGATTGAAGCGTAGCTATGTTTAAATTCTATGTATTTAGGTTACAAATGTAACTTGACACTTGAAATCTTTGATTCATTGTATCGCATGACACTTAGAGAACCTATAGAAGTCTCACACAACATTCCAATTAACTTAGACTTCAATGGAAATTCATCAAAACTCATTAGAAACCTAGAACTGGATATCTACACTCAAACGGTCGACCGGTAGAACCAGTTGGTTCGATCGGATTTCAACAGACTATTCCAGAAAGCTTATTTGTCCAAAACGGACGACCGACTTACATTCCCAGTTCGACCGTGCCTTAAATATGTCTTGCCTGTCTGAAATCGGTCGATCGGTATATCCATTTTGTTCAACCGCTTCTTCAATCCATTTTGACTGTCTGAAATCGGTCGACCGAAATAGTTGTTTTGTTCGACCGTCTCACCTTGTCGAGTGATAGGACTTAGTTCATCATTTACAGATCTTTCAGTCTATCAGTTGTTGACACGTGTCCTGGTTAGTGAAACTTTTGGTCGACCGAAACCTTGTTTTTGTTCGACATATTGCATTCCGTATTCATATTAAATACGACCATTATACTTGTCGTATACTCCAACGGTCGTATACACATTTCTCACCTAACCCCTCTTTTGGATTTGGTCTTCTAGTCAACCGAACATTCCTTCACGGTCGACCGAATGTTGAAAACTTCCCAGACTCATTTTTACTAGGAGTTTTCGGTCGAACCATCCATTCATTCTGTTCGACCGATTGCATCTGATTTTATCTTGTCTAAAATCCAACATGTCAAACGATCGACCGAAACTATCTTCACGGTCGACCGATATTTGCATCTTTTCCTGATCCAGTCCTATTGGTCGTTTTCGGTCGAACTAATGATCCAAACCGTTCGACCGATCACTTAAGTTCTAGCAAATCTGGACCGACCTTTTGAATCTTCGTTCGACCAAATCTCGTTCTGTTGCATTTCAGTCGACCGTGTAACATGATCTCGTCGACCGTTCGGGTCCTGAAATGTGTCCTGTCACTTTCTGAATTGTGTTTTCTTGCACAACTTCCTACTATTTTAATCCCAGCGGCTAGAACTAGTTTAGAGCTTATAAATAGAGCTGAGAACACTCATCTAAGATGACCAATCTTTCTCCAAGCTCAAATCTCATTACTACTCTCATATTTTCTCTAAACACTTGTGCCCACATCTTTTCACTTGAAATCATCATCCTTTGATTGCATCATCTATTTCAAGTGCTCAAGATTAGTTGCTAAAGTTAAGTCTTCAATAGTTGTACTAAGCTTCCGGAGTGAAGCTCTTCTCGGATTGTGAGAAGGTGGTTCAAGCTAGGCGAGGGTGTTCGCAAAGCTTGTGGTGTAAAGACGTGATCTCGGCCCGCAACGGAGATCAGATTAGTGGTGGAAGTGAAGTTGCTCGAGTAAGAGCAATTCGTAAGAGAGGGCTAGGATATGGTGGTTGGATCCAAACCTCTATACATCCGGAGTTGTGGTTTGGTTTTCTCTCTTTCATAATTAATAGTCTTAGCTTTTAATTTGGCATAGTTCCTTAAACAACCTTAATTAGTCTATTCACCCCCTTTAGACTAAGTTTAGGGGCTAGTAGATCCTACAATATCGTGTTGGTCTTTTACCAGATTTTAAATTTAATTTAAGTTACTAGGATATGCTCATGAGAAATAAGTATTAAAAATACGATAGCTAAAGAAATAAGTAGAAGATATGTTCGTAAGAAATAAATAATAAGAGTACACATATAAACATAAACAACCAACAAATGTAGAAACAATTCAACATATAATAAAACGAAAGTAAGAGCAAGTCAACTATAACTCAACATCCGAATCATGGTCCGAAATGCCCAACTGGTTGTTCCACTCCTCAATGAGGCGATCTCAATCTGTACATGCAAGTCTCGTATCCTCAGTCAGCATCTTGTCTCTTTGTCGCTAGAACGGCTGCGTAAACTGTATCGCCATACTCATCCACTGTAAGTAACATAAATATTAACGTACACTAACAGTCTGTGGTGGTCGCCCCCGTCTGCAACAGTCGTCCACAACATCGATACTAACACCACTGCTACTCCAAAATGAGTTATCCCGCACAAGACCCTCGCGGCTGACACCCAACAACTCTGATACAAAAAACTTCAGCTCAGACGTCGGCGCCTGCACACTGACCATACGACCCTCAACAGGAATGTGCAGAATCTAAAAGACGTCATGCAACATGATCGTTATCTCTCCGAACGACAAGTAGAAAGTGTTGGTGTCAGGATGCGACCGCTCCACGAAAGCCGAAATGTCAAGGCAGGAAAACATGTTGTACGGCAAGTGACCCAATCCACTATCACGAATGGTCGTCGTCATATCATCAGTCATCATTGAACGCCAAACCTGCAATGTAATACAGCATCTGTGCTGATTATGGCACTTCAAAACCTTCTGATCCTCGTCATCCCAGATGCGTCTGGCAATGTGGCCTCCGAAACTCGGAATGATGTTGCCATCTAGAGGACCATCGGGCATCATATCTGTCACGATCTAAGACTCGTCCTCACCCTTCTTCTTCTTCTTCTTCTTCTTCTTCTTCTTCTTCTTCTTCTTCTTCTTCTTCTTCTGAGTTCGGGCGTCTGCAGTGCACGAACTCGAATCACCGATCACAAACCGGCCACCTCGACCCTTCCTAACGACCCTTACTACAATGTTGCCCCCGTCCTCGACCATACTGCTGTATTGCCTCCTCCTGTGGCTCCAAGCCATAGCCCCCATCGTCACTCTCGTTGTGGCTCATCACCTCATCTGAATCATCCTCGCCGTCGAAAGAATCCTCAGGTGTCTAACGACGACGTAAAAGATCTCTCTCTTTCCTAACTGAAGCAGAAATACCCCGTCTACGTGGATGACGAGGACCTGACTCATCTGCTAAACTACGTACCGCATGTAAGGGAATTGATTTCCCTTTTCCTCCACGGTAACCTGATGACTATTAATTCAATTTTAAAAATAAAATTTTGTTAATGGATTTACTAAAATAATTAGTAACTTAATAATCAATTTATTTAGCAATTATCACAAATTATAATCAATAATCCTTTACTAAAATAATTAAACTAATTATTAAGTTAGTAGTCAATTTATTTAGTAATTATCATAATTTATAATCAATAAAGGATTTACTAAACTAATTTAACTAATTATTAACTTAATAATCAATTTATTTAGCAAAAATAAACCAAACAAGACATTTTACCAGATTTGAGTAATATGGGGTGTCCGCTGGTTCTTTTCCCGGCCTCCGAGACATTCGTTTTGGTGAATATGAGAGTAATATGAAGAGTGAGTGGTGTTAGGAGAGTGAAATGAAGAGTTATATAAGAAGAAATGGTAGAAGAGCAAAATGGTAATTCGTACGGACGATTTAAGTAGTTTTCCGACGATGAATAGCAGTTCAGAACATTTATGCCGATTGATATCGTAGAAATATCACAAACTTTTCGTACCCAACGAACATAAAGAAAAATAAATAAATTAACACTAATATAACACCAAAAATATAACCCATCGAACCACTGGAGCTTGCTTAGTTGCAATATAATTACAAGAGTACATTAACAAATATAATCTCTCTAATATCGAGTCAACCCAAACGCTTTCCCCATAAATCGGGTCGACAAACTGCAAATGGCCCAAACCCATCCGGCCCACACCCGAAACCTATAAATACCCCAACAAATCAAACTCCTTTTCCCTCCCTTTCCAAAATGCATTCTCCTCTCAACTCCCAAATCCCAAACCTAAACCCTAAACTTCCACTAACCACCAATCCCTTAGCCATTTCCTCACTAACAAAACTCATCTCCACATCTTCCCCGTCCGACGCCCTCCTTCTCTTTACCCGCCTTCTCAGCTCGGGCACCAAGCCTGACCCGTTCCTCCCATCCGCCGCCCTCAAATCCTCCCCCAACTCCACCCCTCCCATCCACGCCCTTTCTGTCAAAACCGGCCTCAATATTTCGATCTTCGTGGCCACCTCGTTGCTGACTAGCTACTCGAAATCTGCCTGATTGGCTCACGCCCTCCAGGTGTTCGATGAAATGCCCGAACGGAATGTTGTCACGTGGATCGCCACTATAACCGTGCTTCTGGGCGGCCATCGTGATGAGTGTGCGATTCAGTGTTTCCGGGATATGCATGAATGTCGGGTGCCTGCTGACTCACATACCTTCACGGTCGCGCTCAAGGCATGTGCCGGGTTGGGGTGGTTTAATTGTGGACGGGAGATTCATGCACGGGCTTTGAAGGTCGGGTTCGGGTCGGTTCCGTTTGTTTCGAACAGTCTTTGTGCTTTGTATGGTAAGTGCAGGAAGGTAGAGATGGCGATTCAATTGTTTGAGTGGATGCGGGCGCCCGATGTCGTGTCGTGGACAACTGTGATATCGTCATTGTGTTCTGTGGGTAGAGGGGAAGAGGCTTTGGAGGTCTTTGTCAGGATGATGAGGAGTTGCAGTGCGAGGCCCAATGCATACACTTTTGCTGCGGTTATTGTGGTTTCAAGGGTCGAGTTCGGTGAGCAATTGCATTCATTGGCTGTTAGGATTGGTGTTGCAGGTTCTTTATCCACTGCCAATGCTACTTTGACTATGTATTCGAAATCTGGGCGGCTTAAGGCGGCTGAGATCGTGTTTAGAGATATGGAAATTAGAGATGTTATATCTTGGAGTGCGATCGTTTCTGCTTATTCAGAGGAGGGAGATTTGAAAGCTGCTTTTTCAGTTTTCTCTAACATGCAGAGAAGCAGATTTGATGGTAATGAGTATGTTTTGGCGAGTTTGTTGAGCTCTTGTGCTCAGATGGTGATGCTTGAGCAGGGGCGGCAGGTTCGCGCAAGTGTTGTGAAAGCCGGACTTGAGTTGGAGCCGATGATTAGTAGCGCCTTGATTAATATGTACTCTAAGTGTGGCTGCGTCGAAGAGGCACAAGTTCTGTTTGATTTGCGAGGATTTGACAATGTTGTGTCATGGACAGCCATGATCAATGGTTACGCTGAGCATGGGAGTAGTGCTAAGGCGATTGCATTGTTTGAGAGAATGCGAGTGGTTGGGGTGCAACCAGATAGCGTTACTTTCATTGGTGTTTTGAGCGCTTGTAGTCATGCAGGTTTGCTTGATCTCGGGTTTACGTACTTTGATTTGATGAAGAATGAATATGGAATTCATCCTGAGAAAGAGCACTATGGATGTATGGTGGATTTGCTTTGTCGAGCGGGGCAATTGGATGATGCTGAGCAAATGATTGAAAGGATGCCCTATCAGCCTGATGATGTCGTGTGGTCAACTCTTTTACAGGCTTCTAGAATTCATGGGAATCCTGATAGTGGATGCCGTGCGGCAGAAAAATTACTTGAGCTAAACTCAAGTTGTGCAGGTACGCTTGTTACACTGTCCAATATTTATGCTGCAAAGGGACGATGGAGAGAGGCTGCAGATGTTCGATTGCTTATGCGGTCAAGCGGTGCAAGGAAGGAACCGGGATGGTCATGGATTACAGTTGGAGAGAATGTGTCAGTGTTTGTGGCCAGAGACCGCAAGCATCCTGCAAGTGATGAGATTTATAACCTGCTTTATCTTATGGCTCCTAGAGCCAAAATAGGAGGGCTTCGGTCAGAAAGTTTAAAATTGCTCATTGACGAGGAAGAAAATTTGGATTTCGCATCGATAGGGTGAGTAAGAGTAAAATTTGAGAGCCGGAAGGTAAGGCGAAGTTAGGTTATCAGGCCATACTACTAGTGATCTCTACTACTAGCGATCTCTACTTCTACTCAATTACCTATTCTAATTCTTCATATTGATCATTTTGAACTAAAATCAAACTCCACCTCTCTGCCCGGTCCAGAAAGACTCCCGGAGCAGGAGGCTCCGGAGGTGAACCCGGGCAATGACATCACCTGGAGATAGGAGTTGGCAACGCTGAGGGCAGAACATCAATACGACTCATGGAAAGAGATGCCTATACAATTATCAAAAACCATAATGAGTTGCAGTTGATTGATGATCCATACGTCAGGATGGATGTATAAAGCACATTAAACGCCAAAGTTGATATTGTTGAGCAACAATTCTTGTCATATCACAAAAAATGAGGCAAGCATCTTGGATTATTTTTTTACTCTATTTGGCTATACTTTTCGAGCAAAGGTGTATTTGTTATGTCATCATGCACCAAAAAATTCTGAGGAGACAGTTCTATCCGTTTCATTTTAGGATAATTTGCTTGACCTCTATATCTAGTAAAAGCACCACCAACAACAACAAAAAAGTTTTAGAAATGATTCATTGCTACTAATGGAAAAAAGGGTCATGCTTGTTGGCATTGTGTGCAATTTCCATCTTTGTTGAAACACAAAAAAAAATCTGAGGAAGTCATAGCTGCACTGGTTGGTGAAGCATGAGGTATGGTACTACTTTGTTTACTTAATTAGCTGATCCATCAATTTGTTCTCTTAAAATTTGAAGCACTTTCTCCTAATGATGGAAGCGTTTTGTAGGGTCGCCAACCTCTTGATTGCCAAAAGTTGAGAGGATAATTAATTAATTATGCTACCCATACTTGGAGACTTTCCAATTTAAGGTAACTTCATTTTCTGTCTTTAGGGTCATATTATGTTTGAAAACGTTGTTGTTTCCCTTAGTTTTTCATTATGATGTTCCTTAGTGCTTAATGTCTGCATTTAAGTCAGCATTTCTGAATGTTCACAAGCTTTTGTTTCCTCTGTTATGGTTTATGGCCTTTGGGCCATATGTCCCCTTTCTATTCCTGCTCTTTAATTTGCTGAGTACGAGTTCTTGTGGTTTTATTATGTAGCATTTATCCAGTAGGCCTGGGCTGATCCTCGGTCCCTCACCATCAAAAGTTGTACGCCATTTACCTAGAATTTGTTTTGATGTCGAACTGCTGCAGTCATTTATGCTGGTTTTGTTTCATAATTTGTGCACTCTCCATGCATTCTTGGGATTTATTTTTGTAGCCTACAAGAATATGGGTACTTCCACTCAAATTTGAGTTACTTTAAATTGAAAACCACACTTTAATATGAGATCAGAGCGTAAAATGACTGAATAGCCTTGCTAGTACATCCCTTTTTTATATATATATACATGCTGGATATTTTCATGTGCTTAGTATAGAGACTATTGTTGAGTTATGACCTATAGAACACTATAAGATTTAGCCATTTGGGTTGTCTCCAGTCAGTACCAATTGATATTGAGTGGATACGCTCAATTCTTACAAAGGTTATAGTTTTTTTCTTCTTTGGGGTGTGGTTGGGCAATAGGCTTGTTTGTACTCTTCTTTTTGTGAATAAATTTCACGGTAAAACCGGGATTACAATGCAAAGAGAAAAGGTATTGAGTGGAAGCCCAACACTTTTATACATTAACAGTTGCATTTGTATATTCACGAGTTGCAAGAGCATTTCACGTAGGATAAGAAACAATTTCTTAATAGAAGATTTTAGATAATGCATATGGTTTATGTTATTTATGTCCAACTAGCATCTCTTAAATGATCTTTGTTTTCTTGTAGGCTGAATTAATGTTTTTGTGAAATTTTAAACACACGGGTTCGGATATTTCCAGAAGATAAAAATAGGTTTCATTTGGTTTGATTCTTGGATAGCTAGAAGAGGTTCTAGTGGTTCAAATTAAGATTTGTGAATGATAAAGATTATAGTGGATGTTCGCACTGGCTTTCTGTTGCCAACATAGACTTTGTTGAAAACATTCATGTCTGGACCAGTCTGCCCTTTGTGGTCTTGTGGGTCTCTTCTCATGTCTACAATGCAGAAAAAATCTGACATGTGAGCCATATCTTGGTTGGCCACAAAATTTGAATCTAAGATTTATTCCCCCCATCAACTTCACTGTTAGTGGATGCAGAATCACATGATGTATTGGGGAAGCTAGAATCTCAAGTCTTTCTTCAGGGTCCAAATTGGTGTTCTATAACCTATGAAGTGCAAATTACTGATGACATCAAACATAAGGTTTCTGTTACTGATTCAGTGTTGGGTTTCAACCAAAATAATATATCAAGATAAGTAAGGAATGTGCCTTCATAAGGGTTACTTTTTGCTAGTTTTCAAGAATGTTGTGCTGTTGCACAGAAATATCAGTATAAGAATCCTACAAAATGAGGGTTGGTGGAATAATTAACAGAGCTGCGATTATTGGATTTCAGAAGTGCTTCTAGAGAAGGAATTGTACCATCACCACATAGTTTTGTTTCTCTAATGGATGACTGATGATAATCAGTTGGAACTTGTTAGATGTGTGCCACTGAATCACTGATAGAACAAACCTAATGACAATCACTTGCCTTCGGCTCATGATAGACACCGAAGAAATTCTTACCATCAAGGATCAAAATATTTCATATACTCACAATCGAAGACACACTTTCGCTAAACCTGCGCGAAGAAGAAACCCCCGTGATGTAGCCCTTCCTTACAAATGATGATTAGCAGCATAATTATACCCAGAATACTATTGACTTATAGGTAAAATTACCGTCTTTCTGGTCAAATATTAGCATTAATGCATTGGTCCTTTGTTACCTCGGATGAGTTATAACTAATGCATCTAGTACATGATATTTACTATGCTCTATTAGAAATGTAGCAACCTAATGGATTTTCTGTAACAATGGTGTTCTTTTGTGGAATCACTTTTTAATTTTCTCTAACAATTGTGTTCCTTTGTCATATTCATCAACTATGGTGTTTTTTGTGGAATCACTTTTTAAATTTTTTTCCCACCTACCATTATATAGCACATTGTAATGTGGTATGACAAACCATGATTTTCTCTAACAATGAAGACAATCCAATCTAGTTCCACCTAAATCATTCTATTTATGCTTAGATTGGATGTTTCTTCTAGAGTGTTGGTTGGTTTAGTGTGTGTTATAGAAAAGCCACTTATATACCTCTATGAAGGGAATTTCGTAGGCATGATGAAATTGATGTCTGCACACATGAATTTTTATGATGGCAATTAGCATTCAGATTATGGGCCCAAACATATATTTTAATGGCATAAAGTTGCTGCTTTTTTGCGGGTAACAAGGAAGACCTACACCATTCCTACCAAATAGTTACATCAGCTCATGATTCTCATCTTACTGTTCTGAAATCATCCTAGCACTGGTCAACAATGGATCAATTTATATTCCGAAATGCTTCCACGAAGATTTGGCTTCGACATGAAGAGAACCGAAGGAAAAAACAAAGAAGATATGATTGAGGAAAGAAAAAGACTAAGTATGCCAATTGTTTATTGGTAATCTAACATCAATTGTGATGTCATGGTATCTTTGAGAGTTGTATATGTATTTAGTAAAAGGTTGGTTCTGTGAAAGTAAGATTCTTGAAGTAAATTAAACTTGTGATGAAATGTTATTCACAGTTACCTTTCTGAAAGTAAACTTGCAGACGATTCTACCATGTGTAAAATATGAGGATGTCAGCTGTAAAATTTATTGTAATTGTTTCTTGACAGATTAGTAAATTATCATTTATGCTGTTGTCAAGGTGGAATAGGTTGAGAAATATTGAAGAATAGAGAATCATAATGAACTTCGTGGATATGGGCTATATGGCTGTCAATTTTGACTCGGTTCGATAATTCGACTTGAAAAACGTTCGACTCTAGTTTAACTTGAAAATAAATGATCTTAATGAAAAATAAAAAAATCTTTGGTTCGGTAAACGGACCGTTCGAACTCGAAAAAAATTGAGGTTCGATTCGATAGTTCGTTCGAATTTTTTATTTTTTTGTATTTTGTAATAACATAAGATAATACATATAGTTCGAAAATTTGCTCGACTCAACTCGTTTACACTCTTATTCGTGGAAGCAGTAATTATGCTCATTGAAAGCTTGAAACTAACAATTACTATACATTTATTAGCACTGTATATCTTATCACACGTTGACTACAAATCTACAATCAATTTAAAAATTTCTAGATATTGTTCTCTACAATTACACCAGATGTGACGAGATCAAACGATTTATGTCAATTGAGAAATAATAAGATATATGTAATTCACACAGATATTTTGTGAGTTATTAGTGCAAAAGATTAAAAGAAACTCAGGAAATTTGACACATGAAGACAACTATTGAGTATTGACCAATATATCTGACATATTATTGTTTCTTAATCATTAAAGAGAGGAAATTGTTTAAGACCGTTATGGCCTTAACGTCGTTGCCCATCTAGTCTCCCTGAGATTTTAGGAACCTTCGGGTTCTTGATTTCCTACATACTAGTGATCCTCGGTGGGACCTCGAAGTTAGACATCGTCTAGTACTAATGACCTATAGTGGACTTTAGGCTTGCTTTTGTCTTAATTGTTTAGTTAGGTTTCTAACATTCTTTATTCACACGCTAGTTTAAGGACTTCATCTCCTCTCTCATGAGTCATTCTTTTTTCGTCTTCATGTCTCCAGATCTTCATCAATGAACACCTTCTTTTAAATTGAAATTTTATTTCTTGACTTCAATAATAACTATCATTTTTCTTGATGTTTAGATTGAAAGGATCGAGATTGAATTCTTTCAAACCGATTGAGTGATAAGTATGAGAACAGAGTAAATATGTTATTAGAGGTTGTCAAAAATCATTCAAAGAATAGGAATGACAGAGACATGGTGTATTGTCCATGTAGTAAATTATGAGATACATAGAGATTGCACCTGAAAACATAGAGCTATTTGAGGTAATATAGATCATTTTCAGACGCATGATGATCAACCAATGTTTACAGAGAGATAAGCCAAGTTAACTTAGCTATCACAGAGATAAGCCAACCTAATCCCATGCTCTCTATCCAAATGTAAATATAGAGCTATTTGAGGTAATATAGATCATTGATTTGGTCTCTACACCTAAACTCTTTTGTGATAACTTGGCAATACTACACATGATGATCAACCAATGTTCAACTTTGTGTCCCCTATGCGTTGTAGAGTGACGCATAGGCAACACAGGAGGTCGGGATCACATATGCGACCATGTATTGTGCGCTAGGAGGCCTATGCATCCCGTGTGGTGGGTGTGCATCACTCACCTTCGTCGCATGGGACGGACGCACAATGGCAACTGATTGCGCGTCACACAATTGACGCCTAGGCTAGTTTTCTATCCGTTTTGCAACAACTTTTGGGGGCACGACACTTCTCCTAACTCCCCCCCTAACCCCGCGTTTGAAGGGGAGTGTAAAGTAATTTGAGTATTATATCAATTACTTAAGCTTAGGTTAAACTTAATACTATGTATAGTCTCCTATTGTAATTTAGGCAAATGGGCTAATCTCAGCCCATCTAGGAGTTTAGCTCATTAAGTGCATAAACGAATCCCACGTATGTATAAATATCTATGTACAATATCAACTCAACTTAATGAAAGAATTCTAGGGTTTCACATATGTTTTCATCTCCATCTTCTTCTTCTTCTTTCCCTTCTAACAAACTTCGATCCCACTCTGTGCTTGATCAGATCTCCAGTCGAGACTTTCTCGATTCTCTTCTGTTGTATATGTCATTCTCTTCGTTGACCCCCTAACTTGATTTTCTAACACTACTTTATACTAAGATAAATAATCAATTTGTCAGCAATTGAATTCTGTTTGTTCTAATGATAATGCCGTTGTAAAAGGTAATATTGGAGGGACTTGCAGTTTTTGTAACGTCCTGAAACAGCGGAAGAAAATTTTCAAAATTAAACATACAACATACGACCGTCAACGGTCAACACGGGCACGTTACTAGAAAAGTCAACATAATAATATATAAAATATCTCCACGTGGAAGTCATAATACAGAGTTGTCAAAAGAGTGATTACAACTAATACATAACTACTACATAACTACTGTAATCACTACCTCTACAAAAAGATCGGAAGAACAGGACCCGATCCCGGAGGCACTCCCCTCGGTCACCACCAACCTAAGACTGCCTGCTACCTGAAAATGCAACATAAAATCTGCCTGAGTTCCCGAAAGGAACCCCGTATGCCAACATCTCCTATATATACAGAAAAACATATGAAAATGCCAAGAATGCACATGCAATGCAATCCGCCTCGGGCCCCATACATGCCCCAACCGCTGCGGACCATCTCCCAGCCGCGCCAGGGGCATGGGAAACATCCCCCACCCTGCCAATCCAGGCCCACACGAGGGGGGTCGCCGCACTCATCTCCCAGCCGCACACAGGGGCACAAGGGAGGCATCCCCCCTGCCAATCCAGGCCCACACGAGGAGGTCTCGGCTCTCCTCTACAAGGAAAGTGCATCCCCTTCCCCCACCAGGGAAGAAGGCATCTACCACCCACACAGGCATGGCAGGCATCCCTCTGCCGCACAGGCATCCACGAGGGGTCCAACAGAAGATACGCTCTCGTCGTAGGTGAAATCCGTAGCTCCGAGGTCCGGTGATCGACCGTGGGCTCGGCAGCCGGTAGTCGCCTCTGCTCGACGTCACGTATGTGGATAAATCCACCAAGGAAAGATAATTCGACCCACCAGTCGAACAAGGTCAAATCTAGCGGTCGACCGTTTGGAAGGTCTACGCTATACGTTTTATATACATATATATCCTGTCGGTCGAACCAGGGTCCGTTCAACCGATAAGGAAAACTGCATGAATCCTGCCCACTGCATTCGGTCGACCGAAACTCTTCCGGTCGACCGGATCAACAGGCACTTCACTACAGGAAAACTGCACGCGGTCGGTCGACCGGATCCAGAGCGGTCGACCGTTTAGATGGTCAACGCTCTTGACCGACCTTGCGCAGTTCGGTCGACCGAGACACACTCGGTCGGCCGAAGGTCTGTCTACCCTATCTACTGGGATCGGTCGACCGAACAACCACCGGTCGACCGGACTAATATAACCCTTATAAAATATTCCCGCTAAAATTTGGCATAAACGGTCGACCGTCACACAGACGTCGTTCGACCGTTTTCGGGCAGTAAGCAAATATTATTAACTATCGGTCGACCGACCCAACCACCGGTCGACCGAACTACTCATTATCCGCGGGACAGGCATCATCCAGACGCCATTCGGTCGACCGAATCTCACCATCCGGTCGACCGAACAGGCACCTTCAGCCACTGTCCCGCCGGATTTCGCCGGGGAAACGACACCAACGCCGCCCCCTACACTCCCACACCTCTTGGGGAGTTACTATGAAGACGTGGCATACCTTTCACCGTCGAGAAACGCGCGCGCCGGCGAGCTCCTTCCTCTCCTCGACGATTCAAGCTTCTTCTCCTTCTTCCTCCGTATGCGCGCCTCCACCTCGCCGCCGGAGCTCCTCCACGTCCTCTGGTCGCCGGGATGCAAGAGAAAAATGGGGTGAGTTTGGTGGAATGAATGGAGGAAAAGAAAGGAAGAGAAAGGGTTGGGTTTGGTTTTATACAAAAACCCTACACCTACCCTACACCCCCTCCATACCTCACACCCACTCCTCACCATACTCCACCCTACTCCTCTCTCCATACCTCCCTCACTCCCACGTTCTTACAGTTTTAGCAAGAGACAATAGAAGATTTTGCATGGGTTATGAATCTTATGATTGCAAAACGAGGCATAAATGCAAATCATAATAGAAAAAAATTACATACTACGTACAAAATCTCACACGAACCGTTCAATTTACTGCATTTCTTATTTTGTTAACTCGCTTTGATCTATATAAATCAATTCTTTACTCTTTAACTTTGAAGAGAGAAGAAAATTACCTACACTAAGAGATAAAATATACCAATTAAAACTAGCTGCTTTAGTAAAACCTGAAATAGCTAAATCCTAAGAGAGTTTCAACGAGGCTATTTTATGACCTAAGGAATAATGAGGGAGCTGTATATTTTTGCAAGTACCGAGAGGGACATATTTCTTACCACTTCAAGAAAACAATACACTAAAACATAGATTTAGAAAGAATAAGTTAACATTAGTAACTCTAATAGTAACCATTAACTTAAAGTAATTAAGAACAATATCTAACATGAAGCACTTGCGAAAGAAATGCTGCATAAAAAAGAAAATATATAACCACTAAATTATAGAAGGAACCATCCAAAATGTTAATCATGACAAAAATATTCCACAATAGTCAATTAGAGTCTCATTATGTGAACCCTTTCGTTTATATTATTTGTTCTTTTTGTCCAAGTTACTCACAGCCGTCAGCACAGTATAACCTTTCCTAGTAACGCAACTTATTAAACTAACCAAAATTCCATAAATAATACATCTACGTCATTAGAAGAATGTCAAGCACTCAAAGTGACGAAAAGGTACGTACATAATTACTCCATCTGTTGAAAGGAACGAAGGGACGCACCTCTTCACCAACCGACACCTCTCTCCTCGAACAGACGCACCTCTTCACCAACAGGCGCGACCCAGCTCTCCAACGAATATCCCACCCGATAGCTTATATAAACCATTGTATTCAAAATTCAAACAATATACATACATAATATAATTTCTTTCCGCAAACACTTTCATTTCTCAATATGGTATCAGAGCGAACGCGCCATCATTGGTGATCCTCAGAGTGCCCACCACTCATCATCGATCGCCTCAGAGAAAACCAAAACCAAACCAAAAAAAGCACCACCCATCATCTTTGCCTCTCAAGGGGGTTGAAGGTGATAAACAAAACCCCGACACCCAAAACCCTTGAAAGAAAATCAAGGAAAACATGTCGGATCTTGAAAACAATGCCCCAAAACTGGTGTCTCAGCTGCTCAACGGACAGAACTATCTGTCATGGGCACGCGCTGTCACACTGGCTCTCAGCGGAAAAGGGAAGCTGGGACACATCTCCGGAACAACAAAGAAACCACACGAGGATGACACCGAAACAAAACAAGAAGAGTGGCAGGCGATGGACCACCTTGTTATGTCATGGTTGATCAACTCCATGCAACCAAAAATCGGGGCCATCTTCCTTTACAAAAACTCAGCAAAGGAGCTATGGGATGCGGCTCAAAACATATATGGTAAAGCCCACAACTTCGCTCATATTTTTAAACTAAAACACGATCTGTCGCAGACAAAGCAGCAAGGACAAACCATCACGGAGTATCTCGCAAACAAATCAAACTTACCTTTTGAATTAGTCCACTCCGACATTTGGGGACCCGCTCCGGTCGAGTCTTACAACGGTTTTAAGTATTTTGTGCTATTTATTGATGATTTCTCACGTAACACTTGGACTTATCTCCTCAAAAACAAATCTGATGTCTTTCAGATTTTTTGTGAATTTACAACATTTATTGAAAATATGTATGATTTTAAAATCAAAACCTTAAGGACAGATAACGGAACAGAATACACCAGTCACAACTTTCAAAATTTTTTGAAAAATCGGGGAATATTACACCAAATGACGTGCATTCACACCCCTCAACAAAATGGAGTTTCTGAAAGAAAAAATCACCATCTTTTAAATGTAACTCGATCCCTACTTTTTCAAAATCATGTTCCCAAACGTTTTTGGTCCGATGCTGTCTTAACTGCTACTTATCTAATAAACCGCCTCCCTAGCCCTTCTCTTCAACATAAACAACCACTAGAGATACTCTTAGGACGGAAACTAACCTTAGATCATCTTAAAGTCTTTGGATGTGTATGTTTTGTTTATAAGAAGCGCATAGATAAATTTGATAGCAATTCTGTAAAATGCCTATTTCTTGGCTATTCTTTCAACAAAAAAGGGTACAAATGTTTTAACCCCGAAACTTGTAAAATGTATATCTCTCGGGATGTAATATTTAGAGAAAATGAGTCTTACTTCAACATTGTCGGGACAACCAAGTCTTCCCCGGACAACACACTCGTTCTACCTGAATTCAACATCCACCAACCTGAAGAAGAAGAAGAAGAGAAAGACGAAGAAGAACGAGAAGAAGAACAAGAAGGAAGAAACGAAGGACAAGAAGGACATAACGAAAGAAACGAAGAAACCAGAAATCCACCTCCAACACCCCCAAGAAGATCTACTCGACCAACTCGTCCACCCACTAGGTTTAACGACTTTATCACCTCACAAGTAACTTATCCCATTGAGAATTATCTAACCTATAAACAACTACAACCAAACTATATGGCATTCTTAACTCAAATAAATGAAAACCTAGAACCTAAGAACTACGATGAAGCTAGTTGCAACCCTAAATGGAAAAAAGTCATGCAAGAAGAAATTAAAGCCTTAGAAACCAACAACACTTGGACCCTTATTCCTAAACCTAATGGAACCAAACCCGTTGGATGCAAATGGGTCTACAAAATAAAATACAATAGCAATGGAACTATCGAAAGATATAAAGCACGCCTTGTAGCGAAAGAGTATACCCAAACCTACGGTCTTGATTACCTTGAGACCTTTGCACCAGTAGCAAAAATGAACACTGTTCGTGTTCTCCTATCCCTAGCTGTTAACAAGTGTTGGACACTTTACCAAATGGATGTCAGAAATGCTTTTCTCCAAGGCACTCTTGAAGAAGAAGTATATATGATACCACCACCAGGATACAACACCTCTCCAAATCAGGTATGCAAACTCAACAAAGCCATTTATGGCCTGAAGCAATCCCCTCGGGCATGGTACGCAAAACTTAGTCACTTTCTTATCGCTTATGGTTTTTTAAAATCTTCTGCTGACGCATCTATGTTTACTAGTCACCATAAGGGGGAAACTACCATAGTCTTGGTCTACGTAGATGATATCATCATTACTGGAGATAATAACGAAAAAATCAATCAAGTTAAAAACTATCTAAAAAGGAAATTTGATATAAAAGATCTAGGCTTATTGAAATATTTCTTGGGAATAGAAATTGCATATTCAAAGAAAGGACTATTCCTATCACAAAGGAAATATGCCCTAGACCTATTGAAGGAAACATGAAAACTTGGAGCCAGACCAGCTAATACACCCATTGAGGCAAATCTCAAAACCGGCCCAACTAACGGTGAACCTGTTAAAGATATTCATCAATACCAAAGACTTGTAGGAAAACTTATATATTTAACCGTAACCAGACCCGACATCACCTTTGCTGTTAGTATAGTTAGCCAATTCATGCATGCACCCCGAACATCACATTTAGATATTATTGATAGGATTCTAAGGTACATAAAACAAACCCCAGGACAAGGATTACTTATGAAAAACAACAATTCTAACAGTATCATCGGTTTTTCAGATGCTGATTGGGCAGGGAGCCATGATCGAAGATCAACTACTGGTTTTTGCACGTTTGTTGGCGGAAATCTTGTAACTTGGAGGAGTAAGAAACAGAAGGTCGTTGCCCGATCAAGCGCAGAAGCAGAGTATCGAGCAATGGCATCCACCACCAGCGAACTCATTTGGCTAAAACAACTTCTTCGAGATATGGGTCAAACTCACACTTCAACTATGAACATGTTTTGCGACAACAACGCTGCCCGACACATTGCATCAAACCCCGTGTTTCACGAAAGAACCAAACACATTGAAGTTGATTGTCACTTCATCCGTGAAAAAATTCAAGTTGGGGAAATAGGAGTCCCATGCGTCTCCAGCAAAGAACAATTGGCAGACATCTTCACCAAAGCTCTAAGTCAGAAACCATTCAACATCATCATAAGCAAGTTAGGCACCTACAATCTCTTCCGGACCCAACTTGAGGGGGAATGTTGAAAGGAACGAAGGGACGCACCTCTTCACCAACCGACGCCTCTCTCCTCGAACAGACGCACCTCTTCACCAACAGGCGCGACCCAGCTCTCCAACGAATATCCCACCCGATAGCTTATATAAACCCTTGTATTCAAAATTCAAACAATATACATACATAATATAATTTCTTTCCGCAAACACTTTCATTTCTCAATACCATCACTACTCACTAATCCACTCAAGCAATTTAATTTTCTACATGCACAAAGTTGATAATACCTTGAGAAAGTAAAATATTATAGTATAAATGCATGATTTGGTACGGTGAATCCTGGAAATATTAACTTTGCTAACCTTTCCATACCCACATTTTATTAGTTTTTTTAAAATAATATACGCAAGAATCTGAATGATTGAGAACAATATCTAACTATAAGCACTAACAAAAAGGAAATGCTACAGGAAGAGAGGATATATAGGCACTTGCTCTTTGCACGTAGATGGTAAATGAATATATATATATATATGTATATGTGTGTGTATATATATGTCATGGTAGCTTGATATGTCAAAAATGCTAATCTCAATAATATATGTAAAGAAGAATTATATATAGCTTAGCAATGTGACATTACTAAAAAGGGTCGTGTTAATTAATTGCACGGTGCGACTTGCCAATGTATTAAAGTTGAAGGGTACAAAATACCAATTTTCAAAGTTCAGACGTATAAAGTGTCTGACCGCCAAGCTTGAGGAAAGTAAAATGCAATTTACCCTAATTAATATGTAATAGATTTAGCCAACCATACATAACATCAATCACACAAAACACATCGAATAACTTATGAATTACAAACCATTGCACGACGTGCATAATCTGGTTTGCATTATGATCTAACCAATCCTTCTTAATAATATGTCATATTATTTGTGGATCCACATTAATTCAACATACATTCCAATCAAACAGACCCTGACCATCAAACCTAAATCGCGATCGATCGAGAGGATTTAAACACGAATTAGCTAACTGATAGGTGATGTTAACACTAACATTTATTGATGAGAGAGACGTCGTTCGTCCATTCAAAACTAACACGGTATAACTATTTTCAAAATTTCAAATAGCAAGAATATTAGTATGTGATCAAATCATCAAACAGCTTGCATTATTTGAAGAACATATATATATATATATATATATATACCTTACAACTTGGCCAATGGTAGAAGTAGAACTTTTAGAAGAAATTGCAAAATGTGCCTTCTGAACAAAATAATCTACCTTTTGGAATGTGGGAACTTTGGATATACGATAACCAAACTGAAGATAACAAAGCGCGTACTTGTTAAGATGAAATTTGCAAAAAAAAGAAAGAAAAAATCGTCGGTAGAAGATTTTAAGTTAGGGGGAAGGAACAGTAGTCAATTTTATTCGTGTAATGCAGTTATGGTTGGTGGTTATGCATATATAATTGGAGGAAGTAGTAAAGTGAGAAATTTTGGCCGCAACTTTTTAACCGACGGAATTTTTTCCTTCCAAATGGGAGAGCAAGTCTACATTTTTACCGTTTCCAAATAAAATCCCGAATAATCGTTTTTTAAAACTAAATCTTAAATACTTGCATGAATTGTACTCGTGACCTTTGACATAGGAAGACACACTTTGTGTTAGTGACCTATGAGAGGAAGTTATTGAACAAACATAATTATAAGATGAAAATTTGGAATGTCTAATAAGTAACAAGATGACAAACTATCAAAGAGAGTATATTGTATTTTTTTAGAAACATTTAAGTATATGTCAAATCAGTTTTTTAAATCCCTAGATTTTATAATGGATGTCATACAAATTATTATCTCCTGAATCTGAACTGTTATTTATCGTCGGAAAACTACTTAAATCGTCCTAACGAATTACCATTTTGTCATTCTCTCATTTCTACTCATATATCGTGACATTTTACCATCATATCACACATCTCTCTTCATCTTCCTCTCATAATCATAAAAAATAATATTTCGGATGTCAGTAATGAGTCACCGGGTGTACTCGAATCTGGTAAAATAACCTTCTTTTTAATAATAAAAAAAATAAAAACTAAAAAAAATAGCAGGCGTCCACCGGAACCGCCCCCAATGGGGTAGCTGTCTGGCTAAGACGCCTCCCTCATGGGAGACATTTTACCCAGACGCCCCCATAGAGGGGGTGTCTGTCTAAGACGCCTCCCTATGGGGAGGCGGCTCCGACGGATGTCACTGATTTTTTTATTTTTTTTATTTTTGTATTATTAAAAAGATAATTGATTATAAATTTAGATAATTGCTAAATAAATTGATTATTAAGTTAATAATTACTATATTCGGATGACCGACACCCTTTCGGTACACCGAATGGAGATTTCCAGAGAAATGTCGAAGCTACTGAGGATAAATATTTGGATGACCGGGTAGAGGTCGGTAAACCGACCCAAGGATTTCAGGAAGATCAAAAATTTATTGTCTCTACGATCACGGTGGACCGATGGAAACTAGGTCATCCGCATGGAACATGTTCGGTAGACCGAGAAGCAAACGATCGACCGTCCGACACCTCACCAGATCCTGCGCCCGTTGTTAATTATACGGGTTGGATTACAACGAGTTTTTGCAAGTGATGAAGATTCAAAAATTTCCAGATCCAACAATTTCAAAATCCATCAATTTCCAGATATGTCTAAGACGCCTTCCCCGACGCCTCAGCCATGGGCGAGGCGTCTTAGCGAGACACGTGAGACGGAAAAAAAATCCGCCTCCTTTACCTCACCCGATTCAGGCACTTCGCCAGATATTTTCGTGGTGTTGGTACTGAGAATGTGAGTAAAATTGAGGCAAAACTCTTGTTTTAAGACACATGACGAAATATGTATTAAATGAATTGTGAATGACAAAATGATAATTCGTGGGACGATTTAAGTAGTAGTTTCCAACGACGAATAATAGCTCCCCTCTTGAATTGAGATAACGACCCAACGTATTACAAAATGACACGTTCTTTCTGGAGCCGAAGAAATACATCCTTACACATGGGTGTGTTTGGATGGTACTCCAAAATGTTAGTTTTTGGTCGGAAGTCAACTCTTGGGATTTTGTATCCGGAAGTTGTTTCTTTTCAACTAAAATCGGAACTGTTTAGATGCCGAGAAGCTCTCTAGATCTCTAGTCGTCTTGTCCAACCAAATCCTTAAAATGCTCTCCAATGGTGCACAAATATATCTTACTGAAAATTGTATGACCATGTGTTAGAACCCTAACCCTAGATTAGGATTAAACTTGGATTAGAGGAGGATTAGGGTTGGCTTGCATGGGAATGTGTGGTTGCTTGGGGAAGTGGAGTTGCAGGTGTCTGCATGGGAAGGGGAAGAGGCGGGGTTACTGTAGCATCCGAGTTAAATAGGGTTTTTCTTCTTCTTTCTTCTCCTTTCTCATTTCTCCTTCCTCATTTCTTCCTTCCCTTCCTTGCTGGTGCGTGTGGTGGCAAGCAGCTGAGGAGGAGACCGGAGATCGCGCGGCGTGAGGCGTGCGGAGTCGAGCGCGCGGGGAGATCACCGGAGGCGACGTGCGGGAGCGGAGCTCCGGCGTTTCGTCGTCGTGGTTGAGGTATGCCGCTCCTTAGTGTGGTTTGTTTATTACCCTCATGTGAGGGATGCGTTGGTCGAGTCGGGGGAGGTCGGAGACCTCTCCGGCGACGCGTTTCTTCTAAAAACCTCGGCTGGCGCGAGGTTGAAGACGACCAACGGTCGACCGGACCCTTCGGGCGGTCGACCGTTTTAGCACTGTTTGCCCGACTTTAACCTTCACCGGTCGAACGATGCCTTGGGGGCGGTCGACCGGTAGTATATTATTGCTGGTGAGTTGGGATTTTCTACCTGTTATCGGTCGACCGGTCCTTGTTGTGTTCGACCGGAACTTAAGTGTACCTGTTAGCTTGCATGTTTTGTTCGACCGATCGTTGGTTGTTCGACCGATTATGTGACTTAGAATATTAGGTTGACCCTGTCTGTTGTCGGTCGACCGAGACCCCTGAGTCGGTCGACCGATAGAGTGGAATTTAGTGTTGACCAGACTCCGGATTTTGACCTCGTTCGGTCGACCGGTTTTAGACCCTTGTTCGACCGTTGGGGGTTCTGTTTTGAGCGCAGCGGTAGACCGTTTTAGGAGTACGGTCGACCGATTCCTTCCTGGGACCGGTCGACCGAATCACCTCTTCCGGTCGACCGTTTGGGCCCAGGACAGAATTCCTGGTTCCCTTTTGAACGCCAACTTGTCCACGGAAACCCGTGTCCTCGCCTTGTGCGTGAGCCGGGAGGTGACGGTGGGCGCGTGATGCGTGCCTGCCCAGGGACCGCCGTTGGGAAGAGTGTGGGTGTTCGGGACGCGTCACCTCCATGTATGGACCGTGACCTTGAGTTGATTGTTGGCACCTTGTAGTATAGTAGGCCTGAGGGATCACGGATCCCAGTGTTGATGTTGTGCGGGCACGCAACTGGCGTTGGGTGAGGTGACTACCGGCCCACGGGCTACGGAGGTCGCTGCCCTGCTTTTATAGCGACGCGGTTGGTGTTCGCGGCTCGAGGAGCCTGATGACCTGGCAGACTTCAGTCTGGTTTTGTCCGAAGCTGTGCCGGACTGTTGTGATGGACCACCGATGCTGTGCCGGTGATGCCGCCGAGGTTGTGCCGGCGATGGTGATTGTTGAGCCGAGGCTGTTCCGGCTATGTTGTTTTCCTCGGCTGGGCACCTACCGAGATGATGTTGTTATACCTTCCGGGCGACGGCCCCGTTGGTCCCTGTGGCCCCGACCACTGAGATTTACAGATCTGTTTCTATCGGCGCGTAGACGTGACAGAGGCTCCCTGCCGAACCCTTGAGTAGTGTAGCTGCGTGTGGGGGGTGCGATGTTGCGGGCTACTAGACTGCATGTGCCTGCAGTAGGTCTCCTCGGGAGACCCGATGATTGATTGTCGGACTGATGTCCTGTTTTACCCTTCGGGGGAACTGTTTTACTTTCTGTTGATGCCATGACATGCCACTAGTATGATAGGTTCATTATGTGATGCATGCATATAGGTGAGTTGGCATACGGGGTTTCCTTCTGGAAACTCAGGCATCGTTGTTATATATTTTTCAGGACCGCAGTAGGTCCAGTTGGGTGGTGATCGGCGGGGACGCGCATTTTGGAGTTGGATCCTCTTCTCGGGCCGCAGAGGTCGACATGATTACTTTTTATCCTCTGTTGTCGTTTTGCTGTAATCATGTATCTTTTGATAAACTCTGATGTATTTTGGTGCACCACTTTTATGATTTATGAGAAGTAACAGTCCCGCCTTTGATTATTGAGTTGATTGTCTTGATTATTATTTTTTTTAAAATTTCCGCTGTTTCGGGATGTTACAACTTGGTATCAGAGCGGTCGATTCCTATGTGGTTCCCAATGAAATCACCCTTGTAGTAATAGGACTCATGCATTTTATCTTTTAGCATGCATACATGGCTGAAGTGGTGTTTGTTTCTTCTGTCAGATGGCACCTAGGCGCGTGAGGGGTTCTACACGCGATCGTCCTTCCAGTGACGACACATCTGGTACTCATTGGGACAGGTTGGGTGAGTTTCTGGAGCGTTAGGCAGCTCAGAACGCCCAGGGCGGAGTGGGGGCTGAGCACGATCGGTTCATGCGTCAGCACCCGCCGACTTTCGATGGCAGGAGGGCCCCAGAGGTCGCAGAGGACTGGATCTTCCGTATGGAGAAGATCTTCCGTGCTATTGGAGTAGCACCTGAGAAGATGGTGGAGCTGGCCACCTATGTGTTTGACGGCGAGGCCGCCAACTGGTGGAGGTCTACGTCCACAGTTCTGTTTGAGGACCGTGTGGATATCAGCTGGGAGGAGTTCTTGGAGGTGTTCCATGAGCAGTACTTCCCCCAGCATGTCAGGGATCAGAAGAGAGAGGAGTTCATGTCGCTGGAGCAGAAGGACATGACACTGACGAGCTACATCAGCAGGTTCAACGCCTTGGAGCGTTACTGCCCAGAGATTTGTGTGACCCCAGAGCAGCGGGCGAGGAAGTTTGTGAAGGGGCTGAGGCAGCCGCTTCGTTCTCGGGTGATCAACAGCATGCCGCGGACCCTTGCAGATGCGGTGAAGCATGCTACGATCATCGAGCAGGACCAGAGGGAGTGTAATCAGGAGGCGCGGAAGGCGCCAGTGAGCACCGTTAGCAGAGTAGCTGATCGTGGGGCAGGAAGACCGGGCAAGAGACCCAGGTTCGATGGAGGAGGAGCACGTCAGTCAGGGGCGTGCACTTACTGCGGGAGGTTCCATCCAGGGCAGGAGTGTCCCCGTCGGACTGGAGCGTGCATGGGTTGTGGTCAGATGGGACACTTTGTCCGTGACTGTCCTCAGAGGCAGGGCGAGCCGAGCAGGAGGCCAGGACCACCAGTGGTAGGCAGAGGCGGAGGCAGCCGGTCAGTTGTTCCACCAGGCCAGAGCAGGAGGACCGGGCGGGTCTTCACTATCCAGGCGGAGGAGGCGAGGGACTCCAACACCGTCGTGGAAGGTACGCTTTCAGTTTCTGGTTCTGTAGCGCGCGTGTTGTTTGATTGTGGCGCCACTCACTCCTTCATTTCGGAGAAGTTTGCTGGCGAGTTGGGTCGGACCCCTGTGCGGCTGACTGATGTTTTGGAGGTCAGCACGCCCATGGGAGAGGTGGGCACTGTGGGGAGCTATTTCCCCGGCACCACAGTTGCTTCGGGAGACCATGATTTTCCGGCAGATCTGGTCTTGTTACCGATGGTGGACTTCGACGTCATACTGGGAATGGACTGGCTGTCACAGTACGACGTGCGAGTCTTTTGCCGTGAGAAGAAAATCCTAATTCCGATGGAGGGCGTGTCAGATGTTCTGATCAGAGGTGCGAGGAGCAGAGGGGGTCGTCTGATTGTGTCTGCGGTTAAGGCACAGAGACTGTTACAGCAGGGATGCAGAGCGTTTGTGGCCACGCTGGTAGTCCCTGACCCTGAGACAAGGAGGCTGGAAGATATAGAGGTAGTGCAGGAATTTCCAGACGTTTTTCCAGCAGAGATTCCAGCGTTACCACCGCACCGAGAGATTGAGTTCAGCATCGAGTTGGTTGCGGGTACGACACCTCAGTCGAAGGCACCTTATCGGATGGCACCTGCTGAGTTGACGGAGCTGAAGAAGCAGTTGCAGGAGTTGATGGAGTCCGGGTTCATTCGACCGAGTGTTTCTCCATGGGGAGCGCCTGTGCTCTTCGTGAAGAAGAAGGATGGATCGTTGCGGATGTGCATCGACTACAGGATGTTGAATAAGGTTACCGTTCGGAACCGGTACCCTTTGCCCAGGATTGATGATTTGTTCGATCAGTTGCAGACGGCGAAAGTGTTCTCGAAGATCGATCTGCGTTCGGGCTATCATCAGCTGCGGATCAGGGAGGCGGATGTTCAGAAGACAGCCTTCCGGATGCGGTACGGCCACTATGAGTTCTTAGTGATGCCTTTTGGACTAACGAATGCGCCTGCGGCATTCATGGATCTGATGAATAGGACCTTCCAGTCGTACCTTGACAAATTTGTCGTGGTGTTCGTGGATGACATTTTGGTCTACTCGCCTGACAGGGAGCAGCATCGAGAGCACCTGAGGATTGTGTTGGGCATCTTGAGGGAGCAGCAGCTTTATGCCAAGTACACGAAGTGTGAGTTTTGGTTGGATCAGGTGGCTTTTCTGGGACATATTGTGTCAGCAGATGGGATTTCAGTGGATCCGGCGAAGGTCGAGGCAGTGACTCAGTGGAGAGCCCCGACGAGCGTGACGGAGATCAGGAGTTTCGTAGGTCTGGCAGGGTATTATAGGCGGTTTATCCAGGATTTCTCCAAGCTTGCGTCACCGCTGACGGCATTGACGCAGAAGGGCGTCAAGTTCGTTTGGTCCCAGAAGTGCGAGGACAGCTTTCAGGAGCTAAAGAGGCGGTTGACGACAGCACCTATTCTGACGCTACCAAGTGGCAGTGGAGGCTACGTGATCTACAGTGATGCATCAGGAGTAGGCTTGGGTTGTGTCCTGATGCAGCATGGGAAGGTGGTCGCGTACGCTTCGAGGCAGCTGAAGGTGCATGAGAAGAACTACCCTACGCATGATCTGGAGTTGGCGGCGGTAGTTCATGCGTTGAATACCTGGCGGCACTACCTGTATGGCGAACAGTTCGAGGTCTTCACCGATCATCAGAGTCTGAAATACTTGTTCTCTCAGAAGGAGCTAAACATGAGGCAGCGCAGATGGCTCGAGTTCCTTAAGGACTACGACTTCACCATTTCCTATCACCCGGGGAAGGCGAATTCGGTTGCGGATGCACTGAGCAGGAAGGTGGAGGTTTCTGTTGCGAGTCTGTGCATCCAGGAGTGGAGGCTACTCGAGGCCTTGTCTGAATGGAGTCCTTTCACCGAGGGTTTAGAGGGAGCGGTGATTGCTGGACTTCGGGTGGAGCCGCAGACCGTCTCACGGTTGGTTCAGGCTCAGCAGGGGGATGATGAGTTAGCTAGTCTGCTGCAGTTAGCTTCCAGAGATGGATCAGACTTCAGTGTGGGGGTTGATGGTGGTCTGAGGTTCAGGAGTCGGATCTGGGTGCCGAAGGTTGATGGGCTGAGAGATGACATCATGGAGGAGGCACACAGAGCTAGATACACCATTCATCCGGGGAGCACGAAGATGTATAAGGACCTGCAGCGGAACTTCTGGTGGAAGGGCATGAAGAAGGACATTGCGGAGTTTGTGGAGCGATGCTTAGTCTGCCAGCAGGTGAAGATTGAGCATCAGAGGCCGGCAGGACCAATGCAGAGTATCGAGCTTCCTGAGTGGAAGTGGGAGCATGTGACGATGGATTTTGTCACGGGTTTGCCGAAGACGAGGAGGTTCCACGACGCGATTTGGGTGATAGTCGATCGACTAACCAAGTCGGCGCATTTCTTAGCGATCAGGACCACGTTGCCTTTGGAGGGTCTAGCTAAGTTGTACGTGGAGGAGATAGTCAGGTTGCATGGAGTGCCGGTGAGCATCATCTCAGATCGAGATCCTCGTTTCACTTCCAGATTTTGGGGGAGTCTGCAGCAGGCTTTGGGGACGCGTCTGAGGTTCAGTACAGCGTTCCATCCGCAGACAGATGGTCAGTCAGAGAGGACGATTCAGACCTTGGAGGATATGCTGAGAGCATGCACGTTGGATTGGGCAGGGCACTGGGATGAGCACCTGCCACTGATAGAGTTCGCCTACAACAACAGCTACCATTCGAGTATTGGGATGGCACCGTACGAGGCGCTGTACGGGAGGCCTTGCAGATCACCGGTATGCTGGAGTGATGTGGGCGAGAGGCAGTTAGTGGGGCCAGAGATTGTGCAGATGTACTCAGAGAAGGTTGATGTGATCAGGAGGAGACTGGCCACAGCACAGAGCAGGCAGAAGAGTTATGCTGATCGACGCAGACGTGAGTTGAGTTTCGAGGTAGGCGACCATGTGTTTCTGAAGATTTCCCCAGCCAGAGGTGTGATGAGGTTTGGGAAGAAGGGGAAGCTCAGTCCGAGGTATGTTGGACCGTTTGAGATCCTCGACCGGGTTGGAGAGGTTGCCTACCGGATTGCGTTGCCGCCGCAGTTTTCAGGTCTGCATAATGTCTTCCATGTGTCGATGCTGAGGAAGTATGTGGCAGATCCGTCGCACGTTATTGAGATAGCAGTGCCAGAGATTCAGCAGGACTTGTCGCTCGAGGAGAGGCCAATCGAGATTGTTGATCGCATGGATCATCAGCTCAGGAGGAGGACCATTCCAATGGTTAAAGTCAGGTGGCAGCATCACAGCGAGCGCGAGGCCACTTGGGAGATCGAGGAGGATGTCAGAAGGCAGTATCCAGATCTTTTCGGTGAGTGTTTGCTTGATTTCGGGACGAAATCCTTTTAAGTTGGGTGGATTGTTAGAACCCTAACCCTAGATTAGGATTAAACTTGGATTAGAGGAGGATTAGGGTTGGCTTGCATGGGAATGTGTGGTTGCTTGGGGAAGTGGAGTTGCAGGTGTCTGCATGGGAAGGGGAAGAGGCGGGGTTACTGTAGCATCCGAGTTAAATAGGGCTTTTCTTCTTCTTTCTTCTCCTTTCTCATTTCTCCTTCCTCATTTCTTCCTTCCCTTCCTTGCTGGTGCGTGTGGTGGCAAGCAGCTGAGGAGGAGACCGGAGATCGCGCGGCGTGAGGCGTGCGGAGTCGAGCGCGCGGGGAGATCACCGGAGGCGACGTGCGGGAGCGGAGCTCCGGCGTTTCGTCGTCGTGGTTTAGGTATGCCGCTCCTTAGTGTGGTTTGTTTATTACCCTCATGTGAGGGATGCGTTGGTCGAGTCGGGGGAGGTCGGAGACCTCTCCGGCGACGCGTTTCTTCTAAAAACCTCGGCTGGCGCGAGGTTGAAGACGACCAACGGTCGACCGGACCCTTCGGGCGGTCGACCGTTTTAGCACTGTTTGCCCGACTTTAACCTTCACCGGTCGAACGATGCCTTGGGGGCGGTCGACCGGTAGTATATTATTGCTGGTGAGTTGGGATTTTCTACCTGTTATCGGTCGACCGGTCCTTGTTGTGTTCGACCGGAACTTAAGTGTACCTGTTAGCTTGCATGTTTTGTTCGACCGATCGTTGGTTGTTCGACCGATTATGTGACTTAGAATATTAGGTTGACCCTGTCTGTTGTCGGTCGACCGAGACCCCTGAGTCGGTCGACCGATAGAGTGGAATTTAGTGTTGACCAGACTCCGGATTTTGACCTCGTTCGGTCGACCGGTTTTAGACCCTTGTTCGACCGTTGGGGGTTCTGTTTTGAGCGCAGCGGTAGACCGTTTTAGGAGTACGGTCGACCGATTCCTTCCTGGGACCGGTCGACCGAATCACCTCTTCCGGTCGACCGTTTGGGCCCAGGACAGAATTCCTGGTTCCCTTTTGAACGCCAACTTGTCCACGGAAACCCGTGTCCTCGCCTTGTGCGTGAGCCGGGAGGTGACGGTGGGCGCGTGATGCGTGCCTGCCCAGGGACCGCCGTTGGGAAGAGTGTGGGTGTTCGGGACGCGTCACCTCCATGTATGGACCGTGACCTTGAGTTGATTGTTGGCACCTTGTAGTATAGTAGGCCTGAGGGATCACGGATCCCAGTGTTGATGTTGTGCGGGCACGCAACTGGCGTTGGGTGAGGTGACTACCGGCCCACGGGCTACGGAGGTCGCTGCCCTGCTTTTATAGCGACGCGGTTGGTGTTCGCGGCTCGAGGAGCCTGATGACCTGGCAGACTTCAGTCTGGTTTTGTCCGAAGCTGTGCCGGACTGTTGTGATGGACCACCGATGCTGTGCCGGTGATGCCGCCGAGGTTGTGCCGGCGATGGTGATTGTTGAGCCGAGGCTGTTCCGGCTATGTTGTTTTCCTCGGCTGGGCACCTACCGAGATGATGTTGTTATACCTTCCGGGCGACGGCCCCGTTGGTCCCTGTGGCCCCGACCACTGAGATTTACAGATCTGTTTCTATCGGCGCGTAGACGTGACAGAGGCTCCCTGCCGAACCCTTGAGTAGTGTAGCTGCGTGTGGGGGGTGCGATGTTGCGGGCTACTAGACTGCATGTGCCTGCAGTAGGTCTCCTCGGGAGACCCGATGATTGATTGTCGGACTGATGTCCTGTTTTACCCTTCGGGGGAACTGTTTTACTTTCTGTTGATGCCATGACATGCCACTAGTATGATAGGTTCATTATGTGATGCATGCATATAGGTGAGTTGGCATACGGGGTTTCCTTCTGGAAACTCAGGCATCGTTGTTATATATTTTTCAGGACCGCAGTAGGTCCAGTTGGGTGGTGATCGGCGGGGACGCGCATTTTGGAGTTGGATCCTCTTCTCGGGCCGCTGAGGTCGACATGATTACTTTTTATCCTCTGTTGTCGTTTTGCTGTAATCATGTATCTTTTGATAAACTCTGATGTATTTTGGTGCACCACTTTTATGATTTATGAGAAGTAACAGTCCCGCCTTTGATTATTGAGTTGATTGTCTTGATTATTATTTTTTTTAAAATTTCCGCTGTTTCGGGATGTTACACCATGTATCAAATTTCATTCTTTTTTTGAAGATTAACATGTTAAATAGCTTTGTGAATACAATGGAATATTGTTCAACTATTTTGCCTATAAGATCTTTTACACAACAAAATATAGAAAACAATAGTAATAAAAAAATTGAAGTACCACCTCAATTTTTTAACAAAATCACATGTAAGTTTTTAATAAAAATTTGACGACAACAAACTTGTAAATAATAAATAACAAAATCAAATGTAATTTCCTCAATTCAATAGAAGCAGGATGACCAAATTTTTTGGTCACCAAGATGACTAACGTGAGAGCTAAAGAAGTTCATCAATTGAGCTTCTCCCATTAATTAATACAAAAAATGTCATTTAAATGCACACAAGAAGTTAAGATTCCGAGTAGCCTTCCAGTGTTTGGATGTCATCGTACTCTTGTAACAGCTCCCACCAGCTTCAAGAGCTGGGAGCTCACGTATCCAAACGGACCCACAGATTCTTGAGCGTGGTTTCGATTCCTGGGAGCTTAATTACCTTCATCTCTCACAGATGGAGTAGTGGATGAGAAAAGGAAGAGTATAGCAATAAGTTACATATTGATGATTTGATTCATCAGATAAAGTTGTCCTGTATATGTCCATCCGTCAATCAAAGGAATCGAATAATAATGGAACTCTACAAACCTATGCAGTTTACATGCATGCAGCAAGCCAGCACTAGTGCACTACATTATCACTCACTGGAAAGTTTTTTTATGTATGTACACAGTACTCTCTCTTTGTGTATGCCTTTATTACGTACATTAGAATGGAAAATGCTGGTTAGTTCTAGTACTAGTACTCAACATCACAATCTCAAGTACTGCATTCAATTTCTCGTACTACCAATTAAGTTCCTACCTTAATTAAGAAGGACCATGACTCGGAAGTAATTGCCTGGTGACCCCACGTCGAGTAGCTCAGCCGGTGAAGACACGTGGAACATGAGATAAGATGTTCGAGTCTCCTCAGGTGCCTCTCGTGTCCTTTTATGGTGAGTGAGTTCGGTTCGGTAGAGAGTAATAAAGAGGGTGGGTTTACGAACCCCGGATTTTGTAGCCTGACTGACATCTAAAGGGCGTTGGTTTGATGAGTTTTCCGGTCACAAAAAAAAGAAAAAAAGAGTAATTGACTCGTGAAAGTATGTTTCAAATTCTTTTAAGAATCGAAGGATTTTTCGTTTTCAATCCAATGAAAAACATCTATTTTATTCCTTAAACCGTGGGATTGTAACCATTAGAAACACATTAGTGGTGTGCAGTTGTTGGGAGCATTTAGTGGTTGTACAATGGTTTTAATGTCCAAGAGGAAGCAAAATAGACCTATTTTTTGGTATTTTGAGAAATTTATGGTCTACCAAGGGTGGTGCTACAAATTGAGGTTAAGGGTTTGGAATTTGTAAATATGATCAAGAAAAATGGAGTGTTATTAAGTATTTTACCGACAAACGAGTAAATAGATAATCTTTTAAATAGACTAACTAGAAAAATATCATCTTTATATCTAGTTATTAAGTAATCAAAATACAAAGAAATCGAAAATGCAGATGGTCGAAATCCAAAACGATCTTTAGTGACCAAGAAAAGTCTCAAAACACAAAAAATTACATAACCTGCTACTCTCTACTTGACACCGTCACTTAGTCTACGCACCTGCAGATTGTGAGGAACACTCAAAATCTATCATCGACTCATTACTTCCGTAACTTGATCACCTAACTGTGTCCTAAACAATAAACCCAAGATCCCAAGGACTTCTATGCAAATCCCCCAAACTCAATACTCAAAGACCAAAGCACATATTCCTCCCATTTTTTAAACAAAAGAAAGAAAATTCAAAACTAGAGGCAAAGACAAGAAAAAAGAAAGAGAGGGAACGCAAATCTTGAGAAATTCTTAAATCTCTCCTTGACTTAGTATTTCCGTAACTCAATCGGCCAACAGAATCCTAAACAATAAACCCAAGAACCTGAGGATTTGAATGCAAATTCACCAAACTCAAAGGCCAAAGTACATATTTCTCCCATATTTTAAACAAAAGAAACAAAATTCAAAACTGCAGGCAAATATAAGAAAGAGAGAGAAAAGAAAGAGAGGGAAAAAAAACAAATTTAAAAAAAGAAAAAAAACATCCACGAAACCTGCCTATAAAACCCCACCCATTCCTCCCCCACTCCACACTCCCTCAAACCCCAACCCCCCCCCCCCCCCCCCCCCCCCCAAAAAAAACCCAAAAAAACCCAAAAATGATATTCCCGCCGGACTCCCCTGCCGGAGTACCATCTCCGGCGAAGAGAATCCAGCAAATAACCTCGATCCTACGGTGGGTGGAGCTCCTCGGCGTCGTTTCCATCCTCTTCTACTCCACCTCCCACCTCCCCTCCTTCCTCCGCCTCGCCGGCGCCTCTCTTCGGCGCCTCGCCTCCCTCGCCTTCTCCACCCCCTTCGTCTTCCTCCTCGCCAACGCTATCGTCCTCACCCTCTTCGCCAACTCCCGCCGTCGCCACCCCTCCCCTGACCTCGACCTCTACAACCACCTCCTCCTCCACTCCCCCCCTAACCCTAGCCCCGTCGTCGATAAGTCCGTCGTCCACGTCTCCGATCCTCCTAGAAAGAAGATCCGGAAAAGCAGGTCCGATTTGGTCAATCGGAGCTCCGGCGAGAAAGCCGCCTTCCGGCGGTGCTTGACGGAGAAGAAGGTTCTGGAACCGGTGAAGGAGATGAGTGATGAGGAGTTAAGGAGGAGAGTAGAGGAGTTCATTGCGAACCAGATCAAGTTCCAGAGGCAGGAGTCAATCGCAATCGTTGAAGATTTGCCGGACCGGAGGATGGATGGCGAAAGAGTTTAAAAGAAAGTTGCTTTTGTGGTTTGTTTTTGCAACTTGAATTGTGTACATAAAGATTGGAGGAGGGAAAAAGAGAAGTGAGGTGTTTGAGGAAGTTGGATTTGTGAATTCTAATGCGTTTGGAAATGCTGATTAAGTAATTACTCGGTTTCCGATTCGGATCCCATTGCTTTTATGCAGAGGATTAGTTGAAAGGAAGTTTAGTTGTTGACTTGATTGTGTATGAGCTCAAGTGCATAATTGCTCGTTTCATCATCTAATGCATGTGGAAATGCACTTCATAATTACTCCTTGATTTGGTGTGGAATTTGAATTTTGATTCCATTGCTTTGATGGAGAGGATTATAAAAAAAGGAGCTTTAATTGTTGATTATGTGTGAACTCAAGAGCATACTTGCTTGTTTCATCATTTAATGCATGTGGAAATGCACTTCGTAATTCCTCATTGACCCACTTGATTTTGTTTGGAATTTGAATTCGGTTTCTGTTCGGAAATTGAAGGGTTGATGATTTCTGAACTACCAACATACTTGCCTGTTTCATCATTTTGTGGACACTTTCAGTGACATGGTTTTGACTTGTTGCATGCATGTTGTCATCATGGTTTTAAATTTTCAAACGTGATGGGGTGATGTTTGTCATGCATGGCTCTTTATCTTTTCCAGGTTGGTTTACTTTAGTATGATCATAGTTAACTATTTCTTCATGTTTGTTTTGAATTTATGTTGGGATTTCATCAATTGGTTAATGAAATGGGAGTCTTATGTTACAATATGATTTCATGGCAGCATAATGATTCCAATTCATCAGTGGTAAGAAAAGAATGTTTTGAGTGAATGTTAGATTTTGTGCAAATGGATGTTTTGGGTTGTTTCCAGATGCATTGGAATTCAGAATCATTGATTTGCCTAACTTTTATGGATTATGAGGTCTAATAAAGGTTATATATTATTCGCTGATTTAAATAACGTGAGGGATATGATTTATATTGCAGAATTATCTGAACTCCTGTGGTAATTGTTACCACTGTGCGGAGCATAAAGCCTGATCTGCTTAAATCTCTTTATTCCACGATTTCCACCTTTTTCTTAACAAGCTGGTTCTTTGAGGGTCCCATTTTGAGAGAGAATTTCTGCCTTGGCATGTTCTTTTGCTGTTCATGCATGGGCTTCAGCACTGGATTAAGCTGCTCTTTTATACCCTTCAAAATCTTTCTCCCAAACACGTTCTGTGTCAATCCAACCTCGGATTTCAATTCCAAAGTTGAATAGATTTTCGTGTTCCTCCAACAGCAAAAAACATTTTTGATGTTAACTGATGTTGCAATTGTAGTACTTGACAACATAAGAATGAAGTTCAGGGCACCCGTTGACGTTTAGTTGCACCCCTCAATGGGGTGCAAAAATGGGCGGGAGACCGTCAGGTCGTGGGATATGGCTGTTTGCCGCCCATTATCACGTCCGGTCGGTATATTTTTTTTAATTTCGTTTTTTTGTGTGTTTTGTTTTAGTTTGTTTTGTTTTTTATTTAATTATAAATAATTTGTTATGTTGGATAGTGAAAAATATTTTTTATAATGGATAAAAATATCTAAATTTGTAATATTTTCTCCCCGTCACATCATTTGGGTGTCAATCTTAGATAAAATTCAAAAAAATAAATTAAAATTTTAAAAAATTTAATACAAATTAAAAACTTATTTTGAAAAAAATATTTGAAAAAAAATATTTAAAATGATTTTAAAAAAACAAAACAAAAAAGATTGTTGTAATTACTTTAATAATGTTGATAAAAGTAATAAATTTAATTACATTTTCGTAATTAATTTTTTTTAAAATATGTGATATAATTAATTTTCGTAAAACATGTGATAATTAATAAGAATTGTAGGGAATTAAAAATGAGAGGAAAATAAATTAGATAGAAGTTAGTGATTGTTGATGTAACTAAGTTAATATTTTATGAGTGAGTTGTGGTTGATGAGTGAATATTAAAAAGAAAGAAAAGAAAAATGTCATGCTGACGTGACGAAAAGAGAAAATGTTGATATGATCAAGTTGACATATATGAAAATGTCACAAGTAAAGAGGCCTCGCAACAACCACATGTCCACTATTTATGAACTATTGAGACATTGCCCAATAAAAAGCAATCATCACATGTCCACTTCTCATTAGCTGTCATGCCCAAAAAAATGTTTCCCTAACAAAGCTGTCCTGCACCAGACAGAAAGCTAATTGCTGCACCAGGAAACATGTTTTGCAGCCAAGTTGTCATGTTCTGCAAATATTGGACATAACATATTTAAAGGGAATAGTGGTCCTTTTGTTTATCACTTCAAAAATCAGTTACACTTCCTGAGGAATCTTTAGATTGGTGTGGTGTTATTAAGAGGCTAACTTACTTGCCTAACTGCGGTTGGTATCAAAGATTCAGAAACAGAAAATCTAGATTGTTGGGGTCTCAAACTTGTTTGGATTCTACCTGAATCCAACCACTTCAGTTTGAAGATATTTTCCTGATATACATGGGTTGCTTGCTTGCTGGTTTCTCACTGCTGAATTGGTGATGTTCCAATCCTGCCAAGTAAGTCCTTTTAGGTAAGAATCCATCCAATAAATGGTTGATGTAGGACAAGAACCAAATTCCAAATTGCTTGCAGCATATTCTTGATATAGCATATTAATCCAATGGCAATCAACAGTATAAGACAGTGCAAAGAAGGAACATATTCTCTCAAATTAATTAATTCATACCACAGATAAGGTTACAATTCTATGCACTTAAACAAGAATAAGAGGTTTGGATTACTTTGATGATATTGAAATTCCTCTTTTTTCTTTGCTTGCTGTAGTATTTCAAAAAATACATCAGAGTTGAGATGGCATATGCACCACAAAGTCCAGCACAATCTGACTCATGAAAGCAATTAAGAGGTGACTTTGGGATTGGGATATAATTGTTTGAGGAAGATATCCAAAGAAAGTATTACCAACAGGAATTTATTCTCCACATTCAAACCATTGTCATCAGCATATAAAAGCCAAACCATGTTTGCCTTTGGGCTGATTGGATTAGATTGGATTTTCTTTTAATTAGATTCCTGTAAGTGGCTTTATTCATTGCTAGCCTTAACATATAGCTACGTTTGTGTCTATATAATTAAACTAATCCTTATCCATTACATATATGCTATTCAACTTCAGTTCTAATGATAGGAATCTAAAATAATTAGCACAGGGGTCAGGGGGAAATTGACTTAGTTCTGTTTCAAAGTTACCATGTTTGTTAGGTGTTCACTGTTGGAATAAATAAAGCTAAGTCAGAAACAGTGATTTTGAGTTATTGATTTGGTGGGATCTGTCAATGCAAATCAAGATTTTCAGCTTTTGTTGGATATATAAATTCAAAGTAGGTCATTTTGGAACCTTCAGAACAATAAAGATATAAATGCAATTTGCACAAACTTACAAAATTACTGGTGTTCTTGTTGATAAAGAAATTTTATTGTTGATGTATTTTGTGCAAAAAATTGTTTTGTTGTTTATGTTGTGTGAGTAAGGGTTTGAAATTTGAGATTGTTTGTTAATTTCTTTTCATTTCATGTATAATAGGCAGATTTCGTACACTCTTAGCAATGAGTTCCGGTGCGAGTTTTGTATTAGTTTTGTTTAATGAGATTATCCAATTCAAAGACGACAATCCAAAATATGAAGAAAGGTACAAACAAATGATGAAAGTCACCCGTGAAATGCAATATAATGAGTTGTGTGAAAAAGTTTGTGCATTTGGTGGTTTTCCAAAAGAAGACGTTTGATTTCAAATTAACATGCAAATGGTCACCGTCACTACGTGAAAATAAAGGTATTACGTTGCCATCACTACGTCAGAATGCGAGAATCCAACGTGGTAATGTGCGAACCACGTTGGTAGCATAAAATCTGACGTGATGTTAGACTTCTAACGTCGACTGTAATATGTTCGACATGCACGCACGTGGTTTTAGGCTTTGCACGTATGATAGTTTACGACCGACGTGAATGTTCCCTCTTTACTTGAGTAATGATATTAGTAGACCCCTTCATAAAACAAAATTATAATGTGCACAATGTGACTTGTGTTAAGTTACATATTTATAATTAACTTAAGAGATCAAGAAATGAATATATAATACAAATGTAACACATTTTTACTTTGTATAATATTCTTAATATCATGAGGTATGATGAGAATTAAATTTATACCGCAAGTGCACGGTGTCAATGAAGACGTGGCAAATACGGGTCGAACACAAGGAGGGAGAGATATTGTTATTTTTTGGATTTTCGATTAGAGAGAGAGAGAACAATAATAAGGTTGGTTTTGAGATTTTTGGGTTTTAATTATCTAAAGCAAGAAACATGAACAAATAAAACTAAAACAAGAACAAAGATGGTGAATTCCGTTGGGTGGAGGTCTAGACTTAGGTGTAGATTGGAGAATGGAGAAACTTGAAATAACTCATGTTAGTTATGAAGCATTACAAGATAAATGATTTAACATAAACTCAAGTAATCAAAATATACTAATCACGACCTTAAAACAATAACATGCATTCATCTTCTCTACCCCTAATTCCATCACCTTCACCCTTTGGAAAGAGTTAGAAACTCATGGAGGGAGGAAGAAGAAGGGATCCTAGAGACATTAAAAGAAAAGAGAAATAAAACAAAATAAAACAGAAATTTATTACTAATGATCCAAGACCAAAGATTCAAAGCTGTGTTACATTCGTGCTACGAGGCTATTTATAGCCGATACAAGGGATACCAGTATATGAAAGGAAATTACACGTGGCGACACAGGACTGGACAAAATTTGGGGACGCGGATCGACAGGGGTGCGGCGGAAACGCCGCAGATTGTAGGTGTTGTGCGGCGGAAACGCCGCACAATCTGGTCTGATCGGGTTCGGATTTTGGCTGTGCATTTATGGTATGATTTGATCCTTCTTTGCGTGTCTGGATTGATTCTTTCCATTGTCTTGAGCTCCGGATTAATTCCTTCCATTGTTGGGGATTTATTTTTGACTTTTCTTTTGACTTCTCCAACACAATAACTTTGCCTTTTTATTTTGTAGTCAGGTCCTTGACATTTTGCACTTAAGCCCCTGACCTTTTTGCGATTAGCTCCTTGAATGCTTTTGTGCTTGGATGCATTTCCATTTGAAACCCGATAAACTTGAACTTGGTCTTTGTGATAGAAATGAATCTTTTGCACGCGTTTATGCTCGGGATGTGGGTAATTTGCATTTAGGTCCCTGTATTCTGTAAATACGACTAAACACATACCTTAGTAGCATTTATTGATATAAAAGTAATCTAAATGAAAGACATATGATGCAATGTATGCAATGCATCAAGGTAAGGGATAGACACAAGTGATATTTTACATATCACTAAGTGGATCGTGTTTATTTCAAGTGAGCAAAACATCTTTGTTTTTGGGTAACTATAATTTGTAGTTAGATACCGCTTATAGTTTATAATATAAAATGTTTTATATCATTGACAACATAACTTAGATCATCTTATATGTCATACCACAAAACTAAGAAACAAGAAATATAATTTTATATTTTATATGATGTATTAAGTTTCATGTGTTATGAAATAATATACATGTGGTAAAATAATAAAATCAATATGTCGTGAAAATGACATAGTTAGAATAATAAATAAATTCATATGATATGTATATATATTATGGGGTATAATATTTTGACATTATATATGATAATATATTACATCATATAATGTGATTTGCAACATTATATCATATGAATTTGCTAAAACCCCAAATTCTAAATTTTGTTAGATATTAATCTAAAATTTGGTGGAGTCAAAAATAGTGAAAAATAGTCCAACCGTTTGACCACATTTTTGCATATATTAATAAGAGAAAATTTATTGATTAATTGCTGGATTTAATCCACATTGGTTAAATGTAGTTATGGGATGATGATGTGGCAAAATAAACAAGAGATCATGTGCAAAGTGGTTTGCACATGATGTGGTTTAGTTGAGATGTAAACAAGAGATCATGTGTAAGTGATTTGTACATGATATAATTTATTGGAGAGATTAATAAGGGATCATGTGTAAGTGGTTTGCCCATGATGTGGGTTAGAGAAAATCCTATAAATAAGTCCATCATCTCTTCGTTGTAACACTAATGTAAAAATTCTCTCTCCCTAACCAACCCATTAATCCATCCGAAAATTCTCCTAATTATTCAAGTTTTTTTAGATTAAATTCTCAGGAGCTTAAGAGATGTTATTTAGCTATATTCTAACCTTGATTTAGAGATTGATTGGTTATCTCATTTCTCTCTAATCTTGTTTAAACTTTGGTGAACACTTGAAGGCGAATTGACGGACGATTCAACTGGCAATGTAACTCCGGATCTTCATAAAAGTTTTAGAGAACCTTTTGGTATGATCATTTTCTATTTATTTTAATATATGTGTAGATTACATTATATTAGAACAAATATAAAATAATGTACATGAAATCGTCGAAAATATAAAAATTGATCTTGTATGCATATATAAAATTTTAAAATATATACATACATAGGGACATGAAATCCAACATAAAGAACATGAGAATGTTTCGTATTGGGAATTAAGCCACAATGAAGGCCGACGCTTTGGTATAACGACAACTAACTTTTCAGAAAACTTTAACAATATCTTAAAGCGTACATGTGACCTACCACTTTGCCATTTGATCATGATGACTTATTTCTGGTTGAATAAATAGTTTGTAACAAGAAGAGATGAACAAAAGACTATGATATTAACCTATCTTAGAAAGGTCGTTGATGAATTGACAATCCAACAGAGCTTGATTGCACATCTTTCTATGACAAGGCATAGACATAATATATTCAGTGTAGAAAGCAACAAATCTCGTAACTATCAAGTTAGATTGACGGGACAATGACTAATATGCTCGTGCGGGTTTATAGATGTGCGGTACTTTCCATGGTCAAATGTGTTGGCGGTTTGCAGTAACCGTCATGCAAATATTGAAACTTCACGAATGGTATTGGAATTCTTGACTAGTAAAGCTTACAGGAGAGCATATGCATCAATTTTCTATCCAATTTGGATGAAAGATTTTGGCATGGGAAAGGACCAATTCAACTAAAAGCTCCCACGGTCTTAAGCCGAAGTGGTCTACCGATGACGAAAAGAATTCGAAACAATATGGATAGACACAACAGTCAAACAATACGATGTGGGAGATGTCGTAAGTTAGGACACAATAAGAAGACATGCAAGAATGTCATTTAGTCTGTTTTTAGTCGAGTCTTTTAATTGAATGAATATATTGGTTTTTAAGTGTTTGAACTTGTACTATTTTAGTTGAATCAATGTTGTAGTATTTTAAGTATTTGAACTTGTACTATTTAAATTGAATCAATGTTGTAGACTTTTAAATATTTGAACTTGCACTCTTTTGATTGAATAAATGTTGCAGTTTTTAAGTGGTTAAACATGTTGTTTTTAAGTGTAAGTTGCAAGGTTTAAAAGTGAAAATGGACTACTAAGTAGTCTGTTTCCTGCTAATACAATATCTACAGTACATTGTTACCACTTTTATCCCCAAGAATACTAGCTCCAAGCTAAAAAAATGTTAGTCCTGGTGTAAAAAAAGTTGCCGCTCGAATGGATGCTCCGGTAAAACTGCAAACTGACGACGTAACCACTGCAAACTGACGTACCTAGTCGGACCTAAATCTTTCGGAAATTGTCCCAATCCCCAGGGCACCCTCAACGGGGTGCCCTTGTAAATGCCGACCCAAGGTTGGCATCTACATCAACCCCCTCACTGGGGGTTGATCGACTTGGCGTTCGGTGGGGTGAGGCCACGTGGCCTCCACTCATTGTTTTTTTAGTTTTTTATTGATTTAATTAGTTTTAGTTATATATTTAGTTAAAAATAAATTTTGTTAATTCTTTGGTTGAGTATTATATTTCGTAGATGTAGTTATAAAAAATAATTATTACACACAATGCAACTAAACTAAAATTACCACAAGTAGATCAAAAAATGCAATTATAATTCAAAACTGTTACAAAATTACTAAAAAATCTCAATTTCAAAAATTATATTGTGTTTGGCTTCCAGAGGGCGCTACCCCCGCCACCTCATCGGTAAGCGAGCGACGTTCCACCCTACCCGTCGAAGTGGACATAAGAAGTATGAGTGAATTCACACACATTTTTTAGAAGTAGTTATAAGAAATTATTATTTTACATAAACAAATTAAGAAACACAACAAACCAAACATTTCATTAGATAATTAACCAACACATAGGAAGTACATACTGACATTAACTAACACAGGAAATACATACATTGTGATATAATTAATTGGAATTGTGAGAAATTAAAAATGAAGGAAAAATAAATGATGTTGAAGTGAGAGAATGTTGATGCGACTATGTTGACATTTATGAGTAAGTTGTGGTTGAGAGGTGAACAGTAGAAAGAGAGAGAAGAAAAATGTCATGCTGATGTGACGAAGAGAGAGTGTTGATTTGACTATGTTGACATTTAGATAAATGTCATGGATAAAAATGACCTCATGCAAACATCCTCCCAATCATGATCCAAGGTGGCACATACTACACATCCATCTACTGGGGATCGAGTCCTATCAAAATCGCTACGCCTTTCAGTATAATAGTAATCTCACCACGTAATGAAAAATGTGAGTTTCAAGCCTCCATCTTTCAACAAGTCTTGAATCAAGTGTCAATCAAGTTGAACTTTGTTCAAACGATTCACAGTATCAACCCAACAATTTTTACAAGATTCCAAATAGGAGTTTTTGCTACAGTACACCTCGTAAGTGTCCAAATTGGTCATATGCACCTGCTTTTTCGGTATTGCCGCATATACACTTACAAGTCGACATATTTGCGCATATGCACCTCTGCCGTTAGTAGACCCCACTCTGTCACCGTTACCGTCCAACGGTGTTAGACAATTTGCAAATCAAACGTCGTAAAATCCAAATCTCCTTAATTGTAAAAACAAAAACCCCCATGAAACATCAAATTGCCTAACACTCTTCACTCTTTAACTTTAACTCTCTCTTGAATCTCTCTCTCATTTCTCCCTCTTAATTCTTTCACTCTCACTCTCTCTCATCCCTCCTTCTCTATCTTTCTTGAATCTCTCTCTCTCTCTCTCTCTCTTGAATCTTTCTTTCTCTCTCTGGACAAGTCTATAACAAGTCTGGAACAAGTCTGGACAAGTCTGAAACAAGTCTGGACGAAGTCTGGACAAGTCTGGAACTTTGACCAGACTTGTTCCAGACTTGTCCAGACTTGTTCCAGGCTTTCTCCAGACTTGTTCCAGACTTCTCTCCTCTCTCTCTCATCCCTCTTTCTCTATCTCCTCTCTCTCTCTCTCATCCCTCTTTCTCTCACTCTCCTCTCTCTACCTCATCCCTTTTTCTCTCTCTCCTCCCTCTCTCTCATCCCTCTTTCTCTCTCTCCTCCATCTTTCTCTTGAAATTTTCTCTTTCTTTCTCTTTCTCTCTCTTCAATCTTTCTCGTTCTCTCTCTCCAATCTTTCACTCACTCTCTCATCTCATTTTCTCTCTCTCCACTCAATCACTCTCTCTCATCCTTCTTTCTCTCTCTCCACTCTTTCACTCTCTCTGTCTCTCTTGAATCTTTCTTTCTCCTTTCTACCTCCACTCTTTCACACTCTCTTCCCTTTCTCCATCTCCAAACCTTCACTCTCTCTCATCCCTCTTTCTCTCTCTCTCTCTCTCTCATTCCACTCTCTCTATCTTGATTCTCTCTCTCCATCTCCACAAAATAGAGAGAGGGGAATGAGAGAGAGATGTTGCATTTTGTGGAGAGAGAGATTCAAGATAGAGAGAGGGGAATGAGAGAGAGAGATGTTGCATTTTGTGGAGATGGGGAGAGATATTCAAGATAGAGAGAGGGGAATGAGAGAGAGAGAGGGATGAGAGAGAGTGAAAGTTTGGAGATGGAGAAAGGGAAGAGAGTGTGAAAGAGTGGAGAGAGAAAGGAGAGAGAGAGAGAAGGATGAGAGAGAGTGATTGAGTGGAGAGAGAGAAAGTGGGATGAGAGAGAGAGTGAAAGATTGGAGAGCGAGAAAGGAGAGAGAGAAAGAGAAAGATTCAAGAGAGAGAAAGATGGAAGATAGAGAAAGAGAAAGATTCAAGAAAGAGAAAGATGGAGGAGAGAAAGAAAGAGGGATGAGAGAGAGAGAGAGAGGGAGGAGAGAGAGAAAGAGGGATGAGAGTGTGGTCGCCTAGGTCAATTTTGAGGAGGGAAGATGACTGAATCAGGTTTCATCCTTTGCTTTGAACAGTTGACTCGCGTCAATACTTCTGCTTTCTCGGGATGAGAGATTGGACCATGACCTCGACGCCTTGCCAGCAACGTCGCGCTAGCGCGCTCTGGAGTTGCTTGTTGCTGGTAGAAGGCCCTCGCTACGGGGAGGGGGGAACAAGAGGGACGAGAGAGAGAGGAGAGAAGTCTGGAACAAGTCTTGACAAGTCTGGAACAAGTCTGGACTTGTCCAGACTTCGTCCAGACTTGTTCCAGACTTGTTCCAGACTTGTCTAGACTTGTTCCAGACTTGTTACAGACTTGTTCCAGACTTGTTCCAGAGAGAGAAAGAAAGATTCAAGAGAGAGAGAAAGAGAGATTCAAGAAAGATAGAGAATGAGGGATGAGAGAGAGTGAAAGAGTTGAGAGGGAGAAAGGAGAGAGAGATTCAAGAGAGAGTTAAAGTTAAAGAGTGAAGAGTGTTAGGCAATTTGATGTTTCATGGGGTTTTTTGTTTTTACAATTAAGGACATTTAGATTTTACGAGGTTTGATTTGCAAATTGTCTAACACTGATGGACGGTAACGGTGACAGAGTGGGGTCTACTAACGGCAGAGGTGCATATGCGCAAATATGTTGACTTGTAAGTGTATATGCGGCAATACCGAAAAAGCAGGTGCATATGACCAATTTGGACACTTACAATGTGTACTGTAGCAAAAAACCCCTTCCAAATACTATCATCTTGAACGACTCATTCATTAAATTGTAATATGTGCTCAATATATCTCAACTCAGTAGGTTTTTCCAAAACAAAAAATTAATTACAGCTTGAATGATTTATATTTAAGAATTTACAAATAATTAAATAACTTACATTTTTAGTGAATAAACATGACTTATGTTTCGACTAAAACATTAAAATCGACGGATCAAAGAGACTTGTCGTAGTAGAAAATGGTAGTCGAAATGCCATTTTCCTTTTACATGAAAACGATGGCCGACCTGCCGTTTTCATTTAAACGTCTAACTTCATGTTATTGAAAACTAGGTCTGACAATCGAGTTGTTTTGTGTACTTTCGTATGGTGTAATTTCGTGTGTATTAGACGTTTTTAATGGACATGAGCACAACACGGTTAGATTTTGTGTCTTCTTTTGGGGACACGAAAATGACACGATTTAATCGTGTCTACACGACACGACACAATTTGTACACGAATTTTTTTCCGTGTACAGTGTACCGACGACACGACACAATATATGATTATACACGAAGTTAAAAAAAGGGATAAGGGATTTCGTGGTTAAGTTAATTGGATATTTGGATAGCTTGTTTATGTTGGCATTTTAACCTTAATCTATGTTTTGATGATTTAATCAATATAGAATAGCACACACTATGCATAATATATATATTGTATTGTGCTAACTTCTAGATGTGATCAGGACTCAAGAAAAAAGGAAATGAAGTCAAGACATGTAATTAAAGATATATTGAAGACATGTAATCTTGATTTCTTATGAGTCTTAGGAACATTGTGTAATTGAACATACTTGAGCTAAAAACTAATCAAACACACACTAGGGTTCCTATAGAAGTCACACAAAATCTCACATCAATTGGACTTCAATAGATCACCCAATCTTAGACCAGAATTCACTAACTAGAATTGCCAGAGTCATTTCGGTCGACCGTTTGTTTCATTTAACAAATAGTGAATTTTACTACCGACCGGTTGACCGTTCAGACATTTTCGGTCGACCGTCCACACATAGTTTTTGACCGTTAGACTACTCGTATTATACCAACGGTCGTATTCTCATTATTCATACAAACCCCAAAATACAAATGCCTATCGGTCGACCGTGAACCTTATTTCGGTTGACCGAACCTAAATGTCTTGACAAACCCCAAGTGCCTGGAAGTTTTCGGTCGACTGTGGATCTTGTTTCGGTCAACCGAATATAAACGTTTTTGTCAACCTCATAGAGTCTGGAAGTTTACGGTTGACCGAACCTATCTCGGTGTCTGACCGATGAATTAAGTGAACCTAAGTTATAGCCTGATCCGTTCGACTGTTCCCTTATCAGTCGACCGAACTTGTTCTGAAATGTGTGTTGTAGGTTTCTATTTTGTGTATCTTACACAAACACTTACCAAACTTGCCCCCAACGGCTATAACCCCTTAGGACCTTATAAATAGAGTTGTCCAAGACACAATTACACAACTCTCCCACACATACTTGCCTCCTACATTAGAGAGATCATTTCAAACACTCCAAGCCTCAATTTCCACACTTTAGATCAATTCTTATCTTTCTCAAGTGTGCTCAAGTTTAGAGAGTGATTGTTTCACTCAAGTTTGTTGTTGTCAAAGTCTTGTAAAGGTTTCAGTGAAAGCCCGAAGCATCCCTCTTGGATTGTGAGAGGAGGAGCCAAGCTTGGCGAGGGTTGTTCGCGAACTTGAAGATTGTAAAAACGTTCTCTCCCGGCCCGGAACGGGGAGTGGATAGTGAAGTCGTGGGCGGAGCTCGGTGATTCAAGCGGAGTTTGCAAGAGAGGACTAAGACCCGGGTGTGGTGCCTAACCTCTATAAAAACGTCATCTTCTTTTGTGGTTTGCATATTTCCCTCGATTACTTGCTTGCTTGTTTTAAATTCCGCCGTGCATTCTTGATTGAGTAGGTAATTAGATTAAAAGTTGTTAGAATTAGGGTCATACACGACCTACAGTTAAGTAAACTTGTCATTGTTAATTGGTTAAGTCAAAAGTGATTTATTAAACAAACTCAACTTTTAATTGTTAATTGGGTATTTAGGTAATTGGATAATTTGGTATTTGGGTAATTAGATACCTGAGTTTGGGTAATCGGGTAGTTGGGTAATCCGTAATCAGGTAATATGTATGTCTTGTACTTTTGGGTAGCTGATCGATGTGACACGAACACGACACGATTTGTTTTGTGTACCACCAACACAACACGAATACACGGAATCAGTAAACCCAGACCTAATGAAAACGACAAGTAGTATAGCGATTTTCTTTAATAAAAAAGACATTCTAAGTGTCGTTTTCTTGCATCATATTTTACCAAATAAGTTACTGAATATTATGTTTTACTAATTTTATTTTTTTATGATTATTTTAAAAAAAAATCCAAATATTAATGTTACTGATTGAATGCAATTCTAAATCGGAAAACTAATACAATATCATATAAATTTTTAATTTTCATTTCTTTTCAAAGTAACATGCTTATCAAAATACAGTAGATAACTCATATCATTTGTAAATTCTAAGATTTACAAATCTTGTAAATTACAAATTCTACTAACTTTGTAAATACCACATTTAAACCGAACCTAAATTTCTTTTACCATTTCATAGTTTGAAAACTGACCCACGAAATCCAGAAACAGAAGTAACGACAGCAACCGCAAACCCTCAACGGTAAAACCCATCCTTTTTCTTCCAATTTCGTAGAAATTTGTTGTGTTAAGATTTAGTTGGCGACAAACTAACGTAACGACGCACGAAAAGCCCTAATTGGCACCTCAAGGATGCAACTTTCCAGTTTAAAAAATTTATTTAAAAAAAAAAGGTTTTTAGATTTCTTTTGGGCATCAGACGAGATGGAACACCACAATTCCTACGGTATCGCTTGGAATGAAGGTAATGTTTACGGAGGTAAAAAAAATCCAACCGAGAAACAACTTTTTGATTTATATTTCTGCACTGTTAATTCTTTTCGAGGTTGAATTGCGAAGAAGCAATTTTGGTTTGTTTCTCTTGAATTTACAATGGTTTTGTACTTCTAATTTAATCTCTGGATACTGCTTGGAACGAGAGTAATAGGAGAGTAAAATTTTGAGGGGTGAATGTTTTAACAAGTCAGTGCAATACAATTTTTTGCTATTACCTGCATTCTAAGTGAGGCCTTAGAGTGGGTAAGAACTGCAAAAGCATGGTTGGCATTGTAATTAAGCAATCTTTTCTCTTTAAGGGAGAGGGTTTAGGTGAATTCAGATATTCAACTCCGGGGCGGTGTCAGAATTTCAAGTCAAAGGGGGCATAATTTGTATGACATCCTGGAAAAAGTATAAATGGTTCAAAAATTATGTATGAGTATACTTAACTAAGTAAAATCGAAAATCCAAGAGGGGAGGGCAAATCCAGGTGGTATATATTTTACCAGGAAAATCCAAAATCCAAGGGGGTCCGTCCCCCCTGCCCCCTATGTAGCACCTCCACTGATGGCGTCTGTACATCGTATTTATTATGGGAAACCATCTAATAATTTTTCACTACTCAACAAGCTCAAAACACAAGAAAAGCAACCTTAACCTTAGTATATCAAGCTGGAGTGCAAATGAAGTAAAATCCGAGGGAAATAGGTTTACACTTGAGAAAAAACATCAACCTCAGTGAAAGATAAGATGGAGCGAAAATATGCTCTCTTGATTAACAAAAGAACAAAATGCATTGGGGAAATGAGGAAATCCAAGGCTCTTCATATTACCATGCTGATGATTATTATCTTTCAACTTTCGAACTAAATTTGATTTGTTACATTCTATGTCATGATTTCTTCCATATCAATTCCCATACCATTTTTGACTACTATAAGTCCCTGCATGTACTCATACACATCAAGCATGGCATACACCAGTTTCCTTTCCCCGAACTTGATATAAGCAGTCAATTGTATAGTATCAATTTAATTTGGTGTAAAAATGTGCTTATATGAATGGATGAAGGCACCACCATGGCACCATGACCTAAACATCAAATAGTACAAATGCCAATAATACTTGGGCATGCAAAATTTGTTTTGATGCACCAATCAAAATGCCTTGACGAATTCATGTTCCTATTATGTATACATTCTAATTGAGTGGTCGAATTTGTATATCAGATCTAAATTTCTCTCCTATATTGGAATGTCTCATAGGAAATATAAGATCCCAAAGTCAAAATGAAAACCATTTTTAAGAATGAATGCATGAATGTTTTGAAATGATATTCTTTTACGACCTTCAAAACTCCAATTTATATCAAAATTAAATATAGAAGAAAATTTTCAAGCCTAAAATTGAAACATAGAATATAATTTTAGATAATATGTGCATTTCTATAACACAGAAGAAAATTGTTCTCTATAGTAAATTTTCTAACAAGTGTTGTCATTGCAAATTGCAATGAGTTAATAACGATAATACAAACATCGAGCAGCATCGTAAAGATGTAATCGGTAAAAAGGAGGTAGTTTCTAGAATTCCATATTGATGGCACTAGAACTGGTTTAACTTGTTGAGTTCTGGCATCAAGCTTATTGTGTTGATCAACGATTTGGCATTGGTAAGTAACTATACAAACCCTAGTAAGCATTGTAAGCGATGGATGCTAATCATATAGATGTTTGATATTCATAGTTTCAGAGATTTGTTGCACCAGTACTGCTGTCCGATGTTGTGGACCTGTGGCCGATTGGTGTAATCTTAATAGGGCATCTACTTCTCAACCTTGGGAAGAGTGAGTGCTTTTCGAGGGTCGCATCATGGTCAAGCACCTCCCATCTGTTAGAAATAAATAGCATGCTGTTTAAACCAATATAAAGCAATGTTGGTTATATGATAGTTTACGACTAAGTGTATTTGAAGGATTTTTTAAAGTACAGTTCAAACATTGTGTTCAAAAAGTTCGAATGTTTAAAGAATACTACTACTTGTGTTTTCATAATGACAGTGAGTTGAAAAGGTTCAGTTTTAAGTCAAACACCAACTCCTGGAATGGTACTTCAGAAGACACCCTAACCATCAATAAGACCATAACGACTAGTTAGTTATGGTTATGGTAGGAAATGCCATGAATCATGATGTACCTATAAGTGGTAACCAGGCGGTGCAGAAAGACCAACATCATCGCCTTGGCGAGGTTCATACCCAAGCAAGTTCTCCCACCAGTTCCAAATGCCAAGAAGCTATATGGTATTAGATCCTCCTGTTAATGAAAAGACAGTTAAAAGGTATTGCTTAGATCATCTCAGTCTTCTAAAAAAGTAAAATTCTTGCTTGATTAACGCTAGAACTAGTATGCCATGTAATTGGCTATTGTCCTGTTTTTTTCACAAAATTTTCTAAGTTCAATGGCTGATTTGCTCATAAGTTAACATAATTGCACTTAAAATAGAGCATACAACTTACATCATATCTAGAAGGGCAAAATTTCATTGGGTTCTCATACACCGTATGGTCGTTATGTATATATCTAGCATCAACATTCACCACCCAACCTTTTTTTATTTGAAAACCTGCAAGAAGACATAGTAAAAGTTCTGATTTGTGAAAACTGTAACTGATACAATTCATACGGTAGCCATTGTCTTAAATATCATTAGAATTTACTGATTTGGGGTGTGAATGTGCCGAAGTTTTCCTAAAATATTGTACCTTCAATGTCACTGTCATTGAGTGCTACCATCGGGAACCAAGATACAATTGTTGCCTTCCTCAGTGTTTCCTTTACTATCTAACAGTGAATGGCAAGTGAAAGCTATTGCTGTTAAAAAGGAATTGCAATAATATTTGACCAACAAAAAATGATGAGTACACGGTTTAACACTGTGGGTGGCAAGTGAAAATTTACCTTACTTGCATATGACATTTCATTCAGAATGTCAATTGAAATTTTTGATCCTTGCATTCCTTGGGTTATTGACAATTGGAGGTCCTTGTTGAAAATACCAAATCCAAAATTTGAGCCTTTTGCAAGATTAGGTTACAAGATAACCGACATGTTAAATAGATGTTCTTTACCCTGTTATCCTACTTACTCTTAGCTTTTCGAGAACTACTTGATTCTCATCCAAGTACTTCACCATCCAAGCTATTGCACTTGCGGTAGTAACTTGGCCTGTTTTCCGGAAAGCAGCAAGTTCTTAAATGGTGTTGATAACTAGAAAACAACTTTGAAGGGATTGGTGATGGAAAATTGCTTTAATGTGTAATATGTTGAGTTTTTGTACTGTGTTGAGGAATAAAAAGGCAATAGTGGTTTTTGTAAAACCTGCAATAATCAATGTCAAGATATTATCTTGAATTTGGTCATCTGTGAGGAAACCATCTGATGACGATTTATCTTTCAGCAACAGGTACTGCAGAAAGTCTTCATGGATTTCCTTTCCGTCTTTTCTAGCATGTATTAATAATCTTAGCCTCTGCATGATTCTTTTCCTTGCCTGCTTGACGAATTCAACTCTATTACATTCAAAACAAAAACAAAAAAATCCATAACCACTGCAACAAGTTTTGCATGTACTACCTTGAGTCCTTTGTAGAATTTGGTCCAAGGCAATCTCCAAGGAATGGCTAGCATTGCCTCGCACACTAGGAAAATATCACTTTGCAGTATTCCTAGTTGTTCCTCATCTACTAAGCTGATGAGAGTCTTGCACATTGCTTTAAATGTAATCTGGCCAGACAACGAATTTTTTTCCATGTAAATATGTAACAACTTTGCTTGTTTTTAAGAATAGGTTTTTCATCAGACAACATTTGTGTAATACCTTCAAGGCATCATCAAGCACTCTGACTTCTTCATTCTGCTTCCAGTTGTTATGAGCTTCTACTGTTAACTTATCGAAAAGTTGTATGAATGTGTTCAGCATATCTCTGTTGAGAAGGCTTCCTATTTTGTGCCGGATGAGCTTATGTCTATCTTTTGAAGCACAGAGTATGCTGTGCTCCCCCAGAATGTCTGCAATGGACTTAAGGTAACTTTTTGTGTACAATGATTCATTTCCAAGAACCTCTTTTGCTGCCTCTATGCTTGAAACAAAGACGTGGGTTTTGCCAAAAATGTTTGTTCTGAAACAGTTCCCATACCTGACAAAAGATGCCCAATTGTTATAAATGCTTAAATATTATTGCAAGGTTCATATTTTTCTTGCCTAGTAGGAAAAACAAAATGCAAGTTCCTGCCTGGCTATTTGTTTGATTCTCCACTTTTTTTCTTTTGTTTTGGTAGCCCCGCATATATGTTTCCTATGACTACTGCTCTTTTCTTCTTGTAAACCTTTAAATTTTTCGGAACTTTACTTTCCAATTCAAATAGAAGTGATAATCTGTGCTTTACAAATGTTTAAAAAATCAAGCACTAACTCTATTTTCAACTGAGAATCATAGATCTCTCTTAATACACATTGTTTATCAGATGTAAATGTCAATTAGCTATATTTGGCAGATTCGTACTAGTGCTTTGTGTCATATCATGTAAATTAAGTTTTAGCATTGAGAATCAGAACCTTGACATGCTGTTATATATGGGGTTGATCTAGCTAGGAATAGTAATAGTGAATGAGGGTGTTGGTATGTGTAATTACCTTGCCCGGCGAGTTTGAATGAAATCATAGATCCCTTCTTTGCTGTTCTTTGCTGCAAGGAATGATAGTGTCTCTCCAATCAGCGGAAACCCATTGCTGCCTGGTGGTGTACTTTTCTTTTCCCTAAGCTTATGCACAAATTTCAGGAATTGGAGAAAACAAAGACAAATTAAGGCTATTGATACAGTGTGTACAACAAATGGAGAAAGGTGAGGACTTCTTAATTCAATAGCCATTTGTGAAGTAATTGATTTGTATGTGCCAGCCAGTCCTTGCTTATAGATCTCTCTCTGTTATATGAATGCAAAGGTAAGACACGTAGAACAGTAGAAGCATATGGTCTTTTGGTAAATTATGATTCTTCAATCACATCTTGAATTAAGAAGCCCCTACAACATAGGTCTTCGTTGTGCATCATATTTTCATTGTTCCCCACTAAAATACTGTTCCCTGAAGTGGCTGCTAAAGAAGCTTCACTTTCACATTCTCATGTTTTCCTTGGGAAGATACCAATCACATCTTAGTTAAGGCCTCTTTCAAGATAATTATGATGAAAGTTGGCACTAGAAAATTACAACAGGATATACGTGGATAAAACTAATGTCGCACAGGTAGCACTAGCAGTCATTGGAGTTCGAAGCAGACAATGAAATATTCCATTTGGTTATTCTTTTCATGTTAAAATACATTGGCCTTATGGTATATTAATTTTTGTATGTCATAAGACTCATAGCCTCTTCTCTGGGAATCTGTCTATAAAAAATTAAAATATTCAATATTCTATGTAGCTATATATGATTGAATGCCCTTCTTACAAATCTGCTAGCATATGGTCAAAGTAGAATAAGAACTTCATAGAAATACTCAACCCCTGTTTTTTACGCGGATTACGTTAATAAAAGGTCTATCTGCTTTACTGTTTGATTCATATGGATGGAATGCTAGATATGTCAAAGAATTTCTAATATTTTGCGCATTTGTACATACATAAGAAGCTTTTGGGCATGTTCCATGACAACCATTATGGTTTTTTGGGTCATGAAAACTCTCCATGATTTAACATTGTTCTGGACAATACCAATACTTGGCGATGCTTGTTCAACGAAAGATATCTTCTGGTACTTGATAACCATCTTTTGCTAACCTAGCCTCCTCTGTCCCATGCAATTTGGGATCCTCATTTTGCTCAACCTGCTGTATTTTCAGAGGCCCTTATGTTGACACTTATTTTCTGCTTGACAAAAGTTGTATAGACAAGCCATCCTGCTAATCATACTTTGATGTGTTCTTCTGTAAGTTTTCTTCACCTGACGTTGCAATTGTCTTAGAAGTGCTACTTTCTGAGTTACAAAGTTCAACTAAATGAGAGAAAGAGAAACACTTTTGTATCTTAAATGAGAAATCATGTAATTTTCATAGACGTGCTTTGATTCCACTACAATAGAAATGTTACAAGACCAACCAGTTATATGATTTCACAACTTCTTCCTTTTGGATGCATATTTCAGATGCCATATCACCGAGAAGAACTCTTACAACAATAGAAGACAAGATTACAGGATTGAAGCTGCTTTGCTCAGTCATAATGATTTCCTAAGCACCAATATCAAGTTAGCTGCTGCATCTACGTGTTCTTTGGTAAACCTTTTGTTCAACATTTTCCCATATATCTCAAACAAATTATCACAGACTCCCTCCCCAAAATGATTAAGGATCATAGGTTCTTGAATGGCTCTGACTGCATTTGTCAAGGCATTTGCATTTATTATGCTTCTATCATTACTTCCTTGGAACATCTCGAACCTCTCGATCTTAAAAGACCCTTCCCTTCTGACTTCAGTTTCTATCTCCATCATGGATGGAGCATAAAAATGAGTTTTGTATGAGTCGACCTTGCTCTCTTCTATGTCTCCCTATTTACAGAAACACATGAAATTGAGAATTAAACATGCATTAGATGGATATATGCGTTTTCATGTTACCAATCCACAAGTACCATATTAATTATTAATAGACTTGTAGGGTTTGCATTTTTCCCATACCTGTATGACCATTATGTTGAATGCCTTGGCTAGCAGCTCCCACAAGAAAGATACACCCTCGTCCGAGTGATCATTGGTCCTCCTCCCAAGCATGATCAAAATCATTCTTCCCCCAAGAACAATCTCAAAAGATCTCGATTTAAGAAAGTAAGCAAAATCCTTTTGGAATTGTTCAGAATATGCTTCCAACACAAGTGGAGGACTCTTCCCAGATATATAGATCTTCCCCTTGTCTATGGCTTTGTTGTTTTCATCAAAAAGTCCTTCAGGAACCTGTACAGTTCAACATATAAGTACAAAAACCAGCAGAACGTAACTCTAAATTGAAAGTACTATTTAAAAGACTGTGATCGGACTGCAAGAGTATATATTGTCCTTGATGTACTATGAGATCATCGTAATCATCTCACCTTATCCACTCAAAAATTAAGGTATAGGTAGATGAGAATCAGAATAAATAAGAATTATTTTGGCTACATATGAGTGTTGGTCCTGGTCTCTTAGCTAATTACTGTTCCATAGAGTATGAAAACCACCAAACCTCTAGAGACACTTGACGTTGCATATTCAGTCTCTCTCTCTCTAATGTAATTATCAGTTGTTCTTCCATTCGACTTGGAATGAAGATATTTTTATTTCTGCGAGATGCAAGGTGGCTACTGATAATTAACTAACCTGAGAAAGCCAATGCAGACAGTAGGAAGAATGGATGAAATGAAGGCTATTGTTGGGAAAAAGTCTCCCGTAGAAAGAGCCGGGGACTCCTGCGACGAACACTGATGATGGACCATCTCTTCTTCCACACTCTGAGAGACTGCGGATGAAACCTGGCATGCCTTTAAAAATGGAGTTGAAATCATTACCAGGAAGATCATTCAGAAAAACATGGACTTGTGGTTCCTTGAGGGACGTCGCATGGCATGTTTCATCAATCTTGTTGATTATTTCTTTGACCAATGACAGTGCATTTGGCCCGCTAGAGCAACCCAACTCAGCTAGGTATAGGCAACGAGGAATTTCTCTGAGGTAAAAATCTGCTATTGTGTTTACAGTAATATGATTTATCATCTCCCTTGTTTTCCTCTGAAATAGTAGTATAGTTAGGCCATGAACACTTGAAGTGTAACGATAAGGAGATTTCTACGTAGTAGTAACATATTTTCCATATCCTGAAGCATGCATGATTTTATAAAAGCAATGGATTATGGATATGGAACCATATAAAAGACATGAAAGAGACCTGAAGGGATGAGTTTTGTGCATAGCTTGATTTCCCAAGACCACCATTCATGTGAAAAACTCTCTCCACATCCATGGTGATGCTGGCTTGACTCATTGAACCCTTAACTTTCTGGTAATTCCTTGAGTTCTTTATAGTGTATCGATGTGCTTCTCTCCTTTTATGTACCTCCTCAATTGACAACCGTTCAATGAGGGTGCATGTAAGTTGAGCAATAGCTTGTATTTGATGCCCCTTGGCCCATGCAATTATAATATGCTAACTTTTTTGTTTTAAATTTCTATGGCACGTAGTGAATGACAAAAATGAGTGTTACTGAATAATTTCGTTTATATTAAAATGTCATTTTAAGCATGTCCTACCTAAAAAGCAGCAAAGTAGACCTACTTACTGGTGATGCACTTGACCTTGACATTTTTGACAATGGAAGTGGAACATTTCTAAGGATTTCAACTCAAGAATTAGTGGAGAGGATTCGTAGCACTAGATATATGAATGACCATACACACAACTAACCCAATGAACTCATCATGTCTTAGTGATATGATGAGGAGCATTGACTAGTTTTACCTTCCTTTCATCTATGGAGCATACATGTTATCCATCACAGAGAAAAACAGAATTATGATGTACATATAGATGAGATTTTCTAGTGGTGGATAAGTTTTTTTTTGTGAGTGGTGATTGATCGTTTTATATTTCTACCGCAAGTGCACGACCGCGTTGAAGCGGTGGCAAATACGGGTCGTCTACTGGGAGGTGTTTCGACACTTAGTTTGTGCGAAGGCGAGAGGTAAAGAAAGGAGAAAAGGATTGATTACACTAAACTACACTACAAAGCTGAAATGAGATGGAGAAGAAACGATAAAACTAAACCCCAAAGGGGGTAGAGAAATAATGTGAACATAAAGAAGTGTATGTGTGTGTGTTCATTAAGCTCTTCACAACATGTAGTGCATGAAATCATAAAACTACATCCAACTTTCCCTTCACATGAATTAAGATTTCACTACATCATTAAAACATACAAGACAATAGTTGGAATGAAGCTACATGAACTCAAGTATAAATACTAGACCCTACTATGCCTCCACATGAATTAAGATAAGACTACATCATTAAAACATACAAGACATTAGCTAAGGTAAATGCAACAAGAGCTCATACACTACAACTTGTGTTTCCAATATTAACTTCATCCATATCTTAACCTTATCATTCCCCATAAAATAGGTCCACTAATCAAAGCATAAGCTAAGCTTCATTCACGAGCATTAGCATATCAAAGATAAGAGTGGAGACCCATTAGATGGTTATGGAAATCATTTAAAGCTCAAGGGATTAAGATAACACACACTTAATACACTACATGATTATATCACATATTTCTCCACCCCCCAAATGGGGATGGAACTACTCACTACTCATTACACTAACTATATTAACAAAACAAGCATAATACTGAAATGAAATTTATACTAATCAGACAAGAAATATTAAAGAAGCATAAAACAAAATAAACAAGCAAACATGCATATGGAAGGAAATTAAACTAAGAGAGAAACAACACAATTAAAGGAAACCTTCTATTATCAACTCACTCAATTACAAGTAGCTCTTCCTCCACCAGAGTTTTGCTTCAAGGCTTCACTCTTAGTAGGGAAGGTGGCCACCAAAGAGAGAGATCGATACAATGGGTGGTGAAGAGTTCTATTTATAAGCATGGAAAAAGCTAATCCGGGACAATCCCCCGATGTGAGACTAAACCAATACCAAAAATAGCCTAAACACATGATAATACAAGTCCAGGAAGAAGCTTGGCTGATTTGGGCTTAACCAGACCGCCAATTGGCGGTTCCAGACCGCCAATTTGCGGCCTATAAGCTTCAGATCGGTCTGGATCTTCTGGTGGGCTTTCCTTGGATTGTTTCTTGGTCTTGGATGCATCTAACTTGTTTAGTGGAGCTCCGACCCGAATCGAATTGACAAAATACTCCCCATGATGGTGTGGAGTTTCCTGTTTTGCTCTTAGGTCCTTCTGTCTTACGATCAGGTCCTTCTGTCTTGCATCTTGGCCCCCAGGTCTCACAATTAAGTCCTTTTTTCCTGCTTTTGGGTCCTTTCATGGCTCTTCTCTTCAAACCTCTTTATTTCTGAAAACTAAACATAAAACTCGTCACGTAGCATTGCTTAGGTGTAAGATAATGGATATAAGATACAAATATAAGCATGAAATGATGTCAATCAAATACCCCACACCTAAGTTTTTGCTAGTCCCGAGCAAAACAAAGAAAGAGAAAAACAAACGAAAAACAAGAAATCCTAACTCACTTTCGTAGGAATCACGGTTGCACTTAGCACGTGCAACAAGCCGTTAAACCTCCTTGTTGCCAAGGAGGAGGAGTGTTGTCTCCTGAGGGTTTTCAGCGGATACACCCACAAAATCCGAACAAGATGCATTATTCAATCTAGACACTCGACTCGTTGGACTTATGTTGTCGATCATTGGACGCGGTAATCCTACGGGCCGACTCTATATAGGTAATCAGTCCACACACCTAACTTAATGAACCATTCGTGTTAGTTAAATAAGGAATTAAGTGAAAGACATGGACAACCTCAAGATCCTCAAGTGATACAAAGTGTAAGGTCCATTAAGGTTCTTATTTGCATTACCATATATATTTTTTCTTTTTGTTTCTTTTCACATTTTTTTTTCTTTTTTTCATTTTATTAGTTGGAGTTTCGTTCTCCCAGGGTCAGGTTTCGTGCATCATTGCCCATGAGGACTTACATTATCACGTACACCTTTCTCCAAATCTCCACATAGGGCAATCCCTACCACCCGTGTAACGGGAGTTCGGTCGGCGCATCCCAAGTCAGATGACTCGAAAGCACCAGGCACAAAGTCCCCTCAGACCTACTTTCCCGAGTGATCGGAGCCGTGCGAGAAGAGAGAACATCTACTCACTTATTTCTTATCTACACATGAACCAAAACCCCTACACTAATGTCTCACAATAAGATTAAGAGGGTCATTGACTACAACAAACTTCCTAAATTAACAAACACGAATTATTGACTCACTAGGTTCAGTGTGGACTTCTTTGAATGTTTGAACACTGAAACCCTATGATTACTCACCCCCAAAGGAAAGCTGGGGTGCATCCTAACGACTCGATAAATCCTAAAGTCACTGTACTAAATATCCTAATGCATCAAGTTCAAGACAATTTTGGGAGCTTTCTTTTTACTTTGCCTCTCAACGGTTTTGCACATGCTAAACACACGCAAAACCCACAAAACATTTTCTTTCGCAAACACATGAATATTTTGAAAAAAATGTGAAAATTTGAAGCACTAGGCAAGCAAAAGAAGACAAGTCACCCAAGGATCATGGCAAGCAGATATTGATATTAAATGCAGCACACTAACATGACCCTAAAAAATGCAAACAAAAGAAAACAAAATCAAAAGAAAAGACTCGACTATGTACACACGTAAAACACCCCCCACACCTACTTCATGCATTGTCCTCAATGAATGTGAGCAAAATACTACATGGATGTATGCATGAAACAGAATAGATCTCACCAACGTGAAGTACACAAGGGAGTTCATGGCTATGTTGATGGACACAACCCAACTTCCCTCAAAACCTGTGAGATGCTAAAGAAGGAATACAAATACGTGAAAGAAATTGGGCCCAAATACTCAAGGGTTGGGGCCCACAACAATCGATGCTCACTGAAGGAGTCTTTTTTTTTTGACTATGTACAAATGAACGCTCAACCACTCACGTGGGAGTATGAATGGTTGAGTGCGAGGGAGGTTCATGAAGGAACATGACTTCCTCGACTTCGGCTGGTGCCCCCTCCAAGTAGGGTTTGAGGCGTTGTCCATTAACTTTGAACACGTCCCCATTCCCTGAGTTCAAGATCTCAACCGCTCCATGAGGATAAACGGTTTGGACAATAAATGGGTCAGACCAGCGACTGCGGAGCTTACCCGCAAACAGATGAAGCCGGGAATTGTAGAGCAACACCTTCTGCCCGGCCGTAAACACCTTTCGCATAATCATGCGATCGTGAAACACCTTGGCTCGGGACTTATGAATTTTGGCATTCTCGTACGCATCATTGCGTAGCTCTTCTAATTCCACAATGTCGAGCTTACGTTGTACTCCTGCTTGATCAAGATCCATATTCAGGCTCTTGATCGCCCAGAAAGCACGATGCTCAAGCTCGACGGGTAGGTGGCAAGCCTTGCCGTACACTACCCGATATGGGGACATACCCAAATTGGTCTTGTACTCGGTGCGGAAAGCCCACAACGCGTCATTCAACTTGGTAGACCAATCCTTCCTCGAGGAACTAACCGTCTTCTTAAGAATTTGCTTTAATTGACGGTTAGAGATTTCGACCTTCCCACTAATTTGCGGATGGTATGGGGTCGCAAGCTTGTGGGTGATTGAATATTTCCTCATAAGCGCTTCAAAGGAGCGATTACAGAAGTGGGTACCCCTATCGCTGATTATGGTACGAGGAGTACCAAATCGCGCAAAAATATCCCTCAAGAATTTGGTGACCACCTTGTTGTCATTGGTCTTTGTGGGTATAGCCTCAACCCACTTAGACACATAGTCAACGACCACCAGAATGTAAACATTCCCGAACGAGTTCGGGAAGGGACCCATGAAATCGATGTCCCACACATCGAAGATGTCGACAACAAGGACATTTTGCAAAGGCATCATGTCACGTCGACCAATCCTACCAAGGCGCTGACACCTATCACATTGCTTACAAAAGTTGTAAGCATCCTTGAAAAGAGTGGGCCAGTAGAATCCAGATTGGAGCACCTTGGCAGCAGTTTTCTTTGCTCCAAAGTGTCCTCCACATGCCTTAGAATGGCAGAAGTGGAGTACACTTTGGAACTCGGAATCTGGGACGCACCGCCTGAAAATTTGGTCAGAGCAGTATTTGAATAGGTAGGGGTCGTCCCAGTGAAAGAATCTGACATACGATCTAAATTTGGATTGGTCAGATTTTGACCAACCCACAGGAAGTTGCTCGGTCACGAGGTAGTTCACGATGTCGGCAAACCAAGGGTTATCTTCGATCGTGAACAACTGCTCGTCAGGAAATTTATCGTCAATGATTTGATCCTGTGGGTTGGTCGTCTCTAGACGAGACAAGTGGTCAGCTACAACGTTTTCACACCCTTATTTTGTCCCGAATCTCGAGATCGAATTCTTGTAACAACAAGATCCATCTCAAGAGTCGGGATTTTGCATCTTTCTTCGCCATGAGGTGCTTGATGGCTGTGTGATCAGAATAGATAATCACGTGGGAGCCAATCAAGTACGACCGGAATTTCTCCAAAGCAAATATGATCGCTAAGAATTCTTTCTCGGTCACAGTGTAGTTCAATTGGGCATCATTGAGTGTTCTACTGGCATAGTAGATCACATGAGGCAATTTGTCCAATCGTTGCCCAAGCACTGCTCCCACAGCGAAGTCAGATGCATTACACATTAACTCAAAGGGTTCAGTCCACACCGGTGCCTTAATAATGGGAGCTGAAGTCAACTCTTTCTTCAAGATCAAAAAGGCATGGTGGCAATCCGGTGTGAACTCAAAAATGACATCCTTAGCCAACAAGGCGGTGAGAGGTCGAGCGATTTTGCTAAAATCCCGAATGAACCGCCGATAGAATCCAGCATGCCCCAAAAAGGCGCAGATATCCTTCACATTACGTGGCGGTGGGAGATTAGCAATAAGACCCACTTTGGCGGGATCGACCTCAATTCCCCTACTTGAGACCACATGTCCAAGTACAATCCCTCGCTTCACCATGAAGTGACATTTCTCCCAATTGAGAGCGAGGTTCTTCTCACGGCATCGCTTGAGGACAAGGCTCAAGTGATGAAGGCACTCATCAAAGGAAGCGCCAAATATGGAAAAGTCGTCCATGAAGATCTCAAGGAAACGCTCAACCATATCGGAGAAGATGCTGATCATACACCTTTGAAACGTTGCTGGCGCATTGCACAACCCAAAGGGCATGTGACGGTAGGCAAACGTGCCAAAGGGACAAGTAAATGTGGTTTTCTCTTGATCCTCGGGGGCGATGGGAATTTGGTTGTAACCGAAGTATCCATCAAGAAAACAATAATACTCATGACCGGCCAACATCTCCAACATCTGATCAATGAATGGCAACGGGAAATGATCTTTCCGCGTTGCCGCATTGAGCTTGCGATAATCAACGCAAACTCGCCAGCCAGTTTGCAGGCGTGTCGGGATAAGCTCATTATGCTCATTCTCCACAACCGTCACGCCTGACTTCTTGGGAACCACATGGACAAGACTCACCCACGAACTATCAGAGATAGGATAGATTATGCCATGATCCAAGCACTTAAGAACCTCCTTTCAGACGACTTCTTTCAGTACAGGATTCAATCTCCGTTATGGGTCCCTGCGGGGCCTAGAATCCTCTTCCTTGTGGATCCGAAATACCAGGGCTAATTCCCTTGATATCATTCAAAGACCACCCGATCGCCTCTTTGTTTTCAAAGAGTACTCTTTTGAGGGCAACCTCTTGATCTTTTTCAAGATCAGAAGCAATAATGAGTGGCAAGGTCTCATTATCCCCTAAAAAGATGTACTTTAGGTTATCGGGGAGCGGTTTAAGCTCGACCAGAGGTGGGTCCTTGTCGGATTCAGAGTTACTTTCAAGTGGCTCAAGGGCCACGGGGTAAGAGGAGCAAACACCCAGATGTGCCTCCTCATCCAGAGATATGCTGGCGGATTCCTCAAGATCCTCTTCACTCGCAACCTGATCATTAGGCACCTCAATAATATGTCGATGTGAGTCGAACATGCCTAATGAGTCAGGCTCATCCGTGTCCTGGATGAAATTGGCTCCGACAGTGTCGTCGAAGAGCCCAGGTTGCTTACCAAGAGTGAAGATGTTGAAATCCGCCGTGAGGTTTCCAAAAGACAACCTCATCAAGCCATTGCGACAATTGATCAAAGCATTAGATGTCGCAAGAAATGACCTCCCAAGGATCACAGTAATCTGTCCTTGTGGGTTGGACACGGGTTCGGTATCCAAGATGATGAAATCAACTGGAAATACGAACTCACCCACTTTGATAAGGACATCCTCCACACTCCCTCATGGGATTTTTACGGATCTATCAGCCAACTGGAGGGTTGTCCTCGTTGGTTTAAGATCGCCTATCCCAAGGTTGACATAGACTGAGTAAGGCAGGAGATTCACAGATGCCCCCAAATCCAATAGAGCTTGAGAGATGGTCACATTCCCAATCATGCAAGAGATAGTTGGACAACCTGGGTCCTTGTACTTGACATTCATGGGTTGTGTCAATATGGAGCTCACATTGGCGGCCAAAAAGGCCTTTTTGGGCACATTTGTTTTTCTCTTGGTGGTGCAAAGGTCCTTGAGGAACTTGGCATACGGTGGCATTTGTTGAACAACGTCCAACAACGGGATGTTCACCTTTACTTGCCTAAGTACCTCAACGATCTTATCCCAATGCTCATCACGTTTTTTAGTCAACCGATGAGGGAATGGTGCCTTTGGGACATAGGAATCACGAGGAGGAGTCTCAGAATTAGGTTCCTTGACAGGCTCAAGACTCTCCTCGGAAGACTCGCCAACAGGGTTGGCTTCAGGCATTTCCACATTGTTGTCAACGACCCTTCCTGATCTCAAGGTATGAACAACATTAGCATGTTGGGAAGGGTCACTTTCAACATTGTGCACATTTTGCCTAGCATGAGCAGGCTGACCCCTGGGATTTACCACAGGTTGACTCGGGAACTGACCCTTCTCGCGTTCATGGAATTGATGAGCCAACTGGCTAACTTGCATTTCCAAAGCCTTGACTGTACTTTGCATGCTCTGCATGAACGCTTGAAGGGTCAGATCACTAGAAGGGTCCTTGGGGTCAACCCGCTGAGGTGGTGGAGTTTCCTTGGATTGTTTCTTGGTCTGGATCTTCTGGTGGGCTTTCCTTGGATTGTTTCTTGGTCTTGGATGCATCTAACTTGTTTAGTGGAGCTCCGACCCGAATCGAATTGACAAAATACTCCCCATGATGGTGTGGAGTTTCCTGTTTTGCTCTTAGGTCCTTCTATCTTACGATCAGGTCCTTCTGTCTTGCATCTTGGTCCCCAGGTCTCACAATTAAGTCTTTTTTTCCTGCTTTTGGGTCCTTTCATGGCTCTTCTCTTCAAACCTCTTTATTTCTGAAAACTAAACATAAAACTCGTCACGTAGCATTGCTTAGGTGTAAGATAATAGATATAAGATACAAATATAAGCATGAAATGATATCAATCAAGTGGCTGGGGAGGGTTCTATGAACCAAGTTGAAAATGGAAATTGTAGCTCTGATGGTCTAAATTTTATTCATATTTTTTAGTGATATTGCTCTGCTGCTTCTAGCCTTTGCTTTTGTATGGTCCCTACTCCCTAGCAATGATGGGAATGTTGGCATGATGCTTTTTGCATTCTGATATCTTGTATCTGCAAATTGGATGTTTCCTTATTGGTGTAGATTGCAACGAGCACTATAACATGCAGTCTGTTTCTTATTTTTCTTCCATATGATATTGTGATGGGCTGTTAATTTTATTCTTATTTGGTTATGCAGATAGTGACTGGATCCAGATTGACAAGACACCATAGAACTAATTGTTGAACAGTATTGGGTTGTAGGTAAAGGGCCCTAAGTCCTCTTTTCTTTACCTTATATCTTTTTATCTTGCACCATGGCTTCCATAGCATGCTTCCTTTCTCGGCATTCTTAAACGTTTTGATTTCTTAATTAAAATCCTTAAAAAAATTATTTGTATTGAGTGGGATCATGTGTAGAGTGTGTTAGAACCCAAACCCTTGTTTAGGGTTAATCTCGGTCTAGTGGAGGATTAGGGCTTGCTTTACATGGGGAAGTGGTGTGCATGGGGAAGAGGAGGTGTGGCGCGCACTGTGGACGTGAGGGGGAGGCGTCGGCTTCCGAGTAGGGCACCGTAGCGGGGGAGTTGTGTTGGGTTAAAACGCGTTTTTTTTTCTCTCTCTCTCATTCTCTCCATTTCATCCTTCTTCTCCTTCTTCCAGCTGAGGCGCCGATCGGAGGAGACGAGGACAACGCGCGGGCAGAGGTCGGACGGCCAGAGGAGGTGCGGCGCGGGCTCGAGGTCTACCGGAGGCGACGTGCGTGAGCGAGCTCCGGCGTTTCGTCATCGTTGGTTGAGGTATGCCGGCTTCTAGCTTGTTTGTGTTGTTTTCCCACGTTGGTGGGTTGTTGTTGGTCGGTCGGGGGAGGTCGGAGATCTCTCCGGCGACGAGATTTGCGTAAATCCTCGGCTGACGCGAGGTTGAAGACGACCAACGGTCGACCGGGTCCCTATGGGCGGTCGACCGGATCTAGTGTATTTTTGCCGATTTTAACCATCACCGGTCGAACGATGCCTTGGGGCGGTCGACCGGTCGTGCATTTTGCTGGTGATCGGATTGCCTGTCTGTTTTCGGTCGACCGTTCCTTGTGGTCGTTCGACCGGAACTTAAGTGTACTTGTTATTGTATGTATATCGTTCGACCGTTCGTGTTTATTGTTTGACCGTTATATAACGTAGACTATTAGGATGACCCTGGTAGTATTCGGTCGACCGGGACCCCTGAGTCGGTCGACCGATTAGTCTTTGGTGATTTTGACCAACTCCGGATTTTGACCTCGTATTCGGTCGATCGGTTTTAGACTTTTGTTCGACCGTTTGGACTTAAGTGATGCGCAGAATAGTTCGACCGTTGTAGACTTTCGGTCGACTGAACCTATTGGGGACGGTCGACCGGTTAGACTTTTTTGGTCGACCGATTGTGTGCAGAACTGGATTCCTGGTCTTGTGATCGTGTTAACTCTGTCCACGGAAACCCGTGTCCTCGCTTAGAGCGTGAGCCGGGAGGTGACGGCGGGTACGTGCTCGTACCGCCCAGGGACCGCCGTGTGGAAGAGTGTGGACACTTGGGTCGCGCCACCTCCGGATTGGACGTGGTGTGACGAGTTGTTGCCTTACTCTCTGATGAGTAGCAGACCTGAGGGATCGCGGATCCCAACGCGTGTGACGCATGGCTCGTGGAGCATGATGACCCTGCAGACTACGGTCTGGACCTGTCCGATGTTGTGCCGGACGTATGCTGTACCGTCGAGGATGTGCCGGTGATGCCGCCGAAGTTTTTGCCGGCGATGATGGTGCCGGCGATGTTCCGGCTGTGGTTGTGTCGTCCGATGTTGTGCCGGACGTATGTTGTACCGTCGATGTTGTGCCGGCGATGCCGCTGATGTTGTGCCAGCGATGATCCCCGATTGGGCACCTATCCTGGGATGTTGACCGACCGGGCTACGGAGGTGGTGTTGACCACGTGGTTCCTTGCACGGAAGTGCGGACGCTCCTCACCGATTCCTTAGGCTCGAGTAGTCGCGTGTGAGGGACGCGTCGCGTACTGTCCGTAAGACCGTATGTGCCTACGGTAGGTTTCCGAGGGAGACCCGTTGCTGTTGTTGCTGGACTGATGTCCTTGTGCACCCTGTTGAGGGTCGTTGTTGTTGGACCAAGGTCCCGTTTACCCTGTTGAGGGATTTGATGCATTGCAGATGTGACATGACATGCTATTAGTATTGTTGGCTTTTTGGCCTTAATCTTATGTTTTGATGATTTAATCAACCGAATCTTAATTAGAGTAGCACACACTATGCATTGCATATATATTGTATTGTGCTAACCTCTACAAGTGATCAAGACTCAAGAAAGAAGGAAATGAAGTCAAGACATGTAATTAAAGCTAAATCGAAGACATATAATCTTGATTTCTTTTGAGTCTTAGGAACAAAGTGTAATTGAGTATACTTGAGCTAAAATCAACTTAATCACACACTAGGTTCCCTATAGAAGTCACACACGAAATTTCACATAATTTGGACTTCAATAGATCACCCAAACTTAGACCGGAAAACACCAAACCTGAACTGTAAAAGTCTGCCCACATTCGGTCGACCGCAACATGCCGTTCGGTCGACCGAATGATCAATTCTCTTGTTTGTGTTTTCACTACCCTTATTCGGTCGACCGTGTTTTACCTTTCGGTCGACCGTCAGATCATATTTTCCCGACCGTTACTTTTGTTGTATATACCAACGGTCGTATTCGTATTAAACCAAAAATACCCCAAATACATTTCATATATCGGTCGACCGAGGAGCACGATCGGTCGACCGTTGGTTCATCTCTTGACAAACCCAAAGTGCCTGTCCATAATCGGTCGACCGCCAAAACCAGTTTCGATCGACCGTTCACACATTTGTTTGTCACCCCCAAAAGTGCCTGGACGAAATCGGTCGACCGAATCCTATCTTGTGTTCGACCGATGACTTAAGTGAACCTAAGTCGTAGAGTTGGGAGGTCGACCGTTGCTTAACCGGTCGACCGAACTGAGTGTAAAACTGCCAACCGGTCGACCGCTCTTCCCGTTTCGGTCGACCGAATTCAGCTAGAATTGGTTTATGAACTTTCTGTTTTGTGTAATCACACTTCAACTCATACCCAATCAATCCCAACGGCTCTATTCTCTCTAATGCCTATATAAGGAGTTGTAAAACACATTTTAACACAACTCTCCCACTACAAACTTGTCCCAAACTTTAGAGAGAATCCCAAACACTCAAAGCTACAAACCTTCCACACTTAGTGATCATTTCTTCATCCTACTCAAGTGTGCTCAAGATTTAGAGAGTGTTGCTCCACTCAAGTTCTCACTTGTTGTCAAAAGAGTAAAGGCTCCGGTGAAAGCCCGAAGCATCCTTCTCGGATTGTGAGAAGAAGATTCCAAGCTCGGCGAGGGTTGTTCGCGAGTTTGACGGTTGTAAAGGCATTCTCTCCCGGCCCGGAACGGGGAGTGGTTAGTGAAGTCGTAAGTGGAGCTCGGTGATCCGAGCGGAGCTTGCAAGAGAGGACTAGGACCCGGGTGGGGTGCCGAACCTCTATAAAAACGCCGAGTCGATTTGTGGTTTGCATATTCCTACACTTGCTTGTTTTAGTTTAAATTCCGCTGCATTTCTTTGATTGAATAAACAAGTAGGTAATTAGGTGATTAGCATTAATTGTGGACCCATAAACCCACACGATCCTACAAGTATGACAAGTTCTTTTACCGTACTATTGCATGCATTTAGGTGTGCTTGGCATACGGGGTTTCCTAATGGGAAACTCAGGCATCGTTGTTTGATTCATGTTTCAGGACCGCAGTAGGTTCTGCCGGGTGGTGACAGCGGGCGCACACATTTTGGGGCCAGGATCCTCATCGGACTCTTTGAGGTCGTCGTGATTACTTTATCTGTCATTTCTTGTATTGTTGTAATCACGTCTTTTGACAAACTCTGTTGTATTATTGGTGCACCGACTGTTGATTTATTCGAGTAACATTCCCGTTGATGATTTGATCTGAGTGATGTCTTGATTGTTTAAATTTTTAAGTTTTCCGCTGTTTCGGGATGTTACAACTTGGTATCAGAGCGGTCGGTCCCTATGTGTGGCTCCCAAAGAAATCACCCCAGTGTAGTTGTGTAGGTTGTACTTTACATTTAGTATGCATTCGTGACTGAGTTTGACTGTTTCTTGTGCCAGATGCCTCCGAGACGTGTGAGGAACGTCGCGAGTGAGCACGTTGCCAGTGATGCCACTGAGGGCGCTACCTGGGATAGGTTGAGCGAGTTCCTTGAGCGTCAGGCAGCGAGGGCAGAGCAGACAGGGACAGGTGCGGAGCATGATCGCTTCATGATGCAGCACCCGCCTAGTTTTGACGGCAGGAGTGACCCTGAGGCGGCAGAGGACTGAGTCTTTAAGATCCAGCGGATTTTCCAGGCGATCGGTTGTGTACCGGAGCGGATGGTGAGTCTGGCCACTTATGTGCTGGATGGAGAGGCAGCAAACTGGTGGAGGACCACGTCTGCGGTGGTGGTTGCTGGTCGAGTTGATGTGAGCTGGGAGGAATTCCTTGAGGAGTTTAACCAGCAGTTCTTCCCGCAGCACGTTAGAGACAGGAAGAAGGAGTTTTTGACCCTCGAGCAGAAGGAGATGTCCTTGGCTAGTTACATCAGCAGGTTTAAGGCCCTCGAGCGTTATTGTTCTGAGACCTACGTGACGCCGGAGCAGCGTGCACGGAAGTTCATCAAGGGGCTGAGGAAGCATCTTAGGTCGCGTGTGATTACCAGCATACCGCAGACCCTGGCGGATGCGGTGAAGTATGCGACGCTTATCGATCAGGACTACCAGGAGAATTACCAGGAGGCGCGGAAGCCGCCAGTGAGCACGGGAGGACGTGCAGTCGGACGTTCCATTGGGAACCCGGGCAAGAGGCCCCGGTTCGATGGAGGAGGATCACGCCAGTCTGGAGCGTGTGGTACTTGCGGGCGATCTCATCCGGGTCAGGAGTGCCCCCGACGTACAGGTGCATGCTTAGGATGCGGTCAGATGGGCCATTTTATCCGAGATTGCCCTAGCAGGCAGGGCGAGACGAGCAGGAGGCCAGGACCACCGGTCTCAGGGAGGAGCGGAGGCAGCAGGCCCGTCGTTCCGCAGAGCCAGACCAGGAGAGCAGGCCGAGTCTTCACCGTTCGGGCTGAGGAGGCGAAGGACTCCAACACTGTTGTGGAAGGTACCCTTGTTATTTCCGGTTTGGTTGCTCGTGTTTTGTTTGACTGCGGCGCCATACACTCCTTCATTTCGGAGAAGTTTGCTGGCGAGTTGGATCGGACCCCTGAGCTGCTGACTGATTTGTTGGAAGTCAGCACGCCCATGGGTGAGGTGGGCACTGTGGGGAGCTTTCTCCCCGGCACCACAGTTGTTTCGGGAGGCCATGATTTTCCGGCAGATCTGGTCTTACTACCGATGGAGGACTTCGACGTCATACTGGGGATGGACTGGCTATCACAGTACGATGTGCGAGTCTTCTGCCGTGAGATGAAGATACTTATTCCGAGGCAGGACGCGCCTGATGTGTTGATCAGAGGGACGAGGAGCAGAGGAGGTCGTCTGATTGTGTCTGCGGTTAAGGCACAGAGGCTGATACATCAGGGTTGCAGAGCGTTCGTGGCGACTTTGGTTGTTCCTGATCCTGAGACGAGGAGGCTGGAGGATATAGAGGTCGTACAGGAGTTTCCAGATGTGTTTCCTGCAGAGATTCCTCGTTTACCGCCACACCAGGAGATCGAGTTCGACATTGAGTTTGCGGCTGACACGACACCCCAGTCGAAGGCACCGTATCGGATGGCACCTGCTGAGTTGACAGAGCTGAAGAAGCAGTTGCAGGAGTTGAAGGACTCTGGTTTTATCCGACCGAGTGTCTCGCCATGGGGAGCACCTGTGTTGTTTGTGAAGAAGAAGGATGGGTCGTTGCGGATGTACATTGACTACAGGATGCTGAATAAGGTTACCGTCAGGAACCGGTACCCTTTGCCCAGGATTGATGATCTGTTTGATCAGTTGCAGACAGCGAGAGTGTTCTCGAAGATTGATCTGCGTTCGGGTTATCACCAGTTGCGGATCAGGGAGGCAGATGTTCAGAAGACAGCCTTCAGGACACGATACGGGCACTACGAGTTCTTGGTGATGCCGTTTGGACTGACGAATGCACCTGCAGCGTTCATGGACTTGATGAATAGGACATTTCAGCCGTACCTCGACAGATTTGTCGTGGTGTTTGTGGATGACATCTTGGTATACTCGCTTGACAGGGAGCAGCACCGGGAGCACCTGAGGATTGTGCTTGGCATCTTGAGAGATCAGGAGTTGTATGCCAAGTACACGAAGTGCGAGTTTTGGTTAGATCAGGTGGCATTTCTGGGGCATATTGTGTCAGCAGATGAGATTTCGGTGGATCCGGCGAAGGTCGAGGCGGTGACTCAGTGGAGAGCCCCGACGAGCGTGACAGAGATCAGGAGTTTCGTAGGACTGGCAGGGTATTACAGACGGTTCATTCAGGACTTCTCCAGACTCGCTTCACCGTTGACAGCATTGACGCAGAAGGGCGTCAAGTTTGTTTGGTCCCAGAAGTGCGAGGACAGCTTTCAGGAGCTGAAGAGGAGACTGACGACAGCGCCGATTCTGACGCTACCGAGTGGCAGTGGAGGCTACGTGATTTACAGTGATGCGTCAGGGGTTGGCCTGGGCTGTGTTCTGATGCAGCACGGGAAGGTGGTGGCGTACGCTTCGAGGCAGCTGAAGGTACACGAGAAGAACTACCCTACTCATGATCTGGAGTTAGCAGCGGTGGTTCACGCGTTGAAGACCTGGCGACATTATCTTTATGGCGAGCAGTTCGAGGTCTTCACCGATCATCAGAGCTTGAAGTATTTGTTCTCTCAGAGGGAGCTGAATATGAGGCAGCGCAGATGACTTGAGTTCATTAAGGACTACGACTTCACCATTTCCTATCACCCGGGGAAGGCGAATTCGGTCGTAGATGCACTGAGCAGGAAGGTTGAGGTGTCAGTTGCGAGCTTGTGCATTCAGGAGTGGAGGCTACTCGAGACATTGTCAGAGTGGAGACCGTTCACCGAGGGCTCTGAGGGAGCAGTGATTGCTGGGTTGAGAGTAGAGCTGCAGACCGTCTCGCGTGCTACGCAGGCTCAGCAGGGTGATGAGGAGTTAGCTGGTCTGTTACAGTTGGCTGCCAGAGACGGATCATACTTCAGTGTGGGGGTTGATGGTGGTCTGAGGTTCAGGAGTCGGATCTGGGTGCCGAAGGTTGATGGGCTGAGAGATGACATCATGGAGGAGGCACACCGAGCGAGATATACCATTCACCCTGGGAGTACGAAGATGTACAAGGACTTGCAGCGGAACTTCTGGTGGAAGGGCATGAAGAGGGACATCGCAGAGTTTGTGGAGAGATGTTTAGTCTGTCAGCAGGTGAAGATTGAACATCAGAGGCCAGCAGGACCGATGCAGTGTATTGAGCTTCCTGAGTGGAAGTGGGAGCACGTGACAATGGATTTTGTCACAGGATTGCCGAAGACGAGGAGATTCCACGACGCGATTTGGGTGATAGTCGATCGACTGACCAAGTCGGTGCATTTCTTAGCGATCAGGACCACGTTGCCTTTGGAGGGTCTAGCCAAGTTGTACGTGGAGGAGATAGTCAGGTTGCATGGAGTGCCAGTGAGCATCATCTCCGATCGAGATCCTCGATTCACTTCCAGATTCTGGGGGAGTCTGCAGCAGGCTTTGGGGACGCGTCTGAGGTTCAGTACAGCGTTTCATCCGCAGACAGATGGTCAGTCAGAGAGGACGATTCAGACCTTAGAGGATATGCTGAGAGCTTGCACACTGGATTGGTTGGGACACTGGGATGAGCACCTGCCGCTGATAGAGTTCGCCTACAACAACAGCTACCATTCGAGTATTGGGATGGCACCGTACGAGGCCTTGTACGGGAGGCCTTGCAGATCACTGGTATGCTGGAGTGATGTGGGCGAGAGGCAGTTAGTGGGGCCAGAGCTCGTGCAGATGTATGCAGAGAAGGTGTATGTGATCAGGAGGAGATTGGCCACAACACAGAGCAGGCAGAAGAGTTATGCCGACAGACGCAGACGGGCGTTGAGCTTCGAGGTTGGTGACCACGTGTTTCTGAAGATTTCCCCTGCCCGAGGAGTGATGAGGTTTGGTAAGAAGGGGAAGCTCAGTCCGAGGTATGTGGGGCCGTTTGAGATCCTAGACCGAGTCGGAGAGGTTGCTTACAGGATTGCATTGCCACCGCAGTTTTCGGGTCTTCACAACGTCTTCCATGTATCGATGCTGAGGAAGTACGTTGCAGATCCAACCCATGTGATTGAGATTTCAGTACCAGAGATACAGCAGGACTTGTCACTCGAGGAGAGACCAGTCGAGATCGTGGATCGTATGGATCACCAGCTCAGGAGGCGGACCATTCCGATGGTGAAGGTCCGGTGGCAGCATCACAGTGAGCGCGAGGCCACTTGGGAGATCGAGGAGGAAGTCAGAAGGCAGTATCCAGAGCTTTTCGGTGAGTAGTTTGCTTTGATTTCGGGACGAAATCCTTTTTAGTTGGGTGGATTGTTAGAACCCAAACCCTTGTTTAGGGTTAATCTCGGTTTAGTGGAGGATTAGGGCTTGCTTTGCATGGGGAAGTGGTGTGCATGGGGAAGAGGAGGTGTGGCGCGCACTGTGGACGTGAGGGGGAGGCGTGGGCTGCCGAGTAGGGCACTGTAGCGGGGGAGTTGTGTTGGGTTAAAATGCGTTTTTCTCTCTCTCTCTCTCTCTCTCTCTCATTCTCTCCATTTCATCCTTCTTCTCCTTCTTCCAGCTGAGGCGCCGATCGGAGGAGACGAGGACGACGCGCGGGCAGAGGTCGGACGTCCAGAGGAGGCGCGACGCGTGCTCGAGGTCTACCGGAGGCGACATGCGTGAGCGAGCTCCGGCGTTTCGTCGTCGTTGGTTGAGGTATGCCGGCTTCTAGCTTGTTTGTGTTGCTTTCCCACGTTGGTGGGTTGTTGTTGGTCGGTCGGGGGAGGTCGGAGATCTCCCAGGCGACGAGATTTGCGTAAATCCTCGGCTGACGCGAGGTTGAAGACGACCAACGGTCGACCGGGTCCCTATGGGCGGTCGACCGGATCTAGTGTATTTTTGCCGATTTTAACCATCATCGGTCGAACGATGCCTTGGGGCGGTCGACCGGTCGTGCATTTTGCTGGTGGATCGGATTTCCTGTCTGTTTTCGGTCGACCGTTCCCTGTGGTCGTTCGACCGGAACTTAAGTGTACCTGTTATTGTATGTATATCGTTCGACCGTTCGTGTTTATTGTTCGACCGTTATATAACGTAGACTATTAGGATGACCCTGGTAGTATTCGGTCGACCGGGACCCCTGAGTCGGTCGACCGATTAGTCTTTGGTGATTTTGACCAACTTCGGATTTTGACCTCGTATTCGGTCGACCGGTTTTAGACTTCTGTTCGACCGTTTGGACTTAAGTGATGCGCAGAATAGTTCGACCGTTGTAGACTTTCGGTCGACCGAACCTATTGGGGACGGTCGACCGGTTAGTCTTTTTCGGTCGACCGATTGTGTGCAGAACTGGATTCCTGGTCTTGTGATCGTGTTAACTCTGTCCACGGAAACCCGTGTCCTCGCTTAGAGCGTGAGCCGGGAGGTGACGGCGGGTACGTGCTCGTACCGCCCAGGGACCGCCGTGTGGAAGAGTGTGGACACTTGGGTCGCGCACCTCCGGATTGGACGTAGTGTGACGAGTTGTTGCCTTACTCTCTGATGAGTAGCAGACCTGAGGGATCGCGGATCCCAATGCGTGTGACGCATGGCTCGTGGAGCATGATGACCCTGCAGACTACGGTCTGGACCTGTCCGATGTTGTGCCGGACGTATGCTGTACCGTCGAGGATGTGCCGGCGATGCCGCCGAAGTTTTTGCCGGCGATGATGGTGCCGACGATGTTCCGACTGTGGTTGTGTCGTCCGATGTTGTGCCGGACGTATGTTGTACCGTCGATGTTGTGCCGGCGATGCCGCTGATGTTGTGCCAGCGATGATCCCCGATTGGGCACCTATCCTGGGATGTTGACCGACCGGGCTACGGCTCCGTCGAAGGTGGTGTTGACCACGTGGTTCCTTGCACGGAAGTGCGGACGCTCCTCACCGATCCCTTAGGCTCGAGTAGTCGCGTGTGGGGGGACGCGTCGCGTACTGTCCGTAAGACCGTATGTGCCTACGGTAGGTTTCCGAGGGAGACCCGTTGCTGTTGTTGCTGGACTGATGTCCTTGTGCACCCTGTTGAGGGTCGTTGTTGTTGGACCAAGGTCTCGTTTACCCTGTTGAGGGATTTGATGCATTGCAGATGTGATATGACATGCTATTAGTATGATAGGTTCTTTTACCGTACTATTGCATGCATTTAGGTGTGCTTGTCATACAGGGTTTCTAATGGGAAACTCAGGCATCGTTGTTTGATTCATGTTTCAGGACCGCAGTAGGTTCTACCGGGTGGTGACAGTGGGCGCACACATTTTGGGGTCAGGATCCTAATCGGATTCTTTGAGGTCGTCGTGATTACTTTATCTGTCATTTCTTGTATTGTTGTAATCACGTCTTTTGAGAAACTCTGTTGTATTATTGCTGCACCGACTGTTGATTTATTCGAGTAACATTCCCGTTGATGATTTGATCTGAGTGATGTCTTGATTGTTTAAATTTTTAAGTTTTCCGCTGTTTCGGGATGTTACAGAGTGCGTTTATACTTTGTGCTTAAACCATTTGCTAGTTCTTCGAATACTAGTTACTAAGAATTTGAAACTCATTTTCCTTCTGAATTGTAAAGTTATGTTCACATAACTCCCACTTTCACCCCACACTTTACATCTCAAGTTAATTGGTCCTTGATTTGTCTCAATATGCTTTAGAGGAGTTGCAAACGGTTAGTGAAGTGTGGAAATAAGTCAATATAGTTTTGCATTACAACCATTTTATCATAATGAAAACATTTGACACTGCAGAAACAAATAAATCAGTACGCTACCCTTGCATTGTTGAGGTGGAAACTAACATTGAAATTAGTTTTGCCAAGGATTTAGAAGGGTGGTTTTACGACATAGAAGCATGAAACTTGGGATGTACGTTGGGCTTGGAAATGGGTCGTGTCAGGTTAGACCGAAACAAATTATTAAGAGGGATTAAGGTCACACCTGAAGCGAAGAGTTCTTAGAATAACTTGTGTCTCCGTTACCTCCATTCATGTGAAATACACTCTCCACTGACATCGTAGAAGTAGAACTCTTCTCTGGTTTTTGTTAACCAAAACAATTCATTGGCTTAATTTATATATGAATTCCCTGGTCGAATTTACAATGAACAATTATTTGATAAGGACCTAAACATCAATAAAAGATTAGTGGACTTTTTAATGGATTCCCTCATCTAAATAAACAAACAATGGATGATATTCTCGTTTTAAAAAATCATGAGTGCTACCTGTTTATTTTTGGCACTGATTCGCACTAAGATCTTGATTCTCTTCTTTACCAGTAAAGTATTTATCAGTATAATAAGCAACGAATCACGGCTTTCTTATGTTGTATTTAATAGCTAAGCTAACTTTGCATCATGTAAAGTTTGCAGATTCGCGAGATCGATAGCAAATGCATCTGGAGCATGATAGAACCAAATCAACTCACTTGATTTGTTCAGGAAAATGGTATGACTGATTTGTTCAGGAAAATGGTATGACATGTAGAGAGATCAGAAGAAAAATCTATCAGTTGATCACATGGTGTTCCTGTTATATCCTAAACGTTTTTAATGTTTTAATTGTGTTTAGGGGTGGATTAGAGAAGGATTGAGATGGACGGGTGAGATGTGTTTGGGAAGAGTATTTAAGGTTTGAGTTCTCTCTCCCTCTTTTCTCACTCGTTCTCACTCGCTCTCTCTCTCTCCCGCTCAACGCTCTCTCTCTCTCCTTCAGCTACCTGGTGCGTCGTGGTGTGGGTTCGGCGAGTAGGAAGATTCAGTGGAGTGCACGAGGGATCGGGTTGGTCGGTTGCTTGATTGGATTCGCTAGAGAAGGAAATGAGTTGCGTGGAGAAGCTCGTCGTGATTCTTCAAAGGTTTCTTCAAGCCTTAAAGGTATGTCAAGTTTGCTTTTACACTCACCTGAGTTTGTCTGGGTGTTGGAGCATTCAACGGTATGCTGAATGGCTCGTCGGACCTGTGCAACCGTTTTTCTGCACTATAACGGTCGACCAGTGGTTTGGTTCGGTCGACCGGTTGTAGTGTATTTTGGGCGATATCCCTCGCACCGGTCAAACGATACCCTTAGGTGGTCGACCGGTTGTACATTTTGAGCGAGAGATGGAGGCTCTGGGTGCTTTCGGTCGAACGAGACCCCTTTTGCCGGTCGACCGAAAGTACTCGCATAGGTCGGTTGGGGCGTTGACTATCTAAACGGACGACCGCCTGTTTGACGCGTCCGACCGACGACTTAAGTTAACTTAAAGGTCGTTCGACCAGAAGTGTTATTTCGGTCGACCGTGTGGTGTGGTTTGATGATGAGTTTTACTGGTGGTGTTCGGTCGACCCGATGTCTTGGGTCATTCGACCGTTTGATTCTTTTGAGCAAAAAGGATTTCTTTTACTAGTGCTTTTCGGTCGAACGGGTCACATTTGCCGTTCGACCGTTTGGCGGGTTTTTCGGTTGGGCCAGTCCTCTAAAGGGGGATTCGGTCGACCGGTGAGGTGTTTTTGTTTGACCATTTTTGCACAGTTTGGTGTTTTCCCTTGTTGTTATTGATCGGCTAGAAGGCGGGTTCACTGGCCATATTGGGCAACGGACTGACAGGTCGGCCTAATAGTGATCAGTGGTGGCTCTACGGAGCGGGTTGTGGTTGTTAATGTCGTAGCTCCGGTGAATGAGGCATGTATACGTCGTCACCGTGACTCCGGCAATTGATGCAAAACCGTGGTTCTGGTAACATTGAGGCAAAATAATGGCTCCACTAAATGAGGCAATTGTTGGTGTTTGCAGTTGTTGGGTTGATGTCCTTTTACAGTTTTCGTATTCATTGTTTCATTCATGTGTTAGCGTTTGGCATACAGAGTTTCCTTCTGAAAATCCAAGCATAGTTCATGTTTGCATTTTAGGTCGGGATTGGCAATAGAAGGGTGGTGACTGCGGAGGAGAGCACTCGGAACCGGATCCTGCTTTCATTTCTTTTGAGGTGGTGATTACATGTGTATATTTTCTGTTTTGAGCTTCTAATGTAATCACATTCTTTTGTAAACTCGGTCACATATATATATTATATGTTGGTGCACATGTGTGTCTTTGCAGTAATGTCCTCAAGTTGATTGTATTTTAAATTTTAAATTGTTCCGCTGTTCTGAGGGCATTACAGTTCCAGTACACAAGGCTCTTGAGAGCTAAGTTGTAACGTCCCGAAACAGCGGAAGAAATTTTTCAAAATAAACATACAACATACGACCATCAACGGTCAATAAGGGCACGTTACTGAAAGTGAACTGAATACAAATATATAAATATATCTCCATGTGGAAGTCATAATACAGAGTGTCAAAAGAGCGATTACAAGTCTACTACATAACTACCGTAATCGGTACCTCTACAAAAAGATACGAAGACAGGATCCGATCCCGGAGGTACTCCCCTCGGTCACCACCAACCTACGACTGTCTGCTCCCTGAAAATGAAACATAAAATCTGCCTGAGTTCCCGCAAGGAACCCCGTATACCAACATCTCCTAACATAAATAGAAACAAATACGAAAAGCCATGAATGCACATGCAATGCAAATCCACCTCGGACCCACTGACTGCCTCCACTCTCCAACACAAGGAAAGTGCATCCCCTCCCTACACAAGGAAGAAGGCATCTACCACCCACACAGAAATACGCTCCCGTCGAAGGTGAGATCAGTATCTCCGAGGTCCGGTGAACGACCGTGGGCTCGGCAGCCGGTAGTCGCCTAAACTCGATGGCTCGCGTGAAGATAAATCCACCAATGATTAGTTCGACCCACCGGTCAAACAAGGTCAAATCTAGCGGTCGACCGTTTGGAAGGTCTACGCTATACATTTTATATACATATATATCCAATCGGTCAAACCAGGGTCCGTTCAACCGATAAGGAAAACTGCCTGAATCCTGCCTACAACATTCGGTCGACCGAAACCTCTCTTCCGGTCGACCGATCTACAGGCACTTCACTGCAGAAAACTGCACGCGGTCGGTCGACCGGATCATAACGAGCGGTCGACCGTTTAGATGGTCAACGCTCCTGACCGACTTTGTGCAGTTCAGTCGACCGAGACACACACTCGGTCGGCCGAAGGTCTGTCTACCTTATCTACTGGGTTCGGTCGACCGAAACAACCACCGGTCGACCCGACTAATATAACCCTTATAAAATATTCCCGCTAAAATTTGGCATAAACGGTCGACCGTCACACAGACGTCGTTCGACCGTTTTCGGGCAGTAAGCAAATATATACTAAACTCGGTCGACCGAGACCAACTACCGGTCGACCGAACATACATTTTCCTCCTGAACATGCATCACACAGACCTCGTTCGGTCGACCGAACCACACTTCCGGTCGACCGAACAGAGCGTCTTCAACCTCTGTCCAGTTGGGTTCGCCGGGGAAACAGCACCAACGCCGCCCCCTACACTCCCACACCTCTTAGGGAGTTAATATGAAGACTTGGCATACCTTTCACCGTGAAGAAGACGTGTGCGGCGAGCTCCTCCACCTTCGGCGTCGTTTCTAGTTCCTTCTCCTTCTTTCCTCCGTTCCCGGTGCTCCTCCCTCGCTTGCGCCTCCACCACATCGCCGGAGCTCTCCTCCTTCCTCCTCTGGTCGCCGGGATGCAAGAACAAAGGGTGAGTTTTGGTGGAAACGAAATGAGAACCAAAAGAGAGAGAGAGAGATGAGTTGCTCCACTTATACCCAAAACTCATGCATGCTACAGTGTCGGCCACACCCTAAAACCCTAAACCCATCCTTCTCTCCCCTCTTCCCCATGCATGCACACCTCAACCCATGCCTCTTCCCTAATTTCGTGGGTTTAACCCTAAAAGAGGGATTAAGTCTTAACAATCCACCCTCCTTAAAAGGATTTCGCCCCGAAATCAGAAAGGTAACTTACAAAAAAGCTCTGGATACTGCTTCCGAACTTCCTCCTCGATCTCCCAGGTGGCCTCGCGCTCAATGTGATGCTGCCATCTGACCTTAACCATCGGAATGGTCCTCCTCCTGAGCTGATGGTCCATACGATCGATGATCTCAACTGGCCTCTCCTCTAGTGACAAGTCCTGTCGAATCTCAGGTACTGCAATCTCTATCACATGTGTCGGGTCTGCAACGTACTTCCTCAACATAGAAACGTGGAAGACGTTGTGAAGGTCAGAGAACTGTGGTGGCAAAGCAACTTTGTAGGCGACCTCCCCGACACGGTCCAAGATCTCAAAAGGTCAGACATACCTCGGACTGAGCTTCCCCTTCTTCCCGAACCTCATCACTCCCCGAGCTGGTGAAATCTTCAGGAAGACGTGATCTCCAACCTCGAAGCTCAAAGTCCGCCTGCGTCAGTCAGCATAACTCTTCTGTCTGCTCTGTGCTGTAGCCAACCTCCTCCTGATCAGGTCAACCTTCTCTGCGTACATCTGCACAAGCTCTGGACCCACTAACTGCCTCTCGCCTACGTTACTCCAGCATACCGGCGATCTGCACGGCCTCCCGTACAATGCCTCATACGGTGCCATCCCAATACTAGCATGGTAGCTGCTGTTGTAGGCGAACTCGATCAGAGGTAGATGGTCATCCCAGTGTCCAGCCCAGTCCAGCGTGCAAGCCCTCAGCATATCCTCCAAAGTCTGGATAGTCCTCTCCGACTGACCGTCTGTCTGCGGGTGAAAAGCTGTACTGAACTTCAGACGTGTCCCCAGTGCCTGCTGCAGACTCCCCCAAAATCTGGATGTGAACCTCGGATCTCTGTCAGATATGATGCTCACTGGTACTCCGTGTAATCTGATGATCTCCTCTACATACAGCTTCGCCAGACTCTCCAAAGGCAAGGTGGTCCTGATGGCCAGAAAGTGCGCTGACTTGGTCAGTCTATCGACTATCACCCAAATCGCGTCATGGAACCGCCTCGTCTTCGGTAGCCCCGTAACGAAGTCCATCGTCACGTGCTCCCACTTCCACTCTGGAAGCTCGATACTCTACATAGGCCCAGCTGGCCTCTGGTGCTCGATCTTCACCTGCTGACAGACCAAACACCGACTCACGAACTCTACAATGTCCTTCTTCATGCCTCTCCACCAGAAGTTCCGCTGCAGATCCTTATACATCTTTGTGCTCCCTGGATGGATGGTGTACTTCGCTCTGTGTGCCTCCTCCATGATGTCATCTCTCATCCCATCAACCCTCGGCACCCAGATCCGCCATCTGAATCTCAGACCCCCATCGACCCCGACACTGAAATCTGACCCCTCTCTGGCAGTCAACTCCAGCAACCTGGCCAACTCATCATCCTCACGCTGCGCCTGCACTACCTGTGAGACTGTCTGTGGCTCTACCCGCAACCCAGCTAACACTGCTCCCTCAGAGTCCCCAGTGAACGACCTCCACTCTGCCAATGACTCAAGCAGCCTCCACTCCTGAAGGCACAAGCCTGCAACTGATACCTCCACTCTCCTACTCAAGGCGTCTGCAACTGAATTCGCCTTCCCCGGGTGGTAGGAGATGGTGAAATCGTAGTCCTTAATGAACTCCAACCAACGACACTGTCTCATATTCAACTCCCTCTGGGAGAAGAGGTACTTCAGACTCTGGTGATCGGTGAATACCTTGAACTGCTCGCCATACAGGTAGTGTCTCCATGTCTTCAGTGCGTGCACAACGGCTGCCAACTCCAAGTCATGCGTCGGGTAATTCTTCTCATGATTCTTCAGCTGCCTCGAAGCGTATGCAATCACCCTCCCGTGCTGCATCAACACGCAACCCAAACCAATGCCTGATGCATCACTGTAGACCACAAAACCTCCTGTGCCGCTCGGCAGAGTCAAAACTGGAGCTGTCGTCAGTCGTCTCTTCAGCTCCTGAAAGTTGTCCTCACACTTCTGAGACCAAACAAAAGTGACTCCCTTCTGCGTCAGGGCAGTCAATGGTGCAGCTAACCTCGAGAAGTCTTTGATGAAGCGACGATAGTAACCCGCCAATCCAACAAAGCTCCTGATCTCCGTCACGCTCGTAGGGGCTCTCCACTCTGTCACTGCCTCTACCTTCGCCGGATCCACTGAAATACCCTCTGCAGAAACAATGTGACCCAGAAATGCGACTCTGTCCAACCAGAATTCGCACTTCGAAAACTTAGCATACAACCTCTGGTCTCTCAAAATGCTAAGTACAATCCGTAGGTGCTCTCTGTGCTGTTCCACATCGGGTGAGTAAATCAGGATATCATCCACAAAGACAACGACACAACTATCCAAGTATTGCCTGAACGTCCGGTTCATCAGATCCATGAAAGCTGCCGGAGCGTTCGTCAACCCAAAAGGCATCACCAAAAACTCATAGTGCCCATATCTGGTCCTGAATGCTGTCTTCTGGACATCCTCCTCTCGGATCCTCAGCTGATGGTATCCTGAACGTAGGTCTATCTTAGAGAAGACCTTCGCTGACTGCAACTGATCGAACATGTCCTCAATCCTAGGTAGGGGATACCTATTCTTGATGGTGACCTTGTTCAGCATCCTATAATCAATGCACATCCGCAATGACCCGTCCTTCTTCTTCACAAACAACACTGGCGCGCCCCAAGGTGAGACACTCGGTCTGATGAAACCAGCCTCCATCAGCTCCTGTAACTACTTCTTCAACTCTGCCAATTCTGTGGGTGCCATCCTGTATGGGGCTTTCGACTGTGGTGAGGTGTCTGCTGCCAGCTCAATGCAAAACTCCATCTCTCGCGGAGGCGGTAATCCGGGGATATCATCTGGAAACACCTCTGTAAACTCTCGCACCACATCTATCTCGTCCAACCTCGGAGACTCAACCTCTGGAACAACCAGCGTCGCTAGGAATGCTCTGCAACCCTGCTGTATCAACCTCTGAGCCCTCAAAGCTGACACCACAATGCGGCCTCCTCTGTTCCTGACTCCTCTAATCACGATATCAGGCAAACCCATCCTCGGAATCAAAATCTTCTTCTCACGGCAAAGGACACGCACATCATGCTGGGACAGCCAGTCCATCCCAAGAATAACGTCGAAGTCCTCCATCGGTAGCAAGACCAGATCTGCCGGAAAATCTTGGTCTCCCGAAACAATCGTGGCACCGGGGACGAAGCTCCCCACAGTGCCCACCAGACCCAGGGGTGTGCTGACCTCCAAAGTGGCAGTCAACATCGCAATGGTACAACCCAACACTCCCGCAAATCGCTCTGAGATGAACGAGTGTGTCGCACCACAGTCAAAAAGCACTCTAGCCTCTAAACCTGCCACAAGAAGTGTACCTTCCACGACAGTGCTGGCGTCCCTCGCCCCCTCCGCCTGGATAGTGAAGACTCGTCCAGTGCGCTGACCCTGCTGAGGTGTTGCAGGTCTCCTAGCTCCGCCTCCACTGGCAATCGGAAGTCCCGGAGGTCTGCTCGGTCCAGCGCCCTTGCTAGGGCAATTCCTGACGAAGTGGCCCGGCTGACCACAACCATGACAAGTACCCGGCCCAAAGCAGCGCCCAGTATGCACTCTGCCACAGCTCCTGCACGCCTCTGGCTGCGGCGCCCCTGCTCCCTCGATCCGGGGCCTCTTGCCCTGGTTCCCCAAACTCTGCCCTCCTGGCCTTCCTGAGGATCTCCCGACTGGCCTCCTCTCATCCTGGTAGTTCTCCCGGTAGTCTCTCTACATAATAGTGGCACTCCTCACAGCATCCGCCAAGGTGCGCGGCATGCTCGACAGCACTCGGGTCCTCAGCTGCTTCCGGAGTCCCGTGACAAACTTCATCGACCTCTGTGCCTGGGTGACGAAGATCTCTGGACAGTAACGCTCAAGGGCGTTAAACTTCCCAATGTACTCCTCCAGCGTCATGCCCCTCTGCTCCAGGGCCAGGAACTCCTCCCTCTTCCGGTCTCGCACGTGCTCCGGAAAGTACTGCTCATTGAACTCCTCAACGAACTCCTCCCACGATACATCCTCTCGACCGGTGAACACAACTGCAGCAGTCGACCTCCACCAGTTCGCTGCGGCTCCCCTCAGCACATAGGTGGCCAGGTCCACCTTCTTCTCCGGAGTACAGTCGATAGCCCTGAAGATCGTCTGCATAGTGGGGATCCACTCCTCAGCTGCCTCTGCATCCATCTGCCCAGTAAAAGTCGGAGGGTGTTGCCTCATGAACCGGTCGTGCATCACACCGGCCCCCGTCTGCGCACTCTGCGCTGCCTGGCGCTCCAACATCCCGCTCAACCGCTCCACGGTATCGAAAAGGACCCTGCGCTCTGCCTCCCGGGCCTCCTCTCTGCCAGTCTCACTCGAATCGCGAGTCTCAACCACAGGCACAACCCGCCTCAGAGGCATCACTCTACAGGACAAAAAGCTCACGTCAGAATGATCAATGAATGCATGCCATGGACCTTTAGACTCTAATCCTAACTCGATGGTGGTTTCTTTGGGAAAGTACGCCGAAATCAAAGCTCTGATACCAAGTTGTAACATCCCGAAACAGCGGAAGAAATTTTCAAAATAAACATACAACATACGACCGTCAACGGTCAACAAGGGTACGTTACTGAAAGTCAACTGAATACAAATATATAAATATATCTCCACGTGGAAGTCATAATACAGAGTGTCAAAAGAGCGATTACAAGTCTACTACATAACTATCGTAATCGCTACCTCTACAAAAAGATACGAAGACAGGATCCGATCCCGGAGGTACTCCCCTCGGTGACCACCAACCTACGACTGCCTGCTCCCTGAAAATGAAACATAAAATCTGCCTGAGTTCCCGTAAGGAACCCCGTATGCCAACATCTCCTAACATAAATAGAAACAAATACGAAAAGCCATGAATGCACATGCAATGCAAATCCGCCTCGGGCCCACTGACTGCCTCCGCTCTCCAACACAAGGAAAGTGCATCCCCTCCCTACACAAGGAAGAAGGCGTCTCTCGGCCGCACAGGCACAAGTGACCTCGCTCTCCGACACACGGAAAGTGCAACCCCTCCCTACACAAGGAAGAAGGCATCTACCACCCACACAGGCATGGAAGGCATCCCTCTGCCGCACAGGCTCAAGGGGTCCAACAGAAATACGCTCCCGTCGAAGGTGAAATCCGTAGCTCCAAGGTCCGGTGAACGACCGTGGGCTCGGCAGCCGGTAGTCGCCTAAACTCGACGGCTCGCGTGAAGATAAATCCACCAATGATTAGTTCGACCCACCGGTCGAAGAAGGTCAAATCTAGCGGTCGACCGTTTGGAAGGTCTACGCTATACATTTTATATACATATATATCCAATCGGTCAAACCAGCGTTCGTTCAACCGATAAGGAAAGCTGCCTGAATCCTGCCTACAGCATTCGGTCGAACGAAACCTCTCTTCCGGTCGACCGATCTACAAGCACTTCACTGCAGAAAACTGCACGCGGTCGGTCGACCGGATCACAACGAGCGGTCGACCGTTTAGATGGTCAACGCTCTTGACCGACTTTGTGCAGTTCGGTCGACCGAGACACACACTCGGTCGGCCGAAGGTCTGTCTACCTTATCTACTGGGTTCGGTCGACCGAAACAACCACCGGTCGACCCGACTAATATAACCCTTATAAAATATTCCCGCTAAAATTTGGCATAAACGGTCGACCGTCACACAGACGTCGTTCGACCGTTTTCGGGCAGTAAGCAAATATATACTAAACTTGGTCGACCGAGACCAACTACCGGTCGACCGAACATACATTTTCCTCCTGAACAGGCATCACACAGACCTCGTTCGGTCGACCGAACCACACTTCCAGTCGACCGAACAGAGCGTCTTCAACCTCTGTCCAGTTGGGTTCGCCGGGGAAACAGCACCAACGCCGCCCCCTACACTCCCACACCTCTTAGGGAGTTAATATGAAGACTTGGCATACCTTTCACCGTGAAGAAGACGTGTGCGGCGAGCTCCTCCACCTTCGGCGTCGTTTCTAGTTCCTTCTCCTTCTTTCCTCTGTTCCCGGCGCTCCTCCCTCGCTTGCGCCTCCACCACGTCGCCGGAGCTCTCCTCCTTCCTCCTCTGGTCGCCGGGATGCAAGAACAAAGGGTGAGTTTGGGTGGAAACGAAATGAAAACCAAAAGAGAGAGAGATGAGTTGCTCCACTTATACCCAAAACCCATGCATGCTACAGTGTCGGCCACACCCTAAAACCCTAAACCCATCCTTCTCTCCCCTCTTCCCCATGCATGCACACCTCAACCCATGCCTCTTCCCTAATTTCGTGGGTTTAACCCTAAAAGAGGGATTTAACATAAGTTCTGGCATTTGGCATCTCTTGGGCTTTCTTAATTTCCAAAGAGTAGTCTTGTTCTCCTCAACTTCCTTCTTTTGTCTATCACCACTGCCTCTACTAGCTTTAGAAGGAGGTGGTGGAGGCCCTATACTTATCACTTCAGCATAAATGTGGTGTTTTCCCTGTGCGGACAATGACGTCGGGAGGGTTTGCATCACTCGTGACCGTAATTCCGTGAAGATGCTCTTTGCAGCATTAACTTTGATAATGTTCACGCCTGCAGACACCCAATTACAACATCAAATTTTAGTGCATTTGTAGTTAAAGTGGTAAAAAAAAGATTGAAAGGCAATCACCATGTTTTACAAAGTTGTTATCCTCCAACTTAATCTCAGAAAACAACTTGCTTTGCTACGACACAATCTTTGGATTTGGCTATTCCAAGTCATGTGATCATTGGATCATCTACGAACTAGGTTCTCCCTAATCACGTGGTATTATGAATTACTAACGATACTTGTTGTGCACTTGTAGGCCACAAACTGCCTTGAAAATCTCTGCTTGCCAATTATCTTACAATGGTTAGACAAAAAAATATAGCTATGACCCTTAGTGCATCTTTTAAGGTTTATAATCTACCAATTTTCAGTCCATCATACCTGTTGTGGTCCAGCTTTAATGGATCTAAGTACATCTTAACAAGATATGAGATTACCATTATCTACTTACACAATCTCGTGTGGTTTTCTACAATAATTATGACATACCTACCATAGTTATTGTGTTTAATATTCATTTAACATAACATAGAAGCCACATAAGTTACAAACTGTAACATCCCGAAACAGCGGAAATAAAAAAAATAAAATAAAATAATAATCAAGACAATCAACTCAATAATCAAAGGCGGGACTGTTACTTCTCATAAATCATAAAAGTGGTGCACCAAAATACATCAGGGTTTATCAAAAGATACATGATTACAGCAAACGACAACAGAAGATAAAAAGTAATCATGTCGACCTCAGCGGCCCGAGAAGAGGATCCAACTCCAAAATGCGCGTCCCCGCTGATCACCACCCAACTGGACCTACTGCGGTCCTGAAAATATATAACAACGATGCCTGAGTTTCCAAAAGGAAACCCCGTATGCCAACTCACCTATATGCATGCATCACATAATGAACCTATCATACTAGTAGCATGTCATGGCATCAACAGAAGGTAAAACAGTTCCCCCGAAGGGTAAAACAGGACATCAGTCCGACAATCAACAACGAGTCTCCCGAGGAGACCTACTGCAGGCACATGCAGTCTTACAGCACGCGACATCACACCCCCCACACGCAACTACACTACTCAAGGGTTCGGCATGGAGCCTCTGTCACGCCTGCGCGCCGATAGAATACAGATCTGCAAATCTCAGTGGTCGGAGCCACAGGGACCAACGGGGCCGTCGCCCGGAAGGTATAACAACCTCATCTCGGTAGGTGCCCAGCCGAGGAAAACAACAAAGCCGGCACAGCCTCGGCCCAACAATCATCATCGCCGGCACAACCTCGGCGGCATCACCGGCACAGCCTCGGTGGTACATCACAACAGTCCGGCACAGCATCGGACAGATCCAGACCGAAGTCTGCCAGGTCATCGGGCTCCTCGAGCCGCAAACACCAACCGCGCCGCTATAAAAGCAGGGCAGCGACCTCCGTAGCCCGTGGGCCGGTAGTCACCTCACCCAACGCCAGTTGCGTGCTCGCACAACATCAACACTGGGATCCGCGATCCCTCGGGCCTGCTATACTACAAAGTGCCCAACAATCATCTCAAGTCACGGTCCATACATGGAGGTGACGTGTCCCGAACACCCACACTCTTCCCAACGGCAGTCCCTGGGCAGGCACGCATCACGCACCCACCGTCACCTCCCGGCTCACGCACAAGGCGAGGACACGGGTTTCCGTGGCAAAGTTGGCGTTCAAAAAGGGAACCTGGGATTCTGTTCTGCGCCCAAACGGTCGACCGAAAGAGGTGATTCGGTCGACCGGTTCCATAAAGGAATCGGTCGACCGTACTCCTATAACGGTCTACCGCCGCGCTCAAAACAGAACCCCCAACGGTCGAACCAAGGTCTAAAACCGGTCGACCGAACGAGGTCAAAATCCAGAGTCTGGTCAACATCAAATCCAATCTATCGGTCGACCGACTCAGGGGTCCCGGTCGACCGAAAACTAACAGGGTCAACCTAGTATTCTACGTCATCAAACGGTCGAACGTAAACATACTACCGGTCGAACAAACATGCAATCGGTCGAACGCAATATAAATCGGTCGAACAATTCATACAATAATAATCAGTACACTTAAGTTCCGGTCGAACGACCCAAGGAACCGGTCGACCGACAACAGCCAGAAAATCCCAACTCACCAGCAATAATGCACTACCGGTCGACCGCCACAAGGCATCGTCCGACCAGTGAAGGTTAAAGTCGGGCAAACAGTGCTAAAACGGTCGACCGCCCGAAGGATCCGGTCGACCGTTGGTCGTCTTCAACCTCGCGCCAGTCGAGGCTTTACGAAGAACGCGTCGCCGGAGAGGTCCCCAACCTCTCCCGACCCGACCAACGCCTCCCCCACGCTTGGGTGAGCAACAAACCACACTAATAAGTTGACATACCTCAACCAACGACGACGAAACGCCGGAGCTCGCTCACGCACGTCGCCTCCGGTAGACCTCGAGCACGCGCCGCGCCTCCTCTGGACGTCCGACCTCTGCCCGCGCGTCGTCCTCGTCTCCTCCGATCGGAGCCTCAGCTGGAAGAAGGAGAAGATGAGTGAAATGGAGAGAATGAGAGAGAGAGAAGAAAACGCGATTTAAACCCCCAACTCATCTCTTCTCCACAGTAACCCGCAACTCTACACCTCTCACCCATCACCAGACCACTGTAGCTCGCCTCTTCCCCATGCAAAACACCTCCTAATCTCCATTAACTTCCTAATCTCGGTTAGGGACATAACAATCCACCCAACTTAAAAGGATTTCGTCCCGAAATCAAAGCAAACTACTCACCGAAAAGCTCTGGATACTGCCTTCTGACATCCTCCTCGATCTCCCACGTGGCCTCGCGCTCACTGTGATGCTGCCACCTGACCTTCACCATCGGAATGGTCCTCCTCCTGAGCTGATGATCCATGCGATCGACAATCTCAACTGGTCTCTCCTCGAGTGACAAGTCCTGCTGAATCTCTGGCACTGCTATCTCGATGACGTGCGACGGATCTGCCACATACTTCCTCAGCATCGACACATGGAAGACATTATGCAGACCTGAAAACTGCGGCGGCAACGCAATCCGGTAGGCAACCTCTCCAACCCGGTCGAGGATCTCAAACGGTCCAACATACCTCGGACTGAGCTTCCCCTTCTTCCCAAACCTCATCACACCTCTGGCTGGGGAAATCTTCAGAAACACATGGTCGCCTACCTCGAAACTCAACTCACGTCTGCGTCGATCAGCATAACTCTTCTGCCTGCTCTGTGCTGTGGCCAGTCTCCTCCTGATCACATCAACCTTCTCTGAGTACATCTGCACAATCTCTGGTCCCACTAACTGCCTCTCGCCCACATCACTCCAGCATACCGGTGATCTGCAAGGCCTCCCGTACAGCGCCTCGTATGGTGTCATCCCAATACTCGAATGGTAGCTGTTGTTGTAGGCGAACTCTATCAGTGGCAGGTGCTCATCCCAGTGCCCTGCCCAATCCAATGTGCATGCTCTCAGCATATCCTCCAGGGTCTGAATCGTCCTCTCTGACTGACCATCTGTCTGCGGATGGAACGCTGTACTGAACCTCAGACGCGTCCCCAAAGCCTGCTGCAGACTCCCCCAAAATCTGGAAGTGAAACGAGGATCTCGATTTGAGATGATGCTCACCGGCACTCCATGCAACCTGACTATCTCCTCCACGTACAACTTAGCTAGACCCTCCAAAGGCAACGTGGTCCTGATCGCTAAAAAATGCGCCGACTTGGTCAGTCGATCGACTATCACCCAAATCGCGTCGTGGAATCTCCTCGTCTTCGGCAATCCTGTGACAAAATCCATTGTCACGTGCTCCCACTTCCACTCAGGAAGCTCAATACTCTGCATCGGTCCTGCCGGCCTCTGATGCTCAATCTTCACCTGCTGGCAGACTAAACATCTCTCCACAAACTCTGCGATGTCCCTCTTCATGCCCTTCCACCAGAAGTTCCGCTGCAAGTCCTTGTACATCTTCGTACTCCCAGGGTGAATGGTATATCTCGCTCGGTGTGCCTCCTCCATGATGTCATCTCTCAGCCCATCAACCTTCGGCACCCAGATCCGACTCCTGAACCTCAGACCACCATCAACCCCCACACTGAAGTCTGATCCGTCTCTGGCAGCCAACTGTAACAGACCAGCTAACTCCTCATCACCCTGCTGAGCCTGCGTAGCACGCGAGACGGTCTGCAACTCTACTCTCAACCCAGCAATCACTGCTCCCTCAGAGCCCTCGGTGAACGGTCTCCACTCTGACAATGTCTCGAGTAGCCTCCACTCCTGAATGCACAAGCTCGCAACTGACACCTCAACCTTCCTGCTCAGTGCATCTACGACCGAATTCGCCTTCCCCGGGTGATAGGAAATGGTGAAGTCGTAGTCCTTAATGAACTCAAGTCATCTGCGCTGCCTCATATTCAGCTCCCTCTGAGAGAACAAATACTTCAAGCTCTGATGATCGGTGAAGACCTCGAACTGCTCGCCATAAAGATAATGTCGCCAGGTCTTCAACGCGTGAACTACCGCCGCCAACTCCAGATCATGAGTCGGGTAGTTCTTCTCGTGCACCTTCAGCTGCCTCGAAGCGTACGCGACCACCTTCCCATGCTGCATCAGAACACAACCCAGGCCTATCCCTGATGCATCGCTGTAAATCACGTAGCCTCCACTGCCACTCGGTAGCGTCAGAATAGGTGCTGTCGTCAATCGCCTCTTCAGCTCCTGAAAGCTGTCCTCGCACTTCTGGGACCAAACGAACTTGACGCCCTTCTGCGTCAACGCTGTCAGCGGCGACGCAAGTCTGGAGAAATCCTGGATGAACCGCCTGTAATACCCTGCCAGTCCAACAAAACTCCTGATCTCCATCACGCTCGTCGGGGCTCTCCACTGAGTCACTGCCTCGACCTTCGCCGGATCCACTGAAATCCCATCCGCTGATACAATATGCCCCAGAAAAGCCACCTGATCCAACCAAAACTCGCACTTCGTGTACTTGGCATAAAGCTGCTGATCCCTCAAGATGCCAAGCACAATCCTCAGGTGCTCTCGATGCTGCTCCCTATCAGGCGAGTATACCAAGATATCGTCTACGAACACCACGACAAATCTGTCGAGGTACGGCTGGAAGGTCCTATTCATCAGATCCATGAATGATGCAGGTGCATTCGTCAGTCCAAATGGCATCACCAAGAACTCGTAGTGGCCGTACCGCGTCCTGAAGGTTGTCTTCTGAACATCTGCCTCCCTGATCCGTAACTGGTGATAACTCGAACGCAGATCGATCTTCGAGAACACTCTCGCCGTCTGCAACTGATCAAACAAGTCATCAATCCTGGGCAAAGGGTACCGGTTCCGAACGGTAACCTTATTCAGCATCCTGTAGTCGATACACATCCGCAACGATCCGTCCTTCTTCTTTACGAAGAGCACAGGCGCTCCCCATGGAGAAACACTCGGTCTGATGAACCCGGACTCCATCAACTCCTGCAACTGCTTTTTCAGCTCTGCCAACTCAGCAGGTGCCATACGATACGGAGCCTTCGACTGAGGTGTCGTACCCGCTACCAGCTCGATGCCGAACTCAATCTCTCGGTGCGGCGGTAATGCTGGAATCTCTGCTGGAAATACATCCGGGAACTCCTGCACAATCTCTATATCCTCCAGCCTCCTCCTCTCAGAATCAGGAACTACCAGCGTGGCCACAAACGCGCTGCATCCCTGCTGTACCAACCTCCGTGCCTTAACTGCAGACACAATCAGACGACCGTCTCTTCTCCTCGTACCTCTGATCAAAACATCTGGCTCGCCCTCCATCGGAATCAGGATCTTCTTCTCGCGGCAAAAGACTCGCACGTCGTACTGTGACAGCCAGTCCATCCCCAGTATGACGTCGAAGTCCTCCATCGGTAACAAGACCAGATCTGCCGGAAAATCGTGGTCTCCCGAAGCAACTGTGGTGCCGGGGAAAAAGCTCCCCACAGTGCCCACCTCACCCATGGGCGTGCTGACCTCCAAAACATCAGTCAGCAGCACAGGGGTCCGACCCAACTCGCCAGCAAACTTCTCCGAAATGAAGGAGTGAGTGGCGCCGCAGTCAAACAACACACGCGCTACTGAACCAGAAACTGAAAGCGTACCTTCCACGACGGTGTTGGAGTCCCTCGCCTCCTCAGCCTGGATAGTGAAGACTCGCCCGGTCCTCCTGCTCTGCCCCGGTGCAACAACTGATCGGCTGCCTCCGCCTCTGCCTACTGCTGGTGGTCCCGGCCTCCTGCTCGGCTCCCCCTGCCTCTGAGGACAATCACGGACAAAATGCCCCATCTGGCCGCAACCCATACATGCTCCAGTCCGACGGGGACACTCCTGCCCTGGATGGAACCTCCCGCAGTAAGTGCACGCTCCTGACTGACGTGCTCCTCCACCATCGAACCTGGGCCTCTTGCCCGGGTTCCCTGCTCCACGACCAGCTACTCTGCTACCGGTGCTCACTGGCGCCTTCCGCGCCTCCTAAACACACAACCTCTGGTCCTGCTCGATGATCGTAGCATGCTTCACCGCATCTGCAAGGGTCCGCGGCATGCTGTTGATCACACGAGATCGAAGCGGCGGTCTCAGTCCCTGCACGAACTTCCTCGCCCGCTGCTCTGGGGTCACAAAGATCTCTGGGCAATAACGCTCCAAGGCGTTGAACCTGCTGATGTAGCTCGCCAGAGTCATCTCCTTCTGCTCGAGCGACATAAACTCCTCCCTCTTCTGATCCCTGACATGATGGGGAAAGTACTGCTCGTGGAACACCTCCAAGAACTCCTCCCAGCTCACATCTGTACGGTCGTCAAACAGAACTGTGGACGTGGACCTCCACCAGTTGGCGGCCTCGACATCGAACACATAGGTGGCCAGCTCCACCATCCTCCCAGGTGCTACTCCAATAGCACGGAAGATCTTCTCCATCCTGAAGACCCAGTCCTCTGCAACCTCTGGGGCCCTCCTGCCATCAAAAGTCGGCGGGTGCTGACGCATGAACCGATCGTGCTCAGCTCCCACTCCGCCCTGGGCGCTCTGAGCTGCCTGACGCTCCAGAAACTCGCCCAACCTGTCCCAATGAGCACCAGATGTGTCGTCACTGGGATCACGATCGCGTGGAGAACTCCTCACACGCCTAGGTGCCATCTGCCAGAAGAAACAATCACAACTTCAGCCATGTATACATGCTAAAAGATAAAATGCATGCTTCCTATTACTACAAGGGTGATTTCATTGGGAACCGCATAGGAATCGACCGCTCTGATACCAAGTTGTAACATCCCGAAACAGCGGAAATAAAAAAAAATAAAATAATAATCAAGACAATCAACTCAATAATCAAAGGCGGGACTGTTACTTCTCATAAATCATAAAAGTGGTGCACCAAAATACATCAGGGTTTATCAAAAGATACATGATTACAGCAAATGACAACAGAAGATAAAAAGTAATCATGTCGACCTCAGCGGCCCGAGAAGAGGATCCAACTCCAAAATGCGCGTCCCCGCTGATCACCACCCAACTGGACCTACTGCGGTCCTGAAAATATATAACAACGATGCCTGAGTTTCCAGAAGGAAACCCCGTATGTCAACTCACCTATATGCATGCATCACATAATGAACCTATCATACTAGTAGCATGTCATGGCATCAACAGAAGGTAAAACAGTTCCCCCGAAGGGTAAAACAGGACATCAGTCCGACAATCAACAACGAGTCTCCCGAGGAGACCTACTGCAGGCACATGCAGTCTTACAGCACGCGACATCGCACCCCCCACACGCAACTACACTACTCAAGGGTTCGGCAGGGAGCCTCTGTCACGCCTGCGCGCCGATAGAATACAGATCTGCAAATCTCAGTGGTCGGAGCCACTGGGACCAACGGGGCCGTCGCCCGGAAGGTATAACAACCTCATCTCGGTAGGTGCCCAGCCGAGGAAAACAACAAAGCCGGCACAGCCTCGACCCAACAATCATCATCGCCGGCACAACCTCGGCGGCATCACCGGCACAGCCTCGGTGGTACATCACAACAGTCCGGCACAACATCGGACAGATCCAGACCGAAGTCTGCCAGGTCATCGGGCTCCTCGAGCCGCAAACACCAACCACGCCGCTATAAAAGCAGAGCAGCGACCTCCGTAGCCTGTGGGCCGGTAGTCACCTCACCCAACGCCAGTTGCGTGCTCGCACAACATCAACACTGGGATCCGCGATCCCTCAGGCCTGCTATACTACAAAGTGCCCAACAATCATCTCAAGTCACGGTCCATACATGGAGGTGACGCGTCCCGAACACCCACACTCTTCCCAACGGCGGTCCCTGGGCAGGCACGCATCACGCACCCACCGTCACCTCCCGGCTCACGCACAAGGCGAGGACACGGGTTTCCGTGGCAAAGTTGGCGTTCAAAAAGGGAACCTGGGATTCTGTTCTGCGCCCAAACGGTCGACCGAAAGAGGTGATTCGGTCGACCGGTTCCATAAAGGAATCGGTCGACCGTACTCCTATAACGGTCTACCGCCGCGCTCAAAACAGAACCCCCAACGGTCGAACCAAGGTCTAAAACCGGTCGACCGAACGAGGTCAAAATCCAGAGTCTGGTCAACATCAAATCCAATCTATCGGTCGACCGACTCAGGGGTCCCGGTCGACCGAAAACTGACAGGGTCAACCTAGTATTCTACGTCATCAAACGGTCGAACGTAAACATACTACCGGTCGAACAAACATGCAATCGGTCGAACGCAATATAAATCGGTCGAACAATTCATACAATAATAATCAGTACACTTAAGTTCCGGTCGAACGACCCAAGGAACCGGTCGACCGACAACAGCCAGAAAATCCCAACTCACCAGCAATAATGCACTACCGGTCGACCGCCACAAGGCATCGTCCGACCAGTGAAGGTTAAAGTCGGGCAAACAGTGCTAAAACGGTCGACCGCCCGAAGGATCCGGTCGACCGTTGGTCGTCTTCAACCTCGCGCCAGTCGAGGCTTTACGAAGAACGCGTCGCCGGAGAGGTCCCCAACCTCTCCCGACCCGACCAACGCCTCCCCCACGCTTGGGTGAGCAACAAACCACACTAATAAGTTGACATACCTCAACCAACGACGACGAAACGCCGGAGCTCGCTCACGCACGTCGCCTCCGGTAGACCTCGAGCACGCGCCGCGCCTCCTCTGGACGTCCGACCTCTGCCCGCGCGTCGTCCTCGTCTCCTCCGATCGGAGCCTCAGCTGGAAGAAGGAGAAGATGAGTGAAATGGAGAGAATGAGAGAGAGAGAGAAGAAAACGCGATTTAAACCCCCAACTCATCTCTTCTCCACAGTAACCCGCAACTCTACACCTCTCACCCATCACCAGACCACTGTAGCTCGCCTCTTCCCCATGCAAAACACCTCCTAATCTCCATTAACTTCCTAATCTCGGTTAGGGACATAACACAAACAGTGTTATTTTGTGTAGCAAGAACATGTCAATTGCTGGTGTTGTTCCAATTTCAACATATTGGGATTTCAAATGGAAGTTTGATTTGGCGATTTTGAGTAATTGAGGTCTTCTTTGGCGCCGGATATTGTTTCTTGGATCTTATTTGAAGGCTTGGGTTTCTAACCCAACTGGAGGGATACTTAAACTACTTGTTTTCAGTTAAGCTACTTGTTTTAAGTCTTTATGTTACAGTTTGCTCTTACCTTATATGTACTCTGTAATGTTGAGCCAGTGTTTTATTGCATTGCTGTACTCTTTTTGAGCCTTTTGTGATTAGACAATTGTACTTTGGAAATAAATACAAAACATTCCACATAAAGGATATATCCAATATACGGTTGTGAATTTCTCATTCTCAAGTTCTTACGGTTTATTTCTTGCAGAGCTGCAATCAGTTGTGGACCTGTCGGATTCGAAGACTATTAAAATGTAGCCATCCAATTCAAAATCAATTGGTTATAAGTAGAGAAACACAATGTTCCATAAGTGTTGCCGACAAGTGCAGTATGTTGAGCTCATCCTCACGCTTAACATTGAAGAGTTTTAACCAAGACCATGGTGCCAGAGTCTTCACTGAATGTGAAACTAGTGGTGCGTTTGAATATCTAAAAATTGCTTGTTTTCTCTGGATTAGTCATTTATTAAATTTATCTTCAAAGGCCAAGTTACTTAGAAGATGAGGCTTTTTTCTATTACATGCTCTCAGTTTTATCAAACTTTCATTAAGTGGAGTTAACTCACTTAATAACTGTTAGAACCCTAAACCCGATTAGGGGTTAATGGTGTTTAAGGAGGTGTTTTTCTTGGGGAAGTGGGGAGGCACAGTGGTTTCATGGGAATGGAGGAGAATAGGTGGTGTAGGGTGATGGTGTGGGGGCTGGTCACTGTTGACGCGAGGAGAGGGTTGGGTTTAAGGAGTTGATTTTGTGTTCTCTCTCTCTCTCTCTTTTGATCTCTCTGTCACTCTCCTTCCTTCCTTGTCTTCCGGCGAACCAGAGAACTTGGAGGCTTCGGCGTGAGGCGTGCGGAGGCCATTGCGAGGAGGCGATCGCATGAGGAGGATCACCGGAGACAACGTGCGCGAGCGAGGCTCTGGCGGGTTTTCGTCGTCTTGTGAGGTATGCCGGCTTCTAGTGTGTTTTGTGGTTGCTCACCCTCGTGGGATAGTCTTGTTGGTTGGTCGGGGGAGGTCGGAGACCGTCCCGGCAACGAGTTTTGCGTAAATCCTTGGCTGGCGCAAGGTTGAAGACGACCAACGGTCGACCGGGTCCCTTCGGGAAGTCGACCGGATGTAGCGTATTTTGCCGATTTTAACTATCACCGGTCGAACGATGCCTTGTGGCGGTCGATCGGTCGTGCTTTTTGCTGGTGGATCGGATTGCCTGTTTGTTTTCGGTCGACCGGTTCCTTGTGGTCGTTCGACCGGAACTTAAGTGTACTAAGTAGAAATGCATGTTAGTTCGACCGATTGTTTATATACGTTCGACCGTTTATGACTTAGAACTGCTAGGATGCCCTTGTAGGTTTCGATCGACCGAGACCCGTGAGTCGGTCGACCGGTAGTATTGAATTGATGTTGACCAGACTCTGGATTTTGACCTCGTATCGGTCGACCGGTTTTAGATCTCTGTTCGACCGTTGGGACTTAAGTTTTGCGCAAAGAGTTCGACCGTTGCAGACTTTCGGTTGACCGATTTCCTTGTGGAAGCGGTCGACCGGCTTGCCTCTTTCGGTCGACCGTTTTTTCACAAGACTGAATTCCTGGTCCTTTTAGGATGCCAACTCTGTCCACGAAAACCCGTGTCCTCGCCCTGTCCATGGATCCCAATGTATGATGTTTGTGCGAGCACACAACTATCGTTGGGTGAGGTGACTACCAGCCTGGATGGCTACGAAGGTCGCTGCCCTGCTTTTATAGCGGCACGGTTGGTGTTTGCGGCTTGTGGAGCCTGATGACCTGACAGACTTTGGTCTGGCCCCGTCTGATGTTGTGTCGGACGTATTGATGGACCACCGATGTTGTTCCGGTGATGTCGCTGATGTTGTTCCGGCGATGATGATTGATGGGCCGATGATGTTCCAGCTACGTTCCTCATATGGGCACCTACTGAGATGATGATTGATGGGTCGATGATGTTCCGGCTATGTTCCTCAGATGGGCACCTACTGAGGTGATGATTGATGGACTGACCGAGCGATGCCTCCGTTGGTGTGGTTTCGACCATGAAGTTACAGATTTGTTTCTTATGGCGCGGACTTGGCGGATGCTACTTGTCGAACCCCATGATTAGTGTATCCGCGTGTGAGGAGTGTCACGTCGTGTTCTGTTAGACCGTATGTGCCTACGGCATGTCTCCTTGGGAGACACGATTATGATTGTCGGACTGATGTCCTGTGTTACCCTTCGGGGGAACTGTTTTCCTTACTGTTGATGACATGACGTGCTACAGTATGATAGGTTTATTTGTACTACTGCATGTATATAGGTGAGCTTGGCATACGGGATTTCCTTATGGAAACTCAGGCATTGTTGTTATATCTTTTTCAGGACCGCAGTAGGTCCAGTTGGGTGGTGATCAGCGGGTGTGCGCATCTTGGGATCGGATCCTCTCTTTCGGACCACTGAGGTCGACATGATTACTTTTATATCCCTTTGTTGTTTTGTTGTAATCATGTATCGTTTTGACAAACTCTGATGTAATATGGTGCACCACTTATATATTTGATGAGAAGTAACAGTCCCGTCTTTGATTATTGGTCTCTGATGTCTTATTAATTATTTTTAAATTTCTGCTGTTTTGGGATGTTACAATTTGGTATCAGAGCGGTCAATTCTTATACGGTTGCCAATGAAATCACCATTGTAGTAATAGGACACATGCATTTTATCTTTTGGCATGCATTCATGGCTGAAGTTTGTGATTGTTCTCCTGTCAGATGGCTCTTAGACGCGTGAGGAGTTCTCCGCGTGATCGTGATGCCAGTGACGCCACTGAGGGTGCCAACTGGGACAGGTTGGGCGAGCATCTGGAGCCTCAGGCAGCTCAGAATGTGCAGGGTGGGGTGGGCGCTGAGCACGATCGGTTTATGTGTCAGCACCCACCAAGTTTTGATGGCAGGAGTGCCCCTGAGGTAGCGGAGGACTGGATCTTCAGGATGGAGAAGATCTTCCGAGAGATTGGAGTTGCACCTGAGAGAAGGGTGGATCTGGCCACCTATGTGTTTGATGGAGAGGCTGCCAACTGGTGGAGGACCACGTCCACGGTTTTGTTTGAGGACTACGAGGACGTCAGCTAGGAGGAGTTTCTGGAGGTGTACCATGAGCAGTACTTTCCCCAACACGTCAGGGGTCGGAAGAGAGAGGAGTTCATGTCGCTGGAGCAGAAGAAGATGTCTCTGGCGAGTTACATCAGCAGATTCAACGCTTTGGAGCGTTACTGCCCCGAAATCTGTGTGACCCCAAAGCAGCGGGCGAGGAAGTTCGTGAATGGACTGAGGCAGCCGCTCCGATCTCGTGTGATCAACAGTATGTCACGGACCCTTGCAGATGCGGTGAAGCATGCTACTATCATTGAGCAGGACCAGAGGGAGTATCTTCAGGAGGCGAGGAAGGCACCAGTGAGCACCGGTAGCCGAGTAGTCGGCCGTGGAGAAGGGAACTCCGACAAGAGGCTCAGGTTTGATGGAGGAGGAGCACGTTAGTCTGGGGCTTGCACTTTTTGTGGGAGGTTTCACCCAGGTCAGGAGTGCTTTAGGCTCACCGGAGCTTGCATGGGATGCGGGCAGTTGGGTCACTTCATTCGGGAGTGCCCGACTCGGCAGGGCAAGCTTAGCAGGAGGTCTGGGCCACCAGTAGCAGGGAAGAGCGAAGGCAGTCGATCCGTGGTTTCACCAGGACAGGGCAGGAAGACCGGGCGAGTCTTCACCATTCAGGCTGAGGAGGCGAGGGACTCCAACACCGTTGTGGAATGTACACTTTCTGTTTCTGGTTCGATAGCGCGTGTGTTGTTTGATTGTGGCGTCACTCACTCCTCATTTCGGAGAAGTTTGCTGGCGAGTTGGGTCGGACCCCTGTGCTACTAACTGATGTTTGGGAGGCCAGCACGCCCATGGGTGAGGTGGGCATTGTGGGGAGTTATTTCCCCTGCACCACAGTTGTTTCGGGAGACCATGATTTTCCGGCAGATCTGGTCTTGTTACCGATGGAGGACTTCGACGTCATACTGGGGATGGACTGGCTGTCACAGTACATCGTGCGGGTCTTTTGCAGTGAGAAGAAGATCCTGATTCCGATGGAGGGCTTGCCAGACGTTTTGATCATAGGGACTAGGAGCAGAGGGGGTCGTCTGATTGTGTCTGCAGTTAAGGCACAGAAGTTGATCCAGCGGGGATGCTGAGCGTTTGTGGCCACGCTGGTTGTTCCTGATCCTGAGACAAGAAGGCTGGAGGATATAGAGGTTGTACAGGAGTTCAGTGGATCCGGTGTAGGTCGAGGCAGTGACTCAGTGGAGAGCCCCAATGAGCGTGACGGAGATCAGGAGCTTCGTAGGACTGGCAGGGTATTACAGACGGTTCATTCAGGATTTCTCCAGACTTACGTCGCCGCTGACAGCGTTGCCACAGAAGGGCGTCAAGTTCGTTTGGTCCCAGAAGTGTGAGGACAACTTTCAGGAGCTGAAGAGGCGACTGACGACGACACTGATTCTTACGCTACCGAGTGGCAGTGGAGGTTATGCGATCTACAACGATGCGTCAGGGATTGGCTTGGGTTGTGTTCTGAAGCAGCACGGGAAGGTGGTGGCGTACACTTCGAGGTAGCTGAAGGTGTACGAGAAGAACTACCATACTCATGATCTGGAGTTAGCAGCGGTGGTTCACGCGTTGAAGACCTGGTGACACTACCTTTATGGCGAGCAATTTAAGGTCTTCACAGATCATCAGAGCCTGAAATATTTGTTCTCGCAGAAGGAGCTGAATATGAGGCAGCGCAGATGGCTTGGGTTCATTAAGGACTACGACTTCATCATTTCCTATCATCCGGGGAAGGTGAATTCGGTTGCAGATGCGCTGAACAGGAAGGTGGAGGTTTCATTTGCGAGTATGTGCATCCAGGAGTGGAGGCTACTTGAGACGTTGTCAGAGTGGATGTCGTTCACAGAGGGCTCAGAGGGAGCAGTGATTGCTGGGCTTCGAGTGGAGCCGCAGACAATCTCGCGTGTGGTGCAGGCTCAGCATGGGGATGATGAGTTAGATGGTCTGTTACGGTTGGCTTCCAAAGATGGGTCATTGGCTTCAGGGTAGGGGTTGATGGTGGTTTGAGGTTCAGGAGTCGGATCTGGGTGTCAAAGGTCGATGGACTGAGAGATGACATCATGGAGGAGGCACACAGAGCGAGATACATCATTCACCCTGGGAGAACGAAGATGTATAAGGACCTGCAGCGGAACTTTTGGTGGAAGGGCATGAAGAGGGACATCACAGAGTTTGTGGAGCGATGCTTAGTCTGTCAGCAGGTGAAGATCGAGCATCAGCAACCAGCAGGACCGATGCAGCGTATTGAGCTTCCTGAGTGGAAGTGGGAGCACGTGACGATGGATTTTTTCACAGGATTGCCGAAGACGAGGAGATTACACGACACGATTTGGGTGATATTCGATCGACTGACCAAGTCGACGCACTTCTTAGCGATCAGGACCACATTTCCTTTGGAGGGTCTAGCTAGGTTGTACGTGGAGGAGATAGTTAGGCTGCATGGAGTGCCAGTGAGCATCATCTCCGATCGAGATCCTCGATTCACTTCCAGATTTTGGGGAGTCTGCAACAGACATTGGGGACGCGTCTGAGGTTCAGTACGACGTTCCACCCGCAGACAGATGTCCAGTCAGAGAGGACGATTCAGACCTTAGAGGATATGCTGAGAGCATGCACACTGGATTGGGCAGGACACTGGGATGAGCCCTTGCCTCTGATAGAGTTCGCCTACAACAACAACTACCATTCGAGTATTGGGATGGCACCGTATGAGGCGTTGTGCGGGAGGCCTTGCAGATCCCCGGTATGCTGGAGTGACGTAGACGAGAGGCAGTTAGTGGGGCCAGAGATTGTGCAGATGTATGCAGAGAAGGTTGATGTGATCCGTAGGAGACTGGCCACGACACAGAGCAGGCAAAAGAGTTATGTTGATCGACGCAGACGGGTGTTGAGTTTTGAGGTGGGCGACCATGTGTTTCTGAAGATTTCCCCTACCCGAGGAGTGATGAGGTTTGGGAAGAAGGGGAAGCTCAGTCCGAGGTATGTTGGGCCGTTCGAGATCCTCGACCGAGTTGGAGAGGTTGCCTACCGGATTGCATTACCACCGCAGTTTTCGGGTCTTCACAACGTCTTCCATGTATCGATGCTGAGGAAGTACGTTGCAGATCCAACTCATGTGATTGAGATAGCAGTGCCAGAGATCCAGCAAGACTTGTCGCTCGAGGAGAGACCAGTCGAGATCGTTGATCGCATGGATCATCAACTCAGGAGGAGGACCATTCCGATGGTGAAGGTCTGTTGGCAGCATCACAGTGAGCGTGGGGCCACTTGGGAGATTGAGGAGGAAGTCAGAAGACAATATTCAGAGCTTTTCGCTGAGCAGTTTGCTTTGATTTCGGGACGAAATCCTTTTAAGGAGGGTGGATTGTTAGAACCCTAAACCTGATTAGAGGTTAATGGTGTTTAAGGAGGTGTTTTGCTTGGGGAAGTGGGGAGGCATAGTGGTTGCATGGGAATGGAGGAGAATAGGTGGTGTAGGGTGATGGTGTGGGGGTTGGTCACTGTTGACGCGAAGAGAGGGTTCGGTTTAAGAAGTTGATTTTTGTTCTCTCTCTCTTTTGATCTCTCTCTCACTCTCATTCCTTCCTTTTCTTCCGGCGAACCAGAGAACTTGGAGGCTTCGGCGTGAGGCGTGCGGAGGTCGTTGCGAGGAGGTGATCGCGCGAGGAGGATCACTGGAGACGACGTGCGCGAGCGAGGCTCTGGTGGGTTTTTGTCGTCTTGTGAGGTATGTCGGCTTCTAGTGTGTTTTGTGGTTGCTCACCCTCGTGGGAAGGTCTTGTTGGTTGGTCGGGGGAGGTCGGAGACCTCCCCGGCGACGAGTTTGCATAAATCTTTGGTTGGCGCAAGGTTGAAGACGACCAACGGTCGGCCGGATGTAGCCTATTTTGCGGATTTTAACCATCATCGGTCGAACGATGCCTTGTGGCTGTCGACCGGTCGTGATTTTTGCTGGTGGATCGGATTGCCTGTTTGTTTTTGGTCGACCTGTTCCTTGTGGTCGTTCGACCAGAACTTAAGTGTACTAAGTAGAAATGCATGTTAGTTCAACTGATTGTTTATATGCGTTCGACCGTTTATGACTTAGAACTGCTAGGATACCCTGGTAGGTTTCGGTCGACCGAGACCCCTGAGTCGGTCGACCGGTAGTATTGAATTGATGTTGACCAGACTCCGGATTTTGACCTCGTATCGGTCGACCGGTTTTAGATCTTTGTTCGATCGTTGGGACTTAAGTTTTGCGCAAAGAGTTCGACCGTTGCAGACTTTTGGTTGATCGATTTCCTTGTGGAAGCGGTCGACCGGGTTGCCTCTTTCGGTCGACCATTTTTTCACAAGACTGAATTCCTGGTCCTTTTAGGATGCCAACTCTGTCCACGGAAACCTGTGTCCTCGCCTTGTGCGTGAGCCAGGAGGTGACGGTGGGCGCGTACGCGTGCCTGCACAGGGACCACCGTATGGAAGAGTGTGGGTGTTCGGGATGCGTCACCTTCATGTATGGATCATGACTAATGTGATTGATTGATTGGACGCATTGTAGAGTAGCAGGCCTGAGAGATCGCGGATCCTAATGTATGATGTTTGTGCGAGCACGCAACTGTCGTTGGTTGAGGTGACTACCGACCTGGATGGCTACAGAGGTCGCTGCCATGCTTTTATAGCGGCGCGGTTGATGTTTGCGACTTGTGGAGCCTGATGACCTGGCAGACTTCGGTCTGGACCCGTCCGATGTTGTGTCAGACGTATTGATGGACCACCGATGTTGTTCCGGTGATGCCGCCGATGTTGTTCCGACGATGATGATTGATGGGCCGATGTTGTTCGGGCGATGATGATTGATGGGTCGATGTTGTTCCGGCTATGTTCCTCGGATGGGCACCTACTGAGATGATGATTGATGGACTGACCGAGCGATGACTCTGTTGGTGTGGTTTCGACCATGAAGTTACAAATCTGTTTCTTATGGTGCGGACTTGGCAGATGCTACTTGCCGAACCCCATGATTAGTGTATCCGCGTGTGGGGAGTGTCACGTCGTGTTCCGTTAGACCGTATGTGCCTACGGCATGTCTTTTTGGGAGACCCGATGATGATTGTCGGACTGATGTCCTGTGTTACACTTCGGGGGAACTGTTTTCCTTACTGTTGATGACATGACGTGCTACAGTATGATAGGTTTATTTGTACTACTGCATGTATATAGGTGAGCTTGGCATACGGGGTTTCCTTATGGAAACTCAGGCATTGTTGTTATATCTTTTTCAGGACCGCAGTAGGTCCAGTTGGGTGGTGATCAGCGGGCGGGCGCATCTTGGGATCGGATCCTCTCTTTCGGACCACTAAGGTCGACATGATTACTTTTATCTCCCTTTGTTGTTTTGTTGTAATCATGTATCGTTTTGACAAACTCTGATGTAATATGGTGCACCGCTTATATATTTGATGAGAAGTAACAGTCCCGTCTTTGATTATTGGTCTCTGATGTCTTATTAATGATTTTTAAATTTCCACTGTTTCGGGATGTTACAATAAATCTCTAGTAGTTTAGTTTTAGATTAGCCTATCCTTACATGAGCTGCATGCAGGGATTTAATTTTTAAAAATGCAAAGTCGACCTAGTTTTAATATCGAATTTGCAACTGTGTCGGCTGTGAACTTGGTTGGAATTGCCGTAGGCAGTACTTGTTACTTGTTAACAGACATAATACACTTCTTAATTCTTATGCAGGTTATGTGGACATCTATTTCAAAGCAAAGTTGCCAATCCAATTGACCAACTCTGCTGGTTCACACTCTTCCACTAATGGTGGCTGGAGCAAAACAATCCAATCCGCCTTTAATTTGCGTCGTCTTAGCTATTCCAATTTTCAATCTCATCATGTAGTCAAAGTTTTGAATTTGCTCTCATTTGCTGAAAACTGATAGATATTATTTCCGTGCCTCGTTTCCTAAACTTCGTCTCGTCACCATTTTAATTACAGTTCCTTCAATCATCTTCAGGTTGTGGTTGTTCCATCAACATCAACATGGTCACAGCAACAGGCATCACTTGTTCTGGGGATTGCAAGAGTCAAACTTTCGCTCTCGTCGCTTGACAAATCAAGACATGGCCCAACGGTCAATTCAAGCAAAGAGAAGTCTCAAGATTAATCAACCTCGATTACCAGTCAAACGACCAAGTTGACTTAATTGAAGGTACGTAGTTTTGGCTTGAAAGCAATTCAAACTCTCTGATTGGTCCTCTGAAAGCAAGGCGGCGCCAGGAATTACCGTCAATAGATCAAAATTTCTATAACTAAAATTAGGGGGGTCAACTCAAAATCTAGCAACTTAAACATATAAACTACTTATAAAAAAATGTTTGTACTAAGTAGGCAATTTTCCGAAATCCAGGAAGATCCTTGACCCTACCTGAGCCCCTATCCAAGTAACATCCATTGATGTGGCCATGTTTACCTAACCTTCACGTCAATTAGAGCAAATAATATCTTTGAATGGTGCATGGAAGTGTATATCACATGAGAATGATGGGTTGGGGATGTCATACCAGAGCTGTTGGTTTTGATATCATATTATACACATGGAGCTGAGGAAGTAAACTATGTTGGATATTTGATTCCAAGTTGACGAGGACGTTAGATGAAAGGGACATGAAGGGCTATACGTGTGTTTGTTTCACTGTCAGGCCAGTTAGAAGAGAGAGAGAATATATGGAGTGCGTAGTTTCTTTCTCCAAGTCTTATTCAGGTATAATTTTTAATGGTTTGGGACTTTTTTGTTTTGATAAAGAAGGGTGTAGTGTTTTGAGTTAAGTGGAGAGATTTGAAAGCGAGTTGATGAATGAATCGTGGACTCTTTTAGCTGTACATCGATCTGTGGCATTTGCAACCTTTACAACAAGGGTGTTTTGTTGCTCCCACTCCTTTTGTGATCAAAATATTCTTTTAAGTTTACAGTTTAATGGTCCCAACAACATAAGAATTCCACGTTGCAGGATTTTTTGAAGATATTTAATAGAAGTGCTATATTACTGTATCAATGAACCTTGTAAATATTCATTATGAACTCCGTCTGTGTACGTATACATAGCCTGTCCCAAGTCAGGATAAAGGAGGAGGGTTGCGATAGGTGTTGCGAGCCAGCGTAAAACTCTAGCTACTCCTATGGAAATGAAACTTAAAAGAGAATCGTGTTTGGGGCGTCACCCTCTTAGCGACGCGCTACATCGGGTCCCGGATGTAGTGATTCAAAGTGAGCAAGGGTCTACGCATCATTCTCGACGGGTGCGAGCGATAAGGAAGCTAGTCGAGGGACGCCACCACCTTAGTGGCACACTGCATCGACGCCCGGATGTAGTGCACAAGGAGTTAGGGTCCTCGTACTTTACTCAATGGGTGCGAGGGGTAAGGAAGCTAGTTGAGGATAGTAGGATACGCATAGGTAGTTGGAATATTGGATCTTTAACAGGGAAGTTGAGAGAGTTAATGGATGTGATCAACAAGAGAAAAGTCAATATTCTTTGTGTTCAGGAAACCAAATGGGTAGGTGAAAAAGCTAAAGAAGTTGAAAATACAAGGTTTAAGTTATGGTATAGTGGAAAAGATAGAAATAAAAATGAAGTAGGAATCTTAGTAGATAAGAGCCTAAGAGATGATGTGGTAGATGTTAAAAGACAAGGTGATCGAATAATTTTGATTAAGTTAGTTATCAGAAAACTGATTTTGAATGTCATTAGCGCCTATGCCCCACAAGTAGGTTTGAGCAAAACAGTGAAAAATAATTTTGGGAGGACCTTGACATTGTGGTGAGAGGGATTCCTAGTAGTGAGAAATTTTGTATTGGAGGAGATTTTAACGGTCATGTTGGTAAAGATAGTAAAAGGTTTGAACGTATCTATGAAGGGTTTGGGTTTGGTGTTAGGAATAAAGAAGGAGAAGATTTTCTGAATTTCGCTATAGCATATGACCTCATGGTAGCAAATACTTTCTTTGGGAAAAGAGAATCTCATTTAGTCACATTTTGTAGTGGTCAACATCGAAGTCAAATTGATTTTGTGCTTACTCGAAAAGATGATCGAGGATCTTGTATAGATTGTAAGGTAATACCTGGAGAGTGTGTGGTGACTCAACATAAGTTGGTAGTAGCGAACTTTCACTTTCGTATTGGTGTAGTACGGAATAAGTGTAATAAAGATGTGAAAATTAAGTGGTAGAATCTTAAAGGAGAAAAATGTATGAGATTTAATGATAGACTTATGGCAGATGGACCGTGGGATGTTGTAGGAGACGCTAATAGTATGTGGGAGAGTATGTCATCTTACATTCGTCGAGTGGCTAAAGAAGTTTGTGGGGAGAGTAAAGAAGGTAAACTAGATTCGAGAGACACGTGGTGGTGGAATGATGATGTACAACAAGCAATTAAAACTAAGAAAGAATGTTATAATATGTGATTTAAAGATAAAAATGAAACTAACTTAGAAGAGTATAAGTTGGCTAATAAAAAATCTAAGAAAGTAGTAAAAAAGGCTAGAGGGGTTGTTTATGAGAATTTATACCAAAAGTTGGGATCAAATGAGGGAAATGTTGGAATATATAAGTTGGCTAAAATAACAGAGAAGAAAACTAGAGATCTTAATCAAGTTGAATGCATTAAAGATGATAATAATAACATCTTAGTTAATGTGGAGGATATCAAGGAAAGGTGGAGAGAATATTTTGATAAGTTGTTTAATGGAGAAAAGGAGTAACGTGGTTAACTAAATTGTTTAGTAGTATCTTTGAGAAAAATAAAATACCAAATGAGTGGAGAAGAAGTATTTTAGTGCCAACTTATAAGAATAAATGAGATATTCAAAGTTGCACTAACTATAGAGGTATCAAACTCATGTGTCATACTATGAAATTGTGGGAAAAAGTAATTGAGCACCGTCTAAGGAAAGAGACATGTGTTAGAGATAATCAATTTGGTTTCATGCCTGGAAGGTCAACGATAGATGTCATATTTCTTATTAGACAACTTATGGAGAGGTATAGAGAACAAAAGAAAGATCTACATATGATTTTTATTGATTTAGAAAAGTCATATGATAGAGTTCCAAGAAATGTTACGTGGTGGGCCCTTGAGAAAAAGAAAGTATCAACAAAATATGTGAATTTAATTAAAGATATGTATGAAAGAGTTGAAACTAGCATTAGAATTTGTGATAGTGTGACTAAAGCTTTTCCGATTAAGATTGGACTTCATCTGGGCTCAGCTTTAAATCCATATCTATTTGCTTTAGTAATGGACGATGTGACAAAAGACTTACAATGTGAGGTTTCATGGTGTATGTTTTTTTTGCGGATGATGTAGTATTAATTGACGATAGTATGGTAGATGTGGAGAGAAAACTATAGTTGTGGAGAAATACTTTAGAAACAAAAGGTTTTAAACTAAGTAGATCTAAAACTGAATATATGAAATGTTGTTTCAGTACCGTTAATACCGAGGAAGATGAGATTATATTAGTTGGGCAAGTGGTGCGTAGAAAAGATATTTTTAGATATCTTGGATCAATGTTTCAAAAAGATGGGGAGATCGATGAAGATGTTAACCATAAGATTAGAGCAGGATGGATGAAATGGCGACAAGCCTCAGGTGTCTTATGTGACAAGAAAATGCAACTTAAGTTAAAAGGATAGTTTTATAGAACCGCAATAAGACCTGCAATGCTATATAGTGCGGAATGTTGGGCCACAAAAAGACAACATATGTTGGTTTTTAGCCTTAATCTATGTTTTGATGATTTAATCAACCTAATCTTAATTATGATCATGCAGAGTAGCACACATATTGCATTGCATATATATTGCGTTGTGTCAACCTCTACAGGTGATCAAGACTCAATGAAGAAAGGAAATCAAGTCAAGACATGTAATCAAGCTCGTTTGAAGACATGTATTTTGTATTTCTTTGAGTCTTTAGGAACTTTGTGTAATTGAGCATACTTTAGCTAAAAACTACTCAAACACACACTAGGTTCCCTATAGAAGTTACTCACGAAATTTCACATAATTTGGACTTCGATAGATCACCCAAACTTAGACCGGAAAACACTAAACATGAACTCAAACTGTCTGCCCACATTCGGTTGACCGAAACAGACTGTTCGGTCGACCGAGTGATCATTTAATCTGTTAGTGTTTAACTGCCTAAGTTCGGTCGACCGTTCAGAGCTTTTCGTCGACCGAGTCCCAAGTATTTTCTGACCGTTTGTTTTTTCGTATTATACCCAACGGTCGTTTTCGTATTAACCAAAAATACCCCAAATACATTTCATGTATCGGTCGACCGAGGACCTTGTTCGGTCAACCGAATATCTGTCTCTCGACAAACCCGAATCTCCTGCTGTAATTCGATTGACAGTTAGACTTTTGTTCGGTCGACCGAATAGAACATTGTTTGTCAATCCCTTAGAGCTTGTTGTGAATCGGTCGACCAAATCCTTTGTGGTGTTCGACCGATCACTTAAGTGTACATAAGTCTTAGCGTTGGGCGGTCGACCGTTCCTTAATCGGTCGACCGAACTTAGTTCAAAACAGCCTAACGGTCGACCGTTCATCCCGATCTGGTCGACTGAACTCATCCAGAATTGAGTCCTGCGAGTTTCTGTTTTGTGTATCTTACACCAACTTATACTCAATCAACCCCAACGGCTATATTCTCTCTAATGCTTATAAATAGAGTTGTAAAACACATTTTAACACAACTCTCTCACACATACTTGTCTAATACATTAGAGAGAAATCCAACACACTCAAAGCCTCAAACTTTCCACACTTTAGTCATAAATCTTATTCTCACTCAAGTGTGCTTAAGTTTAGAGAGTGTTGTTCCACTCAAGATTCGTTTGTAAAGAAGCAAGGACTTCGGTGAAAGCCCGGAGTGTTCCCTCTCGGATTATGAGAGGAAGAAGGTCAAGCAAGCGAGGGTGTTCTCGGTGCTTGTTTTGTAAAGGTGTTCTCTCCCGGTCCGGAACGGGGAGTGGTTAGTGAAGACGTGAGCGGAGCTCGAAGTGTCGAGCAGAACTTTCAAGAGATGACGTAGGCGGTGGCCGAACCTCTGTAAAAAACTTTGTGTTCCTTGTGGTTTGAATTTTCTATTCCTCACTTGCTTGTTTAGTTTTAAATTCCGCTACATATCTTTGATCGTTAAACAAGTAGGTAATTAGGGATAAAAGTGATTAGTATTGTAGACTCTCACGATCCCACAACTTATACAAAAGATGAGTGTATCTGAAATGAGGATGTTGAGGTGGATGTGTGACCATACGCGAATGGATCGGATTAGAAATGAAGACATTCGTGAAAGAGTTGGAGTTGCTCCAATGGAAGAGAAAGTTATCCAACACAGACTGAGATGGTATGGACATGTACAAAGAAGACCTATGGAGGCACCTATAAGAGGAGAGGTATTGAATCGGATCAAAGACATAAAAAGAGGAAGATGCAGACCACGATTGACTTGAGAGGAAGCGGTCATAAGAGATTTAAAAGATTAGAATGTTTTCGAAAATTTGAATTGGATAGAAACGGGTGGAAGAATGTGATTCATGTGCCTGAACCGTGACTCCTTAAAGTTTCATTTCTAGCCTACCACAACTAGTTTGGGATAAAAGGTTTTGTTGTTGTTGTTTGTAACGATAATCATCCCCCAATAGAAGTGTTGGCGATAAACTTATAATTAAGTTGAGAGGATTTGGACTCCGAGATCGCAAATAGATATACAACGTGTAAATCTCATGAAAATTTGCAATGATGTGATTTGTATTTACCTTGCTCAGATAGGCGCATTACTTTAAAATGTACTATTAACACATTTTCTAATTCATATGAAGTTGAAAATGATGTGCAAATCACAAAAATATGAAATGGTACATGTTTTCATGTTATGTAATATACCATTGACATCTTATATTACTTTGAAATTACTTATGTTCCAAAGGAATTCATCCATTTTGGGATTACGGGCTTTGTTGTTGTTGCCAAAGGATTCATCCGACGAATTATACATAAACGACTCAAAGTACAACTCCAAGTTAATCCACTGTGTCATGACCAAATGCTATTATCTTGAGCCACAAGTTAGAAACCAAACAACAATCTTTCAATTTGTAACAACTCCTTACCTCTTCATTGTTTATCTACAACCACTTCTCTATGTCTGTCTGTTCATTCACTATCTGAATGTAGTACTTTACACTTAATAACACCACACCAAGTGTACGGCATAGGTTGTGGTGTATTCCACGTTTGTTTCTTCTTGTCCTCCATCCTTTTCCACCCGATCAATAATCAAGCATCAGAGTGGGGCTACATCTAATATATTATACGTGTCTTCTGGGTCACAAGGTCAACCTCAAAGCAAAATGGCAGCTGGCATCTGCACAAGTCTGATGCCTACTTTTTCCTATTAACCTGTCCTTCAATGCCCAAAAGCACACCTTCTAGTAACAGTCTAAGGTTTAAAATTATGTTCCATTCAGACTCTAAACATTTTAAGCTTCTAAAAGAGTAGCTTCATTGATTGAAATCTTTTACATGTATACTGTAATGAAATTCAGACCCAATCTTCAGGTTCACTGCTGCTGCTACAGTGTGTATTATTGCATGCTGTCTCTCATCTTTGACCACTGAAGTTGACCACAGATTCCATCCACCACTCGCAGGTCTCATCACTTCTCTACTTATTTTTTCTTGGTTTGGAGAGGAAAATCCTAATTGCGGGTTTATGGTTAGGATTCCTCTTATGTTATCGAACTTTTAAGTTGACGATACTTTTAGATGACTAGTTGAATTAATTCGTCTTGTTACTTCTCGTGATTTTCATCGACATAAGTTTAAGTTGTGGGCGGCAGCGAGAAGTGTCCAACTTGTGGGCGTTAGTACTCAATCCGTAATTGTAAGAATGAAATCCCAATGTATTTATACGTTGCATTTTGAATTTATTGTCAAATTAAATGTAACTAGGTTCCATCCTTTGTTGATAATGATGAAGTAACAACCTTCCATCATTTGTCTCTTATCTTTTGCTTGTACATATTTAATTAGTTTAGCTAAGAACTTCCAACCTAACATCAAGAAGGATGTTATCTATCCACAAATTAAGAATTTAAGATATCTAACATCTTTAAATTATATAAAAAAGAAAGATATCAACTTCTTAACACCACCATTATTCATTTACGTCTTTTCATCAAAGATTATGCTGTCTCTGACTGTTATGTGTTTCTGGGTAGGATTCAAAGCCTCGCTCACTCTCATGCATGCACATCACATTAATTCCATCATTTCTATGTCTTTCAAGGACCCACAAATTTCCTTTACTTTAGTGTTTTTTAGATTTCTCCCATGTCTGCCAATACTGGAGGCTCTGCTCTGGCTTTCATTATGGCACCATAGTACGGTTGTTATTGTTGTACTCCAATAATTATTGGAATCATAAGGACTGATGCAACATACGATTGGTAATTTGATGCAACCACCTACTACAAACACATCATGCAGGCAGTAGTTGATTTATAAATTAATGAAAGATTAGCAATAACAATTGCCAAAACAATGGGAGCTTCTGCTTAATTGCAAAACACCCCTTAAACTAAATTATTACCATGTCTATGTAACGTGGACCAATCCCCCTTTTCATGGGTTTGAACAATGAGCTGTTTGTCTATTTAAGATTCTTGGTAACCTTATCCTGTTATCCATTTTCAGAGATCTGTCTCCACCAACATTCATGTACATAAATGACATAACTAACACTTGGACCAATCATGTTTTAATAAGATCGCCACTATCTCCCTAAAATGGTCAACTGCTATTCGGTTTTTTCAACATCTACAGAATTAGAATCTTTGTTTATTGGTAGCACTAATTTGCTAGTAACATGTTGCACTGCTTAGGCATCGTATACAGTGAACAAATTTTCTTTCTTTGTTAAATGATTTAGATGGCCTGCATGCATAAAGCAACATCACATGCACCACATAAAATGAGTTTCCTACAGCTCCCAACTGCCTAATCTATCTAGATAAGCCTTGGTATCTAGGCATGTACTTGTTCTCTTCAAAGTTTTTCATGGTTGTACATCACTAATTTACTTTGCTTGGCAAAAAGTTGAGATTTAGTTCAAAAAGTAGAAGAAAGTGGAGAAAGATCCATTCAGATGTCAATACTATCACCAAATCTTACAGTACATCAGACAATTTTTTAATTCCAGCATTGATTACGTGGGATCGTCAAGTAGAAAATGAAGGGAAAATGGTCATCATAAAGAATACTAAAAGAAGAAGAAGAAGAAAAAGAATAAATTCAGTTAAACCGAAAAAAAAAGTTACAAATATGCAGATGACCTTTGAAGGGCCATACACAAAAAAGTAAAGAACATTAGCGCTGTCATAACATAAGGGTGAATCACTTGTTAATTAATTCTTCTTCTCAAAAAAGGCAAGTCTGTTATCAGCCAACTTTGTTTTGTAAGCTGATGTCTTGTACTCAAACCATGTGAACTCCCTGTAGTGGCTCTCTTCACCTTCTTTCATCATCACTTGCAGTGGTGCAATCCTGTGCCTGCATGGTGGCCCTCCAAAGTAGATCATCGACACCCTTGAGTTCAGTCCATTTGCCATTACTCTATGCTTCACACTCCTGAATCTCCCATTTGTCATAACCTACACCTCAACAATATAATAGTTGTAAAACAAGTGGGAAGTTAAAATTAAAATTCTTCAGATTTTATGATGGTGGAATAAAAGTGCATGTAGTCTGGTGTATCATTACATTAAAGTAGAGATATTTGTTTCAATGTTTAGGTCATTCTGAAAAGCAGAGAGGGGGCAGTGGAGGTGAAAGCAACCTCACAACCAGAAAAAAAAACTTGGAAAAAGCTGCTTTGGGGATTTGATTTCACTTCCATGAGCAACCTTTCCAAACCAAGAAAGGCAATACAAGTTGGAACTAACCAGAGATTTAGAATGCAAAACTTTTAACAACTTTTACTTCTAAACAGGCTCTTAATAACAGGAAATTATTATTTCAAGTACCTGAAGAGCATCACCAACATTGATAAAGAAGGAAGCTTGGTCTGATGGAACAGAGATCCAGCTCCCATCTCTGAGGGAAATTTGGAGGCCAGAGGTGTTGTTTGATCTCAATACAGATATAATCTGTGGATCAGTGTGCTCTCCAAACCCAGTGATGCTCCTCCTGTTCTTCCCCTTAAGCAGTGGGTGTGGTGGGTAATGATTCAACCTGAAAAGTGTGTCACTCTCCTCATCCATCACAAGCCTGCTGAACACATCCCTCCTTCCAATCCCAAGTCCCTCTGCTATCATCTCAAGAACTTCACATGTCAGCTTCCTCACTGCTCCCAAGTACTCACCCAAAGCCCACCTGCCATAATTCACCACACCAACATATTCAAAATATATTTCATGTTTATGTTCATTTTTTATAATTCCGCTATAATAAATCTCACGATGCAACTCGCTACTGTTGTAATTTGACCATTCATCTTAGCTATTATAACACTGGGACTATTTCATAGGATGCAACTCGCTATAGTTGTAATTCGACCATTAACCTTATCTACTCTAAGAATAATAATCTACTGGCTAGTTGTTGTTTTTTTCTTTCTTACCTCAGTTTTTCTGCAGAAGTGATTCCAGAGAGGAATGAAAGGGAGGAAGTTGGTTTGGAGGTTGTTTGAATGAGGAGATACTCCAACCAGCCAACATCACCATTGGGTCCAATCATCTTGCTTCCATAGCCATAAGGGTTGGCAAGGCCAACCTTCTCCTTCTCAACTTGTGTCATAGAGAAGAACTTGATGGCCTCAGCTTCAAGTGTTGCCATGACCTCCACAGAGATGCCATGATTAACCACCTTGAAGAATCCCAGCTCCTCACATGCTCTCACTAACATGGTCTTTGCCTCTGGCTTTGAAAGGTCAATAACAGGAATGCCACAGAAGTAGTGGTTGGTGTTGGTGTTGGTGTTGGTGTTGGTGTTGGTGTTGGTGGGCTTGTGCATGTCCACAAGGGAGATGTGTTCCAGAGCTGGATTTCTCAAGACCACCATCTTTGCTTGCTTGTTGGTTTGGTTCCAACAGAAACAGAACACTATAAGGTATGCTTGTTTTAGACTATAGATGTGGAAACAAGAGGTGCATGTTGTGTTCCTGTTGTGTAGGTTATATAGTGGGATGAGGAGGTGGTGGGTGAGTTTGGGCCAGTCATCACTATGTCTAGTACGTGTGACACTAACCAGCAAAGCAGGAAGAAGTATCCAAGTCGAACTTAAATATTCACTTAAAAAGACCAGCTCAGACTGGTCCAGTCGATAAAATTCTTAATTTTTGAATAACCAAGAGTAAACATCAGAACAATTATAATAAGTTGAAACTCAATATTTATATTCCAATTGACCTAATAACTATTTATATTCCAAGTTCGATCCCCACCTCTTGTAATCCACCGTTGATACTTAAAGATTAACCCTTCTACGTACATAAAAAACTATAATAAGTTGCAGTTCTTTCAAATGAAAATCAAATTTAAATGGAGTTCTGGGTTTTAGTCAAGTAAGAAAGTAATTATTGGTTGCAGTCAAAGAGGAAGTGCATTTGGGGGCTTTGGCAATGAATGCCAATTATTGTTCAACAACACAGCCTACCTTCTGTGGAGATGCTGTATTTATGATGATATAGATCAGTGTCAGAGGAGACCAAATTTGTGGAGATTACATCCATTTAGGTATCTCTATTATATAGGCTGAAATTAGCTTTTTAACAAGCAACGTGAATTCAAATGATTAAGTGAAATTGGAACTACAAACTTCCATATGTTGCGTTGAGTTGGTTAGTAGAAGTGACATTTGTATTCTTTTAAGATTGAAAAATAATATGAAAGGGAAATAGGTGATATATAGCTTCTCCCCCAGCGTAGTGCTCTTCGGTGTGGAGAAGGGTACTCCGCGTGAGAGAGAGATCGCTACCGAGCACTTCCGCCTTGTTGTGGGCACTAGGGAGTGCATAAAGTTCTTCGAGAACTCCTGGGTGGGAAGGATTGGTTTTTAGGTCTTAATCTATGTTTTGATGATTCAATCAACCTAATCTTAATTATAATCAATGTAGAGTACCACACATATTGCATAACATATATATTGTATTGTGTTAACCTCTCTACATGTGATTAAGACTCAATAAAGAAGGAAATGAAGTCAAGACATGTAATTAAAGCTATATTGAAGACATGTAATCTTGATTTCGTTTGAGTCTTAGGAACATTGTGTAATTGAACATACTTGAGCTAAATAACTAATCAAACACACACTAGGTTCCCTATAAAAGTCACACAAATCTCACATCAATTGAACTTCAATAGATCACTCAAACATAGACCGAAATTCACTTACTAGAACGATCAGAACCTTTGCGGTCGATCGTTTGTTTCCTTTAACAAATAGTGAATTTGACTACCCGACCGGTCGACCGTTCCGACATTTTCGGTCGACCGTTTACACATAAGTTTTTGACCGTTAGACTTGTCGTATTATATCGACGGCCGTATTTTCTTTTTCACCCAAACCCCAAAAATACAAATGCCTATCGGTCGACCGTGGACCTTGTTTCGGTCGACCGTGGACCTTGTTTCGGTCGACCGAGCCTAAATGTCTCGACAAACCCCAAGTGCATGGAAGTTTCCGGTCGACCGTGAACCTTGTTTCGGTCGACCGAATATGATCGTTTTGTCAACCCCGTAGAGTCTGCAAGTTTACGGTCGACCGAACCTATCTCGGTGTTCGACCGTTAACTTAAGTGAACCTAAGTTATAGTCTGATCGGTTCGATCGTTCCCTTATCGGTCGACCGAACCTTGTTCAAAATTGCATATCGGTCGACCGTGCGACCCGTTTCGGTCAACCAAACTTGTTCTGAAATGTGTGCTGCAGGTTTCTATTTTGTGTTTCTTACACAAACTCTTACTCATTTAATCCAAACGGCTACAACTCACTTAGAGCTTATAAATAAGTGTTTCCAAGACACAATTAGACAACTCTTACACTTATATTTGTCACATACACCTAAGAGAAACTCCCAAGTCTCCCATTTTCCAAATCCTACTCTCGAAGCTATACTTCCACATCTTAGATCAATTCTATATCATAATCTAAGTGTGTTCAAGTTAGAGAGCGAGTGATCCACTCAAACATCCTGTTGTAAAGAAGCAATGACTTCGGTGAAAGCCTGAAGTGTCCCTCTTGGATTGTGAGAGGAAGAAATCAAGCAAGCCAGGGTGTTCGCGGTGCTTGTAGTGTAAAGACTTAATCTCGGCCCGGAACGAGGTTATTAGTAAAGACGTGAACGGAGCTCGAGGAAGATCGAGCGGAGCTTGCAAGAGAGGAAGTAGACGGGAGGTCGAACCTCTATAAAAATTCCGGTGTCATCATTGTGGTTTGCCTAGTTTTCTTTACTTGCTTGTTTTGTTTTTAATTCCGCTGCATCTTTGATTGTTAACAAGTAGAGTTTAATTAAAGCTTAAATGTGATTAAAACTAAGTCATACGTACGATCCTACAGGGAGGCCACCCATCTCGGAGGGGTATATGCCACAACTACGATATGATATGGCAATACCGTTGGACACCCTGGTACATCACTTCATCTGCGATGGGGCATGGAATCTCCCGTCGCCCAGTTCCATGACCATGATTTAGCTATGACCGGCCATACTAGTCGTCCCCATTGATGGAGGCTGCAATAAATTGGTGTGGGGTGACCAGCGAAGGCCCATTTTCACCATGACAGATGCCTAGAGTCTGATTAGATCTCCTCGACCTAAGGTCTGATGGGCGAAGATGGTATGACACAAACTACATGTGCCCAAACATGTTGTTACGCTTTGAAAGGCAATGAGGGGGAGGCTCGTGACCGTCGCGTTCCTCAATACCTGGGGGGTCCGGGTCGATCTGAGGTGCCCGCTTGTGAAACCAAGTTGACGAGGACACATACCATCTACTAGGAGTGTGCCCGTTTGCAAGACAGATATAGGGGGCATCCGATACCGCCTTCAAATCATTGGGACCTCAAAGCAGGCGGTTTTAGATGAAGCAGTCTGCATCGCCCGTAAGATCTGGCGGCGGGATAAGCTACAACATAAGGTAGCCTTCTTGGCCTTCGGGGTGGCAGTCTACGAGATATGGATGGAGTGAAACCGTTGAACTTTTGATGGACAAGAGGGTAGCACCGCTTAGCTGATGGAGCGGATAACCGATCCCTTGAGAATTAAGGGGGACGTGTTCGGGGACCAAACTGACGCGAGAGACGAGTTCATGAGAATTCGGGCCTAGTTAGGCCAACTGCATGGGCACCCCCTCACGCTCTGATACACTAACAGACCGGATACTGGTAAATGCCTCAGTGTAGGCCGTAACGGTTCAATCGAGAAGGGACTTGGGATTGACCACTGCAACTAGTAGTTGGATCGCATTAACCTGCTCGAAGAGCACATTTTGTAGCTTAGCTTCTTTTGATAGCATAGTTTTATGCCTATTGTAGCGTAGTTCATAGTTTTCTTTCATTTCCCTATGTGTAGTATACGACCGACTAGTTTGTAAATCACTTTTACTATAGAAATGAAATTCTGAAGGTCCGACATCTCTTTTACTTGCAAAAAAGTGATATATAGTTTTGGGCAAGTCTGTAATTAATAGATTTGCTACTCTCCATGTAATACCATACCAATGTCCAAAAAGAATTAAATTAGTAAACTCAAATTTTGGGTTGCTTTTTGTCCAGAAGGATAAACATTTTTGGTTGTTAATTCAAATAGGAAATTCAATGATAATTTGAGACAGTTCAGTTGGTCGTCTTTGGCTTCCATGGGTTAAATCCAAAACTTAAGTGTTAAGATTTATTGTGTTAAATCATAAATAAAATGTGATTTTTGAAAAAGATAAACTTGGTCTGAAACTCTGAAGCCTGTGATCTGTTGATTTTAGTGCATGGAATGCCACTTGGCTGAAAGATAGAATGGGAGGGCAGGTGGGCCTGCGCACACCCACAACAGTGCATCTAGAAGCAGTGCATCCGGCAGCTAGCTATAAATCTCATTGATTCCTAATTTAAGCCATTCACGTTGTCAGACACAACTCTAACTGTGTCCAAACACTTCAACTACCCTCTTTGGACCGTGTTTAGCGTTACCGGGCTACACCGGGCGTCTTATTCTCTCTCGCACGTCAATTTATCTTTCTATCACGTAAATTCACTCAACCCACCAAAAAATTCCCTTAATCACACTGAGAAACACTTCACACACTAGGAGTATGCATTCGACCCGGACCGGTTGTATTCGGTCTGGTCCAAGACCAAATTTTTACCTCAAAAATTAAAAAAAAGAAGCAAAAACCAGACTGGACCGGGATCGAATTTTCAACTGGGTCCGGACCGGAACCTAGACCGGTTGGTTCAAGTCTGGTCCAAAAAACCGCACCGGACCGGTTTTTACACCCCCATATCACACACCTTACATTCTCTCATCCACGTCATTTGGAGATCAATCTTAATTAAAATCTCAAAAAATTCTACAAAATCAAAACAAATAAAAAACATTTTTTCACAAAACAAAATTGATAAAATAATTTAAAATGATTTTTTAAAGTTTTTTAACAAAATAAAAATATAAAATAACAAATGGAGGTGCAACACGTCCCCCCCCCAACGAGATCACCCACCTGCCGAGGCGGGTGATCACGAGCTCCCCCGCCCGATTTCACACCCGGACGGGGAAAGCGCTCCTCCGTGGCGCCCATTTTCGGGCGTCCGGGTGGATCCACCCTTCATTAAGGATGCTCTTAGTTTGAGGGTAAAAATAAATAAATCTGATTTTTAAGTTCAGTTAGCAAAATAAAAATGTAATTTGTTTGCAGAAAAAAAAAGGAAACTACTAAACGTCGCCCCAAAACTACTTAAATCGCCCCTTGAAATTACCAAATTGCCCTTAACAATATATTTAATACCCAAATTGTCTCGTGTCCATAAATTAGGCCTACGGTCTTGTATATTCATAATTTATCAGTAAAAACACCACGAAAATGTCTGACGAGGGTGATGCATCCGGTGAGGTAAGCCTGGCGCGGGGCAAATTTTGGGTCGAGCGTCTGCATTAGTCGCCTCCCCCAATGTGAGGGCGTCTGCGTAGGACGTCCTCCCCTTGGCCTAGGCGTCTAACGCAGACGCCTACGCAATGGGAGAGGCGTCTTATGTAGACGTCCTCCCCTTGGGTAAGGTGTCTTTAGTAGACGCCATTTTCCTTCGGTCAGGCGTCCTACGTAGACGCCTCACCCTTGGGGAGGGCGTTTAACTCAGACGCCCCCCCATGGGGTAGGCGTTTCCTCCAGACGCCTGCAATTTTGTTGATTTTTTTAATTTCGATTTTATTTTTGTAGGTTCCGTTGGAAGATTTCGGTGGTGATAGAGTGGATTACAGTGAGTTATTTCAAACTACACAAATCTTTGAAACAATCGATGAAGCAAGTAAATGGGCCAAACAAGTAGCTATCGGAGCTGGGTTTTTTTTTGTCGTGTCGTCGTACAAAACAAGATCAGATAGTCGGATGGATTGTTATTTGAGATGCAACCGGCGAAATCAAATGGAGTCTCGGGATATGGATACTGCACTTCGAAGAAACACCAAAAGAAAGGGTTGCGGTTGCCGTTTCTTAATAAAAGTGGTGGAGCGACGAGATCGTGATGGATGGGTTGTGGTTTTTAATAGTGCTCACGGACATCACAACCCCAGACTGGCAGTTTATCCAGAGGGTCATCGTCAAATTAGTGGTCTAAGTTCTGGGGCGAAAAAGATTGTTCGTGATATGACTGAGGCGCAAGCAAAACCACGGAACATCTTGAAGGCAGTAAAAGAAAAATTCCCGGAGGACAATCCAAATCAAAGGCATATTTATAATTTCAGAGATTACATGAGGAGGACAAAATCTGAAGACCGGAATCCCGTCCAGCAGTTTCTCTATCAAACAGTGCAGTGTGAGTACTTACATTGGATTATGGCGGATCCAGAAACTGATGTCGTCACTCACGTTTTTTTGGCACATTCGACGTCAGTCAAGTTGTTGCGGACATATCCTTTCGTTATCTGCATGGATTCGACTTACAAGACGAACAAGTACAAGATGTCTTTGTTCGAAATGATTGGGGTCACACCAACAAACATGAATTTCCTTATTGGATATGCGATTTTGATGGATGAATCTTACTCCAGTTATCTGTGGGTGATGGAGAAGTTGCGAGATCTGTTATTGGGGACTGTCAGCCCGACTGCAATAATAACAGACCGGGAGTTAGGCCTTATGCGACCGGTGAGAGAGGTTTTTCCTGAGTCTGCTCATTTACTCTGCACATGGCACATCAACAAAGACGTATTCAACTACGCATACCACGTATTCGGCAAGAATAAGCAGATGGCAGAGACTTTGAGGCGTGGAAGATGGAGGAAAATCATGCTTTCTACTTCAGAAGCCGAGTATGATAGAGCTTTGTATGCTCTGAAAGATTTGTATAGATCGTGGCCGGCTATCACGGAGTATCTGGACACCACGTGGTTGGTGCATAAAGAAAAGTTTGTGCTGAATTGGACGAACAAAGTCCTTCATTTTGGGAACACCGCGAATTGTAGGGTCGAAAGTGCTCATTCGGCTCTAAAAGAGTGGATTTCTACATCGACAGCAGCTCTGGACACTCTTTTCGAACGCGTCAACACGGCTATTGAAATGCAGCTGACGAATATTTGCAACTTTCTTGAAGACTCGAGACGACGAAATTTGACTAATTTCGGACATGTTCTATATCGTCACATAAATGGTCGAGTTTCGCATCACTGCTTGCAATTGCTGAGTCAGGAGGTGAATAGAATGCAACAGTTAGATGATGAAGTTGAATATCGTTGCGAGTGCGCTTTTCTGACTTCTCATGGGATACCTTGCGCATGTACCATCCGCGAATGTCTTGAATCAGACAACGGAATTTACTTAGAGCAGATTCATCCGTTCTGGAGGACACTTGTCATTGGGGAAGGAGCCGGGAACGCAGAGTTTGTGTCTCAGGCAGCTCAAGACGCCGAACATTTTCGCAGCCTGGTTGATGAGATTGCAGGAAGTGACCCTACCGTAATTCGATCTGCCTCTCGGGTTTTATTCGAGCAGCTACACCCCGAACATTCGAATTTGAGAGAGCCTGCAGAAAAAACAAAGCTACGAGGTCGACCAAGGGGAAAGTCGACACTACGGGACCCTAGTGCGTTTGAGTATGCAGAGCGAGGTAGTGGGAGTAGAGGTCGTGGTCGTTCTTCCGGTAGTGGAAGCAAAGGTCGTGGTCGATCTTCTGGTTCTTCGTCTGTGAGGGGAGGATCAGGTATACCATCCCTATATTTATTGTTATTATAATTTTGTTATTTATTTCAGTAAATATGTATCTTTTGTTATTATATGTAACTGTATTTTTTGTTTATATTGTAGTGACTGGGCGGGCTGACGTAGACGACTTCCCATATGCGGATAGGATTCCAGGAATCATTATGTCATTCCTACACCAGTGGAATGATGTACGTACTGATGGAAACTGTGGATTTCGATGTGTCGCCGATGTTTTCCACGGTGGTGAAGACAATTGGCAACTCGCCCGTCGTTCGATTTCAAATGAGCTAGCTGCGAACCCATCTTTTTATGAGCACGTATACTACGACGGTGTGGCGCAGGCTCGTCACCGGATTAATTGGGGCGGGGGACCTTGTGGCGAGAATCACTACATGGAGACATGGACGGACTTGTTTCCCATTGCAAATTTTTACAAGTGTGTAGTTATGTTCTTCTCTCTCGGAAATGATGGTTCGTTGTACCAATGTCTTACAGTTCTACCTTGGGAGAGTCCGCCTACCGTGACGAGACCGTGCAGAGAGTTGATTATTGCTCATTTAGGGAGTTACGCTCATTACATTCGTTTGGATTTGAATGAGGGATTCCCCGTACCTCCTCTAGCGACTCTGTGGTTTCAAATACGAGATGAGAGTGTTATTGGATGGGAGCTGGAGTACCAAAATAGGATAGCATATTGGCAACAATTATGTAATATGTTTTGATATGTTTGTACAATTATGTAATATGTTTTGATATGTTTGTACATTATATAGTGTTGCTTTATTATGTAATATGTTTTGATATGTTTGCTTTATTTGCATTATATATAATAGTACGATAGGTTAGCAAACACAAATAAAAATAATAAGCGTATGACAGATAAGCAAACACAAATACAAACAATAAGCGTACGACATGTTAGCAAACACAAACACAAATACAAATAATAAGCGTACGACAGATAAACAAATATAAATGCAAATACTAAGAGTACGGTAAAACAGATCAGCCTACTCATCATCCGAATCATGGTCGGAGATGCCTAACTGAGTATGCCACGACTGTATGATCTCATCCAAATCTCCGCATGCAGCTCTCATGTCAACGTCTGGCAGCTCATCCCTCCTCTGCAAGAATGGCTCTACAGCCCGTATCATCTTACCCATCCACTGCACATAACATTAACATTAGCGTGCCTAAACAAAATATATGGTACAAATAAATATAGATAAAATGAAAAAAATTACCAGATCGCCACACGTCCTATCTGGTGGTCGATCTGCTCTCCGGGAGGCACCACGGACGATGACAGGATGTGAGTAACTACCAAACCAATCAAGATAACGTGCATCACACTCAGAGGGGTCGCGACTACGTCTGAAGTCGCCAAGGAACAGTCGGCATGATCTCGGAAATGTCCACCAAGTCGATTACGCTGTAAAAGCGGGGAACCTGACGTCGTACGTCGCTGCAGTCGCAGACCGCACCGCATGCTCTGGTGTCGGGATGTCAACCGGGATCACTTGAACATATCCTAACTGACGCAAGACACGATCGGGCATATAAGGCTCTATGATATCCCGATAACGAATAAGGCCCATCAATAAAGTCCTCGGGACCTCCGCTGCTGGGTCAGGACCATAGGGTAACCACTCCACCTAAACTTTAACACATTAATAATAATACATCTTAAAATTAAATAAATAAATGTAAATGGTGTAAAGTTTGATACCTCTGATGCAGTCATCTTATCTAGCCGTGCGCGGATTGAACGCAATCGTCCATCGCTCTTGTCCTCACTCCGGACGGCCCACATACCCGAACGTGGATGACCCTCCTCGATAATCTTCCACTCACGATGCGGGCAGAATGCGGGAAAGTACTCGTATATCCACGCCTGCAGCAGCGTAAGACAACCTGCAATCCCAGAACAATCCGCACGGCTAGCTATCCCAAGCTGACGGTACATGTATGCCAACGTCGCTGAGCCCCACGAGTACTCACGAACGGTCTTCGGGTCCCTAGCCTCCAATAGATCGCGTGGTCTGATCCGGCAACCACTCTTGTCGACAAACAAGACGGCTCCGAGCATCAAGAATAGATACGCCGTCAACTGTGTATCATCGGCCCGCGGAGTCGTGCACGTCTGCATAGGTCCTCAAGGGAGTCGATGCCGACACCACCACCACTCCATAAAGCTGTATCTCACGCCAGACCATCAGGTGTGACACCAAGCAACTCTGCCACATAACACCTCAGCTCAGACGTCGACCCCTGAGCACTAACCAGACGACCATCCACAGGAATGCGCAGGATCTGGAAAACATCGTGAAGCATGATCGTCATCTCTCTGAAAGGCATGTGAAAAGTGTTGGTGTCAGGCTGCCACCGCTCCACAAACGCAGAAATCAAAGGCATGTCGAGATAAGGGAACATGTTGTACGGTAAGTGCCCCCAAATGCGTGGCACTAATCTCCTCTCTGATATCAGCACTCAGTCTAGACCGCCAACCCTGTAGTGATGTACATGCTCTGTGCCGATTATGGCACTTCAGAACCTTCTGATCCTCTCCGTCCCAGATCCGTCTAGCGATGTGACCCCAGAAACTAGGAATGACGCTCCCATCTAAAGGACCATCAGGCGTCATGATGCATTGCATACATTGCATCATATGTCTTTCATTTAGATTAATTTTATATCAATAAATGCTACTAAGGTATGTGTTTAGTCTTATTTACAGAATACAGGGACCTGAATGCAAATTACCCATATCCCGAGCATAAACGCGTGCAAAAGACTCATTTCTATCATAAAGACCAAGCTCAAGATTATCGGGTTTCAAATGGAAATGTATCCAAGCATAAAAGCATTCAAGACCTAATTACAAAAAGAACAAGGACTTAAGCACAAAAGTAGCCGGGGACTTAATTGCAAAAGGACAAGGACCTAATTGCAATTAAAGCACCAAAATATTATCTTGGAGAAAATCTAAAGAAAAATCAATGTGGATCTCCAAATATATGAAGGAATTAATCCGGAGCTCAAAAGAACGGAAATAATCAATCCAGACGCGCAAAGGAGGATCAAATCATACCATAAACACACAGGAAAAATCCGGATTAAATCGGAGCTAAAAAGGTGGCGAATCCGCCGCACCAAATTAGATTCATGCTCTAAAATTTTTACCGGTTGCGTGTTGACGCGTGTACTTTCCTATTTTATACCTAAGTCCCTTGTATCGTCTATAAATAGCCCTGAAACGATGTTGTGAGAGTCATTAGCTTATGTTCTAGTTTTTATTCCTTAGTTTAATAAATTTCTGTTGTTTTATTTCTTATTTTTAGTTTTCTTTTGTAATTCCTCTAGGACCCCTTCTCCTCCTTTCCATCCATGAGTTTCTAACTCTTTCCAAATGGTGGAGGTGACGGATTTAGGGTGAAGAGAAAAGAATAAATGTTATTATTTTAAGTTCGTGATTAGTATATTTTGATTACTTGAGTTTGTGTTAAATCATTTATCATGTAATGCTTCGTAACTAACATGATTTATTATAAGTTTCTGAATTCTCTAATCTAAACCTTAAATCTAAACCTCCACCCAACGGAATTCATCATCTTTGTTCTTGTTTTAGTTTTAATTGTTCTTGTTTCTTGCTTTAGATAATTAAAAAACCAAAAATCTCAAAACCAACCATATTTCTCCCTTTCTCTTCCTTAATCGAAAATCACAAAATAACAAATCTCTCCCTCCTTGTGTTCGACCCGTACTTGCCACGTCTTCATTGACGCCGTGCACTTGCGGTATAAATTTAATTCTCATCAAGTTTTTGGCGCCGTTGCCGGGGAGGTGACGCAGATTTTGTTTATTTTTGTGTTTTCGATTTTATTCTGTTTATCTGGTGCGCGATCTAAGTATTTGGATTTGTGTTTCAGGAAAAAACAGAGTGCGCGGAGAAATCCTGGCACATTTGGAGCTAAACGAGCGGCGAAATCGCCGCACCTAAAGAAGAACTTGCGGCAAATTCGCCGCACACTTGGAGCTTCTGGGCTTCAAATTTTTCTGGGACGCGACTCATCTCTGGGTGAACGCGTGGAGCTACTGAAATTTCGAGAACGGGCGGTGAACCCGACTGAGCATTGCATAGGTAACCTTTGTTGCCTCTTTTCCTCGTAATTTCTATTTTCAGAAAATTTCCTTTTATTAGAATTGCACGTGTTAGGGCAAAAAAATCCATAATTGGCAATAATTCAACTCTGACCTAAAATTGGCAAAATTAGAAAGGCCTTAGTGCATGCATCATCTAGTGTTTTGTATGCATTATTCTTGCTAAATTCTTGCAAATCAATTTCTGTTGAAGAGTACTGGAGTCAAGGTACGTATCGTGGTTTTCATCGATTGCATTTAAGCATATAATCTAGTTGCACACAACCTTGCAATTGCCCCCCTCTAAAGACCATTGTTTGATTATCTTTGCTAGATCTAAGTTAAACTATCTTAAGGGCAACTCCGTAGGCAAAGATACGATGGGGATTTCATCACCCTTCCGTGGCCCACAAATCACAATCCTAAAGTGTCACCCAAGCCTTAAATTAAAATCAATTAGACATTGACCCCTAAGGACTCGGACTCAATTAAGGAGAAGATTGGTTTGACTTGCTATGACTTGAAGCTGATCGAATTTAATTTGGTGCCTAGGAAGTATTTTTGTGTTGACGCAAGTCTTCCAAGCAAAGTGGTTGTCTAATTGGCACCGACTCTGTCGGAAGCGCCCCCACTAGCTATACATTACCTGGCCAAGTTGGTTTGATTAGTGAGGGAGGTGAATCAAGCGAATCAATTCGACTCAACCAGTTAGGAGTCGTCTAGATCTAAGCGACACTAGGTCTAGGATTGTTTGAACCGTGCTTTCTTAGGAATTTTCTGACCAACCCTCTTTCTATCTTTAGAGTTAGGTTTCCCTTTTCATCTGAGTCTTCTTTCTCTTCTCACCTAAATTCTCTAGATTAGGATTCCTTTCTCATCTTTCCCCATTCTATTGTTTGTTTCCCTTTTGAAAAAAAACATAAAAAAATATATTAAAAAAACGAAAATATAAAAAAAATTGTAATTAATTCTTGAAATTAAATTTGGAATTTAAATTTCGAATTTGAATTCAAAAATTGATTCAACCCGGTGTACTCGGATTTGGATTCGGGACTTGAGTAATTGACTCTCACGAGTTCATCTAGATTCCAGTCTGGAACTTAGCCCCAATCCATCTGCTGCACCACCTCACCTGGATCCAATGGGTGAGAACGTAGTGGACCCGCCTGTTGCACAACCTATAACTCTGAGGGATCGATGCTATCCCGCAATGACTGCTCAGCCATCGTGCATCGTTATGCCCACCATACCGGGTCGCGACTTCGAACTTAAGGCACAATACATGAGTATGTTGCCTAAGTTCACCTCTGGGGAAGACTCATATCTCTTCCTTAGAGAATTTGAGGAAATCTGCTCTCTTATGCAATACCAGCATATCCCTGAGGAGGCAGTGCGTCTGAAATTCGTGCCTCTAGCACTGAAGGACGACGCTAAGAAATGATTATATAGTCTAGCCGAAAGATCTATTTGGAGTTGGGCTGAGTTTGTTCAAGTATTCCTGAAAAAATATTTCCCCAACCATAAGACTATGAGGATTAGGAATGAAATTGTTGCATTCGTTCAGTCTGAGAGCGAGCCGTTCTATTCATATCTAGAAAGATTTAAAAGCGTACTGACCCAATGCCCTCATCATGGAATTCCAAGATGGCAATTATGCCAAATTATTTATGAGGGATTGACACCCACATCTAGGGTTATGGTAGAATCCGTAAGCCAAGGGAACTTCATGTCGAAAAATGAAAATGATGCCTGGACTTTTCTTGAGGATTTAGCTGCAAACAGTATGCAATGGGACAATGCTAGAACACCGCTTAACCCGAGTATTGGATCTAGAATAGCAAGTCAACCCAAACCAGGTGTCTTAGCTGTAGATGCCAACATAACGGCTGAAGCAAAACTAGCTACCCTTATGCGCAGAACGGAAAGTTTAGAGCTACAAACCCAAAACCGAGTGAATCAAGCATCGTCTATCCCTTGCTCTAGATGTGGTCAGACTGGTCATGTAATGGAGGATTGTGCTGACTGGGAACAAGTTAATGTCATGTATAACCATGCTAGAAATGACCCGTACGCATCAACCTATAACTCGGGTTGGCGTAATAATTCCAATTTCTCATCAAGCCAACAAGGTCAACCTCCTAGACAACAACCAAACCCATATAACCAAAATAATACATCATCTGGGTCTAGTAACAATGACGATCATGAGGTTAGGTTGACAAGATTAGAAAATTTGATGAAAACCTTTATACAAACAACCAACCAGACATTCCAAAGGCTAGAGACACAAGTCAGCCAACTAGCACAAATAGTAGGTGAAAGAGAAAAGGGTCAGTTTCCAAGTCAACCTGAGGTTAACCCTAGATCTAATAATTCATATCAATCCTATCAAGCACCTTCAGGAAATAACAACCCTAGACCGGTTCAAATGGTTAATAAGGAAGGACCGTTCCAACAAATAAATGTTGTAGTATCATTACGGTCCGGAAGACAGATTGATAATAATGTGGTAAATCCTAGAACGTCTAATCAATCTAGCCATCAAGCTACCACATATGACCTAACCATTGAACCCGACGTCCAATCTGAAACGCCCAACCCACCTACTCAACTTGAACCCATAGCTCAACCTGAACCTGAGCGAGTCTATGTTCCTAAAGCCCCATTCCCTAATAGACTCAAAAAGAACTCAAGTGCACAAATGGAGAAAATCTTGGAAGTATTTAAGCAAGTTAAGGTGAACATTCCACTCTTAGACATGATTCAACAAATACCTGCTTATGCTAAATTCTTAAAAGATCTGTGCACTAAAAAGAGAAAAACGAACGTACCAAAGAAGGCATTCTTAACTGCAAACATAAGCTCTATCCTGTCAAACTCGTCTCCTATAAAATATAAGGATCCTGGATGTCCCACAATTTCATGTGCAATAGGAGATACTTTTATCAACAAATCCCTTCTAGACCTTGGTGCTAGTGTTAATTTACTCCCGTACTCTGTCTATGAGCAAATGAACCTTGGTCCACTAAAACCCTCTAAGACAACCCTTCAATTTGCTGATTGCTCTATTAAGAAACCAAGAGGTATAGTAGAGGATGTTTTGATCAAGGTTGGTGACTTCATTTACCCAGTGGATTTTGTCGTACTAGATACCGCACCAGTTGTAAATCCTAAACAACAAATCCCTGTAATTCTAGGCAGACCCTTTTTAGCCACTTCTGAAGCATTGATAAACTGTCGAAATGGGCTCATGCAATTATCTTTTGGGAACTTAAAAGTTGAATTTAATATCTTTCATATTGATAGTGAGCCAGAAATAATATGCAATCAAAGTGATGTTGTGATGAAATCATGTATCTATAAGATTTCTGAATCATCACAAAATCAAAAAGGAAGTAAGAAAAAGGGGAGGAATTCATCTACACACCCACCATCACTCGAGCAAATAAGAGAACCAATTTATGTGAGGGGTGTGGAACCTGTGACTCAGGACTCTCATTGCAACATGGGGAACAACTCAACTGGATACATGCACCAATATGGTGTCATTCAATCCAGTTCTGACTATGGTTGACTTTGAGCAAATTCCATCCTTCCACCGCAATTCACTCAGGTAATAAGTGCATTTGCTTTATATTTGCATACATTGAGGACAATGCATGATTTAGGTGTAGCGGGGTGTTTATGTATATATTTATCTATATATCTGTCTTTTATTTCTAAAAAAATTAAAAAAATCAATGTTTCATGACATAGCTTAAGATTGAACTGCCAAAACCCGTGTACAAATTGCATTGAGTTTTTGTTCCTTATTATATAGCTCTGCTTGTAGAAATTATGACATAAATCTAAGTTCCAAAGAAATAACCCATTGCCCTTTAAGATATGTATGCACTTAAATTGGATGAATCAAATCTTTGAAGTGGTTGATAAAAAGCAGAGGTTGAGGAAAATATACTGGGAAGTGTGGACTTCTAATAGCAATTAAGCCTTGAGGAAAATAAAATTAAAAATAAAGGAATAAAGTGAGGAAAGCACATTCTGCAAAATGATTACAAAAGCCCAAGCCTTTGAGTCACTGGTCCGTAGGGGTATCTTGAAACCCGGTAACTTGAGTCTACCAGCTCGGGATTATCGACCAAACTCGCTACACGAATGCAAAAAGGGTAAAAGTGTCAAAAAAAACAAATGTGTTGAATCACGGAAGAAAAGAAAAAAATACTCAAGGCCCAAAGCTAAAAGAATGATTCATGCCATGGTTGATCCGAATGATACTTCACCACCAGAGGAGACGTGCAAAATAATTTAAGTGATAACATGTGTAGAAGGGTTAGTGGTGTGAATATTGGAGGAATGAAGATCAAGTCAGAATTTTGATGAGTTAGATTTATATAATGGGCATACAAGAATTCTAAGTGAGATGTATAAGGTTGAGGTGGGGATATTGAAAGTTGTTAATGGAATGTTGAATTAAGACTTTGTGGGTGTGTCAACTGAAAACCCTCACGAGACAAAACTCGTCCTCTAAGGAAACTTGGGGGTTTAAAGGCTTGTTGCACATGCTAAGTGCAACCGTGATTCCTACGAAAGTGAGTTAGGATTTCCCTGTTTTCATTTTTCTTATATTCTATTTTGCTAGAGACTAGCAAAATCTAGGTGTGGGGGTATTTGATGCATTGCATACATTGCATCATATGTCTTTCATTTAGATTAATTTTATATCAATAAATGCTACTAAGGTATGTGTTTAGTCTTATTTACAGAATACAGGGACCTGAATGCAAATTACCCATATCCCGAGCATAAACGCGTGCAAAAGACTCATTTCTATCATAAAGACCAAGCTCAAGATTATCGGGTTTCAAATGGAAATGTATCCAAGCATAAAAGCATTCAAGACCTAATTACAAAAAGAACAAGGACTTAAGCACAAAAGTAGTCGGGGACTTAATTACAAAAGGACAAGGACCTAATTGCAATTAAAACACCAAAATATTATCTTGGAGAAAATCTAAAGAAAAATCAACGTGGATCTCCAAATATATGAAGGAATTAATCCTGCGTCACTTCCCCGGCCGATGGGGGGAGCGGCTTCCTCGGACGCCCGCCCCATGCGAGGGGCGTCTCCCTCGGACGCCGACGACTTTTTTTAATTTTTTTTTTTTGAAAACAAATAAATAACGTAAGGTTACCGTATACGGGTACACCGGGGGAACTGCTGGCTGCTTCCCTGGCATCCGAGACATTCGTAATCTTCTGAAGTAGGTATAGGAAGAGAAAGTTTTGAAAAAAGAGTGAAATTGTGAGATATATAAGTAAAAATAGGAGGAAGGGCAATTTGGTAATTTCAAGGGACGATTTAAGTAATTTTGGGGTGATGTTTAGCAATTCAGAAGAAAAAAATTCAGTAGTACGACAGTAGGATAATTGAACTTCAAAAATGTTTTCGAAGTGATTAGTTTCAAAAAAAAACTAATAAAGTTTTGAAAGTTCCACGATTTTATAAAATGATATAGTAAGAATGGCTTTCTTAATTCCACATCAATTTTTACGTAAATGGTAATCAAAAAACTTTCAAGTAAATTAACGATGAAACTGAGTTCTAAAATTTTTCCACTTTATACCAAAACCAATAAGAACCTAAGTTGAAATTTTAAAATTTCCAAACAACCCTTTAGTCTTTTACTAGGAGTAGGGGCAGTGTCATCTTATGGAGGGGGCGAGCACCCCTTTGGATTTTTTTTGAGTAGTGACGGACGCGGGCGTCCGGGACGTACGCTGACATGGTCAATACAGTCAACAATCCAATCAGCAAAATTCAAATATTTTTTACTTTTTAAAATTAAATAAATAACATATTTATTTTGTGTCACATGCAATTTTTACTTTCTCTATGCAACATTTCGTTTCACAATGCAACAATTCTTTTCCTCATGCAACATTTTCTCAATGCAACATATTCTGAACAGACACACACTTAATCTGAACAGACACAAAATTTATTATGGACAGTCACACAACTTATTCTGGACAAACACATAACTTATTCTGGACAGACACATACCTTATTGTTGACAGACAAAGAACTTCTTCTGGACAAACACATACATTATTGTGGACAGACAAAGAACTTATTTTGGACAGATACACAATTTATTCTGGACAGACAAAGAACTTATTATGGACAAACACACAACTTATTCTGGACAGACAAAGAACTTATTATGGACAAACACACAACTTATTCTGGAGAGACAAATAACTTATTCTGAACAGAATAAGGTGTGAGTCTGTCAATTTTAAGTTGTCGGTATGTACGTGGAGAACTGAAGATTGCATTGAGAAAGTAAATGTTGCATGGGGAAACAAAATGTTGCATTGGGAACGTAATGTTGCATGTGAAAAGAAATGTTGTATTGGGAAAGTAGAAGGTGTATGTGACACAAAATAAATCTGTTATTTAATTAAATTCTCAAAGTAAAAGACATTTGACTTTTGATGACTGGACTAAGCACGTCAGCGCGCGTCCGTTTATAATTTTCCATTTTTTTAGCCTTTTGGATTTTGACTGAATTTTTGATATTTTGCATATATTTGAAGACCTTATGTGATTCTGATTCTCCTGGATCTTTGAATTTAGCATGGTTGGTAAATATCTTTTGGATTCTGACACTTGTACTGTTAATATTTTTGGATTCCGATCCTCCTAAATGTTAGTTTTTTTGGATTTCGACTCCATTATCAATTTTGATTACCAATAATTAGATACGTAGATGATTTTTTTATCTTTTTTGAATACCTCTACAAATTCCAACCCTCTAAATTCTTGACACATCCCCTTTATTCTAACAGCTAATCATGAGCTATCACTATTTGACATCTCATTTGTAATGAAGCGGGCGATATTGTCGGAACAGGCATTGATGTAAGTCTAAACAAAAAAATATTCTCATTTACAAGATTTCGTAATTCAAATCAAAGTCTCGCATTCCGCTGCGTTCTTCTTGATGTTAGTGCGTGGATTAAGACCACTTTTAGTCAATATATACGACTGATGACAATCGTTTATTCCGTGTGGGCACGGGTCAAAGACAACTAACAGAAACGAGCATTTGCAGCCAAACACTAGAGCCGAACCATGTTGACTCTTACATGTGAACACCCTAGCTAACTAGTTTATATAATTTAAAAGATATTCTTGTCTGGATAAAGTGGATTAGAGTATGTCGGTCTGCAGCTTCGTCAAACCTTCATGTGATACTGCATGTCTCTTCTAGTAGTGTGTGCGTGAACGGCAATGACTGAAAAGTTTGGAGATTTATGATTAATTAGTGTTGGTGGGGGTGATAAATTAATGGAACATATATATATATATATATATATATATATATATATATATATATATATATATATATATATATATATATATATATATATATATATATATAACAGGTCGGATTCTATGTTCGGGACTTTCTTACTACGTGCGGCAATGTTTCAAAGTCAAGGTGATTGTAAGGTACATGAATAGTTGTGTGTTTTTTTTATTTTTTGTTTTTGTTGATTGAAGATAGATTGCATTGATTAAAGCTCTACATGAGGGTGAAGTTAACAAACATATTAAGGATTACAGAAATAGATACATTCATCCATTCAAAAATTTAACCAAGTCGAGTAGTCAAATACTAGTACTCTTAAAAACTAAGCAAAATCCACCATTAAAGTCCTCCAACATCATCAACTTCTGGCCTACCCCCACCAGCTACTTGCACAGTAGCCGGTAGCGGATCAACAGATTGAGTGAAGTCAGTGTTTCGGATCGAACCCAATACGTCCCTATTTTGAAGTGTTCCTTGGATGGGAGAATCCAAAATCACAGGGATAGCTAGCGAAGTTGGCGAGTCCAACACAGAAGCTCGGGCTCGCTTGAAGCCGCCAGTTCGATTGAGGTCTTCTCCCTGTCGCTTAAGAGTTCCTATCCAAAGTTCAAAGAAATCAAAAACAAGTATTAATGAGCAAATTATTTGTGGTGGAGGTTTGTCTGAAGATTCTGTTATTTCTTTCTTACCAGATACACCAATTAAAAGTGTTAATTAAAGAGTCTCACTCGGTTGTCCTTAAATCAAGGCGATTTCGGATCGAGTTTCGAAAAAAATTATTATTATTTTGCATTAAGTTTAAGTCATGAAGCTCTATCCCAAAAGGTTGTGGCTACATCACATTCAAAAAATAGGTGATCGATCTATTCTCGTTCGATTCCGCATAAGACACACATCGGGTTAGTGTTGATCCCTCTATGGATTAGGTTGTCTTTAGTAAGTATTCTATTTTTGGTCAAAAGCAGGTTAAAGACTTTCACTTTTGAGTGGACCAACGAGTGTCATATTTGTTTTTCCATCGGGTATCGCTCTCCTCCATCCATAAGGAATTTGTAGAAGCTTCTACAAGTGAAGTTTCCATTTTGTACAAGTGACAAGGGTCTGAAGATTCCATAGTAGTGAAGTCTTTAATTAGTAAGCTTCTAGTTATGTGTTTTTTTACAAGTGACAAGGGTCGGAAGATTCTTTGAAAAATTAGCATAGGAGTCGAATATGTAGCTTCAAACACAAATGATGTAAGATGAGAAGTGAGTTGGAAATATAGTGTCAGAATGTCAGATAATAATTTCACATGGGTTAATTTTTGGTAGTCTAAGATCTTGGGTCTTTTTGTTAATCGTCAATTGACATTAACTTAGATACTCCTAATTCAATATAGTATCAGAGGCTCAAAGGATGGGTTGACATGCGCATTCATGATTCACTAATGTTGTCCACGTGTAGACAAAAAAGAAATTTCGGTCACGTGTTAAAGAATAGTCCTTACATTGATTGATTTGTGAACAAATCTTATCAGTTGTAAGATCTTAGATCCCTTAGATTCCCTTCGGTCATAATCAATTAGTTTTGAAATGAGTACACATAATCCAATAAAGAGGTCAAAAAACTTGCATCAACGAGTTCGAGAACTCAAAAAAGAAATTTGAACAAGATCTTGGAACTCCGTTACTAAAAAAAGAAAACTCAATCGATCACTTTGAGGTTACCTAAATCAAAACTTGTATGTTCAAATTCTAAGCGTTACAGAACAACCTTAATATTCATCTACTTATTTGTCAAAGGCAATGTGAATTTTCTTCACTCTTTAAATAATAAATAGCACTAAAAAAGTTTTATAAAAAAAACAAGTTAGAACTCGGCCAGTTAACTTAAGATAGTGGTGGATGGTTTGTTGCAGGAGGTTTCTATTTTTTGAAAATGACTTACCCTCTAAACTAAAATGGAGTTGCTTCTTCTCCAATTACATCTACTTTAAGAATCATTTGCTGACATACGAGATTACGTTTTTAATAATAAAAGTCTTACAAGAATTTGTACAAATCAATATCAACTAATCTTTTGTGATTCGGAGTTCGGACCCACATATGACAACATTCCTTTCATTTGCAAGTTGTTGGTTGAAAATTGAAAAAAGAGGGACCTTGATGTGAGAGGAAGAGGTTTTTTCTTCAACCCATCCGTGTTGATTTTCTTATGATTGGTTCTATGATATCAAATTTCAAATATAGAATCTCTTTTTTCTCAAATTATAGAGTATGGTGTGGAACCCACATCAAGTGAAATTGTAAAGAGCAAAGTGTGACTTCTATCCTAAGAAATAATACTTAATGTGTTATAAAACAATTCTGGGCATTTGCAATGTGGAGGGCTATGAAATTTGACCAAATTAACCACGTTCATTCTATGATGATTGGGCATCAACTTTCCATGGATGCAAGGTTGAACAAACTCTTAATTATATATTACAAATGGACTTTCACATATATAAATCTCTCTACCAAGCTCTTATTTTATATACACAAAATTGCGACTTATGTGTGTTATGTTTGTCTCATTAACAAATACAAACGATTTTTATTAAAAAAAATGTTTGCAAATGAAGTTTCACATTTCCAGCCCTACAAACATGGATGTATATTTTAGAACCAATGTATGTTCATAGATTAACCATACAACCCTAATATCATTAATTTCTTTGTAAAGACCTATTGAAATTTCGAACCAACCCTCGTGGATTTTGAGAATGTCTGGTTTGTAAAGACCTATTGAAATTTCGAACCAACCCTCTTGGATTTTTGTTTTGATTATAAGACTCTGAATTCTCTTGAATTTTTCCGAATAACAATAGTAAGATAGGCAAATGAACTTTTTTCCAATTAATTAATTCAGTCCAAAATATGTATTTCCCCATGTATTGGTAAAAAATGTAACAAACTTCAAATCAAACCCCAAACAAAGAAAACAATCGACTGATTCCCAAACCTTTTGGCATCATTCAGATTCCTCTTACTTGAATTTCTAACACTGCCTTGTAGGCAACCAACTTCCTACCGAATAAGAAAATTGAGGATTGAGGAATATAAAGGTTACTAGCCCGGCCATGATGAAAATTGACCCACAAAGTCGAACCAATTTGGGCTAATTGGATGCATGGAAGTGGTGCACCTGACCAATTGGGCTCATGGTACGTACACTGTATATCCAAACTGTGCTGACGTCGTAATTAATTAGGTGCATAAAACCCATTCAATCTGGCTCAGTCATGTGTGACAATGGGTTCATTTAATATGAGACATTGAGTCTGTTGCATAATCGGTATGAGTTGTGTATTGGTACCGTACCCGATTAGGTTGTTGTCTGTAGACGATCCAGGTGTACGTTGTTTCTTACTGATTATTAGTTGGTTAGAGAGTGACCCGATTATGTTAGGATTTTCACCCTTGATGCATAGATAGTACCTTATGTTGGGATTTCGATCCTGTAAGAGATCGTCACACGACAACGTACAAAATCGAAGAAAAACACACCACAACACAAACGATTTTACGTGAAAACTCCTACCGAAAAAACCAATGTCGCCTCTCTAAATCTAATCTATTATTTCGTAATAACTAATAAGGTTATAAAATGAGAGAGTTTTGAGTACTTAAACCCTAATAAAACCCTAACTCAAGTACAATCTGCACTGTACATCAAATGTAGATAAACGAATAAACAGATCAATATCCGGAATATAATATTTAAATCATGCATAAATGTATGAAGTAAGATATGCGTAAATATTATGGTTCTCAATTCAAAAATTAACTTAATTACCTTATGCTTGTACAGCAATATACGCAGAAAATGCACTTCTTAATTGGAATCGTATACCGTCCTGTCCGAACTCTAAAGAAGTATGTACAAGTGTACGTACGTACGTACGTCAGAGTTGGCACTTAACACCACTCCACGTGAAACGAACCAACTCATAATAATTTGCTTCCACGTCAAAAGCGAAGATAGAAGAGAATAAAGAAACCAAACTCACCAAAAAGATAAGAGAACCCAATAACGTATCCATGCAAAAAACCCAACGACCAAAACATATGGGGACCGAAACTATATGCAAACATGTTCATCGCTGTTGGAGAAATGTGAACGTATATGATGATGTGCGATGTTCTTTGTTCCACGTTAGTCGTTTAATAAAGTTAATAATATAAAGTTAAAACCCCACATATTTGGACGTTGATTTGTTGGTACATATGTGTTGTGAATATCTCTTGTTGAAACACATGCAATGTGTGACAATATCTTACGTGGGTTTGTACCTTCCATACAGCTCAATGATAATAATTTTAATTATTTGGTGTTGAGATATATGTGCATCAATTATTAAGGTTTGGAGTGGATGGGGTTTAGTGGTTGTTGGATTCGAATTGTGGGCCTGAAGGGATATGATTAAGAAGGAAATGAGTAGTAGGCCCATGATTGGATCTTTATCAATCCAACACATCTATGTCAGGGCCTGACCCTACCCATAACCATCTTTTATATTCTTTGATTTGAAACAAATTTTAGATTTATTATTATTATAGGAGAAATATATCTTTTAAGATACATGTGTGTTTGGTCAATCAATCATGTAGTTTTGTAGTCTTTTAAAGTGATTCATATGAAGCATTGTTGATAGTCATCTTCATATTCCAAAACAAAACTTGGAGTTGGAATTCTGAAGTAGCAAGTTTTCGATCAATACAGAAAAAAACTCATTAATCACACTCACTTGTCAACAGGAATTTGGAATTGAATAAATGTTGGGGCGCACAAGATTATCTAAAGGATAAGCTCTTACCCACTTGTATCTCGGGCTCTATTAAATCTGGTGCAGGAAGAAGAAAGTAGGATAAATGTATCGTTTCTTAGTTTTTGTTTACAAATACATGAGAGATATTTATACATTGTTTTATATCCGTTATACATTTATTGTGAGCTTGGATTTCCCAAGCGTTGCCTCTTGATGGAGAGCCGTTGAACATTGTAAAAAGGTATGTTCTTTTTAACACGCCCCCTCAACTTGTGTCTGGAAAGGGTTGACAGATCCCAACTTGAAGAGAAGATTGGAAAAGGTTCTGCGGTCAAGTGCTTTGGTGAAGATATCTGCGAGTTGTTCTTTGATTGAGACATAGGGAACTTCTATTTGTTTTGACTGTATTTTCTCCCTGATGAAATGACAGTCAACTTCTATATGCTTGGTCCTTTCGTGGAAGACAGGATTTGTGGCAATGTGTCGTGCTGCATTTTTATCACAGAACATTTTTGTTGGTTCCAGAGTTGTGATATTCATGTCTTTGAGGAGTTGTCTGAGCCAGATTAATTCGCTGGTGGTGGATGTCATCCCTCGATATTCTGCTTCTGCACTAGATCGTGCAACGACATTTTGTTTCTTACTTCGCCATGTTACCAAGTTGCCTCCTACAAAGGTGCAAAAACCAGTAGTTGATCTTCGATCATGGCTCCCAGCCCAATCTGCATCGGAATATCCAATTATTGAGTTAGAGTTATTAGGTTTCATCAAAAGTCCTTGTCCACGGGTTCCTTTAAGGTAGCATAAGATTCTGTTTACCAAATCTAAGTGATGAGTGTGAGGGGCATGCATGAATTGACTTATTAGACTAACAGCATAAGTAATGTCGGGTCGAGTAACAATGAGATAGATGAGCTTTCCTACTAATCTTTGGAATTGTCTAATATTAGTTAGAGGGGTGTCATCTGTTGGTCCTAGTTTTTTGTTGATTTCTATTGGTGTAGTTATGGGTTTTGATCCTAGTTTCCCAGTTTCTTTGAGTAGATCTAGGGTGTATTTTCGTTGGGAAAGAAACAGACCTTTCTTGGAGTGTGCAATTTCTATTCCTAAAAAATATTTCATAAATCCTAAATCTTTTATGTCAAACTTTGATTTTAGATATTCCTTGACTAAGGTGATTTTGTGGTCATTATTTCCGGTTATAATAATATCATCAACATAGATGAGCACGATGATAGTGGTATTATGACTATGTTTTGTAAACATCGATGCATCAGCAGAACTTTTAATGAATCCATAACTAATAAGAGAGAGACTAAGTTTGGCATACCAGGTTCGAGGTGATTGTTTTAGTCCATATATAGACTTATGAAGCTTGCATACCTGATTTGGATGTGTGGTATAGCCTGGTGGTGGAGTCATATAAACTTCTTCTTCAAGGTTTCCCTGTAGAAAAGCATTTTTAACATCCATTTGGAAGAGATTCCAACCTTGGTTAACTGCAATTGATAGGAGGACCCGAAAAGTGTTCATTTTGGCTACGGGAGCAAAGGTTTCTAGATAGTCAAGACCATAGGTTTGAGTGTAGCCTTTAGCTACAAGACGGGTTTTATATCTTTCTATGTCGTCATTGCTATGATATTTGATTTTGTAGACCCATCTGCAACCAACAGGTTTTATGTCGAGTTGTAGGGGAACCAGAGTCCAAGTTTGGTTGGATTCTAAGGCACGTAATTCATCATTCATGGCTTTCTTCCAATTTTGGTTTCCTATAGCCTCTTGATATGTTGTTGGTTCCTTATCTTGATCTAGCTTTCCTAAGAAGGCCTGATGGTTGGATGAGAATTGGTGGTAGGATAAGTGATTTTGAATAGGTACGTGACGTGTGAAAGAATATAGTCATCAAATCTAGGAGGGGGCGTGAAGGACGAGAGGATCTTCTCGGAAGTTCTTCTTCTTCTCCGTCTTCTCCCTCCCTTTGCTCTTCTTCTCCGTCTTCTTCTTCATTGTTTTGTTCGTTTTCTTCCTCGGGAATGGTTGAGGCAGCGGATATCTCTTGAGGAAAGATTGGTAGAACAGAGAGAGGTAGAGGAGGTGATTTTAGTGGCAGAACTTTTAAAGAAGGGTTCAGTTTCAAAGAAGGAAACGTCTCTGGAGACATAAAATTTCTTATTTTCTGGATCATAGCATTTGTATCCTTTCTTCTTGAAGGAATATCCTAAGAAAAGGCATTTAACCGAGGTGTAATCAAGTTTGTGTTCACGTTTTTTGTGAACAAAACATGTACATCCAAAGACCTTAAGATGATTAATACTAATTTCTTTATCGTACAAGAGTTCTAAAGGTTTTTTTATTATCAGTTGTAGGACTAGGAATGCGATTAATGATATAAGCAGCAGTGAGAACAGCATCAGATCAGAAATGTGTGGGAACATTATTCTGAAAAAGAAGAGATCGAGTAACATTTAAAAGGTGTCGATTTTTTCGTTCTGAAAGCCCGTTTTGTTGTGGTGTATTTATACAGGAAGTTTGATGAAGAATACCTTTTTGTTTTAAAAGACTTTGAAACATATTGCTCATATATTCGGAACCATTATCAGATCTAAAAAATTTAATCTTTGCATCAAACATATTTTCAATAAAACGTAAAAATTCACAAAACACTGGATAAGCATCAGATTTATGTTTTAATAAGTAAATCCAGGTGGTTCTAGAAAAATCATCAATAAAACTAATAAAATATCGAAAACCATTGTAAGATTCTTTGGGAGCAGGTCCCCAAATATCAGAGTGAATAATGGTAAATGGAACATAAGTTTTTGTGCTGGAATTTGGAAATGGTAATCGGGTTTGTTTAGCAAAACGACACACATCACATAGTAAATTAGATTTAAAACATGGAAAAAGACTTTTTAGCACCTTTGATGAGGGATGACCCATTCGCTTATGCCAGAGAAGATGATTATCAAGAGTTTGGGTATGATATGCCTTTTTGTTTGTTTCAAGGACATATAAACCATTTGTGAGGATGCCTTTACCAATCATCCTCCATGTGGTACGATCCTGAAAAAACACATTATTAGGGGAAAAAATTACATTACTATTGAGTTCAGTAGTAATCTTGGCAACCGAAATTAGGTTAGCATTAAGGTTAGGAATATACAAAATATTGTCACATGTGTTATTAATTAAGTTTGCTTTTCCTATTCCTTGAATTTGAATTTTATCTCCATTTGTAACTGTAACAAAATTATTTAACAATCTTAAATTTTGGTTAATGTTACTAAGTAGCTTTGGATTACCGGTCATATGATCTGTAGCACCGGTATCAACAATCTAATGTTTATTTGATTTGGTAGATAAGCCAGAAAAATTAGCAAAAAAATGATTCTGTTTTATACCTGAGCAATTACCTGAAGCAGGAGAGTTGTTTTGCAACAAAACATTAAGCTGGTCCACCAAGTTGCTTAATTGGAGCGGGTTAATGGATCCACTGGTTGACCCGAGAATTTTGGATCTGGAAGATCCGGGATCGAAGCGGACATGGGTTGGCGGGTGGAGCGGGTCGGCGGATCCAGGTGTGTTGGTATAAAACACGTTCTTCTCAGCGGAATCCGAAGAGTTAGGGTTTTTTGAGAAGTCGATTCGGCGGCCGTCGCTCCCGTTGGGTTGTACGATGCTTCCTGCGACTCCCTCCACCAGATTAGCCTTCCCATTTCTTTCGTTTCTTGGTGGTCGGAGATGTGGGTAGAGGAACCAACAGTTATTTTTGTTGTTTCCAGTTTTCTTGCAGTTTTCGCAGTGTTCTTCCTTGCGATTTCCGAACCTTTTTTTCCGTTCTGGTTTTGATTTTTTCCGGCAAAAAAGGCAAGGCTTTCTACTTCAGTTGTTGTTAACTTCCCTTGCAAATGAGTCATGGTTCGCCTTCGTGTTTCTTCACGGAGGACCATGGCGGTGACTGTGGCAAGGGAAGGGAGTTCTGGTGCCATCATCACCTGACTCCTGATGTTTTCGTAGGTTGTGTCTAGACCTACCAGAAACTGGTAGATCCGGTCTTGTTCTGCTCTTTGTTGGATTATTTTGATTTCGGTAGTTGGGGGTTCGTAGACCCCTAATGTTGGTTTTTTGTCCTTAATCTATATTTTGATGATTTAATCAACCTAATCTTAATTATAGTCGTGTAGAGTAGCACGCATGTTGCATTGTATATATATTTCCTTGTGCTAACCTCTACAAGTGATCAAGACTCAATGAAGAAAGGAAATCAAGTCAAGACATGTAATGAAGCTCATTTGAAGACATGTATTTTGTATTTCTTTGAGTATTTAGGAACCTTGTGTAATTGAGCATACTTAAGCTAAAAACTACTCAACCACACACTAGGTTCCCTATAGAAGTCACACACAAAATTTCACATAATTTGGACTTCAATAGATCATCCAAACTAGAACCGGAAAACACCTAAACAAAACTTGAACTGCCTGGACAAAAACGGTCGACCATTGAAAGCTTTCCGTTCGACCGTTTACACATATTTTCAGACCGTTTGTTTTGTCGTATTATACCCAATGGTCGTATTCGTATTATTCCCAAATACCCCAAAATTCCAAACATCCGGTCGACCGAAATACCCGATTCGGTCGACCGTTTTTAGGCAGAATTGGGTCCTGCAGATTTTTGTTTTGTGTATCACACATCAACTCACACCCAATCAACCCTAACGGCTCTATTCTCTCTAAGGCTTATAAATAGAGTTGTAAAACACATTTTAACACAACTCTCCCACTACAAACTTGTCCCAAACTTTAGAGAGAATCTCAAACACTCAAAGCTACAAACCTTCCACACTTAGTGATCATTTCTTAATCCTACTCAAGTGTGCTCAAGATTTAGAGAGTGTTGCTCCACTCAAGTTCTCATTGGTTGTCAAAAGAGTAAAGGCTCCGGTGAAAGCCCGAAGCATCCTTCTCGGATTGTGAGAGGAAGATTTCAAGCAAGCGAGGTTGTTCGCGGTGCTTGTGGTGTAAAGGCGTTCTCTCCCGGCCCGGAACGGGGAGTGGTTAGTGAAGACGTAGGCGGAGCTCGCGGAGTCGAGCGGAGCTTACAAGAGAGGACTAGGACCCGGGTGGGGTGCCGAACCTCTATAAAATCCCCGTGTGATTGTGGTTTGCCTATTTCTTCCCTACTTGCTTGTGTTTTAGTTTAAATTCCGCTGCATATCTTTGATTGTTTAAACAAGTAGAGAATTAGGTGATTAGCCTTAATTGTGGACCCATAACCCACACGATCCTACACCTAACTCATCCCAGGCCCTTCTGAGAGTACCAAGGTACTCAGTGACTCCGCGGCTATTTTGGCGAGTTTGCGAGATTTCCTGCTTTATTTTGAAGATGTGTGCGAAGTTCTGAGCCTTTCCATAGTGCTCTCGAACAGCTTCCCAGAGATCTTTTGCACTTTCTTTGTAGATGAATATTTCAGCAATGTTTGCTTCCATGGACGCCAGCAGCCAGGACATCACCTGGTGGTCCATGGTTTGTCATTCATCTTGGTCTTTGTCTGACGCATCGGTTTCTGGCTTTTGTGTTTTTCCCGTGATGTGACCCAGTCTCCCCCGGCCGCTGAGGGAGAGAGTAGCGGCACGCGCCCATGATAGATAATTGCTGGTATTGAGGAGCGTTGTGACGAGGCGATGGGGGTTGCTTTCTGGTTGGTTTCTTCTGTTGCTGTCAGACATGATTTTGGGTTTGGATGAGGGTTTTGATCGACCTTCAACCCTTTTGATGAGGTGAGGCCGATGATGAACTCCGGGGGGAGTCTGAGGCTAGTTTTTTGTGTGGATCAGTGCTCTGATACCATATTAAATCTGGTGCGGGAAGAAGAAAGTAGGATAAATGTATCGTTTCTTAGTTTTTGTTTACAAATACATGAGGGATATTTATACATTGTTTTATATCCGTTATACATTTATTGTGAGCTTGGATTTCCCAAGCGTTGCCTCTTGATGGAGAGTCGTTGAACATTGTAAAAAGGTATGTTCTTTTTAACAGGCTCCTTATCTAAAACCCACTTGTTGTGAGTTAAGAGAGAAAGCCGAAGAACATAGTAAGAGACAAGTTAAAACTTAAAATTGGACCACTGACGTACGTACGTACGTATTTGAGTCTCGATGAAGACATGATACATTTGAACAAACATTAGACACAATATGTCCTAAGAGTATGATTAGTTCGAAGGAAGTGGAGAAAAATCTGAAACTCTAGTTCTTAGAACTTCAACTCTCATACTTTGTTCTCAAAATTCAAATTCAAATTCAGATGATTTAGTACGAAGGTGTATATCTTGATAAAGTACGATTTTTTTTTAGTAATTTTGGATATTACTAGAAATGAATATATTTAGTTAAACTGTATGGAACTGAATCTCCTCTAACTTTTGAGTGGAATAAAGTCATATCTAATATAAAATCTGGAAGTACGGAACCTGAAGATCCAGTTCAGATTTTTTTTAAGTTACATGCAAATCAATCACCTAAAACTCACATAGAATCCAATTTTACTCGTTTCCTTCAATTTTCCTCCAAACTACAATCATCCTAAGATCAACACGTGTATGTCTAGCCCTCACAATTATATGCCTCGTCATATATTATTGCTTACTTTTTTAGATTCCTTCATCGACTTATTAGTTTCTTTTTGCAAATTATTGTTGACCACTTTTTGGTGTACTTTCTTATTCCAATACTAGTGCAATGTCGTACACCAAAAACTGTTCTGTAACTTATTTTATACTTATACACTATTCCGTTACATTCACTGTTTTAGCAACCTCCATCAATGGGCATGATATCTTTTATTTATTCTATTCAAGAAATTCGAATTCAAAAATTAAAGCACTAGCTTCCCACAATAGAAAATGTCTTAAAATGGTAGGAATTTGTATTTGGAATAATGTTTTTACAGTAATATAATATAATAAAATGGATAAAACAAGAAAAGACCAGCACCACTTTAAAAGCCCAAGGCTATTAGAAAAATACTGGAAAATATGCTCATGGTCATGGGCCGACAAGGTCAAGTTGCTAATTACTTCAAATAATTGTACCAAAGAAACACAACATGAACGTCCTGAGCATGCAAAAAATCAATTCATTTAGACCCAATAAGAAACTTGATAAGTGAACTTAATTACCAAATACCAAGGGAACTACTATTCGTCGCCGGAAAATTACTTAAATCGTCCCAAAAATTACCTTTTTGCCCTTAACAAATCAATTAATACTCATTTCGTCCCGTGTCTTTAAACAAGGTATTTGACTCAGTTTTACTCACATTCCTAGTACCAACACCACGAAAATGTCTGGCGAAACACCTGGATCCGGCTACGTAACGGAGGCGGATTTTTTTTTCCGACTCGGGTGTCTGGCTAAGACGCCTACACCATGGTGGAGGCGTCTTAGCGAGGCGCCTACACGGACGTGAAGGCGTCTGGCTAAGACGCCTCCACATAGGTGGAGGCGTGTTAGCTAGACGCCTCCACGTTGGTGGAGACGTGTTAGCCAGACGCCTGTATTTTTTTAATAATAAAAAATTAAAAATAAAATATAAATAAATTCTTAAAATTATAAGATGTGTTATCTCAAATTATTTGAGGTTCTGTTGCAAGTTTTTCGGTGGTAACGGGGTCAAATACAATGAGTTTTTTTGCAAGTGATTAATATTCAAAAAAATTAAGATCCAAAATCCCCGGTGGTAAAACTTCCCGACTTACAAATACCACATCGACAGGTCGTTCGGGGGTTTTTTGGATTTTGAAATTGTTGGATCTGGAATTTTTTTAACGTTGATCACTTGCAAAAACTCATTGTAAGGTGAGATGTCGGACGATCGATCGTTTGCTTCTCGGTCTACCGAACATGTTCCATGCGGATCACCGAGTTTTCATCGGTCAACCGTGATCGTAAAGACAGTAAATTTTTGATCTTCCTAGAATCATTGGGTTGGTTTACCGATCCCTACCCGGTTATCCGAATATTTATTCTCAGTAGCTTCGACATTTCTCTGGAAATCTCTATTCGATGTACCGAAGGGTTATCAGTCATCCGAATATAGTAATTGTTAACTTATTAATTAATTAATTTAGCAATTATCTAAATTTATAATCAATTATCTTTTTAATAAAAAAATATAAAAATAATAAAAAATTGCGGTAGGGAGGCGTCTTAGTCAGACACCCCTATCCTACGCTGGGCGGGTCCGTCAGACGCCCGCAATTTTTTATTATTTTTTTATTAAAAGGATGTTGGATATTTTACCAGATTCGAGTACACCGGGACGTCCGTTGGCTCATTACTGACCTCCAAAACATTACTTTTTATGATTATAAGAGGAAGATGAAGATAGATGTGTGATAGAAGGGTAAAATGTCGCGTTATAGCAGTAGAAATGAGAGAATAGCAAAATGGTAATCTGTTGGGGCGATTTAAGTAGTTTTAGGGCGTCGAATAGCAATTCAGAATACCAACCAGCTCCTTAGAGGAACAACCTATTTCTTCTAGTTCAATATTCGTTCCACCAAGTAAGATCAAATGTCAAGAATTCTCCAAATTGTCAAGTACTACACATGAATTCAAAACCAACATTGAAATCTAAACCCAAACCAAATGAAAAATCTAAAAAAAGAAGACATCCAAACAGAGATCGGAGAACAAAGTAAAACCACCTTCAAACCTCAACCAACCCCTCCCTTCTCAACCTCCCTCCCAATTTCCTGCTCTTGTGCAACATCATAAGTGGCATGCAACCCCAAAAACACATAATAAACAAGCATTGCCAAAGTGCAAATCCCAAACCTAACAAAAGCCTTGTAACCCAATGACCCCATCAGAAACAAGTTGGTCCCAATGGACAAGGCAGGCAACCAAGGCACAAATGGGATACCCCAAGCCTTGGGCACCTTCTGTTGTGGCACCAAAACCTGCAAGCCTAAAGTCCCAAGAAACCAAAGACATCCACAAACAGCATATCCAATCCAACCACTTCCAACTGCCCAGAAAACAGACACACCAAGTGACCCCCCAATGACCAGAATCAGACATGCCCACAACTTCAAAATGTGTGATCTTGTGTTGGGGATGTCCCTAGAGTAGTATCTTCTGACAAGAAGAGCTATGGCCATCAGCATGAATATGAACAATGTGCTTATGGATGAGACACTGGCTAGCACGTCAAGGCTCGAGAAGAGACCAATGCAGGCTGCAGGGATGGTGACCAGAAGCGTGGCATATATCGGGGTTCCAGTCTTGGGGTGCACGAGCGCAAAGAAGGGTGGGATGATGTGAGCTCGGGCGATTTGAGTTGTGTAACGAGCTTGGCCCAAGGAGCCAACTAAGAGCCCGGTGGTCATGCCTTTCAGGGCCCCGAGAGCGACGAGGTACTTGGCCCATTTCATCCCCACGCTGGCGAACGCCGTGGAGAAGACGGCGTTGGGGTCCATTTCGGAGTATCTTTGCATCATGTTTATGACTAATGCCATTACGCAGTAGACAATGGTGATGAGTGTCATCGAGCCGATGAGGCCAATGGGGATGTCTCTCGAGGGGTTCTTTGTCTCCTCTGCCATTGTCGCCATCATGTCGAAACCTGTGTATGACCAGTACACCACTGCCGCCGCCTGCACTAGATCAAATAGAAACTTGTTATAATCTAATTACGTACTTCTCCGTTCTTCAATTGCATATCATATATTCAAATTTGACGCCTTCATGCCAAATATACATTCTCTAATCTCCATGCGTTACTTTGGGTCAATACCTTTCATTAAGTTGATGTCACTGCACTAGATACATACTTTTACTTTCCAATGCAACTACACCTAAATATCCGTATATCTTGTCGTCAACCATATCTTCTATACCTCGAGGGTACTAAAACATGTCATTTTACATCTTATATATCAAATTGACAATCATTATAACAAGCGTTAATTAATCATTATAGTGCAATGAATATCAAATCAAATCAGACAAACCAAGAAGTGTATCACAGTTTTTTACAATCTGATAATTAAAACTAACCTTACAACTCAACGAGGAAAACACAAGTGATAACACTCCAATTCTAAGAGTGTTGATGCAAATATACTACACTAACAATCACACACACATAATCACTTACAGAAACGAAACGAAAGACGATGTAAAGTCATGTTCAAATCGTGTCGTGTGCGTACCTTAAAAACACCTCGCACTCCGAATGGCAGAAAGGGGGTTAAATTCTCAACACGAGCATGCACAGATCCAGCAACCACAATAAACAAAATGACCACAACAGTAAGCAAAGACGTGATCCAATTCAACTTCGACGTCCCTTTAGTCCCCGACACGGCCACGGCGGCCGACACGGCAAGCACCACCACCGCAATCGGATCCAACAACTCAAACCCCTCCGCCAACCCGTCAACCCGGATCCGAAGCCTATCCGGATCGAACCCGATAAGACTAGCGAAATAAGACGTCCACGACCGGCCCAGACCGGCCGCCCCGACGACGGCTTCTAACAGAATGTTACCGGCGGCGAGGAAGGCGACGAAGTCGCCCATCTCGACGCGGAGGTAGGAGAAGGATCCCCCGGCGGAGGGGATCTCTACGGCGAACTCGGCGTAGCAGAGGACGGAGAGGAGCGCGGAGAAGCCGGCAGCGGCGTAGGAGAGGACGATCGCCGGGCCGGCGTCGTAGCGGGCCTCGAGGCCGGTGATGACGAAGATGCCGGTTCCGACGACGGCGCCGAAGCCGAGCCAGGCGAGGTCCCACCAGGTGAGGCAACGGCGGAGCGGGTTCTCGCTGCGGAGGCGGAGGAGGTGGAGCTCATCGGCGTCGGAGGAGCGGCGGAGGACGCGGTTGCGGAGACGGGGGAGGGTTTGGGAAAGGGCAGAAAGGTAATTTTGACGAGAGGTGAAGGATTGGGTTGGGAGGAAGTCGTGTTTCGTGAAACGCCAGTACGGTCGGGGCTCGTCGGCGAAGGCCGCCATTTTAAGTGACGTGGATTTAAGGTTTTTAACGGATTATTATTTATATTATATGGAAGGTGTGATTATAATTATCTTAAGTAAGTGTGATTTTGTTTGAACGTGGACGTGTTTGTGAGAGATGTTAGCGTTTGGGGGGGGGGGAGGGGGATTATGTTGGTCTCCAGTTTTTTTGGGGGCTCTTGGTTTTCGTGATTAAAATTAATTTTTTAAAAAAATATAAATAAATAAATAACATATTTTCAGAAGAAGAAGAAAAAATTAATTTAAAATAATTTTCAAATCATTTTTTATCTGATTTTACAACAACAACAAAAAAAGAATGAAACATGCCCCCACCTAACTTATTTTTTCACACAAACGCCTGAAGGGCACATTCCAGGTAAGATTTGTGGGGCATTAGGGGGACGTGGAGCACTTGATCCACATCCTCCTGGCCTTACTTCAACCACCACGCCTCTTAAAATAAAACACATGTTTTAAGATTTTTGCATAAATTACAATTTGATCTCTCTTATTAAATCAACACGTTGATAACGATTTGTCTATTGGACTACTCTAAGTTGTATGTACCTTTTTTTTCGAATATTTGCTACTACAACAAATATCTGCACCAACTACCGCTCTACAAGACTCAAACGCTAGGTTTTAGTATGACCACTGCTCCTATTCATTGGGCTCAAATATCAACCCAACGGCCACGTATGGGTCGTGTGCTTTATCCCCATCAATTGTTGGGTCAGCTTCGACAACGTAAATGTAACGTTGGAACGGTAATATACCATTGTTTATAAGTCTACCTACATGATGTATAGAATTTAGAAATCCAACCCATGCATATGGAAGCATGCCTTCGGCTCTAAAGTTGAATTTAACTGATACGCAAGACTTGATCAGAGTTGCTTACACTCATGAATTAAACATGTTATTTATATTGATTAGATTTGCAAAATAAAATTTGAAGATCGAACAGAACTTTTCATCTATAAGAATATAATTGTACTTATTTACTATTTCATTATAACAACCGTGCAAAACAGGGGACGACTGCTAGTTCAAACATGCCACAAAATTGTAAATTCCTTGCTATTCCGTCAGTAGCGACATTGGAACTTCCCATGAACCAAAACCGTTCCTGTTGGGAAACACACACTGACACACACACACTAAGTTGATGACACGTCAATCTAACATGAATTAATAAGAATTCAAGTCCATGAACGAACAAACCAAGCGGTATATCAAAAACAGAAGTGTATATTTGGAGTACATAATTCCTGGAAATCATTGAGCAACATCTGGAAACAAATAAAAAAGACGTTTGGTGAATATATTTACGAATCTGAATAAGCTCAAAACTGATGCCTCTAAAAATTCTTGCTCTCCCAAATTTTGTTCCTAAACTTTGACTTTTCAAGGGAAAAAAATACACTCAGACAAATGCACAACTAATTGTTTTTTTTGGGAATGATGAACACCGTACAAACCAAATCATATGATGCATAAGATATATATAGAAAGAAAAACAAGAAACATTCTGCTGCAACGGCTACAAGTCCTCTGGATCCCTAAAACCAAGCATAATTTGCACGAAATTACACCAGACGCTACATCAATCTCAATTCATACTCCCCGGCCATCGTGATGTATCTCACCCATGGAAGAGCCTGGTACCCACTTTTCTCAATGATCTTGAGGTATCGAACCTACAGGAAAGGAAATTTTCAGGAATGATTATCACTTGATCCAACCATAACACTTAACCAGAACAACTTTTTCATACATGAAAGTGTTATGAGCAGAGAGCAGATCATAACTGAAAGTTACCTGTATTCCGGAAACTGTGAAGTATGGTATTTCAAACTTCACTCTAATAGGAGCTTTCTTCTCAGGAACCCCCTCCTCTGCAGTTATACTGGGAAGACTGAATTCAGCTCTACACATGTACTCCTGAAACAAATTAATAACCGTATACACAGGAAACATGTCAGGAATAAGTAATCAATGCTTATACACAATGCAGATACAATTAAATCTCACACACTTTTCCACCGGGAAATGATTTTATTTTCCAGACAAGTGCATCATTTTCAGGTGCATATGAGGCAGAACCCATAGAAGTCCTCACGTTGGGATTAGTAGCATCAGAAGGCACAGGCAATTGAATTTCTACATTTGTTGCAGTGCTGGATCAAGATCAAAAAAATGAGCCAATATGGAAACATTAAAAATAAAATGTTGCATCAACGAAAATATGTGGTGGTAAGGGGTGAAGTAGTGCCTGCGTTCCTTAAACTGGCTCCTTGCCTTGACCATGATCTCAATGCGACTCCTAGAATGCCTCTCAACCTGGGCTTCCACCCATACTAAAGGCTTAACCTGATAGAGGAATTGAAAAATAAGATTGAGAAAATATGAAAGATAAAGGAGCGTAGCAATACTCCAGGAGCAACAACAGTCCCCATATAAAGTTTCGACTGAAAATTATAAGATGATTTTAGCTAGATGATTTCACCTGTGTGCTTAGTCTGTATGTCATCAGATCAAAAGAACCGTCAGGAGGTATAAAAGAAATTGTTCTGTCATTTTCGAAGCGAGCCAAACGCACACACCTGGGGAGAAACCAGTCACAGTATAGAGTAATACTATCAGCTTCTCTAAACAATTTCTTTATCCCAAAACAAGATAGAAATAAAAACTCGGGTTGGAAAATGCATGGGACCCAATAAGGGGCAGCAAGGACAGGTTCTTACTGGTGAAATTTTATATCATCCAAATCTATGGCTTTTCCCTTTGTTGTCCGACCCTGAGCCTCCAAAAGCACTCTGTCATTTAAACCAAGCTTGCATTCCGGCATACCACTGCATGGGCATCTCCACTATCATTGTTTTGTTCTGAATTCATATGCAAATAAAAAACACGAACAAACCGTACTAATATCTTGATTTGGCCAATCAAATTTCTGGTTGTTGATATTTCGCAGTGCATTTAGCATACAACTTCACACATGTCTCAATGTGAGATTTCCACTTCATACAAATTGTCTCAATCTGTTTATACAAATTGAGCTTTGCTGGGTTTAATAACATGATAAGATGTCTCATTCATTGAGTAATTGGGTTTATACATTTAAGGCAGAAGAATCCCTATGTTTTCCCTGATCAGAAAAATCACTATGTTTTCCAACCATAAATTTCGGAAAATATTACGGTATTTAGGCCCTAAAGAAGCTCAAGCATGCTTCTTGTAAAATAAAACCCTACTAAATGATTTCACTTGTTCAGCAGTGCTTGTTGAGGAAAAGAATGCACCCTACTGCACACTTGGTCATGACCTAGTCTTTTGTGTTACACCGAGGGGAATTTTCTTACACAGTTTTTCTTTTTTCCATATGTCTATTTCCATTGGGTCAAAGATTAAGTTGTTTTTTGGCATTTTGAGTATCATGGACTATATCAAATGATTATTTAAACGATCTACATTTATTATCTATTGTGAAATTGCAGATGATCAGTTGCACTTAGCATCATTTGGTCAATTAGAAGCAACATCACTGTTTTACAGTGGTAAGTTTGTGTACAATAGACCCCCCTTACCTCACTAAGGCGGAAGCCCCTTTCGAGGCACAAAGTAATGTTGATGTTGTTGATGAGTTGTTCTTTTTTCGGTATATTGGCATATCACATGGACCATGGAAAAATTCATTGACGTTGATTATATTATTATAGCCAGTGTTTAGGAAACTGGACCGAAATATTTAAATGGGGGTAGAAGTGGTTCAACCTGCTAAAAAATGGTCCATATGTTTAACCGGATTAAACAGAGTCAAACCATTGAATCGAACCAGACGGGTTTTTAAAATTAATTCTAAAAAATATCATTAGTGAGTTTTGAACCTAAATATATTAACAAACAAAACAATGAAACTACACTACAAAAAATATACATTTGTCTATAAACAAATTCATTGAATAACATCTTTACAAATATTTATTTGTTATTTTATTATGCACGTAATTGCTATTAATAGAAATTAATCCTTGAAATTAACTTTTGGTAAGAGAAGTGTAATATCTCCACTTTTTATTTATATGTATCAAGCATATATGTATATCGAGAAAACATATTAACACCCAGTTAAACCACGTTTTATCCGGTATAACACAGTTGAATTGTTGTTCAACCATATTTTAAAGATTAATGGGTCAGTCCAGTCACTGATTCCCGGTTTGATGATGTTATCACCGGTTGAACCGATTTGAACCAACGGTCAGACCACATTTAACTAGAACCGAAGGTTTTCCGGTTTGATGCCCGGTTCAAATTCCAAAACATTGATTATAAATTGGTACTTCAGACCCCAGACGAAGGGATATGTCTAACTCACTAAAATATTTCTTCTGACTTGTTTTCTCCTTGTCATCACCATTAGTTTCAGGACGATTTCCAGCGCCTCAAGGTTGCACAAAAATCCTAAATTAATAACTCTTGTATGTTGTTCAAGTGACTAAATAAGATTAAGGTTTTTTTGTCGACTATTTCTCATCTTTAGAGTAGCAACAAAATGACCTGTCCTTCTCACTTATGCTACTACTTTTCTTGTTCTAATACAAAAGAAAGTAAGATGAGTCAAATGTCAGAAGATTCAGGACACCTTAAGAACATGTGTAGAGCCACCATAAAAAATGAATAAAGTAAACATATGATGATATGAATCTGATTTGCAATAAATACAAAGGTTAATTTGAAATATACATTTTTATAGTGACCAAATTATTTAAAAAATGAAAAAGAAACTAGGCATTTGCAAGAGAATTTGAAAGGAAAAGAATAATTATAGATATTGACTTCGAACATTGAACGAAGTTGGTGGGGAAAATACTTTCACTCGTTTGGTCTCTCTCTCTCATTTTTGTTGATGTCTTTAGACTTAAGAGTGACAAGGCATTTGATAAGTGAAGGTAGTGATATGATTATTCTGGTAAACGCATTTGAATATTGGACAGTAGGATATTATTTAGAGAATGCATAGACAAAAGTTTAAAATCAAATGGAAATTAAAACCAAAGTGAATAGTGCACCTCAAATAAGTTCTCATTTTTAATGCTCCAACCACATCTGACCGAATTATCTGTCCATTGCTATTAACAAGAATGTTGACACTTTCAACAACATCCAAGAAAACCTAAACATTAACACAGCATGAAGATTTTCTTAAAATTATGGGTCATAATAACATATTAAATGTATGTTCCGCTATATGAGTAAAGCTACCTACTTCATTTTTCTTGTAACGTATTCCTTCGCTGCGCCATGAAACAGCATTTGTCACAGCCATCGGAGGCCTCTGCATGACCTCCATCCTGTATGCATCTGTCTTGATAAATTCACTGAGTATCCTTGCTTCGGTGTATTGGGGATAACCAAAGTCCATCATCTCATCAAGTAGTTCATACTGGGAAACAACAGAGAGTAAGACAAATGAATGTTGTTTTGGTATTCAACATTTGTAAGTTGAACACATAAACTAATGCAGTCCAGAGACTTCAAATAGTCAAACATGGTGTTCTTACCACAACAACGAAGTTATCCCTTAAGGACTCCTCCTCTAGCTCTTCAAAGTAATGTTTAAACACCTGGACATGTATGCAACCTTCTGCTTATGGAGATAAAACAAGACAAAGAAGAAGAAGAAGAAATACAACTATGATAATTGACAAGAGGGAGGAGAATCATACATCAACAACACGATGAAGAAACAGAAGAATGCTAGCGGCATTGCAGTTCTGCCTTGCAGCTGTCATCAAATAAACATTGCTGTGCTGTATAAACATGTAAGACACTCCATTGTCATACACCACTGGATCTTGAGACTCTGGGTCACCCTGTACATGATAAACTGTAAACCACACACCATCACACAAATCATAACACTAAACTTCAACAAAGCCTTACAAGAAGACTCCCAAACTCCACACTCCAACCATCACAATAAGCACCAATCGACAACCAAAACAACATTCAAAGCAACAGATTTGAGTAAAAAATATCTTTTTTGGCTAAAAAACATTGTTTAACGACAAAATTACAGCAGAAAACGGCACATCTTCATTCCAGATCGGATAAGCTTGAAAATCGCAAGTTGACAAGACACTGAACAGATTCCAGAGTCCAAATCACACAATTGTCACAAATCAACTAAACTAAGCACCAATTCACAACCAAAACACTCAATACTAACAAACTTGCGTCATAAGTTGCATTTCCGGCAAAAAGACTTCATTTTCCAACACAAAACAAAGTACAAAAACAACATCTCCATTCCAGATCGGATAAGCTTCAAAACCAAAAGTCAAAAAAACACTGAACAAATTCAACATTCCAAACTACACAATTATCAGCAATTCAGAACCAAAAGAAAAGATTTGCATGAACATTCCGTTCTGACAAAAAACATCACATCTCCATTCACATCGAATAAGCTCCACAACTCAACGAAACACCGACCAAATTCCACACTCCAAACTCCACAATCCTCACAAATCCACAAAAGCAAACCACCATTCGCAACCAAAATCCTCACAAATCCACAAAAGCAACCCGCCATTCGCAACCAAAACCACATCCAGAGCAAGTTCCACATAACAAACTACATAACTATCCCAAATTCACCAAAGTAAGTACCAATGGAGAACCAAAACAACACTCAAAGACAACCATATTTGCATGGACATTCCTCTCCGGCAAAGAAAAGCTTCATTTTTCCAAGGGAAACTACAGTAAAAAAGCATCACATCTCCACTCGACATTGAAACCAAAACTCGACGAAACACCGAACAACTTCCAAACTCCACAATCCTCACAAAATCAACCAGCGATTCCCCAAAAGGCCCCATCTTTCCAACAAACAGAAAGTCGGAATACCAAACCATCTCCAATCCCCGAAGCCAACCAGCAATTCGCAACCAAAATCACATCTTTCCAACAGATCCGGACCTCTTTCTCGATGAACTTGGTGAAGAAGCGCTCGGCCTGGACGGCGGAGACGTCGCCGCGGTAGTCACGCCAGACGAGGACGCGGCCCTTGATGTCAAGAAGGAAGATGGCCGAGACGGCGCCCGCCATGGCCGGGGGACGTCGGATCTGGATCGGGCGGGGCGGAATCTAGGGTTTCACAACGCCATTTTGGGGGATCGGAACGGAAGGGAAAGGGGTCGGGTCTGGAATCTGGATCTGTGAGCTGCTTCGATCGGTTCCGGGCGAGGGAGATTGTGAGTGAAATTTACAGGTTGGGTTTGATTTTTTTTGTTTTGGGTGATTTGCAATTAGGTCCTTACTTAAGTGAGCATCAATTTATCTTATCATTCTTAATAACTTAAATTTTAAATGTCAAATTCAAATTATAGATCTTTATTTATGACTCATTATATACGAAAATTGAAAATTTTAGAAGTCGTTTATTATAAAATCAAGAGATGGAAAAATAAACGCATTGTGTTTCTCAACAAAACCCTATCTCTTAATCTCATGTCACATGACTTCTATTTTTTTCGATTTTCGGAACAAATAGATAGCACGAGTCTTCAATCAAGATCTACGATTTGGAATTTTAATTTAAAGTTTAAAATTTAAGTTATTAGCAATGATAATTTGATATTAACAAAGTTAAGTATAGTTGATCCCTTATGTTATTTCTTAGATGTGGTTTTGTAAATGTTCTCTTCATATTTTGGATTATAGATGTCTTCATTGAGAATAATAGCTGGATTGGATTTCTATTATTTTTAGCACGGGGATAATTTTTGGATGAATCATGAATTTGGAATTTGTTCAAATAGGAGTTGGGAGTCATTAAGGTCCTTTGTTGTTGTTTTCCAACACATGTGGTGGAGTCATTCTCACATTCTTACTCGACCGTGGGCGTATTCACCGCCCACCGTATACACCCCAAACGAGTCGTAAGGCATGTTGGGACAATGATTTAAGTCTTTGTTGAGACACTTTCATATACAATCTACACTTTGTTTTGGAAGTTCAAAAGAATAAATATAGCCTTTGCGGAAGAATGTGTAAGTCTTGGGTGTTTTGAAGCACAACCACCATTTTTAGAAACGCATGATAAGTTATCACTTGTGTTATGAAGATCAGATTTGATAGTCTTCAAGTTGTTTAAGTATGTAAGCAATGGAAATGGAGATGGTGGAAGGTGTCAGATTGGGTACGTATATTGCGCTACAAGTTTGTACTCTTGAACCTTGATATGACTAAGCAAGAGTTCATTGAATATGGTAAAATCTTCAATATACATTCTCCCTATGTGACGAAAACCTCTGGTGTGTTATGTCTTGAAGATAATTAAGACGGTGTTTCTCAACAAGAAGACAGTGAAGTATGTTCATTCTCTCGCACATCTTTGTGAAGAATCACCTTAATAATACAAACAATTGGAGATGATCTAAAACACAGTACTATAGTGTTTGTATTGCTAACCAATCAACTAGCTTGAAAGATAGTGTCAACCAACTGGAGCACAAAGATTCTGGCTGAAGTGCATCATCTCAAAATGTTTGAAGTATTTAACTATTCATTTAGTTTAAATTTTACCACACCTCCCTAAAAGTCTTTCTTCTTAGGTACTAGTCATCAATCCTTCCTCCTCCTTCCTTGGCAAGTTTTTCAATCTATATACATTCCTTTATATTATGCGTGATTGAACATTCAACTAATAAAATCGAAAGAGATTTCTCTTGATTAGTAAACACCAGTGATTTTCGACCACCCCGAATATTGAATCATTTTGTATCTCCACACCTTCGGCCTTAAGTCTTGGATTTCAACTCCTTCCGGTCTTTATAAATACCAATAATTATGTTCTGTTTGATAACGACTTACGAGAGAAAAGAAATAAAAAAGAAATGTTTTTTTTTCTTTTCTCTTATTTGGATAACCACTATGACAAATAAGTTTCTATCGTTTGGTTAACATCTTACGACAGAAAAGAGAAAAAAAACATTATAAAAGACTAAAATATCATTTTCTTTGTATTAGACAATAACATACATCGTTTTACGTTATCCTAACAGTGTTATGAATTATAAATTATCTTTAAGTCGTTATTCAAACAAGAGAAAATCCAACTTTCTTTTTTTCTCTTAAGTTATTAACCAAAGATACCCTTCGTTAGTTAGATTAGTCCTTGCAAATTCCAACCCTCCGAGAGTACCTAATCTTCGATAACATTTCAAGTTAGTTAGAGGGTATTTGCGAAAGTAACGTAGGGTTCTCCGCTCTCAAACTCGCGAACTCCACCACCTCGCTCGTCTTCTCCGATCTAATCCTCCAATGCCTCCGATCGACGAGCTCACCCACGCCATGGTCCGCTGCATGGCTCCCGGAGCCGTCTTCACCGACTACGTGAGCCCGTCGTTTCCTATAAACCGTAGATTTCGTAAATTTCTCCCCAATCGATGGTTTTAAATGTATTTGGGGAGAAGTATGTGCTTTTGTGTTACTTTCGAATTCTTCGTCTAGTGGATTTGCTTTACTGGTTGTGAACTCGAATTCTAGAGTTTGATGCAAATGAGTTGTGCAAGAACTGCATTTGATTCTTCCAAATAATGTTCCGAATTTTCGATCTTTAAAAGTGAGGAAGTCGTGTTATAAGACCGAATCCATTTGATTTCTGAAAAGGATCACTAATCTTTAACCTTTTGAGGAATCTTTTATCAGTGGTTGTGAATGACTGAGTTTTTCAATCTTTTTGCTCCTACGCAATCATGAATAGGTATAAAACAAGAATGAGCTAAAATCCATAGGAAAATAAGAAAAACGACGATGAGATATAATGAATGAATCCTAAATTGAGTTTAGGTTCGAATTCTGTAGATCATCTGATCCTAATATGGATTAGATTATATAATGATAGATATATGAGACATACCTCCTCATCCATTAACCTTATTCTTGATATTTTGTTGATACTGGAAAATTGATAGAGGCCGATTGAACATAGTGTGGATTTGTTAGTGAGGAAGTCAAATTCCATAGCTTTTTTGCAAATTGGTCATACGAGAGTGGTATTTGACTCTTCAATATGATATTACTGATTCACGAGCAAACTTGTAGGTTTGCTTCACGGGAAGATTTTGAGTTTTTGGAATTCTGGTTTGGAGATTCTAATCAAAGAAGTTGGTTGACATTTTAATGCTTGGTTGTAGAGTTTGTCTTGACTTGAAAGGAAGAGAAATTGTCTGATTTTGTTATTGATTATTAGTTTTTAGTGTTACTTCTCATAGATCAAGAAACGAAATCATCCTGTGTATGTTTTTTAAGTCATGAAACTCAAGTTTCATAATGACGGTCTTTGTTCTTTTATTGCCCCATTGATCTCAGGATGGGAACATAAGCACTCTGGATTTCCACCTCAAAGACGATTTATTGGTTACAGCAAGTGAGGATGACTCGCTGCGTCTATATGATACAGCAAATGCTAAGTAAGCATGATATAGATATAGGCATTATGAGACGAGTGCTAAGAATGGGATGTTTGTGTGCTTTATAGTGAGTTTACTAGTTTCAAAAGATGCAGTTTCTCAGAGTGATTTTGGAATTCCAAGTTTTTACATTTATGCCTTCAATTGTTTACTCAAAATTATTAGCAATACTTCCAAATTGGATCATTGGATGAGTGTTTGTTTTGTGAATGAGCAATTTTGTCAACTCAAAACATCTCTTCTAAGCACAATCTCAGTATCTTATTGATGATAATTCATGCTCGTAGAGTGCTGATTCAATAAAAGATTTGGAGCATACTGTTGTATCTCTACCTTGTTTTATCAAAATTTTGGATTTTTGTGTGTTAATGCTACTTTGCATTTACGTACTAGTATATAATTGAAATATGCTCTTTCTTTCTTTTTTCCAATTCTTTTCTTCAACAAACGTTCAAAACCTTACTATTTTAGGCAGTGGTACATGACGTAGGCTTGCAAAATTTTCTTCAACACCCTCCTCTCCTCCAACTCATAGGAAACAATTCATTGTTTTCAGGTTGCTGAAGACGACATACCACAAGAAACATGGAGCAGATCGGGTTTGCTTCACCCACCATCCAAGCTCCATTATATGTTCTTCTAGATACAACTTGGAGTCAACAAGCGGTACCTGTAACCTTGCAATGGCTAATATTTTAAACTGCATTCACATGCTTTCTAAGGACATACATAACCATACATCCTTATGGTCAATTGCAGAGTCTCTGAGATATCTTTCCTTGTACGATAATAGATGCCTCTGTTACTTTAAAGGGCACAAGCAGCGGTAGGTATTCACTTTTTTTGAGGGCTTCACAAACTTCAATATAAGAGTATTCACTTAGTTCCAGTATAACGAACATCTATCTTTTTCTCTGGGCCACAGAGTTGTTTCTCTCTGCATGTCCCCTGTCAATGATAGCTTCATGTCAGGCTCGCTTGACCATACAGTGAGAATATGGGATCTTCGCGTAAATGCTTGTCAGGTCTGTGTTCATATCAATTGACTTTTAACATGGCACTCTTCATTCCATCTCGTGAATTTTAATGGTAAAAGGATCATATTGCAGGGTCTTATGAAATTGCGTGGTCGACCGACTGTTTCTTACGATCAGCAAGGCCTTGTTTTTGCAGTTGCAATGGAAGGTGGCACAATTAAATTATTTGATTCACGATCTTATGATAAGGTTTTAGTCCACAATTTGAAAATCAAATGAACTCAACATTATACGTTTAGCTTGGGATTCTATTTGATATCCTTTCCTTTGCATTTTAGGGCCCCTTTGATACTTTCTTAGTTGGTGGTGATACAGCTGAAGTTTGTGATATAAAATTTAGCAATGATGGCAAGTCCATGTTGCTAACAACAACAAATAGCAACGTCTATGTTCTTGATGCATATGGAGGAGATAAGGTAAGTCCTCCAGTTCTATGACACAGCCACATAGTTATTATACCGTAATTCAGTGGGAAAAAGCAACAAGCATTTGATTCTAAATGTTTGGTCATTGATAAAAAATAATAATAAGTGATGTTTTTTTGGTCAGACAACAATAATAACATCTAAACCAATATTTCCTTAATGAGTTAATGCCATGCCATGTCAATAAAATTTCTGTCCTACACATCTAATTTATTATTCAGAACCACAAGCTAAATCTTACCTTGCATATTTGTAACCTCGGCATTTGCAAACAATATTGCAATTTTACCATTCTAGGACTTGTTCGACAGTGATGTTACTATATTACCTGGGGAGTTCATGCTCACTCAAACTTCAAACATACTTGTAAGAGTTATTTTCCTTCTTGTGTAGTGAGTCTATCAGATTCGTAGCAAGGAAATGTGGAGATGAAATCTCATATCTTTGTCGTCTTCTAAAGGGAGCATCTTGACATTTTGGGTTTCTATGTATAGTCTTACCAATCTCCTACAAATACTAATCATCAATTACAGAAGTGTCCCGAACTAACCAATATAGTGAGCTATCTACATGGTACATATACCCAAACAACCCATCGGAGTGAGATCTGCCAATATATGAAACATATATGATACTGTGTGATAAATATAAAATTAAGTTAGAATCATCAAACACAGCATTGTGCTACATGGTGCTTTTCCACGAGAAAGTAAGCATCAAGTGCCCCTTTCGTAGAAATTGCCATAGGACATTCCTGGCAAGTGTTTAGCATCAAACTTGTCATCCTCACCTGACCCCAAAATGGAGAAATGTATTTATCATTATCGCAATCATGCCTAAGATGTCTTACTGTATGGTGTGTATGTTCTAATGGATTACTATAAACTAATGCAGCGCTGTGGATTCAGTCTAGAGCCATATCCAAATCAGACAGCGGAAGCAACCTTTACCCCAGATGGGAAATATGTGGTCTCAGGTTGAATTTTTCACTTTATCTTGAGTTCATGAATGAATTTAAATTACAAATTACTGGATCTTGTCTGATACTACTAGTTAGTTAACATCTGGATTTGTCTCTTTCTCCGTAAGTCATGAACTATGGACTATTTCATATAGAAGTTAAAAGGTCTTTTTGCTGGAATTTGTTGCACTGGTTTACTAGCAGCATTAGTTTGTGCTCGTATAGCATCTTAAGGAGGTAAATAAAGAGAAAGTTAGAAAGAAATCTCGTTTTTATTTTTCGTCTGCATCAAACACTTGAAGAAGAGAGAAACATATCTGTGTTTTTGTTCGGTTTGGTTTCTTTGTTCGTGGGATTCTTGTTTCGGTAATTTACTGAACAAACGTTAGTTCTTAGTCAAACATAAAAAAGCTGACTTTTTCTCATGTATTCTTTTTGCTGGAAAACAAAGTCCCGTTTTGCTAAACACAATATAATAAAAGTTGGCCGATTGCTAATTACAAGAAGGCAAGTGGCATGTTGCTAAACACTTTATAAAGTTGGACAATTGCTAATTACACAAAGGCAAGTAACATGTTGCTAAACACTATATAATAAAGTTGGACAATTGCTAATTATGTGAAGGAAAGTGATTGTAGAAGATCTTAATCAACAAGATGTAGCTACCATTGTGTTTTCCTATAGTTGCGACTTTTAGAGCCATAGAGATGAGCTCTTTCTTTATAATATTTTGATTTTCCTTTTGTTATACTTATACATGGCAGCTTATAGTGATAGATCTACTGTCCCCGTTTGTTCTATTATGGACCAGAGGGAATTTGTCTTAGAGAAACAGTTTTAGTTTTATTGCCATGAGTTTTGGCTATAATAAAATCATTGCAGGTTCTGGCGATGGAAATTTACATGTTTGGAGCATCGACACGAGAAATGAGGTATGTGCGTCATAATCTCGATGAATCATAACTACTATTGGCATATCGTAAGGACACTGGTTCCTAATCAAGCAACCTAAAGTCCTACCTGGTTTACTCCTTTATTACCGGAACTACCTTTCTTATGTCTATGTAATCTGCAATTTCAAAGAGCAAGTTACATGCATATCCATTCAGAGCATGTGTTGCTGCACACTTGATTCTGTTAATGAACCACAAATGCTCTCGCAGGATCAACAAGTTCTAGCTTGTCAGCTGCATTTCTTTGATATAAGTTTCTTATTTGTACAAAGATCACGCGTGCCGATCGAACTAAAATATCCGAACACAGAAAATATAAGACTCATGTTTGCATGCTGTTTAACTTACAGTTTGGTTTCTCATTAAAATTAAAAATATTTTTAATCATGTGTGAGAAGGGATCTGTAACTTTTAAAACGAGTTAGAAATTAATTTACCCATCTTTGAAATTATAATTTCAAGTTTAAATTTCGAATAGAAAATCTAAACGTTTTAAATTTCGAATAGAATTTTAGTTATATACGCCGAAAATCAAAAGAATTAAGAATCATTTGAATAAAATCAAAATATTATTTTTTATACATAAATTGATTAAAGTGTTATCAACTCATATATAATCGTATAAAACAACATTATTTTTTCTGAACGTAACAGCTATTATCACATTTCTATCTACTTGTCTGTGTGTACTTGGTCTGGGCTTGTGATTTCAACTAGGAAGATTTTTGATAGATTTCGCATTAATCTATCAGATTAATCCATTACACTATCAGATATTTCGATAGAAACAACTAGGCTACCTTCTCGTCTTAGGGTGGGAACCGGGAAGACCTTTACATTTGATTTCTTATGTATTAAACCTCTAAACTATCTGTTGTAAAAAAAATGAATTGGTGTCGTAATCACATAGTTATTGTGCAGGTGGCAAGCTGGAACAGTTACATCGGAGCCGTAACATGCCTAAAGTGGGCACCAAGACGAGCAATGTTTGCAGCAGCCGCATCCAAGGCTCTCACATTTTGGATCCCCGACGTGTCTAAATTGGACCAAGGCAACAACGACCCATCAGCTAACGAAACCAAATGAAGTAAATTTGAAGCAAGCAAAACACAGTGCCTTCATCATTTCTACTTCGGAATGCATAAATACTATTTATACTAATTTGAAACAACAGTAGACAGATTGATCCATTTTATTTTTGTTACATAGTGAACGAACAGGCATTACTACTAGATACTAGAAAAAGAGACATAACACTAACTGGAACAAACATGCATCTTCTTATTGTCTGCACCTCCGAATTACACCCAAGAGGCCTCATGTGATTATGTCCTTCCTGCACCTTCTGTGGTTCTCCGAGTCCCTTCCTGACCTTCCTGGGCCCTGCTCTGTATTCCCTGCCCGACATCCTTGGTCTTCTGCCCGACTTGCCCTGCCATCTCATGCATGCGCCTTTTTGCGTAGTCCATCTTCTCAGGGACGTGCTCCCCGGCTTGCCTGAGGTAATTCAGGATGTACGAGAGTGCCGAGATGGCGGTGAGCCCAAACGCCCCGGATGCTAGGAACCCAGTGAGCGCTAGCCCGATGGCGATCGCTGCAGGCACGAACACCGGGCTGAATATGACAAAGAGCGGTGTGGTGATGGCGAGGCCGATGACGGTGCCGGCAAGCGTGAGGCCCGACAGGGTCAGCAGAATTCCACCGATGGGGACCCCGGCGGTGACCGCCATGACTTGGCTGGCGGACGGGCCTTTATCGGGGAGAAGATTTTTGAGGTTGTGCTCACCGACATCTCGGTGTTCGCGGGGGCGGCTGACGTCGGTTGTTATCGGTTGGTATGTGTGGCGAGTGTGTATGTCGGCCATGGTTTGATAACACTAGTAGTACTCAAATGGAGTTGAATGAAAATTGGCTAAGAGTGAGGAAGCATGTCTTTGGAACAACGTAGAGTTTGAGGGTTTTAAAGGGTGGGAAGGAGGTGACACTTGTGTTGGGGTTGGCACGTGTTGGGGAAGAGAGTGGTAGGGCTTGCATGGTGTCCAAGTAGCAATGATGCTCTTCCCCGTTGACACATTTTATTTTTGCTTGTTCTTCTTCCTTACGGATGTTCGGTAGTTAGACCGTCGCATCCGGGTACTTTCTGGGCGTCCAGTTTTATCTCTCAGTTATATCAGTTTTTCTCTTCGTCATGTCAGCTCAAATCAACTTCTAATTTTTTCTTAACCACACTCAGAAATAACTCAAACGTCCTACATTATCTCCCGATCACGTCATTTGGAGATTAATTCTAGGTAAAATACAAAAATTTGTCAAAAAAATATAAACAAATAAAAAATATTTTTTCATTAATTTTTTTGAAAAAACTATTTTAAATAATTTTTAAAATATTTTTGAAAATCAAAAATCAAAAATAATTTTTTTAACCAATGCGGAGGGGACATGTGGTCCTCATTAGGGCGCCTGGACGGATTTTCTTGTGGAAATTCACCCAAAAAACCCCGAGCATTTCCCACCCTCCCATTAAGGGAGGGCAAATATGGCGCCCGATTTAGAGCACCCGTTAAGGGTGCTCTTAGCTGACCTGTCGTCGTAATGTTTGAAGCGGAAATTGATGGGGGTTTCTATTTTCTAATAAGTAAAGCCCATGGGCTTCAAAACTTCAAATGCAATAGGGTCGTTGTTATCATAGGAATCAACTGTACAAGGACATAGGAATCAATTGTACAAGGTCCTGTATTGTATTCAATTTGGATAAAGAACGATCACAAAAGCTCCTTTGGTCGTGGGTGGTTGGATTATCTTGGGTTTGGTTGAAACGATTTGCAATTAAGTGAGAAAGATTTGTGAAAAGTATAGTTACTTATTGGGGTTGCTTGAGTGTGGTTTGCAATAAATGATGTTAAGTTTGGCTACGGAAATCTGTCAGTCCAACAGCCGAAGGTTACAGATTTAATCTTCTGAACTGCTATTCGTCGCCGTAAAACTACTTAAATCGCCCGTAAGATTACCATTTTGCCCCTCTACACTTTCTACTAATATAACTCCTCATTTCACTCTTTTAACACAACTTTCTCTTCATATCACACTTTTATTCACCAAATAGGATGTCTCGGAGGCCAGGGAAAGAGTCAGCGGACACCCCGGACTACTCACATCTGGTAAATCACCTTGTTTATTTCAATTAATTTTTAATTTTTTTTTTTGAGTGGCGGTTCCCGCGACCGCCCTCTCGTTGGGTCGGGCGGCTCCCGCGGTCGCCCGATCCATGGCATAGACGTCTGCGGGAGACGTCTCCCACGTAGGGCAGGCGTCTCCGGCAGACGCCTACCACGTAGGGTAGGCGTCTCCCGCAGACGCCTGGAAATTTTTTGTTAATTTGTTTTTAAATTGATTATAAATTGTGATAAAATTTAAATAAATTGAATATTATGTTAATAATGAGTTAAATTAGTTTAGTAAATCGTTTATTAATTATAAAATGTGTAGTTGATATGCCAGGTGCATAGTAAATGAGCAGAACCAGGAAAAACCTCTGTCACTGGTCGCATCAGACCCATCTCCCGGTCCGTAATTATTGCTGTCGGGCTGACAATATCCAATAACAGATCTCGCAACCTCTCCAACACCCACCGGTAACTAGACTCGGTCTCATCCTGCAAAATCGCATATCCGACGAGAAAATTCATGTTTGTTGGAGTAACCCCAACCATCTCAAACAAAGGCATCTTGTACTTGTTCGTCTTATACGTCGAATCCATACAGATTACGAATGGGTATGTACGCAACAACTGAACTGAAGTCGGATGTGCCAAAAATGCGTGAGTCAGGACATTAGTTTCTTCATCTGCCACAATCCAATGCAAATACTTATGCTGCACTGCCTCCCTGAGAAACTGCTGCGCGGGATTCCTGTCTTCAGATTTCGTCCTCCTCATGTACTCTCTGAAGTTGTAAATGTGTCTTTGATTCGGATTATCGTCCGGAAATTTCTACTTTACCGCCAACAAAATGTTACGGGGTCTTGCTTGTGCCTCTGTCATATCACGAACAATTTGCTTTGCCCCAGCACTAAGTCCGCTGACCTGTCGGTGACCCTCTGAATAAACTGCCAATGGGTGGTTGTGCTGCCCAAAGATGCTACTAGAAACAATAACTCATCCATCACGATCTTTTCGCTCCACCACTTTTACCAAAAACCGACAACCGCAACCTTTTCTTTTCGTATTCTTTCGCAGTGCAATACTCGTATCACGAGAACCCATCTCACGTCTGCGATCGCATCTGAGGTAACAATCCATCCGGTTATCTGCTTTTGATTTGTACGATGATATAACCAAAAAAAATCCGGCTCCTATCGCAATTTGTTTCGCCCATTTACAACCTTCCTCGATTGTTGTAAATATTTCTTTACTGTCAAAAAGCTCACTGTAATCTACTCCATCACCACCGAAATCTTGCAACGGAACCTGAAAATTTTGAATTTAACAAAAAATTAAAAAAAACAAAAAAAAAACGGGCGGCTGGCTAAGCCGCCTCCACCAAGGTGGAGGCGTCTACCTAACACGCCTCCACATAGGTGGAGGCGTGTTAGACATGTTGCCCTTTTGGCCTTAATCTATGTTTTGATGATTTAATTAACCTAATCTTAATTATAATGATGTAGAGTAGCACACATATTGCATTGCATGTATATTGTATTGTGCTAACCTCTACAGGTGATCAAGACTCAAGAAAGAAGGAAATGAAGTCAAGACATGTAATTAAAGCTAAATCGAAGACATGTAATGTTGATTTACTTTGAGTCTTAGGAACATGTGTAAATTGAGCATACAAGAGTTAAAAACCAATCACATACACAATAGGTTCCCTATAGAAGTCACACACGAAATTTCACATTATTTGGACTTCAATAGATCACCCAAACTTAGACCGGAAAAACACAAAACCTGAACCCTAACTGTCTGCCCACATTCGGTCGACCGCAACATGTCGTTCGGTCGACCGGATGATCAAGTTATCCAGTTTGTGTTTCCCTGTCTAGTTTCGGTCGACCGCACCACATCTTTCGGTCGATCGTTTGAACTTACTGTTCCGACCGTTATTCTTGTCGTATATGCCCAACGATCGTATTCGTATTAAAACTATATACACCCCCATATACTTAGCCAAACGGTCGAACCATGTGCCCAGTTCGGTCGACCGTTTAACCTTGTCAAGAATTCCCTGCTATCGGTCGTTACGATTTCGTTCGACCGATCCATTTTTCCTTCTACCGAAACGCTTGTTCGGTCGACCGGTAACCCTGTTCGGTCGACCGTTTTCTTAATTGACTTAAGTGTTCAGTCGACCGATTCATATTTCGGTCGACCGTATCCCTATCGAACCCAAGCGTTCGGTCGACCGTTGCACCTTTTCGGTCGACCGTTTCTGGACAGATTTGCAGCCCGATTTTCTGCTTTGTGTATCTTGCACAAAACCCAATCAAATCTATCCCCAACGGCTAGAATACCTTAGGAGCTTATAAATAGAGGATCAAGACTTGTTGTTAACACAACTCTCCAACTCCAATTGTCCCAATACATTAGAGAGAAACCTCAATCCTCAAAGCTCCCAATTCTACACTCTTTAAGCCTAAACTTCACACACTTGATCATATACTCATCCTACTCAAAGTGTGCTCAATTAGAGAGTGAATCCCACTCAGTTACAAGTGTTGTCAAAAGAAGCAAGGACTTTGGTGAAAGCCCGAAGTGTCCCTCTCGGATTGTGAGAGGAAGAATTCAAGCAAGCGAGGGTTGTTCGCGTTGCTTCTGGTGTAAAGGCGTTATCTCCCGGCCCGGAACGGGGAGTGGATAGTGAAGACGTAGGCGGAGCTCGCGGAGTCGAGCGGAGCTTACAAGAGAGGACTAGGACCCGGGTGGGGTGCCGAACCTCTATAAAAACGCCGTGTCTCTTTGTGGTTTGCATTTTCTGTTAATTTCCCTACTTGTTTTTAAATTTGTTTCCGCTGCGTTTATTGCTTGATTAGTTAGGGATTAGATTAATAGTGATTAGTGGACCCATAACCCACACGATCCTACAAGACAGACGCCTCCACCATGGTGGAGGCGTGCATCTAAGCCGCCTCCAGCTAGGTGGAGGCGGCCTAGCCAGACGCCCGAGTCGGAAAAAAAATTCCGCCCCCGTTACCTCGCCGGATTCTGGTGCTTCGCCGGACATTTTCGTGGTGTTTGTACTGGGAATGTGGGTAAAACTGAGTCAAACACCTTGTTTAAAGACACGGGACGAAATCGGTATTAATTGATTTGTTAGGGGCAAAAAGGTCATTTTTGGGGCGATTTAAGTAGTTTTCCGGCGACGAATAGTAGTTCCCGGGAGCGGTGATAGCCAAAAAAATATTCGGAGGCTACAATAATATAGACTTTCCTTTAAGTTGCAAAAAAAAATTGACAGCGCCGGGAGAGTATTGAACTCATCATATCCATATTGGGTTTCCAATAAGAAAAGTCCGAAGACGGGTGGGTGTCTATAGGAGCATTATACGTAGGGTGTCGATGGATATTCGAATATCCGTCCTTATTCGTACTGAATTTGGACATTCGATTCGAGAAAAAATATATCTGTAAGATCGTATTCGTATCCGATCCGTAAATTCATGGAGCGGATAAGATTATTGGTACATCCGATCCATATAATATCCAATCCAGGATCGAATATCTGTAGTACAATATGTATCCATATTTGTATCATATACTTATGCAATACATTATTATAGTTAGAAGTATTCATATTTCAACATTGTATGATTATATTTTGAATATATAGTTTAAATTTATTTATTCAAATAAAAATAAATCTACTGCTCACATTTATTCAAGTATTGAATATTATTCTCATTTTCAGAATATGGAGTTAGAAGTTAAGATAAATTAAGTTAATATTTGAAATGAAATAAAGTTATAAATGTGACTATGTATAAAAATTTGTCTAAGTGAAAATGAAAAATGTTATAAGGTTGAGAATTATGTTTACGTATGCGGATATTATCCGTATCCGCTCTGAATCTGTCAAATATCCCAACGGATATAGACTTTTCATATCCGCAAACAATTTGTATCCGTATCTGAATCCGTAAATTTCACGCGGATACGAATATAGATATACTTATATCTGATCCGTATCCGATCCGTTGACACCCCTAAATTCACACGAGTCTCACAATCATGAATTACGACAAATTCATTCCCTAAGAGTATGCAAAATTTATTAAGCGACACCATCATGAATTTGCAAACGCCACTCTTCGATGTTGTTGGACTAGTGTTCATAACCTAAGAGCAAAAATAGCAGTGCTCAGGCGTCCTGCTCCATCTCTCTCTCTGCAACATCAGCTCACCCAACCCACCCAAAACAAAAACCTTAAGACCATGCTTAATGCCCCCCCCCCCCCCCCCCCGTTAACGGGGAGGGCGGCTGCCGGGTGTGCGCCCGGGGCACCCACCCAGACGCGCAATTATGCGCCGAGCCTCCGGATCGGACACCCGACGCGCACTCGGGTGGGGGGCACGTGTTGCCCGACCCATTGGTCCATTTTTTTAGTGGAGGATTTGTTATTAGAGTTAATTGATAATGATAGCTTGCAACATCATGCATAACATGATTGTGGAGGACGAACGTCACTCTAACGCCAATTTTGGAGATATTTGCAAATTTATGGAAGATCGACCTAAAACTTCTACGGAGGAATTACCATATTCGACCGATCGTATAAGATATTTACGAGTTTTTTGCTGATCAAGATCGGGTGCGTGATAGGAATCAACATTTGGATCTGAAAGGCAATTTAATCGAGCATATATGGCACCACTACGGACGAGGAGTGGTTTGAAAATGAGTTTAACGCAATTTGTAATGTACTATTTCGAAGTTCAGTTTATGTAATATGTATTGTCGTTTGTTAACTTTAAATGTAATATTTCGGATTTCAGTTTATGTAATATGTAATGTGGTTTCGTAATATTTAATAATAATTTCGTGATTTAATAGTAAAAATTAAAGATTTTCAAGTTAAAGTAATTAGAAGACGTAATTAGAATTAGAATTATGTAAAATGCAATTTGTTAAATGTTGTGTAAGAATTAAAATTATTTAATTAAGAAATGATGTGGAGGAAAGAGAGTGTAGGGTGGGTGGGGGTAGTCCGGGCGTGGTTAAAGTTTTTTTTTGGTGAGTGGGGTGAGCTGACGTGGCGGAGAGAGGGAACAGGGCGCCCAGGGGTAGCCCGAGCGCTGTTATTTATGGTGTAACCACGCCCGGGCTACCCCATCCACCATACATTCTCTCTCATCCACATCATTTGGAGATCAATCATGAGTAAAATATAAAAAAATTCACAAACAAATCTACAAAATCAAAACAAATAAAAAATATATTTTCAGATTTTTTTTTTGAAAAAACAATTTTAAACGAATTTATTAACATTTTTAACAAAAAAATTTAAAAAAAATCGGGCCAATTGGTACGGGGGGACGTGTCGCCCCAGGTAACCACCCCCGTTAACTATGCCCTAAAGGCCTTGGATTTCACTACCTTGATGTAGTCTCGACCTTTCTTTACCTCTCTTGCCCCATCAACCACCACTAGAGATAATCCCACCTAAATAGACATAAGGACTGAGCATCGGTACAGACTCGTATCGGACTGGACTCGGATGCTCTCCGGTTCAATGTGGATGTCTTGTAATGAAGTTGCTCCTCCTAAATTTTGCACTTCATTACACTAAGAAAATGATATCCAATAAGCTCCCCGGATCGATATGAATATGATTTGTCAATTAAGCTCATTTCTATTTCTCCCCTATTAACATCAATCAAATACTACAATTAAGCATGTGATGTTTTCATTTCCCCTTTTTACATCCATTTAGACAATTTGACTCTTAAAACTATGGATGTTATTCAATCATTTAAGATTTGCAATGAATGGGTAAATGATATGTCAATCAAGCATGTAAAACCTAGACTGGAACCTATTTTATTGACAAATTTAGAGGATAGAAAATTATACCAACTTGAAGCTTGAATTTGTTCTATCTTCATTCGGTGATGCAACCAGCTTTGAATTTGACTCTTAAGCTTGCCCGGTCACCACCGATTTCTTCCTCAAGCTCCTACAAGTGTAGATTTAGGTACCCAAACAACTTTGGGTCCTTGAATGTTAGCTTTGGGAACCCACACCATTTTGGTTTTAGGAGCCCACACATTTGAGGAAGTATGATTAATGAACATATGCTTGTCATTTAGTGTAGTGTTAGATACATGGTTTTTTAATTTAGCATTGTATCCTAAGCCATGTTTTTGCAAAGATTGTCTTTGACTACCTAAAAGCATGTTAATCATCTTAGTTCCATTGGTGAACTTTTCTAGATCTTTTCTTAATTGCACATTGCAAGCATGAAGATCTAATTGTTCAACATCTATAGATATTGCTTTTAATTTATCAAGATTTGATGCATTATTTTCAAATTTAGCAAACACCTCATTTTTCTCATTCATGCATGTTTCAATTTGACTTTGGAGATCTTTGATTAGCTTCCTAGCACTTTTGTTCTTTTCACAAATGATCTCATATTGTTTAACTAAGTCATGAAATGCATTTTGAAGTTCATCATGTGTATAATTTTCGTTATTTGCACTAGAGTTTGAGTTATCACTATAATATGACTTAGTTGAGCATGAATGTGATTTTCTAGAGTAAGAGTTAGAAGATACCTCACTTCCTTCATCTTGAATTGCCATGTAGCACATATGTGCATATTCCTTTGTTGATGAAGGTACGGTTGATTTGGATGATGATGAAGACGATGAATGTCCCAAGTAGCATTGTGAGCTTCCAACCTCTTCTCTTTTCTCTTACTCCTTTCATTTTCTCTCCTTCTCTCCCTTCTCTCATTTTTCTTTTCCCCTTCTCTCCTCTCATTTTCGCTCTCCTCCTTCTCCTTTTCTTTTTCTCTTTTCTCACTTCTTCTACCTTTTCTTTTATTCTTTTCTCCGTTATCCCTCTTGAGGTATTTGAAGAAGTCTTTTGCTAGGACTTCAATGTCCTCATCTTCTACACTCCTCCTTGGTTGCTCGATATTTGCATGTAATGACAAGAGGGGTTTGTTCCTTGAAGTTTCCTTCTTCTTTCGATGGTTGATTTGGAGTTCATACGCCATCAAGTTTCTAATTAATTCCTCCATCTTGAGTTGGGAAAGATCGTGTGCTTCTTCAATTGCAACCACCTTATCTTCCCAATCGTCGCTTAATGACCGGAGGAATTTCTTTGTCATCTCTCCTTCATTTAATCTTCTTCCAAGAACCAAAAGAGAGTTAGTGATATCGGTGAAGCGAGTGTTCATTTCGCTTATGTTTTCACCGATTTGCATAGAAAAAATCTCATATTTATGCATGAGAAGACTAATGCGGGTTTCCTTAGTTTTGTTATCCCCCTCATGATGCATTTGTAGTCTATGCCAAATTTCATATGTACTAACACAACCTCTAATCCTATTATATTCACCCTCATTAAGGCCACAATACAAGATGTTCATGATTTTCGAATTCATTTCGATTTCTTTTATTTTGGATCTTGTAAGTGAATATAATTCATCTTTATTGGGGGTGTGTATAGATTTTGGAGAAACATTCAATACTTAAAGTCATTTGAAATTAGGAATATTTTCATCTTATTCTTCCAATAATCATAATTTGACCCATTTAGCAAAGGAGATCGAGTTGTGCATAATCTCTCTACATGATTAGATGTGCTAGTCATGCTAAAAATACGATTAAGTAATGAATTTAGCTCACAAGGCTCTGATACCAAATGTTGGATCGTGGGGGTCTACAATACTAATCACTTTTACGCTAATTACCTACTCGTTTAAGAATCAAGGATATGTGCAACGGAATTTAAAATAAACAAGCAAGTAAAGGGAAGATAATGCAAACCACAATGAGACGGGGGATTTTTATAGAGGTTCGGCACCCCACCCGGGTCATAGTCCTCTCTTGCAAGCTTCGCTCACGACTTCACTAACCACTCCCCGTTCCGGGCCGGGAGAGAACGCCTTTACAATCTTCAAACTCGCGAACAATCCTCGCCGAGCTTGGCTCCTCCTCTCACAATCCGAGAGGGATGCTTCTGGCTTTCACCGAAACCATTACTCTTCTTTGACAGCAACAAACTTTAGTGGGACAATCACTCTCTAAACTTGAGCACACTTGAGAAAGATTAGAATTGATCTTTAGTGTGGAAATTTGAGGCTTGGAGTGTTTGGAATGATCTCTCTAATGTAGGAGGCAAATATATGTGGGAGAGTTGTGTTAAAATGTGTTTTACAACTCTTTATATAGGCATTAGAGAGAGAATATAGCTGTTGGGGTTGATTGGGTATAAGATACACAAAACAGAAACTTGCAGGATCCAATTCTGCCTAAAAACGGTCGACCAAAACGGGTATGTCGTTCGACCGTTTGGTCAAAATTCAGCTTTGACTTAAGTTAACTTAAGTTAACGGTCGAACGGGCTCAGGAGATTGGTCGACCGAATAAGTCTATGCACTTCTGGGAGACCAAATTGTGTTGGTTCGGTCGACCGTTAGGAAAGTTTCGGTCGACCGGATGTTTGGTAATTTTGGGGTATTGGGGAATAATACGAATATGACCGTTGGGTATAATACGACAAAACAAATGGTCATGTGACACGTGTGAACGGTCGAACGAAAAGGTTTCAACGGTCGACTGTTTTGGTCCAGGCAGTTCAAGTTTTGTTTAAGTGTTTTCCGGTTCTAGTTTGGATGATCTATTGAAGTCCAAATTATGTGAAATTTTATGTGTGACTTCTATAGGGAAACTAGTGTGTGATTGAGTAGTTTTTAGCTCAAGTATGCTCAATTACACAAGGTTCCTAAAGACTCGTAGAAATACAAAATACATGTCTTCAAATGAGCTTGATTACATGTCTTGACTTGATTTTCTTTCTTTCTTGAGTCTTGATCACCTGTAGAAGTTAGCACAAAGCAATATATATGCAATGCAATATGTGTGCTACTCTACATGATTATAATTAAGATTATGTTGATTAAATCATCAAAACATATATTAATACCAAAAAACCAACATTTTTGTGTGAAGATAATTAAACCCTAAGAGCATCCACAATGAGCAAATTAAAATTAAAGATTCTCCAAAAGATTGTGGGTTTGGTTTTGTTTAAATAAAAAATTGTTCGTATAATGGTAATGGAACATACTTCTATTTTGTGTTAAATATAATTAAGAGTGATGTTTGTGTTGTTTTAAATAAAGATATCTTAGAAAATAAAAAAATAAAATCACCATAATTTTTATTTTATCATGTTCTACGAATACACATATTGCTATATAAATATTGTATTTTCAAACTTTTAGATTTTCGGAGGTTAATTAAAATTAGATTAATTAGTTGTTTTTAGTTGTTATAATGTTTAGTTATATGTAATCACTTTTGTAATGTCTCTAATTTGGTATCTTTTTTTAGTTCATAAATTAATTATTTTTCTCACGTTTATCCAGTAACTATTTTTGAAAAATGAAAAAAATAGAAATTTGTATCAAGTTTTATTAAAGATAATAGTGATGATAAAAGAGTTAAATGATGATATATTATTTATTTAGTTGTAAAATTTAAGAAATGAGTTGGAGGAAAGAAAACAGTTGATTTAACAACATTATATTTGAGAAATGAAAGAAAAAAATTATGAATAAATACTGTGAAATGGAAAAACTAACGTCACCCAGGGAAAAATACGTGATGATCTTTTTTATCACGACTACAATGCTTTAATTGCAGTAATTGGTGGGTCGGTTAGTTGTCCTTCGTCCGCGCTGTTTGACAGGTGGATTAGGGTTAGGGTTTGTGTGTGGTCACTGGTCAATAAAGGTTGTTCTGTCAACCTTGTCCAATCCTGTCTTTTGGCGGTTTACGAAGTTGGGGATGCATAAAGATCACATGCAAGTAAACAAGGCCCACAAATTAACACATAAGTGCATGCAAGGTCTATATATATACTCCTATAACCTACTAAACCCACAGCTTTTATACCTAAACTCCGACTTAATTTGATGATCGGTTAGCTCTACTCTAGGCATATGAAGAAATTGCATTTTCCCGAAATGGATGCTTTTGTTAACTAGTTCTTTTTTTAATAGGTGGTGGGAGTTCATGATGGGTTGCAATCGGTATGTCACGAATCAAAGGTTGTTAGTTTCTGTAGGAGTAATTATCGAACTTGCATCTTACCTCCATCCGACTGTTAACAAGTGTATTTGATTGCCAAGAAGGAAGCCCTGAATTATAAACTCTAGCTCTAGTAAGATAGAAGTGGAAGAGCTCATCATTTCACAATGTTCCTCGAGTTTCACATAACTTGTCATTGTTATACTGGAAAAGTTTAAGTGATTAAGAACTAATGTTCCAGAACATCTAGCAAACCATATGCAATCAAGATAAGTTTTGAAAATCCAGCTCCCCATTTCAAAAAACCAATCATACCAAGGTAAATGAAGTAATATATATATATATATATATATATATATATATATATATATATATATATAGAGAGAGAGAGAGAGAGAGAGAGAGAGAGAGAGAGAGAGAGAGAGAGAGAGAGAGGTTGCAAATACCAGCACAGTTATATTATAGCAATGATCTCATAGTTAATGAAAGTCTGTTTCCATCTTTTATAATGCAAATATGTAGAGATACTTGAATTATTTTTACGCGATAGTCGAAAAGAAATTTTAGCATAGAAAGATCCATGTTAGGTGATTTATATAAATATGGAGTTAATACTTATCTTCGCATTTAAATTTTGAAGTATGTGTGAGCTAGGTTCACGGTTGTTATTAATGTTTACTTGAACTTATTTTATAATGAAGTTCGACTTTACCGAACTTCGCACCATTTCCTGTGTATTGTTTCTAACAGTATGTATGTATTTGTTTGCGAAAGCTAGCTGAATAGCAGGCTCGATCAAGACCATTTCTGTCGTATTTAACTTCTGGTCCTTAACATACTCAAATGCCGAAATGATTCAATGCTCGTTTTAGCAAAAAAATATTTTTTTAAAACCGAGCCGCGGTTAAATTGTGGACAATATGAAAGCATTTTTTTTCCATAAGCATCTTAACACATACAATAACATTCATCTCTTACTAGCGCATATAGATCAGATCCTTACGGCCTAAGTACAAATTTAGATCAAATGATCAAAATTACGATGATTAGATTTAGTATCTCTACTTAAGTGAATGCTACCATTTGATAATAATTTCTCGGTTCGTTTGAAATTCAGACGGGTAAATAGTTGTAAAATTAGATGAGTAATTAATTGGAGAGCTTTACTCGGATATAATTATATCTACATTCTTTTATAAATAACAAAGTTACAAGTTAGAATTCAGTTTACCAATATCACAGAAAAAGACATCAAATGAAGGTAGTGAATCATGGTTGTATGCAAAAAGCTGTAGTTCCTGTTGCAATTTGAATGGGTATTTTGTTCATACATCGATCCCTAAGTAGTTAGTCTTAACCATCAAAATTAATGTTTGAACGAATGGGATAAACATGACACTGCAACAAGAATACCTTGAATTAAATAGTAGTTACACTAGGGTTTACTAGAGAAGTGTAATAGCTAGGTTGTAAAGCGAAGAAAAGGTTAATTATTTGAAACAAGCTATGCATTAATAGACGGAACTTTATGGATAGCTAAAGCATAATCACACGCATAGTTCTTTAGAATATACATCAAATAAGCATGGGCAATAGTTAATATTGTCTTAGCATAAGCTTTGAATTGTAAAGGGGAATGTAGACTCCACATGTTTGTTGTTACCAATACATAAATTAGCGCAGATTAATTAATCAATTAACCATATCACTCTATCATTTCATCTTATACTAGAGTAGACTGAACCAAATTAGAACCAATCAAATTCCAAATCCTGCATCAAATCAAAATATAAAAATAAGCAAGATTAGCCAATAAACAAGACTAATAACTAGTCACTACCTACATGTAAAATCCAATTGTTCACATACATGCGTGCATACATAATATATCTACGCTCCTAGCTATACTTGTTTTATATAAGAATCTTACTTTACACTTACACATAAACATAGCCATATATTTAAGTACCAAAGCATCAAAGGGTTAATTGAGTAGTAGATTTGGTCACATGTTGGTCTCATCACCTCCTTCATTTCTACTCATAATATCGTGTAAATGCTCAATGTTGTTGGGCAACACTGGAGGAGTGGAACTATAATACATTGGCATCATCCTACTAACTTGGTTCAATTGATTTGCTCCATTTCCGGTCCTTTGCGGCGTGTTGAACTCGACACTGGGGTGACAGAGAATCGGCGAGAAAGGCGTGAATCCAGCGGTGGCATAGCGGAGCAATTTGGCATTGGCAATCTCCAATTGATCCTGAAGGCTTTGAACTTTGCGTTGGAGGATCGAAATGGTGCCCACACAACCGTAAATTGGGTCGTTCACACGGGATTCGGCCTCGAAAGCTAGGGAATTTACGGCGTCTTGGCGTTGGTGGGGGAGGAGGTCATGAAGGAGCTTCGAGACGTTGCTTGCGCCGAAGATCTTGTGGACGTTCACAAATTTTTGAGGGTCCTCGGGTGGGAAGTAGAGGGCAAAGATGCAACTTGGGGTGCACTTCCTTCTTAAGAATTTGCAAGCAGCACAGGGAGAGTTGGACGTGCTAGAGGATGCCATGCCTACCTTAATCTTTGTAAGCTTTTATGTGTTGCGCGCTTTTCTTGATTAATATAAACATTAATTAAACATATATTGTAGTCTTAGTAATATATAGCAATAGTATAACTATATATCATATCATCATGTCTATCATTCTACACATCCCTGTTTGATTCAAACTAAAAGAAATAGGAATATATAGAAGTCTAAGTCTAAGGAGAACAACAAGAAAGAAATAAAAGAGGTAGAACTATATATAGCAATATGTATATTTACTAGATTTTGTTCATCATTAACTTCGTTGGTTTTGGAAGTCTGACTCATGGGTTTTTTTTCATTAGATGAATTTGTCTTAGATTTTTATTTTTATTTTCCTTTTTATCTAGGGTTTGTTACTCTCTTTTCTTTATGGGTTTTTTTTTGTGTGGAAAATAGTAGTCTTGCATTCAAACCAAAAGAGTTTTGGAGCTGTGAAACCACAGCCCCCACATGCCTCTTGCTTTATGGCGGTGATTTTCTTGTTTGCACTATAAGATGATTTCTTGTGTTTGGAATTAACTAGGGTTGCACTGCTAGATCTTACTGTCAACTTTCTTGAACTTAACTCTCTTTTTTCTACCTTTTCAAGTTGAAAACATGTAGATCTGTAATTTGGCAGAAGTACTAGTTTAGTTTTCCCTCTGATCCAATGAAAAAGAAAAAAATCTCCACACACAGGCAGTTTTGTAACATGATCTATAGAGTAGTACTCTACTCTTGTATCATTTTTTCCTATAAAAGAACATGTATATAAGTATATTGCAAGGTAAACGAACAAACTTTTGATTCATATGGAAAGAAATTATAGAGAACAAATGGACTTTGGCAAGTACATAAAATTATAGAGAACAAACTTATGATATTTTTAGTAAAAGAACAAACTAATTATATTGTGTGTGTTTTACCTGTACTTGCTGAGAGATCAGTTCTTTTACCCTTACACACCAGCTAGATTTGGTAAGATCTTTTAACCCAAAAGATTCAAAAAATATAAAGTACCACCAACAAGAAGGTGTGCATGAATGGAAAGGTTTGGAGAAGCAAACCCTAGGATGGAGAAGGAGGGTTAGGCAAGGTAAAGGGAGGAAGGAGTATGGTATATTGGTATGATGGGAGGAGGAAATGGAACCGCAACTATTGAGAGGTACATCAAAAAGGTGACTATGACAGTGCACCACAACAAAATAATATTGGTATTAATTTGATGAAAATGGGAAAAATTGTGCTGATTAAGAAGAAACTAATGTCTACTAATGGCATATCTCCATCTTCTATATGCATGTTCTAGACAGTTGAGAATAGTAGTATACTTTGTTGTGAATAAAATATTTGAGTTGATGATTTAATGAATTTTCTTATTCATATCTAGCATTCGTACCCGTAACGAATATATACCTCATTATTAATTAGTCTACTATGTACAATACTTTTGTTTAACACTTGACGAAGTTGCTTTTCCGAAAATTGAATCCTCTTTCTGCAAGTTGTATATCTAGCTATTATCTATGCAAAAGAATTAAATCATAAGCTTGTGGATTATACTGTGAAAGGTCAAACATACTTCTTAGTCATGGAGTTGCCGATTTTAATGTTGTATAAGTTGCGATTTTTTTAATGAATTAATTGGTTATATACTTATATACATGTTCTTTTATAGAAACGTAAAACGTAACGGTTTGCACTTTTATCATTTCACTATTGACATTTTATCTCTTTTTGTTGGTTTTAACCTCAAAAATTGACCATGTCCTCCACCTGAAAATCTAAAATTACCACAAAAACTAACACAGTTACCACAATGCATGCATGTCGATCATTATCTATATTCTTAAAGATGGACGTAGAAACTAATAGGCTGAGGCATATCTTAGATATTTAATTTGTTTATTTGAAGGATATCTTTACTGTAATGGGGCTTCCTTAACAACACCTCACTCGATAATAATTATCAGTACACAAAATACTATAGAAGACTCTTAATTTCATTACTCGTTACTGTACTAATTAACATTATATATTTGGTTATATAAAAGTTATTCTATCTCTTGGTGTACTGATTAATGTGTTAAAGAAACACATTTCAAAGCCATTAAAAGCTTAGGTGCTATTTTGTTAGTACCAGAGAGTCCTAAATTAGTATCATGTGAAAACCATATTTAAGTATAAACTTCATACATACATATATATATAGGAACTATAATGTGAAACCTTATCTTGATATCAACATATATTGGAGTAAACTCCGTAATTGTATATAGGTACTGTTTTTGAATTGAGGACAACTTCATTTCTACACAACGAAGAATGCATTTTAATGTTGTAAACATGCCGAGACTTTGAAAGACAACACGCAATTATATAAAGACTAATGGGCATATCAACAGCAAATATCAGCATCTATGACAAAATGAGATAGTATTCTATTATATTCTTAGCTCAAATTAATTACATCTACATGAGATGTATATGCGAACGCGTCATGGAAGCCAATCTGATTGTTCCTTTTAAAGGATAAAAAAATCAACTGAGGATATGGTTAGGCCAAGCAAATGATGTAACAAGATTCTTAAAAACTTTTGTGAAAATAAAATATTACGTGCTAGTCTAAGAATATATTCGTCAAAAGTCATCTTGATTACATAACCATATTAGATAATATATATATATATATATATATATATATATATATATACACACACACACTTATAATTCGAAATACATAAAAGGACTAGACTTCCATTACTTTGTTGATCAGGTTTCAGATTTCTGAAAGATTTACATATGTGATGATCCAAATTAACTAAACCAAGATCTAGTATATAATATTTAAGAAATATTAGGGTAACATAGGCCAATAGCCTACAGTAACTCTGATATAACATACCCATAAGCCTAGAATCAAGCATCCCCAGTCCTATACCTTCCAAACCTTAATAGGCGCTCTAAATATCCAATATATATATATATATATATATATATATATTGACATCATGATCAAGATAAGACTAATATAACCACAAGAATGTTTTGACAGAAATAAGTGCCACCACATGGCCATGCATGTATGGATAACACCCTAATGCAATTTTTTGAGGTAAACCCGATATAATAACTGATAAGTAGGAACTAGAGGACCGTAGGGGTTTATGCAGATGGCTTATTTGTGTAAACTGTTTTTTTTAATATATAACATCAAGATGCACCAGCTAAGAGAGCATGTAACTATGTAAGCCCTATAATCGCAATGTACATCTCTAAATCCTACACTGAGATGATTCTTGATTACACATCCTAATTATCCCGATTTTTTTTTGGGAGCTACTATTCGTCGCCGGAAACTACTTAAATCGTCCCAAAAATTACATTTTTGCCCTTAATAAATCAATTAATACCCATTTCGTCTCGTGTCTTTAAACAATGTGTTTGACTCAGTTTTACTCACATTCCTAGTACCAACACCACGAAAATGTCTGGTGAAGCACCTGAATCCGGCGAGGTAACGGGGGCGGAATTTTTTTCCCGACTCGGGTGTCTGGCTAAGCCACCTCCACAAAGGTGGAGTCGTCTTAGACGGACACCTCCACAAAGGTGGAGTCGTCTTAGACGGACGCCTCCACAAAGGTGAAGGCGTCTGGCTAACACGCCTCCACATATGTTGAGGCGTGTTAAGCAGACAGACGCCTCTACCTTGGTGGAGACGGCTTAGCTAGACGCCCGTTTTTTTTAATTTTCAGTTAAATTCAATTTTTTCAGGTTCCGTTGCAAAATTTCGGTGGTGATGGAGTAGATTACAGTGAGCTTTTTGAGAGTAAAGAAATATTTACAACAATCGAGGAAGCTTGTAAATGGGTGAAACAAGTTGCACTAGGAGCCAGATTTTTTTTGGTTATATCATCATACAAACCAAAAGCAGATAACCGGATGGATTGTTACCTGAGATGTGATCGCAGACGTGAGATGAGTTCTCGTGATACGAGTATTGCACTGCGAAAGAATACGAAAAGAAAAGGTTGCGGTTGTCGGTTTTTGGTAAAAGTGGTGGAGCGACGGGATCGTGATGGATGTGTCATTGTTTCTAGTAGCATCTATGGGCAGCACAACCACCCACTTGCAGTTTATTCAGAGGGTCACCGACAAGTCAGCGGACTTAGTGCTGGGGCAAAGCAAATTATTCGTGATATGACAGAGGCACAAGCAAGACCCCGTAACATTTTGTTGGCGGTAAAGAAGAAATTCCCGGACGATAATCCGAATCAAAGACACATTTATAACTTCAGAGAGTACATGAGGAGGACGAAATCTGAAGACAGGAATCCCGCGTAGCAGTTTCTCAGGGAGGCAGTGCAGCATAAGTATTTGCATTGGATTGTGCTAGATGAAGAATCTAATGTCTTGACTCACGTATTTTTGGCACATCCGATTTCAGTTCAGTTGTTGCGTACATACTCATTCGTAATCTGTATGGATTCGACGTATAAGACGAACAAGTACAAGATGCCTTTGTTCGAGATGGTTGGAGTTACTCCAACAAACATGAATTTCCTCGTCGGATATGCGATTTTGCAGGATGAGACCGAGTCTAGTTACCGGTGGGTGTTGGAGAGGTTGCGAGATCTGTTATTGGATATTGTTAACCCGACTGCAATAATTACGAACCGGGAGATGGGTCTGATGCGACCAGTGGCAGAGGTTTTTCCTGAGTCTGCTCATTTACTATGCACCTGACATATCAACAAAGACGTGTACAACTACGCATACCACGTATTCGGCAAGGACAAGAAGCTTGCAGAGAGTTTTAGGCGTGGAAGGTGGAGGAGAGTCAACCTTTCTGATTCATAGACGGATTATGATAGAGCAGTCCGTAATCTGAAAGATTCTTACAACTCCTGGCCAGTGCTGACGGAGTATGTGGAAGACACGTGGTTGGTGCATAAGGAAAAATTTGTTTTGAATTGGACGAATAAAGTTTTTCATTTCGGCAACACTACGAACTGCAGGGTGGAAAGTGCACATTCGGCACTGAAAGAGTGGATCACTACATCGACTGCCGCTCTCGACACTCTTTTCGGCCGCGTGAACTCGGCTATTGAAATGCAGCTGACGAATATTCGGAACTTTCTTGAAGATTCGAGACATCGAATTGTGACAAATTACATAGGTCCTTTGTTTCAGCATATAAATGGCCGAGTTTCGCATCACTGCTTGTCGTTATTGACTCAGGAGTTGAAGAGAATGCAGAACTTAAGTGATGAAATTGAATATCGTTGTGGGTGTGCTTTCCTGACAACACATGAGATTCCTTGTGCCTGTACCATGTACGAGTGTTTGGCGTCAGGTGATGGAATTTATTTAGAGCAGATTCATCCATTCTGGACAACACTTGTCATCGGAGAATGAGTCCAGATGTCAGAGTTTGTTGATCAATCAGCACAAGACGTCGAGCATTTTCGGAAGCTAGTTGATGAGATTTTGGAGAGCGACCCTGCAGTAATTCGTAGTGTCTCTCATATTTTATACGAACAGTTACACCACGATCAGTCAAACTATGGAGAACCCGCAGAAAATATTAAGGTACGAGGTCGACCTAGGGGAAAGTCAACACGTCGGGACCCGAGTGCCTTCAAGTATGCTGAGCGAGGTCGTGGTCAGTCTGGCAGTAGTGGGAGCAGGGGTCGTCGTCGGTCTGGCAGTAGTGGGAGCAGAGGTCGTGGTCGGTCTTCCAATTCGTCTCGATCGTCCGTGAATACGGGCACATGATCTTCTGGTATGACGATATCTTTGTTGTATGTTATTTAATATATATATCAGTAATGTAGATGGGTTGAATATATTATCTCTTAATTTTGTTGTTTTAATGAATTGTTATTTACATATCTTACAGTGTCCGGACGGATTGACGTGGATAACTTCCCATACGTTGATAGACTGCCCGGAATCATTTTACCATTTCTGGAAAGGTGGAATGACGTACGTGCTGATGGCAACTGTGGATTTCGATGTGTTGCCGATGTCTTCCATGGTGGTCAAGAGAACTGGTCGTACGCCCGTCGTGCGATTTCTAATGAGATAGGTGCACATCCTATATATGAGAGTGTCTATTTCGGCAATGTGGGAGAGGCTCGTCAACGAATTGATTGGGGCGGGGGAGTTTGTGGCGAGGATCATTATATGGAGGTTTGGTCCGACTAGTTTCCTAATGCTAATTTTTACAAGTGTGCGGTCATGTATTTCGCAATGGGAACGGATGGTTCGTTGTTCCCGTGTCTTACTGTTCTACCTTGGGAGAGTCTGTCTGCCATGACGAGGCCTGTGAGAGAGTTGGTCATTGCTCATTTAGGGAGTTACAAACATTTTATTCGTTTGAATTAGCTGATAATTTCTCAGTACCTCCTATAGCGACCTTATGGTATCAAATGCGAGATGAGAGTGTTGTTGGATGGGAGGATCAGTACAAAAGTAGAATGGAGTATTGGAACCGGTTACGTGGTACATTTTGATTTTAATTTGTAATGCTTTTGTAATGTATAATATATCGTGTATTTCTACTTATATCGTCTTGTTCTTTTACCGTATTTTAAATTTAAATATTATTTGATATCTAAAGAAATAAGTTAGAGATATTTTCGTGACAAATAAATTTTAAAATACAATAGTCAAAGAAATACGTAGAAGATATGTTCGTCAGAAATAAATAATAAGAATACAGAAATAAGCATAAGCAAATACCAACAAATGTAGTAACAGTGCAACATATAACAAAACGAAAGTAAAAGCAAGACAACTACAGCTCAACATCTCAATCATGGTCCGAAATGCCCAACTGGTTGTTCCAAGCCTCGATGAGGCGATCCCAATCTGTACATGCAAGTATCGTATCCTCAGTCGGCATGATGTCTCTCTGTCGCAAGAACGACTGCGTACACCGTATCGCCCTACTCATCCACTGTATGTAAAATAAAAATTAGCGTACATTAACAATAATAACAAAATATACATTACAATTAAAAATAAAATTAGATAAACTTACCGCATCGGCACATGTCCTATCCAGTGCTCTCTCCGGTCTCGGAATGATACCGCGTACGATAAGTGGATGTGAGCACCTACCGAACCACTAAAAATAATTTGCAGCACAAGTGGAGGGGTCGCGGGTACGACTCAGATCGTCCAAGTGTAGTCGTCCTACTCTCGGAAATGCCCTCCAAACGGATTCCGCGAACGAAATGTTGTGCCTGACGTCGTACATCGTCGCAGTCGCAGACCGTACTGCATGCTCGGGCGTCGGGATGTCAACCGGGATCACCTGAACGTAACCTAACTGACGTAACATGCGATCAGGTAAATAAGGCTCTGTGATATCCCTATAACGAATAACACCCATAAATATAGTCCTCGGCACAGCTACAACAGGCTCGGGACCATACGGTAACCACTCCACCTAAACGTTTATACGTTAATAATAATAAAATTAAATTTAAATAAACGTGAATGATATATACATTATATACTTGCGATGCAGTCATCTGATCTAGGCGTCTACGAATAGAAATAAGTCGACTCTCGCTCTTATCCTCGGCCTGGACAACCCACATACGCGAACGAGGATGACCACGCTCAACAATCTTCCGCTCACTATGTGGGAGGAAAGCAGGAAAATACTCATATATCCAAGCCTGCAGCAGTGTAAGACAACCCGTAATCTGACCACAATCAGCACGACTAGATATGCCCAGCTGGCGATACAAATATGTCAACGTCGCCGACCCCCATGAGTACTGACCAATGGTATCTGGGTCCCTCGCCTCCAATAGGTCGCATGGTCTGACTTTGGAACCGCTCTTGTCGACAAACAAGACGCAGCCTAGCAATAAGAAGAGGTAAGCAGTCATCTGCGTATCCTCAGTCCGTGGTGGTCGCCCCCGTCTGCAACACTCGTCCACAGCATCGATACTAACACCACCGCCACTCCAAAATGAGCTATCCCGCCCAAGACCCTCCAGGCTGACACCCAGCAACTCAGATACATATAACTTCAGCTTAGATGTCGGCGCCTGCGCACTCACCATAGGACCCTCAACAGGAATGTGCAGAATCTAAAAGACGTCATGCAACATGATCGTCATCTCTCCGAACGGCAAGTGGAAAGTGTTGGTGTCAGGCTGCCACCGCTCAGCCGAAATCAACGGCATGTCGATGCAGGAAAACATGTTGTACGACAAGTGACCCAATCCACTGTCAACCACGGTCGTCGTCATATCCTCAGTCATCACTGAACGCCATGCCTGCAATGTTGTACAGGCTATGTGCCGATTATGGCACTTCAAAACCTTCTGATCCTCGCCATCCCAGATGCGTCTGGCGATATGGGCTCCGAAACTCGGAATGACGCTGTCATCTACAGGACCACCGGGTAATATATCTGTGACGATCCAAGACTCGTCCTCACCCCTCTTCTTCTTCTGAGCTCGGGCGTCTGCAGTTCACGAACTTGAATCACCGGTCACAAACCGGCCACCTCGGTCCATCCTAATGACCCACTCAGCCGAAGGACCACAATGTCGCCCCCGTCCTCGACCGGACTGATGTACCGCCTCCTCCTGTGGCCCCAAGTCATACCGGACCCATCGTCACTCTTGTCGTGACGCCTCACCTCATCTGAATCATCCTCGACGTCGAAAGAATCCCCAGGTGTCTAACGACGACGTAACAGATCTCTCTCTCTCCTAACTGAAGCAGAAATACCACGTGTACGTGGATGACGAGGACCTGACTCGTCTGCTATACTACGCGCGCGTAAGGGAATTGATTTCCCTTTTCCTCCACGGTAACCCGATGACTATTAATTCAATTTTAAAAATAAAAAATTATTAATGGATTTACTAAAATAATTAAACTAATTATTAACTTAATAATCGATTTATTTAGCAATTATCACAATTAATCAATAATCCTATACTAAAATCGTACGCAACTAATTACTAACATAATAATCAATTTATTTAGCGATTTATTTATTAATTATCACGATTTATAATCAATAAAGGATTTACTAAACTAATTTAACTCGTTATTAACATAATATTCAATTTATTTTACATTTATCACAATTTATAATCAATTTAATAAATTCAAAAAAAATTGGGGCGTCTACGGGAGACGCCTACCCTACGTGGGAGGCGTCGGCCGGAGATGTCTTGGCTTAGGGTCGGGCGTCCGCGGGAGACGCCTAACCCAAAAAAGTTTTAAAAAAAAATTAAAATAAACAAGGCAATTTACCAGATGTGAGTAGTCCGGGGTGTCCGCTGGTTCTTTTCCTGGCCTCCGTGACATTCTATTTGGTGAATAGAAGAGTGATATGAAGAGAAAGTTGTGTTAAAAGAGTGAAATGAAGAGTTATATAAGTAGAAAGGGTAGAGGGGCAAAATGGTAATCTGTTGGGGCGATTTAAGTAGTTTTACGACGACAAATAGTAGTTCAATTTTTTTTGTGATAATAGACTAATGGGCTCACGACCAAACCATCGATTATAATACCATACTAGAACACGGACAAGTGAGGATCAACTTAAAAGCTATCTAGTAGGTGGGAGAGTTTGTAGGATCGTGTGGGTTTTGGGTCCACTAATCACTTTTAAGCTAATAACCTACTTGTTTAGACAATCAAAGAAAAGCAGCGGAAATTAAAACTAAACAAGCAAGTAGAGGAAGATAATGCAAACCACAATCGACACGGGGGATTTTTATAGAGGTTCGGCACCCCACCCGGGTCCTAGTCCTCTCTTGCAAGCTCCGCTCGGATCACCGAGCTCCGCCTACAACTTCACTATCTGCTCCCCGTTCCGGGCCGGGAGACAAAGCCTTACAACCGTCAAACTCGCGAACAACCCTCGCCGAGCTTGGAATCATATTCTCACAATCCGAGAATGATCACTTCGGGCTCTCACCGAAGTCTATACTTGTGTCTTGGGCTTTCACCAAGACCCTTGATCTCTTGACAAACAAAAGTAACTTGAGTGGGAGTCACTCTCTAATTGAGCACACTTGAGTAGGATTTGGATATGATCACTAAGTGTGGATTTAGGCTTATGGAGTGAGATTTGGAGCTTTGAGGATTGAGAGCTTCTCTCTAATGAATTGGACAATTGGAAGTGTGAGAGTTGTCTTAACAACAAGTCTTGATCCTCTATTTATAAGCTCCTAAAGATTTCTAGCCGTTTGGACAAGATTTGATTGGGTTTTGTGCAAAGCACACCAAGCAGAAAATCGAGCTGCAAATCTGTCCAGAACCGGTCGACCGAAACTAATAGACCGTTCGACCGTTCACTTGATTTCAAGGAGAACGGTCGAACAAAAGAATATTCGGTCGGACAAACGAGCTAGAACTTAACTCTACTTAAGTGAATCGGTCGAACCAAAGTATGGGGTGGTCGACCGTTAAGGGGATTCGGTTGAGACAAAGTTGGATCGGTCAAACGAAAAGTGTTTCGACCGATAGCAGGGATATATTAAGTGTTCCACCGGTCGACCGAAACAAGGTCGTCGTTCGACCGGTTACCGAATGTATTTTGGGGTTAAATTTGTTTTATACGAATACGACCGTTATAGGAATACGACAAAGAAAACGGTCATATTAAAATCCGAGATCGGTCGACCGAAAAGGTAGAACCGGTCGACCGGTAGAGTACGGTAAAATCACTGTGGAGAGTCTGTTATAAACCGGTCGAACTGAGATCTGGTTCGGTCGACCGGTTCACACGGGATTTTTGGTTTTAGGTTTTAAGTGATTTCCGACTAAGGATTGGGTGATCTAATGAAGTCCAAATAAGGTGAAATTTTGTGTGTGACTTCTCTAAGGAACCTAATGTGTATGTGATATATTTTTAGCTCTTGTATGCTCAATTTACACATGTTCCTAAGACTCAAACTAAAATCAAGATTACAAGTCTTCATATAGCTTTATTACAAATCTTGACTTGATTTCCTTCCTTCCATGAGTCTTGATCACCTGTAGAGGTTAGCACATGCAATATATATGCAATGCAATATGTGTGCTACTCTACATTACTTATGATTAAGATTAGGTTGATTAAATCATCAAAACAAGGATTAAGGCCAAAAAGCCAACAATCTCCCCCTTTTTGATGATGGCAACCTATATCTTAATACTTGAAAAGTTTAGGTGTAAACTATGCATATAAATGCTCCCCCTATGGATGTGCATAGTTTTTGTTCAATTTTAACCAATTTTCAAGTAACTCCCCTTTAATTATCTCTCCCCCTTTGACATCCATCAAAAACAAAAATAATGTATGACTTTAAGCATATAATTTGGATGTCTTGTAATGAAGTTGCTCCCCCTAAATTTTACACTTCATTACACTAAAAAAAAGATATAACATTTAAGCTCCCCCTATCAATAAGGCTAAATGGAAACAATGAGTATGATTCAAGTTAAGTTCATTTAGGTTTCTATTCAAGCCTTATTCTAACATCCATTCAAAATTTGACATTTATAATCAATGGATGTGATATATGATTTGCAATGAATTAACCTTCTAAATATATGACAATTAAGCATATAGACTGAATTAGAGCCAATTTTATCGAAAAGTTTAGAATATAAGAAATTATACCAACTAGAAGCTTGAATTGGTTCCAATCTCAATTGGTGATGCACCCGGAATTGAATTTGACTCTTGAGCTCACCCGGTCACCACCAATTCCTTCTCAAGCACCTACAAGTGTAGATTTAGGTACCCAAACAACTTTGGGTCCTTGAATGTTAGCTTTGGGAACCCAAACCATTTTGGTTTTAGGAGCCCACACACTTGAGGAACTATGGTTAATGAACATATGCTTGCCATTTAGTGTAGTGTGAGATACATGGTTTTTCAATTTTGAATTGTAACCTAAACCATGTTTTTGCAAGGACTGTCTTTGACTACCTAATAACATGTTGAGCATATGAGTTCCATTTGTGAATCTTTCTAAATCTTTTCTTAATTGCAAATTACAAGCTTGAAGATTTAGTTGATCACAATTTATGGGTGTTGCTTTTAATTTATCAATATTTGATGCATTCTTTTGAAATTTAGCAATCACCTCATTCTTCTCATTCATGCATGTTTCAATTTGGCTTTGGAGATCTTTGATTAACTTTCTAGCATTCTTGTTTTTATCACAAATGATCTCATATTGTTTAACTAAATCATGGAATGCATTTTGAAGTTCATCATAAGAATATGTTTCTTCTTTAGAACATGAACTTTCACTAGCATATGACTTAGATAAGCATGAATTTGATCTATTTGAGTAAGAGTTAGAAGATACCTCACTTCCTTCATCTTGAATTGTCATGTAGCACATATGCGCATATTCCTTTGTTGATGAAGGTGTGGTTGATTTGGATGATAACGACGATGAATCGTCCCAAGTGGTCTTGTGAGCTTCCAACCTCTTCTCTTTTCTCTTACACCTCTCCTTTTCTCTCCTTCTTTCCCTTCTCTCATTTTTCTTTTCCCCTTCTCTTCTCTCATTTTCGCTCTCCTCCCTCTCTTTTTCTTTTTCTCTTTTCTCACTTTTTCTACCTCTTCTTTCATTCTTTTCTCCTTTATCCCTCTTGAGGTATTCGAAGAAGTCTTGGGCAAGGACCTCAATGTCCTCTTCTTCCACTCTCCTTGGCTCATCAAAGTTTGCATGCAATGCCACCGTGGAGTTTTTCTTTGAAGCTTCCTTCTCTTTTCGATGACTCAATTGGAGCTCATATGCCATGAGATTTCCAATGAGTTCCTCCATCTTCAATTTTGAAAGATCGTGCGATTCTTCAATTGCGACGACCTTGTCTTCCCAATCGTTGCTCAATGACCGGAGGAATTTTCGAGTCATTTCTCCTTCATTTATCCTTCTTCCAAGAATCAAAAGAGAGTTAGTAATATCGGTGAAGCGAGTGTTCATGTCCTTATGTTCTCACCGATTTGCATAGAAAAAATTTCATATTTATGCAAGAGGAGACTTACCCTAGTTTCTTTGGTTTTACTATCACCCTCATGATGCATTTGTAACTTATGTCATATTTCATTTGCACTTTCACAACCCCTAATTCTATTGTATTCTCCCTCATTAAGGCCGCAATAAAGAATGTTCATGATTTTTGAATTCATTTATATTTCTTTCATTTGAGCCCTAGATAGAGAATCTAACTCATCTTCATTTGGGGGTTTGTATGGATTTTGAATAAACTTCCAATACTTAAGGTCATTTGATATTAAAAAGATTTTCATTCTATTTTTCCAATAATCATAATTTGACACATTAAGCAAAGGAGGCATTGTGGTGCATAAACCCTCTAAGTGATTAGATGTTGAAGCCATGCTAAAATTACGGTAAAGTAATGAAATTTAGCTAACAAGGCTTTGATACCAAATGTAAGATCGTGTGGGTTTTGGGTCCACTAATCACTTTGAAGCTAATCACCTACTTGTTTAGACAATCAAAGAAAAGCAGCGGAAATTAAAACTGAACAAGCAAGTAGAGGAAGATAATGCAAACCACAATCGACACGGGAGATTTTTATAGAGGTTCACACTTAGTTTTCCACAAGATTTCACAACTTCAAAGTGTCAAACCTATAGTGAGATTTTCCACAACCTCCAAGCTTCAAATTAGTCATCCAAAAAGCCAACAGAGTTCACTGCGGAAACATTTGATTTGATTGTCTGAACTTTGATCTGAAACAAAAATCTCAAACCAGCGAGTGTGTTAGGGTTTAGGTTGAGAGAGAGAAAGAGATGTGATGGAGTAGAGATTAAGTTTCTTGTTGTTGCTTTGAGTTCAGGAATGCGCCCGGTGCAGCCGCATAATTCGATCGATGCGGTGATACACGAAGTCACCGTATCGCATTACTCTGATGCGGTCGAGGTATTCTTAGGCCACATTCTGTGGGGGCATAATTGGGTGATTATGTGTCGCCAGAACACATTTTTTTAATTTAATTGGGCATACAATATCTGATTAACGATCCATTTAATCGTTTGTTATGTTCCTACGTTCTAGTATGTATGTATTAGTGAGGTTTTGTTTTTTGAATGTTTCTACATTCTAATCTTTTTTTTCTCACAAAAATATTAAAAATAGTTTCTGAAAATACATCTTAAATATTTTAAAACTTATTATTTTATGCATTATTATTTTATTATTAAATCTTGAAGCGCATATGCACTTGCATAATTCCCGAATCCCGGATATGCATTATGCGATTGTTAACCTGACCATATCGGACCTGATACAAATGTTAACCAAAAGCAAATCACAATGAACCCATGTTGACTTTAGTCAACAACACCAATGCCTCAAATTCACAAACCCATATTAATCTTAGCAAAATAATTTATGAATTCCATTTAACACGCCCTTTGGGACGCTTCTAATGTGGAGAGGATTCCTTTAGGGGTGCTGCAACGTTGAGTTATTTTTAGTAACATTTAATTTCCTGATAAATTGATGGCATGACAATCTAGGTGTTTGTTTCCAATACATGATAAATTGTGTGTCCCACGAGGCACAAATGTGTATTTACTGGGAGAAAGATGTGTACTTGTTGAGAGGAAGATGTGTCTTTGCTAAGATGAAGATGTTATTACCTTTAATGTAACGTCCTCAAAACAACGAAAATTTTAAAACTTTTCAAAAGAGAAAATCAACTAAATCAAACGAAACCCGAGGACATTACGAAACACAACATATGGTGCACCATCATATATCTCGAATATATATAGATATGAGTTTTACAAAAAAGTGATTACATCAAAAGACTATAAGATAAAATATACAATTGTAATCACAACAACCTCTGAAAATGGAGAAAGCAGGATCTGGTCCCTAGACATCTTCTCCGCAATCACCACCCTTACTGCCGATCACGACCTGAAACACAAACATGCAACAATGCTTGAGTTTCCAGAAGGAAACCTCGTATGTCAAACCCCTAACACGTTCATGAACTATTGATAATTGAACTTAATCCTAGGTGGCATCCTAGTCACTTGCCACATCACCTATGGAGGGTGAGTCATCTAGGAGTTGATGACTCAACAAGAAGGAAGGCAAAAGGTTGTAGGAAAGGAAGAGACAAGGGACTCTTCATTTTTTCTATGATTTTTGTCTTATTTTATGATGCAATTTAAGTAGAGGTTGTAATGATCTTGAATGATCATCTTTATATAGTTTATGTTATGTTTGTGTTATAGGGTAAGTTGAAGAGTCTTTGTAAGTGCCTATATAAGCACAAGAGTTCCCCATTTGTAATACAAGCCAAAAACAAAATCAAGTCAAGTGAGAAAGAAGAAAGAAAAGATGAGTGTTTAGTGCAAATCTCATTTTGCTTATGAGTGTCAAGTAGTTTGTTTTCTTCTTTCATTTGTGTCCACCAATTACGTAGATCAAAGTATGGATCTAGTGATGGCAATAAAAGGCCCTCAGCATGGAGAACAAGGCGAGCCGAAGCAGCCCAGCAGGCGCAACTTCTGAACCGCCAATTGGCAGTTTGGGACCGCTGGTTGGCGGTCCAGGTGTGTCTGGTGGAGGCGTGCTTTCTGGGGTGGCTTGGTGTGGTGCTCCCCGTCTTTCTCCCGCATCTAACATGAACATAACATAATGAAAATGGCACATGCATAACATCTGTAAACCAACACATTGCCTCTATCACTGAAGCCACAGTTTTGCATCATATACCGGAGCCACAATCTCGCCAAACACAACATGCTCACAAGAGCCACAACACATTGCTATCGGGCCGACCAGTTCATATCGTTGCCCTAAGAGGGACCGGAAAACCAATCGCCCTTCAATCGATCAAACAAAACTCAAACACCGGACCGAGCAGAAACGGTCGACCGAACATACCCTCCGGTCGAACGGTTCCCTCCAGGAACGCACAAAAGGCTCGACCACCTCCACGACCGGTTGAACCACAAATCTCAAATAACGAACATAACGGTCGAACAGTCGAACAGAGGTCATGGACGGTTGACCGTTTGGTGGTCTACGCCTAGCATAAAATAATAATAAACATCTCAACGGTCGAACGACAAAGGAGACCCGGTCGACCGCAAATAACATGGACCCACGCTTCCTCACGTTTTCACAACCGGTTGAATAAGGCATTCACCGGTCGACCAAACTTTAAGTTGGCTTAAGCTATCGGTCGAACAAGATCACAAGACGGTCAACCGTTTTGAAGTCTACACCCCCAACCGACTCAGCTACAGGTACAATCGGTCGAACATATCAAAAATACAGTCGACCGTTTTGATGGTCTTCGTCCCCAACTGACTTACCACAATGCATTCGGTCGAACGACAAAAGGGACCCGGTCGACTGAATCCAACAGAGTTTGCCCAAATCACACAACCGGTCGACCGCCCAAGGCATCGTTCGACCGGTGGAGAGCATAACTCCAACAATTACACTAGCACCGGTCGACCGCAACATGCACTGGTCGACCGTTAAGAAGCAAAACTCTACTGAACTGAAAACATTCGACGAGGTTTGACATACCTAAACACTCACACTACCTTAGGTAAGCATAAAAGCAAAGCTTGACATACCTAAAGGCTTGAAGAAACCTTTGAAGATCCTTGTGAACGCCTCCGCGCACGAAAAGCCTTATCTCCGACGAACTCCACCCTCACAACGATCACCACTCCTCTGGCAACCTCGACCACAACTCCTTGCTCGTCATTCACTCAACATCGTTGGACCTTCAGAGAGCTAGAGGGAGAGAGAAGATTAGAGAGGGAGAGTGATGAGTGAGAGAGTGTGAGAGGCAAAAATACCTTTAAATACCCCTCCAACAACCCTCCACCAATCACCAACAACCACCTCATCATTCCTCAAAACCTTCCCTGAACTCCCATTAGCAACCTAAACACAATTAAACCCTAAACAAGGGTTAGGATATCACATTTTAAGTGTAATTTTTTTGAAACAGTGTGATCCTGAATAGGAAAATCACCTGACTCTCACTTTGTCGGAAACCATATTTTTAAACAATAAATAAAAACACAAATAATGACATAAATGGTGACGGGATGCGCATCATGGACGTCCGGCATCTATGTATCAACATTCTTAATCTTATGAGTGAAAATTTGAAGCCTTTGAACCACTCTAGTTGAGCCCTAGTCATCTTTCAAGCCTAATCTGCACAAGGCTTTCAACTTACACCTGGAATTATCGTAGCAAGGAACATGAGTTGCATGATCTTGCCTCTCAATTAATTGGATTTGTTACTCCATCATAGACCGAGTCATTCTTGTTAATGTAATTCCGCATTCAGGGTCATTTTTGTTACACTCACATTTTTGTTACATTCTCAAATCCTATGAGATAGAACTATTCTCACGGTGTCTTATCTTCTCTTCTTTGCTTGTATGGTTTGAAATTCATTGGCACAATTAGGGAGCATGATAATACGTTTTGGTGATTGAAAAACAAAGGTAGAAATAAGAATTAAATCAAAAAGGATACACGTTATTTTCTACAGAACCCAAAAAAGGAAAAGTAGTACGAGACACAACAAACCCTCTAACATCTTTTTTAAGTGTTATCTATCTCATTCTATCCTCAGAATGCAAAAACTTTGCTAAGATCGAGTCCTTAATTTATTTTGAATATTCCGGATCCAAAGATCAACCAACTTTGTTTCGATTTTTTTGTACAGACGATATGCAAAAAACATTTTGCTGATAGACATGACCCTCTAGCTCAAATCAACTAAGCTTCATAGCAGTTGGCAGTGTAGACAGTAGACACCCCGGCCCGAAATCCAGTGGATTTCAAATCGAGGCAAATATATGGAATCATATTTGTTAACAGTACGAAATCTCCAGTTCATGCGACTAAGATAGTCCCAAGGGGATAAGCAATAATTTATTGTAGCAATTAGCTAGAGGAATCAGTAGAATCCTCTTCGGTGGAATATATGCTATCTAATTTGCGCTCAAAGTTGTACTTTACTGCTATTGTAATTTTCGTAAAAAATAATTACAAAAGCAGTACTTCTCAAGGATCTAAAGAAAATGCTCCAACTCCAACATGGCGCTCATTACCATACACTGGATAGTGGTTACTACAGAAGTACAGATTATTATATCATCATTGATTGTCAAAAATCTCAAAATCCGTTTTTCAAATCTTCTCTTTTAAAGATTAAATAAATTAGGTGATATGCTTCTCCTTTTTATCATTTCCACGAAAACAATGTAGTCCTAGGCGTGGCTAGTAGTAGGTTTTAAAACCTGCAGCCTTTGTTTATAATATTTTAGAAACCATAATGCCTAAATAGTTTGGTCAGCGACTGAAAAATAAAAATTGCCTCACTTTTCACTTCATTCCACAAAAGCAGAAGGCATATAGACAACAGTACTCATAAAAACATTTATGGAGAAAGGGAAGTGAGATAGAAGCTGCTAATCAACTTCAAAATTCGGAAATGGAAGTCAAACTTTCTCTTCCAAAAATAAAATGTCCTCATGAATATATATTCCTGGTGTAAAAGACGAATTATATCATCGGAATTCCCAACGTTACTAAAACATGTGAAACCTTCAAAACTAACACAAACCTAAATTAAGAGAACAAAATTAGACTGTGGCACTACCAAGTATAATTTCTTGCTATTCATATTTTTGGTTCGGGAGTATATATGTATCAAGCTGTGTGTGGGGTATGGACTATAGGTGTAAGATGACTTTGTAATACTGTGGCTTTACGAGAGAGAACAAAAAACCTGTGATTTACGAGGTGAGTTTAGCAGCTACAGAGTGGCATAATGCCACCGAAGGACGTTGCTACAGGAAAAACAGTATCATGCCGCTTCTTGGTCTTCTTGGATAATAATAGTATCACGTCTACGTTCCTACAGTGCCATGTCGTTTCCAAACTCTGCAATCACACCCTCAATTGTAGCCAGCATATCTGACAACACAAACATCAGAAGTCACTTAGTTACAAATTACAATATAGGGAAATTTGATTACCGTAGCGATCCTGGAAGGTAATGAAAAAAATCAATGGGCAGATTGGGTCACAATGCAAGAACTTCAGGAATTTGAAATACACGCTATTTACCAATCACCTTTTAATTGTATTTGAAGTCATTTCTAGACTCCTAGTGGTCCAAAAACTACCATAAGAACGCATATGAAATGAGATAGCACATGATTATTGGGATGATATACTCACTGAATGACAGTTGCATCAATAAGAGAATCAATTAGATTATATGGTTATCCGCTATTCATTAGCCACTTCACAGTCCAATTTGGAGATCAAAACATTGAGCCTATCAGCACAAGATGCACATTTCATACCAACAATGATAAGATTTCTCAGCTTTGTCAGAAGTTGGTGACGCACGTGTTGAAAATAAAACACTGCAATTTAGAAGGAAAAGGTATTTTTCTAGTATCTAAACCAGATCTTCATAAAACATACAAGTGCAAGAAGGCTACAGAAGAACAACCGGCAAGTATAAGGGATATGCTCTAGGAATTCGTAGTAGCCATTCTTTCTGTAAATTCTATTTTAGTAGAAGGAAAGTAACGATGATCGTAGTGGATTACTGGGAGCTATTAGAGCACCATTAACCCAACCCAAAAATCTCTTTCCAACCCAATTTCTCTCACCACCACGTCAGCAAAAAATAATATGCAACCCACCATCAACCCAACTCATTTTTCAAACCTCACTTTCAACTCTCTCTCTCGTCCACACCATTTTTATTACCTCATTTTCTATTTTATCACAAAAACACACAAACTACTAAATAAATTATTCCTACAGTAACTTAATCTAATTAAATTACACTAATTGCCAAATAATTTCGAAAAATTAAATTTAATAATGACCACTCCAACGGGTCGGTCGGGGGTCTCGCTTCCCGGTGAGCGAGCGGCGTTCCACCTCACCAGTGAGGTGGTGGGGGTGGCAAGGGGGCAGCGCCCCCTGAAGATTTTTTGTTTTTGAGATTTATTAGTAATTATCTACCGATTTTTTGGGGCTACTAATGCGTTTTTAGGTGAACCTGGGTAAATTCACGTGTTCTATTTTACTAGGTAATTTTCTTTAATTATATACATTTACAATTATCTTACTAATTTTCTTTAATTACTTACATTTATTTTTACTAATTTTGATTAATTATTTACATTTATTTTACTAATTTTCATTAATTATTTTTGTTTATTTTAATTTTCAGAAATTAATTCTAATTATATAAAAACATATACATATCAATTAAATATTATTTAACAAATAAAAAAACTAATTTTTAATCTTTATTTTAAAAAAAACAAAAAAATTTGAGCCAACCCCGGTAGCGACCCAACCTGGGCCGCCCCCGTTAAGGATGGTCTTAGCAACCTCACTAATCTCAAAAGAAAAATAGCCTATAGAAACAAATAATTAGCATTTGGTATGCAAGTCCAATTTTCCAACAACACGAATGAAACTAAAATGTATTACTAAGTTGTACACCAAGAAACTAATAACTACATTATAAACTCATCTTACGAAAGAGGTGCTTCTTAGTGCTGAGGAAACACTTACTGTTGAAAGACGAATTGCTCATGTATTCCTACAGGATGAGGTTTGTGTCCCTCGATCAGGAAACTTGGTATATCTTCAGGTATGATCAATCATAGGAAAAAATTGCCAAAAACAAACAAGCATTACCACAAGTTTTGGATTAAGAGCAACTTGTAGAATTGGTGGGATATCTGATACTTCGTGAAAGGAAGCCTCAGAAGGTGCGACGTATTCTGCAGAAATCAATTTGGTGAGATATCCAACAATAAAGGTATTTAGAAGCAATTACACGATGCAATTGCAGGTAGATTGGTTTATAGTTTAGACCATTGAGGGATGAATCCACAGGCAATGTCTGCAACGACGACGGAAACAAACACAACAAACATGTCAACAAGGAAAGGAGGAACATACAGCTATTAATGTTGAAAAGGAAGCAGAAGACACCTCACCTCAGTATGTGAAGTAGGCAAACCATCTGTAAGATTTGATTGACCTATAAGTTGCAAGTTCATTTAGATGAATAAAAAGGCAATTTCCTTCAAAGGTAATGTAAAAGCATGTATGTTAGTAAGATTGTGAATAGAAAAAGGATACAATTCAATTATATACCATATAAAATGTAAAATGTTGGTGACACACCATATTTTCCTGTTTCACTGTCCATTTTGCATTCGTTAAGCAAGTCAGTGAAACTCGGAGGCAAGCTCAAGGGAACTTGTTCAGTGGCATTAGCAAGTTGTGGCTGCAAGGGAGACCCCCCTGCTGCTTCCTCTTCACTTAGAACCACTTCAGGAATATCGAGCTCTTGGATGCATGCATCAACACTGTATAACACCAAAACCATTGTCGTTTGTTGTTACTTGATGTCTATTTTGTACGTTCTGTTGAGCCAAGTAGCAATATAACAAAATGAAGACTCTTAAGTGTTCCAATACCAAAAAAAAACTCACCTATGCTGAATTTGATGTGAATCCATTATGAAAGAGGATAAGGTTTCACATGAAAACCCAACTTCTTCAGGGTCCACTACATCGCTTTGATTTTCCTATGTGAATCGGAATATTTATTTTAATATCAAAAGAGGGAAAACATAATTTCAACAGCAAAGGAAAGGACTCCCATTCACACCAACAATCTAAACCAGTTGCAGAATGTACACTTAAAAAATTATCGACAAGGAAGTTGCTGACCACAAGTTCTATGTGCTACAGAATACATTTATTACCTGAACGAAAAATTATAGAATTAACAACAACAACAAAGCCTATAATCCCAAACTAGTTGGAAAAACTATAGAAAGAAATAACAAAGAGCAAAATTTATATAATACAATTAGAAAATTTAGAACATAATCGGAGGCTACTAAGGTAAGATAAAAGGTGATACGTACCTTAATAATGTCCAAAAAAGTTTGCACCTCAAACTCTGAAGAAAATGCAACAGCAAACATCTCAACCTGTAAGAGGTTTTGTGCATTTAGCAGACAAATAATCAATGGAAGAATACCTCCTCAAACATATGACCGAACATATTGATACTATTTTGCAACAAGAGGGTAAGGTTGGTTAGTAGTATCTAGAGTTCATCATGTGCCCAAGTCCTGCCTGAAGCATTGTAATTACACTTAGTGCATTTTGGAGATTTATGACAAACATCATGGTGTTCATATACATCAACATAACCCCAATGCTTCAGAAGAGGCTCCCGCCTAAGCGAGGTAAGGGGTAGTCGGATGTACGCAACCCTATTACTGTAAAACAATGAGGTTGTTTCCAATTGACCAAAATGATGCAAATGCAACTGACCATCTGCGATTCCACAATAAAAGAAACACAGATCGTTTAAATAGTCATTTGATATAGTCCATGATGCTCATATACAAAAAAAATCAAAACAATTTGACCACAAATATCAGGGAAAAAAGCTTCATAAATTACATGGATAGCCAGCAGCATTACATTCAAGCAAGCCTGCAGCTCACAGCAACCATGAAACTTACAGACCTAAAGCGTAAAATGACAAATAATTAATAGCAAAATTTGTTATAACATTTGAAACAACATCTTGATGGGGAGCAGATTGACCAACTGTACTGGGATGTTTTAGTCCTTATACCGCAAACACCAATAATACAGAACCATGGCTTGCCTGATTTGAACAATTTATGAAACTAAGAAAGATCACTGAGCTCCCGGTGGCAGTGCATAATGTGCTATCATAATGTTTTGGCCAGGAGATCTGCAAATTTGAAACATAGTGCTCTTCCTGTGATTGAAAACAAGCAGAGATCTCAATTATGAAGCAAGTCTATAAAATCATTTACATTCATTTTTCAAGATAAAAGAATCCTTGAAATAATGCAACTGCAAGGGAAGATGTGAGGATGATATTGTGAAGCAGACAAAGAGTTGAGAGAGGAAATAAGAGAGAAAACAATTTTCTTCTCGATGGAAAGGAATATTGAAATAGAAAATGTGATTTTTTAAGTTAGTTGAGACAAAGGAGCATGGCTGGCAATATAACAAAGTAATTTTTGAGAGGTCAACAGCATTTCAGGGGATAACTTATTATAATTACAAGTTCCTGATAAAATTGCAAGTGCTTAAGACCACTAACAACAACCATCTTGTACCCGACCAAAAGGGCCAAAGATTTAAGATGGACAAGTCCATTTGCAAAAGAACAAGCAGTTATGAAGTTGCAGAAAACACTCACATAAAGAAAATCACATTATGTAGAAGTGCAATGACCTTAACTGTCACCAGATCCCTATCCAGTGTCATCATCCAAGAGCAATAAAACAGTGAAAAGAGCCATAAGAAACTCCATAATCAACGGACCTAGCTAGACCTTTTTTTATATCATTAACGGACCTAGTTAGACCTTATGTAGAAACATAAGCAAAAACTCCAGCTTATCCTATCTCAGATTACAGGCAAATCATGCAATCCTATAACCATCACCATGCAAACTCCGACGTGAACTTTCATATTTGGAAAGCAATCAAACAGTACAAACCTAAAACAAAGGGGATGCAATTTCAATGACTGAGGGCATCTAAGGACACATGTAAACAACAAAAACATGAGATCAGCATTTCCAGATTTCTCAGGCAAATTCAATGATGTCACAGCAGTCACCCGTCCAATTGAAATTCCCCATGCAGAAGCAACAAAACAAAACAAAAATTCCAGAATCCTCAGGCGAATTTGATGATGCCATGACCATAACTGAATGCCGATTTAAAGTTCCTGCACAAAGAAGCAACAAGCACGATAGAATTCTGTGACAAATTACAACAAAGTCATAAACATCTCTGTAGAAAGGTAGACAGCTTTTCCACATGTTTCAGATTATAAACAAATTCGACACTCACACAAGATCACACGACCAGTAATACGATCTTCCATCTTATAAAAAAATCCAACAAAACAGTAGAATAAAAACCATTTGACTGTCATATAAGCTCACTCAATCAGTCATACAATCTTCAATAATCTAAAACCAACAAAAAAGTAGAATAAAAGCCAAACAGAAACCCAATTGGGAGTAGATTACAAAGACACAATCGAAGCACACTCTCCTCAAAACCTCACACTACAGATACAACCGATGTTTACGTCATTCAATAAACCAGCAGAAAACACCGAAAACAGACAAAGTAAACTCATCACTAACACATTCTTAAAGGTACCGGATTACCGAAAAATCCGACGCCCCTACAATCGCACTCAATCAAGCATACAAAACAGTAAAATCAAATCCAACAGAAATCCAATGACGAGCGCATTACAAATCTAACACTAGTATAAATATAATCCCACTCACACAGTCATACAATCTTCCGTCTTCTAAAACCAATAAAACAGTAATAAAAAAACAGCAAACGAGATCCATCTAGTGAGCAGAAGAGAGGCGAAGGTTGGGGGACTGACGTAGAATTGGGAGTCTAGGATTACGGAGAGGACGCCAGAGTGGAGGCGGAGGATGGACGGGAAGGCGGGGGGGATCCATGTGCCGGCGATGAGCTTGGAGCGGGACGGGAGGCGGAGGTCGAGGGAGTGATGGGAGTAAGAGGAGGGTAAGGGGGAGTTCGAGAACCGGTGGAACTCCACCGTCCACTCCCCCGCCGCCATTAATGGCCCTAATCGGTTTTGGATTTTGGTGGAGAGAGAGAGAGAGAGAGAGAGTGGAGGGAAGGAAGAAGAAGAAGAAGTACGAAGTTGGTGACGAGAAGTGGGCCGGGCTGGGCTTGGTCTGGGCTTTGTTGTAAATGTAGTACTTTTTTTGGACATGACCCTACCACTGCAACTGTCACCTACCCTTGGTAGATGAGGCCCAGTTATGGTATTCATTTTATTTTCCGGGAATTCTACGGGTTTGTTTGGATTAGCTTCTGTGAGTTGATTTTTAGATGTGTGATTTCTAGGAAAACTTAAGTAAATAGAGTGAATTAGACTTTCATATGAGTTCTAAATCTGAATTATTGGTTTGAAAACTTAAAAGTTCTGGAAAATTGAAGTTCCACGAGTTTTGAGATTTCCAAAATTTATATTAAAAATGAGTTCCCCCACTTCCACTAAAAATAGAATGAAGTCCAATTTCATGCATTTTACTTAAAACTATTGTTTTACAATAATATAAAAAAATTGATTATTTTCCTTGACTTTATCAAAAAAAAATGTCACAAGTTCTAAGAACCGGATTTCTAGATATTTCCTCGTTTCCTTCAAACCAATCACAACATGTGTGATCGTAGGAACTCAACTTTAAAGTGAGGGAATTAACTTCAAGAATGCGTGCATGCGCCACCAAAGAATATTTGACTTTGAGATCCGTTTAGGCATTTTTCTGGTGATTGGTTTATAAAATAACTAAAAATAATTCTATGAACTAAGTTATGTGAGTTCCAAACCTTTATAACATTACACTATGAATGACTTCCTCACTTTCACAATAAACTTTAAGGAAGTCATGCAACATGAGTTCTGAAATTTCCACAACTTTCTCTAAACCAATCACACCATGATAGAGTGGAAGTGGGAAAGTCATTTCAAGTACAAATTTCGAAGTTGTGTAATTCTCGTAACTTTCTTTTAGATCTTTATTAAATTTTCATGCAAACCAATTACCATAATTCATTCAGAAAATCCACTTCACCCACTTCCAAGTCATTTTCATTTAAAGCAATCATGTATTATGAAGAAATTACTTTTGGAATCGAAAATCTCACGGCTCGTCCCCGTTTCAGCAGACTACAATGAGAGATGATAAATAAGAGTTTTGATTGTACCAGTCGAAGTCGAATTGAAACTTAAAAGACTTTGATCAAGTTTTTTTTTAAATTATCACAAATAAACAAAAATTGGCATAATACAAGGCTGAGCAATTTATTTAGCAAAATATGATGCAACAACACGACAACTTTATTACCGTTTTTATTACAGAGAAAACGACATCACGGATGTCAATTTCACTATACAAGTTTGCTGAATCTTGTTGGAAATTAAATTTGCATCACATTGCTCATGGTCGTGCAAAAACCCCTTGTTACTGCAAGTGTATTCAGATATGTATCTCTTCACTTGTAAACATTCCTTCTTTTCATTGTAAGATGCATGTATTCTCCAATAACAGTTTATCTTCAAACAACAAACTATAAATAACTTCTTCTCGGATATCATCACTTTGAATTGAATGTTTTTTCGTAAATGTCAATATTGTAAATGATTTAGAAAATCTTCTTTTCTTGCAAAAGTCTCATGCAACCAATAACCATCTCTATCTCCAGAGTTAGTATTCATATTTTGTGGACCAATTTGGTGTTCGACATTCTCAATCACTAAATCTCGAATCCAATTCAGATTAGGATCTACGTCTGGCAAGTGCCTCAAATCTAGCAGTGGTGGCAATGGCGGCAAATGATTGTTAATAACAATTTCATGTAAGTTATACCAGGTTCTTGATTCACTGCGTCTGTCATATGACAAAACATGTTCTGAAGGTATGGAAAATAGTGTTGGATCTACATCAACAATGTCTATTTCCTAGCCCTCTATCTTACTCTCTGTCTCATCACCATCTGTCTCATTATCGTTTTCCTTTTCAACATGTCTATCCTCTAATTCTGACTCTACTATGCTTGCTTGATAATGACGTAAATCCATCGGTGTGTGATGTGATGACATAAATACAAAGACAGGAACTGAGGATGAAGGACACGCTTCGTATTGGTTGCATGTTAGTGGTATCGTTTGAGAATTTTCAATCAACTGACTTGTTTGCAAGGTAGGATAATGTTTTGGTTGTTTCTGAATAAACAATACAATCATCGTTGTGCTATCAAAGGACACTAACATCATTTCCGTGCTTTAATTATCAAGTACATCAATATAATTATATTTTCATATGGTGGTCACTTACGTATTAACGTTGAATCAAACATTTATTTTGGAAAATCATAAAGTGTGGAAACATTTTCACATAACTCATCATGTCGCATTTCACGAGTAACATTTATCATCTGTGTATAACCTCTTTCATATTTTGGATTGTCGTCTCTAAATTGGACAATCTCATCGTGGAAAAATAGTACAAAATCGATACCAGAACTCATTACAAAGAGTGTACAAAATCTACCTATTATATATGAAATGAAAACAAATTAATAAACAATAAAAAAATCAAATTCATACTCACAAACACATAAACATAAAACAATATTATGCATAAAACCCATTAACAATAATCAAATCTCTTTATCAAAGTTTCTAATAGTCTTTATAATTTCCAAAACCAAGACACCAACAACGCTTTCTGCTGAAGATTTCAAACATACGTAAAATCAACTACCATGCTCATGCTAGCAAAGTTTTGCGTCACTTCACTTGAACATGAAATTTCATAACGTCACATTTGCAAATGGAAAATGTTTGTTGAACGCTCATGTCACGGACGCTGCTAACCCAGTCAGCACACTCGCTGATGTGGGCAACCCAGTCAGCAGACGCGGCTGACTGCGCACTCAGCCCAGAAACATTTTTCCTTTCTTTGTTTAGTTTATTCCTCGTTTCGTACAAATTTCTCCATCCCTCATTAATGTGTCTCAAATCACTCACTTCATTTTGGCGCTCCTACACAGACTGAAGACTAGTTACTCAACATCCGTCCTCCTATTTTTATCCCTTCTGTTTATTAATAAATTCATTTTTTTCCGGACACACACATCAGTCATTTTCTTTAGTTTCTGGACTAGCGCATAACTTATTCCGGACACAGTTACTATTTATTCCGGACAGTTAGAACACTTATTCCGGACAGACGTACTACTTACTGCTGATATTTTTTGCTGTTGTTTTATTTTCCCGATGCGTCCACCATCGCATTTAATGCTTTTCAAATCAGCACGTCCTCCGTCTTCTTTCTTATTCTTTGGCGCTTCACGGAGATACGAATATGAGTGTCTTGGTTATTCCGATCCTACGAACCATTCCTTCTTCTCTCCTTCCTCCATTTGTGTTGTACTGTAATGGCACTCGTAAATGTGTCCTCACAGCCGGCTCATGTCTCCAACGTCCCTCAAGTGATGATGAATTTTCCTTCCTTCGAAGAAGCCAAAGCATTTTACGTTTCATACGCCGATTCCTGTTGTTTTGGTGTGAAGATAAGGCAATCTCATTACGATCATGGTGTTGTAATACGGGCCACTCTTACTTGCTCAAAGGAGGGTAATGCTCCCGGAAACCAAGGTGAAGGTAGACCGAAACATAGGTTATCCGGTAGGGTCGAATGCACTGCTCGGATTAGGGTCTCCGGTAATCCATCCAGAGGCTACGTAATTAACTACGTAGATCTCGAACATAATCACGTCATGCTGTCGGAAGACCAGATGCGCTTCCTCCGACAAAAACGATCCGTCCCGGAGTCCGCCAGAGCACGCATTTCGTGCAATGATGCTGCCGGTATATCTGCCGCCAAGACCATGCAATCTTTTGTGGTCGAAGCTGGAGGTCACGATAAATTGTCTTTCAACGAGCGGGACCTAAGGTTATTTATTCTCCACTTAACCTGGTTGAAGTTACGCATTTAGCTTTGTCATAAAAATTATGTTTCGCAGGAATGTTGTGAACGAGGTTAGAAACCTCAAAATGGGACCAGGAGATGCGCAAGCTATCCAAGATTATTTCATCAGGATGCAGAAGAATGATTCCCGCTTCTTTTACGTAATGGAGATGGACGACGAAGGCAGACTACGAAATGTGTTCTGGGCCGACAGTCGTTCTCGAGCTGCTTACTCTTACTTTGGAGATGCAATATGTTTCGACACAACATACATAACAAACAAGTATGACATGCCTTTTGCCCCATTTGTGGGGGTAAATCACCACTATCAGTCTGTCCTACTCGGTTGCGCACTCCTCTCTTCCGAGACGACACAAAATTACATTTGGTTGTTCCAAACATGGTTGACGTGCATGAACGGTACGTGTTTTATTTTGTCCGGCTTTGTCCGTTTTACGTTATGTGCCTGTCCGGTTACCCTTTACGTCTGTCCGGTTTACGTCTTTTGCTCGTCCGGTTTATCCCTTACGTCTGTCCGGTTTACGTTTTTTGCTCGTCCGGTTTATCCCTTACGTCTGTCCGGTTTACGTTTTTTGCTCGTCCGATTTACCCTTGACGTCTGTCCGGTTTACGTTATTTCTGTCCGGATTAACATATGTTTTTATCTTGATCGCGTTGTGTGCAGATATAAGCCCCCCGACGATCATAACAGACCAATGTGGCGCCATAGCTGCGGCTGTGAGGACTATGTTCCCTAAAGCGCGGCACAGATTTTGTATATGGCACATAATGAATAAGGCCCCTGTGAAGCTGCCCACGAAGTACCGGGAGCATATGTTGTTTGACCTCAACAACTGTGTATTCGATTCCAAGACTCCGGCAGAATTCGAGCGGAATTCGCAGGGTTTTCTAGATGATTTCGAGTTCCACGACAATAATTGGCTCCGATCCATTTATGCAATTCGAGAGCGCTGGGTACCTGCATTTTGGCGGGATTGTTTTTCCGCAGGAATGACATCAACCCAGAGAAGTGAGAGTATGAACGCCTTCTTCGATAAGTACCTCACATCAAGGACGACACTTAAGCAGTTCGTTCAACAATACGAACTCGCAGTACGCCACAAGTATGAGAAGGAAGCTCTGTCTGAATTCGATTGTCAGCATAAGGCTCCGCAATTGATTTCGAAATATCCATTCGAGAGGCAATTGGGCGAGTTGTATACGGTGGGTGTCTTCAAGAAGGTGCAGTTAGAAATTGGGAAGATGATGTACTGCGACATCAAGGATGAGTTCAACGAGGACGACACATTGCACTTCAACGTGATCGAACATGTATTGACACATATCCTCCCATTGTCGAAACGGTTCACAGTGCAAATTAGAGATGAGAAGTGGGTATGCGATTGCAGAATGTTTGATCACGTCGGTATCCTATGTTGTCACGTTTATGTTGTTATTGCCCGAATACGTCCAAACGCGTTGCTCCCCGAGTCTTACATCGTCCACCGATGGAGGAAGGATATCCGAAGGAGCTATGGAGTCAAGTTTCCCCTTCAAAGTGGCATAACGGGGAACGATGCGCTTCGTCGCCACGACGACATAATGGGTCGTGCGGTTTGGATCGCCGAGGCCGCTTTCGACTCAAACGACAGATATCTTCAGGCGGTAGAGGCACTTGAGTTGCTTAAGAAACGTATGCAACGACCTGATCGTGTGTTCGATGGTACATTCGTTCTCAATCCGGATAAGACAAGACGGAAAGGCAGACCGCCGAGCAAACGACGGATTTCTTTGTTTGAGAAAATAATTAAAAGTAACGTTAAGAAAATCATCAGGAATAAGGTTCTACCCCCGTTACACCCTGCAACACCCAAACCGGGGGATCACGATTTCGATGACTGGGACATGAATTTGCATTACGAGGGAGTTCCTCCTTGATTATTGTATTTGTCCTTGGTTGGAATTATTCCTATGTAATTTTGTTGAAAGTCATTGTATGTTTGTCCGTATTATTGCATAAGATTCAACTCTTTCTTTGCTTGTTCGTTTGTGAATTAATTTCTGATGGCGACAAATATATTTAAGTAATTTTGGTTTGTTGTATGTCTGTCCGGAATAAGTTATATTTATGTCCGGATTAAGTTACAAGTATGTCCGGATTACGTTATATGTCCGTCCGGATTACGATTCATCCATGTCCGGAACATAAAATTTGTCCGGAATAAGTGTATTTGCTGTCCGGAATAAGTGTATTTGTTGTTCAGAATAAGTGTATTTGTTGTCCGGTTTAATAATAAAGTTTTTCCAGAAACGGAACATAAAGTTTTCTGGAAGAAGTGTAATTGTTGTCCGGAATAAGTGCATTTGTTGTCCGGAATAAGTGTATTTGTTGTCCGGAATAAGTGTATTTGTTGTCCGGTTTAAGAATAAAGTGTGTCCGGAATAAGTGTATTTGCTGTCCGGAATTAGTGTATTTGTTGTCCGGAATAAGTGTATTTGTTGTCCGGAATTAGTGTATTTGTTGTCCGGTTTAACAATAAAGTGTGTCCAGAAACGCAATATAAAATTTGTCCGGAATAAGTGTATTTGCTGTCCGGAACAAGTGTATTTGTTGTTCAGAATAAGTGTATTTGTTGTCCGGTTTAAGAATAAAGTTTGTCCAGAAACGGAACATAAAGTTTTCCGGAAGAAGTGTAATTGCTGTCCGGAATAAGTGCATTTGTTGTCCGGAATAAGTGTATTTGTTGTCCGGAATAAGTGTATTTGTTGTCCGGTTTAGTGTATTTGTTGTCCGGTTTAACAATAAAGTGTGTCCAGAAACGCAATATAAAATTTGTCCGGAATAAGTGTATTTGCTGTCCGGAACAAGTGTATTTGTTGTTCAGAATAAGTGTATTTGTTGTCCGGTTTAAGAATAAAGTTTGTCCAGAAACGGAACATAAAGTTTTCCGGAAGAAGTGTAATTGCTGTCCGGAATAAGTGCATTTGTTGTCCGGAATAAGTGTATTTGTTGTCCGGAATAAGTGTATTTGTTGTCCGGTTTAGTGTATTTGTTGTCCGGTTTAACAATAAAGTGTGTCCAGAAACGCAATATAAAATTTGTCCGGAATAAGTGTATTTGCTGTCCGGAACAAGTGTATTTGTTGTTCAGAATAAGTGTATTTGTTGTCCGGTTTAAGAATAAAGTTTGTCCAGAAACGGAACATAAAGTTTTCCGGAAGAAGTGTAATTGCTGTCCGGAATAAGTGTATTTGTTGTCCGGAACAAGTGTATTTGTTGTCCGGAATAAGTGTATTTCTTGTCCGGTTTAAGAATAAAGTGTGTCCGGAATAAGTGTATTTGCTGTCCGGAATAAGTGCATTTGCTGTCCGGAATAAGTGCATTTGTTGTCCGGAATAAGTGTATTTGTTGTCCGGAATAAGTGTATTTGTTGTCCGGTTTAACAATAAAGTGTGTCCAGAACCGGAACATAAAATTTGTCCGGAATAAGTGTATTTGCTGTCCGGAATAAGTGTATTTGTTGTTCAGAATAAGTGTATTTGTTGTCCGGTTTAAGAATAAAGTTTGTCCAGAAACGGAACATAAAGTTTTTCCGGAAGAAGTGTATTTGTTGTCCGGAATAAGTGTATTTGTTGTCCGAAATAAGTGTATTTGTTGTCCGGTTTAAGAATAAAGTGTGTCCGGAATAAGTGTATTTGCTGTCCGGAATTAGTGTACTTGCTGTCCGGAATAAGTGTATTTGTTGTCCGGAATAAGTGTATTTGTTGTCCGGTTTAAGAATAAAGTGTGTTCCGAAACGGAACATAAAGTTTGTCCGGAATAAGTGTATTTGCTGTCCGGAATAAGTGTATTTGTTGTTCGGAGTAAGTGTATTTGTTGTCCGGTTTAAGAATAAAGTTTGACCAGAAACGGAACATAAAGTTTTTCCGGAACAAGTGTATTTGCTGTCCGGAATAAGTGTATTTGTTGTCCGGAATTAGTGTATTTGCTGTCCGGAATAGGTGTATTTGTTGTCCGGAATTAGTGTATTGATAATTTATACATGTCCTTGTATTGATAATTTAACCCAACACCAAATGTCCTTGTATTGATAAATCATTCAAATAGTCTATGTAATTTTAACATGTATACATGTATAACTTTGTAAAAAAAATTAAAACATCCAGAGTCGTTTATTGTTGATCGCACATCCCAGAGTCTTCGAGTAAGAAATTGGCCAAATCGCCTCTAAAACGGTGAATAACTTTGCTCTGCTTCGGCTGAGTCGGATCAGCATTCTCCATCAAACGCTTCATCCAGTACAAAACGTATGGCCCGCAGTCGTTACTCCCCGGTTGCTGTCGTTGGCTACCCTTCCTCTCAACTCTCAGCGGCCACTCGACCTTCAACAACCCTCGCCAGAATCCCGCTATCTTAGACGCGGTGCATTCATGAGTTCCGACTAAACGGTTAGGATTGTCACCTCTTTTAAGTGTGCGGGAGAGGCTGTTGTACTGAATGAACTCTGATCGAGGTCCGTGGGCAACGAACAGAGTCCAGTGGCCGGCCAAACAGCATGGTTGTGCGATGATGACTTCCTCCACATTTATTCCTTCAATTTTTGGGAGTAAATAATCTTTCCTTATATCTTCTCCCTGTCCCTCCACAATCATTTCTGATTCGAAGGATGATAAGCAGACCACCTTTTGTTGCCCTCCACTTCTGCTGAGTACCTCAATTAGGTCATCAATAGTTTCATTGGTGAATTTTGTTTTTGCCGAAATTATTTCCTTCAGATCACCCCTGCGGATATTGCTCAGACCCCCCCTCCAGATAATATCTTTGGCTTCTCGTTCGGGAGCCGTTGCATTCAATAAACGACGTACCTCATCATTGGTCAGCGTTCTCAAGGCGGTCGCATCCACATCGGGCCTCGTGGACGAAACATGGGCGGCCAGTTCATCTTTCGCTGTTTCGTTGGCCTCGTATATTTCTTCACTGGCTTCTTCAGCCCCCTTTGTTTTTGTGGTGGCTTCTTCGGCCTCCTTTATTTCTTCTTGTTTTTCTGCGGCATTCTTCTGTGCCTCATCTTGGCCAGATTTGCTTTGCGCTTCGTCTATATGTTCTGTGCGCAAACGTGGTTTAATGGTCCGCATTTTTTGAGGGTGCAAAAGCGGTAGCGATACCACAACCTTCCTCTTTCTTTCCTGTTGTCTCCTCTTCTCTTCCTCCTCCCTCTTCTTCCTCTCCTCCTCCTCCTCCTTCCTCGTCTTCTCTTCCTCCGCCCTCCTCTTCTTCTCTTCCTCCTCCCTCGTATTCCTCTCTTCCTCCTCCCTCCTCTTCTTCTCATCCTCCTCCCTCTTATTCCTCTCATCCTCCCTCCGTTTTTTTCTCTCTTCCTCCTCCCTCCTCATCCTCCTCTTCTTCTCTTCCTCCTCCCTCTTATTCCTCTCATCCTCCTCCCTCTTCTTCTTCTCTTGCTCCTCCCTCTTCTTCCTCTCTTCCTCCCTCCGCTTTTTTCTCTCTTCCTCTTCCCTCCTCATCCTCCTCTTCTTCTCATCCTCCTCCCTCCTCTTCCTCGCATCCTCCTCCCTCTTATTCCTCTCATCCTCCTCCCTTCTCTTCTTCTCATCCTCCTCCCTCTTATTCCTCTCATCCTCCTCCTCCCTCCTCTTCTTCTCATCATCCTCCCTCTTCTTCTTCTCTTGCTCCTCCCTTTTCTTCCTTTCTTCCTCCACTCTCTTCTCCCTCTCTTTCTCCTCTGTCTTCTTCCTCTCCTCTGCTTCCCTCTTATTTCTCTCTTCCTCCCTCTTTTCCCTCTCCTCTGCCTCCCTCTTATTTCTCTCTTCCTCCTCCCTTTTTTCCCTCTCTTCCTCCTCCCCACGGACTCTCAGCCTACGACACTCTTCTTGAGAGATCCGGAGTTCTTCCTCCAGGTTGTTAATTTTAACGGTCGCCTCCCTAAGTGCTGCTTCGGCTCGCAGTCAATTCGTCTCCACCTCACTAAGTTCCAACTCTTGTAGTAGTGGGTCACATGGAATGCTGCATTCACTGAGTTGTACCCTTGGTAGAGTGGATGTTGAAGGTGTTTCCTTCGAGACAACCTTTGCTGTGGGAGTTGCTTCTGCAGTAGGAAATTGATCATCTGACAACAGTGAATGCTCCCGTGCACTGAGTTTTGGGGTGCCCTTCAACTCAAATTGACCCGAGTAAATCCGGGACAAGTTGATGCCTCGATCTTCCCATTTTCTAAGGATTTGGCGTCTGCTAAACATTTCCGTCCAACACTTGAACCGTGGAAATGCTGACCGGGGATCCCCAAATTTGAACTTCTCGCAAAGCCACACCTGAAAACAGGAATGAGTTAAAAACCAGAAACATAACTTCCCCAGGACAGACACAACTCTTATTCCGGACAGACGCAACTCTTATTCCGGACAGACGCAACACTATTCCGGACAGACGCAACTCTTATTCCGGACAGACGCAACACTATTCCGGACAGACAAAATACTTATTCGGACATAAACCAACTCTTATTCCGGACAGACGCAACACTATTCCGGACAGACAAAATACTTATTCCGGACAGACGCAACTCTTATTCCGGACAGACGCAACTCTTATTCCGGACAGACGCAACACTATTCCGGACAGACAAAATACTTATTCCGGACAGACGCAACTCTTATTCCGGACAGACAATCTCAATACGTTTTTCGAAAAGACGCAACACTATTCCAGACAGACAAACTCTTATTCCGGACAGACAAAATACTTATTCCGGACAGACACAATACGTATTCCGGACAAACAAGATACTATTCCGGACAGATAAAATACTATTCCGGACATACGTAATACTTTTCCCGGATAACCTCAAGACACTTATTCCGGACAGAGACAACACTATTCCGGACAGACACAAGACCTATCCCGGACAGACAAAACACTTATTCCGGACATAAACCAACACTACTCCGGACTGACACAACACTCATTCCGGACCAAGATGCTTACTTGTAATACGGCAACGCAACCATACACGTAGCCCTGCTTCATAGAGAAGTTCCCTGACAATCTCCTCCTCGAGAGGTCCCGTTGGGCTTCCTCCAGTCCTTCAACCAAGAAAGTGTGAACCGCATTTGCCCACGCATATCTCTTGAGGCGCTTGAGGTTCTTAAGGTGCTTCGTGTACCACGCTTTACTTCGCAGTGATCCATCGAAGAACAAAAAATGATTGAAAATCATAGAAATAAGGAGTCGGACGTGCTCCTCCTCCTCGCCCATCTTGCTCGTGGCGGTAAGATGACCCAGTAGTTGGGTGTTGTCGAGGTTCACCCCGTCACGTTTCTCTACGTACATTGCTTCCATATCCACTCTCTGCCCATGTGCTCTTAGTCCAAGTAGAAGGGCGACGTCTTCTACCGTAAATGGGACCACCGCAGTGGCTATTCTCAGACCGACTTCAGTGGCGTCGAAGTGTTCGACGAACCAACCCAGTATCTCGTTGTCAGTTGTGACGTGAGGAAAGGAGAGGAAGTGACCGAAAGGCGTCCGTTGGAAGACATTTTTCTCCTCCTCCTTCATCCGGTCGAACTGCTTGTGAAGGGCCGTGAAACCGCACTTGGTTTCGCGGAAGTAGTACGTGCTTCCCTTAAACCACCAAAAAAAATTGTTAGAGGCCAATAATGAACCTTAAAATGAACCAGAAAGAACGTGGTTGACACAACACCTGCGCGGCTACAATTTCAGGAGCGATGGAGGTTTCAGGTAGAGAAGGATCCATTTTCGCCTTGTTATAATTTTCGTTCGACTAAAACAGGAATGAATGTTTTGGATGGGCGTATGGAAAGGAACTCCGGCTGAAATGGGGAATGGAAAAGGAGAAGACTTGGGAGGAAAGTTACTCGAATGCTGTCCCGCCGCTAATGATGTACGTGAAGTTTAACCGTCTAATCGTGATTTCGGGAAATGAACCGTCTAATCGTGATTTCGGGAAATGAACCGTCGCACCCAATAATTCGTAATTTACTTTTCCCCGCGCAGAAGTTTTGGCTGACTGGACGCTGAACTGGCAGCTGAGTTGGCCGTCCACGTAGGAAGCGTCACAGACGCGCGCGTCCGTGTATAACTACTCTTTGCAAATACCATGTTTGGTTGTGATTGTGATTGAATTTGCAAATTCTTCGTGACATTTCAATATTCCACTTCTATACAAAATTTGTTAAAATCAAAATCTACGTTGAGAAGTCGAATTTTGCAATTTCACGTAACTTTTTCCAACTTTAATCATTTATATTAGTACAAAATATTAATTTTATGTTCCGAATATGATTTCATACACAATAACATTTTTCATAGTCATTTATAGATTCTAAGGTTTGTAAATCGTGATAATTACAAATTCCATGAAACTTACGAATACTTCACGAATCAAACACAGCAGAAAACAGTACCCTCAAATCATAAGGACCCAAACGCAAAAAGCCATCACTTATATATAGAACTCTCCCCTTCCGTCCGCTGCCGGATTCCGAAACCCTAACCCTAATCCTCTCCTCTCCTCTCCTCTCCAATGGGCTTCGACGTCGGTCCAGTACCCTTCAACCCCGATGGGTGGGGTCCACCCGACACCCCGATCTCCCCTCTCTTCCCCACCACCGGCTCAACCGCCACCTCCACGGCGAACATTCCCTTCGCCCCCTTCTCCCGGTCGGAGAAGCTCGGCCGGGTGGCCGACTGGACCCGGTCGAACTTCAACGCCAACCTCTCCCGCAACCCCAACGCCGCATCCGTCTTCGACTTCGCCCTCGACGACGCCTCCGCCCTCGCCGCCGCCGCCGACGGCGACTCCTCCTTCCGCCTCGTCGACGGCAAGCCCCCGCCTCGCCCCAAGTTCGGACCCCGATGGCGCTTCCAGCAGCGCCCGCAACTCCCCCAACGCCACGATGAGGAAGTCGAGGCGAAGAGACGGGAGGCCGAGAAGGACCGGGCGAGAAGGGACCGGATGTATCAGCACTCGAATAGGGCCGTCGCCGCTGGGCATCAAGGCGGGCATGCCAGAAGGGAGGCGGCGGCGTTTAAGTCGTCGGTCGACATTCAGCCGGAGTGGACGATGCTGGATCAGATCCCATTCTCGACTTTCTCGAAGCTGGCTTATTCCGTTTCCGATCAGCCCGAAGATCTGCTTGTTTGTGGCGGGCTTGAGTTTTACGACCGAACTTTTGATCGGGTTAATCCAAAGAACGAGAGGCGGTTGGAGAGGTTTAAGTCGCGGAACTTCTTTAAGGTTACAACTACCGATGATCCCGTGATCCGACGGCTTGCGAATGAGGATAAAGCTAGGATCTTTGCCACCGATGTGATACTTTCGGCTTTGATGTGTGCTCCAAGGTCGGTCTACTCGTGGGATATTGTGATCCAGAGGGTTGGGAACAAGCTTTTCTTCGACAAGCGTGATGGGTCACAGCTTGATTTGCTTTCTGTTAACGAGACCTCTCAGGAACCCCTCCCAGAAGCGAAGGAGGACATAAATTCTGCTTATTCTCTTAGTGTTGAGGCTGCTTATGTTAATCAGAACTTCTCCCAGCAAGTTTTGGTTCGCGATGGGAACAAGGTCGCCTTTGAGGAGCCTAATCCGTTTGCATCCGAGAGCGAGGAGGTTGCTTCGGTTGCTTACCGCTATCGAAGGTGGAAGTTTGATGATGACATGTATCTTGTGTCGAGGTGTGAAGTGCATGCTGTGTCCGATGTCAAAGGGCAGCGGTCATTCCTGACCTTGAATGCCCTCAATGAGTTCGACCCGAAGTACTCTGGTGTTGACTGGAGGAAGAAGCTTGAGACTCAGAGAGGTGCTGTTCTTGCTACTGAATTGAAGAACAATGCCAACAAGCTTGCCAAGTGGACCGCTCAGGCTCTCCTATCTGGCGCTGATATGATGAAGCTTGGATATGTCTCGAGGGTTCACCCCAGAGATCATTTCAACCATGTTATCCTAAGCGTTGTTGGGTACAAACCCAAGGATTTTGCAGCTCAGATCAACCTGAATACTGCTAATATGTGGGGGATTGTGAAGGCTATTGTGGATTTGTGTATGAAGCTTAAGGAGGGCAAGTATGTTCTAGTGAAAGATCCAGTTAAGCCTCAGATTAGGATTTATGAGGTGCCGGATGATGCTTTTGAGAACGACTACATGGAGGAGCCATTGCCCGAGGATGAGCAGGTGCAGCCTCCAACAGTGGAGCAACCTTCAGGGGCTAGTGCAGAAGGAGCTGCTGCTCTGGAAGCTGTGGATGCCGGTGCTGATGCTAATGGTGGTAAGAGAGAAGTTGCTGAGGAGGCAAATGCTGCCGCATGAGATTAGTACCCTTTATGATTATTACCATTTTGAGTGTAAGGTTGAGAAATAATTTACTCCTTTATTTGCTCTTTAATTTTGTCGACTTTATTTGCTGATTCCCTCCCTTGTTATTTCAAAGAAAACATTAAGACATTGTGCTGCCTTTACGTGTAGCTTATGTAGAAAAACTTGATCTGTATTTCTAGACCGCTGTGCTTGATTAAGTTAAATGCCTTTATTCTCTGCAGCATCCATGGCTCCATGCTATTTTAGTAGGTGACTTCCTTGTAAAAACTTATTGCAAGTACAAGTATAGTTTATTAACATCTTCCTTTTAAAGTGAATCCTCTTAGATAACTCACTGCCGTCTTTTGCCCAGTGGCCAGTGTTGTCAATTAATTCCGTTCTATTCTGTGATATTTATTTCCCAATAAGTATTTAATTTTATGTTATATTATTTGCTGGTGTCCTCGTGCAATTGACTCTTTGTCCAAATTCCTTGTAGAAATTTCTGCTAGACATTTTAAATCTTGTTGTTCAAATTCCATCATTTGTTTGCTTAGGGCTCTTCTATTATTTGGTTACTTTTGATTGTTATCCTCACCATTTTGTTTGGAATTAAAGGTGTTGTATTGTTGTCTTTGCAGTTGTATGTTGGCATATTTCTTAGTCATTGTGATAAACTTCTTTTGTGCTTTGCTTTTAGCCTGCCTGTTAAAGAATTTGCGATTGACCAATAAAGAAGCCAAATCAATATAGAGGTCAATTGGGTTGGGTAATTGGGTGGCAAATACATTATAGGTTTTCTATTAAACCAATTGGCTGAAGAAAATTGAGACTTGAGAGGGAATTTAGCAAACGAATTAATAGATATTCTGAAATTCCATTGTTTCAGTCATGCTCAGGCATAACCTTAAGGAAGCAATCTGGTGTAAAACTCGTCAATCAAAGGTGAAGATCTAATGCCTGGAGGGCTTGTTTATGTAGTGTTCCATTTTCAGTAAAGATTCGTTTTCTTCAACTCAAATAAGTTGGTGAATTTTCACATCCTTTAGGTGGTTGTCTACTCAGTCTAGCAGATCCTATAATTTGCAATTTTCTGTTACAATTTGCAATCTAGTTTGAGGTTAATTTTTTTTACCGACTCCTAAATATTTGAGGCTGCTATATCCACCTCTACCTCTGAATGAAATTTAGTATGGGAGATAATTTCTTCTTCCAGGTCCCAACACTCCCAACTCTATTTGTCTTTTAAGTTTGGTGAAATCATTATCAGAATGAAAAATTCAGAGGATATAAACCTGTTTAATTGGTTTACTGTGTGAGCTTCAGCTGATTAAATTTATTCAGGCACTCGAGTTGGAGACTGAGCTCCTTTGTGTGCTTAATTCAAGGTTGTTGCTTTTGCTGCATTTATATCATAGAAAATGATTAAATTTATTCAGGCACTCGAGTTGGAGACTGAGCTCCCTTGTGTGCTTAATTCAAGGTTGTTGCTTTTGCTGCATTTATATCATAGAAAAATGATTTGTGCACGCTGGTTGACGTGGTCAGTCCATTCAGCAAGATAAATAAAATCATATATTATTTATTTATTTTGGGTCACATCACAGACACATAATTATGCGATTTTTGGTTTCCACCGTACATATTTCAACGAAACCTTTCATTATCCTCCAAAACGTTTCATTCTCCATCGTTTTCTCCCAGTGGAGGTGACGAGATTGGTAAGAGGGATGCCGAGGTAGACGAACGCGGGAGTGAGTCTTGAGGGAGGTGGGAACGCCAACGACGTTGGTTAGGATGTCGCGAGGAAGTTGGTTGGCGAGGAGGGGGAGGAAGTAGTCGATGTTGGAGTCCGTCCGTCTCTTAAAAAAGGACAAATCATTACTTAAAAAGGACAAAACCTCGACATAAAAAGAACAAACCACCAATATAAGAAGGACTGACCTAATTATTAAAAAAGACAAAATCATACTTAAAAAGTACAAATTGGTACTTAAAAGAATAAACACATACTTAAAAAGGTCAAACTATACATTAAAAAAGACAAACTCCTATGTTAAAAAGGACAGACGTAGATGTTAAAAAGAACAGACTTATGTGCTTAAAAGGACAAACATGAACTCTTCATTTTACCCGAACGTTGCATGAAGAAACTAAAAGTTGCGTTGAGAAACTAAAAGTTGTGTTGGGAAAATGAAAAGTTGCAGTGAGAAAGTAATATTGCATTAAGAAACTAAATGTTGCATGTGACTCAAACATATTATTAAATGAATTTCTCTGCTGATTGAACTGCTGACTGAACTGACCACGTCAGACGCGTCTCGGACGTCGGCGTCCGGGTATCATGCTAACTTGCTATCTGTTTCTGGGTGTTTTTTTATCATTGCCTTTTCTGTCCTCGCTGCATTTTTTGGGGTCCTGGCACTAAATTTGATCGACATTGTATGGTACTAATTTGATTGATCAACTAGAAATCTATACACCATGTAACCATATTATTGATCTGTAACAATTGAATTCTAAAATTTCTGATTATGGATATGCATGCTCATAATTTGTCATAAAACAAAGAACGTTTATTTGGATGTCCACTCGTCAAGTGCTAATTTTTGGAATATTTAGGAGCGTCAGTTGAACATCTACATTTTATGGGATTGCTTTGCTTCTTCACAACAAGTCATTGTTCAAGATCTTTGTATTGTGACTGTACATTGAAAATTTCTAGATCAACTGGTGTCAATCCATGAAATTTCAAATATTATGTCATATATATAGTAAACACGGTCTACATTAGGGCTGTGCATCCGGTCCGGACTGGACCGGACCGGACCGGATTTTTATTCGGGGTCCGGACCGAATACCGGACCGGATGCCCACGGACCTAAGACCGGACCGGACCGGACCGAATCGGTCCGGTCCGGTCCGGTCAAAAACCGAATTTTTTAAGTTAAAAAAAATTTGGACCGGTTCGGACCGGACCGGACCGGAAAATTTAAAATTTGCCGGACCGAAACCCGGACCGGACCGGATTTTTCAAAAATTTACGGACCGACCGGTCCGGTCCGGTTGACCGGTTTGACCCGGTCAATACTCTCCCCTAGTCTACATCTACTCATGGCAATCACTTCCATGGAATAGACAAAGTTGAATGGGTAATACTGTGACATTTTGAGCGGTCGATGTAAGCAATTAGTTTGCTTTGAATATATTTGCAGGTGGTGGAGTGATTAGAAAGAAAATGAGGTAATCATGAACTTCTTAATAAGCAACCATAAAAGTCACAACAATAACATTTCAAAGCATGGAAAAGTGTTTTCAATCACTACAAGTAAAGAAATTAAGAATAAAACTTCAAATGCCTGTGCCCACCGTTGCGGTTAGGGGGTAAACGAGTCGAGTGAAATTTTGAGTCATAAGTATTATCTTATGTTATTAACAAATACAAACGATTTTGAAGTAAATATATTCGAGTTAAATCTTTCATTTTTAAGTTAAACTAGAGTCGAAAGTTTTTCGAGTTGAACTATCGAGTCAAGCCAAAGTTAACAACAATTACAACTGATGTTGGGCTTCTTTAAATAACTTCCCCCACTTTTAATTTCGTGGTGACTTTATTTCTTGTTTTGCTACTTTTGGCATTGCCGATTTTGGTACATATTTTGCTTTTACATTTATCAATATATAATCTACTGTTTTCAAAAAAATAAAAAAGAACAATATTTCAAATGTAGTAAGTTCTTAACGGTTAGTCTACAACTTTTACTTAATAGGTTCACATCATTGTTCACATTCTTGCCCTCAGACTTGGGCTGAAAATGGCTCGAGTTAAATTACTAAAATAGGCACCTCAATTTGTCTCGTTTTCAAAGATGTTAACGAATATAGAGCATGAATACAAAACTGTTAGCAATAAATATATGAATGGTCATTTATTTGCTTAATCTTTAACAGACTAAGACGCAAAAGTTAAATCACCATTCCCATAATAATCCATCATTCCAATAATAATAATAATTATGGTTAATTACAATTTGATCTTCTGAATTATGTTTTGATATCACTTTGTATAATTAAAATTTTAAAATTGACAATTAATGGTCTTGAATTTTCTTTTAGTATCACTTTATCCTTTTAAATTTTAAAAATTTATTATTTAAACTACCTTCATTTTTTTATATTTATTTTATTATATCTATAAATATTTTTAAATCTATATTTACGTGAAAATTCGAATAGAAACGGTAACCCCAAACACCGTCTCATTCGGAAGCCATCTCTCCCAACCAACGCCATAACCCCCATCGGAAGCCATCTCTCCCTTGCTTCAGATCTGCGCTTCCTCCAACCATTCATTTCTAGGGTTCTTAAATCCCATCCATGACCCGTTCCTTCTGAATCCGATCCATCCCTCTCGCCCCCGCAGATACGGATCCGATCTCCCGTCATCCTCACCGGCGGGTTCGGGTTCTAAGGCTTTCGATTCGTTTTCGCAGTGGAAATGGTGGATTCCGGACCTCTAACTGCCGGTCAGGTGTGTGCCGACCAATGCTTGTTTCGATTTTTTAGGTTTTGCGTTGTTTTGTGGTGTTTGGATTGGCGGAATTGCGTTTTGTAGATTTGACGTTGGATCGAGGAGTAGAACTTGAAAGTCGTTATGTTTCTGTTAAATTTTGATTGGAAACTAGGTTTCGTGCGGTTGGTCGGTGTAGTAGAAGCAACGTGCTGTTTAGGATTCTTCCGGTGAACTGATTTTTTTGACTTCTTCGTTGTTTTGTGGTGTTTGGTTTGGTGGAATTGCGTTTCGTAGATTTGACGTTGGATCGAGGAGTACATCTTGAAAGTCGTTATGTTTCTGTTTAATTTGCTATGAAGTTGTTGATTGGAAACTTGTTTTTGTGCTGTCGGTGGGTGTAGTAGAAGCAGGTCGCTTTTTAGGATTCTTCCGGTGAACTGATTTTTTGATTTTTTCGTTGTTTTGTGGTGTTTGGTTTTGTGGAATTGCGTTTCGTAGATTCGACGTTGTCGTGGAGTACAACTTCAAAGTCGTTATGTTTCTGTTAAATTTTGATTGGAAACTAGGTTTTGTGCGTTCAGTAGGTGTAGTAGAAGCAACGTGCAGTTTAGGATTCTTCCGTTGAACTGATCTTTGGACTTTTTCGTTGTTTTGTGGTGTTTGGTTTGGTGGAATTGCGTTTCGTAGATTTGACGTTGGATCGAGGAGTACACCTTGAAAGTCGTTATGTTTCTGTTAAATTTGCTATGAAGTTGATGATTGGAAACTTGTTTTTGTGCTGTCGGTGGGTGTAGTAGAAGCAGGTCGCTGTTTAGGATTATTCCGGTGAACTGATTCCTTATGTTTGTTGTGCACCGATGTTGCCATGCTGGTGTCGGTGTTACGTAGCTTTTATAGGGAACCAAGGAATGTCCCGTGTGAGCTCAAGAATTTGCAATCCATGTACTCTGTTCTCTTCCATCATTCATCCCACTATTTTCCTCCTTTAATCTATTTTAGTTCTGGAGTAAGAAAATTGACTTTAGTTGCACTGGACTTTTTTTCTTTCTTTTCCTTCTCAAGGTTTTGAATCCTGCTTCCACATGCAAGAGATGGTAGTCGGAGCGGTTCATGCATAAATATTTCATTCTCCAGGATTTTGAAATATGTAAAATCATATCTTATGATCTCTTTACTCGCCTTATCCACTCCTTTCCAACTGGTGAGGGAATAAAATGGCATGCCATTGTACTGTTCCTCTAGAATCCATTTTGCTCATACAATAAGTGAAATTGTTGATTCAAAGACCCATCTCAAATGAACATACTTCCTTGGACAAAGAAACCATTTGCTTTCCTCAAGTCACATTGTACTATCCCAAATTTTAAATTCCACGATGCAATATCAGTATCACTAGTGACTGGAAAGTCAACCTCCCCGAACACCACCAACAGAGCTCCTTCTTGCACTTCAGTTATGCCAACTCATCACAAGCCATAATTTGGAGGAAGCTCGTCTTGTTTTTAACAGGATTCCTCACCCCAATGCCCGCCAGTACACCATGATGATCAATGGTTACAGTAATTCCGGATGTATAACTGATGCATTCAAGCTTTTTCATGAGATGTCTAATCGAGATATAGTGTCTTGGAACTCCATGATGAAGGGATGTTTGAATTGCAGAGAAATACGTCTTGCGAAAGGTGTGTTTGCAAAAATGTTGGAGAGGAACGCCATCACTTGGACAATAATCGTGGATGGCTTGACAAGGATGAGTAGAGTCAATTTGGCAGAGGATTTATTTCATAAGATGCCATCAAAGGATGTTGTTTCTTGGAACTCAATGATTTCTGGTTATTGCATCAATGGCAGAATCACTGACGCAATCATGTTGTTTGAGAAGATGCCGTGCCAGAATGTTATTTCCTGGACTGCCATGATTAGTGGGCTTGTCCAAAATTGTGATAGCAAGGGAGCATTGAATTGTTTTCACGGAATGGTGGTTTCTGGTTTTCTGTGCTGACTGCTTGTGCTAAAGCTAAAGATATGTGTCTTGGAACTCAAATCCATACCTGTACTGTAAAATTAGGTGCCATTTCAGACACATATGTTTCTACTTCACTTGGTAACATGTATGCAAATTGTGGGCAGATCAAGGAATTTAATGAGACTCTGCATGAAGACCAGCACAAAAGTGTTGTTTCATGGACAGCTCTAGTAATGGGTTATGGCTTGAATGGCGATCAGGGATACGCATTACAAGCTTTTGATTGTATGAAGAGTGCTGGTATCTTGCCCAACCAGTCCACTTTTACTAGCATTTTGAATTCGTGCAGTGTTATTGAGGATCTCGATAGGGGAAAAGAGATACATGGAAGTGCTGCTAAGCTAGGGTATGGGCATGATGTTTTTGTTGGTAATTCTCTCATTTTCATGTACTCCAAATGTGGGCTAGTAGATGATGCTGTAATGGTGTTTAAAAACTTGGATGAGAAGAATATTGTCTCTTGGAATTCTATTATAACTGGTTGTGCTCATAATGGATTAGGATCGCGTTCACTTGAATTTTTTAAACACATGCTGCTTAATTTTGTCCAACCTGATGAGATCACATTTTTGGGGCTGTTAAACGCTTGTAGCCATTCTGAGATGGTAGAGGAAGCAAAGCACTTCTACGAAATGTTATGTGAGGATCCAATTATTTGTCTGAAGCTTGAGCACTGTAGCAGCATGGTGGATGTGCTATGTCGGTCCGGAAATTTGGAAGAGGCAGAGGAATTCATAAACAAGATGCCAATAAAACCTAATGTAGCAATCTGGTTGAGTTTGCTCAGTGCATGCAGGGAAAACATGAACATTGATATGGCAGCTCGGGCTGCAGAAAAGATCTTCCTTCTTGAGCCAGATTGTAGTGCGGCATATGTTTTATTGTCAAATATGTATGCTTCAGTAGGTCAGTGGGACAATGTTTTACGGATCAGAGTGATGATGAAATGCTGTAGGATATCAAAACCGCCTGGCTGCAGTGGCATATACTGAAAGATCCTCACACCGGTTTCTTGAACTGTGTTGAAGTCGAATTTTGCACTGTCAAAAGGAGCACTCAAAAACTTAAACAACAGTTACATATCATTCATGCATGTTCGCTCGGTTGTTCAGTGCAGTAAAGATCTCAAAATTCCGAGAGTTCCAATACTGCATAGGAAAACTGATTTATATCCCTGTTAGATAATGGGATGCGGGTCGTTGTTGTTGTTCCCCTTGGCATCTTATGGCATCAGGTTTTGGAGGAAATGGAGTTAAGAATGATATGTCTAAGACTAGTGAAGTAGATGATATAAGACCCTATTGAAAAAAGTCCATTGAGTGAAAACAGGAATCTGTTTTTGTGGAAATCATTGTTGAAGTATGCCTTCTCAAATAATTTAACTAACATCTTGACCTGGATAAGTTGTAAAAATGCCAGTGTTCTGTTGTATTCTTTGCAGGTGTCGTTTCTTCTTGGTTTCTTACCAATATTTGTTTCATGGATTTATGCTGAAGTTCTTGAATATAAGAAGTCTTCATCTCCTTCCAAAGTGTAAGTTTGCAAAATTTCAATCCTTTTTTATTTTTTTTCTCTTTATTTTGTTGCTGCTTCACATGTTGGGTCAGCATAAAAAAGGCTACTTAAGATGATAATTTCAAAAGAAGTCAATTGCATGATTGTTCTTTTGGTTTTTCTCTAGACACTCCGATGCTAATCTAGATGAGTTGGAGCATGAAGCAGTAAAGGAAGATGCTGTCCTGCTTGAAGGAGGCTTATCAAAGTCCGCATCAGCAAGACACCAGGTTCAATCAATAAGAGCAAATCTGGCAAGGTGTTTGAACTTGAAGTGAATAATAGTACGTCTTTGTGCCAAATGGTTGCTGATCTGAATCTTCTGTATTTTGTTGCAGGTTCCTTACGATGGACGAACAATTCTTGCTTGAAAATCGAAAAGTTCTAAAATCAATGTAATATACACTGTTGTCATATGTGGTCAGTCAAGTCCATTACACTGCCATTGTTAAATCATAAATTGCATGTAGGTCTGAATTTGGAGCAATTTTGGTGTATTTCTACATATGCGACCGCACCAATCTTTTCCCTGAATCTACCAAGGTGCATGTTTATACCTTATTTGATTTGAGAGTATATATTTTGGTGAATTGATTTGCATGAAGCATTTTAGTTGCATCTTTAGAGTGTGTAGATTGTAGTGCTTGCAAATAGTGAAACAAAATAAGCCACAACTACTTAAGGATTTTCAGACTTTTATTGATGTGTAATGGGAATATAGACAGTCAATGCAAGGTTATGCTCTGGTCTTGATCTGTAAAATGTTGCTTATTATTAGGTAGTTTCAGGGAAGATTATATTTTTTTCTTGTTTTATTCAATCCCACCCAACTAGTTTGGGATAAAAGGCTTTGTTGTTGTTGTTTATTCAATCCCAGTTCTCATTGATAATGTGGCAGTGATATAGAGGTACTATAGAAATATGTTTTTTTAATAATACTTAGCATGACGATTCACGTGCCTGAACCGTGACTCCTTAAAGTTTCATTTCTAGCCTACCCCAACTAGTTTGGATAAAAAACTTTGTTGTTGTAATAAAGCATCTGAACTCTTACAAGAAGGAATTATCACAGTAGGTTTGACTTATATTTTAACCACTATCGTTTGCAACATGGATCAGCGATAGTGGGGGATCTAGAATTTCAAATTGGATATACAGTATTATAAAGTAAATAAATCTTATACCTCATCAAAATAAAAATATTATAGAAAGAAAATCTTACAGTTTAGAATGACAATTGATTATGAAAAAACAGCGTAATAGTAATAATATCCAAAAGGTACTAAAATCAATTGCATCTAAGTACCTATTTTATTTTACAAACCAACATTTGAACACCACAACCAAATTCAACTATTGCGAGGGTAAAATTTCATCGTCAGAACCAATATATGAAAATACCGTAGATGTCGAAAATGAAATCCTAGAATTGCTTGTTGATTGGTTGTTATGAATTCAACATGTCACCCTATGGTTTGTACATCAGTGATCAGTCTGTCTTTGCTATATGCCAAATTGTTGCGAGGTTGAGTTTAGAGAGTAGACTAATACCAAAAGAAAAAAAGTACAATCTATCTTGGTGCTGTAAATGATGCTTCCAAAGTTTTTTATCATTGTGCATACGAATGTAGCTAATTTTTACACAGAAATTGGATTGTATTTTTGAAACTATATCCATAATTGAATTTACCAAATGATATTCTATTATAAGTATAATATTAACATCACCCTAATGCTTATCTATATTATTATGTATATAACTTAACTTATTTTTTCTTTAAATAATGGAAATTGCATACCCATATTACATGGTGGATCTGCCACTGATCAGCAGACTGCCAATTGTTGGACTTGGTTGAAGTTTTTGTGTGCCTAGTAGATTTCGTGGCCGAAAACATCTTAATACATTAGGCTCTTGTAGTTATGATTACGATTAAGTGGAGCGAAGATGCTCCTTGCTGAATAAATCTGTAAGATTTCAGTTTCATATTTAAATCACTGAACTTAACTTCATTTAATTTTTTTTTCTTTTCTGAATTTGACAGAGCTATAGCCGTGATCTTTTCCTGTTTCTCTACATTCTCCTTATTATTGCTTCAGTAATGACTTCTCTGAAAAAACATCATGATAAGTCGGCATTCTCTGGAAAAGCTCTGCTCTATCTAAATAGACATCAGACGGAGGAGTGGAAAGGATGGATGCAGGTTGACTCTCTTACTGGCAGGGCTATATATGAACTGAGAGGCTGAGACCTCAGACTTGTTTATGTTCTCACTTCTCTGCATGTTAGTGTTTCTAGGTCATCCACTTATGTAACTGTCCTATAATTTGTTTTGGTTGTGAATTACATTTCCCTAGCAATTTTTCATGTGGAACATATTTATTTTCTCATAGAAAAGGTGAATTGCTAAATCCCTGGAGCCATATAGGTACTTAATCTGTCAAGTTGGTCACACTCCTTGGGAGTTTTTCGAGGAGGATGATATTCTCTGACATCGATTAAACAGTGTTTGCATTTTATTTTAATGAAAATACAGTTCTTGGAATTTATTGTTTTTTTGGTTCTCTTTTAAAGAGGGTTGTAAAAACTGACACATGGCAAAAACTTGACTTATTAAGTTGCCCTCTTTTAACTTTGACAAAACCCTTAAATTCTTAATTTTTTACATATTAGGTAATGTGACCATTAGTATAAAGTATAAACACTTAATTGTGAACTTTGAAAAATCATTAAATAAAATGAATTCAGAGAGCATGAGTTTCCATTTGAGTAGATGAAAACCTTGCAATCATGATTGTAAAGGTTTTATAAGGGAAGCTTGAAGATGCTCAGTCATGGATTGAAAGGCAGCTAGTATGCAGCCTGGGGATCCCAGGCGATTAGTCAGACTAGTTGGATTAGGCGGCTGACTAATGTGGTTGGTTTTGACAATCTTTTTTTTGGGGTTGAATTTGGTGGTTGGTTGGTTGATTACAATCTTCAGCTTAGGTGATTAATTGGCAGGAAAATAGTCAGTCTAAGGTTGCCTATCGACTAGTTGGCGACTTTTTAATCACTTGTCAGTTGTAGATACATGGAAACATGTGGAATAGTATAAGACTGGAATTTTAGAACACATTGAATTGTTTTATTTTTTCTTTGAATGAAGGGTAATGAGGTCACCGCTCTTTGGCAGAATCTTAGTTTTTCTTTGTATTTAAAATGTTGATTTTTTTTGCTTGTGTGCCACATTCCACAGGTATTGTTTTTGTTGTATCACTACTTTGCTGCAACCGAGATATACAATGCAATACGGATGTTCATTGCTGCTTATGTATGGATGACTGGATTTGGAAACTTCTCCTACTATTACATACGGAAAGACTTCAGCCTTGCTCGTTTTTCTCAAGTACCTCCCACAACATTTGATAATCATACTTTTCTAGGGCTTGAAAATTACATCAACTACTTTAAGCATGAGTGACTTTTTAAATGCAGATGATGTGGCGATTGAATCTCTTTGTGGCCTTTTGCTGCATCGTTCTGAACAATGATTACATGTTATATTACATATGCCCAATGCACACACTTTTCACTTTAATGGTTTATGGAGCACTTGGTATATTCAACAACTACAATGAGATTGGCACAGTGATGGCTGTGAAAATTTTAAGTTGTTTTCTGGTGGTATTTTTGATCTGGGAAGTGCCTGGAATCTTTGACATCGTTTGGGGTCCATTTACATTCCTATTAGGTACGCTAGCTATTCTGGCTGTCACATCTTTCCTTGACTCAATTTAGAAGTTACTAATGATTATCTCTTACAATTTATACAGGGTACCAGGATCCAGGTGCAAAATCAGTCCTTCCCTTATTACACGAGTGGCATTTTAGATCAGGCCTTGATCGCTACATCTGGATTATTGGAATGATATATGCATATTATCATCCTACGGTAAACATGTTAAATGAAATGACAAAAGACTATCTTCTTTGATTTATGTCCATACCAACCACAAAGCTTAAGTGTTACTTTACTTTTCCTAATTAATATTTTCCTCCTTAGGTTGAAAGGTGGATGGAGAAATTAGAAGAATCAGACTCCAAACGGAGGAGGGGAATTAAGGCAGGCATAGTGTCTGTTTCCATAGTGGTATGTATTGCTCATTGGAGCTCAAAATTTAGAACCATTTTCCAAATCCTTCAAATATTGAGGCTAACTAATCAGTAATTCACCATTCTTAGGTTGGCTATTTGTGGTACGAATACATTTACAAGCTGGACAAGATTTCATACAATAAATTGCATCCTTACACATCTTGGATTCCAATAACGTGAGAACGTCGGCTGCTGTTGTTTGAACTGGAATATTCAACCATATAACCATGTCTATTTTATAAATAAATTATTCCTCTATTACCGATAAAAAAATATTGTTCCTCTATTGAATTGGTTGCAGTGTTTATATTTGCTTGAGAAATTGCACCCAGCAGCTACGGAATTACTCTTTGACTCTATTTGCGTACGTTCTTAGATGCTATGCTTGTGTTATTCTCTTATTCTGTATGGTTTAATGTCTAGCTATTTTCCTTACTGTCTATGTTGTCTTCTTCTTTTCATTTTTCAGTTGGCTTGGCAAGATAACTCTTGAGACCTATATTTCTCAGATCCATATATGGCTAAGGTGCGCAATTTCACGGCATTTTGTTGTGATCTTCCGTGTCACGATATTTTTTGCTTCTGATTTATGTCGGATTGCAAGCTTGTCAAGATTCATGCTTAAGATGGAAGTAGAATTAACTATCAACATTCTATGCAGGCAAACTTTTTTTATGCATGGTTAATATTTATCCATTGTTTTCATTTTCTATCCATACTGTTTTTTTTTGTATAGGCAACTGCATTTATCAACATGACAAATTGAGAAAATAAATAAAGTCAATGTCGCCAACTGTCATTGGTAAATGATTTGTTTTCTGAAATTTGAAATATCACTTGTTAAAAAGTTGTCAAACACAAACCTAGTAAAGAGGTGGAATTTAGAAGCTCACAGGCTTAGTAACTTTATCATTTCAAATTAGAGCAAAGCATTTATGCATTCTCTACATATACTGTTATATGTTTTTATAATGTGCATGAGGATTTTAACTAAATGTCAGTCACATAAAGTGTTGACACTATCACATGCAATCTTTAGTTATTATCACTTGCGACATTTATCAGACAAGTGGATCACAGATCATGTTTATAATTTAAACTTCGAACTGTTGATCAGGTTTGCTTTGTAAAATTTTCAAATGACACATACAAATGTAACACAACATTTTCGTTTTCAACTAGCAAGGTTAAGTGTAATGAGCACCAAGTACTGTTGTAAGCACAAAGTTTTACTGTTACATTTTTCCTTTGCAAAGGGCTGAAAGACCAACCGATTACTTGATGGTCTTTATTTGTCGTCTTCCAATACTTCATTTTTGGTTAACATGAATTTGACTATTGACTTCTTCATCCAGAAGTGGGCATTGAAACTTTTAAAATATAAGAAAATCTGTGCACCAATTCTAACATCTTTCACTGAAAATGCTTGTTTGGGGGTTCAAAACAGATCAAGCAAGCCTAATGGTCAACCAAAATGGCTCCTTGTATTCATTCCAGAATATCCGCTGCTCAATTTCTTGCTGACATTTGCAATCTACCTCTTTGTGAGCATTTTTTTATCCTTAATCCTTAAATGCATCTAAGGGAGATGAGGAACTTATATTTGGATAATCGTTGATAAACTGTGCAGATATCCTACCGGCTCTTTGATTTGACAAATTCACTCAAGGCAGCTTTCGTCCCCACCAAAGACAACAAGCGGTTGCTGCAAAATTTTATTGCTGGAATCGTTCTCTCTGTGTGCTTATATTCTGTTTCAGTTGTTTTTGTTAATATTGCTCAAGCTTTGGTAAGTGCTTCTGCCATCTTCTCAAAGTAAAATTACTTGCACATTTTTTAAATTTTCAAGCCTTAAATTTGTAAATTATTATTTGCAGGCCTGACATACTTATAACAGTAGTGGCTTGACGTTTTGACAGTCTGGCATAGTTATCTTGCTAATAATCAACACTACGAATCAGATTTGTCGTTTGCTCTCACTCCCTTGAAGAGAGTGAACATGTTGCTTTGGGTAAAAAGCTAGGATTCTGCAAAAATAGCTATAGCAGAATTCGCTGTTGCAGATCATTCGAGGGCTGTTGCAGTTTGATATTGCATCTGTAAGGATGAACTTCAGGTAGCCGTCGAAGGAAAGCAGTGGCTTTAGGGTCTGAGAAATGTTAACGAGTCAATACTGAATATTGAATACCATTGTATCCATTGTTTTTGTTAGGTACATCTCCAATTTTCATTAAAGATCTCCGTTTTCCTGTAATGTTGGCTTTATCAGATGTGGCTTTACCGGCTAAAAGCTAATAATGTCAATAACTAACATTCAAGGCGTGAAGGGTCTATGAAGGGATGTTGCATAGCAATATTACACGAGAAATCGAAGATGGTTTTAAAGAACGCTCTTAAGTTTCATGATTGTAATGACTAATTGGTTTCTACATACGTATCTTCCCCGTGAAAACAGATGTTTCGATTTTCATGCTTATAGGCACCATCTGTGTGTTGCTTACATTTCATAGGGGGAAACCATGGCAAATATTAAAGTTTTGTTGTTGACACAAAAGGCGTTAATAATCTCAGTTAATCTATATTTCAACGCGGATCGGGTGTACCCGGCCAATTTAGCGATGGGAGTAGACTAACTAAGTTATTTAACAGTTCCACGGACTTAATCCCATTTCGACATTTTTCATGCGAGATGAGAAAAACAAATATGAAATGGTTCTAGTTGTAAACAGCTTTAAATAGTTCACCAACATAAAGTATTGTCTTTCATTTGAGAAGTCACGTGTTCAATTTTTATATATATTTTAATAAAAGATAGATGCATTTGATTTTTTTTTTGAAATAACGGTGTAAATAAAGAAATCGGAAGAATACAACGTAGTAAAACTTATTTGACAAACTATGGTTATTGAAAACGACAACTGCATAATCGTTTTTATTAAGTAAAAATGACACTGACGGATGATTATTACTGTATGTAATGCATGTATAGTTAATGTATGATTGTTATTTTGAAATGTAAATTTTGTACACCCCAAGTAATAAGCTCTGCTACTGGATTGATTATAATTTTTTTCGATGGAATTATTAATTTCGTAGATGACATTCCAAAATATGAAGGTGATTACAGATGGATGATGAATATTAATACTGAAATGCGATATGATGATCTTTGTAAAATAGTTTGTCGAGTTTGTGGTTTCGAGAAGAAGAGTTTGATATAACGTTAACCTGCAAGTGATCATCTTATGAAAAATATACTTACGCTGATGTATTTGATGATCAGAGCACGACAACAATGTTATCTTTATTTGACATCGTGAATACGGTTGTATTGTTTGTTCAGAAACAACCCAAACAATATACTATTGTGTACCAAAGTCAGTTGATTGAGGATTATCAAGCAATGACACAAACGTGTAGCCAATATGAAGTAGGTCCATCATCGACAATTTCTCAGTCTTTTTTTGAACCATATGAGCACACACCAATGAATATTAGTAATTGTGAAGGAGACGTAGTTTAGTTACAGTCTCAAGGAAGACGAGTTGGAGATGCAGATAGTGATGAGATAGACATTGGTGAGACATATGGTCAGATGGATGGTGAGGAGATAGACATTGTTGATGTAGATTTAACACCACTTCTAGATAGGGGTGTAAGCGGGGCGGGGCGGGGCGGGTTTTTGGTCCACCGCTACCCGCCCCGCATAAGTTAAGCGGGTATGCGGGGCGGGGCGGGGCGGGTCAAAAATAAAAAAACCGCTATCCGCCCCGCCTAAGGTTGGATTAGGTGAGGCGGGGCAGGTTATGCGGGTTTGGCGGGTTTTTTAATTTTTTTTTATTTTTCCTAAGAAAAATAAAAGAACATCAAAACTTGAAAAATAGTAATTACTCATTGTATTTTTTGGGAAATTGGATGTGTGTTGAGTGAAAAATTAGACATTTGGTTAGTGTTGAATAATGATTTGGTAAGGTGGGTTAATGGTTATGAGTAAAATTGAAACATTAAAATGATTTTGGTATATAAAAAAATAATATATTTGATTAGGCGGGTTGCGGGTTATGCGGGGCGGGTTGCAAGACAACCGCAACCCGCCCCGCTTATTAGGCGGGTTATGCGGGTGGCGGGTTAGCGGGTTGGCGGGTAAAATATTACCCATTTACAGCCCTACTTCCAGAGCTGCAGAACATGTTTCGTCATATGACGAACACAGTGAATCGAGAACCTGATAACAACGTACATAAAGCCGTCATTAGTAATGAATTGCCACCATTGTCAATACTCCCATATTTGAGGTACTTGCCGAGCATAGATCCTAACGAGAACTGGATCGAAGATTCGATCATTGGAGACTACATACAATGAATATGATAACTTAGAAGATGAACGTAGTTATTTGTTACATAGAACTTTCACCACAAAAGAATATTTATTGCAGCAGTTGAAGGAATGACATTTGCGAAAAAGTGTCCAATTCAAAATATTAAAATTCAATCCGAGTCGTCTTCACATTGTTCACCCACGACTTAGGATTCCGCTAATGTGAACTTATAGGGCGCAAAATATGTTCTGGAAGGCCCAAAATCTTCGAAGGTCGCCCGACGTGAAGATGTTCCCAACACCAAATTTGTAACAACATTAGGAACCCAACAACTTGTTCACTCTTTAAACATGCTTGATCTAAATAATTGTACAACACAACCAAAGACACAGCTCCCCAACTGTAGTTTCGAGTTTCGACATTCATGTAGATCCGCCAGCAAAAACAAATATCAGAGGTGGACTTTGTTTCCACTCTTATCTCTTAATATCCCAGGATCTAACTGAAACAAAATCAAGGCTCCGGTGTGCTGTAACACTTGCTCATCTGTTGCATCTGAAGCCACGACACGGTCATTTTGTTGCAACCACTGCAGTGATATGTATCTCCCTTTCACTACAGTCGTCACCTCTCCTTCTTTAACACCCAACAAATTCATGCAAACCTCAGGTCAATCATGATCTAAGGTTGCACATGTTAGGATCTATGACCCTCTAATCACTAGATAAATGTGGAATTAAAAATACAAATCGAAGGATTAAGAGATAAAACGTGGAAACCACAAAATTGACGACACCAAAGTTTAGAGAGGTTCGGAACCCACACCTGGGTCCTAGTCCTCCTCGCAAGCCTCACTCGATCCTACGAGACTCGCTTACGGTTCCACTAACCGATCTCTGTTCCGGGCCGAGATCAACATCGTTTACAACTCCGAGCCTCGCGAACAACCTCACCTCACTCGTGTCTCCTCTCACAATCCGAGAGGAAAATTCCTCGAAGCTTTACAACACAATGATTCTTTGATGTGGAAGTTGAATCACAATCTAATACTCTATACTTGAGCACACTTGGATATTGATATAGAATGAATATGCAAGTGGTGAAGTTTTGGCTTGAGTGTTGAGGATTGAGAGCTTGAAGATGAAGAGGATTTGACTTTGAGTATTGGATTTAGTGTTCAAGAGATCCAAAACCAACAAATGAGGTCTTATTTATAAGCCTTCAAGCTCAACTAGCCGTTTGGAAGTTTGGTGGGGGAAATGAACCAATAGCCGTTTGGGAGTTTTCGATGCATATTCGGTCGACAGTTAAGAGAACGGTAGTTCGAAGAATTGATCTGATTTACGAATTCGGTTGACCGATTATATATCGGATCATCGTTCACCAACCTCCAGTAGCTTTTATCAATTTAGCCCTAATTAAGTTTGGTTAACCGAATGTCATTCGGTTCACCGTTCCAAGGTTGACAGTAAGATTGGTTGGGCTCTGATCTACTCAAGTTCGGTTGACCGTGTTCATTTCAGTAGACTGAAGTTAGCGCAAGTTTTGCACTGATAGTTATAGCTCAAATAGTCGTTGGGTACAACAGTCAAGTGCCACGTGTAAATAGTCGTTGCGCACCTAAAGCCAATAAGGAATCGGTAGACCGATATGTATTCAGTCGTCCGAAGTGGGACATGTCAATTGGGCTATAGGGACTCGATTAGAATGCAATCGTTGGAACAAAGTCCAAAACTGGTCTAGGGCTATTCGGTCGACCGAAGGTGGCATTCCGTTGGGGCAATTCCAGAGAACACCTAAGTTTTACTGGTGAGAAATATTCGGGTATCCGAAAGGTGTTCGGTGGACCGAACTAGACATGATTCAGTTGACCGAAAGGGGTTCAGTTTACCGATGATGGACGGGACATAACCCTAGTGCTCAAGTTTACATTAAACCTTATGGACTCAATAAATACAAAATTACATGTCTTGGTCCAAAGTTTTGATTACAAGTCTTGAGTCTTGATGTCTTTGTCCCAATGTTCATTTCCTTGATTGTCTTGATCAACCTATTAAGATGTTTACAAGTATACAAGTATGTATGCACTGCATGTAATCGTGTTTGCTCACTTTGATTGATTAGGTTGATTGATTTAGATTAGTTTAATTAATCATCAAGATTAATATAGATTAAAGCCAAAAAACCAACAACGCACACTGCCAGACCTTCAACACGAAGATCATTAAGCATAGTTACGCCTTGTAGAGTGATCTGTAGGATCGTGTGGGTCTATGGGTCCACAAACTAATCACGATTAAGCCCTAATTAACTACTTGGTTGATTGATCAAAGAATTGCAGCGGAAATTAAAAACAAATCAAACACAAGTAGGAAAGAAATGCAAACCACACAAGAAGACACCGGATTTACAGAGGTTCGGCCGCGCCTACGTCCTCTCTTGCAAGCCCCTCTCGAATCCCCGTTCGAGCTCCTCTTGCGTCTTCACTATGCCTCCCCGTTCCGGGCCGGGAGCAACGCCTTTTACAAGTCTTCAAGCTCGCGAACAACCCTCACCGAGCTTGGCACCACCTCTCACAAACCGAGAGAATCACTTCGGGCTTTCACCGAAATCCTTGCTTCTTTGTCTTGGGCTTACACCAAGACCCTTGCTCACTTTGTCTTGGGCTTTCACCAAGACCCTTGCTCTCTTGACAACAATTGGAGTGGAACTCACTCTTCTAGTATTGAGCACAACAGATGCTAATATGAATGTATGATGAAGGATGTGGAAATTAGGCTTTGGAATCACTAATTGGGAGCTTTGAGGTTGTGGAAAATCTCACTATAAGTTTGATACTTTGGAGTTGTGAAATCTTGTGGAAAATCTCACTATAAGTTTGACACTTTGGAGTTGTGAAATCTTGTGGAAAACTAAGTGTGAACCTCTATTTATAAGCTCCTAAAGATTTCTAGCCGTTTGGACAAGATTTGATTGGGTTTTGTGCAAGATACACAAAACAGAAAATCAGGTTCAGAAATCTGTCCAGAAACGGTCGACCGAAAGGTGTATCGGTCGACCGAACCCTTGAGTCTGTTGATGGATCGGTTGACCGAACATTGGTACTGGTCGACCGAATCACTTAAGTTCTATAGGTCAACGGTCGACCGAGCAGGTACCGGTCGACCGAACTACTGGGTTCGGTAGAGAGAAATCTTGATCGGTTGGACAAACTTGTGTCGACCGATAGCAGGTAGATTTTACCTATTTGAACGGTCGACCGAACTAGGCAAATGGTTCGACCGGTTCTAATGTATATGGGGGTGTATATTAAGAAAAATGTGTATACGACCGTTGTATAATACGACAAATAAAACGGTCGTATTTTTTACCAAAAACAGCAAATGAAACGGTCGACCGAACAGGTCTGGGTAATCGGTTAAATAGATGTGTGATCGGTTGAACGGATTGGTCTGGTATAACAAAAATTGTGTATAACCGGTCGACCGAAAGGTGAACGGTCGACCGAACTCAGGCAGACTGGCGACCAATGTTTTAGGTGTTTAGGTGATCTAATGGAGTCCAAATTATATGATATTTTGTGTGTGACTCCTAAAAGGAACCTAGTGTGTGAATGCATGCATATTAGCTTAAGTTATGCTCAATTCACATAAGTTCCTAATTCTCAAAGAAAGGTAAAATTACATGTCTTCAATCCTAGCTTGATTACATGTCTTGACTTGATTTTTCTTCTTTCTTGAGTCTTGATCACCTGTAGATGTTAGCACAATACAACATGTATACTATTATACTACATGTGCTAATCTACATGTCCTTATTAAGATTAGGTTTAATTACATCATCAAAATACGGATTAAGGCCAAAAAGCCAACATGATCATCATCTCCCCATGTCTAAAGTGGAAGGTGTGAGTCTCCGGTCTCCACCTCTCAACCACAACACAGATTAGATTTCAATCCAATTGCAGTCTGGGCAAACGAGAGACTATAGCAAATCCAACAATCTCTAGCAAATCCCATACCACTTCATCTTCCACGGTACACATGTTGAATTGAATACCGTGCTCGATACACCTAATATTCGGCAATTGCTACTAAGAAAAAAATTAATTACTTATCGTCTAATATAAAACAATACACAAAAATTTAAATTTGACAATCAAAACACTTACATTTTCGAGAATCGAAGATGATCTATGATTCTTCTATAATACTAGGACTAAAGAGTCCATAGGACCGTGAGAATCGTGTGAAGTAGACATTTTGGAACTGTTAAAAAACTCAAAATATAATAAGAACAAACCAAATCAATAAAAACAACCTACAAAACAAACTGCAAAAACATGTAATTCATCATTTATTTAAGAAAAGAACACAACTATAATACAAGTGTAATTTCACATCAAACATGTAAAATATTTAACAATATCAAGAATATCTAAAGATTATGTGAATTTAAACAGTCTCTAAATCTCAAACTTATTTGGAACCATCTAATCAATGTTGAAAAAAACAGCAACAACTTTCTAATCTTACTTGGAATTCACTAATTAAATAATAAGCACAATTAACCAAATCGAAGACATTCATGTGTGTTTCTATTTGTATATTTCTATACTTCAAATGTATATTTCTATTTGTAGTTTTTTATGCAAAGTGAGATCCAAATCAATTTTTAAACACATACAACTAATCTAAACCAATCCACACAAGTCTCCATCTACCAAAATCAATTTTAAAACACAAACAAGTATTTCAAACCAATCCACACCAATCAAGCCAAATGTTAACAAAAAATAGGCTAAATGTAGCTAAAAATGAATCCAACACGTGAAACCACCACCGGGAGGATGAAAAACACCAGAGAGAGTGAGGAGGAGAAGGGGTGGGCGGTTATGGGAGGGCTGAGAAAAGAGGGGTGGCTGGCGGCTGCCGTTTTACCATACTAACAAACGACATCCATGTTGTTGTTTTTGTTAAAGATAAAAACAGCAACATAATTGTCGTTTTCAATAACCACAATTTGCCAAATAAGTTTTGTTAAGTTATATGAAAAGAATGTGTTCTAAAAGTTTTACTTTTATATGTCAATTATTATGAATTGGATGTGCAAACATTTTGTTCATTGATTATGATATTCATCTTTTGGAAGTGTTAAGGAAGATGTGTTTGATCCTTAACCATAGAGCTCTAAAAGATAATGGTTTACATAAATCAAAAGTTATTCACAATCATGGTAATTAACATGAAACATTAATCACCGAGATAAGATTGTCGTGTTGGTCATCGATTGTTGTAGCTCTACAAATAATTGACGACACGAGTATATAAAAGAGGAAAAAATTATTTTTATATATTGAATAGAGCTAACAAGTAAAACATTATGAAATTGTGTTTCGTGTCATTAATGTTTTATTGTGTCTTGGATCCTAAGATATGAGACTTATACATTTTCACTCAAGAAGTGCTTGTTGCGTTATTTAATATTGCATAGGATAATATATTACATAAGATATAAATTTGCTAAAACCCCCAAAAGATCAAATTTTGTTGGAAATAAATCCTAAATTTGACAAAGGCAAAATCAGGGTCAAACACGGTAAACCGTTTAGGGTTCGGTCGACTGATGTGTCTTCGGAACAATCAACCGAACGGGGAATGAGTAAACACAATTGGTTGACCGAAATTGTCTAGAGTGCTTGGACAATTGGGTTCGGTCAACCAAGCGTGAACGGTCAACCGAGAGAAAATATCTTAGGTTATTTTCGGTCTCTGGAAAAATTTGGACGATCTGCGTCTTGCTCCGGTCGTCCGATGAAAGTTCGCCAGAAGAAATTTTGGTGGGTCAACGGTCGACCGGAGCAAGACGCGGATCGTCCGAATTTTTCCAGAGAATTTTTCTCATGCATATTCGGTCGACCGTCTAGCTCATGGTCCATCGAACATGTGTTAAAACCGAATGGTTCGGTTAACCGACAAGAATTTTCGGTCAACCGAATAATGCGATTTTTGCCTGAATTATTAACAGAATAATTAGATCATGGGTTGGATTAATTCCAGATTTAAACAAACTTTTTTGGGGTGCTTATGTGGAAATTTAAGATTAATTTTAGGAAAGAATAAGTAAAAGATCATGACTAAAGAATAGTTCTTGATAAATATGTTTTGGGAACCTATAAAAAGACCTCACATCATATTTGTTTATGTTAATGCAAAAATTCTTTCTCTCATTAATCTCTCTCTTAATCACCACGGAAATCTCTTAATAGTTTTAAGTTTTGGAGATAGAAATCTCAGGAGCTTAAAGATGAGTTATTAGCTAGATTCTAAGCTTAATTAGAGATTGATTGACTGTCTCATTTCTCTTTAATTTTGTTTAGAGTTTGGTGAACATTTGGAGGCGAATCAGCGGACGATTCGACGAGCAACTGAACTCCGGATCTTCTGAAAGGTTTTAGAGAACCTTTTGGTATGATCTTCTATCATTTGTTTATTTTAATATGTGTAAGAATGCATGATATTAGAATAAACAAATATACGTACGTAAAATCAATGAAAATATGAAATCAATCTTGTATGTTTTTATTAAAATTTTAAAAATATATACACATATAGAGACACGAAATCCTACATTATATTCTTTCAATTTTCTTTTTTACATCATTATTTCATAATTTTTTCCTTAGATTAAATAAGACCTTTGCCATAAAGTTGTTACGAACCAAGTTACAACAACCTCCGGTGCATCGGAAAATCCATCCAGTTGGTGCTAAACATTCGTACAAAAAAGGATCCCAACTCTTAGGCAAGAGCCTCATTGGGAATGTCTCTCTTAGGAGAAGAGGCCCCCAACTTGGCGGTGACCGTTTTAGCACATTTTGACGCCGAAAGTCTGCTGAAGAATAATTGCTAAGAAACAAGTTGTTATCGGCCGAAAGCATATTATTACTTCCAATCCAAATTGTCCAGCAAAAAACAATTATTAGAGTCTCCAAATCAAGGGAATTTTGAACAAGTAATTGGAAAAAAATATCATTATTCCCCTGATCAAGTTTATGTCTATCATCAACCACTACATACCATAATTTATCAGTCTATGTATGTAGTCTTGTCCCAAATGTAAGCACATTTTGTTTCCCACGAAGGACAAAAGGAGGCACATAGGGTTAATATGTAACCAACTGGAAAACTTAACTTTTGAAGGGCAGTTTGAAATGCCTCTCCCATGTAGAAGCAAATGATTGAGTGATATTTTGCTTCCTAAAGAAAGATCCTAGAATGAAACCAAAGACAAAACTTTGCTTTCTAAAGAAAGAACCTAGAATGAAGCGAAAGACAAAATCAACTTTGCTTCCTAAAAGACAAAAGTGTATTCTAGAAGCAAGATATTTCCCACTATAGAAATATCTAAAGAGTTCAAACACGTTATGTGTTCTAGATATAGGAGAAATATAAACTCCTTTTGTATACTAGATAGAGGGAGACCCTCTCCTATATATACAGGGGTATGCTCTCTCATTTGAAAACACTCAAGCTTTGTAAAAGCAATACAAACACATATTGAGCAAATCCTCTCAAAATGTCCCGTGGTGTGCATGTTTGTGTGTGTGAAAGCTAATAAACTCAAGGGAGTTAGTGACTTGTGTTGGTACAATTCTTACTTGAGAAATAGGCACGTGACAAGTTGGTGTTCCAAGTTACTCTTGACAATGAGTATCTCCTACTATGTTTGACGAACTACTTATGTAAAAAAGCTTTTGACGTACTACTTATGTTTGCTGAGGCTGAAGATGTCACACAAGAGGTTCCCATCAAACCATGGATCAAACCAAAAAAAAAGTGTTGCCTTTCCATTTTAAATGAAACCTGGCTAAAGAGACAAAGCACAGGGATCCAAGGCTTAGATCCCTCACGAAATGGGATAACCACGATTGATTGTCTGGCAACAAAGGATAATCCGGGCTTCTTTGATTATATTTGTGTCAACATGTCCCACAATTTCTTTTCTTGGAGATTTAGTACTCCAAAACCTCCCACCGATCAAATCTTAGTTCAAACCATTTTTGTTGATTCTATCTTACATATAAACCACATAATTCATGTTTTCCAATAGACTATTACACCCAAATAAGCAACTAATATCCTCCATCTCACTATCAACTTCCCAAAAGAGACCGACTACCCTAGCCACTCCTCGGCCTCAGATGCCAACAATTGCTGAAAACAATGATCATACAAACGGTGCATTGGAGGAGGCACACTATCATGCACATGAGGAGGAATTCACTCAAGAACAAGCGGATTTGGAGGAAATGTGGATAGTTACAATTAAAAAAAAAGATTGTTTGATATTTTTAAATGTATCTTATCTTCGGTAGATACCTAACAGATAGGGGTGAGCTTCTGTCGGGGAACAGACCGAGACCTGAATTTTTGGTATCCGGCGGACTGAATACCGGATCAAATAAATTTAGATCGATTCGGTTCGGTCCCAAATTTTTAGTATCAGACAGACCAAAGACTGAACCGAAAATGTTCAGGTCGGTCCAAAAATTCGGTCCGACCCGAATTTTACTCTCCCTTGCTGATAGATGAGTGTTGTTTGTGAGATTGTTATTGTAATCCAGCCATAAAATCGTCGAAATCACGGGTGATTTGAGAAATTTTTAATTATAACTTTGTTTATTCAATACAAACTAATAACTTTTCCGAAAGAGACGTTTCAATGAATTTTCCGCCCTTAAACCAAAGAAAGAAAAAAGACACCCTCTAGAGCTGAAGTGACGTCACATCAGACGTCTCCAAAGGACACCTCCGTCCTTTCCCTTCCCCAACAGTCAAACACCCCAAACATATATAAATCCAGACAAATCTCCACAACACCCAAACAGACGTAGACACAAACACCTCCCGACCATGTTTTCCTGTTCCTTCCACATCCCCCACCACCACCTCCTCTCCCCTCCACCCCTCCCACGCCGTCGCCTACCCCACCCTCCCATCTCCTCCTCCCTCTCCCCCTTCACCGAGAAAGACTCCTCTCTCCGCCTCCGCCGCGACCACTGGGTCTACTCCTCCAAAACCCCGCTCCCCCCCGGCTCCGACCGCGACCGAGACATCGCCGTCCAGATCCCGGAGCTGAAGCGCCTGCTCGAGGTGATGAAGGGGAAGAGAGGCGGGGACGGGGGTGGTGGCGGGAGGATTGGGAGCGTTTCGCTGGTCGGGACCGGGCCCGGGGATCCGGAGCTTCTGACGGTTAAGGCGGTCCGGGCGATCGAGAAGGCGGATTTGGTGTTGTATGATAGGTTGGTGTCGAATGATGTGCTGGAGATTGTTGGGGATGGGGCGAGGTTGCTCTATGTTGGGAAGACTGCTGGGTATCATAGTAGGACTCAGGTTTGGTTTGTTTTGGATGTTGATTTTATTTGGAAAATGGTGAACTGTTTTTTGGCATTTGGATTATTGTGGACTGAGAGTTTGTTTGGAATTACATTTTGATAGAGAATCTGATTAAGGGTGTGATTGGTTTGCATGTGGAAATTTCAGAACTCAGTTTTATGACTTCCTAAGAAATTGTAGTGAAAGTGGGGCAAATCATTCACGGGGCAATTTTATAAGGGTTAGAAACTCATAAAACTTAGTTCCCAGAATTATTTTAAGTTTCCGTGCAATGAAAATCATTATGTAAGTCTGTTCCCTCACTTCCCGACTGTTTCCTGCTAACCTATCATACCCTAAATCTCATAATCAGTTCACATTAACATGAAAATTCTAAGTTTTTAGATGTCAATTAGAAATCACATTTGATTATTGAATATTGATTTTTGGGAACCAAAATCTGATTATCGAAATGTAATTCAAAACGAATCCTAATCTGAAGGGCTATTCGGAATGTCTGTGTTTCTAAAATTGTTTTGAGGAATGTTCAACTATGCGTAGCCTATGCGTCACATAGTGACAGCATAGGTGGCACAGGAAGCTGGAATCGCAAATGCGACCTTGTACAATGCGCTAGGAGGCCTATGCGTCCCATGCGGCAAGTGTGCGTCACACACACCTTGGTCGCATAGGCGACCCAACGGCTAGAAAACTAGCCGTTGGGTGCACATCCCAGGCTGTGTGACACACAGTTGGCACCTAGGCTGCTAATGGCTAGTTGTCTAGCCGTTGGCAGCAACTTCCAACTCCTTTAAAACCCCTCAATCCCTATCCATTCGTCCCACAACACTTCTCATTCATTCTCTTCCATTTCCACATTCCACTTCATTCTAAACATCTCCACTCCCATTCTCAAGCTACTATGTGATTTCCAATTATCTTCTCCACTCCCATAACTGTGCTACCACGCACAGCCGTGCCGTGCGACGCACACTAGCACTCTGCAAAGTCTGAACATTGATTTTGAGGTAGCAGAGGGTTGATCAATATGGTCACATTTAGGATTAGAAATGTCTGCTTTCAGTACTATCAATGATTATTAATCTTGGTATTGTCATCAAAGCGCTAGATGACTTTTTCCATAAATATTTATGCTGCAGTATAAGTTATGCTTCTTTTTGTTTCTTCTTTAGTTTGAAAGGTTATGATTTTGAGCAACTGGTGGTGATTTTGCAGGAGGAGATTCATGAATTGCTTCTGAGCTTTGCTGAAGCAGGTGCTAATGTGGTTAGACTAAAGGGTGGGGATCCCTTGGTGAGTGTTTTGTTTCAACAAAATCACCTTCTTTTTTAATCTCCTTTTGTTTTCTATTCATTAGAATTGACATCGAAACAAGCATCATCTTGCTACAAGACTTGTGTGATTCCGCAAAATCCTTTGAATGCATTTGGTAGGAATATATGTTTCTAATCTTAGCTTGTAAGTTGGACATAAATTTAACCGTTGGTGGTAAAAATACTGAAAACTGCATTTGAATCAAATGTAATATTAGGTATTACATTGAGCTAATTGAAGATGTCTTGTTAGCTTCTAATCACATGAACTGGCGAAACAATTTTGTTTGAATATTCTGCATGTATCAACAGCTAATGTCAGCATATCTTCAGGTCTTTGGGAGAGGTGGAGAGGAGATGGATTTTCTGCAGCAACAAGGGATTGAAGTTAAGGTTATCCCAGGTACTGTGTCGTTGTAGTGGTCCTGTGGCTCCAACTTCACCATTCATTTGCATCACCGTTTCATTCATGATCTTTACTGTTGCAGGAATAACTTCAGCTTCAGGTATTGCCGCTGAACTTGGTATACCACTGACTCATCGTGGTATTGCAAATTGGTAATGATAGCATGATCTTCTGCCCTTTCTAAAAACCTTTGACATTTTATTCACATCTTTCTTTCATTAATTTCTGTATTCTCATGTTCAAGTTTCAAGCTTTCTCAAATATTCTCATTTTAATCCCTATATTACTGACCTACTTGTGCAACTAGTAACAAGGACTAATTTTTTTGTTAATGTTACACGATAGCATAACAAACTAACCTTAATATATTTACCTCAGTGTTAGGTTTATGACTGGTCATTCGAAGAATGGGGGAGCAGATCCTCTCTATATATCAGGAAATGCAGTTGACAGAGATACCACCATGGTTGTCTACATGGGCTTGTCAACACTACCATCACTTGCTCAGAGGTTTATTCAACACGGACTTCCACTGAGTACTCCAGCTGCGGCAGTAGAGAGGGGAACCACTCCTCAACAACGTGTGGTAAGTAACTGAATTATTATTTTTACAAACGGATAAGATTTATTTACCTGCACACAAGGATACTGTCAGTAGAATCACAGAAGTTTCTTTGTTGTATGCTACACCTTTTGTGAAATATTGTTCCAGCGAATGATGGATGGGAGGTGGTCATTTGTGAAAATGTAGGTGTTTGCGGAACTGAAAGACCTTGTATCTGAAGTTAAATCAGCAGAATTGATATCTCCGACACTAATAATTGTTGGGAACGTAGTTGCATTGTCGCCATTTTGGCCCAAGTCCACTGAGACATCAAACGCCGTCAAGACCGAGCAAGCATTGCCAGGCAACTAAAAGCTTATGGGAGTATGGTACAATCTAACATGGTCCATCTTTCAGGAATTAGAAGGATGTTCTTTTCCTACGTCCCAAAACTGAATGGAATTTATTGTTCTTTTGAACTGTCGAAGGTTCAGTGACCACAACATGATACAGGATGACATTGCTCGAGAGCGACTGAAGATGGTTGACTTTCGTGAATCAATAAGTAAAGCAGCACTGCTCCACAGCCTTTTATCCGCCGTCGGAACTAGCTTTACATGCTTATGAGTTACAATTATTTGGGCAACGCTCCGTTTGAATTGAAATGTTTTCCCCTGTTAGATGGTTCTTACACCTACCCTTTACATTCTTTTGGGTCGCTGGATGTGTAATGTAAGAACTATTCCTGTCAATAATTTTGCAAGAGGTAGGTTCTATATCTATGATCCTCAGTTTCTTATATGAAGCTGAGCAAATCAGTCCATGTGTTAGTTGTTCAGTCCCATCCTGTTGCTGTTATTGAATGTAACATACTGAACAAACAAATCTTGTTCTGAGTAAAGTGGTTTTCCAAATACTTATTAAATTGCTTTTTTGAAATAGAGACCAATATTTAATCATATCAAATCGTCCCCATTGGCTTAGATGTCAGTTAACATTTAATATCTTTGTTTCTTGTTTAAGTAGAAAAACTTTAAGCAAATGAAAGTTAAAACAACAAATGCAACTATATAACACTAGTTATCATTAATTTCTTGAGTAGGTTTGAATTTTTAAAAGGTGATTTGTAGGATGTACTCCTGTTCAGAATTATGTACCATGGTGTGGTGGGTGTATACATGAATCACAGATTGTGCAAAACTCAAATTCAATTATGGTAAGAGTTTCAATCTTCTAATCTAAAACTGCAATATTAGTTCGATTCCAGATTCGATCAAAAGAACATCTCAGGAACACCACCAACAGTAAAGTAGGAGTTTTCAAAAAGATATCACAATATGCCAACAAATAATTGCCTTATAAACCTACATGGTAAGTGCCATCATTACACCTTAATCATGTCTTAAACTATGCCAACCAAAAAGAAGAATAAACATGACAATAATTCCCAATCCATATTATTATCTAAAAACGTTGCACTTATTGCAAAGATTACCACACATGGGGTAGTAGTAATGTAATACTTCTCCAGTTTTCAACTTTGCTCACTTTTGTTCCAACACCATGGAACAGACTAAAAATCTAACAGAGAGTGCAACATGTTTTTCCCACCAAAACAACCATAGGAAACTTGAAGCCTAAACAATTCCATTTCTTTCTTTCTCTGGCTTTTATGTCTTTGTTCCTGCTTTCAATCTTCCTCTCTCAAGCTACCTCTTGCTGCATGTGTTATGGCCACTTTGTTCTCCACTTTTTAGCACAGGAAGATCTGGATTTCCCACAACAGTGATAAAACAAGTGAAAGGAAGAAGTAAAACCTGTTCTTGCTGCCACTGAGATCTGTCACAGTTCAAATAAGTATTTGGAGAGTGCAGGGTTCAGATATCAATCAAGAAGTAGAGGAGCAATAAATGGTCTTCAAATATATGGCCATGAGGGGCTTGCAGTGTGTCATCTTCTGCCTTCTGATTAGTTTCTTCTCATGTTCTGGTCAGTGCAATTTCCTCATGTATTCTTTTTCTTCCTTTTAAATCGTCCGCACGACTGCATTATGATTGTCGGTTAGAGATCGCGGCATTGCAAGATTCTAAATGTGACTCTTATCTACTGAGTGTTACCAATGCATGGTGCTATCACTGCCGAACCATAAATTGTTCTTGTTGTATGATTAGTGATGATGCTACTGGCTGACAATTTTCTACCTGTATTGCTTTTATTTCAGGGGTATTTGCCAAAACACCGGCTGGAAAGCATCCTCCTTTTGACAGGAAACTGAGAGGAAACAAATTGGATTCCACGACTGCAAGTGCAGAACTCGATGACATTACTCCAACGATGACAGTTCCCACCAGCAATCCAACCACATCAACTCCAATCACTCCAATGACGCCGGTTAGAGATCCAACAACAGATCCCATGACAGGAATGCCAAATACAAACACAGACCCAATGACTGGGAGTACACCGAGCACGGCTCAAGGACAGCTGGTGCATTGCTAGCCAGGCTGCTTCCGATACCGTTCTGCAGGTTGCTTTGGATTATGCTTGTGGTTACGGAGGTGCAGACTGCTCCGCAATTCAAACAGGCAGCAGCTGCTACAACTCAGATACCGTCCGAGATCACACATCTTACGCATTCAATAATTACTACCAGAAGAATCCAGTTCCAACAAGCTGTGATTTTGGAGGAGCAGCAGTTCTCACCAATACAGACCCAAGTAAGCTATAATTGTTATAAAAACCTATGTATTAGATTCAATTTAGTGCATGTAAACTTAAAAATGAAATTGGAATCGGAACACACAAAATAGTAGTTGTGTTCATAGCAGATCCACTTTGTAAGCTACTTTTGCAACATAAGTTTGTTAAGAACAACATAATAATAGATTATCTGGTAGGATTTGATCTTACCACATTCAGCTCTGCATGTTCTTACCTCGTTATGTAGTTCTGCTCTAATAACAACATTAGAAATAGCAGTGCTATGATTCTACCATGAAATATAATTGACCAAAAAAATTCTTCGGCTTATTGCAGGCACTCAAACCTGTCAATATCCTTCAACAAGGTAAGTGCATAATTTTTACCTGTTTCATTTATGTAAGAGCGCGCCTGACTGGCAAAATAATTCTTCATACAGCACAACTTCTTCAGGTCTCAACCCCACTGATTCATCTGGCTCACCTGTCTATGGAAAGACCGGTCCTCCTAATACAAGTTACGCAGTTGGCAATCTGGAAAACAATATTAAATCCACATTGCAAGTTGCCATGATAATATGTAGCATTATAAGCCATTTATAATGCAGTCCTACATTATGCAGGGAGCAAAAATATATTCAATGAAATGCGATGAGAAAAAACTCGGGTGTGGAAGCACTGCTACATTTTACTGTTTCAGGCAAGATAGGCATTGGTTCATGTTCAAGGATTCTTACCGGAGGCAGACATCTTCCCCTTGTACTAGAACAATGAAGAGTTCTATTAATTGTTCTGAGTAAGAACCTAATCATGGTAACAATTGAATTTCTTAATAGGCATTGGTCGATATAAAATTTACATAAACAAAAGGAAATAGGTACTAGATGCTTTAGCGAAGTTAGAAATGTTCATTGGTCGATTTTCTCTTGGTTAGTGTTACTAGCTGAAATATAAATTTGAGTTTGTGTCTACTTTCAGCATGCATTGGAGTTTAAACGATAAACGCTTTGCAGTTCTTCAACAAAGACCCACACTTCCCCATGTTCCAAGATATTGAAAGTTTGTTGCAAGATTAAAAATAATGCAAATCCAAGTACACTTTCCTTAGTTGAAATTCGAATATTGTAAAATTGTGAGAATCTAGATACACAAATAAAACCAACATTATATGGAAGTTCCAAGGCAGAGTGATTAGGAACATATGAAGCATTGGAGTGATACATCAAAAAGCTAAAAGTCAATTCACAACATAACAAAATCAAAGATGGATTACCAACCTTTCTTATTAGCACATCAAGGAAGAAAACACAATAGTCCATACATGCCTCGGTATATTGAGGCGAATTGTATGAGTTTGGAAACATAGTGGTAGAGCATCTTGCATTACTAACACCTATTTTGCTCTACACACACCACATTAACATCAACCAAACAGGAAAAAACATGGGACGAAAACGGCACAAATAAGAGCTAAGGTAGCAACTACGGCGCCCTGATCAAAAGATCTCTGCAAATTCCCAGTCCTTGAGAAATGTTGGTATGCCAAAAATGCAGCAATCACTAGCGAAATTATTGCCCCAGGGGTTGTTCCTCTGTTATAAACACAAGCACAAGAAAATTGATCATAATTGGATAAAGGCATCCAAAAAATAATACAAGTTCCTCTATGCATCTCTGAGTTTTAATTTATTGAGAATACCCTTTAGCTAAAACACAACAAATTTGAATGGCCTCTACGAAATCATGTTATATTCAATTGTTACTCCTGAAGTAGATCAGAGTTGATAAATGTTGCATTTTTAATCTCTGTGATGGTAATAGTGACTGAAGACAGATGTGCTGGTAGGCCATTAACTATAAGGGATAATATTTTGGTTCAGCGAGTGACAAAATGCTGAAATCTGTACCAAATAGACTGCATTGGGGCTTCATTTTTCCTTTTCTTTTTGAAGTACTCTTAGTTATTTCTTAGTAATGCATGCTAGCTTCCTAAAAAGCACATATAAGGTCCTAAAATCATGTCTAAAATTGCAAAGACTCAAATTTCATATCATGGGCTGCTACCTTAAATTCATTGACTGGTAAGGAGCAATGATCAAAAGAAGCATCGCTTGGAATGGAAGCTCTATTTCACCTGCAAAACAAAACATGACCTTCAGTTAATTTTGTTAACAATTGGTTTTGAGTGGTACATGAAATCTCATCCTGACAAAAATGGTTGACTGTGTTACTGTATAGATCCATAAAGAGTCATAAAAATAACATAAATATGTTCTTCTTTTCAGGTAAATTTGTAGGCTTTTCATTACAGTCTGCTAAAAATTGACCCTTGAACTTCTCTGGTGTTTAACAAACCTGGAATGAAGAAGAAAAGACGAATGAGAAGTGCCAAGAAAGCGGTCCACAAACCCTGCTCTCCCCTGACAAGATACACATTTCAAAGGTAACCAAAAATGAATCAGGGATTGCCTCTATATAGTCTTATGACAACTTTTCTAAAGATGTTGCTGAATGGTTATTTCTGTAATCCAAATACATAAGCTGAAAACTAATAATTAAGACAAACTTACTTAATCCACGAGACGACAGTGGAAGGGGCTTGGAGAGCAAGCAAGGGTACCAAGAAAGATTTGTTGATTGGAGCTTTTGCAAACATCAAAATCCTGAGACAATGAGGATGTGTCAATCAAATTGTAAAGAATCCCTCAAACACAGAGTAACATATAAGTAGGCTGAGGGGTGGTTGAACTGCAAGTTACTTTTTTTCATATAGTGAGAAAATAAATTCAGGTGGATACCCAAAAAGAAAAGGAATTTATTTGTTTGAATTTCTTTGCATTGATCTGGTCAATATATTCTGAAACACGCAAAATGTTTTGACTCCGAAGTAAGCAAAAGATGACAACCAAACAAGTAGAAATATGATGAATATGGTCATCCGCATAGTGAGTAGAAATTGCCGCAAACAATGTGATAGACCGGGGCTAGATTCATAACTCTTCTTGCCATACTTCAGAAACACAGAAAGGAAGTCGGAGTCTGGTAACTTATTGTAAATGATTGCTCGTACTTATGGAATCAAAACGATTGTATAATGAAGAAACAAAAGTACAGGCCAAGATTCCACCTTTCCCTACTAAATGCAACATGAAGAAACAATTCACTTTCCTTTAGCCCCCAAGGAAGTAGTATAGTAGAGAATTAACTAAGTGATTAGATTAATCAGAGGCCATCGATTCTACACAAAACACAACCTTTCATTACATTTTTACATAGTCTGTTGTGTGTTCCATTCTTAGTTCTTCTCGTGCAATGAGGGGATGTACATCAGTACATGATAAATGAAGTATCCCTTAAAATAATGGGCTTGTTATTTGAGGATTCTTTTTAATTTATGGAACACATTCCTTAAAATTTGAAGGATAGACTAGAGTTTCCATGGACAACCTTTAGTGACCGAATGCATTTCGGTTGTCCAAACTGGTGATTCTATTTAGGGTATTCGGTGCACCAGATGCGATTTAGTTGACCGCATACCTGAAAGATTTTCATTGCTTTTCGTTTCTGACCACAAATGTTGAGAAAGGAAAATGATCAAAAAATGATAGCAGAGATCATGGATTTGGCGGGTTCTCAATTATTGTCAAAAAACTATAGCATTACCTTTTTGGGTTTCGTTACGAGAGGACACAACCTTTCATTAATTAGTCATTTCACGACCTACAATATCATAGGTTATATTGTATTTATCTCATAGATCTTACCCTAGAGGTAAGAAGGGACATCTTACCTCGGTGTATAAGTGGGAATCTGAAGGGAATGTGTTCTAAAAGTTTTACTTTTATATGTCAACTATTATGAATTGGATTTGCAAATATTTTGTTTCTTGATTAATGTATTCGTCTTTTAGAAGTGTTGAGGAAGAGACTCTTCGTCCTTAACTGTAGAGTTCTAAAAGTTATTCACAATCATGATAATTAACATGGAACATTAATTACCGAGATAAGATTGTCGTGTTGGTTAAAAAGTATTGTAGCTCTCCAAATATTTAACGACACGAGTATATAGAAGTGGAAAATTGTTACTTTTATATATTGAATAGACCTAGCAAGTGAAACATTATAGATTTGTGTTATGTGTCATTAATGTTTTCACTGTGTCTTGAATCCTAAGATATGAGACTTCTGTCTTTTCACATACGAAGTGTTTAATTTGATATTGTCAAAAGTTGTCATTGAGTATAGTGATAAAGACAATAGTTGGTTAAGTATGACTTATGCTGGAAAAGATAGTTCGTCAAAGGATTTTCATTGTCCCTCTTTACTTAAGTAATGATATTAGTGGGACGTGGGGAGTTCAATTCGTTAATTGTCAACGGGATCCTCTTTTACCTGGGATACTTAGTTGGGGGGCTGATCGATAACTCCTAGTTTTGGAACTCTTGTTGTCTTTATTGTGCTACAAATTGATGTGGAAATTGGTTGAAGGATATCTTGGTTACAGAAAAAGCCCATCAACACTACTACAAACTAGCACATACGTATTTTCCTGCCAAGATGAGAAGAAAGCTCACACAGAGGAGATGACAGAGATCCATTGTAGAGTGTGGTGGCTTAAAACGGTAGAGCGACAAACGACCCGTCCTCCCCTCAACTTCATCCCACTCTTCTCGCTCCTCAACAACACTTCATTCACCGTACTACGGGAAGAAAAACCAAGCCTGCAAGCAGAATTAGATTCTACCACATTGATCCCCCAAAACACTCACTCGGGCAAGCTTAGAAACTCCAAAAATTGTCATTACCGAAGAGGATCTAGCTTAATGTCTCGACGAGGGGAAAAGGAAGAAGAAACCCTGCAAGCAAGATTAAAAAAAATTCAAATTACTCCCAAAACACTTACTTAGGCAAGCTTAAAACAAAAAAATTAGGATTACATAAGAAAAAACACAATGACCTTGCTCCCAAGCACTCCCCTGGGCATGGTTAGAAGCAAAAGACCTGTGATTACCTGAGAGTATCCAGCACAGTGGCACGACCAGGGGAAGTGGAAGAAGTAGCCCTGCAAAAAATACTCCATTTTTATAACAATACCCCCGGAAAACCGACCAGGGTGAATCTTAAAAATAATCCAATTTTTACACTAGAAACTCCTTTAGTACTCACTTGGGCAAGCTCTAAAACTGCAGAACTTGCAATTAACAAAGAAAGGTCAATTTTTCACAGTAAAACTCCCTGACTCCTCACTTGAGTAAGCTTAAAAACAGAAAGAAAGATCCAATTTTCACACCAAACTTACTAAATACTGAATTGGGTAAGCTTTAAAAACAACAAGCCTTACAACTAACAAAGAAAGATCCAATTCTAACACTAACAATTAACAAAGAAAGATCCAATATTTACACTGAACTCCCTAAAGATTCACTTGGGCAAGCACAAAAACAACAAAACTTGCAACCAACAAAGAAAGATCCAATATTTATCCAACACTCCCTAAATAGTCACTTGGGTAAACTCTAAAAACAACAAACTTGCAATCAACTATTAAAGATCTAATTTTCACACTAAAACCCTCTAAAGACTCACTTGGGCAAGCTCAAAAATAAAAACAATTCAATTTTTACACCACAAACTCCCCCAAAAAACTCACTTGGGCAAGCTCAAAAACAACAAATCCTACAATTAACAAAGAAAAATGCAATATTTACACTAGAAATTCCCTAAAAGCTAACATGTGTAATTAAGCTGAAAAACACAAAAGCAAGCTCCATTACCGGAGAGAAGGGTTGAAGCAGCGTTTGGAGGCGAGAGGTGTGGAGAGGAACATCGACGCCATGATTTCAGATCCGATGGGCTCAAGTGCGTGCGGTTATAATGTGGGAGAAAACAAGAACAAGAAGAAGAAGAAGAAGATCCCAAAGTGTCGGGTTTGTTGACAAGTGTGCGGATGGTTAATATCCTCCATTCGCGCGTTTCCTTAAATATAAATATGATTATAAATACAATACAATTGCATAAACACGACTATGATCGATTTAACTTCTTCGATTGCTCACAAGTGATTTGTAGCTTAATTAATATTATTTCCTAAGATGTTGAATATCACAAGTGTTTGTGCACAAGTCGGTTCTCAAAAATTAGTTGGAAGTAGGGTGTAAACGTATATGAACGTAAGAGAAATCCACTCACATAATATTTTTATGGTTTCGGGTGTTGTGCACTTCAATCATTCTGTTTCCGTTCAATTACATGTCACATTTACAACTAATTTTTGTTAATCTCGTATTTAAAGAACTACAAGATGATTTCAAGAAATATTAACTTAGATTTCTTCTCGTTAAGACGGTTCGTTTGAGTACTATATTCTTGTTGTTTTGAACAATTTTGAATTTCGTCATTTTTTTAAGTTGACTATTAATGTGGGATCCTAATCCTAATTGAATTTTAATGATGGTTTAGGTGGTGATTAGGAGGAGATGGGTTTGGACAACTGAGATGGAGTGGAGTGGATGGATGGTTGAGATTGGATGGATGGAAGATATTTATTGGTGAAACTCTCTGTCTCTCTCTCACGTTCTCTCTCCCTCAGTGGTTGTACTCCGGCGTGGAGGTGCGGAGCTAGGGCGAGACGGAGGTGTTCGTCGGGTGTCGGTTGCTCGTGGAGGCGAGTTGTTGGTTGCTAACCCTCCCCCTTGTGTCTTCTTCTTTCTCTCTCTCAAACCGTATCGTTTGCAGTGGAGTGCCGATGGGTTGAGAGGTGATCGACAAGGGTGGTTGCGTGTCTGTGGAGCGTCGAGGAGTTGTGATCGTTGACCGAGCGTGACGTTCGTCGGTGGATCGTATTTTGGGGAGAAGTGCTCGTGGAAGCGACGTCGTGGTTCTTCGGAGGTTTCTTCAAACCTTAACGGTATGTCAAACTTGTAGTCGTAGCTCACTTTTGTTGTGTGAGTATTTGGAAGTCGACGGTAGGCCGAAAGACTCGTCGCAAGCAAGCGTGCAACATATTTGACTGTCTGATCGGTCGACCGGTTGGTGCAAACGGTCGGCTGTTCTTTATGAGATTTCAGGTTTCTGCCTCATACCGGTCGAATGATGCCCTTGGGCGGTCGACCGGCTGTGCATTTGAGGCAAGCCTGGTGGTTTTCAATCGAACGAGTCCCCTTTGCCGTTTGACCGTGTGCACTCTCGTAGGTCGGTGGGGGCGTTGACCATCTAAACGGTCGACCGCCTGTTTAACTCGTCCGACCGATGACTTAAGTTGGAATAGTGGTTGGTTCAGCCGAAGGTGGTTCGGTCGACCGGTATTGTTTGGTTGTGTTGGTGGAATTCCTTGGTAGAATTCGGTCGACCGAGGGTGCTCGGGGGTTCAACCGGAGTTGTTGTTGAGAGTGGGTGAATTTCCCTGGTGGTTTTCGGTCGAACGGGTCCCCTTTGCTGTTCGACTGATTTGTCGTTTTGTTCGTTGAACCTGGGAGGCGACCTTCTAAACGGTCGACCGTGCCCTGACTTTGGTTCGACCGAACAAGTGATGTTGGTGGGAATTGGTCGACTGATGGGGTGTCGGTCGAGGCAATTGCCCTGTGTTTGTGAGATTCGGTCGACCGGGACTCTTGGTTCGGTCGACCGTTTGTGTCCAGTGTTGCACATTGGAGGTGCAGTTGTTGTGGTCGTCCGTGTGAGGCGAGTTGTGGTGCCGATATTTTTCCGGCAAGTGTGCTAATGAGCACATGTGTTGCGGTGGTTGGGTGAAAGAGCCCTGAAGCCCCGTAACTGTGTGAGAGCTGCGGTTGGGTGAAAAAGCCCTGGAGCCCAGCTTGGCAACGAGTGTGTTGCGGTGGTTGGGTGAAAAAGCTCTTGAGCCCGTAACGGTGGTGTGTGCTGTGGTTGGGTGAAAAAACCCTGGAACCCAGCCTTGTGGTTTGTGCTTTCATTGTTGGTAGAATTGCATGCTAGAGCGTTTCAGTTCATGCATTGTAGAGTTTGGCATACGGAGTTTCCTTCTGGAAACTCTGCATCGTTGCATGTTTTCTTTTCAAGACGTGATCAGCGTTAGGGGGTCGTGACCGAGGAGAGGAGCGCTGCTACCTGATCCTGCTTTCTCTCATTTGAGGTCGGAGTGATTACTTGTATTTATTGTTTAGTCTTTTGATGTAATCACACTTTTGAAATACTCGGATATATATATATTATGTTGGTGCATCTTCTTCCTTGTGTTTGAGTAATATTCTCTGTTGATTGTTGTTTAGAAAATTTTAAAATTTTCCACTGTTTGAGGATGTTACAATTAACGAAGACAATCAGATAAAGTACAAATAACATGTATATAGTTACTACAATTATAACAAATATATTAAATGTAAATAAACAGTTCTAGGTTATGTATGCCCAATACAAGATTTTTATTTATATTTTACCAATACAAAAATATTAAATAGTACTAGTATATTAAATTCATCAAAGAAATTTATTTGAAATTGCCACTCACCTGAAGCTAACACAACAATGGTGAGAACTAAGAATAAGAGCAAGAGGAATGGCGTAACCTTTTTCTCCATGTTGCGAATTGCATTTTGTTTTCAGCAGTCTAGACCATCTATTTATAGAACTTATATTAGAACATGGATGAGAAGCAATTATATGTGATTGCCTCGGTAGATTGAACAAAGCAAGCAATTTAAAGACAATTTAATTGATTAAATACAGAAAGTAAGATTTCATATTTTATTCATTTTCTAGTAAATGGGTAACAAATTAATGTGTCATTGCACCTTTTCCCTTTTAAGAAGCAAAGAAGTAACTAAGGTACAACTCCTGAAACAATCTGTTACGTGCAATTTCCGAATACTAATTAAGGACTTAAGACTTCTCTCCTCCATCCATCAAATAATCATAGTTTTAAGAAGTCAATAAGATTTTTCATTTTCACAAAAAGCTTAACTTTATTTTTGTTCAAACAATTTTAGATATCGCAAATTCACTATTTTTTGATGAGATATGAAATAATCTTGTAATTGCGGTTTCATGGTCAAGACTTCCTTCCAGAATATCGAAACTGTTGTTGGGAGATTTGTAACGTCCCGAAACAGCGAATTTTTTTTTAAATTAAACATAAAACATACGACCGTTAACGGTCAACAAGGACACGTTACTAGAAAAGTCAACTGAATATATATATAAAATATCTCCACGTGAAAGTCATAATACAAAGTGTCAAAAGAGTGGTTACATGACTAATACATAACTACTGTAATCACTACCTCTACAAAAACGATCAGATGACAGGATCCGATCCCGGAGGTACTCCCCTCGGTCACCACCAACCTACGACTGTCTGCTCCCTGAAAATGAAACACAAAATCCGCCTGAGTTCCCGAAAGGAACCTCGTATGCCAACATCTCCTATCATATACAGATATACAGACGAAAATGCCAACTAATGCTCATGCAATGCAAATCCACCTCGGGCCCAATGAATGCCCAACCGCCACCACGGTCCATCTCCCAGCCGCACAGGCATGAAAGGCTTCCCTCTGCCGCACAGGCTCAAATGACATCACTCTCCTACACAAGGAAATGACATCTCCTTCCTACACAAGGATAGAAGGCGTCTCCCACCTACACAAGCATGGAAGGCATCCCCCACCTACACAAGAATATGGGGTCCAACTGAATACGCCCTCGTCGAAGGTGAAATCCGTAGCTCCGAGATCCGGTGATCGACCGTGGGCTCAGAGCCGGTAGTCTACCTATGCTCGACGGCTCGCGTGTGGATAAATCCACCAACCTGCGGTTAATCGGTCGACCGCAACAAATACACCGGTCGACCAGTCTCCCGCTCAGTACTCGGTACTGAGGCAAATCACTATCAATCGGTCGGACAAGGTCTCTCGGACGGTCGACCGATTAGCAAGTCACCGCCCAGTCCTAACCGATAAAAATTCGACCCACCGGTCGAACAAGGTCAAACTAGCGGTCGACCGTTTGGAAGGTCTACGCTATACGTTTTATATACATATATATCCTGTCGGTCGAACCAGGGTCCGTTCAACCGATAAGAAAGTCTGCATGAATCCTGCTTACTGTATTCGGTCAACCGGAACTCTTCCGGTCGACCGGATCAACATGCACTTCACTATAGGAAAACTGCACGCGGTCGGTCGACCGGATCCAGAGCGGTCGACCGTTTAGATGGTCAACGCTCTTGACCGACTTTGCGCAGTTCGGTCGACCGGGACACACTCGGTCGACCGAAGGTCTGTCTAACCTATCTAAAGGAGGTTCGGTCGACCGAAACAAACACCGGTCGACCGGGCTAATGTAACCCTTAAATTCCCGCTAAAATTTGGCATAAACGGTCGACCGTCACACAGACGTCGTTTGACCATTTTCGGGCCAAAAGATAATATTCACTGATATCGGTCGACCGAAACTATACATAATCGCCACTGAACAGGCATCATTTAGACGATGTTCGGTCGACCGAACCTCACAACGGTCGACCGAACAGGTCGTCTTCAACCTTGGTTCAGTGGGTTTTCGCTGGGGAAACGACACCAACGCCGCCCCCTACACTCTTACACCTCTTGGGGGGTTACTATGAAGACTTGGCATACCTTTTCCGAGGTGAGAACGCGTCCGGCGTGCTCCTCCTCCTCCGGCGTCGCTTCTAGCTTCTTCTCCCTCTTTCCTTCGTTCTCGTCGCTCCTTCCTCGCGTGCGCCTCCACCACGTCGCCGGAGCTCTTCTCCCTCCTTCTCTGATCGCCGGAATGAAATGAGAAAGGTGAGGTTCGGGGGTGGAACGGAATCAACAACAAAAGAGAGGAAATGAGTGAGTTTTTGCTTCTTAAACACCAAACCTCATGCGCTACAGTAACCGGCCCCTACCTAAACCCTAAACCTCATCATCTCTCTTCTCTTCCCCATGCAAAGCACACCAAAACCATGCATGCTACCCTAATTTCGTGGGTTTAATCCCTAATAAGGTTTAGGTCTTAACAAGATTTGCATGGCAAATATTGGTGAAGTTTTCATATTTGTGTTGGTTTCGTGAGGTTTTGTTGAAGCCTTGAGTACCCATTGCATAAATTGGACTTATTAATTTTGTCACCCTAATGCCTTACCATCATTTAGTATTTATGATATGCTCTACAATATTCTATCAACTGATGCAAGTGGAAGGGTAACACTAGCAAATTAAAGATGATTCAGGTCAACAATTTTGAAAAATATGCCCACCACTTTGAATTAGTTCACAGAATGAATTATTTAACATTATGTGTTACTTAATGCATTCAAAACTGAAGATCAATTGTTTGATAAGGTCGAACAAACAAGAAAACATGTGTGTTGGTCAGTGGAGAAGGCAATCGTAGATGGATTTGAAAGAAGTTTGATTCAATGTGTATTGCAGAACCTGTGCGTCACTTTGGTACTTAAATTATTTCTAAATGAACTTTATCCATTCCATTAGACCACCGGGCAATTCTCGGGAGTTCAGTTTTTTCTCTCAACCATGTCAACTTCTCTTTCCACCACGTCAGTTCAAACCAACATCCCTAAAATTTTCTTAAACGCACCAAAAAATAACTCAAACGTCCTACATTCTCTCACCTCCACGTCATTTGGGGATCAATTCTAGATAAAACACACAAAAAATATTAAAAATCTTAAAAAATAGGAACAAATAAAAAATATATTTTCATAAAAAAATTGAATAAACGATTAAAAATATTTTTTAACATATTTAACAATTTGTTTATATAAATAATAAAAAACAGTGACCAACGGGGGCGGATTACGTAGAAGTCTACCGTGCTCTCCGATGCTGATGTGATGGGCGGTTGTTCTGGGCGCATGGTAAGGGCGAGTGGTTTGTAATATGTCATGAAATGCCTGTGTTGGTTGCAGTACTCACATGCTTCGTGAGACAAAAAGGTATCCTTATTTTATTAGAGCTAACGAAATGAGTTGTTTTTTTTTGAAAAATTATCCTTTCCTCTACGCAAAACTAGTAGTCACTTTATACTTTTCACTTCCTTCGCTTATGCCTATATATAGTATGTTATAAGATGATTTAAGATTTGCTTTCCCGAACTATACCATTAAATCACAAAATGTTTTACAACAACGTGATTGAACTTGCATCCTACCCTAATCTAATGGTCCTTAAATCAATTAAGATATACTTCTTGTTATCAAAATTATCCTTCAAACGTACTTCTTGGGCAATCCTCTTTGTAAGTTCTATCACTTCTATGATTGTGGTCTAAAACATAAAATTTGCTTTAAATATGATTTCACGTGGAAGTTGATGGCTACACCCTAGGAGACATAAACAAACTAATAAACAAATTTAAACTAGCAATTATGCTTCTAATCATCGTCAGTATTGCATTAGTAATAAGCACTTGTGATGCTAAGTTCTATTTGACCTGTTCTTTTGACAACTCACTTCAAGAAAAATATGACAAGTGTCGTGCAATAAAAATCAAAATGAACTCAGCACTGATGATGCCGAGTTCTCTAAAGAAGAACTGTACATCACCAGTGTTGAGTTCTGTTTGAGAGAACTCGACACTGGTGAAGCCGAGTTCTGTATACACTAAAAAATTAACATGTCGCTGTCACGTGTCACCATGTGATGGTAACGGGTTAAGTGTGAAAAATATTTTTAAGTATATTTATTTTGATAATTTTAAAAAAAATATATTATTTTGAATTTTTTTCCAAATAATAACACCTTTAGTCTTTTGCTTGAGGTTGAGGCTTGAACCAAACAAAAAGCTTCTTTACTCATCACTTTCACCAACACCAAAAACCACTAAAATCCACCATTTCCTCTCACCATTCCAACTCTTCCAATCAAACCCATAAAAAAAGATCAAATCTTTAAGCCTCAAGCTGGGTTTTGCTTCCGTTCCCCTCTTCTGGACCACACTCAACTCAACCCAACCATGTGCCCACCACCGTCTTCACCCGTATTCGGCGTTCTTGTGGGGATTCCTCTTTTGGGTCTTCCATTTAAGCCCTCTTGATCCCTAAAGTCAAGGCTTTTCACTCATCTCCGCTGCTTCCTTCGAGATCGCAGGTTTGGTTTGTTTTTTTTTGTTTGGTTTTTGAAGAAGTGGTTAAAGTTGGGTCTTTTTGTAAGAATTTTTTAGGTTAGGAGAAAATTAAGATAACTTCTGTTAGTGGTTTTGTGTTGGGGAGATTGTGTTCTTGTTCTTTGGACATGTCTGGTTTTTGGTTCCCATTTTGTTGTTGGAATGGTCTGATGTTTAGTAGCTCTTACATCATTAGTTTACATTTCTCCCTTTCTGTTTTCTGTTAATGGAATATGTCTTTGTGATGTTCATTGGAAGATACATTTTTATTTATTTATTTTATTTTGGGTGTTGCTTGGTTTGACAATTAATATTCATTACTTAAACCTTGTGAGGTGATTAATTTTTTTGTTTCCCTCAGGTCAAATTGGTTTTCCGTCGAATTGATTGATATTTTTCTGGCAATAAGGATGTCTTCAAGAGAAAATTTAAATAATGAGATGTTGCAAAAGACGTCTGTTCTTGGGCTGAAACGATGGGTGTTGGTCGGGGTATGTGTCGGTGTGTTTACCGTGTCTATCCTCGTTTTCATGGTTCTGTGGGTCACGCTTCGAAGGAGAACAAGGAGGCCACGTGACAAGTTTCGACACTCTCGAATTCCAATAGTCTCAAAGGAAATCACCGTAGATAGAGTGGTGAATCACAGTTTAGCACAGAATTTTCGTGATCACGAACGTGGTTACATTGCGCCCCACGATAAGTCAAGTGATAAAGATCCCAAGAAAACGTTAGCGTATCTGACAATGAGCAGATCAAGCAACATGGATAACATGAGCCAGAGCAGTTCACATTACCATAACGACAGGGGTGGGAGCTCCTACTCCGGAGACGAAGGGAGCTCAGGTCATGCTAGTAGGCAAAGGTCTACATATAAAACAGTATCAGCTTCTCCATTAGTTGGTCTACCCGAATTTTCACATCTTGGGTGGGGACACTGGTTCACTTTGAGGGATCTTGAGTTCGCTACGAACTGGTTTTGCAAGGAGAATGTGCTTGGTGAGGGTGGGTATGGAATTGTTTATAGGGGTCGTCTTATCAATGGGACCGAAGTTGCGGTCAAAAAAATCCTAAACAACATGTAAGTCTACTCTGGGTTTACAGAAGCGTGTTTTTTTTTTCTTTCTCTTCTCATGTTTCAAATTGTCGTCTTTCAAGTATCTGGATTGTTATATTAAGGTATCTTTGTTTGTTCTTGCAGGGGTCAAGCAGAGAGAGAATTTAGAGTGGAAGTGGAAGCTATTGGTCATGTTCGACACAAAAATTTGGTGCGATTATTAGGTTATTGCGTAGAAGGAATTCATAGGTAAAGCCTTAACGTGATAATTCCATTGTTTTGCTTTCTGTGGATAAAAAAATATTGCATGTGTGAAATATAGTCATCTCCTTCATTGGAATGCGAGTATTAAGTTCACAGTAAACCATCACATTGTTTATGATAGGATGCTGGTTTATGAGTATGTGAACAATGGAAATCTAGAACAGTGGCTTCATGGCGCAATGCGTCAGCATGGCTGTCTGTCTTGGGATGCAAGAATGAAAGTTATTACTGGCACTGCAAAGGCGTAAGTCACCTATTACCTTTGTTCTTTATTACAATTCATATGAAAATTTCCAGAAATTTAGATTTCTTTGCTCCGCAGGCTTTCTTATTTGCACGAAGCAATAGAACCAAAGGTTGTGCATAGAGACATAAAATCAAGCAATATCTTGATTGATCATGAATTCAATGCAAAAGTTTCTGATTTCGGACTGGCAAAACTTCTAGGGACGGGGAAAAGCCATATAGCTACCAGAGTAATGGGAACATTTGGGTACATAAAAACGGAATATTTTTGTTAACCTTTTCAAACCATTTATTTTTGTACCTAATGCTAATAATATTATTCAGGTAGTGATTCTTTTTTTTAGGGGTACACTTCTGATATGCTGACATGCTGTTATATTTTCAGATACGTCGCACCTGAATATGCGAATACTGGACTCCTGAATGAGAAAAGCGATATTTATAGTTTTGGGGTCCTCTTGGTGGGAACAGTGACCGGTAGGGATCCTGTGGACTATAGCCGACCTTCTAACGAGGTGAGAACTCAAATTTTAATAAACGATTTCGAAGCTATCTAATTAATTTCATAAAATTTGTAAATATGAGGAGAAAGTACTACGCGCTTTATTGAAAAGTACTAGTATGAAAATTGACTCCTCGTTTGGATGCAGGTCTACCTAGTTGAATGGCTTAAGTATATGGTTGGGTGTAGACAGGCCGAAGAAGTTGTTGATCCCAACCTTGATGAAAAACCAAGCATTCGATCGCTCAAACGTGCCCTTTTAATCGCCTTGAGATGTCTTGATCTTGATTCAGATAAAAGACCCAAAATGGGTCAGGTTGTACGAATGCTTGAGGCGGACGACCTTCCACACCATGAGGTTGCTGTTTACTTTTACTAAAAATTGTTTTGAATTCGGTGCCCGTTTTCTTCTTGCTTAAAGACTTCTGTTAAAAAAAATTCTAGGATCGCCGGAGGCGACGGAGGAGTCAGTCCGGAAATGTGGAGGTTGAATCTATTAAGGATTACTCAAGTTCAACAGATGTGGAAAGTAGTGAAGAGATACGATAAGGAGCGCCACCAATGAATTTCCAAAACTAATCCCCATAAAGTGGAACGCGTTTTGCACAATCTTGTTGACTAATTCTACAGTGACCACAATGAAATGTGCAACTCATGATCAAGCTGTGACTCAGAGGGTAAAACATTCCTTGATGAGGAAGAAATACATGGGCCCTGATGGTTAATCATTAACAGTCATTTAATCTTGAAGTGTGGGAATCCAAACTACGAACTAAAAGTTTGGCTGTTTGATACCAGATTTCTCATCAAACTCCAAGGCGTATGCATTGGAAGGCGGATTCAAGCTTCTTTAGGTCTTCATTCCGCACAGATTATTTTTCTTTTGGTATACATGCAAATCCTTTATCATCAGCAATTAGGCAGTTTATTAGAATTCACCTGGTGTTTTGTTTTGTTGTATTCAATTTGTTCATCTGTTTGTGATTTTTTGCCATCCTTTGTCTTGTAATGGACATGTTCATTTTAATGGTTTATGTTCAGTTTTTTAATCTTGTGTCAATGGGAAGGAGATGGAACTTTTAGTTCCATTTGCATTGCTTCTGAGAGGACTGTTCTCTAACGGCTACTTCTGGTTCCATTTTGAAAAGTTTGTCCTTACATAAGCTCTCTTTACTCTTTTTTTTACTGACATGTCTGGCCACTTGAGCAGATGAAACTGATCATTGTGGAAAGAAAAGATTGAAGAGCTGAAGGATGCCACAGTTATTATTAGATTATTTGCCAACATGCAACTATGGTCTATGCTTATATTCTATTATTTTTACCTTACATACTTAAATGTACTAGCAAGCTATGAATGGATTCCATTCCATGTGAAATGACCAAGTATGTAACATTTGACCACAAAAGACAGAATAATGGAGGTGTAATAAAGCCTGGTTTAAGTCTATTTTCCCAACTTTTGTAGTGTCATTTCATCATGTTCCAGTAGGACTGAGTTGGCAGCCATCAAAAATATTGAAGCATACTTGTGGTTTTATTTAACCATAATAATATTTGACTGCAAAGATAGCACAGTAGAGGTGCAATAATGTTAAGTTGAGTCTTCTCTTCATCTCTTTTGATCACGTGTTCCAGGGATCTGAACTTTGAGGTTGAGTTGCCCAGACATAAATGTGAGCCATCATTTGTCACTTTGTGAGGTTTAATATTAGTCATCATTTTTAGTTATTTTTTCCATTTTTTTCAACCTGATTTATGTGCTACAACTTATGTTTCCTGAAGGAATCTATCTAAGATACTCATGTAAATGATTGGTCATGAGTATTCTGAGTTTTCTTAAGTTCAGGGGATCAAACTAAATTATTTTAATAAAAGATACAAATTTAGTCATGAACCACAATTAGTCCAAAATCTGGTATAATGAAACTCGCTAAGTTCTATTGTGACGCAAAACAATTGGATTTAAGAAGTCACTTAACCATATCTTCGTAAGATAATGCTTGTTCATCTTGACAAGGACTAATAATAATTGACATACTGAGGAAATAGACGGTGAAATTGTATTCCGAGTTCTGACATAAGGCTGTCTTTATGCAGGTGTAGACGTGGGAAGGATGTGATGGCAATTATTGGTTGGCATGTGATGACTGATGAAGTGGAGTAAGAATGTAAGATGACTGCAAATTCAAGTCACCGCTAAATCAAATAGGAAAATGATATACGATCAAATAGGAAAATGATATACGACCGTACTCAAGGACACGGCTTAGTTGACACGTTTCATGTCAGTAGAGAAAATAATTTTTTTTTATTTTATCCTTCAATTCTTTGGTTGCCCGTACAAATGTCCTGAGCAATCACTCCATCTCTCCATCCCTCCCTTCATCCCTCGTTAATGCGTCTCAAATCACTCTATTCCACATTTTGGTGCTCCTACACAACAGAAGACTTTTTTCATCTTCATCTCAAGATGCGTCTTCCTTTTTCTTCCCTTCTGTGGTCATTCCTCTGTACTTCAATGGAAATCATTAATGTGTCTTCCCAAGTGGAGCAGCCGGAAAACGTTCATAAGGAGGAGATGTTTTTTCCTTCTTTCGAAGAAGCCAAATTTACGTGGCCTATGCTGATTCTTGTGGTTTTGGTGTTAAGACAAGACAATCTCATTACGATCGTGGTGTTATTATACGGGTCACGCTGACTTACTCCAAGGAGGGCACGACACCAACAAACCAATGGCAAGGGAAATTGAAGCCTAGGTTATCCAGTAGAGTCCAATGCACTGCTCGGATAAGGGTCTTCGGAAACCCAGCAAGGGATTACCGCATTAACTTTGTGGATCTTAAACATAACCACGTCATGCTTGAACAAGAGTAAATGTGTTTTCTCAGACAAAAAGGTATCTTGAGGTCGTGAAGTGTATTGAATTGCTTAAGGCACGTATGCACACTATCCAGTTCTTGGTTCGACTTAATGAACCTGAGTCTGCGGGTACATCAGTTCTTAATCCAGATAAGGTCAGACGTATAGGAAGACTGTCGACTAGACGTCGGGTGTCTTTAGCTGAGAAGATAATTAAAAAAAACCATAAAAAGCACGCCCAACAAGAGAAGAGAAAGTTCAAGATGGAGGTTACATCGTCGCTGCACGAAGTCGCACTGAAACCCGGGGATCCTGATTTCTCTGATTGGGACATGGATTTGTATTACGAGGAACTTACTCCTTAATTTAATATTTCTTGTTATTTTCAGTTATTGTAAAACCAAGAAACTTCTAATTGTTGATCTGTTTGGATCTGTAAATGGTTGTTATACACGGTCAGTTCGGATTAAGTTGTGTCATTGTTCAGTTTAAGTTGTGTGATTGTTCGATTTAAGTTTTGGGTACGTTCGGTTTAAGGTGTGGATCTGTTCGGTTTAAGTTGTGTGTCTGTTCGGTTTAAGTTGTGTGTCTGTTCGGTTTAAGGTCTATCTGTCCAGATTAGGTTGGTTATCTGTCCAGATTAAGTTGTGTGACTGTTCGGTTTAAGATGTGCATCTGTTCGGTTTAAGTTGTGTGACTGTTCGGTTTAAGGTGTGGATCTGTTCGGTTTAAGTTTTGTGTATGTTCAGTTTATGGTGTGCATCTGTTCGGTTTAAGTTGCATAACTGTTCGGTTTAAGGTGTGGATATGTTCGGTTTAAGTTGTGTGATTGTTCGGTTTAAGGTGTGCATCTGTTCGATTTAAGTTGTGAGACTGTTCGGTTTAAGTTGTGTGACTGTTCGGTTTAAGGTGTTAATATGTTCTGTTTAAGTTGTGTCTGTTTGGTTTAAGGTGTGAATCTGTTGAAAACGAAAGGAAAGCATTTGTAATTTGTATATTTAGAAAACACAACACTAAAAAAATAACGAAAAAAAGAGTTTGTATTTTGTACATGTAAACAAATAAACACTAAAAAATTGGACTTCAGATCTGCACACACGATCGGCGGTCCTTAAGTAATATGACCGCCAATTCACCCCTGATACAATGGATGTTTTTGGGGTCCTTCTCCTTCGTCGGGTCAAATTTTAGCATTAGACACATTATCCAGTATAAAACATAGGCTCCGCAATCGTTGCTCCCCGGTTGTTGTCGTTGACTATTTTTCCTGAGGATGAACCATTGCTTCGGTCGAAGTGTTCCATCAAAGAACAAAAAATGGTTGAAGATGAAAGAAATCAAGAGACGAACGTACTCCTCCGTCTCGCCCATGACATTGGTTGCCGTCAGATGACCTAACAGTTGTGTGTTGTCAAGGTTCACCATTTCTCACCTCTGTACACCCAATGGTTCCATCACAACGGTCTTCCCATGCATACTTAAGCCCAAAAGTAGGGCAACGTCTTCAGTTGTAAGGGGAACTACCCCTGATCGTATTCTCAGCCCCACCCCATTCGCATCGTAGTGTTCGACGAACCAACCGACTATTTCGTTGTCCGTAGTAATGTTAGGAAGGTCTAGGAAGTGACCGAAATGGGTGCTCCGGAAAACCTCATTCTCAACATTCTTCATCCTGTCAAACTGCTTTCGGATGGCCGTCCAGGAGCACCGGGATTCCCGGAAGTAGTAGGTGGTTCCCTAAAACAAAAAATTGAAGAAACGAAAGTTCCTCAAAAAAAGAACGACGAAGGGAAAAAAACTAAATATACCCACATATTCTGGCACATGTTCGCTATCGACGGCAGGAGTCGAAGAATCCATTATCGTTTAGAGGGGAAGAAAGAAAGCGGAATAAGTTCACAGGTTCGCTTCCTCCGTTCACAGGTAATCCAACGAGAAAGAAAGCGGGACTCTCCCTTTCGATCTGGATATTTTTAATCTTTCTCGGTATCTGAACCGTCGTTCGTAGGGTATCTGGCGTTGTCTTATCTGGGGTTTGGAAAGCAACCGTATACTTGAAAACCGTAAAAAAAAAACAAATTAAAAACTCATTCAATGTGTGTTTGGAAAGGGTGACATGTCAATCCAACTAGACGATGACTCGTCAATTTTTAGGTGTCACGTAGAAAACGTCACGGACGCATAACAATCCAATCAAATAAGACAGGTATCAAGGACTCATCACTCACTTCTCAAAAAAGAAGAAGACTAACATTCTACTTGTTATGTTGCTGAAAATAATTTATGAAGTTCTTTAACACGTACTTCATGAATCCTTTAATACGTACTTTTGGACTCATAAATTATTCAGTAGTAATAAGTGGAACAACGAGTCCTTGTTTTTTTTTCTTGAAAAGTGAATGCCGAGTCCTTGTTTTTTTTAAAGTGAATGTTGAGTCCTTGTTGCCTGTCTTATTTGATTCGGTGGTGGCTTGGATTTGCAGTATCTCACTCCACTTCTTCATTCGTCACATGCCAATCAATAATTGTCATCACATCCTTCCCTCGTCTACACCGCTTAAAGATGCTGAGGGACGTAATCCATTCATGCTCACGAAGTGTTTTCAAATCGGATGACATAGGTATGTTGATTTATCAACGTCATTTTTGACATTTTAAGATACATAAGTGTGTTCCACGTAGAACTATTGTATTCTAATACGGGACTGGTGTGAGTCTCACGTGGAACAGATGTGGGTCCTACATGGGACATATGTGTGTCTTTTCGTAGCATTTAAATGTCTAATGGGCAATCAACCGTTTTATAAGAAATCATATTTTAAAATAAAAAAAACAAATGATGACATGGATGATGACGTGAAATGCGTCGCGTCCGGTTGTTTGATTGAGAAAATAAAATGTTTTGTTCACTTTATAATCAAACATTAACATTACAATGTAATCCAAGTACCTCATTAGCAACACTGATCGTTTCTTGAAGCTCCGACTAGCTTAATGATGCAACTGAAATACTGAAGGATCTTTTAATAAATCGTTTTGGCTGATGAATTTACTATTATAGGTAAACCTTGCAATTTGATTGCATCTAACTGAATTTTCATGTATTCAATTCAACTACGGTGAACCAAACATGTCCTATGGGTGAAAATGCACAATGGAAATAGACTTGTTATAATGGCAAAAGAGGAGGAAGCTTGCAAAATTTAAAAGGCGGAAGCTCAACGAATTGTTAAACATTTTGAAATGATTGTCGAACAAGAAATTTCTGATATAAGCTTATGAGATTTACTTGACGATGTCATGTCATTCTTCTTGATGCCCAGTTGAAGTCTTCTTGCGATTCCCACAAACACCGCCTCCAAACTCCTCCTATGGGTCGAGCCTCTCCCACTGAGAGAGATAATGAATATCACACAATGGATTGATGCAGTGTTGTGTTGAAACCCTAGAGCTCTTTATATAGCACACATCATAACGTGTTATAATATATTCTACTACCACTTTGAGCCTCTCTTATTGAGAGAGATGATGAAGATCACACAATGGATTGATGTAGTGTTGTGTTGAAACTTTATAGCTCTTTATATAACACTTCCCATAATATGTTATAATATACTCCACTACCACTTTGAGTCTCTCTCACTATCAGATATATGAAAATCACACAATAGATTGATGCAGTGTTGTGTTAAAACCCTAGAACTCTTTATATCACACACTTCATAACATACTATAATATATCCCACTACTACTTTATCTTAGCGTGTTTCCTAATAGGCTAGCTAGGTTAATCGATTAAGTTAGTCAAGTCAACTTTAATTGTACATTAGGACTTTGGGTCCAACAACTTCATCGTGAAGATTGAGATTATCGCTTCGGCTCAACCTTATGTAGATTAGTGAAATTTAAAACTTCAATTTTTCTACTCACTGCTTAAAATTGTATTGTAAAATCAAGCTCAAATTCTTTGTTAAGTTCCTCCAACTAACACATCATCCACTTCTTCCTCAAAACATATAAAAACAACAGAAGCAGCAGAACTAGATTCCTGACCTGCAATTACCCTTTACTTTCTTGGCTGTTTGCTTTCAGATTCTACCACCCATCAAAGTGCTTCACCTTTCCTGAGGTTTCATTGATCTACAACCACTTGTGGTATCTTAATAGACTAATCAATTTCCAATACATCATTCCTTAACTTTAGCTATTATTTTGATACCTTTTCAAACCAAAGCTACGTTCTGTTAGTAGCACTGCAGTCGAGTTATATTTTATCAAATCAAATGGTACAAATTAACCTATTACAATTCCATCCAAAAAAAGTTTTAGCACAAAATATTGAAAGTAGCAAAAGAGTTCAGAATGTTGAGAGTCTGGGTTAAGAAAACAAACAGCAGTATTTAGTAATGATTTGTCTATAAAATTTCTTAAACAAGTCTTTTTGGAAACATCAACGATACAAAGAAAATTAGCATGAGTCTCTGCAAGGATGGCATGCACAAAACAAGAACAGAAGCTTAAAAAATGAACAGAAATTTATTAGAAAAATTATGACTGCATTAATATTCTCTAATTTCAAGTATGTAAAGTTGTGCAGGTTAAGATACAAATTAGAATTTGGACATAATGACTTCCCAAAAAAATTATGATCATTTGGCAAACCAAACATATGCTGGGAAGTGGGAACAACAAAATATCAAACCAAAATGAAGCCCACCAAGTTTCTCATAATCTCAGTTCAACAAAAAAGACAATTTCTTGACTCCAGATTATATGTGACTATAACAAGCATTGTCAATATAACTTATTCCATCCACTTAGATTGTCAAGCATAAACACAACTCCCGTTACCTGCCATAACAAATGATAAAAAACAAACACCAGTATCAGTAACAACACAACAAAACACATCAGAACAACAATTGTGAATGTAAAATCTTACTTGGGTCAGTCATGGTGACAAGCCCAGAGTTCTTGAAGTAGCAATTCCAGTGGTTCCTGCCCCTGGACTGGTAGTACAAGTTCATGGCAACAGAGGCATGGCTGATGAGGTTGTCTGGTTGGAAGCATGGATATCCTTTCTTAATAGTGCTACAGTCCACCATGGAACATGCATAGTTGATGTTGTCCAGCAGTGTTGCATCATTAGATGATGGTTTTGCTACACACCAGGTTTTCTGCTAGGAAAAACAGATTATACATGTTTGTATTCTTTTGGTTTGGTTCTGTGAGAAGTTAAAAGGAAAATTCATAAGGTGATAAGTCCTACCCCTGCATGCACTTGCAGAAACTTCCCTCCTGCATGCCAAAAAATCCAAAGATGACCAGAATATTACACTAATTCTCTATATTACAAAATTCATAAGTTCAGTGGAAGAAGGAAAAAGTAAATAATCAAGAAATAAAGTTGCATGATATGTTAAACAAATCAGTGGTACACATAAATATAATCAGTGGTACACATAAGTCTATTATGATTTACTCATGAAGCAAATGACAAAACAACAGTTTTATTCTAACTTCTCAGCCTATATTGCACATGAAAGTAACATCTTTATCACACCCACATATTGGGAAGCTGAAAGAAATGAAAGATCAAAACACTTTGGGCTTACCTGAACAAAAGGAGAGAAACATAATCAAAAGAGAAAGTGAGAGCAAATGAAGGGGGAAAAAAGAATTTGCCATCTCTTCGGCTGATCTGAGTCTGCTAAAAATTAGAAAATGAAAGGTTTGTTGTTGTTTTGACCCTTGTGATAGAATAATCACTGTGGAGAAAGTAAGACATTCTCTTTATAGCAATTAGGCATTGTAATTGTAACGGTTATATTTATGGGAATTAAACTGGAATTTGCATGGCCATCACCTGAAGTTAAACAGACAGAAGACGAGGTTTTTTTTTTCAAATAATAAAAAACGAACACAAGGATTTAAAATTTAATGGATAAAAACAATACACAGATCTTAAAAGATTTACAATGCATCTTCTATTTAAAATTACAATAATGCAATGCATCAAATTTTAGAAGCTATGGTAATATATATACATATACAATACATTTTTTTTATGAATCTAACATTTGAAGAAAAAGTAATGCCTTTATGCCATACAAGCTTGTATTGTTACAAGCCTTGATTGTAACCCATTCAGATTCTTAAACTGAAAATCACACATAATAATTCAGTAATTGTCCTGTCAAGTGGATATTTTCTGTAAATTTGTTAACCTAAAAACAAATATCAGTCAAGAAACAAAACACTTGCTTACCTTTCACATGCATGTATGCAACATGTCTATTGTTTGTTGGTCTGAAAAGACAAAAGAATCACTTCCTGCCCAAACAATGCTCCCGTGAACTTGTGCTACTGTGTCCTATAGATTTGATCTAATGCAATCACACAGTAACTTCATTTTTATTTAACGCCTGAAATATGGTTCTTCAAACCTGAAGTGTTTAATTCAAAGCATTTTAGGTGTTTACACAGACGAGGCTAAAATGGAACAAACTGTAACTTCTTTGGTTTCTCATGTGATATTTCTATCTGTAAACAGAGATGTGCTGATTTGAGGATTAAAAACCACTTCTAAGTTGTAACAAAGATATTGTGATAAATTAACACTCACAATGTAACTTATCATCCAAAAAAAAAAAAAAACACACACACACACACACACACACACAATGAAACAAGCAATGATCATCAAATCATGGCCAAGGTATAAATTTTATTTCAGGTAGATGGAAATGAGCAAAATATTACAAGAACACATGTTTCAACTGTAGCACTGTAAAGTAGCACAACTAACACTTCCAACAAATTTATTACTTAAAGGAAAAGTGAACATGAAAAGCTTTCAGGTAGAATATTAGAACACAACAGACTTCTAGTTTTAATTAGGTGATATTTCTGTATGCTACACCACAGTTGGTTTGGCAGTTAAACTGAATGTATTTTCTGGGCCTTTTCGACGACAATTCGAGTATCTTAAGATCCAAATCTTTCTCTATCATGAGGAGCAGAGTAATCAGTACTTGAGCCAGCAGGAATGATCCCAAAAGGATTGATGGTAGGATGGCTTCCATAGTAATGTTTCTTGATATGTTGCATGTTGACAGTGCTGCTCATTCCGGGGGTCTGATAAATGTCTTTCGTATAATTGAAGAGATTGGGGTACTCACGGATGAGCTTCTTGTTGCATTTGAAATGAACAGAATAAACCTGTTTGGAAAACAACAACCTTAAGTTGCATGTAATTTATTCCACAAAACTCATACCTCCTAAATCTTAATCAATTACACACTAAACTAGAAAGATAACCAGCAACAAATTCTAATATATCCAGATGAAGATGAAGAAGATGATATGAGGTGGTTTTATCTAAAGAAAGGAGAGAATATGAAGAAGATGATATGAGGTGTTCTTAGGAAGTATGTGCAACTATAAAAAAGGATATTTAATTACTCTAAAACAAACATATATTATCTTAGACGTGTTCATGTAAAAAATTGGTATCTACTCTACCTTCAGAATCCAGTAAATAAATCTAAGAAGACCAAACATGACTCTCACAACAGGTGATTTTCGTTCATTACCTCATCAAACCTTACAAGGGTGACAAATAAGCGAATGTCGGCTTCAGTCAATGTGTTTCCGCATATATAGCGTTGCTTGCTGAGTATCTCCTCACATTTGTCCAGACACTGGTATAACCTTTCCACAGCCTACAAGCACCAAAAATTCACTATGACTTTGATACTAATGTCACAAAACAATCGAATAATGTTGAGAAAAAGTACAAAGTTTTTTTAGCAAAGAACTAAAATGAAATCGTTGGAATTACCGCATCATAAGGGCCTTGTTTCTTAGCAAAACCACACTTGTAAACACCATTGTTTATTCCATCATATACCCATGCATTAACTTCATCAATTTGAGTTTGCAAATGGGATGGGTAGAGGTCCAAAGCAGCATTGGAAGCTATATCGTTGAATTCCGTATTCAACATACGAATTATGTCAGCACTTTCATTGCTCACAATAGTTTTGAGCTTTTTGTCCCACAAAACCTGTCAAAATGCAATCATAAACTACAATTCAACTGAACAAAAATTCCGAGAAAAAATTGGTTCGGTAAATCCTACTGACTTGACTAATTTGCGATACTTTGCGCTCTACTTTTCTGTCACAATGAAATATGAGATAATGTTTTTACTATATAATACAACATACCGGGACCGTATATTTTCCAGAATAGTTCGAACTGGCTATGTCGTAAAGCTCTCTAGCACTTCTAGCTCCATTCAGAACGTCGACTTCTGCACCTGGTTCGTCGTCATTGGTTTTAGGGAAAACCCATCCAAAATGGTCATCACCCTCCTTTGTTCTTTCCCATATTGGTTTGACAGACTAACGAAAAATTAACATTTAAATGATTGATTAAATTACTTAATAACAAAATCCAAGTGGGCACTGGTACATTACCGAGCAAGTGATAGCATGATCTAGTCCCTTAAGTTTTAAGAATGACAAACATCTACTTGCCCAAGGGCAAGCATATGAAATGTACAGATGATATCGTCCAGACTCGGCAGGGAATTGAGAAGTTGGTTCATTTGAAATCAAGTTGCGAAAGGTTGACGGTGATCTGTTGAATGCACCGGATTCCGTCATCTCATCAAGCGCAGTTCGAGCCATCACAGGAAGATGCTGAAAAATCCCAAGAAAATAGATAGTTATTGTTTTGAAGTGGGACATGCTTAGTTTCTCGGTGTAAAACGATAAAAAATAAACCATCTGCACAAAATTGATTGTTCCGCAAAGTACTAGATAATACAATCTTATACCACTTGATCTCGACAACGATGCGAGTAAGTTATATGGTGAACTTCGACTCATAGGACCATCTAAATATCATATAAACTAAGTCGGAATATGGATTGTGATATTAAAATTTCCCAAACTTAGGTTTGAATTATCAGACATGCATAACACACGATGTATTGTCTAACTGACCAATAATATTTTTGATTTTACACCAAAGCAAAACTAGCAAAATCTAAATATCAATTTTAGCATTTTTTTTACATGAAAAGATAAACAGTAGGAGAGAGAAAACAAAACAGCATCATACTCTGGATCTGAATGCTAGATCAACCAAAACTGGACCTTTTTCACTTCTAATTAGCCATTAAACTTCCAGAAAGAGAGAAAATCAACAAATTAGAAGGAAAGCCAACTTCTGAAATTGATGGTTTTGTTACACCAAACATATAATCAAAATTGACCATTAGAATTTAGAAGTCTCAATCAACCAAGTCCATCACTGCCCATCAACTCAGATGCCAATTTTTTTGTTTGTCTAGTCATGACAAAACATGTTTTTTTATGGAGAAACAAAATCTCCCAGTTTGGCCCAAAACAGAAGAAAAAGAGAGAGTATGTTTCTTAATCTTTACCACACAAACTCAAGCAAAAACATGAAATCAGATCAAAAGAAGAGGATCCAATAGCCTGTAGCAATCAAAAAAGAGAAAAAAAATTCTTGTGTTTTAGTGGTCACCTACCTTGAAGGAGAAGGATCTGAGGAGAGGAGTGGAAGAGTTGATTGGAAGGGAGAAAAGGGTTGGTATCATTCGAAGTTTATTATAAGATTTTCCATTTCTAATGCAGATTTGTAGCAGTGGCTTCAATACATATTTAAGGGGGTTGATTGGGACAACATAAGATTTCCCATTTATTTGTTGTGCCGACGCCATCTGTTGTCATTGATTACATCAAAATTGGATTTTCGGTTTATCAATGAGTGTTCAATTTGAATAACATATTATTTAGTCAAAAAGTTACACAATGTTCAGACTATGATTGAATTCGTGTCAAATTTTAGTCGCAAAAAATTAATAAGAAATAATTAAACCATTCACTCGTCTCTGGTCACAAGCAATGGTCATGAAATCATATAAAATAAAGTAATTTTATTTGAAAAATGGTGTAAAAAAATAAAATTAGAAGAATATAAATGTGAAAAATTTATTTGACAAAGTAAATTTATTGAAAACGACACTAGTGATGCAAAAACGACATCTGCTATTTTATTACGGTCATATCGTTTTTAGACCGTAATAAATATCTTGGGGGAAAACATGTAAGTCAGTCGATGTATTAATTTGAATTGAACTATTTCGATGACCAAAAATATATTTTATCACCCAGAGGTTAAACCCCTAAATCCCCCAACGTCTCGCCACAAATGTATAACTCATTGGGAATTTCAATTGCACTTATATTCATCACTGTAGAAATTGGGTTCAAGCTTTCCCCCACCCCTTTTCATCAATAGACTCCTGACGTATACGAAGGAGTGTGGTTCGACAAATGACCAAGGCGGAGCGGGTGCATGGAGTATTCTCTCATTCTCTTTTTCTTCCATTAAAGGATTATGTGAGTAGATGTTTAAGAATATCTTCAAACTTCTCATGTTTTTCAATATGAGACTAAAAAAACACATGACATGAAACTGTATCATGTATAACGTGTAATTTTTCCTAAAATAAATGCTTGTAATTTTATTTCAGGTACATGAAAATTGACACAATATTACAAGTCTTAAAATTACAAACTACAAAAGGACGTACGATAAGGAAACAACAATGTTTTCCCTGTTGGGAGGGGGATCTAACAATGCACTAACACGACACGGATTAAACGCATCACGTAATACCGAATATTGAATTGCGAAAATAACTTCGGACCATCTTTGTATGTAATGTGTGTCAAAACTAAGAGCAAACAAGTTCTTTTATAGACTCAAAAACCGAGCTACAATTAAACAAAATCGAGCTGAACAATTCGTGGGAAACGGTCAACCGATGCTCATTCGGTAGACCATCCTTGACTCAACAAGAGTGATTCCTGTTGCGATTCGGTTAACCGAATCCTTCCCGTTGACCGCGGGATCGCTTCTTCGTGCGGCTCGGTATACCGCGAGAACGCTTCTCCCACGAACTAACTAATTCTCCAACACCCTCACGGTCAACCAAGCACCCCCCGGTGAACCGTGCCAATTTGGACAAACACTTTTAGATTCTCGGAACACCAAAAAACACTCCAACGGTTTACCGAACCCTTTGTTCCGAAGTGTCTGTTGCCCTCTGACGGTAGACCGAATCCACTTCGGTCGTCCCATCCCAGCTGCACTCGAAGTGTCTGGAATCCTTAGATCGATGGATCGAATCCAATTCGGTCGTCCGAACCCTGCATCGCCAAAATTTCTGGTGTTGTGGATCGGTAGACCGGATCCCATCCGGTCGACCGATTTTTCCTGGATTTGATTCCTTAACAAATATAGACCAATATTTAACATTCCCGAGATTCAGAAAAATTATAACATAAACAATGATAAAAAATCTCATGAAAAAAGTTTCATATAGAATTTTTAAAGCACAACAGAATACTAGTTTGAGGTGATATTTCTATGAGCTGCAGACATTGTGACGGTTAATTGGAACAATTTTTAAGATCCAAATCTTTCTAGACGCAGAGTAATCAGTATTTGAGCCAACAGGAATGATCCCAAAAGGATTCATGGAAGGATTGCTTCCATAGTAAAATTTCTTGATATGCTGCATGTTGACAGTGCTGCTCATTCCAGGGATCTGATAAATGTCTTTCGTATAATTGAAGAGATAATTGTACTCACGGATGAGTTTCTTGTTGCATTTGAAATGAACAAAATAAGCCTGTCAAGATATGATATCATCATTCAGTTGCAAATGAGTATCACACAGAAGATATATATTCATCTTCAATAATACTTATGAATTAAAAGATAATAATAACAAGAAAAAATCAAGATGGCAAAGCAGTCATCGTAAAAAGTGTGCTGAATTGCCATAAAACAAGCAAATACCATCTTACTAGATGTGTTTCATGCAAACTTGATAATCTGTTCAATCTTTAAAGGAAATATTTTATGATAACAAACGTGGTTTTTGCAATTCCTTTAACCCTTTTTATACCTCATCAATTCTTAGATAATACGTCTAAAATAATACATATGAATTAGAAGAAAATAATAAAAACAAAAAACCAAGATAGCAAATCATTAACTGTAAAAACTTTGCTGAATTACTCTTACACAAGCATATACCATCTTACTAGATGCGCTTCATGTAAAATTGATAATTTGTTCTTCTATAGAATAACAAAAGATATTTTACTATAACCAGCATGATTTTTGCAGTGTTTTACTTAATTTATTACCTCGTCAAATCTTATAAGACTGACAAATAGGCGAATATCGGCTTCAGTCAATGTGTTGCCACACATATACCGTTGCTTGCTCAGAATCTCCTCGCATTTGTCCAGACACCAAAACAGCTTTTCCACAGCCTAAAAGCAAAATGGTCACTAACAATTTGATTACCAATGTCAAAGAACATTTGAAATTCTAAATGATGTTGAAAAATCCAAAAACAAAACAGGTTTTTCTGACAAGAGCTGAAGTAAAATTGTTGTGATTAATTACCTCATTGTAAGCGGCTTGTGTCTTTGCAAAAACGCACTTGTAAACACCACTATTTATCCCATCATTTACCCATTCATTAACTTCATCAATTCGAATTCGCAAATGGGAAGGATATAAGTCCAAAGCCGCATTGGAGGCCATATCGTTGAATTCCGAATTCAACATCCGGACTATATCTGCACTTTCATTGCTCACAATAGTGTTGAGCTTTTTGTCCCACAGTATTAGAGTAGATCAATCTTAAGAGGAACAAATGAATCTCTCCTTTCACTTATCAAATAAGTGAGGAAGAGGAGTATATTTATATATCAGCCAATGTATTACATATATGTATTTAGCAGTATGGGACTAAAGATCTAAGTATACAAATAGTCTAAATTATGTTTATGTATTAAGAGACAACATGCTATTGGACTGGGCTTCTTTGTGTGGGCCTGTTTGGTCTTTATGTCTAACATTCCCCCGCAAGCGAATCGGGGAGGATCCTAGATTGAGCTTGGACCGGAGATAATTGAAACGGCATGCTGAAAGAGGTTTAGTTAGTAAGTCCGCCAGTTGGTCCTGGGTTGATACAAAGCGAACATCCAGTTGTTTGGTGACGACCCGTTCACGTACAAAGTGAAAATCAATTTCAGCGTGCTTTGTGCGTGCATGGAGAACCGGATTAGAAGCTAAGTAAGTGGCGCTGAGATTATCACACCAAAGGATAGGAGTGCTCTTTGGTAAGCCAAGTTCAGTGAGGAGGTTTTGGATCCATATTAGTTCTGTAGTTGCATGAGAGACCCCCCGAAATTCTGCTTCAGTGCTAGATTTGGCCACAGTAGGTTGTTTACGGGACTTCCAGGAAACAAGATTGCGACCCATGAAGATGCAAAACCCTGTTGTGGATCGTCGGTCATCTGGATCACCTGGCCAATCCGCATCTGAAAAGGCAATTAACCCATGTAGAGAATCACTAGATGATCTGAAGATTCGTAAGCCATCATTAATAGAATGTTTTAGGTAGCGTAAAATGCGTTTGACAGCAGTCCAGTGTTCAGTTGTAGGTTTTTGCATATATTGGCAGACTTTATTGACGGGATACGCAAGATCAGGACGTGTAATTGTTATGTATTGTAAAGCACCTACTGTACTTCGATACAGAAAGGCATCATCAAGGGGTGTGCCAGAGTTTCTAGATAGCTTTATAGATAAGGAACTAGGCGTACTAATAGGTTTAGCAGTATGCATGTTAGTGCGAAAAAGGAGATCCTGAATATATTTATGTTGAGAAAGAAATATTTCATTTTGATAGTTATGAACCTCAATGCCAAGAAAGTAATTTAAATTACCAAGGTCTTTCATAGAAAAAGAAGTATTAAGGTCAGATATCACCTGATTGATGAGGTTTGAAGAGCTGCCTGTAATAATGATATCATCCACATAAACTAGCATAAAAAGTGTGTGGGGTCCCTGCTTAAGCATAAATAAGGAGGGATCAGATTTCATAGGGTTAAATCCAAGGGATTTTAACCGATCAGCAAGTCTAGTAAACCAAGCTCGAGGGGCCTGTTTAAGACCATATAAGGCTTTGTGGAGTTTGCATATATGATCTGGATATAAAGGATCTGAGAAGCCTGGAGGTTGAACCATAAAAACATCCTCCTGAAGAAGACCATGAAGAAAGTCATTGCTTACATCTAATTGTCTGATGGCCCAGTTTTTAGAAAATGCAATATTTAACACAACACGAATGGTAACAGGTTTAACAACCGGACTGAAAGTTTCATGAAAATCCAAACCTTCTTCCTGATGAAAGCCTTTGGCAACAAGGCGAGCTTTGTAGCGGTTAACACTCCCATCAGGATTTCGTTTAATTTTAAAAACCCATTTACAACCTATAATATTAACTTTGGTGGAATGAGGAATAAGGGTCCATGTCCCATTCTTAATCAGAGCATTATATTCCTCATTCATAGCCGAACGCCAGCGCCTATCCTTAATAGCTTGGGAATAACATGTGGGTTCAGTTTCTTCTAGTGGTGAGATATGTAAGGGATGTTTGGAGGCATTGAAAACTTGGTAGTCAGGATAAAGTTTTAGCTGTCTAGTATGATCTCGGGTACGAGTGGTCATATGATGAATGGGGTTGGTTGTATCTGCTGGAGGTGGAATATTTGTTGGTGAGGGAGGTTGATGTAAAGGAGGTAGAATATCTGGTGGTGTGAAATCTGAGGTGTCTGGTGGTGGATCTATTATAGGAGGCACTGGAACGTTCTGAATAGCTATGTCAGAAATAGGTTGTGGAATGATAGAGGAGATGATGTCTCGACTACCAGAATCCACACGAACATGCTTAGTAACATCATTTTTGAATGGGAAATTATGTTCATGAAAAATCACATTGCGAGCAATATACATGCGTTTAGATACAAGGTCAAAACATTTATATCCACGATGAGAGAAGCTGTACCCTAAAAAGACACATAGTTTTGATCGTGGTTGTAACTTATTTTTCATATAGGGTCTAAGGCATGGATAACAAGCACAACCAAAAACTTTCAACACGTTATAATCTGGTTTAAAACCAAAAAGTTTTTCAAATGGACATAAATTGTGAATAACACGAGAGGGTAATCGATTAATAAGGAAAACTGCAGTGCTAAAGGCATCATCCCAAAATGAATTAGGTGCAGAAGCATGATGAAGAAGTGTTAAGCCTATATCAACAATGTGTCTATGCTTACGTTCAACAGCACCATTTTGCTCATGAGTATGAGGACATGAGAGTCGATGGAGAATGCCTTGAGTATTTAAAAATGTGGAAAATGAACGGTATTCACCACCCCAATCACTCTGAAAACTTTTAATTTTTGTAGAAAAGAAATTTTCAACCTGGGATTTGAAACGTTTAAACACAGTAAAAACATCTGATTTGCAGGTAATAGGAAAAAACCAGACATATTTACTGAAATCATCAATAAAACTAACATAGTATCTGTGTCCAGTTCGAGAAACAACAGGGGATGGACCCCAAACATCAGAATATATCAATTGCAAAGGAGCAGTACTTATTGAATCGGTAGAATAGAATGGTAGTTTATTGTTCTTAATGGTTGGACAAGTATCACAGTAAAGAGATGGGTTAGATTGGGTTACTGGCAGATTATTTTGATGAAGAATAGATCGAATGACCTGAGTAGAAGGGTGACCAAGTCTGTTATGCCATGTATTCAACTTAACCCTTTCACCAAGTAAAACTAAACGAGAATTAGAAGAATCTGTAAGATGCAACCGATATAGCCCTTTTTCACGCCGACCCTGGAGCAGAACTTGACCCGTGAGGAGGTCCTTCACAAAACAATGATGAGGATAAAATTCAAAATAAACGTTATTATCCATAGTAAATTGAGCGACACTTAATAATTTTCGAGTAACAGATGGAACAAAAAATATTTGATGCATGCGAAGAGGTCGTTTAGTAGAAGGAATAGTAAAGGACCCAGTTTTTAAGATAGGCAAACCTGAACCGTTTGCGGTGCGAATGAGATCATTCCCCGTATATTCAGCAGATGTTTGGAAACTACCAGTGTCATTGGTCAGATGATTTGTGGCACCCGAATCCGGATACCAGGCATCGTCTGAGACTTGACAGGCAGAAGCCATCATAGCAGAAAGATTAGAAGGGGGTTGAATGGTCTGATCAAACCTTTTGTAGCATTGCAGGGCAGAGTGAAAAGGTTTGTTGTATATCTGGCAGTAAACTCGTGGTCGGTTGGAAGAACTAGTGTTCGGTTGCGAAGATCGGCCACCTTGCTGTCCGGAAGAGTTGATGTTCTTGAAGCGACCACGTCCTCTGTTATTACGACCGAAGCGTCCACCATTTGACTGATCTCGGTTATTGCTCTTAACAGCAGCATTGGCAGTAGCATCTCCAACAACATTTCGATCAAGTCGGATTTCATGGGTAAGCAACATGCTATGAAGATCTGCTACTGAAAGATCATCAGAACGGGTAGTAACAGAAGTAACAAAAGAATCGTACTCGGAACCAAGACCAGATAAAATGTGTAATACGAGATCAGCATCAGAAACAGGATTAGCTACAGCAGCAAGGTTATCAGAAATGGATTTCATTTTTTGAAGATAAGTACTTATAGAAAGATCTGCTTTCTTAGTTGTTTGAAGTTGAAGACGAAGTTGGATTATACGCGAGCGAGATTGGGAAGCAAAAAGTTTCTCCAATGTTTGCCACAGAGACCGAGAGGTATGGCATCCAACTACATCTCCAAGAACTTCTACAGTTAAAGAAGCAAGGAGCCACCCTAAAAGGAGTTGGTCCTGTTTTTGCCAAAACACAAAAGCTGGATTTTCTTTGGAAGCAATGTAATCAGTCTCAGTAAGATATTGCGGTGGAGAAGCACGAGATCCATCCAAAAACCCAAAAAGGTCATGTCCTTTGACAATAGGGAGGATCTGAGATCTCCAGAGGAGATAGTTGCTTCGGTCCAGCCGAATATGGACAGGAAAAGAGGGGTTTGATACAAGTGAATGTGGCGTAGGATTAGTAGAATCCGTTGTAGTGTTATTGACACTGAACAAGGCCGCCATAGTCACTGATCAAGAACCACAAAAACAAGACAGAAAATAAGTAAAAAAAAAAGAAAAGAAAGGAAGATCAAGAACAGAACAAAAGATCCATAGGAAAATGATTCTTTACGTAACAAATTTGTAGATCCATGATAAAGAAGAAGATGATCATAAAACCAGATATATAAAAAAAAAAAAAAAAAACAAGAAGGAAAAGGAAAAGTGATTTTCGTTCTTGTAGGATCGTGGTAGGAACCTCCGATCAAGCACAAAGTAAGCAAGAAACGAAAGAACTAACCAAAATATTAGAACAGAAGAATCAGAAAAGACCAGAAACGAAAGAAAAACAGGAAGATCAGAGACGAAGGGGGCAACGTATTGCTTGTGGTTGAAGTGGAGGAAGAGTGAAGGTTTGCGGTGGAAAAAAGGAATATAAACCCCTCGTAGGAAGCCGTTGGATCTAGGGTATGTTATCACCTGCGGTCCAGATGTAGTATACCAAGAGGCGAATGATTCTAGCCGTCGGATTAGGTATGTGTTTCTTTGGATGGCGAGGATGGACGATCCAAGAAACAAGGGAGAACAAATCACGTGAAGACACCTGGAAAACGTAAAACAAGAAGAAGAAAAGCCTGGTTGTGTTATCTCTGGCCCAAGAAGGAGTTTGTTGGGTTGGGCCTGAAACAAGAGGAAGGGGAAGGGGAAAAAAAAAAGAGGAAGACAGTTAGTCTTTAGGCTCTTGATACCATATTAGAGTAGATCAATCTTAAGAGGAACAAATGAATCTCTCCTTTCACTTATCAAATAAGTGAGGAAGAGGAGTATATTTATATATCAGCCAATGTATTACATATATGTATTTAGCAGTATGGGACTAAAGATCTAAGTATACAAATAGTCTAAATTATGTTTATGTATTAAGAGACAACATGCTATTGGACTGGGCTTCTTTGTGTGGGCCTGTTTGGTCTTTATGTCTAACACACAGAACCTGCCAAAAATGCAACTATAAATCAAAATTCAAATACCAACAAAAATCTTATTTGGTTCAACCAATTTGAGATTATGTTTTGTAGTATAAGTATATATAATACATACTGGGACAGAGTATTTTCCAGAGTAGTTTGAAGTGGCGATGTCGTAAAGCGCTCTGATACTTGTAGCTCCATACAGGAAATCCACTTCAGCTTCCGGCTCCTCCTCGTTGTTTCTAGGAAAAACCCACACAAAATGATCGTCGCCCTCCTTTGTTCTTTCCCATATCGGTTTGCAGGCCTGGTAATTTTACACGAAACACGAAATGACACGATACGAAACGATAACACGATTTAAACACGAAATGACACCATGCATTACCGAGTAAGTGATAGCATGGTGTAGTCCCTTGAGTTTTAAGACCGATAAACATCTGGATGCCCAAGGGCATGCGTACGAAATGTAGAGATGATATCTTCCTGATTCTGCGGGAAATTGCGAGCTCTTCGAAATCCAGTTACGGAAACTTGACACTGTTTTGTTGATGCCACCGGATTCTGTCATCTTCTCGAGGGATATCTACACCAAAATTAATGATCAATTGTGTTTTAAATATGATTGACGCAGATGTGACATATAAGTCTCCAAAAAAAAGATTGAAAAACGGAAAAATCAGCTACTATACCGAATTCATTTATCTGATGAGTTAATCAATATAAGATTTAGTTTTTGCCTTTCAATACATGGATATAACTTAACATCTCGAAACAGCGGAAATTTAAAAATTTAAATCATCAAGAGGTAATCAGATAAAACTCATCAACGTGAATGTTACTCATATAAATCAACAGTCGGTGCACCAATAATACAACAGAGTTTGTCAAAAAACATGATTACAACAATACTACAAAAGAAGGTACAAGTAATCATGACGACCTCGAAGAGTCCGATGAGGATCCTGACCCCAAAATGTGTGCACTCACTGTCACCACCCGACGAACTTACTGCGGTCCTGAAACATGAATCAAACAACGATGCCTAAGTTTCCCATTAGAAAACCTCATATGTCAAGCTCATCTATATGAATGCAATAATACGGTAAATGAACTTATCATACTAGTAGCATGTCATATCACATCTGCAATGCACCAAATCCCTCGAAGGGTAAACGAGACCTCAGTCCAACAACACAAGGACCTCCATGGGTCAACAATGACATCAGTCCAACAAACAACAACGGTCTCCTTCGGAAACCTACCGTAGGCACATACGGTCTTACGGACAGTACGCGACGCACCCCTCACACGCGACTACTCGAGCCAAAGGGATCGGTGAGGAGAGTCCGCACTTCCGCGCAAAGTAGCCATGTGGTCTACACCACCTCGATGGAGTCGTAGCCCAGTCGGTTAACATCCCAGGATAGGTGCCCAATCGGGGATCATCGCTGACACAACATCAGCGACATCGCCGTCACAACATCGGCGGTACAACATACGTCCGACACAACATCGGACGACACAACCACAAGCCGGAACATCGTCAGCATCATAATCACCGGCAAAAACCTCGGTGGCATCGCCGGCAAAAACCTCAGCGGCATCACATACGTCCGGCACAACATCGGACGAGTCCAGACCGTAGTCTGCAAGGTCATCATGCTCCACGAGTCATGCGTCAACACGCATTGGGATCCGCGATCCCTCAGGTCTGCTACTCCACCGAGAGTCAACCAACAACTCGTCACACCACTGTCCCTCACCAAAGTGGCACGACTCAAGTGTCCACACCCTTCCACACGGCGGTCCCTGGGCATGTACGAGCACGTACCCACCGTCAGCTCTCGGCTCACGCTCTAAGTGAGGACACGGGTTTCCATGGACAGAGTTGACACAAACACAAAGACCAGGAATTCAGTTCTAGGCACAATTGGTCGACCGAAAAAGCCTACACGGTCGACCGTTCCCAATAGGTTCGGTCGACCGAAAGTCTACAACGGTCGAACTATTCTGCGCATTACTCAAGTCCAGACGGTCGAACCACAATCTAAAACCGGTCGACCGAATACGATGTCAAAATTCGGAGTGGTCAAAATCACACAAGACTTTTCGGTTGACCGACTCAGGGGTCCCGATCGACCGAAAACTACCAGGGTCATCCTAATAGTCTACGTCATAGAACAGCCGAACAATATATCAAAATCGGTCGAACAACATGCATAAAAGTCAAGTACACTTAAGTTTCGGTCGAACCAACCGCTAGGAGCGGTCGACCAAAAACCAACAGAAAACCTCCAACTCACCAGCATACATGCAACCGGTCGACCGCCACATGGTATCGTTCGACCGGTGTTGGTTAAAGTGGGGCAAAATAGTAAAACCGGTCGACCGTTGGTTGACAATAACCTTGCGTTAGCCAAGAATTTTACGTCGTTTCTCGTCACCAGCGAGGTCTCCGACCTCCCGCGACCGACCTCAACTTCCCACCAACGCGGGGAACCAACAAAACCACACTAAAAACAAACATACCTCAACACAAGACAGAGCACACTGGAGATTTGCTCAATGTCGCCCGCCGACTGCAACTTCCGATCACACGCGCCTCACGTCCACCTCCTCGACTCCACGCTCGCCACCACTCGTCGGAGTCGTCGCCACGTTCTCTGGTCGCCGGAAAAGAAGAGAGAAAGGGTGAGAGACGAGTGAGCAAGTGAGAGAGAGAGAGAGAGAGATGCGTTTGCTTTAAACCCAACACAACCCACTCCCCGCTACAGTAACCGGCCCCTACCCATCACTGTTCCGCCTTCCCTTCCTATGCAAAGCTTCCACTAATCACGGGATTAGTCCACTGATCAAGGTTAGGGTCCTAACATTTGACTTATAAGTCTTGTGAATGTGGGACTAAATCTTGTACTCAACAGATGAAAAACCACATCTGCATAGGATTATAATTCTACATCTTGCCAAATTTACAGCTTAAGTTGGTTTTAACTTGGTATTTAAGTTCTTTTTATGAGCATTCACAAGCACAAATACACATGTTTCGTTGACTAATAATGATATCTTAATTTTACACCTTCGCAGATTACAGAAAAATAAACAATAGGAGGGTAAAACACGTAAATCAACCTAAGGTAGGGCTTTTTACTCTTCTAATCTGTATCAGAAATAACTTAAATCAAAATAATGGGAAAACAAATGAAATTAAAAGGACCCAATTAATAGCCAATACTAAACAATTAAGCAAGGCTAAGAAATCACAATCTTTTGAGGTAATAAATCCAAATCGAAGTAGTTACCTTGAGGGAGAAGGATATTAGGAGAGTTGTAGGTTCAATTGGAAGAGATCGAGAAACAAGTTGAAAACTTGATATCATACAATTCATAAAGTGTCATACATATATATAGGTCTGAACAATAACAGTAAATAATATACATTTTTGTTAAAAAAGAATGGAACAACGTAGCACCCAAAACATGTTCTATTTGTTGACTCCATTACTCACTCGTCATTCCTTACGTTGCTTTCAAATAATAATTCGTCATTCCATACGTTACAAACTCTGCATTTACAGAAATATCGAATTAATATGTTATAATTGGCACCCAGGTTTTTAGTTTGTTCAATGAATTTCGGTGGGCGTCTTGAGTTGTAAATGAATATGAATTATTAAATCACATAGTTTATATTTGTACTCGTTTTCTTTCTTTGAGTATATATTTGAAAAAGGATAGTATCAGTTTGTAGATATTAATTTTAACTTTCATATCCGCATTGGATATTAATTACTTTCTGGTTTTATTCGATTTCTATGGATTTTGTTGTAATGTGGACGTTATGTTTTAGGGAGTTTATCTATGCATGGTTACTTCAACATTATGTTGACGGAGTTTTCTAGGAGTTTTCCTTGGTTACACAATTCCATTGTAACTGATATGAGTTTTTGTTATTAAGTACCATCACATCTCCACCCATATAATCAAGAGGTTGCGCTTTGTGTCTTCTTTGAGTTGCTCTTGAGTTGATTCTATTGATAGTGGTTGTTTATTTTACAACAGAATTGACTTTTTTCGTTCAATACAAACCAGAACCGATTTGACCGATTCGGATCGAACACTGTGTTGGTACAATTACAAATATATTAACGTAATACAATACAATGTGTTACAAATGTCGAATAAATGTTTCAGCAGAATCCAAACTAAAATAACGTAGAAAATCATGTTTGAACAACAAATAACGAAGAATAATGATCAGAAGACATCTTACAAACTGAACTGCCGAATTCTGACTTGCCTCAGAGAAAATATCATCACACATACCAGTGCGATAAGTCTGACGTTTTTCTCTCAAGATAGAACAGTTCATTCGTCGAGCGGGCGCACACCAGAGCCGGCGAACCTCGAAAGCAGATCAAAATGTCGCAAGAATCAACCGTCGGAGAACGCTGGAATTTGTGGATACAAAAATTGTCGGAATGGTTTTTCGTTGAGAGAGAGAGAGATAAAAGATGTGTATATTGTGTGTTTTCTGGGTGGAGTGAAAGATATTTTATAGTAGTCTATAGTCCAAAAATAGGACCCCTTAACCCTCACTAACACGGACTTGTGATCACCACGTGTGCAGGTGTACATGGGTCCAACCACCGCTTCACTCATTCCACTCTCTTCACTTTTTAACATTTGATTTTCCCAATTAAGTTGTTCATAGACCTAACTCAAACTTAATAATCCAACACACCGTGTATCTTGCTAGTCATTCCATAGTCAAACGCTGGGTGCCCATTATCTCGTCCGGTCATTCCCTAGTCACACGCTTTTAAAAGTGAGATGATTGTGTTACACAATTATTAATTATAGTTGTACTTACCACTAAACGCTCATTGTTCAGATGTAAAAACAATAGTAATTACTCTGAATCCCCTACAAATGGGATCTTCTAACGATCTTACATGCAATAGTAGCTAGTAAGTGATACAAAATCCAACAACCACCACAAAATCTAGATATCAAATAACAACGTCAGTGTATGGAAATCTCGAATGAAGTTCGGCTAAAAGTCCAGTAAATTTCCAGTACGACTCTAAGATGTGTTCTAGTCGATCGAATGAGATTCGGTTGACCGTTCCTGGTGTTGTTTTTCAAGACAACTTCTCTAACAATCTTCTTATAAGAAAATGATGTTGGTAAATTTTGGATTTTAATTTGTTTCTTCTATAACTTCATTTGATTCGAACTAGTGAGGGAAATCACTCTAACTACATTTTATCCATGAAATTCAAAATGACACTTGATTTTCACGAAATTTAGAGTTTTTATGAGTTAATTGATCACCAAATTAATAAAATATATAGGTTTGCACACGAGGTAAACTTCTTATGCTATGATTTACAATACGTACCTTTCACTCTCTTTTTTATATAAAGTTTATACCCTTGATCTTATTGTTAAACACGTAGATGATGCATGAAAGTGATTGAACTATAGTTAGATATGCATTTGCATGGTATTCAACATGAAGTGTAGATTCTTAACAACGAAGTTGGTAATTATTTATACGACTGTCACGAAATGAATGGATTTTCGGATACCATAGTCAGTAGCTACGTGTCAAAATTCAAAACATGCAACGTTATGTCGTTATTATTAATTTATTGTTTTCTTTGGTTCTGTTCTAGACCTCATCAGCACAGCAGGTATGCCTTCGCTCGCGCCAATCATCTCTTCTTCTTGTTGTAGTTGTTGTCTTCGTTCTATTCGATCTGACTTCTCTTTAACAAGTTTCCGGAAGGAATCCCTCAAACGATTCTCTTTTACAAGTTTCCAAGCCATGGGCTCCTCTGCTTCTTCTGGGAGACCCGACCAAGTGCGAGGTTTGCTTTCTACCTGTCTTTTTCCAGTTTACAAGTGACATTCGGAGGTTTGGGGTTTTGGGTTTTTCGTTTCTGCCTTCAAAATTTTATCTTTGAGAGTTGGTTTTGGTTTTGGTGGTTTTGGATGGTTGAGAGTTGGCTTAAATATGGTTTAGAGATGGAATTTGTTAAGTTTGTTTTTTGTCTTTGTAGAGTTTCCACTTTCTTTGGTGTTCTGTCAGATTATTTTCTTACAAAAATGTTCAGCTTCATTGCTTAGTGCCATAGTAAAGTAACATGGTTTTGTTATTTATTATATTCTTTTCTAACCATGATGTGAGAATTGTAAACATCCAGTACACATCATTGTTGTAGCTATATATAGTTTGTAACTGTGCATATGAATTTTTGAAGAGTTTGAAGACTACAAAGACAAGCTGATGTATTATTGTAATTCCATATCCATTCATTTATTCTTTTGCTGCTTTGTTGCTGAAAGCCCACCTTGTAATCTGAAATAGAGTCTGGTGATATAAATTATGCTTCGCTAAATGCTGAAGAATGGAAAAAACGCTTAAACAAAGAGCAGTACTACGTTACTCGACAAAAGGGTACTGAAAGAGCTTTCACAGGGTATGTTCAGATTTTTTTATTTTATTATTTTATAGCGTTGATGAAATTTAACATATACTTATCTCGATGTGTTTATTTATATTATTGCTTCACTACTTCACTTACAGGGAGTATTGGAACACAAAAACTCCAGGAACGTACTATTGTATCTGCTGCATTAACACACCCCTATTTGAGTAAGTACTTCTGCTTCTATGGCTTTATATGTGATGATCAAGATATTGAAGTCTCTAATATTCTCAGAACTTCCTCGACACATTTTTAGATCCATGATTCATTCACAATCAAATGCAATTGGTACAGTCTAAACCCTTACATGAGTGTACTATTACTAAAGTCCATATTCCGTAACAACTGCAACTACTTGGCCACCTGGTTTGTTCCATAAGAATCTACTGTGTATATTGATCATTGTGGTTGTAGACTCATGTACACATGTACTACCAATCCCTTTTTCTTGTGTACTCGATCATGTACACAACTTGTTCAGTAGATTTTTGATTGGCTATGATTGTCCAATTTCACAAAGAAAACCATTTTGTTCAGGTCGGGCACAAAGTTTGATAGTGGAACGGGTTGGCCATCTTACTACCAACCAATAGGAAACAACGCGAAGATATGTCGATCTTTTTCATGCCACGCGAAGAGGTTCTTTGCGCCACTTGCGATGCCCATCTTGGCACTACCTGAATAAGGTATAATTTTATTTTTTATGGTTCATTTTTTTTGGCAGTGCATCCTTGAAGCTTAGGCCTCACCAATAAGCATGTTTTCGCAAATTGTGTTGGAAGCACGGCCGGGCATGTTAGACCCTAACCTTGTTTTGCACTAATCCCGTGATTAGTGGGTTTTGCATGGGAAGTTGAAGGAGATGAGGTGATGGGGGAGTAGAGTTGGGGCTGGGTAATGTGGACGTGGAGAGATTTCTGTTGGGTTGGGTTTTTTTAAAGCAAAACGTTCTCTCTCTCTCCTTCCTTAGTGCAGACATCTCCCTCTCTCACTTCTTCTTCTTCTTCTTCTTTTCCCGGTGATCCAGAGGTCGTGGGGGTTGCTCCGGTGTGTGGAGGCGTGCTGGGAGCAGCGGAGGCGCGAGCGTGAGGCGCGGAATCGGGAGTTGCGGTCGCGGGTGACGTCGAGCGACTCCGGTGTTCTTCGTCGTTCTTCACGAAGAGGTATGCCGGTTCTTAGCGTGTTTTCTTGTTGCTCACTCTCATGGGAGAGTTAGGTTGGTCGGGCGGGGGAGGTCAGAGACCTCTCCGACGGCGTTCTCCGTGAAAAACCTCTGCTAGCGCGAGGTTGAAGACGACCAACGGTCGACCGGGCCCTTCGGGCGGTCGACCGATGTAGTGCATTTTTTGACTGTCTGTTGTGTTTCGGTCGACCGTTTCCTTGTGTTCGGTCGACCGGAACTTAAGTGTATTGGTATTATGCATGTGTTTGCGGTCGACCGTTTTGACGTAGAAATAATAGGTTGACCCTGTTAGTTTTCGGTCGACCGAGACCCCTGAGTCGGTCGACCGATAGTTTGAATTTAATGTTGACCAGACTCCGGATTTTGACCTCGTTTCGGTCGACCGGTTTTAGACCTTCGGTAGACCGTTAAGACTTATGTTTTGCGCAAATAGTTCGACCGTTGTAGACGCTTCGGTCGACTGATTCCCTTGTGGAAGCGGTCGACCGGTTGTCACTTCGGTCGACCGATTCCCTTGAGGAAAACGGTCGACCGAGTTGTCTCTTTCGGTCGACCGTTTTGCGCAGGACAGAATTCCTGGTTCTATTTAGGATGTCAACTCTGTCCACGGAAGCCCGTGTCCTCACCTTGTGCGTGAGCCGGGAGGTGACGGTGGGCGCGTTACGCGTGCCTGCCCAGGGACCGCCCTGTGGAAGAGTGTGGGTGTCCGGGACGCGTCACCTCCATGTATGGATCGTGACTATTTTGATGGATTGATTGTACTCATTGTAGAGTAGCAGACCTGAGGGATCGTGGATCCCAATGCATGTTGACGCATGACTCGTGGAGCATTATGACCCTCCAGACTACGATCTGGACCCGTCCGATGTTGTGCCGGACCGCCGATGTTGTGCCGGCGCCGCCGATGTTGTTGCCGGCGATGATGGTGCCGACGATGTTCCGGCTTGTGGTTGTGTCGTCCGATGTTGTGCCGGACGTAAGTTGTACCGCCGATGTTGTGTCGGCGATGCCGCTGAGGTTGTGCCAGCGATGATCCCCGATTGGGCACCTATCCTAGGATGTTGACCGACCGGGCTACGGCTCCGTCAAAGGTGGTGTAGACCACGTGGTTCTTTGCACGGAAGTGCGAACGCTCCTCACCGATCCCTTTGGCTCGAGTAGTCGCGTGTGGGGGGACGCGTCGCGTACTGTCCATAAGACCGTATGTGCTTACGGTAGGTTTCCGAGGGAGACCCGTTGTTGTTGTTGCTGGACTGATGTCCTTGTGGACCCTCTTGAGGGTCGTTGTTGTTGGACTTAGGTCATGTTTACCCTGTTGAGGGACTTGATGCATTGCAGACGTGACATGACATGCTACTAGTATGATAGGTTCATTTACCGCACTATTGCATGCATATATGTGAGCTTGACATACTGGGTTTCCTAATGGGAAACTCGGGCATCGTTGTTTGATTCATGTTTCAGGACCACAGTAGGTTCTGCCGGGTGGTGACAGCGGGTGCACGCATTTTGGGACCAGGATCCTCATCAGACTCCTCGAGGTCATCGTGATTGTTTTACCTGTCTTTTCATTGTACTGTTGTAATCACGTCTTTTGACAAACTCTGTTGTATTATTGGAGCACCGACTGTTGATTTATTCGAGTGACATTCTCGTTGATGAGTTTATTCTGATATTCTCTCGATTGTTTAAATTTTTAAATTTTTCACTGTTTCGGGATGTTACAGGGCATGTAGAAAGAAGCTAAAACAATAAAGCATACACTTATAGTGCCTTAGATTTGTGTTTTATTATACAGTAAACTTCTCTTCTTGTTGAACTATTTGTAGTTATTGTTCTCATTATGAAAAATATGATAGTATTGCATGGATGGAAGTTTTAGTTTGATAATGAGATTCTTCTGTAATCCTGTTTTTAAATTTTCTACAAAAATTGTAAATGTTGTGTTTGATGTCGGGATAAAAAGTTGCATATTTCTTCCTCCTTGTCTTGGTAACTATTGGAATTGGTTTATACAATTGTTAAGTATAGGAAATCAGGGAGAATTGGTCGACCGGTGCAGGGCACTCAGTCGACCGAATAACTCCAGGAGCCATTGGGTTCGGATTAGATCAAGATTCGGTTGACCGGTTCTGGGAACACGGTCGACCGAAAAATGCCAGGAGATTTGAGCTCAGGATGGATCGAGATTCGGACGACCGGTGTTGGGCACACGGTCGACCGAAAAGCGACATGAGCTGCAAGATGAGAATCAGCATGCAGATCGGTCGACCGGTGTAGGACACGCGGTCGACTCAAAAAGTCTAGGAGCTTCAGGCGCTGTACAGAAGCGAAGAACGGTCGAACGGCTCGGGGTGAGTGGTTGACCGAATAATGGTAGTTACGCCAACTAACCGAAAACCGGTCGACCGATGGAGAATTCTGGTCGATCGTTTCCCGATGGTTATACACGATCTGAATGATTTATTGTACGGTTTTAGCCCATTATAAATAGGATTTTCGCCCTAATTTTGTAACACAATATACAATACTTATTTCCTTGAGAGAGATTAGCCTGGAGAGAGATCTAAAGTGCTTTGGGAGACATATTATTTCCAATCGTCTGTAATATCGGAGACCTCTTGTTGGAGAAGAGCTTCAAGGAAAGGAAACCCGCAGCAGACCCCCCAAGGACGTAGGCATCTTGGTGAACCTTGTAAAATCGGGTGTGTCATGGTTTGTTTCAGGTGTGTTGTGTGATTGCTTGTTATTTTCATCTTATTCGTGTTTACTTGTTGCATTAAGATTGGGAAAGGGTCCGAAGTTATTTTCCGCAATCAATATTCCTTTTTCGTGGTGTGTTTAATCTGTAGTCGTGTTAGTGCATCTTAGATCCGCCTCCCAACAACTGGTATCAGAGCTTTGGTTGCACTCACGATGTCGGAGGATGCGCGGAACTTTTAGGTGGAGAAATTCACCGGAAAAGTGAACGTTTCGACATGGCAACAGAGGGTTCGTGCGTTGATGTCGCAGACGGACGAACTATTGTTGACGTTGGATGGAGTCGAAAAGAAGTCATCGAAGATGACCGACGAAAAGTGGGAGAGTCTGAATCTTCGGGCTATAGGGATCATCGAGTTGTCTCTCAGATGATCTACTTTTCGAGGAATCGGCGAAGACCGCGGCAGAATAATGGAAACTTCTGGAGGAGAGGTTCATGAAGAAGAACCTGAGCAACAAGTTGAATCTTAAGCGTCAGCTATACATGCTTCGGATGAAGGAAAACACGTCGTTCATTGAGCATCTCTCCGTGTTCAATAAGTTGATAGTTGATCTGACTCAGCTAGATGACAAGATGGAGGATGTCGACAAAGCAATGTTGTTATTGACGTCACTGTCGGACTCGTATGAGAACTTGGTGAATACGATCATATATGGCAAGGATCTGTTGGTGTTAGAGAAGGTCAATGGCACGTTGATCTCCTACAATGCAAGGAAGAATTCTGGTAGTAGCTCTTTCGAGAAGGGTGAAGGATTGATCGCAACACCGGAAAGGGGCAGGATGGGTAACAAAGGAAGAAGCAACGGAAGGGGTCGATCAAAATCAAATGGGAGATCCTTTGAATGTTTTTTCTGCAAGAAGGTGGGTCACATGAAGTGTGATTATAGAGCCTTCAAGGAGTCACTGCAAAAAGGGAAAGACGGGTACAATTCCGCCAGCGTGGTGGAGGAGAATAACGAAGCCGACGTTCTAACGGTTTGCGCTGCAGGTATCGACAAATCATCATCTGGATGGATTTTGGATACAGGAGCATCCTTTCACATGTGCCCGATTAAGGAGTGGTTCACATCCTATGAACCACTAAAAGGAGGGATCGTTGTTATGAGCAACGATGCACATTGCACTACAGTCAGGATTGGTTCCATACAGTTTAAGATGTTCGATGGGTGCATTCGAACGCTGACGGGTGTGCGTCATGTACCGGAGTTGAAGAAAAATTTGATTTCTCTAGGAGAGCTTGATACTCTCGGATGGAGATGGTCCGGCGGGGACGGAAAGATCAAGGTCACTCATGGGGCGATGACAGTGATTAAAGGAACCAATGTGGGAAACTTGTACTAGATGCAAGGAAATGCAGTAGCAGGAAAGGGTGCAGCAAATGTTGCACGCGACGAAGGCAACACCGCACTTTGGCATATGAGGCTTGGTCATATGTCAGAAAGGGTTATGTGTGAGCTACACAAAAAAGGATTGTTGAAGGGTGTTAAAAGTTCCAAATTGGATTTTTGCAAGTATTGTGTCTTTGGTAAACAACACAGGATTCGATTCAAGACGGCTATCCACAAGACGAAGGAAATACTGGAGTATATGCACTCAGACGTCTGGGGACCGGCGCAACATCAGTCAAAAGGTGGAGCCGAATATTTCGTCACATTCATAGACGACTTCTCAAGGAAGGTATGGGTTTATTTTCTGAAAAATAAATTTGATGTCTTTGATAAGTTTAAAGCATGAAATGCCCAAGTAGAGAAAAGTACAGGAAAATATGTCAAGTACTTACGGACAGACAATGGAGGTGAGTACACCTCAAAGTGGTTCACACATTTCTGTGAGAAAGAAGGCGTCACGAGGCATTTCACTACACCGCGGAGTCCGGAACAAAACGGCGTAGCTGAAAGGATGAACAGAACATTGTGTGAACGGGCAATGAGCATGAGGCTTCATGCAAATCTGTAGAAGGATTTCTGGGTGGAAGCGGTAGATCTTGCATGCTACTTGGTAAATGTCTCACCGTCATCGACACTTGATTTAAAGACACCTCAGGAAGTGTGGACGAGTGAGCCATTTGATTATTCAAGGCTTAGGATATTTGGATGCAAAGCATATGCGTTGGTCGATGAGATACAACGATCGAAGTTGGATTCGAAATCAAAGGAATGCATATTCCTTGGTTATGATAGGACAGTGAAAGGATATAAGTTTTGGGATCCGGTGAGCAAGAAAGTACTCCTACGGAGTAATGTGGTCTTTGATGAGACAAGTTTACTCAAGGGCTTTGAGGAGGAGCAAGAGAATCCCATGCGGGGAGACGAAATTGAAGTTGAGGTCATGACTTCAAGGGATGAATCGAATCAAGAAGTTCAGCAGGAAACAATCGACTCACAAGTAGAGGAAAAAGCTGAGGAAGAGAGTATTGCTCAAGGAAGACAAAGGAGGATCACAAAGGCACCGGTGAGGTATGGTTACGATGATGCTAGTATTGTGTTTGCACTTGTTACCGAATGTAGGGACCCTTGCACATTCGAAGAAGCTACTGAGCAGGAGGACAGAAACAAGTGGATGGTGGTCATGACCGAAGAGATGAAGTCTCTTCATAAGAATCAAACTTGGGAGTTAATGGAGCTTCCCAAGGGAAAGTGCGTGATTGGGTGCAAGTGGATATTCAGGAAGAAGAAAGGGTCATCTCCTATGGAGGAGATAAAGTATAAAACAAGGTTGGTGGCAAAATGATATGCTCAGAAGGAAGGGGTCGATTACAACGAGATCTTCTCACCCTTTGTAAAACATACCTCTATTAGAGTGTTGTTAGCCATGGTGGCTATGGATAACATGAAGTTAGAGCAGATGGACGTGAAGACAACTTTTCTTCACGGACACATAGAGGAAGAGATTATATGAGGCAACCGGATGGGTTCATCGCACGAGGCAAGGAATGACAAATATGCAAGCTGAAGAAGTCCCTCTATGGACTTAAGCAATCACCGAGGCAGTGGTACAAAAGGTTCGATTTATTTATGATTAATAATGGTTTTGTACGTTGCGATTATGATAGTTGTGTATACTTGCGGACTCTTGGAGACGGAACACACGTGTTCTTGCTTTTGTATGTCGATGATATGTTGATCACGGCTAAGGAGATGAAGCATATAGATGATCTCAAACTGAAGCTTCATGGGGAGTTTGAGATGAAAGACATCAGGAGTGCAAAGAAGATTCTCGGTATGGAGATCTCCAGGGATACCGAGAAATGTGAAATTCTGCTCACTCAAAGTAGTTATATCCGGAAGATACTCGAGAGGTATAATCTCGAGAACGCCAAGCAGGTGGCCACACCTATTAGTGCTCACTTCAAGCTCTCGTTGAAGTGCAGCCCCTCTACTGAAAAGGAAAGGAGAGATATGGAGAGAGTTTCATATGCTAGTGCAGTCGGATCCGTTATGTATGCTTTGATCAGCACTAGGCCAGACATTTCACACGCAGTTAGCCTCGTGAGTCGTTATATGGCTAACCCAGGAAAAGAGCATTGGGAAGCGTTGAAGTGGTTGTTGAGGTACCTGAAGGGAACCATGGATGTTAGCTTGAAGTTCACCAAAGATGGAGCACAAAGGCAGGTGGGGGGGTACGTCGATTCAGATTACGCTGGAGATCTGGATAAACGGAGGTCCACAACAGAGTACGTGTTCACTTTGGGTGGAGGTCCAGTGAGTTGGAGATCGGTTCTCCAACATACTACCACGTTGTCTACAACGGAAGCGGACTACATGGTTGTTGTCGATGCCGGAAAAGAAGTTATATGGTTGAAGGGTTTGGTAAGCTCTTTGGGGATGGAACAGGAAGTGACCAAATTGCATTGCGATAGTCAACGTGCAATTTATCTAGCCAAGGATCAGACGTTCCATTCAAGGACCAAACATATTGAAGTAAAGTACCATAAGATCCGAAAGTGGATCGAAGAAGGGCAGGTTGTTCTCCAGAAAATCGACACAAGTGAGAATCCTACGGATGTGATGACCAAGGTTGTCAATCGGGAGAAGTTCGAGTTGTGCTCGAAGCTTCTCAATGTCCTCAGAAAGTGAGGAGGGTGCTCTGGGGGTCAGTCGACCGGATTGGATTCAGTCTACCGACGCACAACCCAGAAAATTTCGGCGAAGACGAGTCGGTCTACCGAATTAGATTCCCTCAACACATATCATGTTATTACTTCATAAAAACAACTAGAGATGTTGCAAAGAAATTCGTTTTTACGAGCACCAAGTTGATGTTATATGGCAGACACAAATGATGTCTTCCAAGTCTAGAGGATTTCTCTTTTCCAGAACTGTCACTTTTACTGTAATCTACAATAAAACTAAAAATGAAACTAAAAATTAACCATATGCTCAGTTAAACCAAATGCACATTCAGCTGATCAAGAAGAGAGCATTTTTTAATTTCAAATGATGCAATTCACACAAACTTGCTTCATCACCACTCTCTTAGACAAGGATTATGGTGTATACAAGCCTAAATTCGTAATCGTTTAAAACCGATAAACAGTATAGCAAAGAGAATACTGAAACCTGTAACTTATTTGACAATATTTTCAGAAGGCTGCTCGTAAATAAGAGAGCACAAATCATAGTTCATTATCAATTTGTGTAATTAATAACTTGGGTAACTTAACTAGTGTTCACGGTAACTTGGTCACGTAGAAAGCAAGCAAGATAAAGGTCGGAATTGAGCACAGATAAAAACAACCGTTTGGAAGAGGAAGGGCTATAAAACCGCCCAAAGACCAGCTTCCAATATCTTTTTAAGTAGAGCCGGAAAAAAAACCACACTAGATAGACAAAGGAACAGAGGCAATTCTCACTGGTTAAACACAGATGACAAAATCAATCCTGTGATCTTGGCGATTTAAATAAACTAGCAGATCTAGTAGAATACAGCAGGTTGCCATGTTTTCCTAGGAAGAAATGATCAACCAGACAGAAGAGTACAGATCAGATTCGTCGGGCTCATGCCTTTTGACCAGCTTCAATGTACTACTCACACCTAAAAATGAAAGCGGTGAAACTAGAATTAGAAGTTTTGTTGCCATAGCTGGTGGGATGCTTGTGATGGTAGACCCTGAGAACTGCTCAAATTTGCAACATCATTGGGGTTCGGGAGATGCTCCTGAGGAACCCCAAGCTGAGAACGGTAGAAATTTGGGTATCCTAAACCTAGAGCTCCATAAGGCGACGTCTGTTGCTGCTGTGGGGGAGACTGAGACTGCCGGAAACCACCATGCTGACTTTGCCCATGAAGGTTGTAATATGAGTGAGGTAGCGCCGTCCTAGATCCACCACCCTGGACACACATATTAGTGTTATCACTGTTACAAACCAAAATGTAAGCAGAAAAATAAGACAAGGGTACTCAGAGATGTAACGTCAATAGTCACCTGTTGAAGAGACCCGTAGCCACTGCTTTCTTTGTATTGAGAAGAGAGGGCATCTTCAAAACCAGCTGGTATATTTGTAGGTGCGCTTGGTGTATTAAGGAAAAAATTTCCAGGGATGTTAGCTGAGCTTCCAAAATTCCCATAACCAGAGGGTATACTGCCAGACTGCTGTAAGCTGCTCAAAGAAACATTGCTTTTGTACTGTGGCAGTGAATATTTCGCCCCTGCAGTTTGTGTCGAGGCTGGAGACTGATGATAAGCACTGTTGCCTGTAAATGGTTGCTGAAAAGCAGGAGACGGCAAATATGGATAACTAGGGAGGAAAGGGTAGCCAATCATGTTTGCAAAATGTCCTACAGGAAGAGCTTGTTGCTGATAAGGGTGAACAGGTAAATGCTGAGGAAAAGGTCCACTTGGGAGATTGGTGCTCTCCGAGGGCTGAGAAGTTGGTTGTGGAACGGAGAAGAAGCTGGGGTTCACAGTCTGTCCATCAATGTTAAGCTAAGATCAGTAAACTTCATTGCCGAGTATAATAAGCACGTAAAAAAAAGAATTGGTTACACAAGCAATAAAAGTACCTAGAGCCAAAAATAAAATTTGCAATACACTGGCATGTCAATTCCTATATTATTGTTCTCTTCATGTCCTTTTACAAGATGAAAGGATCACAAATCTTAGTTAATTTATGACAAAGCCCTCCATGGAACTGGTACGTGGTGAAGCAATTAGTTATGCAGAGAAACATAGTCAGTCAGCATATCATTATGAATTCACAAATAAGACAATTGACAAAAGAGAAAAAACTGTAAACAACTAAATATATTTTATTGAACTGTCAGCAACGTTGATATGTACCCATTTCACCGTATGACACATCAAGAAATATATATAAAAAATTCGAAATTGGCAAACAGGAATATATACATGAAAAAGTACCTCCGATGAAGAAACAGTTGGTTCAGTGATCGAAGATAACATGGTGCTATATTTGGTTGCCAGAGACTCTGTTGAATGTCGTGGCAGGTAAGGAGGGTCGAAGTCTTGCGTAGGTTGAGCAGCCGATGACAATACATTGTTATGTAAAGAATCGACATAACCATGCTGTAAATAATTCTAAGATTGAAAACGAGGATGATATCAGATAAACAATGCAAGCTACACAAATAAATGAGAGAACAAAACTAAATAAACAGAACATAAGAAATGATAAGAAACAAAAATCTAGTTGAACAAAATTAAATAAACAGACAACATAATAAATGATAAGAAACGAAAATCTAGGACTCATTGCAAGAAAATAGAGTTGGGAAATTAAATAAACAGACAACACAAGAAATGAAAATCCTAAGACTCCTAGCAGGGAAAAAAACATTTTTACTAAATCAAAAATAAAGAAAATGGAATAAAGCAACCTTTACCATTGGGTTTGGAAGAGCAACAAGATTTTGCGAGTGCACTCGTGCATCTGGGTAACTTCGTTCGGGATCACTAGACTGTGTATTGCTGGCAAATTCATGACCAGGCATAACAGATGAGATATCATAATGGAGCTCGTGAATTGGACGGTTGGTCTTAGGCTCCACAACTGCAGGCTGTGAAGATGCAGATTGTTCATAATTTTCCGTGGACGTGCTAGATCTAGGAACTAAATCTTCATCTAGAGTTGATTTGGCATGCTCATCACTATAGAACTCAGGGTTTCTGTGATCATAATCACAAATTAATACTGTAAAAATTTACAACTGATGGAAAGATATGGTTATGTGAATATGATGAAACATAGAGAACACGCTGTACCTGGCATCAACACGATCAAAAGATGAAACCTCAGATGTTGAGGATGGCAACTCCAGCTCACTTCTTTGATTAGTTTGCAAAGGTTGACCGGGCAATTTGGCACCTAAGCCAGAACTAAAGCTGCCAAAGCTCAAGTGCGAGCAGTCAGCATTTGTAACCTGGAGATGGTTAGGGAATATAACTGCTGGACGATCATCTAAGTCTGAAGTTTCGTCCTTTTGAATACTAAGCTGTTGTAGTTGAGCAGCAACAGATGGCACCTCTGAATTGATGCCCTCAACTGCATCATATTAGATAATAAGCAATTATTGACTGAAATCACCATTGAAGTGATCAAATCACGAAACAAATCACACCTCTAAATAAGTAAAGGACTACAAATTCAAATTGATTTTGTCTAGTCCAAAAAAGGGAACAAAAGAAATATCACTAGAATTTTAGAATAAACTTCTTTCTAATTGCAGTCCAAAGGAAGTGCAATCATTAATGCTGTCACAATCATTGAGTTTGTATTAGAAGTTGTACTATTCAGCTCAAACCTTAAAAATTAAAATTATCATCTTTTTGCATGAAAAATGGCATTGCTTGTATAGAGATTGAATCCGACTGAATAGTGTATGAGTTTAATGTAAACAGTAACAAAAACACCACTATACTAATCATAATAACTAATAACAAGTATGATAACTTGATGGTTGATATGCAGGAAATTATAAAAGGATTATCAAAACAAAAAGAACACCACTCAATAAAAAAAGGAAAACAATCTATACTAATCATAATAACTGATAACAAGTATGATAACTTGATGATTGATATGCAGGAAATTATGAAAGGATTATCAAAATAAAAAAGAACACTGCTCAATAAAAAAAGGAAAAAAATACCTTCCTGGCGTTCAAATATGTGTGACTGGGATTCATAAGGACTCAGGTTATTAAAAGATGCACCTTCCACAGTTGATCTACCTCCGAATTCGGCTGGATGTCTTTGCCCATCAGATGGTGTATCAGATCTACTAGAATCTGTCAACCCAATTCTGCTATTCACGTTGACATGGTTCTCATCCACATGTGAATCAAGGTTAAAATCAACACCACCATTGTACGTTCTTGAGGACGTAGACGAATCAATAAAAGTAGATGAGGTGGTCGATGTTAAAAACATTGATGACCTCTGCTCAGAAGGAAAGTGATTTTCTGAGGATTGTTCATCAAGAGAAATATGCTCGTCAACATCAGCGACATCTAGATCATGATTAGTTTCTGAAACTTTTGGGAAGTGATCTTCTGAAGAGTGCCACTCAACAGATTCTGGTGGTGGGATTGTGGACACAGCATGCTTCATAGGGTATTGAAAGCTATTTGCCACGTTATCAAATGTGTCTGGTGTTTCAGACACAGTAGGTGGTTTGCTTGAGACCTTGGTATGAGGCCTACCCATTCTCACAATGTCAGCCATTGAAATTTGTCCAGGTGCACCTGACCAAGCAGATCCTGTTGAAGATCTTGAAAACGATGGAACTCCTTCAGTTGACGAGGTAATGTGTGTATCCACAGAAGCAGGACTGTTGTCGAAAATGAAAAGCATCAAAAGCTAGAACACTTAAATCACCATAAACACCAACTGATGAATCGAACATGCAATTGAACACCTTTTCAAATATGAGACAGGGAAGTGCTCAACAGTGTAAATTAGCATCGTGGATCAAATTTAGTACAATACTTAACTCAATTTAAATCTTGGTCTATAATAGAACCAATCAGAAAAGAAAAATACAACATTGATACTAAACAGTACAGTTATTTCCTTACAGCTACTGTATCTTAAGATTTTATTCCTACTTCTAAATAAGCTCCTTAATAACAGAGTGATTTGACTTAGACGATGTCTCTTGGTGCTGGGCAATTGTTAGATGGCAAGTCCAGGTTTACCATCACCTCATTACCAATGTGTTGTGATGGCATGCACCTTATTTCAACTTAAAGGGTTGGCAGGTGTGTACCACATAAGCAGACAAACTACTACAACTAGACTGAAATCGAACATTAAGCAGAACTAACAATACATGATTACACAGCATATAAGAATTTTGTTAAAGCCATATGTAAATGAAAAGAAACATTAGTGTCAAGTGTCAACTCCGAGGTTTCCCTCTAATCTACCTTACACCAGATGGCCTGTAAGTAACATTGCCTGAGACACTGGATCCCAAAATGGATGGTTCAGGAATTGTATTTCGCGTATTTTCTTTCTTTGGTACAGATTTGCTGTGAGTGGCACCATAATCTGAAAAAAAGGTGGCAAAGTAAAGATAAATGAAAAACCATTGTCATCCTTAGAATGCAGCAGTGTAGTGAAGTATGAAAACATGCATTTACCATTGGAGGTTGAACTATTTGATACTGCACGTACAGCACGGTCATGCCCAGCTCTTCCTCCACGACTATTTGTGTTACTAATCCCTCGAGCTTTTGACTCCGATGTATCTTTGACCTGAGTAAGACAAAAATTCAAGTGTTCAACATCAATAATTTACTTTGTTGAGATGGAAACTGTGTTAGCTGGACAGCCTGTTGCACATAACATTTTGTTATTGTTATTTGTTAATGTCGCAAAGTGCAAGGAATTACTTTCTCGAAATGCAGAATCGATGGGAATAATAACCAGGAGAAAGAATGAGGACATGACTAGAGCTCGTAGAAGACTAGAGATCAAGATATGGTCATAAAAAAATGAGTTACTTAACAGCCTAGTGATCCAGAATTCATGGAGTAAATGCATAAAACTGTAATATTCATTTGAGAGATTTATATAGAACATCCATCCAATCATTATTTGTATCATGAACACTAATAAGAGACATATATTCAAGGTGTCTGATAAAAAAATGTACCTCCTTTTTCTTGTCCCGCTTGCTCTTCACTTCTTGGAAAGTATCTGTCCATTAGCAGATGACATTTAAAAGTAGATTACAAACAAGTTTAAAAGTATATTACAGACAGCAGTCACAGTAGTGCAACTCGATCTTGTAAGTTTTAGTGTTTTACAGAAAGCCCAAAATATCTTCAGAGTCAACAACAGCTAGCTAGCAACAGCATCCAACTGTGCAAGAACAGACAGAGAAGTAGACAATGCACTTTGGAGAAGTACAAACCAAGGCCTTGGAAACTAAGAGCTTGGCAGAACAGGACCAGTTAAACATAGAAGGAAATCGAGTTATTAACAAATATAGAAGATTTCAAACAATTTTCGAATGAACACCAAAAATAAATCAAAGGACGAACTAAAATATAGGCCTTCAAAAGCAACAGAAGATGTATGGATTACAATTTGGTGGATCACAGATGTATGATCAACAAAGGGAAGAGAAACACGGAAATCGTAAGGAACCCATCTTCCAATTGTAAATCGCAAGACCTAATTTCCAGCCCACCATACTCTAACTATAGACGCATAAACCAAGATAACACAGAAATATAACAAAAGGATTCGACTTTGCCAATTCTAAACGTTAACAACATTTATAAAAAGAAAAAAAAGAATTCCCAAAACCTAATCCTAAATCCGAATTCCAACATCAAACAAGACAGTCAACAACATCAAACCCGTCTCCAACCCCAAACCACCCATGAACGGATCGATCATTACCGTCCTAAACCCTAACCAATAAAAACTTTAACTTTTCCTCACATAAACCCGATCAAAGGTCCCATCTTTCTCATCCCAAACCCTAATCCACCCCAAAAAAAAACCCAACCTTTCGGACTCCAAACCCTAATCCACCCCAAAAATATCTCAGCTTTCGGACTCCAAACCCTAATCCACCCCCAAAAAATCCCACCTTTCGGACTCCAAACCCTAATCCACCCCAAAATAATCCCACCTTTCCCATCCCAAACCCTAACCCCACCCAAAAGACCCCACCTTTCGTATTCCAAACCCCAAAAGACCGCTCCAAACCTTGGGCAAGAAGTCGATTGACGGCCTCGCTGGGGTCCATATTGCACTCCTTGAGCACAGCATAGATCTCGGCCTCGGGGAAGTTGACGATCTCCTTGAGACTGGCGACGATCTTCCTCGACGCCGGCGGGATCCCTTTGGAGCTCATCCGGAACCCTAGATTTCGCCCCCAAAGCGAAAAACGGTTGGGTTTTTAGGGTTTCGATCTCTTCTTCTTCTTCTTTCTTCTTCTTCGCTGCTGCTGATGCTTCTTCGGCTTTGGGGGCGTAACGGATCAGACTAGGTTTTCTGTCTGCCGTTGGATGCCAAAGTCGGGAATGGACGGCTCAGATTGGGAAGGGTGATCTGGTTTGAATATCTAGCTTTTTCCCAGTTTTTTAGTTGGGAGTGAGTGGGATAAATTAAAATTCTTTTTTTAATATAATATAAATATATAAATTCTCCTTTGCTCTTATCTTGTTTGATCATGATTCATAATCATGGATAATTAATCTTTGGGATATTATCAGTTTTTGGTTTTTCGGCGTTTTAAAACTGATGTTTTCTAAAGTTAGCGTAATAGCGTATAGAGTAATTGTAATTTATTCAAATTTCAATGAAAAATTAGCATTAGTTAGTTTGCTTATTTTACTATTATGTAAAATACAAATACCACTTGCTTTTGAGGATTTCGCATCTTACGTGAAGTTACAATTAGAAAGCGTGTTATTTATATTTATAAATGAAATCTCCTTTGTTCTCGTCTTGTTTGATCATGATTCATAATCATATGCATTGCGGGCACGAGAATGCGAAATTGGTGTATTCTGAAGTTGATTTATTTATCCATTTATCTGTAACTTGATGTACAATACAGATTTTACCATGATTACAGACTTTGTAGGATTTTTCAATACATACCAGTTTCTCTTGCCTTTAAAACCCCAAACTAGTTTGGGACTAAATCTTTTTTTGTTGTTGTTGCATCATTTGCTTTGTTTGATTGATTCAACAGTGTCGAACTCCTAACATTTGGGACACCAGTTTTTAGTGTTCGGCGTTTTGAAGGTGATGTTTATGAAAAAAAAATTCGAACTTTCCAAAGTCAACGTCTAGAGTGTATTGTCGTTAGTCCAGATTTCACTGAAAAACTAGCATTAGTAAGTTTTTTTACTATTGTGTAAAATACAAATACCAAACTTACTTCAACATCTGTTTAGGCATATCCACTTACTTTTAAGATATTTTACTAGTTATTCAAATGATAAGTTCCAAAAGCTAGTGACTCCAAACAGACCGTTATCTCTTGTTTGTATAAATTTTCTTGGGTTATATTAATATTGGATGCCTCTTTTAAAAATCTCATGGCACATTTAAATGATCGAAATTCATTTGCGGCTACCTTTTTTGGATCAATATGTCAATTTAAAATGACGAGATAATTTGAATTTGATGAGACGTCGTATGTGTAACACTTGTGATTCACATGGAATCTAGTATAGATAGTACGTGAATTTTTAACTGCTAAAAACATTACTAGCAAGTATAAGAAGATCATGTGAAATTGTTGATTACTGTTGTATGAAAACAGCATATTTGTCCAAAAGGAAAACAAATAGTGTCGTATCTAAATCTAGAATTGCGAATCTACTTAAAGTGCATGGAGTTTACGGACGAAAATGTCCAAATATAGTATTATATCCTGATATCGGCTACGATTCCAATTTCCAAAAGTTATAAACGACATGATTGTGTTTCTCAATTTAAGATAAATAATAGGCATGACATTTTCAAATGATAGTAATTAAGAATGACACGCGATCGTGTGTTGTAATTACTTACTCTGAGGATAATTTTACTAATTAATTTCATGAAAAAAAGAGACATCAACTTTTTGTAGTTTCTTTCGATAACAGTGGTAAATAAATTACACTTTACGTTCTCATTTCACTTACCTCATTCGAACTATTAATCAAGTTAATTATTTTAGGTGAAATAAGAACATAATCACATAATCCAGTGAAACAAACTTTAAGATTTTAAGTTTCAGGCAAGATAACTGAAATGAAGGTAAAATTCAGAAGACGAAAAAACAAACAATAGATTTCTCAATGAAGTTAAAATCCTACGACTTCCAATGTTGTCTACAAAAAAGATGCAAAAAGCGACCCGTTTCTCAACCCTCTTAGGTTCCTGACAGCCGACGGTTATGTGCTTAAGTTTTGACTCAAAGGCTGCAACTTGTAAGAGCTATGTATGTTTCATATGATTAGTGATTACCATGTTGGATGGACCCATTTGAGTTTTGTCAATGTTCGAGTGGACTAACCTATTTGTTATTTTCTTTTGAGTAGTTGGTAACAGTCAGTGAAATTGTTTGTCTAATCATTGTGGTTTGCAAGAATTTGGTAGGATTCTCTTTTTCTGCATACAATGGGCTCATTCAGTGGTTATAAACAGGGAGCCGATTTTAAATATAAATCTTTTGGAACGAATATGGTTTATATGTAAGCATAGCTTTTTGATTTAGAAACCCTTCCACTACTGAACTTGACACCTGTTGTGGAAAAAATCTTACATACTATATTGCAAAGTACAATTACAAGTAGCTCAAATGGAAACTCGTACAAGTATTTAACACCATAATAATTCCAATACTACATGACAAGCTAACATCCAAAGTCATTCTACTTTGTAAGGCGTCCGAACTCCGAACTTTAAACATCTTGTTGGTTTACTTCTTTTACTTATAGAAATACTAAAAGGGTTTAAGAAATAAAAGAGCACACCTATTCCCAATAATTGAAAATCTCTTAACAGAGACGAATAGATGAGCAACAAATGATAGAAGCGGGCCTTAAATTCTTGTTCGAACTTGAAAGTTTGAAACTAAAGTGAGGTGAAGTCAAAGCAAACAAGTTGCAATATATGTTATTCTTTTAAAGGATAAAGTATTATATGTGTCGATAGGATAGGACCCATTGTAAGTAGTAACGATGGGCCGAGAGTGTCGGCCACAACAAAGTAAGTCTTCCAGTCAAATTCAACCATTGAAGTGGATAAACTCGGTCCATGTCAAATGAAAAAACAAGAATACTTTTATACTTGAACCAATTTGGGACTTCCAAAATATGCATGTCAATTAAAATATTCCAAGTCTTAAGTGTAAAAATTCACCTAATCCTTGTGCTTACAAATCAGACGGATCTAACAGAACCTTACAAAATGTCTATATCCATTTGGTTATATAGCTCAAAGACGTTAAGTGATAGTACATTATAATCTCAAATGGAGTTGCATGAACTTAAAATCACTTCTATAGCACACCACCTCTTTTTCTGAAATGTCCAGTTGAAGTCGTACTATATGCAACTTTGAATTATATGGACTCAATATGACAGACAGAAAGGGTACCCAGAAGAGAATTTAGGCGTCTATAATTATTCGAATAAACCTCCCTACTGTCTAAAAGCGTTAGGGGGGGTAGAGATAGCTAATCATAATCTTTTAAGTTAGATGTTACTTTTTAAAGCGGCATAGTGCTTACTTACTCATGTGCCTCGGCGTGATTTGAACTGGTTGCTCCAGAACCAGAGTCACCTGCTTCATTGCTCGAGGTGGTTCTTTCAACAGCTAAATCTTCTACTACATCATGTTGGGACATTGGCTGCTCATTCTGAACTTGATGTTCAGAATAAGATAAATCTGACTGCCTAACTGCAACCGTTGCTTCAGACATTTCTAGAGGTCCGTCGGTGATCTGTTGTCTAGAGGCTGCAACTGCTACGTTGCTCGAGGTGGTTCTTTCAACAGCTAAATCTTCTACTATATCATGTTGGAGCATTGGCTGCCCATTCTGAGCTTGATGTTGGGAAGCAAATGAATTGGGCTGCTTAATTTCTACCTCAGCTTCGGACATTTCTGCAGCTCCCTGAGTGATCTCCTGTTGCCTAGAGGCTGCAACTGCTTCGTTGCTCAAGGAGGTTGTTCCAATAAACCCATCTTCTACGAAATCATGTTGGGGCATTGGCTGCTCGTTCTGAGCTTGATGTTCGGAAGGAAACGAATTGGGCTGCCTGACCATTACCTCTGCTCCAGGCATTTCTACAGCTCCCGCAGTGACAACCTGTTGCCTGGAGGCTACACCCGCTTCGTTGCTCGAGATGGCTCTTGCAACAGCAACATCCTCCACGATATCATATTGGGGTATTGGCTGCCCATCCTGAGCTTGATGTTCGGAAGGAGATGAATCGGGCTGCCTAATTTCTACCTCTGCTTCAGACATTTCTGAAGCTCCCTGAGTGATCTCCTTTTGCCAGGAGGCAGAGGATTTGGGCTGCCTAATAGCTACTGCTACTTCAGGAATGACGATGGAAGGAGCCTGAGGTGGAACCCATCCTTGTCCACGCCGGATACTCGATCCACTTCCAAAGGAAACAGTCTTTTCTTTCTCAATTTCAGGCTGTGCCTCCGAAATTTTCACGGTCTTTTGTTCCCACAAAGAGCCTGAACCATTAACAGGTTTGTTGTTTGTCTGAGAAGAACAGCCATCATAAGTTGTTTGAGATTGAAATCTCAAGTCACGATTTAGCTGATCCTGCTGGATGCCTTCCCAAGGCTGTTTAGGCAAAAGAAACATGTTTCATCATATATTCTTTCGGTTGTACAAAATTATTTTACAATGAACTTTAATTACATCCCATATTACGAACCTTCGTCCTAGGGGCTATACGAGGGTTTGTTAGTGCTTGATTAGGATTTGGTGGCATGTCATTTATTTCCTGAATTTGAGAATGGAACGTCAAGAGACTTATCAAAGAAAATAACAAAGAAACAGCAGTAGTTGGAGTACATACCCTTACACCTGGGGGTGTCTCACCTCGCTGAACCATAGACATTATCTGCAAAGACAATTGAAATTGATATATAGGCATGGATGGGCATCATCAAAACTTTGAAATTGCATAAAAAATATTTGAATGCGTATTATATTATAAAAAGGTATTAGCATTAGACCTGGGGGTGTCTCACCTCAAGTCTAATCCATGACATCAACACCAAATCTCAAATTACCATTAATCATTTTTAGACGACTTACATTTAACTTCCAATAGGAGATTTCTTTAAATTATTTTTTAGGTCACACAATTGAGTTTTTAATTCCTTATCCAGCATAGCAGACCAACTCGGGAAATGATAAGAGCCAAGCGCCCAAACAACAGAGGAACTCCAAGGTGTTGTTCTGAGCTGTAGCGATGATCACTGTATCCAATCTGAATAAAGGCTGGTACCAAATCCAAATTACGACAGCCGTCGAATCCAAATATGGGGTATTTTCTGACAACATCATTTTCAGTCAGTTGTATTAATATCCTTAACTATGTCAAATCTCACTTTTAGGGCCTTAAATGCATTAATGATCAACTTGATTTCTCGACGGAAATGATATTGTGAATTGACATCTTCACGAACGTATCGTTCTTTTTTTATAACCCGAATACGATTCTTATTCTAAATATCTTTCCTATTTCGTTGAGATCTTTTATGTTTCAACGACCATTTTGCACTTTGCTAATAGCATTGTTATTGAAAGGAAGCTCATGGTGCCAGTGATTAATTTGGTAACTGGAGGTATAATCTTGAGCATACTGACAAGAAATTGACCCTAAATAAAAACTGCACTGCTTAACGATACTCATATTAATGGGATATCATATATCTGATGTGCACGATTACAAAATATATCAAAATATAGGGACTCAATGAGTTTCTAATAATTTATTATCACTATTTGCACCAAAGCTTTTCTACATAAATTATTTAAACTGACATGAGAGACAGAGGAAACCTATACCTCCATGTACGACTTGGAGTAAGGTGCTGCTGCAGGCGAAGCTGATGCAAGACCTAATTAAACTTCCTCAATTAGAAAATAATGGCGGACAGAAACTATTTTGTTCCTTTATAGGCAAAAGCAATTCAAATATGATAAGAACCTGCATTTGAGTCTAGCTTTCCATTTGTTTTTGCTTGCTGAAAGAAGAAAACCAGAAAGCTTACAAAGTGAGTGACTGAATGATAGAATATAAATAGACAAGACAAACATATTGCACCTTTGTTGTTTGCATTAGGGCATGGTTATCTATGCTATCGACATCAAGAACTCTGTCAGCAGTACCTGAGGGATATACAGGCCAATCAGAAAGTCAATAATAAAAATTATGCTCTAATCAATTAAGCAAAGATATCAATATCATTCACGGTCACTCATTTAATATATACATAATCAACATCAACATAACCCCAATGCCTCAGAAGAGGCTCCCGCCTAAGCGAGGTAAGGGGGGTCGGATGTACGCAACCCTACCAATGTAAAACAGTGAGGTTGTTTCCAATTGACCCAAATGATGCAAATGCAACTGACCATCTGCGATTCCACAATAAAAGAAATGCGGATCATTTAAATAGCTCTTTGATATAGTACATGGTGCTCCAAATGTCAAAAAACAACTTAATCTTGACACAGTGGAAATGGACAAAACAACTCATTTAATATATCAAACCACAAAATCACTATAATTTTTAGGTGACGGGTAGTTCTAGGCAGGAATATCTATCCAAGTCTGTCTACTGCTTTTCCGTAAAAAAAACAGTAATCACTGTACATTCTAAAATGTAAGAATTTCTAATAGGTAGCTTAGCAGATATTCAGATTTTCTAAGAGGAACTTACCAAATAACAAATAAAATTTGGAAATCTATAAAAACCTTCTCTCTATAAAATATAGTAGGAGAAGATTTTTGTGACCAATACAGAGTTCAAAGAATTATTATTGTTAGATCATAAATCTAACAGCACAATGGCATCACCCACCATTTCCTGATGTATAACGGCTCCGTTCTTGCAACACCTTATCCTGTGCTATTGTAACTTCCCTTGAACTCTCCAACCTACGGATAGCACTGCACATTGATTTCATCTCCTCCATTTGTACATTCAGCAAATTCTTAAATGCCTCAAAAGACTTCTGTTCTAGTGACAAAAATACAATTCAGCATCAGGAGGTCGTTTCACATATCATAATTCAATGGATGTACAAGAATAGAGCTAAGCTAGTTTGGCTAAATAGGAAGCTATCAACGTAGGAAAATTTGATGGTAGATGCTGACCTTTGGCCCTGCCATTTAACAACTCTTGGCAGCTTTGGGCCAACATAGCAGCTGCTGCAGATGCATCTTTTGCTGCTTTTGCTGCTTCAAGGATCGGATCTGACTTTGAGCTTCCTTTCTTCTCAATCCCATTATCCTCTCTCACCATTTCACATATCCAAGCCCTAACCCGTGGAAGAATGACATTCTGTACAATGTAGATTGCAACCCAAATCAGTAAAGAATCATACATAAATTATCCTATTATAGGTAAGATTTTGTCCAAGACAGTGCTTGACTAGTAATCTGAACAATTACAGTGGATGAAAGAACCACCTACATTAAATAGCAAAGCAGTTCCCGATCCGGAAGCAGCAAGTGCACCAATAGCTATAAATGCATGGGACAATTGAAATTTGTAAGTTGAAGATGCAGGGACACCAGCTAGATGGGCAGATGTAGGTAGCGTAGTTGCAATAGGGGCTTGTGCTTGCAGGCTTGATGACGGTGTAGCTTGTCTTGAAGCTAAGCCAAACCAAGTAACCGATTAAAAAAACCAAATAAAATATTCTAGGTAAGAAAAAATTGCACAATCAAGATTCAAGAAAAATAAAACAAAAGGCAGCAGCAGGGAAGGGGACCCTCATGCTTCAATTAAAAATAACAGTAACATATGATCATTTGATGTATTTCATTGCAACAAAAAATACAGAAATAATTATTTTCTTTTGTTACCTTGATCAGAAGCAGCTGCCACAGCACTTGTAGTGCTTGAAGATGGGTCCTGCAGTTGGAAAACATTATAGGTCTCTTTGGTCCAAGTTGAAAAGGGAAATTTCTGCAGAACTAATCATACTAATGCAGAGAAAGCGATGACATAAACACATTTTCCTTACAGGAACACGGCGAAAAGCTTCATCTATTTCTTCTCTGGTAAGGCCTTTCTTCTCCAAAAAGGACCGTCTGTGAATAACAGAAGAGCCTCTTACTTTAGGATGCGATAAAAAATTCACAGCATTTTGCACTTGCTCTTCCCTGATTGGCTCCACAGTAGGAGAGACAGGTCTTGCAGTGTTAGCATTCTCTTGTTCCAAAGGTTTCACAGTTTCAGGGCCTGAGAAATTGACGGACTTAGATCTACAAAAAATGTCTTGTTCACAACACATAAGCATAGTACATATCAAGTATGGAAGGGTAGGTCGTAAGCAAAACACAGAGACATAAGAAAAAAATGATGTAAGCACATGAAACGTCTCTTGAATTTTGAATTTCCAATGTCAACGCTCGATAGATCAATAAAATTATAACATCAGCCACAGTTCACTTCCTTTGGAAGCTGTTTTAAAGAATTTGCCAGGCAAAGGGGTAAATCATAACAGTATGTTTGGCCTCTGAAAACTTTGGGAAGAAAGCAGAAATGACTGGCTAGAAGGCACCCTTAGGTAAATATATTGATAATTTGGTGTGCAGTAGATGGATACACGAACCATCCATCAAATTAACTTCAACAAAACAAACAGTGGGGACATGGCAGATGAAGATATTAAAAGGTTATAGTTGTATTTATCATCTGATTCTACAAATCAAAAACTCCTAAATCATTATCACACACCAGTTTATTTATGTTGATCGGCTAACGCACATACCCATACTAGATTACAAATCTAAACTCTTAAACATGAATATATTGTCTCAAACATTGTAGTTACAAATCAGACTCCAAAACAAGCATTCATATATCATGAGTTCGTAGAATCGAAGACCTTGTGGGAAACCAGTTTCCATACAGTCCCTCCAAACTGATCAAACCAAGCCTATTGGATTGCCAAACGCTGTTTCAAAATCATAATCATCAGTGGAATCTATATGATTCCTACAAAGCTTAGTTTTTAAAAGTTGGCTCCATCTCCTCCTTTCCTAAGCTGAATGTATCACTTAGGAATGTCCGGAAACAGATTCTGCCAATTCCTGGACTTGAGGGAATTTACCTTAAGACTCCTCCGAATTTCTCCAAAACAATTGCAGTAATCACCTAAAAAACGACCAAAGTTCGGAATATAATCAGATTCTCTATAATCTGATCAAATCTCTGAACCGGTTCCGAATGCAGTTCAACCATAGTACAAAGTTCCTAAGTTTTTAGAAAAATTATGAATTGTATCTGATTCTCGAATTACAGGAATCAAAATTTAACCATCCAAATGTGACTCCAAACCGACCCTAAGTTATCACCTTCAAATTTCGCTCACGTTTTCAAACAAACGACTAAAATCTATCACCGCATCACAAAACCCCAACAGAACTTCCACAACCACGATTCAACTATCTATCTATCCCTAAAAACCGACTTTCGCACGTGAAACTTAGTTTTCAAACGTTGGCTCCATCCCCTCCTTTCCTAAACTGAAAGTATCGATTAGGAATGTTCGAAAAACAGATTCTGCCGATTGCTGGCTGCACTTGAGGCAATTTACCTCAAACAGATTCTGCGAATTTCTCCAAAACAATTCTAGTAAAATCACCTAAAAACGACAAAAAATATTCTTCAAATCTTTGATTCGAAGTACAATCAAATTCTCTATAACCCGACCAAATCTCATAATCGGTTCCGAACGCAGTTAGTTCAACCTTAATACAAAAGTTCCTAAGTTTTTTTAGACGACAATTGCGAATCACATCCGATTCTCGAATTTCAGGAATCAAATCCGGGGAAATCCGAACGGAAGCCGAGGCGAATCGGGGTTAGGAGGTGGGACGGGAGGGTTTACCGGATTCGACGGCGTTGGACGGAGAAGGCGACGGCAACGGCGTCGAGGCCATAGTCGGGATGTGTGGATCGGATGAAGTTCGGATTACGATTCGAGGGATACGGATGAAAATGTTTTTTTTATAAAGGGGATTGAAATTGGACTCGAACTCGAATTCGAGTCGAGTCCAATTCGAACTCGAACGATCTATTCTTTTTATAGAGTCGAGTCGAGTCGAGTCAAATTCGAACTCGAACTCGAACGATCTATTCTTGTATCTTGACCGTCTGATAATAAAATTTAAAAAAATATCACGACGGTTTGATTTCGTAAATCTAGTTGAATACAAGATCAATATTGTTTAAGATTTTAATTGTCAATTAAAAATACCTAGTTAGTTATTATGTTATTGGTTTTTGAATATTTACAATTTTACAGTAGATAAGATTAATATTGTTTAAAAATTTTAGTTGTCACTTAAAAGTATATAATTACGATTTATGTCATTGCTTCGTCAAATCTCTTTAAAATCATTTTTTCCCGCGAAACATGTAGATATCACTATTGAGAAGTACATGACAATGTAGTACATAATGGTAGCGTAATCAAGAGGAAAAAACTCCAATAAATAAGGATAATGTGAGTTTCTCCGAGAAGTAATATGTATTGGGCGGAGTACAAGTGGATGAACCTCCCACTACGACAATTAATAAGTGCATAACATGTATAAGTTGAAACAACCATGAGATAACCTAATGAACATACAAACTAGCTTGTGTTCAGGTTGTTTGTCCGTTCTAAAAGACGATCCAAATTGAATCCAAACTGGTAGATCTATATTCTTAGAATAACCAACTGTCATATATCAAATCCGAGTCAAACATGATGCCTAACGAGCACCACGTGAGACCTACCGATTGGGTCGGTCCATTACAAAACCCAATATCGACATTAAATGAAGACATGAGGTGTGAAGTGGGAATACTTGCACACGTGAAATCCAACAACAAAACTTTCCCAAAGAAAAGTCAAACCCCAATTTTGGCACTGTTAATTTATGTCTTGAAGATGAGCACATCATTACATGCAATGACCTCATGATGAAACAACCAAAGACAATGCTTCTCTTCTCCTTCCTTCCATTTTTGCAATCAAACTCAGGTATCATTTTGGGATCTCCTCAACCTACCTTCTCCTATTGCGTTTTGTTTGTACTTCTCCAAAAAGTTTGTTCCAATGGGTCTGGATTTCCAAAGGAATTCCAACATCACCACTGATGCCAAATCTTCCTTCTTCATGCACACAAGGTATGCATCCATGTTTCTATTCATCAAAGTCTTGTTGGTTGTTGAAGTTTTATATTCTTAATTATTTTGTGGAAGTTATGTAATCTTTCCATGCACAATTTTCAGTTAAGGAAGAAGCACATTTTGTTTTTGTAGATCTCTCATTCTCTGCATAAATGGTAGGGAGTTGTATAGAGTTTTTATATTAAATACTTGGCTTGGGGTATATAAAAATAAAAGCTCATACCTTTGGCGTGAGAAAAGGTTTGGAAATCATGGGTTTCATCTCCCAAATTTGTTGAATCCAGAAATCGTTCTAGTGCACAATATATTCCTTTCAACAACAAGATTAACAAAATTAGTAAATCTTTAATCTTAAAATAATCAAAACATACGATGAAACTCCGGTGATAGCATATTACATGTTGATTCAAGACAATAACTGCATAATTCTTTTACAAAAGTTATCTACGTCCCCACGAATCGGACCGGTATCTAAAGTTGTATTACGTAAAGGCCCAAAGTTCCAAACCACAATAGTGAAGGGGTTGCACTTATTTGCTCCACTAGACCCAATAATAGCTGTTTCGGGCCAGGCCTAAATATTATTGGATCCAAATCCCATCCCACCCAAATCAAGATGCTGAAAATTCGAACCTATAGATGTGAATATACCCCTCTTGTTGAATGTCATATATGTATTTTTTCGACTATGAATTCAATAGGTTTTTTTAAGATCTTCTTTACTCAGAGACAGTTAGGATTCGATCTCTGATCTTAACTATTCCAAGATATAAAAAATCTCAACTAAGTTAATTGAAATGGATAATTAAATTGTTATTCCAGTAGAAACAAATTGTTCTGTTCCATCGACTTTTCATCATGTTTGCATTTACATAACGAAGAGTATGAAGCAATCTGATTACAATCTCCTTCGTCTTAGATTGGAGAGATGTGATATATCGGTGGAAACAAACAACGATGGGATCGATGACAATTGATTGATTCCGAGCATGCAAGTTACATACTTACATGTTGGAAATTTAACTAAAAATGAATAATGCTTTCAAAAAAACCAAAGTTTCTTTTGGCAAAGGTGGATTTAATAATACTAAATCGTATGAAACTAGATTCATTATAATGTAATGTAGTCTGAATATCAACCACTTGAAACCTAGTTACCAAGTCTTTGATGATGAGATCGTCCAATGTATTTAACACATTGATTTTCTTATTCTTAATCATATATAGCTTGATATAATCACCTACTAGTGCTACTCTCCTCAACACCAATCCATTTTTTTAAAGCAAAAAACTAATCCAATCTTTGGGGGCAAACCTTCACTTAGAAAACCTTCCAAGGTATGCAATAAATGGAGTCTTTGGGCAATTGCTATGCATACAAGACCACTCGAGCCACAGCACCACACAATCAACTAAAGTTGGATAACATTATTGTGGGCATTAATTTTTCATAATTGACTGCATTGAAACTTTGTGGTGCTCAAGGTGATAAGGTTTTGGAACCAAAAGCAGAAGGCACCACAAACCCAGAGGGCCATATCTCTTCTTCTTTTATGATAGCCACTTCTACTTCCATGACTATTTGGTGCTGTGGTAGGTTTGGATAAGTTATAATAGCCTCCAAGAAGTTAGATTTCTTGTGTGGCTTTTGTAGTTTTTTTTTTTATTCCCAAAAGAAAAGAAGGAAAACGATTGGTTATTTTGTTTTTTGTTATAAAAAAAACTTAATTACCTAACGTCTATGATATGATATTTTAATTTATACTGGAGCAAAGGAGATTTTCTTCTGTGATACCATTATAGAGTCATGACAAGCCGATATCCCAAAAGTTTGCAACATGACATGACTTCCTGTTATATATAACTGATCAGCTTGTTATATAACCGGCCCTCAATAACTTTCAAAATGTTTTTTTGTTGTGAACATGAAGTGTTGCATCTTTTGTTATGGAAAAACAATTAGATTGGAGTGCATACATGAATTAACTAATTTAAAATGCATTATTTAATTCTTAAATATGTGCACAATATTAGTGTAATATGAAAATAGAGGAATTAATATAATAGAAGACCTTACCATGTTAGTTAGGGACCATATATTTATTGAGGCCATATGTAATTATTAGTACTTTAGAAATACAATGTATGTGGTTACCTGTCACTTATAAGGACCACAATTAAAAACTAATCAGTGTAAAATGCTCGACACTAGATTTGAGTCTTATAATACATATTAGGATTTTCAAACCATAAAAACATATTAAAGCTTGACATGCACCGATCATATCGCTTACAACAACAAAGGTTCACGACTAATTCTATTCTCTCTTCTTCAACTTTATTGTCTTATTTCTAGCATTTTGATTTGATATATTTTTCCTATACGAGAATGAAAAATGATTGCGTGATTCTTCCTGAAATGTTATATTAACCAAAAGGTTAAATAAAAAACTTGCCAATAGTAAAAATTCTTAACATTCTTGACCTATATATATGGCTCTCGTGGCATTACATAATCAAGATTGTTTGATTTTGGACATACCAATTCATCCCTTTCGATCTCAAGATGGGATATGAGAGCATTTTACCAGATCTACCCTTCATCTCAAAAACCAAATCCACAAGATCCAAGGGTAAAACAGTCATTCCATCCCCAAATTCCCTCCAAAAACAAAAAATCATGCATGCACGTCAACCATTACCGTCACTCGAGGATAACTCATATTCCCTCACCCAGAAACCACCATAAACTCCAATTCTCCGCAAATATAATTCTAGAGAGAGAAAGTGAGAGAAAAAGAAGGAGAGGTGGTGGATTCATATGTCTCTCTCATACTTATCTCCTCAACATTAATATAAATCCATGCATGGAGGGGTCATGTGTTCTATATATTCCTACAATGTCGATTGCCACTGGTGTGTGCTCTTCTTCCATCATTGTTCCTTCCTCTTCAGTGAAGAAGACACACATCACTAGACCTTCCATCCAACTTAGCATCTCCACACCTTCTTCTTCATCTTCTTCTTCCTCCTCCCCTTTCCCACGTCTCATTAGAAACTCACCCGTCGTCTTTGCTGCCCCCACTTCCGTTACCCCTGTTGTGGTATAATTCAATTCGTTCTTTTGTCTTGAATTATATGTAAACTCATTTCACGTACAAGTACATCTGATATATGTTAGTATATAGGATTTTTTGCTTGTATGTCATTGCAAAACACCGTATTTCCGTTTTCTGTCGTCCCTATATCGTTATTTGTATTAATGTCACTAAACAATTATACAAATTCTATTAATGCACTAAAAACTATACAAATTTCATTAATGTCGTTACGTTAATTTATTCTGTTAACGACGTTAACAAAATTATTATTTTAATAGTAATATTTACAAATTCTACCATATATAATTTAATAACTTAGTAATCCAAATATGTAATTTTTATGATTTTCACAGCAAAACACTTAAATTCAAAAAATCAAGAATGTTAATTTTCACAAGTACAAACAGTAGGAATACCAGTGTTTTAGTGTTTTTTCCTATAAAAATTAAATTCCAAAACACTTATACAAGAATTAAACTTGTATGATTTTCAGAGCAAAACACTTAAATTCCAAAAGTTTTGAATTATAATTTTCATAACAAAAAAACACCAAAACAACAATATTCCCACCGTTTGTACTTGTGAAAATTAACATTTTAGATTTTTTTAAATTTAAGTGTTTTGTTGTGAATATCATACAAATGACATATTTGAATTTCTAAGTTATTAAATTATATACGGTAGAATTTGTAAATATTACTATTAAAATAATAATTTTTTAACGCCGTTAACAGAAAAGTTAACGGAACGACATTAATGAAATTTGTATAGTTTTTAGTGACATTAATAGAATTTGTATAGTTTTCAGTGACATTAATACAAATAACAATATAGTGATGACAAAAATGAAAATATGGTGTTTTATAATGACATGCAAGCAAAAAATCCTAGTATGGATGTTTCAAATCATACTTTATTGTGTTCGAGTTAGATCGTTCAATATGTACGTATTACGTTCATCCTTCGTTTAATTAAGAATACCAATTGTTTGCAAATGCATGTAATGTTTCATTAAGGAATGAAGTACTGATCAATACAGTTAAATTATGTAGTTAATTGGTGACACAAAGTGCAGTAGTTTTTCGAGTGTTTGTCTTTCTGAAGTAAATATAGAGTCGCTTTGTGAAATTGTAAATTGATTCGTAATAATTGCTTTTAACCTCCACATGCCCATGGTCCACAAATTCATATTCTTGTTGAAGTTGAATTTTACATAAGTACCCCTGCAAAGATGTGTATCTACAAATAGGCATTACATGATAAGTTATCTTAGATACTTACGTTATCTACTTGCTTTAATTTGTTCAGATACAGAATATGTTTCAGATAGAGCTGCATTATATATAAGTACATACGTAGTTATAGAAAATCTCACACAATGCGTTAAGTTGTAGTGAACTGAAAAAAGAAAAAAAGTACAACTTGTTAACAACTATACATTTTGTTTCCTTTAGAGAATACTTAACGAAAAACGTCTAGGATTTCGAGATAATTGATCCTCAAAGTTGCTACACCATTTTGGGAAATCACATCCTACTACATTCTAGGGTTTATGACTTCAAGAATACAAGATTGTAAATTGCACAATTGGGGTCAAGTGGATACCTCCATTAGCCAAAAAGTTCCACCACCTCCCATTTGTACGTTTGTTAAGTCCTTAAAGTAAGAGACTTACCTTAAATGCTACTTATAGAGAAAGAATAACAACAAGTTGTCACAATCTATTGATAATTGATTATTTGTAATCTTACCATCGATAAATATAAATACAAAACAAAATTCCTTCACTATATCGATTCCTATTCCATAGTTGCAAAATTCCACTCAAAGGGATTTCAAACCATACCCATAACAAGACTCCTAATGAGTGTAATACATTATTAGTAGTGGAAATGCAATTAAGGGGGACAAAACAAAGTGACACGTGTCACTCAACCCGGGCTTCTCAAAATTTGGACTCTAACCCCTACCGTGGAAGACGGAGAGAACAAGCCGGAGAAGAGGGATCACGATAACCCTATCATGTTCCCGCGAGACAATGCACCATCTTCTTATATAAGAACTTCCTCACCAACCCATTTTTTCATTTAAAAAAGAGAGAGTTTTCATACATTAATATTCCAAGGTTTTGGGTCGATTTATATATTAACTCCTTGTTCTTTTTCTTCCCCTTCTGATTCATTATTTTTGTCGAATTTTCATGACTTCACAAATTTAGTGGAAAAATAATGTTTTTTTTTAGGTTTCAATTTAACAATTTCCGATGTAAATTAAAAATGTGTATATATTTTGTAGGAAGACGCAATGGAGACCGTGGAAAGGTTGAATGCCGGATTTGCTCACTTCAAGCAAGAATTTTACGAGTAATGTTTACAACTCTAGCATTACATCCTAATGATGTTATAATACATTAATTAGTTTTCTTAATTTGGACCTTTTTTTTCAAACTTGGAAGCATAAAATGTTATATCTCATTTAGGTTTTGGAAAATTATACTATCGTAACCAATAATGGTTTGTGTATTAATGTTATGTATATTTTGCAAATTTGTTTTTGTGTCTTTAACGTTTTTTATATTTTTTGTTAATCTTTGGCAATTGGCAGCAAGCATCCTGAGGTTATTGAAGAGCTGAAGAAGACACAAGTGCCAAAGGTAATGCACAAAATCAATATTCTTAATTCTTAAATCAATGTTGATTTGATCTTTGTTTGGTGAACTATTAAATTTAATATATTTGGGTAATTTGCAGTATATGGTCTTTGCATGCTCGGATTCACGAGTGTGTCCCTCTCATGTCCTCAACTTCAAGCCCGGTGAGGCTTTCATGTACCGCAATGTCGCCAACATAGTCCCACCGTATGATGTGGTAAGTTTCATTAGTTATGGTATAATTTTAATTATCGGTTCCTAGTTTGTATTTGCTCGATTGGTATATCTCGAATCTTGAAATATAAGGTGACCAAAGGTGAAGTCTTAGTACGTAATAAAAAAAGTTGCAATATAAGGGCGTACATAAGTAGTCATTAGTAAAAGAAATATATTAAGATGTACATATTAATATGTTCCTATATATTTTGCATGAACTCTTAAACAGAAAACGCACTCCGCAGTTGGATCTGCAGTTGAGTATGCTGTGCTCCACTTGAAGGTTAGCAAAAACTCCTTTTGTTACATATCTAACACCCAAAAAAATGTCATATTTGTTTCAACTCAAATACTTAATTTTATTATCCTCAAAAAATTACAAATAAATATTTATTAATTAAATTTTGTGACATTTAGGTTTCAAACATTGTGGTGATGGGGCACAGCCGTTGCGGTGGTATCAAAGGTCTCATGTCCTTTAAGGATGACTGTGACAATGGAACGTAAGTTCTTTTCCAAAATTATAATATACTCATGTTGTAATGCATATTACTTTATAAATTCTCTCTTGTATAACAATACATTTCGACTTCATCATCACAAACACTTGTTACACGAATGTAGTGCCTTCATTGAAGATTGGGTCAGGGTGTGCACACCAGCAAGGGACAAAGTGAAGGAAGCACACGGCCACCTCTCCTTCGACGAGCAATGTGCCATCTGCGAGAAGGTAATTAATTAATTAACCAACCAATTTACTCTAATTACTAACAATATTGTTAATCAAACTTGAAACTAAGTAATAAATGTATGGTATTAATTAATTGGTGCAGGAAGCTGTGAACTTGTCACTGAGGAACCTCCAAACCTACCCATTTGTGAAGGAGGGGATGGAGAATAAGACTTTGAACTTGGTTGGTGCATACTATGACTTTGTGAGTGGGAGCTTTGAGTCTTGGGCTGCTTGAGTGATTAAGTGTTGTTGTTGGTACGAAAATTATGGGCTTACTGAGGATGTACTTATTATGGTGTTGTAATTCGTCTGTCTTAAGTCTATCCACTGCATTTGCTTTTCTCATCTTCCATGTAATGATCTTATGTGATCTGAATAATGTTTCAATGCAATAATAATGGTACCATCCATCCTTTGGAGTTACATGATCGATGTTACTATTTGGATGCTTCTTTCTTTGTTGAATTAGTTGCCATGGGAAACAAAATTCTTTGATCTAATCTATGGAGGGGTTACAACCTTAGAAATTCATTATAAATGAATATATAAATAGAAGATTGTGGTCAATGAAAAAAATGGAAGGATCACATAGAGCAACATCTATTCGAGTTTCATTCAATATTGCTATTCAAAATTGGCAACATTGATTACACATCCAAACACTTGAAGAGCAAATGTGTACGTAGAATTTTATTTATTCAACCCACTGGAATACAAATATTAACTCGTATGCACGTAAATAGACATATAGACATACACAGTACACATACACACATCATTGTACGTGAACGTGGTATATATAACAATATAAGCATACCTTATTCAATACACGTAATAGGATTTGGGCAACAACTTATACTAATATCCTCCTTATGAATGGTGGCATCAACCTCAAATAGACCAGAGTCACCAGACCATCCTATGTATTATATCTGTGTTCCCTTGAAAAGGATTGGTGTTGATGTAGTCTATACGTACGTGATTCTGTAGTTCATAATTAATTAACTACGTATTGATGCAGGGATTATTAAAAGAATCACTAGCTAGCTAAGACCCCAATGCAAATGCCTGCTGAGCAACTAACCAACACTCCCTTCTCCAAATTAATCCAAAAGAATAGAGATATATAACCTCACGTCCAGCCCCATCATCCACCGCACTATATATTAATTATCCATTGCAGCAAGCTAAATATATCACAAACAAAATAACAATGATCACGTACGCCACCAATTAACTTTACAACGTGATATGAAATCATCTTTTTATAAAGATCACGACTACGGATGCTCTTAATTAATGCATGCTGATGACTTGTATTTTTCATGAATTGACCTGCAATTCTTAAAATTTTAGGTCAATTCAAGTGATGAAGCCAAGACCTATTAATTAGTACCTATGCTTGATTTCGACTAGTGCCATTGTTGCCGAGACTCAAAATGGTCTGGGAAAATATGAGGTGTTGGATTTTCTCGTTTGGTATCTAAAAAGCAAAGGGTTTGTGATTCATAGCTCTAATACTACCAATACATTTTTTTATATATGCACAAATGATGAGCTATGTAAACGCTTGATGCTCCTTAAGCTTAGGGAAGTTTCTTGTTAATTAGGAGTTCTTTTTGTAACAAAAGACTTTGTCACGGTTTGGCCGGGGCAATTACAACAATAACATTTATTCTGATACAAAAAATATATCATTAAGTGGCTAGCTTGTGGATATCTCATTCGTCGTTCTGGTTTTCTTTTTCTTTTTTGATGCTTTAATCAGTTCATGTCACTTTTTTAATATTATGATTTAAACAAAATTTGCCTTAACTTGACATGTACTTTGGGACGTTAACTGTTACGAAATTGTCTTAAAAATAAGCATCAAGAACAAAATCGACCGGAACACATCCAACATAGTCAGATGGAATTTGCTTGAGTCCCACAATCGGTCCAATGATCAATCGGTCCATTGATGCCCATCTCACGAAGTCTTCCTGGGAATTATTGAAATTCGAGGTTCAAAGATCCACCCCATATTCGGTTGTACGGATTTGATCATCCGTCTAGCCGACAATTGCTGAAGGTTTATTGGATTGTGAAGAACGGTTGACGGTTCTCAAAACAGTCGTACAAGGTACTTTGGGCACACTTAAGTTATTTAGGGTCTCCTTAACGGAGGCCCTTTTCGGGTCGGGGCGAAATTCGCCCCGACCTGGCTCCCCTTAATGGGGAGCGGACCCGGGTCGGGTCGCGACCTGGGTCTGCGACCCGACCCGGGTCCCGACCCAGGTCTGGCCACGTGGCCAGACCTGGTTGGTTGAATTTTTTTTATTTTTTTTATTTATATTAGTTAAATAATATGTTAATAAATATATATAATTAAAATAAATTGTAAATAAATATAATAATTAATAAAATAAATCAATTGAATTAACTATAATAATACAAAATCAATATTGAATTTAATATCAAATTTGAAATTGTGTTTACCTTTCAGGGGGCGCTGCCCCCTGAAACTCCCGCCAGCTCACCGGCGAGCTGGACAGCCGCTCGCTGACCGGTCAGCGAGATCCTCGCCAGCTCACCGGCGAGCTGGGCAGCCGTTCGTACGAGTTCAATATGTTTCAATCCACAACATGATCGTGGAGGACGAACGCGACTCTTATGAACAGTGGTGGATATAAACGAATTTATACATGAGCGCCCTCAAGAAATCGGTGAAAGTTCAAACCCGTCGGGTCTCCGGTATTCCACTGAGCGTATCGTGTATATTAACAAATGTCTACGTAACAGAGATCGAGTTCGCAACGCTCAAAAACATATGGCATTGCGAGCCGATTTGATCGAGAATATATGGCGACGTTTTGGACGGAATGAGAATTAATTATGTTTGTAATATGTATTGTAATATTTTATCTTTGAATTATTATAATATGTAATTGTCGAATTTTAATAAAATCTAATTATTATGTGTTGTTCGTAATTATTGTAAGTTAATTAGATTAAGTTATTATAAAAATAATAAATTTAATAGTTTGTGAATTATTATGTTGATATAGAAAATGAGGTAAAAAGAAATGATGTGGAGGAGAGAGAGTGTTGAAAGTGGGGTTGGGGTTAAGAAGAGAAAAATAGGTTGGGTTGGGTTGTTGGTTGCATAGTGTTTTTTGCTGACGTGGCAGAGAGAGAAAGCTGACGTGTCAAGATATTTGGGGTTAGGGTTAAAGATGGCTTTAGGTTTGCTCAAAATTTCTCATATAAATACCGAAGTTGTTCAGAATACTAATGTTGTTGAAATCTTGAGGGAAAAGAGAATCACCAAAGAGATGTTGGTCTAGCCATTGTATTCCTTAGAGTTTTGGATTTGAGAAAAATCTTTTTATTTGAGTCATCCAACTCCCAATCTAGTCCAAGCAAGTTATCTCCGGTTCAGTTCTCATTGTGAAGTTCTTTCGTCTCTACCGTCGTGATTTTTTCAATTGGATTTCCACATCTGGAGTTCCACGTACGAACGACTGCCTTACCGAGATCGATCCTAACATTAACAACTCGCAATCTGGATTTTATTAAAAATATATTTCCCATAGTCTTCGTTATAATTTTTTATAAGTATATACCCAAAAAGGTAGATAAAGAGTAAGATTATTCCTTCTTCGTTTTTAATGAATAATTAAGCGTTATCACTAATCAATTGGCGGAGGTGGCTTTTTCGTTGCTATATATATATTTGGTTATTTTCTGTATTTACTTTGACAATAAACTTTTTTCTTTCAGTTTCTTAAAATGTTTGAACCTATTCCTTGAAAAAATCATGGGATGAGAAAGATTCTTTTTACGAGGATGATATCTGTTTATATATATATTTCTTTTCTCTTTGCTAGCTTTATATAATTTACATTATGTGAATTTAAGTGTAATATAAGTTATAAACAAGAGACAAACAATTGTTACTATTTTCAGTTCTTCATAGAATTTGAAATTACCATCGATCCAAGTGCGTCATTGTGATCACAAACAAGAAAAGAGGGCATGGAAAAGCAAAGAAATTGCATTTGTACTGATAAACACACTTGTGAATTGTGATTGCTCAACAATTCTCTCTCCTGACGTACCACTTTCCATTTTTAATATGATCGAAGGGAATGTCTGTTTTTTTTGATAAAAAGGTTGATGTCATTCATAAAAGGATATTAAGGATGTTATGAACACAACATCCTTTAAAATACAAAATCCCACAAAGTGGGTAAACAGCCTGAGTTTTGAGACATTCCCAACACACCTGAATCATTAAGTTTTACAAACCAACACATAGAACCAGCAGATTAAGGAAAGTTTGATAGCTAGATATCCAACCAAAAAATCATCATAAGTTTTAAGACTTGTTGGTTGTGGAAGCGTCAGATGGTGGAGGTAGCACACCATATTTGTAATGACCCTGACCTTTTAATAGGTTAATGGTGATTAGGTGGGCTAATGATGGTGTTTGCATGGGAGTTGGGGGAAGGAATAGGGGTGTGCATTTGGTGATGTGAAGAGGGATGGCCTAGGTAGGGGTGACAATGGGTCGGGTTGAACCCGAAAACCGACCCGAACTCGACTGGTCGGGTCGGGTTGGGAAGAGATCCGGGTTGGGTTGGGTTGGAAAAATCTGAAAACCGAATTTTCGAGTCGGGTTCGGGTTGAGGGGTCGGGTTGACCCAACCCAACCCGAACCCGAAGATTTTTTTATTATATTTCCCCCTAATAAATCCTGACCGTCCATCTGAGAAGATCTACACCTAACCCTAACAAAAAACACATTTCCACCTCTCCTCTCCTCTCATCTCCCTCACGCGGCGCCTCCTCCTACCCCTCCTCCCCCTCAGCCTCTCCTCGCCCTCCTCCCCCTCACTCCCTCCGCCCCCTCGCGCTCGCGGAATCGCAGCCTCGTCCCCTCTGGCCCTCTCCAACGATCCCCATCTCCGTCGATCCCCTCCGCCTCTTTCTCCGACACCTCCCTCCCTCTTCCCTTCGGATTCACCTCTGACCTCTGTCCACGGAAACCTGTGTCCTCGCTTGGAGTGTGAGCCAGGAGGTGACGGTGGGTACGTTGTGCGTGCCTGCCCAGGGCCCCCCGTGTGGAAGAGTGTGGATACTTGGGACGTGTCGCCTCTGCATTATAGAGGGTGACATAGTTTATGATTTGACTCGTGGTAGATTAACAGCCTGAGGGATTGCGGATCTCATTGCTTCAGCGGGCACGCAACTGTCGTTGGGTGAAGTGACTACCGGCCTGGATGGCTACGAAGGCCGCTGCCCTGCTTTTATAGCGGCGGAGTTGGTGTCTGCACGTGGAGCTCGATGACCCCGCGGACTTTGGTTCGGATCTGTCGATTGTCTGGTTCTCTGTGTGGCGGATATGTTCGACTGGCCTTGATAGGCAGTGATTGCACGAGCCCGTGCGACCTGTGTGGCGACGGGAGGGCCTCTGTGTAGCCTGTGTGGCGGCAGGGAGGATCGTGTGTGGCATGTGTGGTTGCGGCGATGGACTGCCGATGATGATTTCCGACAGGTAGCTCGATTGGGCACCTATCAAGTGAGATATTGTGCGGTCTGTGTGGCGCCAGTGATGAACTGAGCAACGATTCCGTTGGTGTGGTGGGGGTGTGCGATGGGGGTCACGATTGTTAGTTCTAGGGTCGTCGAATTCGTGTTTCGGGTCGTGTTTGACATGAACACGAATTGACAAGACTTTTTTTTCTCAGTTCGAATCCAAATACGAATTAAAATGAAAAAGTCAACATGAATATGAAAACATAAACTTAAACTCTAATACGAATTAGATAATCTGAACATGACACACGTTGACACGATCTTATTTCGTGTTCATGTCAACACCAACATGAATTAACCCGAGTAACTCGAACTGACATGATTAACACGAATTTACTCGACTAACTCAAACACACTTGATTAACACGAACTGACACGATATAATTTTATTTCAATTGATTTTTATTTTGGGTTATTTGTGTCGATCTAAATTATAGGAAACACAAAATGTCTTAACTGAACTCGACATGAATTATAATTTGTGTCGTTCATTTCGACCCTAATTTGACACGATTCTGAAATAATAATCAATTGACACAAAAAATTTCGCCTCAACAAGAATACAAACACGAATTAACTTGATTTTTATACGAACCCGAACCCGAATGTTTTATTTTCATTTGTGTCCCTCAATCCGAACCTACACGAACACAATTAAATATAAAAACGAACACGATTTCTTTTCCCGATCCGATTCCAAACACGAATGCAAATAACCCAAGATAGTTTGTTCCCTCCAACAAAAATTTCCACCAAAGACCCCAAAATGGAAAGGATTTCAGAGCATGCAAGTCTTTGACAACGCACTTAAAAGACACAATAAACTATGGTAAATGGACCGCATCATCTACATATTTTCATACGGTAATTGTTTATCATACATATTCGGCTGTAACGCAACAAAAAATACCATCAATCATTCAATCCTATTTAAATTGGAAAGTGGTACATGAGGAGGCAAATTGTAATCCACCCATCTAAATTTTATAGATAATAAAGGTTCATGGTAGTGTGTTACACCTGTCATTTGACCAACAACAATTTATGAAACAAATGGCTAAATGTCAACCTTATAAGGTAAACTATAAGCAAGTAAACCATCTGAAAAGGACCAAACATATGCAGAAACACAAAACTTCCCAACAATATGAACAATCAGATCAGATAACCTTGTTTCATGCATTAACACAAACATATGATTGTTTTTGTTCTGAAAGCTCACACACACATGATTGTTGTGCATATTCATGTAACTCTACAACTCATGAAATGTGGAAACAAGATGTCAGACAGATCATCACAATAATGCCTCGTGACAAAGAAAAGACAAGGCCTACACAAATCAAGATTTCTTTCTTTTAAATTTTCAGATAAAGTCTGTACCCTGATTGGTATGCCATCAGAAGATGAGTTGGAAATATTTTTGCTCTTCTAGAGATATGAACAGACATGCTGAAAACATCATCACAACTCTCACTAGTATAAGCAATCTAACAAAGATTCTATGGACAATATATAACCAATGCATATGTCAATTACTTAAGACAACAATGATACAATCAAGAATAAAAAGAGATATTTTTGCAATGAATTCAATTTTGGTGTTTTTTTACGATCAGCAAGAGCTGTCTTATTTTACAGTGTGAGTGTTGGTGTCGAGAAGAGTTTCCAGTGACCTGACTTTTTTGCTTCTCACTCTGCCTGCTTCTTTCAGAAGCTCCGCGAGTCTCCTCTTCTCATCGTCTACATCGGGGTTGGCTGTTCCGAGCTTCTCCTCCCTGATTGCAACAACATTCTCCAGGATCTGGATGGCCTCTTCCAATCTGCGAACAAAAGCACCAAATTCCAAATTAAGTTGACAATGAAAATCGCTTGGATGTGTGGAAAATTGTTTGAATTTCCTTTATGATTTGAAACACTAGAAATATTTAGCAACTGCACAGCCTGTAAATTTGTTCAAAATAAAGCTAAGCCTCTTAACAATCTCTAAAATCAGAGAAGTGTTTTCTTGAAAAATTCAAAATTATTGATGAAACGGTACTATGCATCTCAACTCGTCATCAAGTAAATTAAACGCTAAACCAACAAGATGGCATTAAGGAAAGACCATAATCTACACCATTCTGTTTGTTAGGCTGGAAAAGAGGTACAGCTTTTGACAAGGACAACACTTACACTAAAATAAATCACAAGCTCCCTAAAAATTAATAGAAATATGATTAACAATCAAGAATGACAGGTGACAATTTATTAGTGCTGATATCGGAGTATTCAGTTATGTATAATATAACTGCAAACAAGTGTTTCATGAGCCGAAATATGCATAATAGGAAGCCTAACATTAAGTTTCATAAACAGATGAACTCTTTATAAGAACTCGTACTTTTGAATAAGTTCAACCTGTTGTTATTCCAAATCAATCTGGCTCATCAGATATTCAGAAACTAAAATTCTTTAAAACGCCAAATTATAATAAAGCAAGTAACAGAGTTTAAGATCAAAATCTATATGATGATGTTACCTTCCCATTGCGTCATATGTTCCAGCAAGGTTGCTGTACACTCCAAGCGTTTCTGGATGATACAGACCATATTCTTGTTCGAGAACAACCCTTGCCTCCTCAAAGAGATCGGCTGCTTCATTGATTGCGTAACGCTGCACGCAGGTTAGCCCCAACTGATTCAGTGCAATGCCAAAGAAGGCCGACTTCTTCTCCCCATTCGCGCGAAGTTTCGTAATGGCGTTTCTCAGACAAAGGTAAGACTCTGAGAAATTTCCAATTATATAATGCAAGACCCCCATTTGGGCCTCAATTCCGGCGATTGTGCTCTGTTGCCCTGGAGCGCCGTCGTAAATTTTCAGGGCCTTCTGAAGCAACTTTAAAGATTGTTCATGCTCGCCCATGGACTCAAAAACGGAAGAAACATCTGTATAACCACTCGCAACGTCTTCCAATGGGGTCCCAGGGGGCGGCTTCCCATATATTCTAAGAGCATTTTCACAGTAAGACTTTGACTCTCTAATTTTGCCCGTCTTATTAGACAAATCGGCAAGACGGACAAAAACCGAAGCAACAACGGGATGATTCTCCCCTTTGGAAGACTTATACTTGGTGAGGGCCTTTTCGTATGCGAAAATAGCTTCATCGTATCGAGACAAGGATAGATATGCATCACCAATGCTGCAATCAACCGAAGCAACTTCGCTTTCCTGCCCATGTGATACCATAGCCATGCTGGCCAATACTAAATGCTCAAGAGCCCCCTCGGGGTCACCTTTCGTCTCGCAAATAAGCCCCATGAGCCTTCTATCTGCTGTTTCTTCTAGAGATGCCGGCTCACCATTCTCCCGATGGATATCGAGGGCGGCCTTACACAATCTCTCCGCTTCATCAAATTGCAATGCTTGCACATAAACTTCAGCTAGATACCGACAAGTTTCACCGACTCTTGGATCTTTTTCTCCCAATGTCTGTTTCTGAACCTCAAGGCCCATTGAATAGCTTGCTATCGAGTTTTCTAGCTGACCCAACATGGCATAAGTGTCGCCCAATTGCATATGACCTGCGAATTTCGCTAGAGCATGTTCTTGCCCCTCTTCGAGTACAGGGATATTGAGGGCGTGCTCTAACACAGGCACAGCCTCGGCATGCTGTCCTAAGCTGCAATGTATTGCTCCAAGAACATGCAAGCTCATAGCTAAGTCCAAACTCGGCTTCCCGTTCGAGCAAACTTCAAACGATTTTGCTGCACGAACTGCATACTTCAAAGCTCTGCGGTGATTATCCCCAGCAATCAAGTCCTTAGCATGTTTAAGAAGGTAAGGCCCAAGATTTGGATTGTCAAGTCCTTCTTGTGAAGGATCCTCACTCCCATTGTGTAACTTCGCCTCCCCCACTCCAAAATTCTTGGGTTTTTTCGTCTTTCCTGCACTTTTATCGGCACTTTCAGGAGAGTTTTTGTTCACCAGTCTTGTTTCGTCGGACTCCGAATGTGCTCTACTAGTCCGTCTCGTTTGTTTCGATGAACCTGAAGCTTTGTCATTTCTCTCATGCTTCTTATCGGACGACCCATTTTCCTTTTCCACACTGGCACTTTTAACGCTCACAATCACCTCTTCCTCAACTATCTCCTCGGTCCTGATCTCCCCACCTACAAGATGGCGGAGCTCCGAGTCAATTCTCGATTCGTCTCCATCAGATCCAAAGCTATTTCTCGAGGGAAACTCATCGCCCGAGCTCTGCATCTCGTAGACATTATCATAGAGCTGGTCAATGGATGTGTTGGCACAGGGCACGTCCAAAGCCTCGCTCGGTTGGCTTTTGGAGGTTAAATCCATTGGGGGTTTCACAGAAGATGTGTTGTCCTTGGCAAGGGAGGAAGGACTCCGGCTATGTGAGGAGGACCCATTCGGGTCGGTTCCATCCAACACCTTCCCGGGCATTCTAGAGGGTGTTAGAATGGGTGGAAAGAGAGGATGTAAGCAAAATTTTGTTTGATCCTGCAGAATTCCAAAGATCCCCTAAATTTTCATGGAAGAATAACTACAACATTTCTGATTTAGCTGAAGGAAACAGCGAAAAGATGACAACTATTTTTATGTTCATAAGCAATCCAAAATGTGTTGAAGCTAAAAAGATACCAAGCTTCTTGAATCAAAACTGTGCAGACAACAATTTGCAATCACAAACAGAAAGACCAAATCTTCATAACTGAAGAAAACTTCTAAGTCATTAATAAGTAAAGAAACAGGCAAAAATGTCAGCTTTAATGTTCAAAAATATGGAACCAAAAGATGTTTTTCCACAGAAAAATCTACAATCACAAACAGATCCAGACAAAATCAGTAAGCCCTCAATCAAGTCTAACCCTAACTCTAGTAAACTGTTTAAAACAGACACAGCAAGCACATGGAATCTGACAAACAAAACAAGCAAAGTTCTCACTTTCCACAAAAGAGAAGACAACAGATATCAAACACCAAACTAAACACCAAAAACAAACAAAAAAATGCAAAAAGTAGAGACTTTGAACGGACCCAGAAGCCAAAATCTTAGTTTCCATCCCATCAAACACAAGCACACAACCCACCATCGATCTCGCCAGATCCAACTCAACCCAAACCATCAAATCTCCAAAAAACACAACCCAAAAAAAATGTTAAAAATAACGGAAGAGAAAGACCCACAAAACCAAACTCCAAAATCTCCAAAACCCACAACCAAAACCAAGTCAAAGACCACAAAACACACAAAGAAACACCCCTACAACATGTTAAAAACAATGGAAAAGAAAGACCCACAAAACCAAACCCCAAAATCTCCAAACCCATCACCAAAACCAAGTCAAAGACCCAACAAAAGCAATGGAAAGAACGAACCCAAAACCAGAACGGGCTTTGAAGTGGTCAAAACATACCTCGGAAAGCAGAATCCGAGGAGATCTCGAGACCCAGTTGGGTTTGGGTGGAAAGAAGGGAAGGAGGAGTGAGATGGAATTAAAAAGGTAAGATCTTTTGGGTTTTTTTTTTCGGGAATAAAATATGGTTGGTTGGTGTCACCACTAACCTCCACCACCTCCACTCCCGCTATAAATTTCAATTAGAGAGGAGGTGGTGTGGTGGATGGGTGGAGGGTAGTTGTGAAATTTTAAAATTATGTTTTTGTGAAAATTGTTTTTCTTTAAGATTTATTTCGATTTTTTAGTGTGGGGGTGAATTTCTTAAGTACATTTTTAGATGGGAATTTGTTGGTTTAGTATCATGTGAAAAGTTGTAAGTCCGTCGCTTTCAAACACAATACGAACACGACATTATATCATGATACAATTTAGATACGATTTTACACTAAATTTTTTGTACGGTTGAATGATGATTTATGAAGATACAACTATAAAATAACTAGTACACCATTTGATAAGTACATAACATGATTACACGATATATTGTTTTTTTACACAAAACAGACACAAACTGCATCTTCTGTTAGATAATCAATTAGTTTTTACTTGATAACAGTCAATTAAGATATATTTAGAATGAAAAATATCAATATAACATGTCACTTAACTATTTCTAATCTAAACATGATGATTTTTTCTTCAATTTGTTTTATGCACGGTAACACGAAATCCTAACATGACTGCAGAAATATCTGACACGATAGTACACGACACGATTGACATGTCCAAGTTTGTCCCTTAGACCCACGTTAATTTTTTGTTTCATTTTTATTTATTTTAGGTGGTTTTTTATTGTTTTTAAATTACTTATTTTATTATTTTATTCAAGATTTACCTCCAAACATCAACGGAAGTTCCAACGAGGAACATTTTCATAATTGTAATATGTAATTTGTTGATTGTTGAGAAACAATTGAAAAAATAGTAAAAGAAAATGACTTTGAGGAAGCAAAATGTTGAATTTCTAGGTGATTGGACATTGTTAAAATGGAAGATTTGAAGGGTTTTAGGTTGATTTGACGTAATAGAAAAAGAAAGTGACGTGGATGCTAGAAGTGACCTTAAAGCATGGTTTGTAGTATTATGATGCCGGTTAGAGTCTTTGGTGTTACGTCTCGTTGAAATTAGGATTGAATGAATTTCTGTTTGTATGTGATCCACTTGTCCTAAAGTAGATGTGAGTTCCAACTTTTGAGGAATTTTGGTTTAAAAATGTAAAAATATGATCATGTGTTATGAAGATATTGAACTTGTACTTGGATCGATAGAAAGGTTTCACCAAGCTTGGTGAAGTACAACGTTTTGATGGATGAAGTCTCGTATTGCACTTTTAGAGTTAGTTATTAGTAATAATTATTGTTTAGTATATACCACTTAAGCGGATATAGACATGTGTCATTTTATTTTAAAAATAAATAAATAAATTCAGAACATTTCTTAATTTGTGTGTGTCATCATTGCGCATGAGGCTTGCTAATTAATCTTCTTTAATTGTGCCCAATTTTATCAGATGTTTCATCTAATTGTTAGAGCTCAGCTCACATTAGTTTTTTCCCGCAAAACAAAAGGAAAAGGGGAATCAATGAGTTGGAAAGTTAGAGCTTCTTGGAGACTTAATATCGGTCAAATAACATGCCCTATAGTAGGTAATGGAGGTTTATTTCCTTAACATCCCTATAAATATGATAAGTTTGGTACAACAATGTGAACTAAGTACTGAGGTTTATTAGAGTAGATTAGGAGTAATCATATGGGGAAAGTACTGAATAGTGGCTCTTAATCTTAGGTTTTAGTAAATTTAAATTTATTTTATATAATCTAGAATGGTTATAATCGAAGTGAACATTGTATGAAAGACTTTTTTGTCCTTTTTGCGACGAATATCACGACGTGGGATGTCGATTATCTATGATGAACTAGTTAAGACAATCCTATTGTTCTGAAATGGATCCATTGCATGTAGATCACATTCATAAAATTCAAACAGTAAATATATGTAATTTGACAAAATATAATCAAAACTAAATTTCAAATCTAACATATCTATAGTCAAATTAAAGTCTACCTAAATCTAGTTCGGGGTGGTGTGAATTATTTGTGGAGAGAGACTATATGACATGATATGTGAGTATGTGACTAGTGTGTCTTATCCCCTGGACATTCTCTTTGCTGTTCCAAATGGTTAATTAGTTGTAATATGCTTTACGGCCAATCCAAGCAAATATATATATATATATATATATATATATATATATACACACACAAGAATTCTCTAGTCAACTCATGACTTAATTTAGAAAAATTAAATCCCCACAATATTCACCACTCATTTCAAATTGTAAGGTATATTAAGATAAAAATGGTTATGCTAATTAAAGATAAGATTAACCATAAATAAGATCCAATAGTAAGATGGTAAGAGACTTAAACTAAATTTGATAAACTATGTGCTCACTAGAGTTTGACCATATATATATATATATATTCGGATTTGAACTTTTGACTTATAGATGTTTCATTGGATACTCTTTGGCTTCATCTAAATGCACACCTCATCTACGTTATGAAAGTCACGGGCAAACTGGATCCATGGGTGGTGGTGACATTAATTGTACACGTGAACAAATGTTATATATGATATTAGTTTTCCGAATGTAATATAATGATTATCTATGAATATACTAGCTTGGATTAAACAACAAATGCAAATTCACACTGAAGTTTATGGACACAAATTAATATTTTTCGTTGTAAATTGATAATTGACAAAGATCGGTAAGCACGAACAATCATATGTACAGCCTGTTTTCGTAAAACATATTTAATTTATTATTATTATTATTATATAAAGAGCGAATGTAACATATAATCCCCCACGAGAAGGAAGAGAAAATGTGTTTTGATATCGCAAATATTGGAGAGGAAATCGATCAGGCAACGTTTTTATTTTGTAACTCACACGTACTGAATTACTCTAACTCAATTGAATCGGTTATATTGTCTTGAATCATTTTATTGAGATACATTGAATTTGAAGGTGATTAATTTTCGAGCGCCCATTAAAAATAATTTTCATCAAAGAATGCAAAAGAACCATATGCATAAATAATACCGACATGCTTGCCACTTTGCAAGGTCATCATCAATTATCGTGGATCCAACTAGAGGAGAAAAGGAATATATTCTAATATTGATGTAAATTTTTCGTTAGTTCGATGTCTCAATGTACATATATATAAAAACACAGGTTAGAAAATAACTTAAAAGTTATTATTTAGCTTGGAAGATTAAAATTAATAGTGTTTCCTTTTCATCTTATATATCTAATTAAAATTTTGGCTAAATTAATATATTCCCATCGCTTGTCTAGCAGAATTGGAACGACAATAATGGAAGAGAGGACAGATTTTGAAACTACAAAAATAGTTGAATCATAAATAACAAGACATAAAATTACAATGAAGATCACTTTTATTGGTAAAAATACATGTTGCATTTTTTTAGTTTTAGTAAAGTATTATCTGTCTGTGCCTAATAGAAAGACATTCAAATAGAGGAAAATTGGTTTTCAGAAGAAAGAAAAAATATATTTTCTTTCTACTACATCGAGTGGATGATATGACGGGAAGACCTCTTTCTTTTTTCGTATTCCAAATCTTTCACATCTTTCCAAAGCCAAAAGTGTAGAGGAGACAAGAGGGGGGCCCACATACTTAGATGTGCATGAGTGAGTTGTTAGATTTTAGGTGCTCCCACATCCTCCAACTCATTGGAGCATTCATTCCTTACTGTACTTTTTTGCGGTCGTGAAAGACCTCACGACCTCACGATCGGGTGATTTTTTTAATATTTTTTTTATTTTTGTTTTGATTTTTTGAATTTTTTTTGAGTTTTTTTTTGAAAATATGTTTTATAATTATTTTGATTTTTTAGAATTTTTTTTAAAATTTTACCAAGATTGACCCTGAAATGATGTGGAGGAGAGAGATAAGTTGTTGTGAGTTGTGTTGGGTTGTGGTTAATAGGTGAATAATGTAGGAAAAAGAAAAAAATAGGTTGAGATAAGAGAAAGCTGACGTGGAAGAGTGAGAAAATTGATTTTGAAGAGAGAGAGTTGATGACCAGGTCGTCCAGGTCATGGTCAGTGATGACCGAGTTCCGTTGTATAATTTTCTTTGGAAAATGCTAATTATATTCACAGAGAAATTTTTTTAACCACCGTCAACCCACGTACAATTATGGGGTATTTTCTCGTGTACCTATAATTAATAAAAGATTTTTTTTCAAAATATTTTTTTTTATTTTAAAATTGTCATATTCCAATCGACGTGAGTTGTCAAGAGAACAATGATTCAAATAGAACTCGACATTGGGATGTCGAGTTCTATTTGAACTGTTCTCCTGACACTCAGATCGTGCGTGAGACGGTTGGACGGCCAGGAGAAACACATAAATCCATGAAACACATAAACACATGAATATGGAGGAAACACATAAATCCATGAATATGGAGGAAAAGAAAATTGTAGTCGCCTTCCAACGGTAGGGATTGAATGTGCAATATTTGATCGATGAAACAGTTAGATGACCAGCTGAACTATCACAACTTATCGAGTTGAGTTGATCATGATTTTCATTTTTTTTCCATTTCGTTTTATGATAACAGTTTTGGATTTCAGAGTTTTAATAGTACATGTCCTAGATATACATATCTGTCATAGAAAGGTCCCTTCATGATATCTTAAAATGTGGTTGTCATGAAATTTGTAGCTTGAAAATCGTAAGGAAATCCAATGTTTCGTGGAATCCACCAAGACTGCCAAGACAGTTCAATAAGTACATGAAGAAGAAATTGAGTACCAAAACATCAACTAACCGGAAAAACATACGATGATGTACGTGGATTACTTGAGGTCTACTAATCGTGTCATATTATGTACTTTCATGTTACGTTGAGATTTATGATTAACTAATTTTCGGAACATGCATACCAAATCTAACAAGGATTTCATACGTATCTTCGTTACCTAAAAAGGTACAACTAAGAAAACACCTCCAAAGTCACTTGACAATCGACTTTCTCCTCTCACAAATCTACGTCAAAACTCAAAACACTTGATTTCTCTCAACAATTAGTATCATAAAACCCACAATTTTGATTTTATCATAGACTCAAATGCCTAAAAAACACTTGCAAGATCTGTCAATTTCTTACACCACACGAAACGAAACACGATTATACACAAAAATATTATATTTGTCTAGGTTAATTATGATAATTTATGAAAAAATAACCTAACAGAAATTGACACGATTGGACACTGAAAAAACACGATTACACGGGAAATATAAGATTTACATGAAATACAAACGTTAAGCATTTTTTGTAGTCCAACCAATTGTTTCCACTTAAAAATATTTATTTAAAACTTCAAAAGATATGAAAACATCAACTATAAACAATCTCAATAAGGTATATACGTAAAATCCCTAAACCCTCGTTAGAGGTTAAGTGGTGGATTAGTGGAGGTTTGACTTTGGTGGCTTGAGGAGAGAGGTGATGGGGTGGGGGATGGGTGGAGGTATGGGCTAGGCGCCTAGGAGTGCAGGGGAAGGTGGGGGTGTTGCTTGGGGTTTGGTTTTGTTTAAAAGCAAAAACCATTCCACCTCCATTCTTCTTCTTCTTCTCCAAATCCTTCTTCCTCACTCTCTCGTCTCTCACTTTCTTCCTTCTTTCTAGCGACGCAGAGGAGGCAGAAACTGGTCTAGCGTGAGGGTGTGGAGGTCGTTGCGAGGAGGCGGTCGTGCGAGGAGGTTTCTGGAGGTGACGTTGCGCGAGCGAGGCTCCGACGGATTCGTCGTGTTCGAAAGGTATGTCGGCTTAATAGTGTGTTTTGTTGTGCACCCGCGTTGGGGTGTTATGGTGGTCGGTCGGAGACCTCACCGGCGATGATGGAGGCGTAAATCCTTGGCTGGTGCAAGGTTGTAGACGACCAACGGTCGACCGGTTCCTTCGGGCGGTCGACCGATGTAATGTATTTTTGCTCGACTTTAACCGACACCGGTCGGACGATGTCTTGTGGCGATCGACCGGTAGTGCATGTGCTGGTGGGTCGGGGTTGCCTGTTGGATTTCGGTCGACCGATTCTATGTTTTCGTTCGACCGAAACTTTGGTGTACTCGATTATTATGCATGTTGTTCGACCGATATATGACTTAGAACTGTTAGGATGCCCTGGTAGTTTTCGGTCGATCGGGACCCCTGAGTCGATCGACCGTTAGTATTGTTTGATTTTGACCAGACTCCGGATTTTGACCACGTATCGGTCAACCTGTTTTAGACTATTGTTCGACCGTTGGGACTTAGGTTAAGTGCAGAGAGTTCGACCATTGCAGATTTTCGATCGACCGAACCTTATGGGAACGGTCGACCGGATTGCCTCTTTTGGTCGATCGTTTGTGCGCAGAACATAATTCCTGGTTCTTTTGTGATGCCAATTCTGTCCACAGAAACTCGTGTCCTCGCCTAGTGCGTGAGCCGGGAAGTGACGACGGGCGCATTACGCGTGCCTGCCCAGGGACCGCCGGGTGGAAGAGTGTGGGTATTTGAGACATGTCAACTCCGTGTATGGATCGTGACTTGATGTGATGGATTGATGGACTCATAGTAGAGTAGCAGACCTGAGGGATCGCGGATCCCAATGTAAGATGTGCGGCTCGTGGAGCCTGATGACCCGGCGGACTTCGGTCCGGACCCGTCCGATGATGTGTCGGACGTATGTTGGACCAACGATGTTGTGTCAGTGATGCCGCCGATGTTGTTCCGGCGATGATGGGCCGATATTGTTCCGACTATTATGTTTGATGGGCCGATGTTGTTCCGACTATGATGTTTGATGGGTCGATGTTGTTCTGGCTATGATGTTTGATGGGTCAATGTTGTTTCGACTATGTTTTCCTCAGTTGTGTACCTACTGAGATGATGATTGATGGATCAACCGAGCGACGACTCCGTTGGGGTGATTTCGACCACGAAGTTACATATATGTTTCTTATGACGCGGACCTAGCGGATGCTCCGTGCCAAACCCCATGTTTAGTATAGCCGCGTGTGGGAGTGTCACGTCTTGTTCCGTTAGACCGTATATGTCTACGGTAGGTCTCCGAGGGAGACCCGATGATGGTTGTCAGACTGATGTCTTGTTTTACCCTTCGGGGGAACTGTTTTTCTTAATGTTGATGACATGACATGCTACTAGTATGATAAATTCATTGTACGACTATATTCATATAGGTAAGCTTGACATACAGGGTTTCCTTATGGAAACTCAAGCATTGCTGTTGCAGATTTTATTTCAGGACCGCAGTAGGTCCAGTTGGGTGGTGACAGCGGGGCGCATTTTGGGATCGGATCCTCTCGTTCGGACCACTGAGGTCGACATGATTATACTTGTATCTCCTTTTGTTATATCTGATGTAATTCATGTAGCTTTTTTGACAAACTCTGATGTAATATGGTGCACCGCTTGGATTTTTTATTAAAAGTAACAGTCCCGTCTTTGATTATTGGTCTCTGGTATCTTGATGATAAATTTTAAATTTTCCGTTGTTTCAGAATGTTACAATATATCTTTCAAAATGAGGTAAATATAGCATAAACAAAATACATGATTGTCAAACACGAAGAATACACGACACAACACACGATTGACAATGCACAATCATGTAATAGCGGTTAATTTATCAAAGTCATGGAATGAATCCTATGATTTTCAGCACAATTGGGAAAAAATAGTCAAACCTTCACCATTTTAGTCATTAATTCATTATATTAGCAGCATCGATGGATAAACCACTAAAATTAAAGACAACGGCCCACTTCCCTCACACAAGACTTCGAAACAAGATAACTAATATACGATATGTACAAAGTACTCCATAAAATACTTGTTGGAATAATGTCCTCATCAAACAAGAAGTAATGAGAATCAAATGTTGACTGCTAAAGAGCAACTAACTACTCCTAGTTTAGAAATGTTTGCCTTTCAAGTCAAAACTACACCCATTTTATTTGAGGACCCCATTTAGACAAGCAGCTTACCTACTTCTTTAATTATATGACAAAGAAGTGATTTTACCTAAATTTGAGAATTAAGACACCCAACAAACTAGTGGGGCTGGGGATTAATATAGTAAAAACATTCATCGTTGAATTTGGATAGGAACAGCAAGTTGGGTTGTTTGTCCTTTAGGAACAAAATCCATGGAAGAGATTTCTACCCGAATGTAGTATAGAGACTTACTTTAGAAGATATAAAAAAACAAGTTAAGAGTCATTGCATACGTCATTTAAGGATTTCAATGTATAGGATGTGATTGGTTTGCGGAGAAATAGTCTGAAAGTAGTGGAATTGGACTTTCAAAATAAATTTTTGTATTTGATTTACAGAAAAACTTAATGCAGTTTCAAAAATTATATTTCAAAAGTTTCACAACCTTATAAATTTGTACTTAAAATGATTTTTCTTAATTTCACTCCAAAATCTATGAAAATCATAGAATTAGAATTCTAGAAGTTCCTACATTTTCTCTGGATCAATCACACCTTAAAAATGAAAACGTTCACCCCAAAAGACACTAAACTATCCTTTCAGAACTTATTTACATCACCATTCCTTGATCGTTGAAAGTAACAAATAGTGTACTATGGTATATTGTTGAACATGATAAGAAAAGGAATGAAGATTTTACAAAATAAAGTATATTGTGAAAAATAAAATTGTGTTGATATAAACATGTTCTCATCTGAATTTCTTTATGCTATGTAATAATCTTCATATGTAAACTCCTTCCAAAATATTAAAAATATATTAAAATAACCCATCTTAAAATAACCACGTACGCAGACAACCTTTGTATTTACAAGCAATAGTAATAACTACCTCACTTGGGAGTTGGGACAAGTCGTTGAGATGCAAATCTTATTATAATTAACTTTTACCAATTAGATTAATCTCAATTGAACGTACACACAAGATAACCCATTGAAAACAAAGTTAATTTTAATTTTCTATATGTCAACCAGAATGGAATCCTAAGTTCCTTACCTTTAAACGAATAAACAACAACCATCCTGCAAAATCTTGGAAACCGTCGTTATTGTTTGTTAGGGTTGGTGGTATTTTTCTATCCAGTTGGAAAGCTAAGAGAGGTTACAATGCTGCTTAAGGAGTGGAGCTCAGCTTAATTTAAAAAAAAGATTAATTCAGTTGTAAATCCTTATATTTATTTAGTCTTATAAAATGAATTCTAAAGTGGGAGAAAATAGTCCAGCGGGTGCTGTCAATTGTGTAAAAAATTGCATTCTCAAGTTCAGTTTGTAGTTATATCATATTATCACATCCTCACTTTTATTTGGATTCCAAATCAAATTCTAAAGTGGTAAAAATTTGTCCAGTTGGTACTGTTTGTGTGAGATCTTAATCCTAATAGGGTTTTAATTGTTGTTTAGAAGATGTTTAGGAGGAGATTGGATGGATGGTTGAGATGGAGTGGAGAAAATTTGATGGTGAGGATGAAGTGATGGAGGGGTTTTGAGGTGAGCTCTCTCTCTCATTCTCTCTCTCACTCACTCTTGTGTCCCTCTCTCCCTTAGTGTTGTGCTCTGGCGAGAAGCGGTGATCTCCGGCGAAAAGAGGTGGTCGACACCGGTTGGTGGGTGGAGGTGAGATGGTTTGAATGCTAAACTCATCTCATTCGCAATTCTTCTTCTTTCTCTCTCTCAAATTCGTCTCTCTCTCAGTGTTGTGGTTGGAGAGTTGATCAACGAAGGTGAAGGTGTGATTGTGGATCAACGAGGTGCGGTGATCGTTGATCGAACGGGAAGTTCGTCGAAAATCGTGTTTTTGAGAGAAGTGCTCGTGGAAGCGCCGTCGAGGTTCTTCGAAGATTTCTTCAAACCTTTACGGTATGTCAAACTTGTAGTTCTAGCTCACTTATGTTGTGTGAGTATTTGGAAGTCGACGGTAGGCCGAATGACTCGTCTCAGATAAACGTACAGCAGATTTATCTGCTGGATCGGTCGACCGATTGGTGCAACGGCCGACCGCCCCTAGTGAGATTTAGGGATTCTTCCTTGTGTCGGTCGAACGATGTCTTTGGGCGGTCGACCGGTGGTGCGTTAGAGGCAAGCCCTGGATGTTTTCGGTCGGACGGGGCCATTTTGTCGTTCGACTGTGTCCACTGTTGTAGGTCGGTTGTGGGCGTTGACCTTCTAAATGGTCGACCGCATGTTGACTCGTCCGACCGACGACTTAAATTAACTTATTGTTTGGTTCGACCAATGGTGGTTCGGTCGACCGGAGTTGATTGGATGCGATGGAGGATTTTACTAGTATTTTTCGGTCGACCGGGAGTGCTCGGGGGTTCGACCGATTGATTTTGTTGAGCGATGTGAATTTTACTGGTAGTTTCCGGTCGAACGGGTCCCCTTTTCTGTTCGACCGATTGGTCATTGTGTTCGTTGAACTTGGGAGGTGACATTCTAAACGGTCGACCAGTTCTTGACTTTGGTTCGACCGAACGTATGTTGTTGGTGGGAGATGTTCGACCGATGGAGTGTCGGTCGAGGCATTTGCCTGGTTTTGGTGAGAGTCAGTTGACCGGGACTCTTGGTTCGGTCGACCGATGTTGTCCAGTTTTGCACATGTGAGGTGTGTTGGTTGTGCTCGTCCTTGTGAGACGAGTTGTGGTGTCGATGTTCTTCCGGCAAGTGTGTTAGTGAGCACGGGTGTTGCGTTGGTTGGGTGAAAGAGCTTTGGAGCCCAGTAATTGTTGTGAGAATTGTGGTTGGGTGAAAAAGTCATGGAGCTCCGCAGTGCATTCAAGTTGGGTGAAAGAGCCCTGGAGCCCTGATCGTGTCGTGGCAGTTGTGGTTGGGTAAAAAAAACCTTGGAGCCCAGCTTGACGACGTTGAGTGTTGTTGTGGTTGGGTGAAAGAGCCTTGGAGCCCAGCCTTGTGTTATGTCTTTCTTTGTGAATAAAATTGCATGCTAGAGTATTTTAGTTTCATGTATTTGTAGAGTTTGGCATACGGGATTTCCTTCTGGAAACCCATGCATTGTTGCATGTTTACCTTTCAGGTCGTGATCGGCGTTAGGGGTGGGGACCGAGGAGAGGAGCGTCGCTACCATATCCTGTTTTCTCTCTTTTGAGGTCGGAGTAATTACTTGTATTTTTTGTATAACATTTTGATGTAATCACACTTTTGAAATACTCATATATATATATATATATATATATATATATATATATATATATATATATATATATATGTTGATGCACCGTCTCTTTGTATTTTGCGTAATATTTCTGGTTGTTTGTATTATAAAGTTTTAAATTCTTCCGATGTTTGAGGATGTAACAGTTTGTGTAAAATAATATGCCAATTTCTAGTTATATCTTATGGTATACTGAGGTAATAGAAATATGAGTAGAGGTTAACGTGAGGTTCTGAGGGATATAATAAGTAGAATACAGTGGTTATGCCCTTTTGTTTCGACGAGAACACCAAAATAACCAAATTTGCACTATTAAATGGAAAAAATAAAAAAGTAATCCCTTTAACTGATAACAAACTACTAGGCTAAATTGCATGGTTGGTTTTTTTTCATTAAAGAAGAGAAAAAAATACTTCTTATAATTAATTACAAAAGGCTAAAGTGTTTGTTGATATTCTGTCAATCTGTTGATTGGATTAATCTGAAAAAATCTCCTCTGTAATAAGTAATAACACAGGTTAGGTAGTTCAGCAACTGATCCAAATTAATCAGATTCTTGGGTGAATATAATAACTCTTAAATATGTTCCCCAAGAACAATAAGTGAGAAGAAATTGTTTTTTATTGGTTGGTCGATTTAAAACCAAAGGAAGTTTGTTTCCGTTGCATTCTTTATTAGATCCCCATCTGGATAGGCTTGTGCTAATAAAAAAACTGAACCGCTGAACATCGCCCCAAAATTACTTAAATCGCCCCTTGAAATTACCAAATTGCCCTTCCTCCTATTTTTGCTTATATATCTCACAATTTCACTCTTTTTTCAAAACTTTCTCTTCCTATACCTACTACACAAGATTACGAATGTCTCGGAGGCCAGGGAAGCAGCCAGCAGTTCCCCCGGTGTACCCGTATGAGGTAACATTACGTTATTTATTTGTTTTTAAAAAAAAAAAAAAAAAAAAATGCGTCGGCGTCCGAGGGAGACGCCCCCCGCATGGGGCGGGCGTCCGAGGAAGCCGCTCCCCCCATAGGGGGAGCGGCTTCCGAGGACGCCCGCCCCATGCGGGGGGCGTCTCCCTCGGACGCCGACCCGAAGCGGGAGACGTCTGAGGAAGACGTCTCCCCGATGGGGGAGACGTCTTCCGAAGACGTCTCCCCGTAGGAGGAGGCGTCTCCGACAGACGCCTCCACCTTGCGGGAGGCGTCTGTCGCAGACGCCTCCTCCTTTTTTGTTTTTTTAATTAATAAATATCATAATTACTTTAATAAATAGTGATAAATCAAAAAAATTAATTTAACAAATTCTTATTAAGTTTAACATTTGTGATATTTAGTTTTAACAAATTTTGATTTAGTTTAACAATTGTTTTAATTTAGTTTAACAAATTTTGATTTAGTTTAACAATTTTGATAATTAAGTTTAACAAATTTTGATTTAGTTTAACAATTTTGATAAATATGATAATTTAGTTTAACAAATTTAACAAATTTGTATTTAAAATTTCAATAAATAGTCATCGGGTCACAGTGGAGGGAGAGGCAAGTCGATACCATTACACGCCTTCCGTTCTTTAGAGGATGATTCAGCACCGCGTCATCCACGTAGACGGGGGATATCTGCTTCGGTCAGGAGGGAGAGGGAGGCATTACGTCGTCGTGAGGAGGATGATTCCTTCGATGATGAGCATGTGGATAGTTTTGACGACGAGAGCGACGATGATGGCCCGTATGATGTGCGGCCGGAGGTGGAGAGGCAGGGGGATTATAGCGGAGGACGTGGTCGAGCGGGTACTTCTACTTCCGCCGGATGGATGGTGCGGAAGGGTAGGGGTGGGAGGTTTACGACCGGGGATTCGAGCTCGTGCACTGTTGATCCCCGCGCTCAGAAGAAGAAGAGGGTCCAGGACGATTCTTGGATCGTGAGCAGTATGACGCCTGGTGGTCCTTTAGATGGGAGCGTCATTCCTAGTTTCTGGGGTCACATTGCTAGACGGATCTGGGACGGAGAGGATCGGAAGGTTCTGAAGTGCCAGAATCGGCACAGAGCCTGTACAGCACTACAGGGTTGGCGGTCTACACTGAGTGCTGATATCAGAGAGGAGATTAGTGCCACGCATTTGGGGCACTTACCGTACAGCATGTTCCCTTATCTCGACATGCCTTTGATTTCGGCGTTTGTGGAGCGGTGGCAGCCTGACACCAACACTTTCCACATGCCTTTCGGAGAGATGACGATCATGCTTCACGATGTTTTCCAGATCCTGCGACTTCCTGTGGATGGTCGTCTGGTTAGTGCTCAGGGGTCGACGTCTGAGCTGAGGTGTTATGTGGCAGAGTTGCTTGGTGTCACACCTGATGGTCTGGCGAGAGATACAGCTTTATGGAGTGGTGGTGGTGTCGGCATCGACTCCCTTGAGGACCTATGCAGACGGGCACGACCTCCGCGGGCCGATGATACACAGTTGACGGCGTACCTATTCTTGATGCTCGGAGCCGTCTTGTTTGTCGACAAGAGTGGTTGTCGGATCAGACCACGCGATCTACTGGAGGCTAGGGACCCGGAGACCGTTCGTGAGTACTCGTGGGGGTCAGCGACGTTGGCATACCTGTACCGGCAGCTTGGGATAGCTAGCCGTGCGGATTGTTCTGGGATTGCAGGTTGTCTTACGCTGCTGCAGGCGTGGATATACGAGTACTTTCCTGCATTCCGCCCGCATCGTGAGCGGAAGATTATCGACGAGGGTCATCCACGTTCGGGTATGTGGGTTGTCCGGAGCGAGGACAAGAGCGATGGACGATTGCGTTCCATCCGCGCACGGCTAGATCAGATGACTGCATCAGAGGTATCAAACTTTACACAATTTATTTAATTTTAAGATGTATTATTATTAATGTGTTAAACTTTAGGTGGAGTGGTTACCCTATGGTCCTGACCCAGCAGCGGATGTCCCGAGGACTTTATTGATGGGTCTTATTCGTTATCGGGATATCATAGAGCCTTATATGCCCGATCGGGTCTTGCGTCAGTTAGGATATGTTCAGGTGATCCCGGTTGACATTCCGACACCAGAGCATGCGGTGCGGTCTGCGACAGCAGCGACGTACGACGTCAGGTTCCCCGCTTCTACAGCGGAATCGACTTGGCGGACATTTCCGAGATCATGCCGATTGTTCCTTGGCGACTTCAGACGTAGTCGCGACCCCTCCGAGTGTGATGCACGTTATCTTCATTGGTTCGGTAGTTACTCACATCCTATCATCGTCCGTGGTGCCTCCCGGAGAGCAGATCGACCACCAGATAGGACGTGTGGCGATCTGGTAATTTTTTCATTTTATCTAAATTTATTTGTACCGTATAATTTGTTAATGTACGCTAATGTTAATGTTATGTGCAGTGGATGGGTAAGATGATACGGGTTGTAGACCCAATCTTGCAGATGAGGGATGAGCTGCCAGACGATGCCAGAGCTGCATGCGGAGATGTGGATCAGATCATACAGTCATGGCATACTCAGTTAGGCATCTCCGACCATGATTCGGATGATGAGTAGGCTGATCTGTTGTACCGTACTCTTAGTATTTGCATTTATATTTGTTTATCTGTTGTACGCTTAGTATTTGTGTTTGCTTATCTGTGGTACGCTTAGTATTTGCATTTATATTTGTTTATCTGTTGTACGCTTATTATTTATTATTTGTGTTTGTGTTTGCGAACATGTCGTACGCTTATTGTTTGTATTTGTGTTTTGCTTATCTGTTGTACCCTTATTATTTGTATTTGTGTTTGATAACCTTTCGTACTATTATATATAATGCAAATAAAGCAAACATATCAAAACATATTACATAATAAAGCAACACTATATAATGTACAAACATATCAAAACATATTACATAATTATACAAACATATCAAAACATATTACATAATTGTTGCCAATATGCTATCCTATGTTGGTACTCCAGCTCCCATCCAATAACACTCTCATCTCGTATTTGATACCACAGAGTCGCTATAGGAGGTACGGGGAATCCCTCATTCAATTCCAAACGAATGTAATGAGCGTAACTCCCTAAATGAGCAATAATCAACTCTCTGCACGGTCTCGTCACGGTAGGCGGACTCTCCCAAGGTAGAACTGTAAGACATGGGTACAACGAACCATCATTTCCGAGAGAGAAGAACATAACTGCACACTTGTAAAAATTTGCAATGGGAAACAAGTCCGTCCACGTCTCCATATAGTGATTCTCGCCACAAGGTCCCCCGCCCCAATTAATCCGGTGACGAGCCTCCGCCACACCGTCGTAGTATACGTGCTCATAAAAAGATGGGTTCGCAGCTATCTCATTTGAAATCGAACGACGGGCGAGTTGCCAATTGTCTTCACCACCGTGGAAAACATCGGCGACACATCGAAATCCACAGTTTCCATCAGCACGTACATCATTCCACTGGTGTAGGAATGGCATAATGATTCCTGGAATTCTATCTCCATATGGGAAGTCGTCTACGTCAGCCCGCCCAGTCACTACAATATGAACAAAAAATACAGTTAGATATAATAACAAAAGATACATATTTACTGAAATAAATAACAAAATTATAATAATAATAAATGTAAGGATGGTATACCTGATCCTCCTCTCACTGACGAAGAACCAGAAGATCGACCACGACCTTTGCTTCCACTACCGGAAGAACGACCACGACCTCTACTCCCACTACCTGAAGATCGACCACTACCTCGCTCTGCATACTCAAACGCACTAGGGTCCCGTCGTGTCGACTTTCCCCTTGGTCGACCTCGTAGCTTTGTTTTTACTGCAGGCTCTTTCAAATTCGAATGTTCGGGGTGTAGCTGCTCGAATAAAACCCGAGAGGCAGATCGAATTACGGTAGGGTCACTTCCTGCAATCTCATCAACCAGACTGCGAAAATGTTCGGCGTCTTGAGCTGCCTGAGACACAAACTCTGCGTTCCCGGCTCCTTCCCCAATGACAAGTGTCCTCCAGAACGAATGAATCTGCTCTAAGTAAATTCCGTTTTCTGATTCAAGACATCCACGGATGGTACATGCGCAAGGTATCCCATGAGAAGTCAGAAAAGCGCACTCGCAACGATATTCAACTTCATCATCTAACTGTTGCATTCTCTTCACCTCCTGACTCAGCAACTGCAAACAGTGATGCGAAACTCTACCATTTATGTGACGATATAGAGCATGTCCGAAATTAGTCAAATTTCGCCGTCTCGAGTCTTCAAGAAAGTTTCGAATATTCGTCAGCTGCATTTCAGTAGCCGCGTTGACGCGCTCGAAAAGAGTGTCCAGAGCTGCAGTCGATGTAGAAATCCACTCTTTTAGAGCCGAATGAGCACTTTCGACCCTACAATTCGTGGTGTTCCCAAAATGAAGGACTTTGTTCGTCCAATTCAGCACAAACTTTTCTTTATGCACCAACCACGTGGTGTCCAGATACTCCGTGATAGCCGGCCACGATCTATACAAATCTTTCAGAGCATACACAGCTCTATCATACTCGGCTTCTGAAGTAGAAAGCATGATCTTCCTCCATCTTCCACGCCTCAAAGTCTCTGCCATCTCCTTATTCTTGCCGAATACGTGGTATGCGTAATTCAATACGTCTTTGTTGATGTGCCATGTGCAGAGTAAATGAGCAGAGTCAGGAAAAACCTCTCTCACTGGTCGCATAAGGCCTAACTCCCGGTCTGTTATTATTGCAGTCGGGCTGACAGTCCCCAATAACAGATCTCTCAACTTCTCCATCACCCACAAATAACTGGAGTAAGATTCATCCATCAAAATCGCATATCCAATAAGGAAATTCATGTTTGCTGGTGTGACCCCAATCATTTCGAACAAAGGCATCTTATACTTGTTCGTCTTGTAAGTCGAATCCATGCAGATAACGAAAGGATATGTCCGCAACAACTGGACTGACGTCGGATGTGCCAAAAAAGCGTGAGTTACGACATCAGTTTCTGGATCCGCCATAATCCAATGTAAGTACTCACACTGCACTGCTTGGTAGAGAAACTGCTGGACGGGATTCCGATCTTCAGATTTTGTCCTCCTCATGTAATCTCTGAAATTATAAATATGCCTTTGATTTGGATTGTCCTCCGGGAATTTTTCTTTTACTGCCTTCAAGATGTTCCGTGGTTTTGCTTGCGCCTCTGTCATATCACGAACAATCTTCTTCGCCCCAGAACTTAGACCACTAATTTGACGATGACCCTCTGGATAAACTGCCAGTCTGTGGTTGTGATGTCCGTGAGCACTATTATAAACCACAACCCATCCATCACGATCTCGTCGCTCCACCACTTTTATTAAGAAACGGCAACCGCAACCCTTTCTTTTGGTGTTTCTTCGAAGTGCAGTATCCATATCCCGAGACTCCATTTGATTTCGCCGGTCGCATCTCAAATAACAATCCATCCGACTATCTGATCTTGTTTTGTACGACGACACGACCAAAAAAAACCCAGCTCCGATAGCTACTTGTTTGGCCCATTTACATGCTTCATCGATTGTTTCAAAGATTTGTGTAGTTTGAAATAACTCACTGTAATCCACTCCATCACCACCGAAATCTGGAACCTACAAAAATATATTCAAAATTAAAAAAATAAAAAAATAAATTCGAAATTAAAAAAATTAAAAAATAAACTCGAAATTAAAAAAACAAAATCAAAATCAAAAAAAAAAGGCGTCTGTGTTAGACGCCTGCCCCATGGATGGGGCGTCTGTGTTAAACGCCTTCCCCAACGGTAAGGCGTCTGCGTAGGACGCCTGACCGAAGGGAAGGGCGTCTACTACAGACGCCTTACCCATGGGGAGGACGTCTACATAAGACGCCTCTCCCATTGTGTAGGCGTCTGCGTTAGACGCCTCGGCCATGGGGAGGGCGTCCTACGCAGACGCCCTCACCATGGGGGAGGCGTCTAATGCAGACGCTCGGCCCAAAAATTTCCCCGCGCCAGGCTTACCTCACCCGATGCATCACCCTCGCCAGACATTTTCGTGGTGTTTTTACTGATAAATTATGAATATACAAGACCATAGGCCTTATTTATAGACACGGGACGATTTGGGTATTAAATATATTGTTAAGGGCAATTTGGTAATTTCAAGGGGCGATTTAAGTAGTTTTGGGGCGACGTTTAGTAGTTCCCTAAAAAAATTAAGTTGTTGCAACATTAATAATAATAAAAGTCGTTCACAATTTCTATCTTGACCTTGCTTCATCTAACTAATTCATGTTAGAAGTTTTTGGGAAAGTTACTTCCAACTATATGTAGAAATGTCTCTTATGGTAATGGGGAAATTTATCAAAAAAAAATAAAGTAAAATAATGGTATTAAGAAACACTTTTTTGGATGTCATTGTTAGTGTTCATCAGCTTGAGACATGTATTATGAAAGTGTAATATATTAAGTGCGAAAGAGTTGATTAACCAACCAAGGATTCACAATTAGCTTTGGATGTTCAATCACATCTAGTTAAGCAGGATATTTATTTAATTTGAAATAAAGAACTTGAAAGTTGATCAATAGGACAAGATGGCTATTAATGATCCTCTTAAGCAGCCTAACTGTGTGATGTTAGAGGCAATTTACATCTGAACCGAACCAATATAATACGATATTTCATAAGTTCGTAAGTATAAATGTGGTTTGTCAACGGAACATAATACTATGAAAAAGAAAATATATATTTTATCAACTGAAGGCACCACAACTCCCTGACACTTGATTATGGTTGAAAACTACTTTGGTACCTGAATTACAAAATTTATTGCAAGAAACGATATAGGAATGGTTGAAGCTAGTATAATAAACTCAAAGTTGCCAAATCCGTAAAATCATTTCATTACAAATCGATTTCGCCTTGTGGTGAAACCTAAACTTAGTCAAGTCACTTGACTAGCATACAAACTTTACCCAGCAGAGAGATGAATACAAACACTACAAATACAAATAGACGACGACGCGTACCAACAAAGACATATTGCTCTTGGCATTTGTTGTTTGAGTAACCAAAAACAACCTCAAACCTACATTGGTTTGGAGCGACGGATGAACCTGAGAGAACATTGACTGGGACGTATCCGAGGAGCGTAATGAGAGAAAAATCTTGGGTCTGCTTCCAGAGAATCTGAGTAGTCCTCAAGGATGGATACAATCTCCTCAAATTGCGGACGTTTGTGCGGGTTAATTGACCAACATCTCTTGAGAAGATGGCTAAATGCCTTCGGACAAGTAGGGGGTAAAGGTGGTCTTGCATTCTATAACACAAGAATAATAGATGTGGTTAAGTTCAAGATCGTCTCACAGCGACAATAAGAAATTGATGTAAAATAAATTCGTGTGATTAGTGTCACATGAAGAATTTTAAGTTCAAAGTTCACCTCTTGGTTGATCAGTTGCTACTAGATTCTTCTAGGAGAAACACTTCTTAAGTTTGTGATCAGATAGGAAGTTTTTTTATTTTCTGAAATTTACATTAACTACATTTTGATCTTTAGTGAAAGCTTGATTGTCATAATCATAAAGATAGACCAATGTCCATTATCAACACAAGAAAGTCTAAGCCCAAGAATATACTAGCTTATAATCAAGGAAGTAATTTGAATTATCAAGTAACAAGGACATACAAGATTGTAAAGCTATTAACTGACTTAAATATCATCAAATCTTACAATATTGGGGATTGTTATGAGATTTAATTGCCACAAACTATATACTAGGCACAAATATAGAGTATAACATTTTTTATCAGGAAGCTCGAGAACCAAAGCACGTAGAAGAACCAGACAGGAAAAGTTGAACTAGAGTTTTAGGTTTATACCTTCTGAACCACAGCAAAAGCTGCTTGTTCTGGAGTCATGTCATGAAATGGTGTAAGTGCCGTTAAAAGCTCCCAAAGTACTATTGCAAAACTATATACATCAACTTTCTTGGTGTGTTGTTTTTGCTTTATCATTTCAGGTGCCATCCAGCGGTACGTCCCTGTAAAACCTTTGGGACTGCCAGATTGGGATTCAACACATGAGATCCCAAAATCCACCACCTTCACGTGCATATCTCCGTCAAGCAGAAGGTTTTCAGATTTCAAGTCCCTGTGAAGAATCCCCTGGGAATGAAGATAGCTCATTCCACGTGCAATGTCAAGGGCTAGCTTCAGTACCAACTTAAGAGGAAGCGAATGAGGCTGTTGTTTGATGAGATATTTCCTGAGAGAACCGCCAGCCAAGTACTCCGTGATCACACAAAACACAGGAGGTTTCTTGCATGCTGCAACAAACTGCAAAAATTGGGAAAATATCAACTTAACACATATTGGCCCAAGTTCTTTTATTTGGGGTTCGCTTGGAATAAAGGTAACCATTAGTGGGAATGATTTCGGGGTACACTATAAGTTGAGTAATTTTCAAGAAGGGTGATCATTCCTCGAATATAAGTTTGAAACACTAAGGGGGTTGTTAATAAATGAATTATACCTACCCAATTGGTATAAGTTGTTGATTTTCAATTTTAGTCGACTCAAGATGCATCCTTAGCAAACTGAATGGCAGGGAGGGAAATAATGTATACCCCAAATGGGAAACATATTACCCCCCCCCCCCCCCCCCCCCCCCCCCCCCCCCCCAATTTGAAATACGCTACGATGAGGCAAAAATTACACCCTTAATAATTCCTGTCATTACCCCCTATCCAGATTCACCCTTACTGTGATAAGAGAGGTGCAATCCAATTATGGAAGCATGTCAAGGCGGTAGAGGTGATTAGAATTTAGCTACCATGTACCGAATAAATTTTGTATGTTGTAAGTTGTAACATTCATTATCACACTTAATGATGCTTAAAATATGTGAGAATGAACTTACAAAACATCAATTGTTTGCGCATTTATATCTTCAATTGCCTAGGACAGATAAACCCTGAATGATACAACTAATCCTAATAAATCCACTGCTGAACTAGACTACTGTTGTATGAAACTACCTTATCAATTGAAGTCGCATATTGACTTTCAATTTCATAGTTCATAAACATTATTTGAGTGAACGGGGTCATAAGAATGACAAAAGGTGTTAGTTGACAGATTAGAATCAAAAAATATTTTCCTTTTACAATGATATCAAGTTGCATGTCCAGAACTGGTATTGTTTTCTGATCTCATAGAGGAATCCAAAATTTTCGGTCCACTATCTGATCTCAAGAGAATCTATTGATGTATCCATAGAATTAAAGACATTTTAATCGTTATCTAGTCTGCAGTTCAGAAATCCAAAATCTCTCTATCTATATTTTCTTTAGATCTGTTAAAGTAATTCATGCCAACACTAACTCATCTTTCAAACAATTTATGGCTTGCCGATCTAAACTATGCAACATTGCTTAGAATTTATAAACGATTCAAATAAGGAAAGAGGTCTCACTGTGATTATATTTGGATGTCTAAGGTGAAGCAGCAAAGAGATCTCGGAAGTGAATTGCCGTTCCAGAGAAGTGGCCAAGACTGAATCTTCCTCGGGTTGACTAATCATCTTAATTGCTACATCTCTCTTCTTGTATAGTCCCCGGTAAACCTGGCTATGCCGTCCGGAAGCAAACTTTTTACCGATTAACAATTGCGACATGTCAGCACTCCATTCCTCGTTCTTCTCTTCCTCTTCCCTCCCCTTTATCCTTCCACCCGAGGAAATGAGATATTTTGACCATGATATGGCCCTCCTATACTCTCCAAGGGAAAGCCTTCTCTCTGGTCTAATAGGTGCACGATACGACCTTTTCCTAAAGCAACCCAAATTCATTATTGATCCAAACCACTGATTTCAACCATTAATTCCCAGCACAAGCCGAAATCAAAGCAACCGACAAAACTCTAGAGCAAATTCAAGCTCCCCTTCCAAGCTAAAAGTTAATGCTCATTAAACTTGTACACCCTCAAGCAAACTCCCAAATTCAATAATTTATAGTACAATTCAAGTAATAATTTCATACTTCAATGCCTACTAAAGTACTAATCCAACACCAACAACATTTTTCTTTCAGTTCAAATAAAAACTTCAAATCACCCCAACAATTCAACATTAATAAATGCCCAACAGAACATAAGAAAGGGAAGAAAAAAATACACCTTTGCTTCCAAGTAACACAACAAAACTAACTAAAAATCCCAAGTTTGAACAATTGGGGCGCAATTCCGAGCAATCCAACACTACCCAAAACAACCAACAGACACCAAACATCAAACACCTAAACCTCACTCCCTCAAAGACCCAAGCTTTCTACATCATGGAGGCACAATCCCCAAATCGGGTCAAATGGGCCACAATGGGATTAGGATTAGGGTTTGGGTTTGGGTTTGGGTTTGGGAAGAGTGTGAATGGGGGTTGAGTTTAGAAACAGTGGAAGTGATGCTGTTGTGAACAACATGGGAAGTTGGGTCTGTTGAGGACATCAGACAGGAGTCTTCTTCTAGATTGATGTGGTTCTTTTTTCTGACTGAATTGCCCTTGTGACTTGGTTGTTATTACGGTGTTGCCATTCTAGTGGAATAACATGTTTATATTGGTGGGGTTTTTGTGTTGTTTAGCATATCGTTATTAATTTTAATTGTGTTTATTAATACGGTAGGAGAGAGATGTTTTTGTAACCACTGTGAATGAGATGAGTTGTGATTTAAGTGATAGTCAATTCATCTTTTCGGACTTATAGATTTAGCCGTGGAATACTCAAAATCGAAATGCGACGACATGAGACTGTCGTGAGTTTTGTTAGAATATAATTTTGGAAAAAAATTCAAAATAATATTTTTTTTAATTTTTTTTACCAAAATATAAACTTCAATAAAAAGTATTTGTCAAACTAGACTCGTTGTCATCACGTGATGACACGTGGCGGCAGCGAGTTTTATTTTTTTTGCATAGAAAACTCGACATCACCAGTGTCAAGTTCTACTTGGGAGAACTCGGCACTGGTGATGCTGAATTCTATTTAGCATAACTCGGCATCACCAGTGTCGAGTTCTCTCTGGTTTTTTATTGCCCAACACTTCATATTTCACTCGACGTGAGTTGTCAGGAGAATAGTGATTCAAATAGAACTCGACACTGGGGATGCCGAGTTCTATTTGGACATGTTCTCTTGGCACTCGGATCGTGTATGAAACGGTTGGACGGCCAGGAGAAGTCTACAATAGAACTCGGCATCTATGATGTCGAGTTTAATAGGCATAACTCGGAGTTTAATAGGCAGAACTAGGCAAATTTGCAGTCCTAAAAAATACATTATATTAATTCAAGTCTTACGATTAATCAACTCTTAAAAATGATTTAAGTCGTACATTCATTCAAGTCATAACAAAATACATTATATTAATTCAAGTCTTACAATTAACCAGCTCTTACATTCATTCGTCTCACTAAATAGTTACATACAAAATATTCAAACTATTTCGCTATATAGGTTCCTTGCATCGCTTTCGGTTATGCCCTATACCGCCACATCTCCCATACCTTACCCTTCTTCCAGAGTGTTCGTCCATCTCGTTTCGGATTCGCGTTGATTTAGGCCGACCAGGAGGTCTTTTGGTTTGGGGAGACTTCATTGTGACGTTGTCTCGATCTGGCCAATACCTCACATCAGAAATTGGGATAAATATCGGTTTCTACGTCTCCCTGTACATTTGAACATCATAATACGGGAACACCAAATGTGAAGTGTTGACATTTGCATGTCTGCCACTGCAGATTGCTAGTACATGTGAACATGGGACGTGCATTGCAATTATGTATCCACAAGTGTAAGTAATAACTCATTCTTCAAATTTCACGAGGTATTTTTTTGGTTATTGACTTCAACCTGGTACATCAGCTGGTGGTACCGAGTTACTGTATGTGTTCTGGTGCGCATTAATAACTTATAAAAAATATATAGCTCAAATAATAACTTATGTGCACAAGTATGACGCGCATTAATAAAGTTAGGAACTATACTTAGAAACGACGACGAAGATGATGACGATAGCGAAGTGTGATTTGTTCACGATAGAATTAAAGACAACGCAAGAGTTGATTCCATTGGAAAAAGGAATGTTTCTCTCGTCTCTTCGGACTTATTTATTTTTATGAAATTTTGTTATATGTATCCTTACAAAGAAGCTTATATACATACTACTGTTATATACTCACAAAATGCATAGGTGCATGTTCGTTCTTATCCACCTCCGCTTGAGACAGATGGGTTGCGAATCTAAACATAGAGTGGTTCAACACACGGTGTTGTATTTTTTACGTGGAGTTTTTAAGTTGCATTCAGGTCAATTAACACATATGCAATTTGTTAGAATGTCAACTGTCTTCTAGGCCAGTTGGTTGAGAAGTGATCTCCTTGTGTAGACGTGTGGTTTCATACATTGTGATCACGATTAATTCCAAGAAAAATACGATTTTCCAATTCTCGACAGCGTACATTTCATTTCAAATAATATTAGACCAGTTGTAGTTTATATCCAACATTCATGTTGGTTTAATCATTGTACAAGATACTTTGGTTAATCTTACCTTATTATTTTAGGTGGTGAGGGCTACTTTTGACCGTTAAAAAACTGAACTGCTAAACATCGCCCCAAAATTACTTAAATCGCCCCTTGAAATTACCAAATTGCCCTTCCTCCTATTTTTGCTTATATATCTCACAATTTCACTCTTTTTTCAAAACTTTCTCTTCCTATACCTACTACACAAGATTACGAATGTCTCGGAGGCCAGGGAAGCAGCCAGCAGTTCCCCCGGTGTACCCGTATGAGGTAACATTACGTTATTTATTTGTTTTTTAAAAAAAAAAAAAAAAAATGCGTCGGCGTCCGAGGGAGACGCCCCCCGCATGGGGCGGGCGTCCGAGGAAGCCGCTCCCCCCATAGGGGGAGCGGCTTCCGAGGACGCCCGCCCCATGCGGGGGGCGTCTCCCTCGGACGCCGACCCGAAGCGGGAGACGTCTGAGGAAGACGTCTCCCCGATGGGGGAGACGTCTTCCGAAGACGTCTCCCCGTAGGAGGAGGCGTCTCCGACAGACGCCTCCACCTTGCGGGAGGCGTCTGTCGCAGACGCCTCCTCCTTTTTTGTTTTTTTAATTAATAAATATCATAATTACTTTAATAAATAGTGATAAATCAAAAAAATTAATTTAACAAATTCTTATTAAGTTTAACATTTGTGATATTTAGTTTTAACAAATTTTGATTTAGTTTAACAATTGTTTTAATTTAGTTTAACAAATTTTGATTTAGTTTAACAATTTTGATAATTAAGTTTAACAAATTTTGATTTAGTTTAACAATTTTGATAAATATGATAATTTAGTTTAACAAATTTAACAAATTTGTATTTAAAATTTCAATAAATAGTCATCGGGTCACAGTGGAGGGAGAGGCAAGTCGATACCATTACACGCCTTCCGTTCTTTAGAGGATGATTCAGCACCGCGTCATCCACGTAGACGGGGGATATCTGCTTCGGTCAGGAGGGAGAGGGAGGCATTACGTCGTCGTGAGGAGGAGGATGATTCCTTCGATGATGAGCATGTGGATAGTTTTGACGACGAGAGCGACGATGATGGCCCGTATGATGTGCGGCCGGAGGTGGAGAGGCAGGGGGATTATAGCGGAGGACGTGGTCGAGCGGGTACTTCTACTTCCGCCGGATGGATGGTGCGGAAGGGTAGGGGTGGGAGGTTTACGACCGGGGATTCGAGCTCGTGCACTGTTGATCCCCGCGCTCAGAAGAAGAAGAGGGTCCAGGACGATTCTTGGATCGTGAGCAGTATGACGCCTGGTGGTCCTTTAGATGGGAGCGTCATTCCTAGTTTCTGGGGTCACATTGCTAGACGGATCTGGGACGGAGAGGATCGGAAGGTTCTGAAGTGCCAGAATCGGCACAGAGCCTGTACAGCACTACAGGGTTGGCGGTCTACACTGAGTGCTGATATCAGAGAGGAGATTAGTGCCACGCATTTGGGGCACTTACCGTACAACATGTTCCCTTATCTCGACATGCCTTTGATTTCGGCGTTTGTGGAGCGGTGGCAGCCTGACACCAACACTTTCCACATGCCTTTCGGAGAGATGACGATCATGCTTCACGATGTTTTCCAGATCCTGCGACTTCCTGTGGATGGTCGTCTGGTTAGTGCTCAGGGGTCGACGTCTGAGCTGAGGTGTTATGTGGCAGAGTTGCTTGGTGTCACACCTGATGGTCTGGCGAGAGATACAGCTTTATGGAGTGGTGGTGGTGTCGGCATCGACTCCCTTGAGGACCTATGCAGACGGGCACGACCTCCGCGGGCCGATGATACACAGTTGACGGCGTACCTATTCTTGATGCTCGGAGCCGTCTTGTTTGTCGACAAGAGTGGTTGTCGGATCAGACCACGCGATCTACTGGAGGCTAGGGACCCGGAGACCGTTCGTGAGTACTCGTGGGGGTCAGCGACGTTGGCATACCTGTACCGGCAGCTTGGGATAGCTAGCCGTGCGGATTGTTCTGGGATTGCAGGTTGTCTTACGCTGCTGCAGGCGTGGATATACGAGTACTTTCCTGCATTCCGCCCGCATCGTGAGCGGAAGATTATCGACGAGGGTCATCCACGTTCGGGTATGTGGGTTGTCCGGAGCGAGGACAAGAGCGATGGACGATTGCGTTCCATCCGCGCACGGCTAGATCAGATGACTGCATCAGAGGTATCAAACTTTACACAATTTATTTAATTTTAAGATGTATTATTATTAATGTGTTAAACTTTAGGTGGAGTGGTTACCCTATGGTCCTGACCCAGCAGCGGATGTCCCGAGGACTTTATTGATGGGTCTTATTCGTTATCGGGATATCATAGAGCCTTATATGCCCGATCGGGTCTTGCGTCAGTTAGGATATGTTCAGGTGATCCCGGTTGACATTCCGACACCAGAGCATGCGGTGCGGTCTGCGACAGCAGCGACGTACGACGTCAGGTTCCCCGCTTCTACAGCGGAATCGACTTGGCGGACATTTCCGAGATCATGCCGATTGTTCCTTGGCGACTTCAGACGTAGTCGCGACCCCTCCGAGTGTGATGCACGTTATCTTGATTGGTTCGGTAGTTACTCACATCCTATCATCGTCCGTGGTGCCTCCCGGAGAGCAGATCGACCACCAGATAGGACGTGTGGCGATCTGGTAATTTTTTCATTTTATCTAAATTTATTTGTACCGTATAATTTGTTAATGTACGCTAATGTTAATGTTATGTGCAGTGGATGGGTAAGATGATACGGGCTGTAGACCCAATCTTGCAGATGAGGGATGAGCTGCCAGACGATGCCAGAGCTGCATGCGGAGATGTGGATCAGATCATACAGTCATGGCATACTCAGTTAGGCATCTCCGACCATGATTCGGATGATGAGTAGGCTGATCTGTTGTACCGTACTCTTAGTATTTGCATTTATATTTGTTTATCTGTTGTACGCTTAGTATTTGTGTTTGCTTATCTGTGGTACGCTTAGTATTTGCATTTATATTTGTTTATCTGTTGTACGCTTATTATTTATTATTTGTGTTTGTGTTTGCGAACATGTCGTACGCTTATTGTTTGTATTTGTGTTTTGCTTATCTGTTGTACCCTTATTATTTGTATTTGTGTTTGATAACCTTTCGTACTATTATATATAATGCAAATAAAGCAAACATATCAAAACATATTACATAATAAAGCAACACTATATAATGTACAAACATATCAAAACATATTACATAATTATACAAACATATCAAAACATATTACATAATTGTTGCCAATATGCTATCCTATGTTGGTACTCCAGCTCCCATCCAATAACACTCTCATCTCGTATTTGATACCACAGAGTCGCTATAGGAGGTACGGGGAATCCCTCATTCAATTCCAAACGAATGTAATGAGCGTAACTCCCTAAATGAGCAATAATCAACTCTCTGCACGGTCTCGTCACGGTAGGCGGACTCTCCCAAGGTAGAACTGTAAGACATGGGTACAACGAACCATCATTTCCGAGAGAGAAGAACATAACTGCACACTTGTAAAAATTTGCAATGGGAAACAAGTCCGTCCACGTCTCCATATAGTGATTCTCGCCACAAGGTCCCCCGCCCCAATTAATCCGGTGACGAGCCTCCGCCACACCGTCGTAGTATACGTGCTCATAAAAAGATGGGTTCGCAGCTATCTCATTTGAAATCGAACGACGGGCGAGTTGCCAATTGTCTTCACCACCGTGGAAAACATCGGCGACACATCGAAATCCACAGTTTCCATCAGCACGTACATCATTCCACTGGTGTAGGAATGGCATAATGATTCCTGGAATTCTATCTCCATATGGGAAGTCGTCTACGTCAGCCCGCCCAGTCACTACAATATGAACAAAAAATACAGTTAGATATAATAACAAAAGATACATATTTACTGAAATAAATAACAAAATTATAATAATAATAAATGTAAGGATGGTATACCTGATCCTCCTCTCACTGACGAAGAACCAGAAGATCGACCACGACCTTTGCTTCCACTACCGGAAGAACGACCACGACCTCTACTCCCACTACCTGAAGATCGACCACTACCTCGCTCTGCATACTCAAACGCACTAGGGTCCCGTCGTGTCGACTTTCCCCTTGGTCGACCTCGTAGCTTTGTTTTTACTGCAGGCTCTTTCAAATTCGAATGTTCGGGGTGTAGCTGCTCGAATAAAACCCGAGAGGCAGATCGAATTACGGTAGGGTCACTTCCTGCAATCTCATCAACCAGACTGCGAAAATGTTCGGCGTCTTGAGCTGCCTGAGACACAAACTCTGCGTTCCCGGCTCCTTCCCCAATGACAAGTGTCCTCCAGAACGAATGAATCTGCTCTAAGTAAATTCCGTTTTCTGATTCAAGACATCCACGGATGGTACATGCGCAAGGTATCCCATGAGAAGTCAGAAAAGCGCACTCGCAACGATATTCAACTTCATCATCTAACTGTTGCATTCTCTTCACCTCCTGACTCAGCAACTGCAAACAGTGATGCGAAACTCTACCATTTATGTGACGATATAGAGCATGTCCGAAATTAGTCAAATTTCGCCGTCTCGAGTCTTCAAGAAAGTTTCGAATATTCGTCAGCTGCATTTCAGTAGCCGCGTTGACGCGCTCGAAAAGAGTGTCCAGAGCTGCAGTCGATGTAGAAATCCACTCTTTTAGAGCCGAATGAGCACTTTCGACCCTACAATTCGTGGTGTTCCCAAAATGAAGGACTTTGTTCGTCCAATTCAGCACAAACTTTTCTTTATGCACCAACCACGTGGTGTCCAGATACTCCGTGATAGCCGGCCACGATCTATACAAATCTTTCAGAGCATACACAGCTCTATCATACTCGGCTTCTGAAGTAGAAAGCATGATCTTCCTCCATCTTCCACGCCTCAAAGTCTCTGCCATCTCCTTATTCTTGCCGAATACGTGGTATGCGTAATTCAATACGTCTTTGTTGATGTGCCATGTGCAGAGTAAATGAGCAGAGTCAGGAAAAACCTCTCTCACTGGTCGCATAAGGCCTAACTCCCGGTCTGTTATTATTGCAGTCGGGCTGACAGTCCCCAATAACAGATCTCTCAACTTCTCCATCACCCACAAATAACTGGAGTAAGATTCATCCATCAAAATCGCATATCCAATAAGGAAATTCATGTTTGCTGGTGTGACCCCAATCATTTCGAACAAAGGCATCTTATACTTGTTCGTCTTGTAAGTCGAATCCATGCAGATAACGAAAGGATATGTCCGCAACAACTGGACTGACGTCGGATGTGCCAAAAAAGCGTGAGTTACGACATCAGTTTCTGGATCCGCCATAATCCAATGTAAGTACTCACACTGCACTGCTTGGTAGAGAAACTGCTGGACGGGATTCCGATCTTCAGATTTTGTCCTCCTCATGTAATCTCTGAAATTATAAATATGCCTTTGATTTGGATTGTCCTCCGGGAATTTTTCTTTTACTGCCTTCAAGATGTTCCGTGGTTTTGCTTGCGCCTCTGTCATATCACGAACAATCTTCTTCGCCCCAGAACTTAGACCACTAATTTGACGATGACCCTCTGGATAAACTGCCAGTCTGTGGTTGTGATGTCCGTGAGCACTATTATAAACCACAACCCATCCATCACGATCTCGTCGCTCCACCACTTTTATTAAGAAACGGCAACCGCAACCCTTTCTTTTGGTGTTTCTTCGAAGTGCAGTATCCATATCCCGAGACTCCATTTGATTTCGCCGGTCGCATCTCAAATAACAATCCATCCGACTATCTGATCTTGTTTTGTACGACGACACGACCAAAAAAAACCCAGCTCCGATAGCTACTTGTTTGGCCCATTTACATGCTTCATCGATTGTTTCAAAGATTTGTGTAGTTTGAAATAACTCACTGTAATCCACTCCATCACCACCGAAATCTGGAACCTACAAAAATATATTCAAAATTAAAAAAATAAAAAAATAAATTCGAAATTAAAAAAATTAAAAAATAAACTCGAAATTAAAAAAACAAAATCAAAATCAAAAAAAAAAGGCGTCTGTGTTAGACGCCTGCCCCATGGATGGGGCGTCTGTGTTAAACGCCTTCCCCAACGGTAAGGCGTCTGCGTAGGACGCCTGACCGAAGGGAAGGGCGTCTACTACAGACGCCTTACCCATGGGGAGGACGTCTACATAAGACGCCTCTCCCATTGTGTAGGCGTCTGCGTTAGACGCCTCGGCCATGGGGAGGGCGTCCTACGCAGACGCCCTCACCATGGGGGAGGCGTCTAATGCAGACGCTCGGCCCAAAAATTTCCCCGCGCCAGGCTTACCTCACCCGATGCATCACCCTCGCCAGACATTTTCGTGGTGTTTTTACTGATAAATTATGAATATACAAGACCATAGGCCTTATTTATAGACACGGGACGATTTGGGTATTAAATATATTGTTAAGGGCAATTTGGTAATTTCAAGGGGCGATTTAAGTAGTTTTGGGGCGACGTTTAGTAGTTCCCTTAAAAAATTGCGAGGAATCCGTGTGGATCCCATCCCATGTTTGCATGTGTTTGTCCGTATAGCTTTCCGTATACGGAATTCGGAGTTGTAAAAAAAAGATTGTTGCATGAAACCCCTTAACTCCATAAAATATAAACAAAACATCTCTACTTTACCATATTCTCATACATTATCCTGAATAAAAAACCATTGCTTATTTTAGGAACACACATTCATGGTTTACAAGGAAAGCTTTCGTCTTACTAAAGAATCCACCTAAGCTTCTTAAAAGGGACTTCTCGAGCTCAGACGTTTAAAAAATCTTTATTGGACCTTTGCTTCCATGTGTTTTTGTTGTTTTAGTACACTTGTTAACTCAAGTAATTGGTGTGATACACATGACAACATGGTGGGGGTCGCTTTTAAACAGTAATAAATTTCGCATTTAAACCCAAATATAAATGTTATATTCTATTTACATCCTTAGACTTGCTTATCTTGTTAATTTCAAGTTAACTTACCCAAAATTTAAGTTAATTATTTTGTGATTTAGTTTTTATGTAATGTATCTCAAAATATTATATACATTTTTATCACTCGTTTTGACATTTAAAAATCAAACAATAAATTTAAATAAAATCATTCAAAATAATATCAACATTATTCCACATTAAATTATCAGAAACTAATAATCACATTATAACTAAAAATTACAACACAACACATGGATCTTAAACGTAAGATTTAACCTCCAACAACACAATCATAAAAAAATTCATATCAAATTATCACAATCACATTACACATCAAAACACTCATTTGTACCCCCTTTCTTAAATCACAACCATCCAACTTTGATCTAACCGTTCACAGTTAGATCATCCTTCGAGTGATCATCCTCGTCGGAATCCACATCCCCAATCATCGCGAACACGCCTCTCAGCTCCTCGGTTCTCCCACCTGCGACGACGACATGTTATTCAATTTCGTGTCATATCTCGAGAGGTAGGTGGCGTTAGCGGTGGAGAAGGCAGTTAAGATTACACTGGTGATCGACATAAGAGGAGATCAAGGAGAGGGTAAAAAGGGAAATTTTGGGAAGGGGTCAAGTTGAGGGTTTAGAGAAAAAGAAAAGAAGATTATAAAAGGGAAAAGTATTTTTGTCCCCTTCAAAGAGGAACAAGTATGTGGGATTTGGATATAGATGTGTATATTATTTTTGTTTGAGTTTTTATACATTTTTTTTATTTTAATATAAAATCAACTTATCAATGAGTTTCACTTGCTACCAAGTGTATCACATCAAATACTTCAGTTAACTTGTGGAATTAATGCATCCAAGCAAATAAAATACCAACATCTTAGAACTAAGCAGTTGGCAAAGGGGCAACGCTATCCCCCTGTTGGTTGACTTGTTTCAAATTTATAATATGGATTTTGGATTTAAGTACAAAAGCATACCTAGCAACTATGAATTGATGCTAAGGAGAGATTTTTATTGTTCTGATTATAGAGTTGAGTAAATTTCACTTACAACGTCCATTATATGCAATCTCCTTGTCTTGTAACAGAGATTGAGATTCTTCAAACACATATATCGATGATGACTCCTTCGTGAAGACGTGGGACATGTGTTGCCGTGTTGGAGGCAAGCAAAAGAAGCACTCACTTTGTTTCTCCGTCTCTAAAAACTAGTCTATATAAAGATGTTCATTCTTTGAGGACAATTTCGAAATTTGTCAGACATAATCATATGAAGTATTATTTCCCACAAACACAAGGCTGTCGCTGACTCAGAGAGAAAACTACGAACCACCAATCGAAAGCCAAGAACAAAACAAGCTGTGATGACAATAAATTATCTTCCCTTGTCATCATATTGGTGAGATTTGCCATCCGAACGTAAACAACCAACCAAATGACAGCTATTGGACCACCTACACATGGATGATCAACATATATAAAGACAATAAACCCACAATAATTATTTTTTGTTCTTATGAGTAGGGAGACATGTGCACATGGTTTGTGCTTGTTAGATTGAAACTCATCGCATGTAGTAGTGTGATTCATTTCCAAGGACGTCTTGTTCAAACAAGTATAATGATTGATTTAAATATATTTTAAGTGGGAGTAATTATCCAATTTATTTGTGTCTTTTCCTGAGTAAGTGGTAGAATAAGGGAAACCCACTTCAGTTATTAAGAATTTTAGTAAACCCACTGATAAATATCACTGTGATGATGTGACTAAAGTTTTTTCGATTAAGATTGGACTTCATCAGGGTTCAGTTTTAAGTCCATATCTATTTGCTTTAGTAATGGACGAGGTGACAAAAGACTTACAATGTGAGGTTTCATGGTGTATGCTTTTTGCGGATGATGTAGTATTAATTGACGAGAGTAGAGTAGGTGTGGAGAGAAAACTGGAGTTGTGGAGAAATACCTTAGAAACAAAAGGTTTTAAACTAATTAGATCTAAAACTGAATATATGAAATGTCGTTTCAGTACCGTTAATACTGAGGAAGAGGAAATTATATTAGATGGGCAAGTGGTGCGTAGAAAAGATATTTTTAGATATCTTGGATCAATACTTCAAAAAGATGTTGAGATCGATGAAGATGTTAACCATAGGATTAGAGCATGATGGATGAAATGACGACAAGCCTCAGGTGTCTTATGTGACAAGAAAATTCCACTTAAGTTAAAAGGAAAGTTTTATAGAACCACAATAAGACCTGCAATGCTATATGGTGCGGAATGTTGGGTCATTAAAAGACAACATATACAAAAGATGAGTGTATCTGAAATGAGGATGTTGAGGTGGATGTGTGACCATATGCGAATGGATCGGATTAGAAATGAAGACATTCGTGAGAGAGTTGGAGTTGCTCCAATGGAAGAGAAAGTTATCCAACACAGACTGAGATGGTATGAACATGTACAAAGAAGACCTATGGATGCACCTATAAGAAGAGAGGTATTAAATCAGATCGAATACATAAAAAGAGGAAGAAACAGATCACGATTGACTTGGGAGGAAGCGGTCAAAAGAGATTTAAAAGATTGTAATGTTCCTCGAAAATTTGCATTAAATAGAAACACGTGGAAGAAGACGATTCACGTGCCTGAATCGTGACTCCTTAGAGTTTCATTTCTAACCTACCCCAACTAATTTGGGATAAAAAACTTTGTTGTTGTTGATCTATTTTCATGTCAATTTCTGACACAAATAATTAAAGGTAAGTAAATTTAAACGTTTACATCCACAGTCCACTGGTTTGAAAGTGATAGTTTCTGTATTAGATATTAGCTGTGACTTAGATACGAAGATCATATGTATAATATGGCGGTAAAAAATCAACTAGAAACTCCACACAAAAAAACACCGACCTGCAAGGCTCCATCATGTTTTTAGAGGAGAAAACTTGACACGCCCTGTAAAAGTAAAAGTATCCTGAACAAGAACATAGTATATTTCTCTCTACATCTGTTAGGTTTCATTTTTAATATAAATGATTGTGTGTAAACTTAAAATTCGACATCCGTATCCAAATATTCGTTCAGATGTGAAAAGGTGATGGGGAACCTTAAAAAAGAAAATCAGTCGACAATATTGATGGATAGCATCCATCTGCACCAATGGACACAATAACATCATCAGTTTGTAAATATTTTAGCGTGGCAAACAAAAATATAACAGTTCATTGAAACTTAAAGAGTGTAATTACAAGGGAACTATATCATACAGACTTTACGCACAAAACCACACAATGCCATAAACAACAACTTATTTCTGTGTAATCATATTCCAACAATTATATTCTAGTTTCTAGAGATACCCTGCAAACAATAGCCCTCACCAAACAAAATTCCAATAGCCCTCATCAAACAAAATTCAGAATCTCTTCAACTATCAGGAGAAGGTGGATACTAAAATAGTTGGAACTTAAGGCTTGCGACTATACGCGATGATCTATCAGTTCGAAAAATGCTTCTCCTTGCCGTCGCAGCTTCTCAGGAGTCGTAAGTATTTATCTGTTTGTTCCTCCAAAAGTAAGATGTTTATATGTCAAGGATTATGCTAAAAGCATTGTGCATCACTCGGGAAGTTTGAGCCTATCAAACAAAACAAGGAAGCTCTGTTCTGGTACAACGTAAAGAAAACCAAGCTCTGTTCCCCTGACATGTGGCCCCATACCCTGTTAAAGAAAAGAAATGAAATGTGATTTTATGAAGAAATCATGCACCTTTCTATTGTTACATGAAAGTGTTATTACAATCAAATATGATCATATATTGGTAGTTGCTACTCCCTGAAAAGGAAAGAACGAAATTTAAGAGAACATGAAGCACTCTGTTGTTTACAGCAAGCATAATGATCAAATACAATCGTGCAATGCCATTTTGATATTCTGAAATTTCTTTAGATAACAAGCAAACTTTCAAGATGACTTAAAAAAAAGGGCGCTATTGGGAGAAGCTAAATGCAGTAGTAGTACCGATCTAAGATAATTGTAATAATTGGATAAACACCAATATATTAAGTTCATTTCAAAATTCGTACTGTATTTTTTTAGTATCAAGATTTCAAATAGTATGCCGGTAATATTCAATACTCACTTTTCCATTAAGTTGTAAAAGCTCCCCTTCTACCCACTGAGGATTTCGGAATCCAGGTTCCGCTATTCGTCCCTGACCTTTGTAACTTGCAACCTGCATGATGAGTCGAAGAGACATTGGAAGAAAAGGAGAAACAAAATTGAGATGACGAGATGACACAAAACAAGCAAGTCCAAAGTCTCAGATGAACAAGTAAAGACAACTGAAAACGTGTTCAACAAACTTTGCATTTGACAAGGAAAAATCCCTGTTACCATGGACAAATTGGAGAGAACAAAAACTGCAGTTATGCTATATGAAATGTAATTTAGACTTCTAGTATTATTCTATGTTTTCTCTCAAATTCTCAATGCTCAAGATGAACATGAAACAAACAGGATATAATGTGCAGAATCTAGCCAATTTAATACAACAAGGTTATCTTCAATGAAAAGAATGGCAGTGAATGCCAATTTGTCACCTACACTAAGCACTGATATTCAGCATCTTCCTAACATGCTCAAAATAGACTTAAAGGAAACATACCACACCAAGCTCATCAGGGTATATGCCTCGGTTTTGGTGGCGACTGCCTTTACCAATTTTTGCACGAAATGTTACCTGTCCAACCAAAAAAAAGAGGGAGATGCAAAAGTTACAATAGACAAATAATCATGGATGATTGCAGTGGCCTGAGGTGTGAAATAATTACCTGTCCAGCGGGGACATTCAAATCACCTGTTAGCTTTACTGCCTCCACATATTCAAAAAATTCAAGGTCTGGATTCTCTAGAGCTTCATCAGTGTCATTCCAGTGACCAAATTTCCGCCGCAGCTGTACCACCTCAGTGCCGTAAGGACCAAAAGCCCCAACATATAGACCTGCACTTCGGCGGCAAGTAAATTATAAAGCAAATCAATAAACTGGGTAGGAGAGCATCAAATAAACTTACCTTCAAATGGATCCAAGTTGTTGGCCTCGACATTAATCCTACTGAAAATTGTTGTCCTGGACATTTTATTCCTTTGTTGAGCATGGCTGACAGCAAGTTTTATAATTTCTCTTACATCTCTAGCAACCTGAGGCAACATAACAGAATGTTACATGTCGTGCATGTAGAAAGATCCATTTACAATAGGGCATATATACAGTATGCTATCTAGAAAGGCACTTCAGATCCGTCTTCTTATAATTTAGAAAATAGTAGAAGGAAAGCATATTGATATATTTAAATATGTGAGGCACTCCAGATTCATCTTTTAATCTCCTTCCATTTCGAAATCATTTTTTTCGACAGATAAATTAATGAAGGAAAGCATATCGTACCATGCCCAGATATAATACTCAATACTTTTTTCATGATGATAGCCAACGTATGAGTGGACAGAAGCTAAAACCACAAGCGAAAGCCCTTTTTGCTATTGGTTGACATTGAGTTGTCCAAGAAATGTTTCCCGGTAGATATATTGACACTGAAGCAACTTAATCATGGCATTTCTAACTTTTAAGCTATGTCATGATTGAATTGAGTTACTTATTTTGAAGGACTGATGAATTCATTGATGAAGGTCCTAAATTTATGTAATGACTCCCTCAAAGCCCCCTTTACCCCACTCAGGGCAACAAAATCACATGCTTATAATGTAAAAAAGGTTGGAGATATAGTTCAGCAAGTGTCGATCTTACGTAACACAAAAACCAACAGAATCGAATATGCTAATTTGCTAAAGGCCAAAAACTGGAAGGTAGAAGATAATGTTGTGTGAGCAGGAGGTTGACTGTAACCTTGGCTGGAGCTTTATCCACGTTCCAAAAGGCCTTGGCGACATCAGGTGGCATGAGATCTGAAGCTGCCTGTGCAGCAATGGCAGCAACTCTTCTTTTTGATTCTTTACTAACTCCAACATCAGAATCGTTAGCTTTTCCAGGTATATGCAGGATAAATCTGTCTTTCTCCGTATCCTTGATTTCAGCAGGGACGCGAATATAAGTTTTGGAGAGGATATCTTCTTTATTGTGGAGCACACCTCCGATATAGAGTTTCACCCTGGAATTCATATCCCCCTCAGTCATATCAGTATCTCTATCAACTGGAACCGCTTCACGTTGAATATTCTCGAGATCAGTGGAATCATCTTTAGGATTTTCAGGGGTATTTTTATCATTCTCTTCCAATATCTGCTCCAATGATTCTTCATCCACCTTCGCATCTTCCGAAGCATTAACATTAAGTACTTTAACTTTGAATCCAGGTATCCTATCTTTAAGAAAATTTATCACACTTTGCAATCCTTCTTCAGAAGCATCCTTTGCGTCAACATTATCATTTCCCTCCGTGCTTTCTTCACTCTGCATTTTTTCTATTGAAGGAGACACGTCATCTTCCAAGGGAATTGGCATCGACTGTGGGGGTGATGAAGGTGGTGTTGAAGGTGATGGTGGCAACTTCGAATCTGCTTTAGCAGGACGCAGGAAAACTACCTGTCTAAGGGATGGCACATTATAACTCGTACATGAAAACCTTGAGGTCTAAAAGTCACCAGTTAGAGAACAAGAATTTTCAAGATAGATATCAGCATACCTGCATTGTATATGTTCCATCATCATCCGCAACCAAAAAAATCTCAAATAACGGTGTCCCTGGTGAACCAGTAAGAAGTTGCCTGGAAGTACAAATATACTCGTATAAGATTATATTTAACATATTTTGAAATATTTCAGATGCCATACATTTTAAATACCATTAAATCCATGATTTGGAGATCGATTTAATAATAAGTTCACTAAAAGAATTTTCCACAGTATACCCTAAGGAGGTCTACTTAGGATCCAAACATGCTACCTGTATGAAGGTCAGGGTTCTAGCTATTTAAATTGACTTACAAAATCATGCAATAGTGCAATATTTGTTTGCAATTAGATATTAACTGGAATTTGTCTCACCTTGGACTGTAACTTCTGCAATTGTGCAATATTTGTTTGCAATTAGATATTAACTAGAATTTGTCTCACCTTGGACTGTAAGTTTTGCAATTGTACAATATTTGTTTGCAATTAGATATTAACTGGAATTTTTCTCACCTTGGACTGTAACTTCTGCCTACATATCTGCCTAAGGCAGGTGTTATTCGTATAATTCGCCCAAAAGAATCTTCAGAATCCTTTGACCAACCAGCCCACCAACCAACCTACAGTTATACCCAAAAAAATAAGCATTGACACCCACGTTGAAGAAGAATTTAGAAACATTAAGTTGTATGACTACACTCAGATTATGGATTTTTACGCTCAATTCATTTTGTCACAGAGAGCTAGGAAATATTATCTGATATAAAGATGGTCTCATTCCTTTGAATAATAATAGCCTCATTCGTGCAGGTCGGAACTTACCTAACAAGAAATTTTAATGTGTTTTACAATGTTAACTGCTTTACAAAATCCATGGGTCTGATTAGTGTGAAGATGTTGGGGGTCATATGTCACGGTAATGTAGGCTATGTGTTAGACAAGTGAGAGAAAAAGTATGAGGCAGTGAGGTATGGGTTTAGCTAGATAGTGTGGTCTAAGGTGGAATGTACTACGTGATTGATATGGTGCAAGTATACTTAGGTTTTTTTTATTGGTGCAAGAAGTATATACTTACGTTGAAGAAGATGAATATCCACCGTTACATTACAAAATTAATGATAGGGTGTGGTTCTTGAAAAAAATGTATTGAATTTGTTTATAGATATATGGAGTTAGAATGTTAGTAGTATCACATAAGAAGTTCGGGTCAATCTGTTAGTGAATACAATTTGGTTGGAATTAGGTAAAAGATTTCCAATGGCAAGGGCTTGGTTGATAAGTTAGTCATTAATTGCAATGAATTGTTGGACCATGTAAATGGAATCGGTTAATGAATGCAAAATTTCAGTTGATCTGGTTAATTGTTGATTAGTAATGAATTTGGTTGATAACTTGCAAAGAAATAAGTTGATGATGAATTGATTAGAACTTAAGTCTTTTAAGTTAAAGGATCAAAGAGGGCTTTACAATGTCTCACGAGTTCAAGTCAGTGGTGTTTTCATTCAGGAGATCTACAGTATAAACACACTATTGGACACGTGTGCCCTTTTTTACCAGTAATAAATAACAGTCTTCAGCTTTTTACTCCAGATACCAGGCCATTCTAAATGACCAGCTGAGGAAAGCCAAAAAAACTCACATTACAACCACATGCTAAAGGATAATGCCTTATGGAGACTATTAGAGAAATTTGACATTCGCCAATTCATCAAAGATAAAACTGTTGATGAACATTACCATTCCACTTCCTGCTAGTTTAGATAATCTGGATGCATCAAGATAGCGTTCTTCATCTATAGCTCTCTGCAGAATACAGGAGTGCATTTTAGCAAATGACATTTCTACATCATACCAGTGAATGGAAATAAAATATTCATTACCTGCAATTCGGACATAACTTTCAATAGAATATCTTTTGATGCTAAATCAGCGATAGCTCTTTTCAGTTTAGCAGCTTCAAGAAAATCTTCCTTTTCAATGGCATCTTTCAGTTGAAACTGTAAAGAGTAAACATCACTAACAACTTAGGGAGAAAAAGAGAGGATATGACCTATTTACTTGTTCAAAAATCGCAACTTAAACTCTCAATCACCATAAGCTGCATGTTCAAACACTACTTGTATGCTCATTTGTTAGAATTTTGATATAAAAGAACTCCGTCATCATTAGTACAGATCGATTTAGTATAGAACTGCATGAGAAAATTCCATCGATCTCCCTGTCCATGTTCTCCAATCGAAGATAGCACAACAACGACTATTAAATACTTAAGATCTTCCTCTCTAAGACTCTGAACACATCCTAATATAGCCCCATGACCACAAGCCTATACAAATATAAAAGTGAAGCAATAGCTCTGCGGAAGTACCCTAAAAGGCAAAATGAACCACAAGCTTATTATAGAAACCTATTACCATGTAAATTACATACAAAATTTCACCAATCCAGCACGCAGAGAACATCAATTGGACAAAATATCATCCAAACAACAGAGAAATTTCACTCAATCCCAACCTCAAACCCACTTTCCACGAAAAAAAAAACCTACAAAATTCAAACTTCACAACTTGAAAACCCAAATCCACCAAGCAAAAAACTCAAATTGCGCAAAACCACATCCAAATAAGTAAATAACAGACCAATCTCACCAATCCCAACTGGAAACCCACACTTCAAAACCAAAAAACCCTAAAAATGAAAACTTTACAACTTAAAAATCCAAATTAGATTAAACAAAAAACACCAACAAAAAACCCAACTTTATTTTAAAAACACAAAAAGCTCAAATTCCACATACATGAACAGACCAACTTCACCAATCCCAACCTCAAACCTACTCTCCACAACGAAAAAACCCTAATAAAAAAATTAAAAAAATCAAACTTCACAACTTGAAAACCCAAACCACAAACAAATCCCATCAATCCATTCCAATTAATTCCACCAACAAAAAACTGAAATTCCACCAAATTAGTCTAATCAATTCCTCCAACAAAAAACTCAAGGCCAAATTTCACCAATCCCCAACCTCAAACCCACTCCCCCCAACCAAAAAGCGAAGTTTACAATCCAAACCCTAATCCCGTCACCTCGAGGCCGGAGCGCAACTTCTCCTTCCGATCGACTTCCTCGAAGTGCCGATTCCAGCTGTCCCAGTCCGAACCTCCGAGCCCCCTCTCTCCGCTGCAGGCGCACGCGAAGCCCCGGGAGGGGCGTCGGCCGACTAGGGCGTGGTTGCGGGGGAACGCGGAGGGGAAGAGATGGACGGATGGGGTTTCGAGGAAGGAGTGGGGTCGCCGTCGGAGTGGAGGCGGTGGCGGTGCGGCGGCGATTCCCCACGCGTTGGCCGCCATTGTTGAGCTTCCGTCCGTACACGTGTGGATAAGAGTGGGGAAGATGGAGTGGAAGTTGCGATATTTATATGGTGGTAGTGTTGGTGGGGTCCACCGGTGGAGGAATCGAAGTCCTTTTTATTTTAAGACGAAACTATGGTTCCGAGATTATGGGCCCGCCCGTTAGGCAGGGGTCGGGTCCGGCCTGTAGACCCGGTATTTTATTTTATTTTAGGTATTTTTGAAATTTTTGGAGGTATGTTAGTTGTTTTTTAAGATATTTAGAGGTATTTTAAATATATAAATAAGCCCCGTGTCCCTTAAGCCTGACACGTTTGGTGGAGGTTAGGTCTGGCTCGATACCCAAGTCTATATGAGAGTGGTACAACACCAAGTACTTACGGGATAATTTTTGTGATCGAGGAAGTATTTAGATGTGTAGTTTTGGATTATTAGATAATCTTATTTCTCTCTCTTCAGCATCTAAACACCCCAAACTCATACTTAAATTTTTGAAAAACTTAAAAAGAAGTTTTTCCAAAACCTAAGTCAGATTATGGGAAGATACATTTTTACCCTCGTGATAATCTTTATTTACAATATTGGTTTATTTGAAATAACATTTGTGAAATGTAGAATTATTTTTTCACAAAAGTCAAAAAAAAAAATTAGTGGAGAAACAAGATTCTGTAACTTGTCGTACTTTTTGGAAACAAAAATTCAGATCATGGGAATATGTCAAATCATGTCTTTTTCCATAAAAATGTAGAATAGAAAACTGCAAATCTAAAGATGTGATTAACTAGCTACACTACACCCGGGGGTTGGTGGAGGAAAAACACCAAGTTCGTCAAACGGGAGAGGGAATGAAAGTCGTGGTTGTCACGGAGTCTTTGAATTCAATTTTAGGTACGACCAAAATACCGAGTTGAAGTCTGGTGGAGTGAGGCTTGCTTGGTTTTTTTTTGATGATCGGGTAACATATTAGACAAAAAGTTAAATTATAGTAAGCCTCCGAAAAAGACTGATTAGTTAAGAGATCCCTTGTCCCGAGAGAATCTAGAGTGAGAATCGAGTCATAGCAATTCTGTTTGCACGTCCCTCTAATTGATTGGTATTGTAGGAAGTGATTGCAATTCTATGATTTTTCTATTATTAAAAATGGAAGTTGAAAAATGCCATTTCTAAAACTTTAAAATTTGACTTTTAAAACTTATATAAGTTATTTTTCGCAAGATATTTACACATTTTCATATCTAAGAACAACGTTGAAGAAACCAAACTCTTGAAACAGAGGTAAGGGACAACTGTATTTTAATAACACACGATCAACAGAGGATATTACTCAAATAAAAGAGAACATGTGCACCAACATATATAATATATATGTACATCAAAGTATTTCAAAAGTGTGATTACACCAAAGGCTAAACAACGAATACAGTAATCACCCGACCTCAAATGAGAGAAAGCTGGATCCGGTAGCGGCGCTCCTCTCCTCGGTCACCACCCCACCTAACGCCGATCACGGCCTGAAAAGAAACAATGCAGAAGGAAACCCCGTATGTCAAACTCTACAATGCATGAAACTGAAAGACACCTAGCATGCAATTCTACCAACAAGAAAAGCATCACATCCAAGCTGGGCTCCAGGGCTCTTTCACCCAACCACAACACACACAACCGTTACGGGGCTCCAGGGCTTTTTCACCCAACCACTGCAACCCACACTCGTCGTCATGCTGGGCTCCAGGGTTTTTTCACCCAACCACCGTAACCCACACTCGTCGTCCTGCTGGGCTCCAGGGCTTTTTCACCCAACTGCAGCTACCACGACACGACCAATGGCTTCATGACTCTTTCACTCAACCAAAACGTCCAAGGGCTCCAGGGCTTTTTCACCCAACCCCTGTCACGCGGTCCATGCTCAGGCTCCAGGGCTCTTTCACCCAACCTGAACGCACTACGGAGCTCCAGAGCTTTTTCACCCAACCACAACTCTTACACAGTTACGGGGCTCCAGGGCTCTTTCACCCAACCACCACAACACACACATTTCCAAGTTGGGCTTTAGGACTATTTCACCCAACCACAGCTCTCACACAGTTACGGGGCTCCAGAGCTCTTTCACCCAACCACCGCAACACTCGTGCTCACTAGCACACTTGCCGGAAGAACATCGACACCACAACTCACCCCACACGGGCAACCACAACAAACGCACCTCCATCGTGCAAAACTGGACACAAACGGTCGACCGAACCAAAAGTCCCGGTCGACTGAATCATACAATTACAGGGCAATTGCCTCGACCGGCACTCCATCGGTCGACCAATCCCCACAAACAACACTCGTTCGGTCGAACCAAAGTCAGGGCCCGGTCGACCGTTTAGAAGTCGCCTCCCAGGTTCAACAAACAAAACGACCAATCGGTCGAACGGCAAAGGGGCTCCGTTCGACTGAAAGTCATCAGGGAAAAATCCCTCACGCACCACAACGAATCCGGTCGAACCCCCGAGCACTCTCGGTCGACTGAATTCCACCAGAGAATTCCCCTATGCTCCACAACAAGTCCGGTCGACCGAACCACCTTTGGTCGAACCGACTACCAATCCAACTTAAGTCATCGGTTGGACAAGGTCACACAGGCGGTCGACCGTTTTGATGGTCAACGCCCCAACCAACCTACGACAGTGCACACGGTCGAACGGTAAATGAGCCTTGTTCGACCGAAACCAACTAGGCTTGCCTCCTATGCACAATCGGTCGACCGCCCCAAGGGCATCGTTCGACCGATGTGAGGCAGAACCCGAATTCTCATTAAGAACGGTCGACCGTTTGCACCAACCGGTCGACCGATCAGACAGTGAAATATGCTGCATGTTTACTTGCGACGAGCCGGAAGGCCTACCGTCGACTTCCAAATACTCACACTACACAAGTGAGCTACAACTACAAGTTTGACATACTGTGAAGGTTTGAAGAAACCTTCGAAGAACCTCGACGACGCTTCCACGAGCACGCCTCCCAAAATCACGATCCGTCGACGAACCTCACGTTCGAACCACGATCAACACATCCTCGACGATCCACACTCACGACTCCACTCTCGTCAACCTCCACAAGCCAACCACAACAACGAGTTAGGTCAAGGGAGGGGGAACCAAAGAAGCGAGAAGGCTAAAGAACACACACTCACCTCCACGAACTAAACCAACGCCCGACCACCACCTCCGCCTCACCGGAGCTCCGCACTTCCACGCCGGCGCACAACTGAGGTAGAGAGAGAGTGAGAAACGAGAGAGAGAGTGACGTGAGAGAGTGAGAGGGAGAGAGCTCAACCAATAAATATCTTCCCAACCTTCAATCTCAACCCTCCATCCAACCCATTCGATCTCAGTCGTCCATCTTATCTCCTCCTAAACACCACCTAAACATCAACAAAACTCAATCAGGATTAGGATCCCACAATATCATTGACATTTTTATAGGGTTAATTACAGTTTGACTCCTGAACTATACATTGATATCACTTTACACCCCTGGACTTTTAAAGTTAACCCCTGAATTTTTATTTTGTAACATTTTACCCCATTGAACTTCAAAAATTCATTATTTAACACACTCGACATTTTTTTCTAATTTTTTTATTGTATTCCTAATACACTTCTAAATCTATATTTATGTGAAAGTTTGGATCGAAACAGAAATCGGATATGGTTGGAACTTATGTCGGATTGACACTCAATTGGGGGGGGGGGGGGGCGTCGACTGGGAACAAAGTGTTACAAAATAAAAGTTTAGGAGATGTAATTGTTAACTTCGAAAGTTCAGACGTGTAAAGTGATACCAAGACATAGTTCAGAGGGGAAAATTGTAATTAACCATTTTTTATAACCAAGGACATATGATTGAGCACATCCGGAATTGAAATTAATGTATCTAGTTTTTTCACTTGCTCCTTCACATGTTCATTAATCATGTTGCACTCTGTTAGATTGGCAGCTTACCTTGAACAATATCTCAGCTGAAAAACCACATATGCCACTTCAATATTTACATCCTTTCCCCAACTATACATATTTGCTTCGTCAAAAACACACCATTCTGAGTGTTGGTTGGTAGTTTTAGTATAACTCACTGCAGGAAAATTTGATCAAATACAAACGCTACAAAATCCAGCAGTGGAATGTAATCGTATGCTGAACATTAAGCCACACATCTCGTGTGACGAAGAAATTTTATCTACAGCTTGGAGGATTTGCACACTTGTATACACCCGATGAAGGTTGTTTGTAAGTAGCTACATTCTTTGCATCGACGAACCGAACCTCCCCTGGACTGAAGAATAGGTCCCCATGCCTGAAAGCAACAAGAATTTTCTAATAACACATCAATAATTTAAAAGTTCTCTCGGGTATAGGGTGCAAGGATTAATTAGAAACAAGAGGAGTCAATGATACGTTTCTACATGTTAATGTCTTTAGCAGATAGCCTTAGATGCTTAATTAAAACCAACAAATCATAGTTTCACCATTTTAAATCTCGTAAACTCAGGTCCATGCATACAAAAACAAGCTAAAAAAATTCAAAACACCTATATCCAAATTCGAATTGGTTTGGTATGGATTGATTTGGTTGTAGAGGCAATTAGCCGCAGTTGAAAAATTCTAACCAGAACGTGACAGGTTGCCGACCTTCAGCACTTCGCACCTTATAAAACAAAATTGGTATGGCATGCCACCAGAAAGTTAAAGAAAAGTGGGAAATAGCAGGCACCTTCGAAGATCAAGTCCCAGTAAACCAGCTTGCAGTATGGATAAGTTATCTGAATCCGGTGAAATGATAATTACTGTATCATCAGAATACTGAGTCTCTACAACCGACATCAGTTGCGTCACTCGAACAAATACATCCGAAACACTCTCGTTTGGGGTTCCATTGTCAATCTTTGGGGGTTTGATGTTTGGAGATATATTATCTGAAGCATAAACCTGTCAGAATGACCATGTAATATGAAGATTTAATGTAGTTGTACCAATAGATCCAAAACACTTGGAACAAAAAAGAAAGACAAACATTTAGCATCTAAGATCTACCATTCTCCGGAAATCATCACTTGACATTATGCATATGAAATCCTAACACACAGCTTGTGAGGTGTTCACATTGTTTACATACTATGAAAACTTAAATATACCTCTTTAATAGAATCCAAACTCCTACCCTCATATGCTCCCATACCACGAGCATCCAAGAAGCTATATTCTGGCACTATACGGCTGCATCAATTGAAATCAATGGGTTAATGCCTCTATTGACCAATATGGTAATTTGTTTGACTTCTATCTTGCTTGAGGAGACTAAAAGTTTACTATGAGCACGAATCATTTTTATCTCAATTATTATGAGCAGAAATTTACTTGGGATTACAGGCTTTGTTCTCGCTGTCGTATTATCAGCACAAATCACATACGCATATGGTTGTAAGTCAGAACTTATAATTGTTCTGAACATACTTATGCGTTAAGTGCAAATAAAAAACTAAAATTGACTACCCTAAACCTAAACATGCGGCTTTTAAAGATGGGGTAGCATGATCAACAGACAGGCCCCGCTCAACAGAAGGTCAAATTTATGCAGAACTAAATACAACAAAGTCAAACCTAAACAATAACCTAACTAAAATGCCTTAAGAAACACTTCCACTTAAAAGCATAAGAAATCACAAGAGTCTAACCAATAACATAATCTTCAAGAGTTAGGATTTTGTAATGACATGCCATTCCAACAAACTAAAATACAACCGTACTGATCAATGATCGTGAGCTTAAGGACTGCAACAAGAAATCTCTATATGTAGCTTCATGCAATAGCTTGTGACCGCAACCTCCCAAAGTATGCAATTTTGTTGATTAAAAGACCTTTTTTAGTGGTGATTAAAAGCCACGTATTTAGTTTTGAATCTTAATCACTTATAACACCATGGCATCATGTCGTACTTCTTACTACACCCACAAAATCATAGGGTGTAATTGATTTACAGGAAGTTGTGGAAAATTCAGAACCCAGTTTCATGACTTCTCAAGAAATTACAGTGAAAACGGATGAAGTCATTCACGGTGCAATTTTATAAGAGTTTGGAACTCACAAAACTTAATTCTCAACCGATCACCAAAAAATCATTCTAAAAGTCAATTCCACCCCTTCCATACTGTTTTATTACTATAAAGTCTTCTGAAACCAATTCACAACTGAAGTACATAACTCAATTATACCTCCGGTCGACGCCGTTGACAACGGCGACGATTTCGGCGACCTGGTACGCCCTCTGCGTGATAGACGGCCAGATCCAACACCCTCCCTCGCACGCCCCCATCCTCTTCAGCTCCCTCGCCGTCGCCACGGCCTGCCGCTTCCCCACCTCCGACAGCCCGCTGTCGACCGACGTCTTCGACACGGGGTTGGTGTTGACGACCCCGATCCGGTCGTACTCCGACTGCCCCGACCGGACGAGGAAGTAGCGGTTGCTGAGACGGGCGGGGGGCATCTGGAACAGCCCCCTGGCGGAGGCTGGGAGGGCCGGGGTGAGGAGGGCGGTGATTATGAGGTGGCGCCGGAGGGCGCCGGTATATGGCGCCGGAGGGGAGGCCATTCGCGTCGGGGTTTGGATGGGGTTTGGGTGGAGTGGGAGTGGGAGTATAATAGAGTAGAGTTGAGTTGAGATGGTTAGTTACTCGTGTACAGGGGTGTAATGGATAAGTAAACAAGCTGAGATCGGCTCGATAAATGTTTTAAACGGAAAATTTTGCTTCTGTCCCGTTCGTCCTGCCCAGTGTGACTCGTGAGTGGATTGTTAATCTGAACCTGGTTTTTTGTATTAAATTGCTAATAATCATGTCCTAATAAGTAAATTATAATATCACTTAAGACCAATATAATAGTAGTTACTAACTAAATCTTAAATTTAACATCTAAAATCAAATACAATCTTATAAATTATACGACAACATCAACATCTTATAAATAAGATCATACACTTGAATCAAACAAAATCAACACAATTTTAAAATCAACACCTAAAATCAAACACAATCTCATAAATTATAGGACAACTCACAACATCATCTTATAACTAAGATCATACGCATAGATCAAACAAAATCAGCACAATCTTAAAATAAACATTTAATATCAAACATAATCTCATAAATTATACGACAACTCACAACATCAAACATCTTATAAATAAGATCATCCACCTGACTCAAACCTTAATTTATTTTAACTTTTGGTTTATAAAAGAATGAGAAAAAGAAAAGAAATAACAATAATGGAAAACGAAAAGTCGATTACTAATAAGCTTTTGATTCTCATTGGTATTTGGATTTGGTTTGTTAAATGAGTTTACCAATTGGGTAATTGGATAGAACATCTAGGTTAATCAGATAATTAGATATAGTATTCAAATCTCGAGCAATAATAAAGTGATCACCGACTGGGCATCGAGCGAGCGGGGTCTGCTTGTGTTTGGCTCGTTACTAACCGATCCGAGCAAAATTGAGCGATCTATCGATGTCGAGCAGAACTTGACAGTCCTACTCGTGTAAATTGTAATGATTTATAAATAAGATTAATAATTGTAAATTAAGTAATAAAAATTTCCAATTAATCTCATCACTTTGTTTGAACTGAGTTAGAAGAATTTTTTGAGTCGAGTTTTTTTCGAACCAAATTAGAATGTCAAGTCTAATTAGAATGGAATGGTTTGGTGTTTTGTGTAGATCCGGACTAGAATTTTGAAAACTGGTTTTTTGTTGGACGATTTTTTGGGTATTGTCTGGTTTTAATAGAAATCCCGATCTCGGTCCGATCAAGAGGGAAATATTTATATTTTCTTTCCATGTAAGTGTATTTAAAGAGTTTTATGATATGTAATAGACTAATCTAAGTGTTGTCTTAGGCGAACATTTTTTGAGTTGACTTAGTACCGTAGGTTTTCGAGATTAAAAAATAATAATGTTGTTTAAATATATTTTTAGTGAAAAACATGATAATCGGTCCAATGATCCGGTTCAAGATTGGACTCAATAGTTGACCGACTTGGTCTTTATTTGGTCCATCGAATTTGATCTTTAGTCCGACCCAATTCAGCCTAATCCTAGATTGATAGAAGCATTAATTTGGATTGCTGTAAATAAAATAAAACGTTGGTGGACATTTTTTTCTTCCAAAGTTGCAATTAATGTTTGAGATTTATTTGAAGAAAATAATTGTATTTTTCTACCTTATGAGTATGGTTAGCATAGGTTAATAGGGATGGTAAAAGTCAAGCAAGTTTGAAACTTCACATGCATGAAATCCAAAGATATTTGGATGAAACAGAAACCTTATATGAAAGATACATATACCAGCTAAAGTTATTTTAATTGGGCTATTTTATCTTAAGAGTATGAGATGATCAAGATTAGATAACGAATCCTAAGTCTTTTTGGCACGTTTAAGATGTTGAGATTTTAAATCCCCAAATTCCTGTAAATAACTATGTGTGTATAACCAAAAGAATTTCAATCATATATGCATAAGGAAAATGATGATTTATGGGAAAAATTAACACGTTCTTTATGATGTTCCCGATGGACATGATTTCTTCAAACTGCATACATCTAAAGTTTTTTATAACTATTTAATTTATTTCCATATGTGATGACGTGATAATTTAGGCATAGATGTATATCTCATGCGGGATTGGTGTGTTCATCATCGGATTTGTGTGTTCCTCACGAGACTGGTATGTCATGTTTGGGACAAATTTATGTTCTTTCTTCGCATTTAAAATGTCTAATAACGAGGAAATCAATTATCTCTTATTTTATTAGAAATTGTATTTTTAAATAATAAAATAAAAAATGATATCATAAATTGTGACGTGGAAACAATAAATCCAGTTCTTGCATAAAGAAGATAAAGGAAAAATAAATTCTGAGATATTCTTTTTTTACTGTTTCCTTTTGATTCTGTGAAACTATTATCTTTTACAAACTGTTGGTGTTGGTGTTGGTGTTGGTGTTGGTGTTTGCACAACAAACATAACATAACATGTTGGGATTCAACAGACACAGACGCCTCTACTCCCTTGTGTTCCTGGGCTCCGCCGTCCTCTTCTTCTTCTTCTACTCCCCATCCCCGTCCCCTCCCCTTTCAGATTCCGATCCTAAATCCATCTACGACATCACCGTCAAGGTTCGCCTCCCATTTCCTTCTCCAATCTAATTTCTTCTTCCCTTAATTGTTTTGGAGGTTCGGCAGGATATAAGAGGAGAAGACGTGGGTCTCGGCGTGTACGCCGGGAAGGTGCTGCTTGTGGTCAACGTTGCTTCCAAATGGTGCCACTTCTAAATTATTTGACTTTGTTCTCTTTACGTTTTGTGCTTGTGAATTTTTTAAATTTTAATTATTAGGTAGATTGCGTGTCCGCAACCCACCTACTATGGGTTGTTTCGATGAGTATTTGTTGTGGGCTTAGCTTCAATTTGCCAGGAATCACCAACTGAGACTAGCTCAGTTGTAGTTCAGTTAGGAGATACTTAGTCTTGAGATAGTTATGTTTCGGATTTAAAATGGGGGCAGGGTAGACATAGAGAGTATAAAATAACAAAAAAATGCCACGAGTTGTTAGAAACAGGATGCAAACCTGCGTCCCGTCTTCCAGCAGTTTCTTGAGAATAAGGTCAAGGACTAACTATAATTATCACCTTTGGGTATAATAAGGTGCTCCTGTGACGCAGTTTCGGCTTGCGGATGTGAAAATTTGCCAAGGTGTTTAAAGCTATTGTTGTAGACTTCCATGTCGTTTGCTAATTAAGGCCAACTACTATAAACTTCATGTGTCCAGTTTGGTAATATAGTAGTAGCTTGATATGAATGGCATGAAATTATGGTTCTACTTGCAATCATAACTACACCAATCACTAGCAATATGAACTGGAGTTCTCAGAATCGGAACTATACTTTTCATTGAAATGCAATTTTCAATCATTAATTTGTTCTTAAAAAGGCTTTCATGCAAACGTTAAAAGTTCACTTATATTCTTCTATTTGTTCGATCTACTCTGTTTACGATATGCAATTTTGGAATAATTGGTGTGTGCTTGTTGGAGTATGGCTCACTAATACCTTAGTCTGAGCTTTGGTTTGGAGTAACAATATGAATTTCAGGCTTGTTAAGCTTAACAAGTTGCTTGACTCATCATAGATTTGTATACGATTTGCTTGACTCATCATAGATTTCGGTCTTAACTAAATAAATATGTGCTATATACAATAATGATTGGGATTATTGCATCCGTACACTTGCAAAAGGTTGTTATTACAAATCTGCCCATCCAAAATTTTCTATTGCATTGGTACACATGCAAAGCCTAACATTTGCAATGGTACACCTGACTCACGAAAACTGTGTAAGTTAACGGATATTTTGTGTAATTAAGTTTGATTCTTGTATTATACTCATTCAATTAGATTGATAATTCATATTTGTTATACCCATATTAAATTTCCCCTCTTCTCTAAGTGTTCCCCTCTCTTCACAAAACCTTCCCCTCTCTTTCACCACTCCTCCTCACCTCATCTTCCGTTCGCCGCTCCTCCTCTCCTCTCCGACCGTTCACCGCTCCTCCGCTCCTCTCCGGCCGTTTGCCTCTCCGATCTCCCCCGCATTCTCCATGTCGTCAACGAGCATTCCCCTCTCGTCAATCCCGACATGCAAGTGCGGTTTCGCTGCAAAAATTCAAACATCGAACACCGCCTTAACCTTTGGGCGTCGTTTCTGGGTGTGCTCAAAGTACTACAAAGTAAGGTGTCCTTCTCTCCTTGTCTACAAAGTAAGGGTTTTTTGTCCATTTTGGTTATTATTGATTTATGTTATGATTTGTGCTTCTGTTATGGTTATTGTCGATTTTTGATATGATTTGTGCTTCTGTTTTGGTTATTGTTTATTTTGGTTATGATTTGTGCTTCCATATGGATTGTTTTGGTTTTGAGATATGGATTGTGTTTTGTAGAGCACATATTTTGCCTATGTTTTGGTTTTGATTTTGGTTTACACCTTTTTCTTCTTTGATAGAGATTATAAAAAAAAATTGAAAATTTCAATGTTGCCTTTCATCATTCCGAACTCTGATATTCCTCCACTGCTTACACAACTATTGCCTTTCATCATTAGTGCTCTCATATGCCAAGTTTTTTTGACTTTTTCATACATATCAATATATCATATATGTGATTGGTTTGTGGGAAATAAACTTACAAAATATTTATGCACATTAAATATTATATTATTGCAAACCACAAATTATAATTTGACGAAAATCAAATTAGTCTTTTGATTTGTATTGAACCAAATTATTGTTCAAATAAAACCAACTATGACTTCACAACTTATTCATGTATAAATCACATATAAATAAAATATTCATATAAATGACACCCCAAACACTCTACTCATTTGCCTTCTAACAGGCATTTGAGACTGAGAATGTGATTTGTGGAGATTAATAGTTCATATTATTCTTTAAGTAGGCATATATTATTCTTATTTTGGCTGTTTTGTAGAGTTCAGAGGCTTGTGATTTGTTCATGTGGTGGGATGGTGACGTGAAGCAAGAGAGTTTGGAAAAATTTCGACTGCTTGTTGAGAAGTTCGATTATTCGTTGGATGAGCTTATAAATTTGAATATTCGCGTAGGAGAGATGCATGTATTGCTTACTGAAATGAAGAGTAATGTGGATGAGCTGAAGCTTCGCGTTAAAAAGATTATGATGTTTGTATTTGCATGTGTGTTTGTGTTTTTGGGTGTTTTGATTAAGGTCTTCAAGTAGTAGTCGTTTTAATGATTAAGGGTCTGATGTGTGGGTGTTTGTTGTTGTTGCAGTAGTCGTAGTCGTAGTCGTTTTAATTGTTTTAGTAGTATTTAGTTGTTGTATTATGTTATGTTATGACGATGTGTTATGTTGTTGTGTTATGATTATGTGTTGTGTTGTATTTGACTTATGTTCTTAATTTATGTCTTTTTTAAATGGTTGCTTGAATGGCTTAAGTTTTTGGCTTGTTGAGAGGAAACTAAATATTGAACAGTGGAAAATTGTAAATGTTAAAACAGGACTTCAGATGGTCAATCTGAAATCTATAACTATTTTGGTGCATGGCGGAATTGAAGTTACCAAATAAGTGATTGAGAAGCTTGAGTTATGTCACACGGAACACATTTCTACCAAACTAGATGGATCTGAAATCTGAAATCTGCATAGACAGAATCTGCATCTGAAACTAGATGGATCGTTTTAAGGCTCCTCCAACCGAAATCTGAAGTTACTACTGAAATATGTGATGTCAAAAAAAGAATACAAGATGATAGAATTCCTTTGATTCCAAAACAGAACATGTCTCATACATATTCATATATGCATTTCAAATAGAACATTTCTGCATTTCTGCATTCCAAAACAGAACATGTCTGCATTTCAAATAAGATTAAACATTAGCTCACAAAAATAGAACTTGTTCAAATAAGATCAAACCATACATGTCTTGACTTAAACCCATACATGTTTAAAGATGTCTCATACATATTTAGAAGGAAAGAACATCTGGAAACATGGCACCAATGAAAATATCTGGATTACTCATGTTGACCTCAATTGGTTGTGGACCTTCATTCATATTAAAGTCTTCAAGGAAGTCATCCTCTGAAGTGTCAGCAACATCTTCAGAAAATACAGTAATGTTTGGTTAGGATTAGTAGAGTTCACTAAAATTAATTAAAATTCAGTGGTCCAATTCATAAGGAATAACAACTCGGAAAATTAACTTACAAAATTGACTAAAACTTAGAAAAATAAGGAAAACTCAATAATTTCAGAATATTAAAAATTCAATTTGGGCATATCGTACAATCAAACCAAATTAACTAAAGAAATTGAAAATCAAGAAGAAGAAAAAAAAGAAAATTTGAAATCAAAACCTCAAAACCCTAAAAATGAAAAAAAACTAACATTAGATCTGTGGAAATCAATGTTTCCTACTAACCAACGTCGATGATTTACAAGACCGCTACGGGTATGCATGGTTGATTCCAAGCGAGCAATGCCGCTCCAACGCCGCACCAACACCGCTCCAACGCCTCAATGCTGCGCCAACACCGCCTCAAACACGCGCCAAAACAACCCCAACGCTGCGCCAACAACACCCCAAGCCTAGAAATCACATTTCACGACTATTTCAAATTTCAGTTTTTGGTGTTTGGAAGAGGTGTTTGGAAGAAATCGGGTAGACTTTGGAAGAGAATAAAGAAAAGGGAAAGTTAAAATTTGGATTTGGGTGCACCAACTAAGTTTGGTCCGAATTAGAGTATAATGGTTCTCTTAGTTCGGTATAATACAAGAATCAAACTTAATTACACAAAATATCCGTTAACTTACACAGTTTTCGTGAGTCAGGTGTACCATTGCAAATGTTAGGCTTTGCATGTGTACCAATGCAATAGAAAATTTTGGATGGGCAGATTTGTAATAACGACCTTTTGCAAGTGTACGGATTCAATAATCCCAATAATGATTTGCATTTTCTGATAAGAAGCAATAAAGATTTGCACTTTTAATTTTGGTAAATTCCTTGATGGTGTCTTCAGCCATGTTTGAAAATTGTTTTTATTTCATGATTTTTTTCGAGGAGCCCCTTAAACTTAAGTTTAATACCCTCAAGTTTGATGTTAAGTGAAATTTAAGATTCTAAAGTGTTGTTTCGAGTTGGGAAGTCTAGATGAGAAATAAGGAATAGGTGTATCCTCAGGTATTTTGTCATCTAATCAGGTAAATCAATTTCAACTTGTAAAATTTGGCTGGGTCCAACTCTATTTGAAACTCAAACCATTTAAGGGAGATATAATAGACATAGCACAACATTCCATACTTCTTCTTGAGACAACTTACCACTGTGCAACTGCTTACTAACACTCCTTCGCCTATTTGACTGGAATTATTCTAGGTGCCTACTTGTGGACAACTCACTGTGATATTTATGTTCATCTTTCGGATGCACCTTTTTTACCCTTTGTGACTTGAAGAGTATAAAGAATTAAATTTCATATTAGTATGGAATGCAAGTTTTAGTTAGCTTATAATTTGGTCAATAGAAGCATTGGCTCAAGTTACTTACAAATGCTAACAACCAGATAGATGAGGTGGAGAATAAGTTTGGTACTGTTTAACTTGTTAACAAACCTATTGTTGGATGTAGGCTAGGATAAGTTGAAGCCGTCGGCCATTGAGAGGGTTCCTTTTGGAGTTGTGTCCATAGTCGCATGACATGAGCCATTTTCGGAGTTGTGCTGAAAGAAGTGACTCATGCATCTTTAGAAACATCAGTACCGGTGAGTTGAGTGAGAGAGGATGGAGTTGTCGGTGGAACTAAGGATCCATATGAGGAAAAGTTTTTCATGAATGTTTCATGTTTTATAATCCGGGTTTGGAAGTGGTGCGCCATCTTTAATGGAATTGATGCTTGGTTGGGAATGCACCATTAGCTAGTCATCATTTGTCGACAGTGTACAAAAAGCTGTATGTGCGGAGAAACATTTGCCCAAAGGAGGTAGTTTGTGTTGGTTAGGCTAACTTGATCAATGTCGGGAATGGGAGGGAGTTCCAGCTATGTCGGGTGGTCAACTGAGGATGGGGGACACGTTTAGGCTCATGATACCATGATCAATAGATAGGTAGAGAGAATTTTCTCTTATATATATTTGATTGATGATTAGAAGGATCTATAAAGTTTTAAAAAGACAGCAACAACAGTAATCTTGTAGACTCCATTACATTTGGGGTAACTGACTAGGCAGTGGTGGAGCCACATTGATGATTGTGGTAGTCATGGCCCCCACTGAAATTTTGTCAAAAAGCCCCTTATATATGTGTATTTATATGTTTCGTAGAAAATGGATGAGAAGCAATAAGTTATATTGTTATAATTTTTCTCTCCTTCAAATCCACATCTAAATACCTAGATCAAACATTCAATCTCAACCTTCAGATAATTCATTCATTAAATGCTTGATGAATGCGCGATAAGATTTAATCAAAATGCCCTCCATAGAACTTTTGGATCCAAGTGTTGTAGGAACTTAATGATCTTCACTTACATTCAGTAGGACTTATTCTCTTATTTATATTCTAGTAAAAGACAAAAGAGGCATTAGTGTGTGCCTTGTGTACAAACTGCAGTCCTAGTGAGACTTTAATTACTTGATATGAGTGCTGAACCTCATTTCATTTTTGTTGGAAGACACGAGCAAATTTAGTGAAGCAGCATGGAATGATTTTCCTGTGTTGCGCACATTGCTTTCATTACCTCCATTGTGAAAACACATAGCCATTCTTGATTCAAAGCTGCCAGTGATGCCTATTTTCGTGGTGTTCTTCAGTGGATTCACTCAATCAAACTACAAGGAAATGAATATCTTGTATGGAAAGTACAAAGATGAAGGTGGGCTTAATTAATTGAGCTGCTATTCTCATGAGTTTTCGTTTGGGATCCTATTGAAATGAGCTTATTTGTTGTGGTAGGACTAGAAATATTGGCTTTCCCTTGCAATCAATTTGGTGGTCAAGAACCAGGTAACAGTGAGGAGATTCGTCAGATCTGTTCAGCATTAAAAGCAGAGTTCCCTATTTTTGAAAAGGTAACATCATCTAAAACTTTAGGAGCCTGCGTAATTGAAGACCAAAGTTATTCTTTTTTTATACATTAAGTAATAGTTAGTTTCTTCATCTTCTTTGCTCAATCTTTTTGGCAGAATGGTGATACTAAAAAATATGATGCTGGAGTTTTTGTATGATCATTGATGAAAACGTCACAAAATATTATCACGACCCACAAGTAATTACTTCATCCATACATATGAAATAGCTTTTGGATCTTGTTAGAAATGAAGTACAAAATTTTCATCTGTAGTAATCGTTCGTGAGTTCAAATAATATGTATTATTGCAATTTAAAAATGGCAAAAAAAAGAAGAATGAAACTTCTTAATGTGTCTCATGATAGCTAGAAAGTAAAAAAAATTATTTGATGTTTGTTGATGATGAGTGGGAAAAGATACCATTAAATGAACGTATGGGAATATCCATCTGCACTTGAAGTGGTCCAAACATATTTGCCAGGGTCGATAATCTACCTTTATATCCATATCAATATTTGAGATGCAATTGATATATACATGTGTGTGTGTACAACGCTTACTTATTAGAAAAGCTCATATTCTTTCCTTAAAAATACATACAACTGCCAAACAGATATTTCATAAACGATGAAATAGAAAATAATGCATTTATCTATATTAGCCTCTTTAAAGTTTTAGCTAAACAATGTATTTAAATTCGAAATGTAATGCATTTACAACATAGTTGTGAAATGTTGAATAGAATCCTCGAGTAATATTTATTTGCTACGTAAACTTTGTTTTTTTTTGGGGGGGGGGGGGGGGGGATACCAACATTGTTTTACGGGTATATGTCATAGTTGCATATGTAAACAAACCTTTCGTACCCACTCTTTTGCTTATTCGTACTCATCAAATTTTAATTTAACATCTATATATCAATCCAGTAAACATAGAAACCAATATCCAATTCCATCTAGATAAGAAAAAAAGTTATACACTTCCTTAAACATGTAGCTACACATACAAATAATTCATGGATAGTCCTTGTTGGATTGGACCCATCCAGGAATGAGAGGGCTACATAATTCACACTTCCATCCACTGTGGCATTCAGACTTTATTTCATATTTTTTCAAAAAAAAGCTATATGAGGGTAGGCATGACTATAGATCTAGTGAACCATAATTATCTCAAAATTTGAACATTTTCTGGATTAATGGGGTTCTCCTTTTTGTGAGGTCGTTTTGGACTCACAGGTCACAGATTTTGTGGTTTCAGTTGGCAAAAAAAGATCTTGTGATTTCATGGTGGACCATACCGATAATCTGCTTTCAATGAGCCCGGTTCCTTTCATAATGTGTCTAAAGCTGAGGTCTGACATTTTTTATCTTTTAACGGTAAAGCATGGCATGTCTGGAATAAAATACAAGCAATGATTTCTTGTCACTTATGGGTATTGAAAATGAAAAGGCATGAGAAAGATAAAATTTGATTATGAAGTATGATCTTGAGAACATTGATGTTCTTGTTTGCAGGTCGAAGTGAATGGGGAGAATGCTTCAGTCCTCTACAAATTTTATCCCAGAAGAACGGTGTTTTTAGGGACAGTATCAAATGGAACTTCACAAAGTTTTTGATAGACAGACAGGGCAATGTTATTCAGAGATATGCACCAACAACATCTCCCTTGCATATTGAGGTTCTACACTTCTACTACAGCCATTATGGGACCTTATCTTATAACATGAGCAACATTCTTACGATGTTTTTCCGTGTTTATAAAACTCTGAACATTGCAGGAGGATATCAGAAGACTTCTAGGGGTCCACTAAACTTGCCAGCTTCATGGAGCTGGATTTCTAGTTCTCGAGTGTGGTAACATTGCAATTGACCTTTTAATGTTTGCTATACATTATGACACCTATATCTCCTCTCTTTTCCTCAAATCAAATAAACAGCTACAGAATTTACCAACCAAATGTTATTTGAACTAGTCCAAGATAAGATCACACGGATTGCTAAAGAATTTAAAGGTATATTTGTTTAAAGTTAGATCAATTTTTAGTTTTCATGCATATATAGAGTATATTTTCTATGGATATTTTAGTACATTAGAATGTACAAGTTTATCTTTTTATTTGTTACGAGACATTGTTATTGTTGATAGCCGTGGACCACGTTTCCTTTGGACCTTAATTATGTGTAATGATGATCCTTTTCCATGCTACCAGTATCAGTCCGACTAGATGCTCTTAGTCATTCTACGTGATCCAATATTGAAACCAAATTTGTTGGTCCACTGCCCTTTAAAATGTAAGTTACCTAGGTCGGAGCTGAGACGATTATTTAGCGATCAATATCAACATATGACTATATTTCTCACTGAGTTAAAACTCTCCAATCATTTTTTTCTCACCCCCCATCAAATTATGAAGGGCACAACTCAAACATGTCCTGATCTGTCAGGTCCATTCAGTGTCCCACTCCAACCATTGTCTTCTCTCCATCACAAGCATACGTTTAGTTGGATATTTGTGGATAGACATCTTATCCTGAGAAGGAAAAGAACAACCCCACAAGGACTGTTTAATGCTCCCTATTGGATGCATTTTATTTTTAATTTCAATGTACTATAATTGTTAGAAATTGTTGGGTGTGGTTTTTCGTGGTTCAGAATTTACATGCTTTTCACAGTAGGGAATTAGAAACCTCAACTTCACAAGCGCATGATGAACAAGAATACAAGATTGATATTTTTTGGTTTTCGCTTCGTTCTAAACAAAATATTTTTATACGTATAGTTTTCCTTATGTCTTTGTTCTGCTTTCGTAGTTAACCGAGATGCCAAATTGCGCTTTCTAAAAGTGATGCCCGAAGAAGCAACACGGAAGCTGCATACTTTAAGTCTGTTACTTTCGAACTAAATTTCTGTGGTTCAGTTTCATCTGTGAACTGCTTTCTGTCTCCAATAATGCAGCTTGTGTTTCCTCATCTTACAAAATCCTAACATTCTAAAAAAACAAGCATTTTTTTTTGCATCAAGCAAGGGTAATTTCCACTGTTATGAAAACCGAACCGGACCGGTCGGTCCGACCGGTTCAACCGTGAACCGGAGGCCTATCCGGTCCGGTTCACACCCTAAAATAACATCTCATGTTGAACCGGTCTGAACCGTCGGTTCAGGCCGATTCAACTCCGGTTGAAGCCCAGATTTTGTATTTTTTTATATATTTAATTCACATGTGTTGATGAATACCAACTAAAAGGTCGTTGATTCAAGGATTCTTATCCGGATACTTATATATATATATATATACACACACACACACACCATCCCGAGCTTATTTTTATGTATCTAAGCTTCTTATCTGGATACTTATATGTATATATATTATATTTAATTATTTATGACGTCCGGTTCAGTTCTGAAAATCATGGTAATTTCTCTTTTTCTGAACTGTTTGAATTCGATGCAGATATGTTTTAGGGAAATGTTGACTTCTTATACTCCAAATGACCAAACTTCTGGAAAAAAAATCACATTTTGACATTTTCTAAAAAGTATACTTATGTTTTCACTTCTCTCCAAAATACATTTGTCTAAATCGTTCCTTCCAATCATTCTCTTTCTCTCTTTCAGCTCTCAAAAATCGTTCGTGAACAGTTCTCCACACCCAAACGATTTAAATTCCGTTCGTCATGAAACGTTCTCAAAAATTGTGTTGTGAAAAGTAATATTTTTTTCAAAAAATATAAATTATCGAGTTTATATCGTGCACATATCGAATGCATCGACTTTACAATTCTTCACAACCAAATGATTCGAATTTTGTTTGTCATAAAACATTCTCAAAAATTGTATGGTGAAAAGTAGAATTTTTTAATATAAAAAAATCTAAGTTATTGATGTCATATCGAGCGCATCGAACTCATCGACTTTACAGTTCTCCACACCAAAATGTTTCGAATTCCGTTCGTCGTTTTTACGCATTAAGTTTCTACCCGACATTGTGCTCCATCGAGCCTCTGTCAAGCACTATCAAGCACATAAAAAACAAACTCAACATTAAGTTAAAAATAAACTTAACAAACTATTGTCGAGCCTTATCGAGCTGCCATTCAAAAGGAATTGCGTCTATCGAGTACAACAATCACATTCCTATCGAACATTTATCGAGTCCGTCAAGTTTCGTAGGAAACCCAGAAGATCGGTCTGACTTCCATCGATTCAATCTACTCCACAAAACACTCAGTCTAATCCTATCGATCTCACAAACAAAAGTAACCGAGTCTATTGAGTACAACAATTGCGTTCTTATCGAGTCGATTGAGCTTCATTGGAAACTAGTTCAGTTGTCTATTTTTGGTATCCAAAGTGTTAGAATTCTTAATAAATCTTCAAGTCCAAAAATACATTGTAGAACATGAAATATAAATATATTTTTCAAAAGACGTCAAATAAGTACTGTTCACGTTGTTTTTAAGAAACCACAATGATGATCATATGATTTCTGAGCTAAATCTTTTAAATTCACGAATCTTTTATTTTAATTTGTTTCCTTTAAGTTGCAGATTGCAGTTGTGAATTTTTCCACGATTTAGGGAATTTCGCTGTCCGGATGCTTAGATTCTAAACTTTGGAGTGCATGATTTCATTACCCAAGTTGGCTTTCTTAGAAATTCCATTACAACTAAAATACCCACAAAATGATTACTCCAAAACCGAAAATAAGTAACACCACCAACTGCCTCTTTGTGGACCCCAACTTAGAGGTTGGTTGGTCACTAATTAGGTTCCTTCTCTTGCTTGTAAGTTGCAACAGTATTTAATTATCTTAAGTCCAAATCCACCCATTCAAAACAGTACAAAACCCCCAACATATCTCTATTATAAATAAATACAAACAACTGACCAACACTTCCCAACCAACTCAACTGAAACACAATATCCTAGAGCCAAACATGTCCACCAAATCTTCTGAAGAACTACAACTCAACTCCATGACCTCATCCACCATGATCTTCCATGGAGACCTCCTCCAAGAGATCCTCACCCGCCTCCCGACCGTCGACCGCGTGTCATCCTCCTTCGTCTCCATTGGGTGGAGGGAGGCAAGTTTTGCCTTCCTCAACTCAACTAATTCCAACCAACCTTGGCTCATCTTACATGTTCATAACTCCCTAACCGCCGCAACCGCCACCCACGCCTTCGACCCACATGGCAATTCGTGGGTCCCGATCCCTCGGTCACCGCATGTTGCCTTGCCGGAGGCCACCATTCGGTCATCCACCTCCTCTCCAATGCTATATAAGCTCACTCCATCAAAGTTGGCCTTTTCTGTGGATGTGTTGAATCGTAATTGGATCAAGGTGGATGCGCCACGTGTGTGGCGAAGGGACCCGGTCGTGGCGGTCGTGGGCGACTACTTGGTGGTGGCGGGCGGAGTCTGTGAGTTCGAGGATGACCCTTGTTCAGTTGAAGCTACAAAACTCCCTTGGTCTGACGAAGGTAGTTTTCTTGAATTATTTGTTCTTTGCTGAAGTAGTTTTTTATGAAGTTTTAGATTTAAGATTTTGACATAATCCACAACCGTTATCTTTCAAAAATTTAGACACTAACATGCTATTTTCCTTGAATTCTCATAACAAAAATTGGCTTTAAATTACCCCTTCTTGATATGTGACACGACGTTGTAACACAATAGTATATTTTACGAAAAAGTGACACAATTTAAGTACATGATTTTTTTTTTGTGTGTGGGGTAATTTCCTTGGCTGTGATGGTTCATGAAAATTGAACATAAACACAAATTAAAGAAAGTTTTGACACCGAAAAAATGACTAATCAAAGTTCTACACGAAAATGACATGCTTAACGTCCTCCGTGTAAGCTAATCGATTGTTTTTTTAACGGAGAAAAGTTGTTGAAAAGGTTTTGCAACATTGTCATTCCGAAAATGTCAAATTTTCCACTATAAACACCTCTTTTTTTTTCTGACATAGCACATGAATATAAATTGTCTGCCAAATAAGGACAACAAGACGACCATTTGTAGGACCTACTCTTAATTAGTTAATTGTCTGCAATACACTCTAAGCATCAAATATCTCATCTTAATTAGGGAGTCGTTGGGAAAGTCTAGCATCGATGCCTGAGGAGTTCCGGTGTTCGTCGTCGTCGTCGTGGCTGTCCACGGCAGTGGAAGAGGAGAAGCTCTATGTCATTGAGAAAAGTAATGGTCTGCTGACTTCGTTTGACCTAAAAGTCAACGAATGGAAACGACCTGTTGACTTTGGTCAAACCCTTGGATTTTATCATTTTGCAATTGCGTCCCTCGGTCGTGAAAAATTAATTCTCATGGGAATTGCTGGAGACCCTACAGAGATTCCGGATTTGTGGCTGTGGGAGGTGGATTGCGAGACGATGGAGAAGACTGAAATTGAGAGAATGCCGCCGGAGATGGTCGTGAGGTTGGTAGGAGACAATGGTTTCGTGAATGCATCATCGATTGAGGTTCGCACTACAATTGGAATGGGGCGTGTTTATGTATATAATTCAGCTGATCCGAAGGAGATTTTTTTTTGCAAAGTATCGGGCGATAGTCGGAGCTGGAGTAGTGTTCGGAACCCTGCGACGGTTAACCGGAATCCGATGGACAAGTTTTTGTTTACATGTTCTTCTGTGGACTTTCATGAGTTGAGAAGAGTTTTAGGGCCATTTGTGGGTACAAAATAAATAAAAACTATGTAGTCGGTTTTTTATATTAAATGCACCAATTTTTATCCTGAATCATGTAACGTGTTATTTAAGTAATTTATTTTCACACATAAACTAATATATGAAAAGCAAGTATTTTTAGCAGATTTACAACCTATTAATTTCAAAAAAAAAGAAAGAGAACACACAGACAACCTGTACTGGGCATATGGGAAGTTTGGTGTTACAACATATCAAAGCTAAAATAAAGACAACCTTCTCGAGTTGTTTCAATAATGGATTTGCAGTTTATGTTTATCCACAATATAAAAAAATCAATAACATATCTGCGGGTCACATTTTCAGTGTTGGTGTGATAAGCTCGAAGTAAACGATAAGGAAGTGAGGTCAAGTTAGGCGAGCCACCAACTCATTCAGATATTCTCTCACAATTTTAGGTGAAACAAATTTAATTGTGTGGTCATGGGTCATCCCTTGACCACTGCGGTCCACTACTAATTTCAGCGATGCTACTTCGATTTTTTTGTTGTTGTTGAATTTTGACATTTCTCGCATAAAAAATGTCAATTTTAGGAGAGGAAAGGAGTGAGGTCTAACATAGCAAAACAAAGTTGCTACATAATTCAAAGTGCGTGCTAATATACAAGTATATATGTATATATACATCTATATATATATGTGTATATATACACACACAGAGAGAAATTCTCTAGTGAACTTAGGGTTTAATTTTTCTATTTTAAACCCCCAACATATCCACAATTCATCTGAAATTATAAGGTAGATTAATGTTATAGGTGATTATGTTAATAGATGATCTAATGGTGGATATTAATCATAGAATTGTAATTTAGATCTAACAGTAAGATTGAATGAAGCTTAAATTAGTAAGATGAGTCGTGGACTCACTAGATTTTGACTCTCTCTCTCTCTCTCTCTCTCTCTCTATATATATATATATATATATATATATATAAATTCTCCAGTGAACTCGAGACTTAATTTACTTATTTTAAACCCAACCATATCATCATTCATCTGAAATTGTAAGGTAGATTAATGTTATAACGGTTATGCTAACAAAATAATCTAATAGTGAATATTAACTGTAAAATAACCGTAATTAAATCTAATGAAGAGATTATAAGAAGCTTAAACAAATAAGATGAGTCATGGACTCATTAGATCTTGATTATATATATATATATATATATATATATATATATATATATATATATTCTAATTATAAAACAAATACCTAATTAAACTTCAAATGAAATCTCAAATCAAATCGACCTAACTTCCATTTCCCCCCTTTAACGTCGACATGTCGTCCTTGCAAATTCCAACACATCCCTCCCTACAATAGGTTTGAGTTAAGGGTCGCCTACTGTTGGAGAAGTCTCAAATTCAGATATCAAACCAGACCTCCAACGAAACAAGAAGGATATACAAACCACGGGGAAGATTCAAACATCAAAAAGATAAAACAGGAGACAGAATGATAAATGGGAAGTAATTTTTGAATGTGCAATCCAAGTTTTACGTGTGAAAATGTTCTCTTATGTATGCAACAAAACGATAATCGTCTCGGGACTATTAGGTAGGATAGAATAGCTTGTGACCATGAACTTTGCCTTTTCAAGGAGATAAGATGACTGTCCTTTTCAAGGAGATAAGATGACTTGTATACATCTAGTAGGTGAACACAATCTACAACATTTTCCACGATCCACATCCACAACATTATCTGCCAACCACAACATGCAGGTTCCTATCCAATATTGGATGAAATCCAAAAAATATCTTTAGTCTAAAATCCTGAACACCTAAACACATCTGAGAATAATCAGATTATTAGCCAGCCATTGTGTATCCCAGTTAGGTTAGTAGTACTTGTACCAGCTGGGTGGGAGTGGGGGCGTGAATCCGATTCCCAACCCGTAATAACCCGTGTCGGTGGGATGTGGTTTCATAACCTTCCGTAATCAGGGACGGATGCAGCCTTGTGCTTGGTGGGGGCACGTGCCCCACCATTAAAAAAAGTTTCAAATTTCTTTTTAAATGGAAAAATACACTTCATTTGTTACTAAATTTGACAAGAAGATTTCAAATATAGAGGAAAAATATGTTGTTCCAGAAAGAATAATGTTTCGAGGTAGTAGTCCACAAGTGACAAATTTTCATCATTTTCGAGTTGAAAGTTTTCTAAGTGTAAATCTACAATTACAAGAACTTGAAAATCGGTTCAAAAATGTAAGCAAAGAATTACTTGTTTGTATGTCTTGTTTCAATTTCGTTAACTGGTTTTCTACTTCTGACAAAAGGAAAAAGAAATTAATCTGACTTGCTTAATTCTATCCTAATAAATTTTCAAGTACCCAATTGATATTATTTGAATATTCATTTAACAATTTCATTGTTGACATAATGATGAGAGATTTTGGAATGTGAAGAATCTTAATGAGCTTTCTGTGAAACTTGTTAAGACAAACAAGCATGAAACTTATTTAAATGTCTACTTACTATTGAAGTTGATGCTACTTCTTCCCGTTGCAACGACATGTGTTGAAAAAATATTTTCTAGAATGACTAGTAAAAGATAAGTTGAGTAATAACACGAGAGATCAAATGTTGAATGATTATTTAGTTACTTATCTAGAGAGAGATTTATTTTTTGGTATTAACATGGATGCTATTATAAATCGGTTCCAAAATATGAAAACTCGTCGAGAAGAATTGCAATAATTTTAAAATACTATTAGGTTGTAATTTGAATTATTTAAAATATTTTACTTCTAATTTTTCATGAAATATTAATTTTTTTGGTTTGTATGCTATTTTTTGGTTGTCTATTAATGCAGTAGTGTGTGGTGTCCTACAACTTATTAAAATCCTGGATCCGCCGCTGACCGTAATAATTACAATTACTGCTACAACTTATTTTAAAAAATCAGATTGTTGGATTAGTCAAAGAGATGAGATAATTGCAACAGTATGTACAAGAGAAGTTATCAGAACGCAGTAACCATTCCATCAATAGACATGTCAAGGCAATATAACACATGCAGCAAAATTCTTGAAAACATGGTACATGAACAACATGAATTAAAAAAAACAATTTTTCAGTTTCAATGCCTAGAGAAGAACTCGTGTGCTTTCATGTAACTGTCAAGAACAACATTGAAAAGTGGATGAATGGGTTCTAAAAGGTTAGAGTATGGACCTAGAACTGCATTGGGTAATGGGGCAGCTTCGCCATCCTTGGATGAACTGTATTGGCAAACTGAGAGGCCACTGAGGCAGTAACAAGTGTGGTAGTGGTCTCTGTATTTCCCAGGCTTGTCTTTGAACCCTCCCTCCAGCACCTGGGTTATCCAAACGATTTTGATTTTACACAACTTTAGAACTCATAACAATTGTGCGAAAGTAAAGAACTGCGAGTCTTTGAACTCGTTTTTTAATTGTACTGCAAAAGTCTTTGCAAAAGCATTTTACCTGAGAACATAGGAGTATGTACTGCTGCAACGCAATGTTGTTAAAAAGAGGGCCACATTCATTTTGCTTGCTGAGGAAAGCTATCCCAACATCTGAGTAACTCCCTGTAACCAAAAATTACGTGTTGATGTAATGACGTCACTGGGAGAAGAATAAGTAGTTCATCTTCTTCGTGCAAGGACATCACTTCATAGATGGTCATTAAAAAAAATACTACTAGGGAAGATAGACTTAATTTTCAGAAAATAATTACGATGAAAATTTTTGATAGCCAAAATCATACGCTAAGAATAAAAATGATAACAATTAACCGTAAAACCATTCGTTCCTAAGATAAAGCAAACTAGTTGATATTTTGAATTTTGATAACCATGTACTTTGAATTATGTCACATCTATTAGTAAGCTCATCTCACTTTCAGCTAGGGGTGAGCAACCGGTCCGACACGGACCGCACCGGAACCGGATCGGCTCCGGACCCCGGACCGAAGACCGGATCGGTTGGGTCCGGACCGGTCCGGTACAAAACTGGGTTTTTTACCTTAATTTTTTTTAAAATAAATAAATTCAGACCGGTCCGGACCGAACCAGACCGGACCGAACCGGAACCGAATTGGCTCTGGATCCTGGACCGAAGACCGGACCGGTTGTTGCTCACCCCTACTTTCAGGATATGCTACCAGAGTACAATAAGCTAGGGTAATGAACTAGTTTGAGTGCAGCACCATATTATCATTATATTTAAAAAATCATAAGAGCATATCCACTCCAATGTTTGAATAGATAGATGTGCAAGCTGTTTAAAAATTCTAACTCTTGATGACGATTCTGTTACAACAGTTTCTACTGATGTATCAATACATTGGTGCTTACATGAAGTTGATGGATATAATGGTTGACGATGAAGGGCCAAGTGGAATAAACCAGCCATGTCAAAGTTAAAATACTCGAGTGCAGTCCATATGGCACATAACTAAAAGTGTACCACTACCTTGTGTTAACACAAATTTAACACTTGTTTATAACTTAAAATTTAAAATCCAAAAGGAATATCTAAACTATAGATCTTGTTTTATTACACTATATTAGTATGCATGCCGAAAATCATAAAATTTAGAAGTCGTTTCATTATAAATTTCTAGGATAAAAATTCAATGCACAAGATTCATTACAAACTATACATCAGTTGATTCTATATAAAACGACTTTCAAATTTTATAATTTTCAACGTGCATATACTTATATAATGATATAAGACAAGACCTACAATTTGAATTTCACATTTATCAACACGGATAAATTGATCACACTTTTTAAGGGTAGTGCCTCTTGCTCAGAAAGGGTAGTGGATCTCTCCTCTTGTTCAGAAGTTCATAAGAACCACTAAGAAAGAATGAGATAAATTCTTAATGGATAAAAGAGGAAAAGAAATATTATAAAGTCTGACCTACCTTCACTTTTAGCATCAAATCTTTTATCCGTTTCACATGAATTTTTGTCCATTACAGAGGTCCCATCTGGCAAATCAGCGGAAGCAGAAAACGTGTCTGTTGAAGATTGTTCCTGTCCTTTGCAATATAGCTTCTCTAAATGTCTATCCACAGTGGGCATTATTCTTTGTAATAGTGCAAGAACACCACCCTATTGCCATTTTGGTCATAGTCAATTGCCAACATAAAAAGCAAAGCAATTATGAAATAGAAATAAGAAACAACAACAACAAAACCTTTATTCCCAAACAAGTTGTGGTAGACAGAAATAAGAAACAAAACCTGCCAAAATGAGTAGCACCCGTCAACCAACTTGTTAACTCTGCCTTGAAATCCACATTCCACCCCTTGCCGAAATGCCACCCAATCCTTTTCAAGTTAAATTCGAAAATCAATATTGCAAATATTTGATGATTACATGACATGAAATCCTTGCCATATGAATCTGGAAACATGAACCAATATGCAAAACATCAAAGTTATCAACAGACAGTTGCCTTACACTGAGACTCAGCAAGTCCAATCTGTCAGCCTCATTTATAAGGATCATTGCAGAGAGCCCACAAAATGTGTACCTGATGAACGTGTGCAGCAGTAAGAGTTAATATGCATTGGTTTAAGAACATAACTTACGTAGGAAGATTAAAAAAAATCATGAGCGCATTTCCAGGATGTCCCTTTTCTTCACCTAAATTGCTTTTAAAGTATATACTAAGGACATCCATGACCTTCACTAGTAAGATGCAGATAACGAAAACTGCCACATGAAGGGCATAGATACGAAATCTTTTTCCTTGATCAGTCATGTATGCTAACAAAGATTGTGATGATATAATCTATTCAAATAGATGCACATACCCACCATGAGCTTCAGAACCAGGTTCTCCAGCAATACCACCTTCATATGTTTGGCAGCTGCAATACATGACACACCCTACGGTTGGTACAACTTAAATAATAATAATAATAATAATAATAATAATAATAATAGCAATAGTAATAGTAATAAGAGCAGAACAATAAATTGTACATGCTGTAAGTATACTATTGTTGATGCATATTATTACAGCACAACATTTGTGCAAGCTTCAATAGTGGTTGCGACTCCAATTGCACACGTAGCAACAATAATATTACAGCATAAAATCCATGCCCTTCGTGAAAATGCACACTATAACACTCAAACCTGTGAAAGCCTACTTATAACAGGCATATGCAGAGCTTAGTTGGGAAATCCATATGTAGAAAACCTTAACATAACAAATAACTACTAACCACAAGCAAACTACAAAGACAATAAGCTCCACTAGGACAATAAACAGTCAAACCGTATTTTAAAAAATCAAAATTGGAAAGGGAAAAAAACAGTCGCTTTTAATTCCTAACACAATCGATTAGCAGATAGAAATGTACATACCTTAAGATATAATTCCCTACATTATCTACAAGTTTATCATCCAGAATCTTCAAACAACTTGCCACCTGTTCAACATCATTACAACAAAAACCATGTTCTAGAAGTAGGAGAGGGCACGTAATTTGATGATTTAATAAAACAAATGGTTCAATTAAAGGGATACTCATGAATGGTAAAGAACAAACGTACAGAAATTCTGAAAAGCAGGTGAACCTTATACACCACGTAGACATATTTAAGTTAACACATTCTAAAAATAATCACATTTTTTCTATTTTAGTATTAGATAACTTCGTCGTTCTAAACTAATAATTCATGTATAAAACAAAATTTATTTTAACTTTTATACTTAAAATAAAACTTTTACATATACTATAGATTGTTGAGTTGGATCACCATTCTCACGACAAAGGTCTTGATTTGATTTTGGTTTGTCTATTTATTGCCTTGTTGAAAAGGGGCACGCTGGTAGTCAATGGCACATGAAAAACTTAAATTGAGGTATTGTTTATGTGAAAAGGGGCTAGATTTCACAGATGGTCTTTTTATCTCTATATGTTCTCTTACACGGGTACCTTCTCACGTGGTGGAGAGCACATACTAATTAACTTACTAATTTAACGTTACCATACACTTCTATATCATCAGAAGCACAGTTAAGCACTCCCACATTGTTCCTTGCTGAAATCGCAAAAAGAAAATGGTGTCAACGAAGCTAAAAATCATTTCAGTTCCAGGAATAGTGACAGACGTAGTTATCTCTGCATTTTACAATTTCAAATTTGAATGAAGTAATTATCGTAGGATATCAAACTACCAACCCCTCGAAAATCAAAATGACCAGTTACGCTAGTAATCAGAATTGAGAAAGAATGCTAGCAACCAAGATATGTGGAATGTTGGCATGTGACTCACTGAAATAGCAGTGTAACTTGCACGAACATCAATTTCACCACCATCATGCATCCTACACCATAAAAATCAGCATCATGCAGGGGAGGAGAAGACAAAGAAATATACCACAAGAAAAGACACCATGATTGTTGATGAATATTACAGTTAGCCCATCTCGACACTGTTAAATTTTCCAACAAAATCTGTATCATATAATGTAAAATGTGAAATACATGAACACTTGGATTTTACAGATGCACAATTATAGAGGTCTGGCGCGTTTCAAGTAAAGCTTTGCTTAAAAATATTGATACGATTATATACTGATATCATGATCGTTAGCAGGGATGAAATTCACATTACATAACCCAAAAAACAAAATCTAAAGCAAGATTCCAAACTTTGTACAAGAAATTATGATTCATGAAAACATATTTTGTTGTCATACCTAAAGCCCCCTGAAGAATCTTTCATTTGCAGGAGAAACGCGTAAATTTTATCTCTGAAGAACAATTATTGCCAAAGGAATGATAATCCATAGGTAGCAGGGGAAAGCAGAAAATTACAGTACCATTCAAGTTAACAACAAACCTATTAATTGATGTGAATGCTTTCTCAGTACCGACTGTAAGAAGGGAATTGACTGCAGCATAAGTCGTTGCAAGATGGGGAAGCTGTAGGAATTACAGAGTTAATAAGATAATAGTGGCAACAATGTTATAAATTTGAAACATAACAAAATGAAAACAAAGACGTAAGAGCTTGGCCTATGAGATGCCAAGACTTATGAAGTGCTGCGGACGAAAAGTAAAATCTAGGTAAGTAAAAACAAACAGATAAGAAAGGATATAAGCATGTGAATGAAGTGAAGTACTTCACACTCTAAATATACAAACCAAACACGAGTAACATATGTCAGTATATGAGATTCTGGCCAGCACAAGGTACAACTCTATCTGAACATTGCAAGATACAAAACTTATGGAAGTGAAAACAGAAAACATTTATGGTAAGTTCATCAAATAACATGAAATCCTAATTATGTAGCATGATGATCACAATAACTGTTTTCATTCCTTTTCTCATGATAAAAAAGGCAATTTTTTTATTCAGATATTCCACTGTATAAAAGGTCCATCTAGCTATATACTTTTTTGCTTTGATCTTCATCAAATGAGGCAAATTGGTTCTTTCAACTGCCTCATTGTCGACAGCACCTATATCATCAGCTTTGCAACATCATTCTACAATATATAATAATATGACAAATATTAGAGACCTCTAGGAGATAAAGTATAGCAAGAAATTAGATGGTGGCTGATGCAAAGTAATTAATATTTATCTTATGCTACACATCTCGATAAGGTTCTTCGAGTAATCGGTTGGTGTAAGAAAAAGGCAACATCCATTACCTCAAATAAAAAAATGTAACAAGTTTGTAAGGAATCTACCTGGCCAGGTCCGCCACCGTATCCCCCATCTTTTCCCTGGAAAGTATTATTATGATTAGATCAATAAACAAATAACATATGAAAATGAAGAGACATCAACATTAAACTAAACATAGTACATTTAACCATTTATTGTGGGAAATACGATAATACACCCTTGTATCTCAAATAGGAGAAAAGGCAAATAAAGACAAGGAGAGGCATCATTCTATTTAAAGTGAAAATGGCAAAAGGTATATCCCTCCTAGGCCAAACATAATGCCCTCCTATTGTAAGACTTGTGACAGTTGTCTATAAAACCTACATACCAATTGATATGAAAAGGAAACCAAAATTGTTGAGCAGGTATCATAGATAAAGATGCATTAACATAAAAGGAAAACAATTAAGAGAACCAGGAGAAGGATGATTAAGTTTTTGTTCCCTTTCAAGATCTCATACCGTTATCTGTTAATAACAAAATTGTTCACGAATATAGCATCCTATCTTGCTGTACTCTATTTCAGGCACTATATATTATATAAGACATGTTTCTTTTCCATCTTTGGTCAATTCCATCTCCTGTATGTGAGCTCAAAGTGCAACAATTTATCACAACTTCACTTGTTGTCTATATGCCAACAGTTAATCTCTCCCAATCAAAACTCTCCTCTCCAACTTAAAAGAACTTCCACCAGCTACATTTACATACAATCACTAGTCAGCTAAAAAAATGTTAGCGTACAGGTCAACTACCTGAGCTTTGACATAATATCGCATTTCCTTGAGATAAAAGTGATGAAGAAATTTCTTGTTAGGTTTTGTTTTGCCTACTTGAGTAGTTGAGTTTCATTTCTAGTCTATCCCAACTAGTTTGGGATTAATGACTTCATTGGTGTTGTTGTCGCCGCCTAGTTGACCTTTACCACTTACTAGTACCACCCTTTGCTTACTCTAATGGGAACAATATAATTGAACTCCTATCATCTCAAAGTAACCTTTTTGAGAACTTATTGACAACATAAGAACTACAGTTTGTGTAAATTACGTAACCCCACATTAAAATCACTTGTGCCGCATTCTTGTTCTTGCGTAAACAATCCTACATTTCAATTCCACAAACAATACCCAAACTAGCAAAGTGACTAAATTCCAATTCTAAGCAGCGATCCAACAACAACATCGGCCGAACCTGACACCGGGTGAGAAAGTCAACAACACCGTCCTCGACCTCCGGCTCCAAACCCTCCCCCAACAGCTTAAGCGAGTGCAGAATCCAGTAACACATCCACGGCCGACTGCAACAAAACACCAAAACCAAAAATCAAAATCCAAACACCACAACTCCAAAAAGCCAACACCTTTAGGGTTCCCCAAACCTACTTTGCGTCCAACACCTGGTAGTTGGGTCCGACGCGGCGCAGCCCCGTGGTCAGGAACCCCACGTGCCTCTCCCTCCACAGCTCCAACCTGAGAGAAGACCGAAAAAAAAACGCTAAAGGCGCGATCTTTGGGGGACTGGGAGGGGAAGAGGGGTTACTTACATTAGGGTTTGGGTGTGAGAAGGGACGCCCCTGAGGATGGCGTAGATTTCGGAGACTTTGATCTCGACGTTGTGCTGGTCGGATTGGGTTGGAGTGAGTCTCGCCGGAGGGGCGCCGTCGCCGGTCAGCGGCGGAGGACGAGAGGAAGACATTGGAAGAGGAAGGAAAGGAGGCGTGGATATTTAGTTTTGATTTTTCAGAAGTAAAAATAGAAAGGAAAAAAATCCGTAATTTTTTTATTTAATAAAAAAAATCAAATTTCGAAATTTAGGAAAAAAACAAAATTCCAAAAACACTACGAACGTGCTCCATGGATCGCGGGTCACACCTGCGTTCCGTCCAAGCAAAAAAAATTTTTTTTTGACGGATCGCAGGTTGGAACCGCAATACGTCATTTTTTTTTTAAAAAAAAAATTACACGGATCGCGGTTCCCACCTGCGATCCGTGGAAAACAATAAAAAAATATTTTTTGGCTGAATTTTTTTTAAATTTTTTTTTCTGTTTTTCTTGTTTTAGTTTTATTTTATTATTTCGGTTTTTATTTTTTATTATAATTATTTGTAATCTTTTTTAAAATCTTTTTTTCCAAAATATGTTTTCTAATTGATATTATTTTTTCAAATTTTTTAAAATTATTTTTAATTTTTTCAATAATCGACCTCCAAATCACTTCGATAACTCGGCGCATTGAAATGTTATGGTATTTTATACAATAAAAAACAAAATTTCTTAGCAAGATTAATAAATTATTTACAACTGATATTAAACAAACCTTAAAACTAATTAAAACAAAAAATTGGAAACGTTGTCAAAAATTCGTAGAGTGTACACACATTACAAATATTTTTGGAAGTCGATACAGCAAAAAATTAAAAACACAATTAAATTTTTTCAAAACATATTAACAACTACAAAACATATTTTGAAAACAACTATAATAAAAAACATAGTTAAAACGATTTTAAAAAAATCAAAACATGAAAGGCTACGACTAAAATCCGGGATTTTTTTAATTTTCTTTTATTGTTTTTTTTTCGGTTTTCTGTTTTAGTTTTATTTTTCTTCTGTTTTTCCTTTTTATTTTAATTATTTGTAATCTTTTTTAAAATCTTTTTTTTTCAAAATATGTTTTCTAATTGATATTATTTATTAAAAAAATTAATTTTGTTTTTAATTTTTTCAAGAAACGACCTCCAAATCACGTCGATAACTCGGCGTGTATTGAATTGTTAGGGTATTTTATACAATATAAAAACAAAATTTCTTAGTCAGAATAGTACATTATTTACAATTGAATATTAAACAAACCATAAAACTAATTAAAACAAAAAATTGGTAACGTTGTCAAAAATTCGTAGGGTGTACACACATTACAAACATTTTGGAGGTCGATACAGCAAAAAATTAAAAACATAATTAATTTTTTTTAAAATATTTATAAAAATTAGGAAACATATTTTGAAACATATATATATATATATATATATATATATATATATAACATAGTTAAAATGATTTTTAAAAAAACAAACCATAAAATCAAAAACAATAAAAGAAAATAAAAAAAATTCACGGATTTTAGTCGTAGTGTTTGATGTTTTGATTTTTTTTAAATCGTTTTAACTATGTTTTTTATTATATTTGCTTTCAAAATATGTTTTGTAATTTTTAATATTTTTTAAAGAAATTTAATTGTGTTTTAAATTTTTTGCTGTATCGACCTCCAAAAACATGTTTGTAATGTGTGTACATCATACGAATTTTTGATAACGTTTCCAATTTTTTGTTTTAATTAATTTTAGTGTTTGTTTAATATTTAGTTGTAAATAATTTATTATTCTGACAAAGAATTTTTGTTTTTTTATTGTATAAAATACCCTAACAATTCAATACGCCGGGTTATCGACGTGATTTGGAGGTCGATTCTTGAAAAAATTAAAACAATTTTAAATATTTTTAAAAAATAATATTAATTAGAAAACATATTTTGAAAAAAAAGATTTTAAAAAAGATTACAAATAATTAAAATAAAAAAGAAAACAGAAAACAAAATAATACTAAAACAAAAAAAAAAAAAAAATTCCCACGGATCGCGTTTCCCACCCGCGACCCGTGAAATTTTCTTTAAAAAAAATTTTTTTTGAAAAATTTCCACGGATCGCGGGTGGGAACCGCGATCCGTGGAATTTTTTTTTTAAAAAAATGACGGATCGCGGTTCCAACCCGTGATCCGTCAAAAAAAAAATTTGGGGGACGGATCGCGGTTGTGACCCGCGATCCGTGCCTCACGGATCGCGGTTGTGACCCACGATCAGAGTATTGTTCGAAAAAAAAAAATTCCTAAAATTCGAAATTTCAATTTTTTTTTATTAAATAAAAAAATTACGGCTTGTAGGGTGCGGATGGAATTAATAGTATGTTCACTGTAAAGTCATATATTTGTAATTATTCTACTAATTTATTTATTTATGTGTACTTATGTCATTATTTTTTCAATAATTCTGGTAACTAGATATATTAAAATTTAATATAAATAAAAATTTAATTGTGAATTTTATAAAATTAATTTTTATCAATCCAACAACTAAAAAACACATACATAATTAACCCTCATTTTTTTCCACTTAAGTTCTCATTTGTCTTCTTTATTTTCTCTCTCTATCTGTAGTCTCCCTCTTCACATCTTTTCTTTCTTTCTTCTCATAACTCTCTCTCATCATGTTTCTTCCCATTTCCCTCTATTCTGTTCTTAACTTCTCTCTCACCTGTAAATGTTTAAATTTACAATCCCTCTATTCTCTTCTTAACTTCTCTCTCACCTGTAAATGTTTAAATTTACAAGAAAGAGACGAGAGAAGTGGGGAAGAGCCAATATCAGAGAGAAATGTGAGATAGAAGAAATGAGAAGAGACAAAAAATAGAGGAAAAAAGAGAAAAACTTAAACATGAGTAACGATAGTAGATATGATAAAGAGAGAGGGAAGTGAGAAAACGAGGAAAAAATCAGGAGTTGAATGATGTGTTTTAGATTATTTAGGGGATATTTTTCAAATTTGTAATTCATATAATTACAAAAAACTTTTATCTAATTGTTGGATTGCTAATGGTCAATTTTACAATTTAAAATCAATTTATATTAATGGTGATAATTGTAAAGTTAACCGAGTAACATGATTTGGAAAACAAATGACATAAATATAAATAATAATATTTGTAATAATATAAGTGCAAATATATGACTTTGTAGTGACCACACGGAATATAATAATACAACGATAGTAGAAAAATAATTGTATTGTTTTCCAAAAACACCAAACGATTTAATTTATATTTCTGAAAAACAGTCCAACTATGGATGTTGATCACATGAAATACAGATAAACATAACCATATCTATGAAAGCGCATATAGAATAGAGATCGGAGATAAAACATATTTCACTATTTTTTTAATATATTGTACTATGTACGTTAAAAAAGTTATTTGCTTAGGTGCCACCAAGAAACAACTAAATTGGCTTTATGTCACATGGTTATGACTATTTTGTCTAATACCATAGAAAAATCAAACTATTTATCTTAATGTCATAGGAAAACAAAATATTTATCTTTATACAATTCCGTCAGTAAATCATTAACTCTTCCATTAACGTTCGTTAAGTATAATAATATTTAATAAATATTTTGCAGAATCACCCTGAATAAACAAAAAAATTCATAAAATTCATTATATGTGTTGTAAAAATTACAAAAAATTACTCAAAATTTTTATTTATACTATTATCTCTTTCTTTCAACTTTCATTTCTTCTTTTCTCTCACTAAACTTAATGACTCGATTACTAAACTAATGAAATTCGATAATTTTTTTCTAAAAATTATTTATTTTTATTTATCTTATTTCAGATTCATGATTTTTAATATTTTAGTAAAAGAATCTGATAATTGATAAAAGAGTTTTTATACAAAAAATTAATTATTTTGGAAAAACACATTTTTATATAAAAATGAATTTTTATTAGACAAATGAATTTTTTAATAAAAATAATTAATTATTTTGTATTTTTAAAATTAAAAAATTATCGAATTTCATTAGTTTAGTAATCAAACCATTAAGTTTAGTGAGACACAAAAAAGGAACGAAAGTTGAAAAATAGAGATGAGAGAGTATAAATAAAAAATTTGAGTGATTTTTTGTAATTTTTACAACATATATAATGAATTTTATGAATTTTTGGTTTATTTAGGGTGATTATACAAAATTTTCATTAAATATTAATATACTTAACGGACGTTAACGGAAAAGTTAACGGTTTACTAACGGAATGACATAATGATAAATATTTTGTTTTCCTATGACATTAAGATAAATAATTTGATTTTTCTGTGGCATTAGACCAAATAGTCAGAATCAGGTGGCATAAAGTCAATTTAATTGTTTATTGGTAGCACCCAAGCAAATAACCCTTAAAAAAATCTTGAATAAATTTCATGGATGTTAGACTCTATCTGCAAAGTACTCTTAATTGCTCGAGCCTCCAAGCATCCTCCAGCTTTAATCCCTTTATCTGCGAAATCAAATTTCAAGTTATAAAAATTATAGTAATTGGGTAACAACAAACCCGTAGAATACGTGTAACATACTTTCATGATTAATGTGTATATCCACCTAACCAAGAGATTTCTTTCATCCAGAACGCCCTTCAAAGATATCGTATTTAGATTATGTGCTAATAACCCAACATCACGTATTAGTTTCAAACAAATCTCTACACGGTATGAAATGGGTACTTCTGTAGAATGATTGTCATAAAAATTGTTCGTTTTGCTTCAGCAGCATGTCGAGCATGTTAACAATCAACACTAATCTAGATCCAAACCCAACAAGATGAATTACTTTAACTAGTTATGAGTCCAATCTAATATGTCAATGTAGAGATTTCACACTTTAGAAGAAGTTTCTATATTTTCTATCACTTTGAGAGAATAAGAAAAGTTTCTAGAAATTTATTCTTTTTCCATAAGTTTCCGTCTCCCACTATATACCGGAGTATCCATCACCATCTCATGAATCCAAGTAGAAGATTGTCTACCACAACTACAAATAGTGAGTCTTGTAGTAGAAAGCGTGCGAGTGTAATGGTAGAAAAGAGAACGTAAGTGTGAATCGTATTGTTGTAACATCAGTCGTTAAACAATACAATTCCAATTTTCTCTACTTTCCAATAACCTCTTATATATGTTGGGCGTTATGCAATTCCACAAAAGACTCCTTAAATACCATATTTTGCTTATATTCTAAAAAAATGCAATTAAGCCATTGCATAAAACCTAAAACTTTTAAGCACCAACAAAAAATCATCAAAACAACATCCTAAACCCTCAAAGGTTTGAATCACTAGCAAATCAAACACAATAAACCCAGCATTCCTCACAATTAACACCAAATAGTTCACAAACCTCTTTTTAGATTACCACTACTTAAACCAAAACTCAATTTTCAGATAACTACAATAAGAAAATCGGAATTGATCACCAACAATACCAATAAAACCATCAAACGTTCAAAATTTCAATAAAATAAAATAAAATAAAATAATCATGTCATAAATTTATCGTGATTCCAAATAATACCAAAAAACAAACAAAGTCTTTAGGCTTTAACCCTAAATTTCTAATTATAGTCTTTAAAATACTATCTAAAAGACAAACATAGAAAAATAACAAATAAAATACCTTCTAACCGACCCTCTCTTGAAATTTTGTTTTCTTCGGGAGAAATCAAGAGATCTTGTCTCAATTCTCTGGGAACTAAATTTTTTGGGTGAACAAAAACATGATGTTGGGTAAAAAGTTGTCATTTGAGTAACGGGTGTTCTAAATCGGGTGCCCAAATCGGGCACCCGATTTACCCTCCCTTGATGGGAGGGCGGATCCGCCTGGGTGCTCAATCTGGGGGGTCACGTGGGCCCACTAGATGGGTGAATTTTTTTTTGTTTTTTTTTTCAAAAATGATTTGAAATTATTTTTCAATTTTTTTATGAAAATATGTTTTTTATTTGTTTATATTTTATAAAAAATTGACAATTTTTTGTGTTTTACCTAGAAATGATTCACAAATGACGTGGAAGGGAGAAAATGTATAGGACGCTTGAGCTGTTTCTGTGTGTGATTAAGAAAATTTTAGGGGGTTGGTTTGAGCTGACGTGACGGAAAGAGAAGTTGACGTGACTGAGAGAGAAAATCGAGTGCTCAGTAACTACCTGAGCATTATTAACGGTGGTCTAAGAACGTGAATGAAAAAAATAAAGTAAAAAGTAGTTAAACATCCGACAAAAAATTCAAAATTTCTAAAATCGAACGAGTAATGCATTTCATCTGATCATAGGCATTAAAGGAGGCATTGGGTTCATGGACCCCTTTTTGGCTGTGAGAATTAAATTTTTTTTGTTATCATAATTAAGTTGTGATATATATATATATATATATATATATATTTCGTATCCGTAAATTTGATTAACACATGGTTGTGTTTGACAATAAAATCAAATTTAAATTTCAAAATACGAACATTTGATTTTGATTTATAATATAAGTAGATTAAGAATATAAAAAATCATAAAATTTGGTAATCGTTACATATGAGATCTAGAAATCGGGTTTTTAGTGAATGTAGTAGTACAGTACGTTCATTTTTACATCTCAAGATATTGTGTAAACATATTTCAAATTTTATGATTTTCGATATTCCTAATTTACATATGTTGTAGATCAAGATTTACGGTTTATATGTTCGCAATTATAATCAGTGACTTTGTTCGCAACTGATTTCTATATATGTATATATATATATATTCTTAATCTACATATATGTATATATAGACAATAAAATGATACATGCATACATATATACATACATATATGTATAGAAAGCAGTTGCGAACAAAGTCGCTGATTAATTGTTCTATAGTTGGTTTTCTCAACCTTAACTTTGGTTTATTGTGATTTGTATATGTTTCAGTTTCATCTACTTTATTTTTTCCCCCTCTCCGAGTTAGAAACATTACTATTATGTTATTATGTATTTATGTAATGACTCTCCTCTAAACATATTGAATTTCATGTACAAACCAAATGAGTACGTTTTGTTATTGTTAGTAACGGTACCTCTTGTAAAACCCCCAAGTTTAGTCCCACATTGCTTAACATGAGAATGTTGGGGTGAGATATAAAGACATGAGCCCACTACCATAACACTTACCAACTTAAGTTTTGTGGCAATAGGTGGGTGTTGTGGGCCAGTGGGCACATGGATGACGGACCGGGACCCGAGTTCGATGCGGACTCGGGGACGGGACGTTACAACTTGGTATCAGAGCGGTCGATTCCTGTGTCTTCGTCTAAAGAACCACCCTTAGGAGTAGTGTTAGAGGCATGCATTACTTTCTGTAGCTCATGCATGCATTGTTGCTTATCTGTTGATTGTTGTGGTGGCAGATGCCTCCGAGGCGTGTGAGAGGTACGCCCCTGCCGCGTAGTTCCAGTGAGGGGACGGGAGGCGCGGCATGGGAGGAGGAGCGGCGTACGCTCTATGGCACTATGGACAGGCTGGGCGAGTTTCTGGAGCGCCAGGCTGCCCGAGCTGAGCAGGCAGGACCTGGTGTGGTGCACGACAGGTTCATGAGGCAGCATCCTCCGACTTTTGAGGGCGGAGTGGATCCTGAGCTGGCTGAGGACTGGATCTTCACGATTCAGAAGATCTTCCGTGCGATTGGATGTGCACCGGAGCTGCAGGTAGGTCTGGCTACCTACGTGCTGAGAGGTCAGGCGTCGAGTTGGTGGAGGAGTACATCTGCAGTTGTGTTCGCCGACCGAGATGATGTGACTTGGGAGGAGTTTCTGGAGGAGTTTAATCAGAAATACTTCCCGCCGCATGTCAGAGATGCGAAGAGAGAGGAGTTCCTGGCGTTGGAGCAGAGGGATATGACGTTAGCTGCCTACGTCGATCGGTACAACGCCCTGGAGCGCTACTGTCCAGAGATTTATGTTACTCAGGAGCAGAGAGCGAGGAAGTTTGTGAGGGGACTGAGGAAGCAGTTGAGGTCTCGTGTTCTCACCAGTATGCCGCGGACTCTGGCAGATGCAGTGGAGTGCGCGACGGTTCTTGATCGGGACTTTCAGGAGAACTACCAGGAGGCTAGGAGACCTCAGGGTAGTGCAGTGGGGCGTGCAGCTGGCCGTTCCGCAGTAGTGGCCGGCAAGAGGCCTCGGTCTGATGGGGGAGGAGCGCGTCGGCCTGGGATGTGCAGTTCTTGTGGTGGAGCTCATCCGGGGCAGGAGTGTCCCCGTCGTACTGGAGCATGTCTGGGTTGCGGCCAGATGGGGCACTTCATTCGAGATTGTCCGCAGAGGCGGGGAGAGCCGAGTAGGAGGCCAGGACCGCCAGCAGCAGGCAGGAGCGGAGGCAGTCGCGTAGTTGCACCACCGGGACCGAGCAGAGTCGCCGGGCGGGTTTTCACCATCCAGGCTGAGGAGGCGAGGGACTCCAACACTGTGGTGGAAGGTACTCTTTCTGTTTCTGGTCGGGTTGCTAGAGTCCTTTTTGATTGCGGTGCCACTCACTCCTTCATTTCGGAGAAGTTTGCTGGCGAGTTGGGTCGGACCCCTGAGCTGCTGACTGTGTGTTTGGAAGTCAGTACGCCCATGGGTGAGGTGGGCACTGTGGGGAGCTTCCTCCCCGGCACCACAGTTGTTTCGGGAGACCAAGATTTTCCGGCAGATCTGGTCTTGCTACCGATGGAGGACTTCGACGTCATACTTGGGATGGATTGGCTGTCCCAGTACGATGTTCGGGTCTTTTGCCGCGAGAAGAAGATTCTGATTCCGAGGGAGGACCTGCCAGATGTTGTGATCAGAGGGCTGAGAGGCAGAGGTCGGATTATGGTCTCGGCAGTGAAGGCACAGAGATTGATCCAGCAGGGATGCAGAGCTTATGTGGCTACACTGGTAGTGTCAGATTCTGAGTCGAGGAGTCTGGAGGACATAGAGGTGGTACGGGATTTCGCAGATGTGTTTCCAGTGGATATCCCGGGGCTACCGCCACACCGAGAGATCGAGTTCGGCATCGACTTGGTGGAGGGTGCGACTCCGCAGTCGAAGGCTCCGTATAGGATGGCACCTGCAGAGTTGGCTGAGCTGAAGAAGCAGTTGCAGGAGTTGATGGATACTGGGTTCATCCGACCTAGCGTCTCGCCGTGGGGAGCGCCAGTCTTGTTCGTGAAGAAGAAGGATGGGTCGTTGCGGATGTGCATCGACTACAGGATGCTGAATAAGGTTACCGTTAGGAACCGGTATCCCTTACCCAGGATCGAGGACCTGTTTGATCAGTTACAGACGGCGAAGGTCTTCTCGAAGATTGATTTGAGATCGGGGTATCATCAGCTGAGGATCAGGGAGGCAGATGTTCAGAAGACAGCCTTCAGGACGCGGTACGGCCACTACGAGTTCTTGGTGATGCCATTTGGACTGACAAATGCACCTGCAGCATTCATGGACCTGATGAACAGAACGTTCAAGCCGTACCTTGACAGTTTTGTGATTGTGTTCGTCGACGACATCTTGGTGTACTCGCCGGACTGGGAGCAGCACCGAGAGCACTTGAGGATTGTGCTTGGCATCTTGAGGGATCAACAGTTGTATGCCAAGTACAAGAAGTGCGAGTTTTGGTTGGATCAGGTGGCGTTCTTGGGACACATCGTGTCGAAGGACGGGATCTCAGTGGACCCAGCGAAGGTGGAGGCAGTGACGCAGCGGAAGGCTCCGACGAGCGTGACTGAGATCAGGAGTTTTCTGGGGTTAGCAGGCTACTACAGGCGATTCATTCAGGATTTCTCCCGACTTGCTTCTCCGCTCACGGCTTTGACGCGGAAGGGAGTTAGGTTTGCTTGGTCCCAGAAGTGCGAGGACAGTTTTCTTGAGTTGAAGCGACGGCTGACGACAGCACCGATCCTGACACTTCCGAGCGGCAGCGGAGGGTTTGTGATTTACAGTGATGCATCAGGGATCGGTTTGGGTTGCGTACTTATGCAGCACGGGAAGGTCGTGGCGTACGCTTCGAGACAGTTGAAGGATCATGAGAGGAACTACCCCACTCATGACTTGGAGTTGGCGGCGGTAGTTCATGCACTGAAGACTTGGCGGCATTATCTGTACGGGGAGCAGTTCGAGGTTTTCACCGATCACCAGAGCTTGAAGTACCTATTTTCGCAGAAGGAGCTGAATATGAGGCAGAGGAGGTGGCTCGAGTTCATTAAGGACTACGACTTCACCATATCCTATCATCCGGGGAAGGCCAATTCAGTTGCTGATGCACTGAGCAGGAGAGTTGAGGTGTCGGTAGCGAGCCTCTGCGTCCAGGAGTGGAGATTGCTTGAGTCCCTGTCAGAGTGGAGGCCGTTTGCTAGGTCAGCAGAGGGGGCAGTGATTGCTGGTTTGAGGGTTGAGCCGCAGACTGTCTCGAGAGTTGTGCAGGCTCAGGGTACCGATGCAGAGTTGGCTGGTCTGGTGCAGTTGTCTGCTCAGGAGGGATCGGATTTCAGCATTGGAGCAGATGGTGGTCTGAGGTTCAGAAGCCGTATTTGGGTGCCGAGGGTGGATGAGCTGAGAGAGGAGATCATGGAGGAGGCACACCGAGCACGATATTCCATTCACCCGGGGAGCACGAAGATGTATAAGGACCTGCAGCGTAATTTCTGGTGGAAGGGGATGAAGCGAGACATAGCGGAGTTTGTGAGCAGATGCTTGGTCTGCCAGCAGGTGAAGATCGAGCATCAGCGACCAGCAGGACCGATGCAGTGTATTGAGCTTCCTGAGTGGAAGTGGGAGCACGTGACGATGGATTTTGTCACAGGATTGCCGAAGTCGAGGAGATTCCACGACGCGATTTGGGTGATAGTCGATCGACTGACCAAGTCGGCGCATTTCTTAGCGATCAGGACCACGTTGCCTTTGGAGGGTCTGGCTCGGTTGTACGTGGAGGAGATAGTCAGGTTGCATGGGGTGCCAGTGAGCATCATCTCCGATCGAGATCCACGATTCACTTCCAGATTTTGGGGGAGTCTGCAGCAGGCGTTGGGGACGCGTCTGAGATTCAGTACAGCGTTCCATCCGCAGACCGATGGTCAGTCAGAGAGGACGATTCAGACCTTGGAGGATATGCTGAGAGCATGCACACTGGACTGGGCTGGACACTGGGATGAGCATCTACCTCTTATCGAGTTCGCCTACAACAACAGCTACCATGCTAGTATTGGGATGGCACCGTATGAGGCGTTGTACGGGAGGCCGTGCAGATCGCCGGTATGCTGGAGTGACGTGGGCGAGAGGCAGTTAGTGGGTCCAGAGCTTGTGCAGATGTACGCAGAGAAGGTTGACCTGATCAGGAGGAGGTTGGCTACAGCACAGAGCAGACAGAAGAGTTATGCTGACCGACGCAGACGGACTTTGAGCTTCGAGGTTGGAGATCACGTCTTCCTGAAGATTTCACCAGCTCGGGGAGTGATGAGGTTCGGGAAGAAGGGGAAGCTCAGTCCGAGGTATGTTGGACCTTTCGAGATCTTGGACCGCGTTGGTGAGGTCGCCTACCGGATTGCTTTGCCGCCGCAGTTTTCGGGTCTGCATAATGTCTTCCATGTGTCGATGCTGAGGAAGTATGTGACAGATCCGTCGCATGTCATTGAGATTGCAGTTCCAGAGATTCAGCAGGACTTGTCGCTCGAGGAGAGGCCGGTCGAGATTGTTGATCGCATGGATCATCAGCTCAGGAGGAGGACCATTCCGATGGTGAAGGTCCGGTGGCAGCATCATAGTGAGCGAGAGGCCACCTGGGAGATCGAGGAGGAAGTTCGGAAGCAGTATCCGGAGCTTTTCGGTGAGTTACCCTTCTGATTTCGGGGCGAAATCCTTTTAAGGAGGGTGGATTGTAAAGACGTGTGAGAGAGAGGGAGAGGTATGGGGTGGGTGTATGAGGTATGGAGAGGTATGGAGGGAGGTATGGTAGGGGTGTAGGGTTGGTGTGGGGTTTTGGTTTAAAAACACCCAACCCATCTCTTTTGCTCTTTTCTCTCCATTCTCCTTCCACTCACCACCATCTCACCACCTTCCCTTGTTCCGGCGACCAGGAGGAGAAGATCTTCGGCGACGTGGTGGAGGCGAGCACGAGGGAGGAACGTGAGGAGGTCTTCGGAGGCGACGGGCGTGAGTGTTGCTCCGGCGGATTCGTCTCTCTCTCGAGGTATGCCAAGCATTAGTGTGTTTGTGGTTCTCCATGTTGGGGGAAGTTTGGGTCGGTCGCGGGAGGTCGGATACCTCGCCGGCGACAAGAAAACGGCGTAAAATCCTTGGCTGGTGCAAGGTTGCTGTCGACCAACGGTCGACCGGTGCCTTCGGGCGGTCGACCGGTGCTAGTGTAATTTGATGTTTTTGCCCAGAACCGGTCGGACGATGCCTTGGGGCGGTCGACCGGTTATGCCAAATTTCGTGGGTTTGTGTTTGATGTTGCCTGTTTCCGGTCGACCGAGCCTTGTGGTTCGACCGGAACTTAAGTTGTTGTTGTTTATTGATTGTTGGTTCGACCGGTTAGTATATGCGTTCGACCGATTATATGACTTAGAATTACTAGGCTGACCCTGTAATGTTCGGTCGACCGGGACCCTTGAGTCGGTCGACCGATTGTTGAATTGATTTTGACTTAGTCAGACCTAGAATTTTGACCTGTCCGGTCGACCGGTTCTTCCCGCTGGTTCGACCGATTGGAGACAGAGTGTTGGGCACTTTGTTCGACCGTTTGGAGGAAATCCGTTCGACCGTTACTGTTGGTTTCGGTCGACCGGTTTGCCTGATTCGGTCGACCGATGGGGCACAGTACTGGTTTTTCTTGTCCTAGTGAGATGTCAACTCTGTCCACGGAAACCCGTGTCCTCGCTTAGCGCGTGAGCCGGGAGGTGACGGTGCGTGCGTTCTGCGTGCCTGCCCAGGGACCGCCGTGTGGAAGAGTGTGGGCATCTGGGACGTGTCGTCTCCACAGATGGAGGGCGACGTAGCCTTGTTGTTCTGACTCACAGTAGAGTAGCAGGCCTGAGGGATTGAGGATCCCGGTGCACGAGGTGCACGGCTCGTTGGAGCATGTTGACCCTGCGGGCTGTTTGAGCTCGGATCGCTCGTGTAGAAGAGGCGATGATTGTTCCACCCGATGCTGTTCCGGGTGATGATTGTTCTGCCGATGCTGTTCCGGCGGAAGTGCCGTCCGACGACGTTTCCGGGCGATGGTGTCCCACCGATGCTGTTCCGGTGAGGGTATGGACTGCCGACGATCTTTTCCGGCAGGGTAGTCTGGACGGGCTCCTCCAGATGAGTGGACCGACCTGGGCGACGGCCCCGTTGGTGAGGTGTTGACCTCGAGATTTCAGCTGATTTCTACTTCGCGCAGGCGTGCGGACGCTCCTCACCGATCCCTTGACTAGAGTAGTCGCGTGTGGGGTTCGTTGCGTACCTTCTGCTAGACCGTATGTGCCTACGGTAGGTCTCAGAGTGGGACCCTTACAGTTTGCGGACAGAGGTCCTGTGGTTCCCCGTGGTGGGATTGTTTACCCCGTAGTGGGTCTGTTTACCCGTTGAGGGATTGTTTTATGTATCGCATTGATGCCATGCCATGATGACTAGTATGATAGGTTTCATTGATAGTCTTGCATGCATTTAGGGCTTGGTATACGGGGTTTCCTTTCAGGAAACTCAGGCATTGTTGTTGCACTTTTTATTTCAGGACCACAGTAGGTCCGGGTGGGTGGTGACCGAGGACGGAGCGCTTTGGAGTCGGATCCTCTTCGGCATTTGCGAGATTGTACGACTACTTGTATTTTCATTTCTTTCATCTGGATTGTAGTTGTACGCCTTTTTGTAAACTCCATGTATTTTGGGTGCACCCGGATTTATATATTTATATATTAGTGACGTTCCCGCCTTGAGTTGTCAGTTTTATTCGTTATTTCGAAATTTTAAATCTTCCGCTGTTTCGGGACGTTACACCTCTATTAGTAGGAATGCATCTATGCAATAAAGAGTTAAGATAATGTGCACTCTGTTGAGCTTTCAAACAAAATGTTGCACTTCCTCAAATCCTTCGTAACTTAGGAGAGGTGAGAGATTGAGGAGTATAGAGTTCTGAGAAAAATGAATGAAGTAGAAGAAAAGGAGTGTTTGAAAGAATAGTGTGTGAGGGTTAATCTGTTATATATATACTTTACAAGTGAGTTATTAGAGAATAAAACACATGGGATTTGGCATTTAACTCTCAAAAAAATTAAAAATAGCTGTTAAAAGCCAATAACATTAGCTCGATTTGCCTGGCAGGCCGAAGTGGGCTGGTCTGGTCATCAACCATAACTCAGACCAAGCCTTCAAAACCATGCATGAGAGCCACTGTAAACTGTTATCTACAGCTGCGGATTAAGAGCATGGTTTGGTAATATACCAATTTTACCACTATCAGCAGAAAACTTTTTTTTTCACTTCTGAATAATTTGGTTGGGGGTCGGTATACAAAAATTTAAGATCGTTACTTCCGTTAGCTCTCCACTTCTACCAACATCGTTACTGTTATGTCCCTAACCCTTGTTTAGGGTGTTAATGTTGCTTTTGGGTTGGCTTTGCATGGGGAAGAGAAGAGGAGGCGTGAACAGTGGGTGTTGGGTAGGGTGATGGTGTAGGAGTGGTGAGGTAACGGGGGTGTGTTGGGTTAAATGCTAACATATATATATATATATATCTCTCTCGTTTTATTGCCTTCTTAGTGTGGTTTTGTTGTTCCTCACGTTGGAGGAAAGTTGTGGTCGGTCACGGGAGGTCGGAGACCTCGCCGTCGACGAGAAAACGACGTAAAATCCTTGGCTGGCGCAAGGTTGTTGTCGACCAACGGTCCACCGGTGCCTTCGGGTGGTCGACCGGTTTTACTGTTTTACCCAACTTTTACCAACACCGGTCGAACGATGCCTTGTGGCGGTCGACCGGTTGCATGTATGCTGGTGGGTTGGAGGTTCTCTGTCGGATTTCGGCCGACCGTCCCTTGCTTTTGGTTCAACCGGAACTTAAGTGTATTTGATTATTATGCATGTTGTTCGACCGATCGTGTTATATTGTTCGACCGATATATGACGTAGACTATTAGGACGACCCTGGTAGTTTTCGGTCGACCGACTAGTCTTGTGTGATTTTGACCAACTCCGGATTTTGACCTCGTATTCGATCGACCGGTTTTAGATTGTCGTTCGAACGTCTAGACTTGAGTGATGCACAGGATAGTTCGATCGTTGTAGACTTTCGGTCGACCAAACCTATTGGGAACGGTCGACCGGGTAGGCTTTTTCGGTCGACCGATTGTGCCTAGAACTGAATTTCTGGTCCTTGTGTTGTTTCCACACTGTCCACGGAAACTCGTGCCTTGCTTATAGTGTGAGCTGGGAGGTGACGGTGGGTACGTGCTCGTGCCTGCCCAGGGACCGCCAGGTGGAAGAGTGTGGACACTAGCGTTGCGCCACTTCCGTAAGGGACAGTAGTGTGACAAGTTGTTGCTTGACTCTCTGTAGAGTAGCAGACCTGAGGGATCGTGGATCCCAATGAGTGTTGATGCATGGCTAGTGGAGCATGATGACCCTGTAGACTACGGTCTGAACCCGTCTGATGTTGAGCCGGACGTATGTGATGCCGCCGAGGTTTTTTGACGGCAATGCCACCGAGGTTTTTGCCGGTGATGATGATGCCGACGATGTTCCGGCTTGTGGTTGTGCCGTCCGATGTTGTGTCGGACGTATGTTGTACCACCGATGTTGTGTCAGCGATGCCATTGATGTTGTGCCAACGATGATCCCCGATTGGGCACCTATCCTGGGATGTTGACCGACCAGGCTACGACTCCGTCGAGGTGGTGTAGACCACATGATTACTTTGCGCGGAAGTGCGGACGCTCCTCACCGATCCCTTTGGCTCGAGTAGTCACGTGTGGGGGGTGCGTCGCGTACTGTCCGTAAGACCGTATGTGCCTACAGTAGGTTTCTGAGGGAGACTGTTGCTGGTTGCTGGATTGACATCCTTGTTGACCCATGAGGGTCCTTGTGTTGTTGGACTGAGGTCCCGTTTACCCTTGGAGGGATTTGATGCATTGCAGATGTTAATATGACATGTTACTAGTATGATAGGTTCATTTACCGTACTACTGCATTCATATAGGTGAGCTTGACGTACGGAGTTTCCTAATGGGAAACTCGTACATCATTGTTTGATTCATGTTTCATGACCGCAGTATGTTCTGTCGGGTGGTGACAGTGAGCGCACACATTTTGGGGTCAGGATCCTTATCGGACTCTTTGAGGTCGTCATGATTACGTGTACCTTGTTTTGTAGTATTGTTGTAATCATGTCTTTTGACAAACTCTGTTGTTTCATTGGTGCACCGACTGTTGATTTATATGAGTAACATTTCTGTTGACGAGTTTTATCTGATTATCTCTTGATGATTTAAATTTTTAAATTTCTGCTGTTTCGAGATGTTACAGTTACCACTTACTTCATGTCTACAATTGTAGTACGAAATTTATGGTTGTGTCTATCTTAGTTATGATTCAAACATTACTTTTCTAATTGCCACACAGAATCGTTCAGTACTACTCGTCTTACACACTTGATGTTCTGTCCTAGCAAAATTCAATTAAGCATCTATGAGCAATGTCTTGTAGTTGTAATAGTTACTTTACCTGCCAGCAAATTTATAACCTTTGCTTGGCTTGCATTCCTAAAGAAATAAACATGTTTCTGTAATTGATTCAGAAAGAGACCACTCACATTATTGTGAGGGTCAAATACTGTGAGCACATCATACTCATCAAGGATGATTTGGTAGGCATTATAAAGTGAAATTAATCTTTTGGATACTCCACTCTGAATGAAAAGGATTTTGGGATGCTCTCATGAATGTCAGTCACTTTTAATTCCTGTAACAGCTAACATGTGGGGTCTTGTTTATTCTTCTCCTTGTTTTTCATAGATTGCAATGGTCCCAATCTTATAAGAATGAAATTATAAACTTTTTGGAAAATGGTTGTGCTTGCTTGGTAGCAGATGAGGATCAAGTAGTGGTGTTCTTGTTGCAGCATTGTGGAAAATGAGTGATGGTGGCATGCAATCTAATCTTTGTATAGTGCATTCAACAAATCCACATGCTTGATGTCTGAACAATGATCAACTGCTGCTCTTTCTGTTATATTGTTGTTCTTTTAAAAACAGTACTATATTAATTAAAACTTTTGTTTGTTTTTTGCACGATGAGCGTAAGCAAAGCAGCATACAATTCCAAATTCCCAACCAAAGTGGAATTCCAGCTTAACATGTGCAGCACTCACAATCATTATTTGGAATTGAGAAACATGTTTTCATCTTGTTAAGATGTTTTGTTCTAATCATTAATGTCATAACTAATCAAATGGGTCTGTCTATCTTATTTCTTGATGGACAGATCATAATTCCTGATAAATATATCCACTTGATCCATAAATAGTTTTTATTTTTTTATTTTATATTACTTAGTTAATTTTGTTTCTCATAGATTTCCATATTTTGGCACTTTAAGCTTCGCCCAATAAAATCGAATCTCTTCTATCATGGAAGCACCACTGACTCACATATAATTTTCATTCACTTTTCACCTTTGCACATTATTATCCATACCATCATTCTTCTCCTTTTCAATTGTGATGACATTTCATATATAGAAGCATATATGGAGGGGTGAAATCTCATATGAACTCAATAGGGACGACAGTAAATCAATGCAATGGATATATATTACAGACAACCAATTGTAATGACATTTTGTTTGCAACAACTGAAAGCTAAAACGTTGAATTCGTGCACTTCTAAATAAAAAATCCAACTTTGCGTGTCATGAGCAATAACAATGCAGAAGGTATTATGCATCAAATAAACCAAAAAACCTCTTGGCACATATACAATTACTAGCTTCCATTCGAGTTTTAGTTCTTTTTTTTCTTCTACGAAGTTATTCTTGTGTCACAAAGTTTTCTTTGTCATATCCGTTTAAACTTCGTTCTAACCTCTTAACATATATATCATAATGAGTTCGGTTATTCGCAGGAAAAAAAACTAAAAGATCCAAACCGAACCATAACTACTTTTTTACTGTTGAAATTCAGAAGACAAAAGAACAGACATGAATCAAACAAATTACAAATACAAAACCACATAGTGAGTTGGTGAAAAACCAGGTGAAAAGGAGTGGGATATGTGCCACCCATCATCCCTTTTCACTTCATTCCTACACCATTACACAAGAAAGGACAAGTCCAAGTCACATGTGCCAATCCCAAATTAATTCCTCTCCATAAAAAACACAAACTAAGAACACCACACATTCCATACTCCAATTTTAAATTCCCACAATTGGTTCTTCATTGACATGCACCCAAAGGTGTTTGCACAAGGAGTGCACCAATTTTGGCGCCATCCTCAACTGTTCCCATGCAAGGCCAAGAATGGCTCATGGATTGGCTTGGGTGTTTGGTCTCTTGTCCACATCTAGGTGAGGGACTGAGGGGCATGTGCACCACATAGGTATTTGTTTGATGTTTTACTTGTGGATATTGCAACCTTTTTAATTTTATGGTCTCATTGCATATGGCAAAGTGGCAAGTTGTTAAAAGAGGTCTTAATTTGATGTCATCTTAGTAAATGTTAGCATGCAATATGTGTTAGTTTTAGTTTGTAAAACATTCTTTGTTAGGGAACCAAAGTAGGATGGAAGATCGAGCTATCATAGTTTCGAAGTCAAATTTAACTACTAAACTATATGATGATGGAGTTTGATGTTATAGAAGTCAATTCCTTTTGTGATTTTGAACATAATATCGTGATTCTCGATGACATGCCGATTTAAATGGTTCTTTGGTCTCATCATAGGCATGTGATAATATAGACATCATTCCACTAATCCATTTGCATAACTAATTAATTATGAGTTTAAGACCTACTATTTAATAACAACTCAAAAAACATAGTTTGATATTAATGAGATCGTGCATCTTGGTGAGGGGCATGTGCACTACATAGGTAATTGGGGTGGTAATCTAGTGTTTAATTTCCTTATTTGATATTTTACCTATGGATGTGGACTTTTGAATGGCCTCAATGGATATGGAATGTTGTTAGAATAGGTGTAACCTCCCTAAAACAACGAAAGAATTTTAACTTTTAAAAGATATATTAACCAGATCAAATCACCTGGGAACGTTACGAAAACCATAATATATACCACAAGTGGTGCACCACAAAATACAGAGTGTCAAGAGTATGATTACATCATCAAAAGATATACAACATATACATGAGTAATCATAACAACCTCAAAAGATAATAGATAGCAGGATCCGATCCCGAGTGCACTCTCCTCGGTCACCACCCCAACACTGCTCGCGTCCTGAAACGCAAACATAAACTATGCCTGAGTTTCCATAAGAAAACATTGTATGCCAAACTCATCTAAATGTATAAATTACTACAGTAACATGACTACAAGTATACAACATCAACAATAATAATAACACAAATCACAACTCACACGACTCGCAACAACACAACCAAAACAACGCCAGCAAGTTGGGCACCAAGAATGTCAATCTCAACCACAATGGGCACCAAGGATATCTATTCCAACCACAACTCCCCAACGTCGTCAAGCTGGGCACCAAGAATGTCAATCCCAACCACAACGGCCACCAAGGATATCAGTTCCAACCACAACTCACACGACACACAACCTGGGCACCAATAGCAGCTGCCCCAACCTCGTAGGGCACCAAGGATCTGCCCCAACCCACAAAACGCACGTACTCACATAGCACAACTGGGCACCAAGAACGTCAATCCCAACGGGCACCAAGGATATCTGTTCCAACCCACACCTCAACAACTAGGCACCAAGAGCAGCTGCCCCGACCCACACAAAACGAACCGACACATCGATCACCATCAGGCCGGAAATGTCCATACCGTCATCCCAAAAAGGTCAGGGACCCGTCGCCTTCAAACCGATCACACAAATAACAACATCTCAAAGCAACAAGACAAAACTGGGCAGAAACGGTCGACCGCAACAGGCATACCGGTCGACCGAAACCCCACACAAAAGTCTGGTCCAATAGAAATAACTACCAACCGGTCGAACAGAATAACACACGCGTTCGACCGAAACATACCAAGCAAATCCTACGTTCTTCCAAAAAGGCATCACCGGTCGACCGAAGAAAAGCATCGGTCGACCCCTACTTAAGTCATCGGTCGAACCAAACAATGGACGGTCGACTGATCACTCCCAACCGACCTACTACAGTACATTCGGTCGAACAACAAAGTGGACTCGTTCGACCGAAACAAACAGAGTGTTCTTCCTCTCGCCAAATATGCATCATCACCGGTCAACCGCCCATAGCATCGTTCGACCGGTGCGAGACAAAAGCTTATAAACTACACTACGACCGGTCGACCGAAGCCACCACCGACGAGCCTTTTGGCTTACCGTCGGCCATTAAAACACTCATACAAACTTAGGTGAGCATAAAAGAAAATGTTGACATACCTTGGAAGCTTGAAAAAGCTTCTGAAGATCAACAACATTCTGATGACGCCAACGATCACCACCTCCTCTCTTTGAATCCAGTGAAACAGCGAACTCGAACTTCTTCCACCTTCTCTAATCACGTCGCCACGATCCTCCTCTACCTTCTCACCAACACAACTGAGAGGGAGTGAGATGAGAGTGAGAGACGAGAGAGGGAGAGAGAAGTGAGAGGGGATGAGTGAGTTTTACCTTAAATACACCTCACCTTTCCTTAACCAACCAAAAGCCTCCACCCCATCCTCACTAAACCTTCCCTAAGCCCCCATTAGCAACTCAAACATAATTAAGCCCCTAATCCCACATTAGGATCTAACAATAGGTCTTATGTTTTCTTCTCAGTAGATGTTAGCATCCAACAAGTTAGTTTAGTTTGTAGGACTTTGTTTTTTAAGAAATCATTTAGTAGTAGTAGTCAAATTTGACTAGTAGACTATACATGCGATAATGTATGACAATACACGAGAATGTAGAAGTCATTTTCGACGGAGAACTTAGGCAAATTTAAACATTACCATTGTGATTACGGATGATATATATATATATATATATATATATATATATATATATATAGGGTGGTATTAGAATGAGACCAGGTCTCAATTTAATATAATGAGACCACAAGCATACACCATCAAGATCAAATCTAACGGTGAAAGATGAAAAGGATAATTTCGTAATCTCCCCGTCTCCTACTTCCTCCCCTCCTTCGTTCCTTCTTTCCTTCCCATCGTAACCCATCACGTCCAACTTCTTCCTCCCCTCCTTCGGTCCTTTCCAATCGCACCCAACCACGCGTGATGCCTCCAACAACCTTCCAAAATATGTCGGAGTTGGCACGTCTCCTTCCGATCTCCGATCTCGTTGTCTTTTTTCCAAATCCAAATCCAATTTTCGTAATATTCCTTTTACCACTTACAGATTATTACTCTTTCTCGCATTCCCTCCAATATGGACTCCAAATTCCATTTTTTCTAGGAAAATAAAAAACAGATTTGTTCTTTAATCGCAATTTAGCTCCGTTTTTGTTCCTTTCAAAGATTATTTTTATGCCTAAAAACGAGAAAGGTAGTTATATCCAACTTGTTACGGACTATAGTTCGGAAAAACCATTTTTAGATCTATAGATTTGTGAGATAATCGTCGCCACCTTCAAGTTTGTAGACTTGCATGATTCTACGAAAAATCATTTTTTTCTAATACATATTTCCGTTATGTGTAGTGTTCAGATCCAGTTATACGTTCCGGAGAACTTGTGTAATAAAATGATACCGTTGTGTATTGAAATGAAATATTGATGTATTAAACATATACTGTTGTGTATTAAACGCATATAGATGTGTATTCACTGGAAGTTTTATTTAAGAAAACGATACAGTTTTGTAGAATGCTCCATGTCATTTTTATCTCCAACCTCTCTCTTTCCTCTCTCTCTCTATTTCTTATATAAAAATATGTCATGCTATAGTAATTTAGTCATTATCATGTGTAGTGTTCAGATCTGGTTATACGTTCAAGAGGACTTGTGTAATAAAATGATACCATTGTGTATGGAAATGATATATTGGTGTATTAAACATGTATTGTTGTGTATTGAAATCATATAGATGTGTATTCACTGGAAGTTTTATTTAAGAAAATGATGCAGTTTTGTAGAGTGCTCCATGTCATTTTTATCTCCGACATCTCTCTTTCCTCTTTCTCTCTTTCTTATATAAAAATATGCTTTGCTATAGTAATTTAGTCACTGTCAGGTGTAGTGTTCAGATCTGGTTATACGTTCTGGAGAACTTGTGTAATAAAATGATACTGTTGTGTATTGAAATGAGATATTGGTGTATTAAACATATATTGTTGTGTATTGAAATCACATAGATGTGTATTCACTGGAGGTTGACTTCAATTAATTATTTATTTGTCTGATCACAAAAATATACAAAATCAAACATTTCCCCTCTCCCCCAACACCAATCAATGCCTTAACTCCCATATCATGCACAACAACATGAACCCTCCGTCTACTTTCTTTCCTCAACAAGGATCAGCAATTCATGTTTATGTACGTATCTCTTTTAGAATCATATGCTGCTCACTTATTCCTCTCCGACGACAACCAACTGTATTAAATGTATTCTGTTGTGTATTGAACGCATATAAATGTGTATTCACTGGAAGATTTATTTACGAAAGTGATGTGGTTGCGTATTGTAATTATGTAAATGTATATTAAACATTTAAATTTGTGTATATTAAACTTATAATACAGTTGTGTATTTTAATAATATTTTTTTCCAAAATGTTCTCTAACTAAAATATCCAATAGACAAGTTAAACCATACTAAACAATATTATATTCAACTTACAATGCAATTGTGTATTTTAATAATAATTTTTATAAATTAAAGAGTTCTTGAACTTATATATAAAATAACCATATTTTGAAGCCTAAACTTCACTTAAAAGGTGTGACAATCACGGTGTTGAAAACATAAAACACTAGTGTAGTGAAACCATGATAGCAATTGCTACTCAAATTTGAAAAGCAACATGACACTCCCAAATTAGCTAATCACATTCTAAGTTGCTACATAGAAAGCTACTAACATATTAAATTAAGTTATTAAAAAAAACACAAAAACTCATGAGAAATTCCTCTCTCCCTCTGTGTGTGTATAGAAAGATTTGATCTTTTTGGTTTTTTCTTTCAATTTTGCAGCTTTTGAAGTCCGTGCAGATGCAGCATGGGTTGAGTCATCGAGATTACGCTCTGTATAGGTACGAGTTGGTCGGTCCATCATGTTTGGGAGAAGTGGGGTTTAAGTGTGGTTCATTTCGGATGGAGTAGTTGGGATGATGGGATTGTATATTAAACTTAAGAGAAGTAGCAGTTGTGTAATAAAAAAGATACAATTGTGTATTGAAAGCATATAGTTATGTATTAAACTTATAATGTTATGTATCGAACACACATATAGTTATGTATTAAACTTATAATGTTGTGTATCGAACGCACATATCTATAATACAATCCTGCTAGACAAACATAGCAAATTTAAATATATCACTAGTTTAGTACAAAAGCATAATCGTATATTACACAACAATCCAATTCTAATACACAGATACCTTGTTCAATACGCAAGCATAAAAGTTTATTAAATAACCAAATATAATCATAATACACAAGCATAACAGAAAATACATTACTTTATATATCATAGCAGCAAATACAATTATAAACAAAAGTATGAAATTTATATAACTTATTACACAAGTATAGCACTTTACACAGAAAAATGCCTAGTTTAAAAATAATTACAACACATGTAGAAATGGTTAGCAAGCAACAAGAATAACAAACTGTTGCCAAGAGGATATGCTGAATTCTTTTTTTCCTCTCAGTTTTGACTTTCTCTGTTTTCTGCAAAAAACCTTCATAGTTAGGGATAAGAATGATAATTTAAGCATGAACCATTGTTTGTGAAAAAGTTTATAAACCTTAATGGAAGAATAACCTTTTGTTTTCAAGTGTTATTTTTTATATTCAATTTCTCCTGCAAAACAACAAATTAGCACATAAAAAAACAAAAAACCCACAAATGCACCACATTCAACACTTAATACACCGAAAACAACATCATCATTACCAGATTCATTTCCGAAACCCCCAAAACCATCCAAATCCGCACCAAAACGTATTCTTCTTGCTTAATTCTTTCTAGGGTATCTTGTGAAATATATAAAAATTTACATAATAAAGACAGGCCAACTGCAGAAGGATTACGATGATGGATTTTCTTTACTATATTTCATTTCTCTCTTAGGTTTGATATATATATATATCAAACCTAAGAGAGAAATGAAATATAGTAAAGAAAATCCATCATCGTAATCCTTGCTAATCCTTGTTTTGAAAAGTAAAATTTTGATTCCTTTAATCCAATCGTCACACTAGGACTTGTTTTGCTGGGTCTTTTCCCATTTGGATGGTAAAACCTTGACTTTAAGACATAGCTTTTGACAACATTTCTTAGAAATAATTCATGCTTCTTTTGATTGAAATGAAGTTTAAGCTCAAAATTCAGTGAAAAACTCAAGATGCTTTCTAGCCACCAGATTTGTTGTCATGTATGCATGGATCAAGTTACGCAAATTCCACCAAAAATATATATGAACAAGAGCCATAAAAAACACAAGATAACAGTCAAATATAGTTGATCACCTTATCATGCATTGAAATGGAATGCAACATATTCAATTCCCCATTACAGCAAGAATTTTCTTTTTCAAACACCAGCACAACAAACCACCAACTAAAACCAAAATACACCAAAACGAGAATAAAAGTCAAAATCAGCAACTATAACAACAGTGAGTGGTTGAAGAACAGACTTGTTCTACTTTTGGTGGAAATGGAGGAACATCAAGTGTGGGAGCATAAAAGAAAACTCCCTGACCATGGAGGAACCATCCTAGAGTGAATTCGAAAAACATTTTGTTTCTAGGATTAGGACCTAATGTGCAAAGATCACCCACAATCTCATTGGCTAATAATAATTGCCTCAGATACACCGAACCTGATTTTTAATCTGCTGAGTACGAAGAAATTGCAAACTACAGACCAATTCAATCAAACAAAAAACTTGCAATCAGCTATATAATAATCAACAAAAAGCAAAGTTGTGCTACTTTGTTGCCTACTGAATCAACCAGGGGAGGAAATTACAAATTTAAGACAAAACGAAGTCCACTTTCTGAAATTACAAACTCAATGATCAAAAAAGCGTTTCAGCTCCACAAATCCACGAAATCGAACCGAAGAAACGGAGATCGAAAGGTTACCTGATTGCCTTGGAAATCGAGTATGTGGACGGTGTTGTCGTGCGTGCCGAGAGTGATCATCCTCTCGGCTACGGAGATGGAGGAGGCGACGTCGGTGGAGAGGAGCGAAGGTATGCTCCCTCCCATCCTCTGGTACTTCAACCTTGGCTCCTCCTCTTCCTCCGCTACTCCCTCCTCTTCCTCTCCCGAGTCCAATTCGGATTCTTCCCTCTCGTCGTCGCCGTCCACGCCGCCGTTTTCCGGCATGGTGTTGTGTTTGGTGAAAGTGATGAAAGTGTTGGAACAGGGGAGACAAAAGAGATGATGATGGCGGTAGTGGTACTGTGCAATCCACACACACTGAATTGGGTCAACACAATGAATAGTTAAGATAAATTCTCCAAAGAAGCCAGGAGAGAGGAAATGCCTCCGAAGAAGCCAATGGGAATGGAGGAAAAGTGGTTTCCGTGTAGAAGGAGGTCATGGAGGGACTTCAGCCCGGAGAGGTCCGGGAGGGGCCCGAAGAGGAGGTTCTCCTGGAGCTCGAGGTGGGTGAGGTAAGTGAGGTTGGAGAGGGACGGGAGAGTGCTGGATAAGGAGGGGTTGTCGAGCTGGATTGCAGTGATCCGGTCGCCGGAGCAGGTGATCTTCGGCCAGACGTAGAGGTCCAGGGTAGTGGGGAAGGTGAAGGACAGGGAGGTGAGGGTGGTCGAGAGAGTTAGGATGGTTGAGGTGTTAGAAATGGGGAGAAACGGTATGGTGTGTGTGATTACTGTATTACCCTTTGGTTGTATAAATTGAATGTTAGATAAACCAACCGTTAGATCTAGATCTGAGGGAGGAAAATAGGGAGTCTCATTTTTTTACAATGAGAACTGGTCTCATTGTAATATTTCTGTATATATATATATATATATATATATATATATATATATATATATATATATATATAATGGTTCTTTCTGTCTCATCATTAGACACAAGATAGCTCATAGCTACCGATATGCTTCCATTACACCATCTGCATAAAGTAATTGCAAGTTCAAGACCCAGCCATCAACTAATAAAACTTAAAAAACATAGTCCGGTCCTTAATGAGATCTTGTTCCTCATAATTAGTTGATATCCACGTACTAATTGGGGTCTACAAACTTCACCTACCACTAAGATGTTGCCATTCCTTCCACTCCCAAGCAATGCATCATGCAAACTACCTACTACTACACTAAACAAAGTGTTAAGACACTGAACACTATGGCACTGTTTCCAAACCAGTGGCGGAAGAATCTTCTCTTTAAAAAAGAGTTAGTTAAATAAGGTATGATTAGAAGCCAAGAATGTATGCCACCAAGTCAAAATCAAGCTAAGCTTGTCAGATACAAATGAGTTGATTGAGATAATCATTATTTTAGAAGCCATTGGAAAGAATGAATATAGAAAATGATATTCATAGATGATCAACTTACTTAACTCAACTTGTACATTTGCTGGATTTAATGTGAGAATCGACCCACGTATAAAAAACAACTAATATCTTGTCCTTTAAGAAACCTTTGATCCCATCACGACAACAAATTATATAGCGGAGGACATGCTGTGTTATATAGGAGTTGGCAAATGAATCAAAGATCAAATTAATATGAACCGAGGGTTGTTTTTCATAAAACAAGCTTTCCTCAGTGAAAAAATAAGTTTGAATAACTACTTCATGCTAAGGAACAAAATCATTTGAGAGATTTGTAACTGTTGACTTGGTAAGAAATTGGTGTCTTGTATGAGACACGAGTGCAACCCAGATTAATTTTATATGTATTAAGATAGCATGATAGAGGTCCAATCAGAATGATGAATAGTAAAATAAAGAGGAAGTAAAAACAGGAAAAATATCTAAAGAGTTAGAGAAGGGGAAAATTAACAAAAGTAAATGACAACTATTAATTGCCTGATGTGGTGTTTAGATGAGGTGACTCTTGATGGATTGTTTTTGTGAGAAGCTAATCCCTTGATTAAGGTTAATTAAGTTTAAGAACCTTAAACCCTTCTTAGTGAGAGTATATAAACCAAACCAAACTTTTTTCTCATTCTTTCCTTCTCTCTCTTTTTCATCTCACTCTCTCCCTCAACACTTTCTCTCCCTCCCTTGTAGTTCGTCGGTGGAAGAAGGAGGAGCTGCGGGTGCGCCGGCAAGTCTGGTCGCCGGAGTTCAAGGAAGGTGTGGAGTTCGCCGGAGATACGCCCTTTTGCGTGGGAGGATCGTCGTTGCTCTTCGGAAGCTTCTTCAAGATTCCAAGGTATGCCAAGCCTTGCTTTTACGCTCACCAAGGTTGTGTGGGTGTTTGAGTGTTCGACGGTAGGCCGAATGGCTCGTCGGAATAGAGTGGCAGGAGTTTCTGCTCTGTTTCGGTCGACCGGTGCTCTATTCGGTCGACCGGTTGTAGTGTAATTCGGGCGCTCTCGCTCGAATCGGTCGAACGATACCCGATGGGTGGTCGACCGATTGTACGTTTGAGCGAGAGGATGAAGACCCTGTGTGTTTTCGGTCGACCGGGTCCCCTTTGTCGGTCGACCGAATGTACTGTTGTATGTCGGTTGGGGGCGTTGACCTTCTAAACGGTCGACCGCCTCTTTGACCAAGTTCGACCGGACGTACTGTTTTAAGTCGGTTGGGGGTGTAGACTTCTAAACGGTCGACCGCCCTGAGATGCCGTTCGACCGATGACTTAAGACAACTTAAGTGTGGTTCGACCGATTCATATTTCGGTCGACCGATAATGACCTTGTAGAATGTTGAAGTCCCTGTGGTTTTTCGGTCGACCGGAAGCCCATTGTCGTTCGACCGTTGGGATGTGTTATTTAATATTTATTTTGTGGCGTAGACCTTCTAAACGGTCGACCGTCCAGTGACTTTTGTTCGACCGTTTCGATGATTTTTCGTGGTTCGACCGTTGGATTGTGGTTCGAACCAATTACCGGTTTTAACGACCAACCGGTCGACCGTATGACCTTTTTCGGTCGACCGTTGGAGCCCAGTATTTGCATTGGTTGTTTATGAGCACGTTGGTGCGTGAATTTCATTTATTGCTTATGTTCCCATGATATGACATGTGCATTGAGACCTAGGTAGTAGACCTGTGGGACCATATTCCCCTTTGCATGATCTATATGTGATGACCGTCGGCCTGTGTGGCGACAGAGATGACTGTCGGCCTGTGTGGCGACAGAGATGATTGTTGGCCTGTGTGGCGACAGAGATGACCTTAGCCTTTGTGGCGAAGGAGATGACCTTAGCCTTTGTGGCGAATGAGATGACCTTAGCCTGTGTGGCGATGGAGATGACTGCTAGCCCTTGTGCAACAGAGTTCTGTGCCTTAGCCTGTGTGGCGACGGAGATGACCGACCGATGATGTTCCGGCGGATGTGCTCGACCGATGCTGTTCCGACGAGTATGATCGTCCAGCTGTGGCACGGCTGGCGAGTATGACCGACCAGAGCGACGACTCTGGCGGATTGTGGTCTTCGACCACTAATCAGATCTGATGATGACTCGGAATTGCGTGTGACCCTCACCGAACCCATATGACTAGTGTAGCTGCGAGTAGGGGTGTGTCGCGTATTTTCCGTATGACCGCATGTGCCTGCGGTGGGTATCTATGGATGTCCAAAACTAGACTTATGACTAATGAACCCCGGTTGGGGAAATGACTATTATGACCTTATGACCCGTTTGGGGAATGACCAGTTATGATTTATGTTTGGCATAATACTAGTATGATAGGTCATGATTGCATTGCATGTAGGTGGGTTTGGCATACGGGGTTTCCTTCGGGAGACTCACGGCATTGTTGTTTGCTTTCAGGTTCCCTCTTCGGGAGCTGTTTGGGTGGTGACTGAGGACGAGTGCATCTTGGAGTCGGGTCCTCGTGTCGGTTTTGAGGTTATTATGACTACTTGTATATCTGTATATTGTATTTTGATGTAGTCATTCTTTTGACAACTCCTGTATACGGTGCAGCACCATATATATTATATTTATATTTTCGAGTAGCGTCCCCTGTGTTGATGTTTATCCTTTGATTATCATTTATTTAAAAGTTTAAATTTTCCGTTGTTTCGGGGATGTTACAGTTTTCATGTAAATTTATTAAGTGAGGAGAACTGAAAATGGAGAAAAACCCAACTTTTATTTGTTTTTCTTGTGTAAATAAAGAATCAAGAAGAAAAATTATGGGGAATGGGGAATAATTAGGCAGGGTAATTTGTTATCCTCTTACCCCCTGGGCATAAAATTATGGAGTAATACATTTTTTCCTTCATGTTTTGACACTTCTACTCGCGCTAGGGATGTATTGTACGTAGGTCTACTTAAATCTAAAATTGATTCAATTGATAGGTTTGAGTTTTTATAAGTTTGAAATTATATCTCTACTAAAAATTCTCTTAATACAGTACCAACCTATATTAAAGGATTCATTACTCCCTTAATAATTACTTCCGACTATTTACCCTTGGTGATTAACTCTAATCGAAGCACACCAAACTCGAGACACTTATATTCTCTGTCATATCATATCAACCAAACACTATGGGAAAAGTTCATTAATTATTCTTCTCCACTCTATGGATCCAAACTGATAAGTCTACAACCAAACTAAGGACCACATAAGTGATTTTGGACCACATCACAATGAGTTAAGTCTAGCGCCATACGTTTCACCAATGAGTCAGTTCTAAAACACAATCTCCATCTTTTCAGATATGATGTTGAGCTTACATGCAAGTTGGGTCCAACACATATATTTCTTCAATCCAAACCAATATGTATTAATGGGAAAAGAGAGTTAAATCTTGGTCCTTGGGTGGGTTGTTAACCATTTCAACAAATTAATTAACATGGTTGTCTTCCACAATGAGGGATTGAGAGGGTCCACTACTAATACCGACTTGTGTATATTTGTTATGCTTCCAAATCTAGTGATATTGTTTGAATATTTTTCAACTCCCTACTACAAGTAGATGTTTGTCATCAACTTTTTTAAGTGGGCATCACACGCTTACTCACATGTACATTCACCAGTTGATACCCGTGTTGTATAATTGCACTTTGTGATCTTAATGGTCATGATTTTTATGGAACATGTGAAGACAATGAAAGCATACCAACATATATGGCTAACAGCCCTGACCCATGGAACATTAATTAATCAGTTAATGTGTGATAACTGATGAGTGTTACATTGTGAGGACAATTAGTATATAATTAACAATAGAATTAAACATAATCGAAAGAAGCAACAAGAAGAAGAAGGAGGTAGCATAAGACCACAACTTATATATCCTAATTACATGACATGTTTGGATCTGACTGATTCCTAGTTAAATCTTAATCTTAATTTGATAAATTCTAAATCATAAGTCATTAATCAATATTGCTCTTAAAGCATTCAATACAAAATATATTGACATCTGTCACGTTTGGTTATCCCAAAACATTAAAATTCGTTGTGATCGACCATTCTTGATAGATTAATTGAGCTAACTTATATATATACAACTAAATATAACGGTGTTCAACACCCTTAAGCATAGTATACAATTACAAGAGTCGGTGAATACCCTGAAATCAAGCTGACATTTTGACATGAAAATCAAGCTGGCATAGTATACAATAATCAGTATGTTGGCTGGTCCTTGAGTGAGATGCTCATAATCAGCCTGCATGTGTGTGTGTCATAAAAGTGGGAGTTAAGAAGATTCAACTGAACTCCACTCAACCACCACACTGGTTATTCTGACAACAAACATGAATGATTCAGCAAACACTCAAACCTGTTCCCAACCAGATATATACTAGACTCTAGACCTATGCAATCTAAAATCTCATTTAGATAAGAAGAAAAGAAGAGAAAAGAAGAAAGACTGTTGTTTTCTCCCATGAATATTCAAGCTTCTGGTAATCTTGGGACAAGCATTGTTCCAGTCATGCATGTTTCATCAAAATATGGTAAACAAAACCAGTGACATTAACAAATTCTCAAACAAAATAAAAATAATAATAGTGACATTAATGTGTTGGTTCATGGTTGTTGATTTTTGTGGAGTCAAACATGTAAGCATGCTTTTCAAGGACAAGTACAAGAAAGTTTGGCTTTGGAGTTTGAGTCCCAGTTGGTGTAGTTGGTACTGTGCTTTTAATTTCTTTCACGTGTTTTGCTTTTCTTCCTACAAAACCTTGTTATTTGTGTGTATTTTAGAGAGAAAAAACTATTCATGAAATTCAAATAATAATCTTTATTGAGCTACAATGTATAGTCTACTAATTAATTATTAGTTGTTCTAGTAGCACAAGATTAAGTTGTATCTGAAGACTATATTATTGTACATATCTAATGCCAAGATTGTTATGCGAAACAAAACAAAAACCAGGATTAGTGAGAGGTAAGCCTATGAGATCATCTTAATAGGTTTATTTAGATGATGGAAAGTGAGTGCTCATGAGATCATACTTCTATTGTATTTTATTTTCCATTCTTGTCTTTTGCAATTTTCTTATTTTGTAGGATAGTGAGGTGGAGAGTCTAATGGTACGTCTCTCCACTTCAATTCAACGCGGTTTCAAACGTTGAAGATGATTCTTAAAAAATGACATTAACAAACAAACAAAAAAACTTTCTGAAAGCACTTCCAACTTGTAACTCACATTCCATTGTTCACTACTACTCTTCTGTTCTTGTTTTTTTTTATATTTTAGGTCACAAACGCGTTACGAAAACAATGTTTATGATTATATGTTTTTTGAACTTTTTTTCTTAAAAAAGTCACTATGCACAGATAACGCTAATCTTTTAATTCGTATACTTTATATTATTTCAAATGTTTATTGCTAAATGTAGGCTTACTCCGTTAAGCATTATATTCTTTCCACCAAAATGTCAAAATAGCCACCATATGTATTTTATTAAGAGAAATAAGAATATTCTCCATCAAGTTTTCAACTTATTCAAGTTTCCACTTTCCTTTTTATTCTATTAACGGGTTATTTATTTATAATGGAATATTTGACGGTGGGAATTTACCTTTTTTTGTTACAAGAAAAAGTAAAAGGTTGCAAGAATCCTACCTAACGTCCTACAAAAAAAATGGATTTTCCCCAATGGAGAAAAATAAAGGAAGCTAATCTGTAATTTATATAAAAAAACAAAAATTAAAATAAGATTGTGTGCCCTACATGGCTACATTTAATTAAAGAATATCCTTTGTCATGTGGTGCTAAGACATAATCATGTTCACGCATTAACCATGTACATGATGTTTTATTAAAGATGTGCAATGTATATATTGATCACGGAACAAAATAAAATGCTCGTGGTATTATTGTGAAGTCTCTTTCTTTGGGTCCTAATCTATTGCATTGTTAATCCAAATAAACATGTTATTTTTGTAATAACCTAATCTAAGCACCCTAATTAAATTAAACTAAACCTAACTTACCCTAATTAATTATGTTAATGAAGAGGTGAGGAGATAAGGTTGAGAAATGAGGTGTTGGTATTGGATTGGATGAGATGGAGGTGATAAATTAAAAAGTGATATATATAGTAAAGATAAGATTTGGTTGAAACGTTTTGCTTCCTTGTTTTGAATCAACCAGAGCGTGAGAGAAGAGGTTAGAGAGAAGAAGAAGAAGAAGGTGAAGAAGAAGAGGAGAAGAAGTGAAGAAAGAGAAGAAGAAAAGTGGAGTGAAGTGGTGCAAGCTTGGGAGGCTTCTTCACTCGACCAAAAGGTATGTCAAATCTTCAATATAACTCACTTGTGCCTTGTGAGTGTTGTGGATCGACGTTGGTGTCGAATTCCCCGTCGGAATTCAACCAATTCAGAGGTTGAAGACGACGATCGGTCGACCGGTGCCTGTGGGCAGTCGACCGATCCTATTATTATATTGATGTTTACCCGCGAACGGTCGAACGATGTCTTAGGACGGTCGACCGTTATGCCAGATTTGTGCGGGAAAAAGGGGATATGCTGTTATCGGTCGAACGGGACCACTTAGCCGGTCGACCGAATAACAATGAGAATGGGTCGGTTGGGGATTTTGACTTATTAAACGGTCGAACGTCCTTAACCTTGTTCGACCGATCCATTTGATGCTTAGTCGGTTGGGAGCTTTGACCATCAAAACGGTCGACCGCTCTTTAACTTTCGGTCGACCGACTGAGCATATTATTTAAGCGGTAGAGTGCCTGTGTTGATTCGGTCGAACTGTATAGCAGTTCCGGTCGACCGAATATCACTTAGGCAAAATACGGAAAGTCCTGTTATCGGTCGAACGACCCCTTGGTTCGACCGATCGGATATATATATTATATAAAATTGTATAGCATAGACCATCCAAACGGTCGACCGCTAGATGACTTTTGTTCGACCGATTGGTCGGTATTTCGGTTGGCGTGGTTCGACCGGTAGAATTGTTTGTACAGTACTGTGTACTGTGTGGGGGACCGGTCGACCGGTGTGTTTGTAGCGGTCGACCGATCTGCCGCAGGTTGGTGGATTAATCCACACGCGAGCCGTCGATGTCAGGTCGACTACCGGCTCCGAGGCGACGGTTGATTACCGGCTTTGAGAGCTACGGATTTCACCTTCGACTAAGGCGTATTATTGTTGTACTTTTTCCTCTCTTACCGAGCGGGGTGTGAGGGATGTGTACCGTAAACCTTGGGCAGTTTGCGAGGGTTTAGCGGTAGGCCGAGGATGTTCCGGCAGGGTGCGCGCTAGGCGACTCTTGGGGGAGCAGTGGCTGTCGTCTGACCCGAGTTGTGTATTCGGCGGGCTGACTCACTCCTTGAGTGCGGTGTGTACCAGGGGTTCCTTCCTGCACTTTTTGGGGAGCAGTGGTGTCGACTGACCCTTGTGAGGCAGCGGTGGACTGACTTGACCCTAGTGGCAGGAGTGGTTCAGTGCCGCGGAGGCGGTGAGGGCATTATTGTGGGCCCGAGGCGGATGATCATGTGCATAGCATTGCATTGTCTTTAATTCCTTTTTATATTTTTAGGAGGTTTGGTATACGGGGTTCCTACAGGGAACTCAGGCATGTTTGTTGTTTGCATTTCAGGTAGCGAGCATGGTTAGAGTTTGAGGTGGTGACCGAGGACGGTGCCCCCGAGATCAGATCCTGTAGTTGTCAGTCTCTTCCTTTTGAGGTGATTACATATTGTATAGCTTTTGTCGTAATCACAGTCAGTTTGTATATTTGACTTCCACGTGGATCATATTTATATTATATATGTTGGTTTGTTTCCCGTGACGTGCCCAGTGTTGACCGTTGACGGTCTTTATTATTGTTTAAATTTTCCGCTGTTTTCGGGTACGTTACAATTTTTGAATGAGTTATTTGCTGAGTCATTGTTTAATAGTGGAACACCATTTTTGTAGCACTAGGTTTAATTGACATTTTGACTAAGCAGGTATTGTGATAGTATATTTTCCCCTAAAATCAGATTATTTCGTTAAAAAATACCTTTACAGTAGAATTAATTTTGTAAGTTTTCATTTAGTAATATTTACATGAACTAGGTCATGAGAGTGAGAGGATATTAACCTTGATGTTTATGTTGTTGGGGTCGCATTTAACTACTACACCTTTGAACCATCAATGTGGTAATTAAACAAGGATGTCCTTTGTAGACACACCAAAATTAGTTCGATATATATGCACAAAGTCGAGTTAGCTACTTAGCTAATTAGCTGAGATGTAAGTTCAAATTCTAGTCGTAACACCAAAATTAGGGTATTGGAGATGGTTTCGCGACCAAGGCTTCTCCCCTTAATTCCCTTCTTCTACCAACTCAGAAAGGCCTCTAACTTTTGTTAGGTCATGAACTGCCTTGTAATCAAGCAACTTGAGAGTACATTGGAGTTTCCGTTGCCTATTTCTTATCCCGAATGACACAATTTTCTCATCTTCTATTCTCGGAAAGAAAAGAAAAGAAAAGAAGTGAAAACTGAGATCGTAGAAAATAATTAACCAAGAGTGCAAGAGAGGATTGACAATTATCCGGTGGATTAATTATAGGAACATTTGTTGATCATAGTAAGTAGTTAGGAGACACTATATATCCTACAAAATCACATTGTTTTGTGTCAAATTGAGGTTAGTTATGGTGACTGTGACAGTGGGTACATGTATATATAGTAGCAAGTAATTGATATACCTCCATTTATTGGTTTTATTTTACAATATAATAATATCGTTGGAAATACTATTTTTTGTTTACTTACTCAACAAGCAAAGAGAAAGCAAGAGACTATAAATCCATGAGATGGGCATGATTCTATAAAACATTAACTAACTCACCAAATCTTATAACCACAAACAAAATGTAAAACTTATGACCTCCTCATATGAGGGTTCAAATCATTAAGGAATTGCTTACCTAATCATTATATAATTTTCTAAATTTTCCAATAAACCCTGTGGTTACATGTCAGAAAATAAATGTGTTGCTGTTGCATACTCAATACGTCTATAGCAAAAAATAAGGTGTAGAGGTAGGTTTTGGAATTGAATTCAAGTTGTCCAAATCATTCCTTTTTTTTAATTTTACAAACACATTGATGTCTTCCTCCCCTCCACCTCAAATCATGAATTCTTCAATCGCAATCTAAACGTGACATCAAAAGTTGAGACATCAAGAGCCAAGGATGAAATGTTTTTCTTTTCATTTACCATGTGAAAATTCATTTCTGAAATTTAAATAGAATTGAAAGTACATCTGCATGTTTATGTGTTGAAATAACTTAATGTGTGATTGGTTTGGAGGATGTCGTTTGGTTTAAAGGAACACAAGTCTATTGTTGGCGTCAAATGTTGGTGATTGATATATATATATTAAAGTTAGTTTTTTAATTATCGGTGAGGATGGTCATATAATTTCCTTTCTAAGTTGTTAGAATGTTCCAATGTTGGGAAAACAACAAATTATCCCTTAGTTTATAATGTCTTGGCCTTGGATAATCAAACGAAGTTCTTGTGCTCTACGAAATCCTCAATGCTTGCAGCTAGTAAACATTGTGATGCTTACACTTAAACATATTTTTTCTGTAAATTATAAGATTAGGTCAGTAGTAATTGTTGGAATAGTTAAGTTTGATGATCGCCATCAAAGTTGATTATTAAGTTGGGTCTTCCATAATCATGTTTGTGAACTTTTTTTTCTCATGCTTATTGTTGGTGGTCAACCAACTATAGCTCTTCTTAACTTGACTCACCATTATAAATGAAAGAGACATCATTTTAGATATTAAAAGCGCCTCATCAAACGAGTCTCTTGTATTCTAATAATTAATTAGTAAGCGAATATCCAGTACGTTTAACTGTTTCGACAAGGCAAATATTCCATTTGAGTGTGGCCAGATGATTCGGTACTCGATTAAATAACATATTGGAGTTGGTCCTTCCCAAATTAAGAAGATTGTCAAATTAAAAATAGATGGAAAAACTTCCAAACTTAATTTGCATAATCCCACGATTACTCTATCGACACTTCAAAAAGCAGCTCTTCTTCCAACACAACCATAAGAAATGAAATTGTGATTATTCCTTCTGTTTTGACACAGTCAACACAACCATAAGTGATCCAAACACGTCTCAGAGACTTAAGTTGCATCGGGTTTTATGAAGAAAATAAGAGCTTTTTATTTTAACCATTGCCGTTGCTGCTTATGAGAATAGTGCATATATTCTCAATTATTTTGGGCAGAACTTCATGTCTGTCGCCGATACTCTTTATCCTATAGACATGGACACCTTTGCCAACATGAGACGGTGGATCATAGTTATATGCCTAACAATCGTGTCGTAACTTTTTACGTGTATTAATCACTTTGAACATACACGAAATAAATTTGTGTACTAGTATTTGATACACAAACACGGTTTCATGTAAACACGAAAATTGTATTTGATTTCAAAATTCAAGTATTGATTTTGTGTTAACACAATTTCACTTGATCAAATGTTACATGGTAGAACAATATTATCCAAATTCAAGAAGAGAAACACTCATGCCAAATTAGTGATTTGTGCCTCTTGTGAGATTTTATAATCTAGAATGAGAGGTGAACTTTGACTTTATCCGATGTACGATTAAAGTTCCCACACACTTGAATCCAGTTAAAAATATATTTAACAGAACGATGGAACGACATGTAGCATTGGTTGAGAGAGTGGTATGCTTCAACTTGTGCATCCCTTTAAATGCAAGTTTGACTCTTGTTGTGCCCTAATTTTTTGGATCTTGCCACAAAGTGATGTCTATCTTATCCTTAGGCTAACATATATTATCGTCTTATAGTTTATGGTCATAAGTATATTAACGTGTACTTTTAGGTATTTTTGTGTATCCGAACGTGAAACACAAATACATGTCTAATATATGAAACACGAAAACTCCCGACAAACATAGATTTTTCTTATTTGTGTCTAAATATCGTGATTTTGTCTAATTGATAGCATTTCTATTTGCTTATTTTAATTAAATTATTTCAAAAAGATGATAATTACCTTAAAAGGTGATAATAGTTTCCATTTGTTTGTTGGATTTGACTTACTAAAACAGGAAACGAAACAAATCCCCTCCTAAATGACCGTCATCTTATCACTAATCCATTCCCCCCACCAACTCTATATAAACCCCACTCCACTCCATCCCCTCCACTCCCTCACCACCACAATGCCAACTCTTTTCCCCTTCTTCCTCCTACTCCTCCTCGCCGCCGGCGATGTCCCGACCCCAATCTCCGGCGTCCCAACCCACTTCGCCACCACCACAACCACCTATCCCCACCCTCTCTCCCCCCGCGCTTCCCTCCTCCGGTACTGGTCCCGCAAGATCCCCAACGGCGCACCTAAACCCTCCTTCCTCCTCTCCAAATCCTCCCCTCTCTCCTTCCCCGACTTCTCCTCCTACCTCTCCGTCCCCCTCCCCTCCCGCCTCCGCTCCTTCTGCCGTGACGCCAACCTCCTCTGCTTCCCGGATCTCTCCCCGGAGCTTGACAACGCCGGCCGCTCCGGAGACTTTAAAAACTACTCCAACTCTAACTTCTCCAACTACGACACCAAAGCCGGTGCCGGGAAGTCGAGCTTTGCGTCTTATTCTCCTGACGATAATGTTCCGATCGATACCTTCCGGCGCTACTCCAGAGATTCCGATCGTCGGGACGACTCCTTTAGCGCGTATTCGGCTAACGGGAATGTCGTTACGACGAACTTCACGTCGTACTCCAGCAACGCCGATGCCGGATCGGACGAGTTTAGATCCTACCACAACTCCGCCAATAATCCGAACCTGAAATTCAGCAACTACGCTGCGAAATCGAAGGATCGGAAGGGGAGTTTTGGTTCGTACGCCGACGACACCAACGCCGGCGATCAGTCCTTCTCCGGCTACGGCCAGGACGCGGATTCTTCCCCAAACGACTTCAAATCTTACTCGAAGAACTCCAACGTGGTGGGGTCCACCTTCAAGGGATACTCCCAGAGCGCGAAGGACCCCTCCAACACCTTTTCCAGCTACGGCTTCAACGGGAACGTGCCGGAGAACACGTTTTCTTCCTATTCCGACGACGGGGAGGGCAAAATCGTCCAGAAATTCTCGTCCTACCGCGAACAGGCCAACGTCGGGGACGACACGTTCACTTCCTACGGGAAGAGCACCACCGGAGCCGAATCGGAGTTCGAGAACTACGGCCAGTCGGCCAACGTCGGGTCCGATACCTTCAAGGGGTACGACGACGGGGACAATCCCACCGTCGGATTCAAGATCTACGGCTCTAATAACTCCTTCAAGGGGTATAGCCACGTGGGGACCACCAGTTTTAGATCTTATAGGAATACTTCCACTGGGGCGTTCGCGTCCATGGCTAAGGTCACGGACGGGGTGAGGAGTGGCAGGTTGGTAAATAAGTGGATTGAGCCGGGTAAATTCTTCAGGGAGGATGGGATTAGACCCGGTTCGGTTCTTCCTTTTCCAGATATTAGGGATAAGATGCCGGTTCGGTCTTTTTTGCCCCGGGCTATTGCCGACCGGATGCCGTTCTCGACCGTCCAGCTCGGGGAGTTGTATCGCCTTTTTAATGCGACGGTCGATAGTAGTTTGGGGAAGGCAATGGCCGATACGGTGAAGGAGTGCGAGCGGAAGCCTAGTCGTGGGGAAACGAAGAAATGTGCGACGTCGGTTGAAGATATGATTGATTTTGCAACCGGGGTTTTGGGGAATGACATTGTGGTTCGGTCGACCGATGACCCGACCGGGTCGGGTAAGAACGTTGTGATTGGGAAAGTTAGGGGGATAAATGGAGGGAAAGTCACCAAATCGGTGTCTTGTCACCAGAGTTTGTTTCCTTATATGGTTTATTACTGTCATTCCGTGCCGAAGGTGCGGGTTTACGATGCGGAGATACTTGATGCTGGGTCCAATAAGTTGATTAACCATGGTGTTGCCATTTGTCACCTCGACACGTCGGATTGGAGCGCGAGCCACGGGGCATTCGTGGCGTTGGGCCCCGGGCCTGGTAAGATCGAGGTTTGCCATTGGATCTTCCAAGGGGACATGACTTGGGCTGTTTCCGACGAATGATAAGTGGGACTTGGAAAGACGGTTCGGTTTGGTTTGGTTTGATTTGGTTTTGATTCAGATGGTGTTTATCTTCTTTTTGGAGTGTAATGAGTGCAGTGTAATTAATTAATCAATTAAAATCCAAAAGAGTGCTTAAAATAAAGTAACGAGATTAGCAAGTTGTTGAGCAACGGCACCAAATGATTGCTGTTGTTAGTGTACTGGGTCTGTGTGAGTGATGCAACAAAGCATTTTATTCTCAACTTCTTTCTTTTGTGTTCCTAAATCATTATTATTTATTTGATATAGTTCATTTTTTCTCTTAATTTTCTGATTGCACCGATCCTCTTCAAATGTCCATTTCCATCTTCCAGTTGTTGACAATACAAATATCAATAAGTCAAGTATTAAGGTCACAGCAACTCTTAAAACATGCCAATATAAATCTGAAAAATAAATAATCCACCGACACCTCCTGAAGTTCTGCTATAACTACCAACTGCTAACCACAACAGAGCATCACTTCTAATTCATGATCTTTAGTTATTCAAACGTTGTTGGAAACAATGGAGATCGGATATATTTTTGGAGAACATTTGAAAGCATCGTGTGACGAGTTGAGTGAGACAAAAGCAAAGACAGTTCCATGTTATTTATGTACATTAGATTCTACAGTTGGTGTACAACTACCACATTATGATGACGTCATAATTATAAATTGTTTTCTTTTTATATACTTTCTTGCATATTAGTTACAATACATTTCACCTCATTGTTCTTTTGACATTTACTATGGATGTTGTACTTTCTGTGTGATATTAGTTCTTTTGAAAAAATTCTTTTTAAACTTAAAAAGTCTCTTTCTTCCTCCTTATACATGCAAGTTGTAATGTACCACGTTATTTGGCATTTTAGGTGTTTACTATATTTGGTTGCTTGTCACCTTTAGTTCCTGTCTCTATAACAAATCGTGTAGGGATTTTAATTAAACAAAAGTGGGCAATATCCAAATAACTGAAGTGTAACATCCCCGAAACAGGGGAAAATTTAAAACTTTTAATAACAAGAAAATCAAAGGATAAACATCAACACAGGGGACGCTACTCGAAAATATAAATATAATATATATGGTGCTGCACCGTATACATGAGTTGTCAAAAGAATGACTACATCAAAATACAATATACAGATATACAAGTAGTCATAATAACCTCAAAACCGACACGAGGACCCGACTCCAAGATGCACTCGTCCTCAGTCACCACCCAAGCAGCTCCCGAAGAGGGAACCTGAAAGCAAACAACAATGTCGTGAGTCTCCCGAAGGAAACCCCGTATGCCAAACCCACCTACATGCAATGCAATCATGACCTATCATACTAGTATTATGCCAAACATAAATCATAACTGGTCATTCCCCAAACGGGTCATAAGGTCATAAAAGTCATTTCCCCAACCAGGGTTCATTAGTCATAAGTCTAGTTTTGGACATCCGTAGATACCCATCGCAGGCACATGCGGTCATACGGAAAACACACGACACACCCCCACTCGCAGCTACACTAGTCATATGGGTTCGGTGAGGGTCGCACGCAATTCCGAGTCATCATCAGATCTGATCAGTGGTCGAAGACCACAATCCGCCAGAGCCGTCGCTTTGGTCGGTCATACTCGCCAGCCGTGCCACAGCTGGACAATCATACTCGTCGGAACAGCATCGGTCGAGCACATCCGCCGGAACATCATCGGTCGGTCATCTCCGTCGCCACACAGGCTAAGGCACAGAACTCTGCTGCACAAGGGCTAGCAGTCATCTCCGTCGCCACACAGGCTAAGGTCATCTCCTTCGCCACAAAGGCTAAGGTCATCTCTGTCGCCACACAGGCCAACAATCATCTCTGTCGCCACACATGCCGACAGTCATCACAGTCATCACATATAGATCATGCAAAGGGGAATATGGTCCCACAGGTCTACTACCTAGGTCTCAATGCACATGTCATTCATGGGAACATAAGCAATAAATGCAATCCACGCACCAACGCGCTTAAAAACAACCAATACAAATACTGGGCTCCAACGGTCGACCGGAAAAGGTCATACGGTCGACCGGTTGGTCGTTAAAACCGGTACTTGGTTCGAACCACAGTCCATCGGTCGAACCAAGGAAAACATCGAAACGGTCGAACAAAGGTCTCTGGGCGGTCGACCGTTTAGAAGGTCTACGCCACAAATAAATAATAAATAAAACATCCCCAACGGTCGAACGACAATGGGCTTCCGGTCGACCGAAAAACATCAGGGACTTCAACATTCTACAAGGTCATTACCGGTCGACCGAAATATGAATCGGTCGAACCACACTTAAGTTGTCTTAAGTCATCGGTCGAACGGGATCTCAGGGCGGTCGACCGTTTAGAAGTCTACACCCCCAACCGACTTAAAACAGTACGTCCGGTCGAACTTGGTCAAAGAGGCGGTCGACCGTTTAGAAGGTCAACGCCCCCAACCGACATACAACAGTGCATTCGGTCGACCGACAAAGGGGACCCGGTCGACCGAAAACACTCAGGGTCTTCATCTTCTCGCTCACACGAACAATCGGTCGATCACCCATGGGGTATCGTTCGACCGATTCGAGCGAGAACGCCCGAATTACACTACAACCGGTCGACCGAATTGAGCACCGGTCGACCGAAACAGAGCAGAACTTCTGCCACACTATTCCGACGAGTCATTCGGCCTACCGTCGAACACTCAAACACCCACACAACCTTGGTGAGTGTAAAAGCAAGGCTTGGCATACCTTGGAAGCTTGAAGAAGCTTCCGAAGAGCAACGACGATCCTCCCACGCAAAAGGGCGTATCTCCGGCAAACTCCTCACACGAACGCGGATCTCCACCCCTTCCTTGATCTCCGGCGACCTCGACTTGCCGGCGCACCCGCGGCTCCTCCTTCTTCCACCGACGAACTACAAGGGAGGGAGAGAAAGTGTTGAGGGAGAGAGAAGAAAATGAGAGGAAAGGAAATGAGAAAAAAGGTTTGGTTTGGTTTATATACTCTCACTAATCAGGGTTTAAGGTTCTTAAACTTAATTAACCTTAATCAAGGGATTAGGTTCTCACATGAAGTATTTTGATTCGTGTTGTTTATAGTTTGTCTAGCAAACAAGCTGAACAAAACCTAGGTAAGCCACCATATTGGTTGATGAAAGATCAAAACTAACTTATCGTTGAAAATGCGGGTTCACACTGTTGAAAATTGGTTTATATTTGTTAACTATACAGAAACAGGTTAAAATGGTCGATTGATGGAGGAGTTCAGTCGACCAATTTTAATAGGAGCTCACGAATGTGAAGGTTCGGTCGATCGAAAATAACACACTTTTCAGATGTTGAGTTCGGTCGACCGATGTTGGACACCGTTCGATCGAAAATAACATGAACTTTTTTTGAGTTAGGAACGGTCGACCGATGGTGATTCCGGTCGACCGAAAAGTGGTTCGGAGCTAAAAAGACAACCGTGGAGCGGTTGACCGCGCGAAGACACCGGTTGACCAAAATTAATAGGAATCGCTCATGGTAATTGCTTCGGTCGACCGACGGAGAATTACGATCGATTGTTGCACACATTTTCTATACGGTTTTGCATGTTTTTGAGTCGTCTATTTAAGAGTTCATTTGCCCTAATTTGTGTACAACGTACAATTCTTATTTCCTTTATTGAGTATTGAGATATTAGGACTAGAGAGAGATCTAGATTATTTTGGAGGACATATTGTCTCCATAAATTTGTAATCTCGGTTGTTTATCTTGTTTGAGAAGCGGAAGAAGGAAAAGAAACCCGCAAAAGACCCATCTCCCCACAAGGACGTAGACACGTTGCCGAACCATGTAAATCGCGTATGTTGTTGTTGTTTCAGGTGTGCATTTGTCTTATTGCTTGATTCACTTATCTTGTGTGTGTTTCTTGTTGCATCTAATATTGAGAAAGCGTTAGAAATTAGTTTTTTCCACATGCAATATTCGTTTTTTATTCCGTTGTGCATCTTTGATCCGTTTTCGTATAGAACATCGTTAGAACATTCTCCCAACACACACTTAAGTGGTACTTTCATTCCTGGATTAGCCACTCACCACCAAATTTATTCAATTGGTCAGGTTTTTTACCAATTATGTGTCTAGAACCACAATGCTAATTGGTAAGAACCAAAGCTACAACTTGACCAGTTAACATACACTGCTGTTAACGGATCAAACACAATGCAATGTTGACCAAATAAATTCGAGTTCAAGAGCCTCAACCGATTTTAATCCATAGTTTTCTCAATATGACTTGTGGTCTGGACCCTGGGTTCAAGGCTAATCACTCCATAAGTTGGCACAAGTCAATTTAACTGGCTCGCGGTTGAGCTTATTTGGTTGAATTGGCTCAATCTAGCTTGCAGGGGCTGAGTAATATTTGATGTTAATTTCATCATAGGCAAGTCTTCATCTGATCCTTTGAATATGGGTCTTATTTCTTTCACTCTTTGTAGGTCTAATTCATATAATCTTACACTTCATACATGACTACTTATTTGATGCCTACTGAAAAAATTGAATGCAAATATGTCTTCACACACCCTTTGGAGGAGTCTCTCTTAACTTTACATTTTATTGATAACCATCATATTCTATGTTTTGATGCAAATATGTTTTCTTTACAACTTGTAAAACAGCTGTTTATCGATATTGGAATCACCTTCAATCATTTACACACCGAAAAGCAAAAACCAAAACATAACAAAGCACAAATAAACGAGAAACACAAATTTTCTATTACATCCGCATGCTATGATTCAACAGCCTTATTCTCACCAATCATCAACACTTCAGAACACAGCATGATCTGAAAAGCTAAAAACAAGAAGACTAGAAGAGGTAGAACAAGAAGAAGATGAAGATGTTTGTTTGATTTGTTGTATGTCTTAGTGTTTGAAAGTGAGACACCAACACCAACACCAACAACTGTGGTTATCATCTTTTGCATATTTTTCTTTTTTCCTTACTTTAAGCAAACACGATTAAAGCAAGAATGTTCTAATGGCCCCAACATGCTGTTGATTGCTTGCCTTCATGCATGCAAGCTGTAAAGTCTCATCCAGTTGGTTTCATGGAGATGGGATGAGATTATGAGAATGTGAGATTAGGAGTGGTGAGTTTTTGGAATTTGATCTGCGGCTTGGATGTGTTTGTTTGGTTGCATGCAATGGTATGTTTGTGGTTGGAACCAAAGAGATGGTGCCCGTTACGATAGCATCAAGCATAAGATTAATCACTCGAATTGTCAAAGCTCAGTCCCAAGCCCTGCTTCAGGCATAAGCGTTTGTATCAGTTTATCATGGGCTAAGAAGGTGGCAGGCGTCGCGTATGTAGACTTGGAGATCGGAGAATGGAGGGGGCCATGCACATTCATGGTGCCTCTAGATGACTTCCGCGTCATCTTGGGGATGGAGTTACTAATCCACGCTCAAGTTCACGTTGTGCCAAAGGCAGATGGGTCTAGTGGTTAATTACTTAATTTAGTTTGTGGGCTTGATTTGGTTGGGAACGTAAAGAGAAAAAAGAAAAAGAAAAAGGTTAGAGTGAAAGTTATCTTTGACATAAATTTTAGCTTCCAAATGTTTTTTGATTGAGCACGTGCTATTTAGGAATCTCACCTTATAGGGACCATGACCAAGACTGACACGTTTATTACAATTTCAGATACCATAACTATAGCCACATTGTGCGTTTCTGTAATGTTGGCATGCTCATAAATTCGATTTCTGTAAGTACTTTTTTGGTTAAATTTGATGAAACTAAACAAATTGAGATAACCTAACTGTTGCCAACGCTACTAACAAAACACGGATTAAAAGCACAAGCGGTACGAGAATATCTAATGCGGATTAAACACGGAATGTGTGTTCTGAAGTGGACAAAAGAAGAAACATGTATTAACTAAGGTAAAAAATAAGGATCTTTTTGCATAAAACCCGTAAATAAACAATCCAAGAACCTAAATGATTATCTTCAAAACCACAAAATAAACGACTTTGACGAACCTTAAGTGACCCATATTCTTCTTTTGTCCTCACTTAAGGTTGGTCGAAGTCGTTTATTTTGTGGATTTGGAGATAATCTTTTATTTGTTATAATCAAATTTCATTCATTTCCGTGCAAATTTTTTGGTCGATTTCTAACCTTAAGATAAGTTTTTTGTGAATTTGTTCACAGACATATCATACCATTTTTCTATCGTTGTGTTGATTTCTTTGCTTTTCTGTAAATGAATTTATCACTTTTGAGTTTCTACTAGAAGTTGATTTTTCTTTTGTTATGTTTTAATTTAGAAATAAAATGAAAAAAGACATTTGGGAATTTAGGTTGTGTGAGGACATGAGGTGATGAATTATAATTTATTATTCAATAAATTTATGTTTTGTATATGTATTCTCCTCGAGCATTTGTAATTATCAACATTAACCAAAACCTCAAATGAGGCTCCCATATTAAGCAAGGTAGGGGGTGTCTGATGTATGCAACCATAACCCCGTCACCCTATGACGGAGAGGTTGTTTCTAATTTACCTGTGATTTGAGAGCATTTGTAATTACCAACTATGTCTAGATTTTTTTCAATAAAACCTTCTGAGTATAATTGGTACCAGGTCTAGCGGTGAAGATTTTTAAGGACAATCCAGGGGGTAGGGATTTGCAAGGAATTGAAAATCCATAGGAGTTCGAATGTTAAAACGGACGAAATTACAAAATCCGAACTCCACTCATTTAAACAAGGCACCGCGGGGATGTGGAATTAATATCGTACGGGTTCAACTTAAATTTTTATATTTCAAAGTAGTACATAATTCTAATTCTCACTCTATGTCATTGTTCAGGCGGGCGGGCACCTAGGCGAGGACCACCCGCACGATGGTGTGCGGTTTATGCGGTTGCCTAGGCGACCCTGTTTAATTTTTTTCATTATTTTTTTAACCCTCCACTGCTTATTCCTATAAATACAACTCTTCACCCATTTTATGGAGCCCAAACATCTAAGATTTGTTGCTCTATTTGTTTTTACATTTTACTGATTTTTCATGTTTGTTTCTAATTTTTTAATTTAAAATAATACTAATAATAATTAATAAATTTAAAAGGGGTCGCCCAAAACTAGGCGACCGCCCAAACGCCGAGGCGATCGCCTAGGTAACCTGAACATTGCTCTATGTGGTATCATTTTCGTATTCTTCTCTTTTGTGTTTCGTGTATAATTTCGTACTCCTTAGTTGGAAACTTGGAATTGGTGTTGTTTGTAACAATGTCACATATTTTTGTAATGGTTCGTATCTGATTTTATACTTTAGGTGTGGTTGAGTTGGATTTTGTGTTATTCATGATAATTATGTGTGAGTTTTTAGTGACCATAACTTTAAGTGATATGTTTACCCAAATGATTGAGGCAGAAGTCAATTTATTGATGAAACTTCTTACTTGAGATTTTAGAATCTAGAATTTGCCTAAAAACGTCTACTTTCATCTACAAAAGCATGTAACTTTACACTCGTGATACATGAATATCAAAAGCTTAACATTATCTTAAAAACATATTTGTAACGCAGACATGGCTTTGATTTAGGAGTGGTTGGTGAATTTTGAATGGCTTTACTCTCTTTCTTTATGTAAGCAGAATGTCTAATCTGAAAACGTGTTTCGAGAATTCCATCAAAATGTTGTTTGTTCCTTAAGAGGCAAAACGAGCTTTGCAAGATATTGTTGGTAATTTATATAATGAAGAAAAACGAAGTTGGTTTTAACATTATCCTATCAAGCTCGTAGGGTTAAGATTTTGTTGATGCTAGCATTCAGATGACTTACTACATGTAAGATAATGACTTACTACATTTTTGCCAAAGACAACATTTGATTATAAAATGTTCATTGTTCCTTAAGTGTCCATGTGTCATGTCAGCTCTATCACTTTGTTCACACACTTTCTGTTGAATGTTACTCTCAATGACTTTTGAAGTAGCATCTTGTTAGACCAAGAATTGCATTTTGGCTGGAAATGCTATGATTTTTTTTCTTGGGACAATCCACATTGATACTATGAAACGACAGCTGCATGCAACTCAGGAGCAACATATTGTCTGGTATACATATAAGAAATGTTTGGAAAGGCTGTAGTGTTGCTTCTTGAAGTATTCCAAATTGATGTAAATCAATGTGAGGATTTAGCAATAATATTTTTACACCTGGAGGAAGATCACCTTTTTGTCTTCTTTCTCGTGATCATATATCTAAGAAATGGATTGCTTCTGATTTCTGAAAGTAGTTCTGCCAAAATTCTGATTTTTTCAGGTATTTAGTTTAAAATATGGTATAAATTCATGTACATTAAATCTACAATAACCTTTTTTTTGCTAAATCATAACGTTTTTGTTGTTGTCAATGCATGATTTTTCATAAATCACCAATTCTGAAATTTTCTGCAGCTATAGTATAGAGAAAGAATGGCAACGAAGCAACAACAACAATTGTGCATTGGGATACTTCTGGACATAGTGGACGAGGAATGGTGTGATCTCGGTCTGGACCGCAATTGAAAGTGTAGTTGGGTTGGGAAGAAAAGTAGTGTGATCTGGGTAATATACTAGTACTTGCTTGGTAGAGCTCATCTCATTTAGAAATATATATACAAACATCTGAATGCTTGGTGTGAACTCAAGGAAATGATATGTTTGAAGCTCTGTACGAAAATCTCTTGAATAAAAAAGTTTTTGACAAAAAAGACTTTCTCACGTCTTCAAGAGTTAACAAATAAGATCTTATACTTCTGGAATTAGAGATGCAATTATGTTACAATGAACTTGTTACACATTCCAAATTCACCAAGGCTCCAGTAGCAAATGCCAAAAGTTTGTCGGAACCGGAAGCTCACCGAACGTTCAACGATCATTTCCATGTAGTAAGTCAGCCCAAGGTTTAGTACTTCGTCAGACGTTCTAAACCTCTACAATTTGTAATGGATTGCCGGAATTTATTTGATGAAGTCCTCCTTCCCGTCACTATACAACATACACTGCATGGAATTAAACTCAGAAATGATATTATCCATGAAGAAGCCATGTAATCTAGGTTGATTCTCAATCTGAAGGGAGGTGCATGCATGCATGCAGTCTTACAAATCATTTGTCGCAGAAGCAATTTCACGGTTCCTATGCCCATGAACACAACATGTGATTTTTATAAATTTGTTTAAACTAAAATAAATCAACGTTGTTCATATAAGTTGCATGCTTTTAACAGACAATTGTTTAGGCATCTCATCACAGGTCAATCAGAAACAAACTTCCATATATAAATTAAATGTTGAAGGTTGATATATGTAATCTCCCATGTTAAATATTTTTGCACAATGCCTTCGAAGGAAGAAATATGTGGTGCGAAAGCAAAATAGCTTAAGTTGTAGTTTTTCCTTCTAGCTTAAGTGTTGCCACCTATCTATTGTAGATATTAAGTTACTATTAAATTAAACTCAGGATCCAGAACTAAAACGTGAGAACCATTATTAAAAAATTGCGTAGACAAATACTTAATTGATTAATTTGGTCGTCTATGCACTGATCCAAGTATTAGTATTGAACTTAATAAGTAGACCCCAATTTACTTTTAAACCTTCAAATTGTAGTTATTGCAATTAAGTACTTTAAACACTTCACTCTCTCTTTGTGATACACTTAACTAAATGACACTGGTAGTACCTGACTTTGCCTCACATACATTCTTATAGTGGAAGAAGTCCAAAGACGATCTCCTGTAATAAGAAGAATGAAGAATTCAAAAAACATAATCATTTTCTAAAAATATACTTCGATGGAAATGAAAAGAAACACAAGAGCATTCAAATCCTCAAAAAAATCTGAAAGAGTAATTACAGAGTAGAAATCAAGGTTGTAAACATAAATTCACCTCATTAAACGCTACTATAATTTTGTAAACGCATATTTTTTTCATTTTGACAACAAAATCGCCGGGTTGAGCACCTAGTTTTCATTTTCTGAAAATAATATTCCAGCTTGCTTTTAAAATAACATGAAACTCCAACTCATATGATTTTGAGAAAGTCAAATTGATATGCATGTGAAGGATTTAATTATGTAAGCAACCTCAAGAGGCATGTTGACTTTTCTTTTGAGTTACTTACCAAAGGGTTTATGATTCCTTAATCTTTAAGATCAAACAACAACTTCCATGTTATATATGCATTTCAACCATGCAAAGTAATCCCCACACTTCCATGCTAGTTACATCTAATCTTCCTTACAACTCCATTGATTTGAGCCTTTTGTTTGGGATTGGAAACAATGGTGAAGGGGAGTAGAGGAGAGAACAAGTCAAAGTTGGAGAGGAAAACTGTGGAGAAGAATAGAAGGATGCACATGAAGGGTCTTTTCTTCAAGTTGTCTTCTCTTATCCCAAGAGAAACCTCCAAGACGACGCTCAAGGTACAATCTCATATGCATGTGGTTGTAGTCTAGTAATTAAACATGACTTCGTTTTAATCATTGTTTGAGTCTTCATTTTCTTATCTTTTATCACCTCGTTTATTTGTCTGATAGTGTTCCATAACTTCATAAGATCGTCACTCTTTTCTTAAACCAATTAAATACGAAAGAACAATTTGAATGTTTAAAGTATATCTATATAAGTTGGTGTAGGATTTTGGTCTTTAAAAGAATCTGAAAAACTGTTTCAGTTATGTTATGGCATTAAGGTAGTTAGCACAAAACTCTTTCTGTTTCGAATGAAATGTGTTGATGCTTTTCATCAACATCACTGCAAGTCTCTGATCTCATGCATTGTGATATCTAATTGTAGGTTAGAAGTGCATAATTGTGTGGTTTAAGTGAGATTGGTTATATTTGAGTTCGTTTCTTTGTAAATTTGTGTCGCATGCATACATCTCTACAATGCTATACTACAAGTATTATTAGACAATTTCGGGTTGAAATTTCAGGACCAAACTTGTGAGTAATAGAAACTAGATTTATATGGTTATAGGTACATCATCATCATCATCTGATTACTTGGTCTTCATATGAATGAAATGCAAGTGAACTTAGATTTGAAATTTTATTCATGAATTGTATTTTTGTCTATACAATGAGTCCTTGAATTTCAACTAATAGCTTTGGACGTGGGTATCGGGCTAAGTCGGGACCCGGGCCGACGGGTCACCTAAAGTATTTTAGGTATTTTTTTAGATTTTTTTGACGTATTTTAGGTTTTTTTTAAATAAATATTTAGACGGGCATGGGCCCATGCCCCTTTAGATCCAACACGATAAACACGAGCCCAGACCCTGCACGACACACCAAGTGTGTCGTGCCCAGCCTGGGAGTGGGCCGAGCCTAGCTTAAACAAAAAAACCTTCGAATATTATTTATTAAACTAAATAATTAAAATAGAGGGTCTACTCATTCTCAACTATGCAAATCATAATAGCAAAACATGAGATTTTTGCATCCATACCCTCCATTTTGTTAAACTTAATTACATTAGCACACTTCAAATATCTCCAAATCGGCAATGCCACCAAATTGGTAACTTTATAGAATTTTTCTCATAATAGTTATTTACCATTTTCACCTAGCTACTTTGTGATAATTAGGAAATATCGACACAAGAAGACCACTTGGAGCAAGCAGAGTCCTGCATAAAACAACTTCATCAAAGAGTCGAAAAATTGAGAGAGAAAAAAAAAAGAAAAATGTGAGTTACCCAAACACCTCTGGAGTTGGAGAGGAAACTACGGATTCCAAACCACCACTTCCAATTATCGACATCAAAGAATTGGGTTCTACATTGGAGATTGTTGTGGTAAGTGGATCAAACAAGAAGTCAGTTTTCCATGAAATGGTTAGTGCTGTTGAGAAAGAAGGAGCTGAAGTTGTCAACAGTAGCTTTTTTATTGTCAATGATAAGATCTTCTACACAATTTTTTCTCAGGTACTTAAAAATATTTTCACTATTTTTTTGGTTGTTTCATTATGTTTGGTTTTAATTTTGTTGGTTTACATTCAATAGAAATATCTCTAGCATCTTGAATTTTAAATATTATTCTAGTGGATTATACCGACAACAACGAATCGACAACTTCTTGGGATAGTAACCGACATGAAAGTGATGAATTGTGAAGTAAAAAAATACAGGATTTTTTTTAAAAGTTCGTTTGGGAGCCACCAGGAACTTTATGGTTTTCCAAAGAGGGCTTTATCGATAGAAAATTAAAATTTATCTTAAGAAAAAACGATAAATGACTTGAATTCTTTTTACAAAAATAAAATTGAACTTTCGAAGTACAAATATGCCATATTTGATAGTTCAGACTAAAAAGTGACGGTAGTAGAATAAACGGTCAAAACTCAAAACTTGCTGGCAGAATGTACAATAAATTACTTTTGAAGGAAACATAAACAAAATCCCATTAACTTAACATCAAGATACTAAAATATAGATATTTCAAGAAATTAAAATTTGACAGTGTAGCACATGACGGACCCACTAATAATACATTTATTGTACAAGTAAATATAAACATATTAAAGTTGGCAAGTGTAGTTGGAGAAAGATAAAATAAGGCCTTGGGTGCTTATAATTTAATAATTAATAAAAACATTATATCTATTTGTCTTTGATTTGAATTTGGTATGGGATAATGACACATTTAAATGCAAAATTCCTTGTTAACGTATATATAATCCAAGAAAAAAGAAAACCAAACAAATCATGTCACGTTTTTGTTTTTTTGTGTGAATGAAAATAACGAAAGGTTAGCTGAATTTAGATATTTTTCTTTTTTGCGGATAACTATCGCAAGAATTGGTTTGGACCTTTCAACCTTATCCGAGAAATTGGAGAAATCGGTGGAATGAGAAATCAAATAGTGGATTTTCGCCAACATTTTTAAAATTTCTAGACTTGGCCTCCCAGTGAAACAAATTTTGTTTTCATTATAATTTTGACAAAACCAATCGACAAAAAAATGAGGGGGATATATGTAAATTAGGCATGTGTTCAACTACAACATATCAAAAGTAATGGTTACTCATTTCCTTGAAAAAATAATGTATCATTCCAACTTGTACATATTATTTTCTTATCATAGTGTTTTTTTTTTGAATGTTTGGTTTTCATTAGTAGCCGAATAAGTTTGATCACGGATTGCAAAACCGCATTCCTATCATAGAATGTTGTCATTACATTTTGCCCTTACCAAAGGTTTGTACAACTTATTTAGATTATTATTGATTTTCTTTTTATCAATTAAGCTTTCCAAGAGGCATGTAAATCATCAGACTTTACAATTTTTTCTCCTGAGTTCTCTACTATTTGTAGGAGGTTCAATTTTTTTAATGAATATACTTATATATGTTCCATTACTTGTTGTAACGTACTTGATCCGCGCTCGGACATAGCAGTCAAACACAAACTATAAACAAACGAAAAAAAGACATTAACAAATATAGTCAAGTTGATGCCTCAATTTAAAACAAAACATAAGTCAATGTCATAGTACAATGCGGAAGAGAAATACATGAACTCTGAATTCCTACTACATGACTACTAAGAGGAAAAAAAAGGGAAAGTACATGACAACCGAGTCCAACTAATCCAGTCCACGCGTCCCAAGCCCAAGTTGCCTCCAGTCGCCTACCACGTCTCGCTTGCACACATACAAACCACGCCTGAGTCTTGAATCAAGACTTCGTACACCACCCCAACCTGGCATTATACTAGACCATGTCAACCATACGACTCGCACTGGTCTCGTGTCTCAAGACGATCACACGTCCCAACAAGGTCGAGCGTGCACCTCAACCCTACTACACAACTGATTCATAAGGCAACACTCAACCCACTCTCATGACAGAATGGTCACACGTCTCAAGGCGATCACGCGTCCCAACCAGGTCGAGCAATTAACTCGACAAGACCGCATATCCGATCCACAAGGCAACATCTTACCTCAACCACGTGCCTGAGCCTGTGAGCCCAGCTTCAACGACCACTCGTCACAACACCGGTAAGTTGATCAGTTCCACATCTGGCTTCGAGAGCCAACCACACGCTCGAGCCCGTAAGCCCAGCTCCAACGGTCACTCGTCACAACGTGGGTGGACTCTCCCGAATCGCCACAATATAGGGGAAACCCTAACGTCTAGTCATACACGCCTCACACGCCATTCACTGCCACCCCACGCCTGTGTCTGTCAACAACGCTCCCCAACAGTCACTCATCGCAACGTGGGTGAACAACTAGTTCCACGGACCTCTCACAATTCACACAGGGCAAGGGGTAAGTGCAATTTACCCCAATAGTAAGGGTCACACAACCCTAACAAAAATAGAGAGCAATAAGCATAAATAGGACTAGAGAATCATAAAAGCCACATGATAAACTATAACTCTAAAATCCACAGTCAAAAGAGGTATTGGGGTCTAAATGTAATTCTACCAAATTTTCCTTACTAATCACAAATCTCATAAGTTTAGGGGAAAAATAGTAGTATCCCAATAAATATAGTTTACTACAAATATATGGAAAATCCAAGGAAAAGGCAATTTTCCCTAAATTAAATTATTTCCTACAATTCTGCAAAGTCCAGGGTTTTTAAGCAATTATCTCAACTATTAATTATTTATTCAAGTACAATGAAATCCAGGGTTTTTCCAGTAATTAACCAAATTAAATATTTCAACCAAATACTAATAACTTAGAGGGTTTTTCTAGCAATTAACTCAACTAACTTAACTAAATACAAAAAAATTACAGGGCATCGTACAAAAACATCAACACCAAACCCTAACCCATGGACCCGTAAACTAAGAAGGAATGAGTGGCATACCTTCGTCCGAGCTGTGAAGGAGGTCAGGTTAGATGAGAATTGGGAATTAGGGTTTGGGTTGTGTAGAAGAAGAAAGGGAGGAAGGAGAAGGGTGAGGGTGAGGGTGAGGGTCCAACACTTGTATTTTAGGTTTTTGATTAGAGCTACGATTATGGATCAGGAAAGAAAGGCGAGGGAAAATATTTTTACTTTATTATGTAATTTTAACTTTCTAAAGAAGTATTTTGCAAATACACAAATATAATAATATTTACATTAACATGTGTTAAGAAGGAATGAGTAATTTGGGTAATACAATTTCAAACTGACCTAAATTTGTCAAACCAATTATACAAACAACCCAAAAGCATCAAAAACCCATTATAAAGAAAATCGTTTAGTAAATTACCCTTGACAAGTTGACATTATTCGTTGTGTTATTGTTAATTACATCACCTCCCCACCGCTAACAATTACCCCTACTCAATGGACCATTTAACCCAAATCTCAGGGGCATGAAAGTCATTACACAATATTTAAAAATCCTTTTCCATCCACATGACCGTTGGCGTCCTCCAACGTCTCACTCACCTGATTCTTTTATGACCGTTGAATTCCAAATAAATACATCACCACCAAACCAAAACCTCATCTCCTTCCTTCCATTTCATTTAACTTCTTGGGTCCTTCAGGTATGTAAACATTTTTCTCCTTCCAAACTTTGGTTTTGGGTTTTTAAGGTATGTATGAAAGAACAGAATTTGTTCCAAATTTTTCGGTTTAGAATGAGTTTGGTGGTGTTGAACAATTATGGTAGTATTCTAATTCAGATGGACTTGATTTGGGTTTTGATGTTTTTTCTTTCTTTCCTATTATCTAATGATGAGATTTATATATGAATAAAATGGCACACGTGTTTGCAAAGAAATAGGATTCCTTGTTTGGCATACTGGATAAGCATCTTTCTCCAATTCTAAAACTGAAGTTTAGAATCATCTTCATAAACCAAAATCTTTAAACTAATGACATGATAATGTGTTGTTTAATCGAGCTTGTAAAGTTTTTTATTTATTTTGATTATTATCTGGCTCAAATTTCAAATTCCAACTTCAAATTTTAGATATAATTCTTTAAAAACCTTCCGGATCACGCCATCAACAAGTGACATGCTAATGATGTATTTTCAGAGCTTGTAAGTCTAGTTGGACTTCTACGATTATTTGGCTCAAATATTATCTTCCGATTCGAACTTCAATTTTTTTATTAAATGCCTTTCAATCATGCTATAGAAATTCAATTTTAGCTCCTAATAGGAACTTCTCAATTCTGCACCTTAGAATCCTTTCCTAAAATTCTAATTTCTCAACACCAACAAAAAAATCTAGTTTCACTTCTTCAGGAACCTAAATAAAGCATTAGTCACAACTTGCATAGATTTCAAGATCCAACTGTAAGATACAAACCATCCCAACACAAGTTTTATTTGCAGTTTTGATAGGTACAAACAACTCCAAGTCTGCAAAATGGCAGCACTAGCACCAGGAATCCTCCTAAAGCTCGTCGACGGCATGAATTCCGGCACCCAGAAGCCAATAGGAGAGCATCGGAGCGCTCTACTTCAGGTAAATCACTTGCTATAACCATGCTTAAATCATCTTCTATTACTATAAAGACAAGTAGATATAATAATCTTCATTGGCTTTAGAATTCCAAATGACCACCTTTATTTAACTTGACATCAGTTTACGTTTACTGTAATGAGGATGTGCAAAATTCAGGATCCTATAGAAGCAACATAAATAGTGTTGCATGTTTTGAAGCGCTCAAACAACTTTAAAATTCTATTTACTTTACCCATTTTGTAGTAACCTAAACTTTGAATATCATTCGTTTTATTTCCTCGTTTAGCAACGTGAGACTATTTTCTTATAGGTGACCGATATTGTCCCGGCCAACCTGGACGAGAAGGACCTATGGCCAAAGCACGGTTTCTACATCAAAGTCTCTGATTCCTCTCACTCCATCTACGCTAGCCTCCCGTTCGATCAAGACGATCTAGTTCTAAGCAACAAGATGCAACTAGGCCAGTTCATCCACATAGAAAGGCTCGAGCCGGGGTCACCCGTTCCCGTCATGAAGGGCGCTAAACCACTCCCTGGACGGCACCCTCTAATGGGCACTCCAGAGCCAATCGTGAGGGTCAAGTCGAAAATTGGAGGCCCGACCGGAAGAAGGGGGTCTTGGGACCAGAGTGAGGTGGTCAGGGTGAAGAGGGTGGTAGGGGATGGAGAGGAGGCGACTCCAGCGAAGAGGAATTTGCTTGTTTCCCCAGGTTTTAAGGCTGGTGGCCTGGGTCTTAGGACGTCGTTTAAGGGAGGCTTGACGGGGAAAATTGGTGGTGGTGGTGGAATGGAAGAGGTTAGGAGGAGTTGTAGCTCTGCAAAGTATTCAAGGAGCAGGAGTGTTTGTGGGCGGGAAACCAGGATTCCAAACACTCCAATACCAATTGTAGGTATCAATGCCTTTAGTTTTGATTTATTTTCAAATTTTGTAAGTGAATCGGTAACAATGTCTTCAGTTTTGAATGATATAAAGATGTCATCCTGTGTTTTAGTGGCTTGAAGTATCATCTCCTGAAGTTGAGATATTCATGTTTTAATCCTATCTTGTCCTAATGAATTTTCAATTTGAATCACACATTAGTAAACTTCTTAACATTCACAATTAGTTAACTGAATCTGGATGGGTAAACATTGGAGATTTACATGAACATGGTTAAAATTAAAATTCAGTTATGGTTTTGGATGCCGAATTATTATTATTATTATTATTTTGGTACTACTGCTCTTAGTTTCACAGAGGATTTTGAATGCTCGGCTTTTTACATAGATTCTTCTCATTCCCCAAAACACAATCCTTGTCTGCATTTTCTGTTAGCATCTGAGAGTCTGAGACATCGTCTGCAATACACTAGCAGACTTCTTTAATTCATTGTACCGATTTTCTATCAGGAGAAGAAGAGTTCAACTCCCCCTCCTAGAGCCAGAGAAACGACACCCTCAGAACCTTCGTCACCTATCACGGAAACAATCAAGGTGAAAGAACTGTTTACTACTACACCTCGGCAGCCTTTGGACAGTACCACTATAAGGACTGCCCCAGCACCTCGTGTGACCTTGCCAGGGAAGCTGGGAACTATAGCAAAGGTATTAAATCTTGCTTGATATCAGTTTCCGGTCTCTGAAGTTTGCTCTTTAAATGGCTAGGCATTTTGTTACCTCCAATAGGAAGCAATGCAGCAGAAAGAAACAACACAGAAGGCAGCCCTGCAGGCACTCAGAGATGCTTCGGCGGCTGAGTCCATCGTTCGAGTGCTGAAGTACGATAGAGCTACAACAGCTGAAAAATAACTGAATTGTAACTTTTTTACGGGCATTACAAAGGCATTTGTCTCTGCAGGATTTTCTCGGATTTGAGCTCGTCAGCAAAGGCAGAATCAGCAGCAGCTTGTCTAGAAGAATTCTTGAGCTTCCAGCAGGAGATAACACAAGTATTATCTGATCTGGAGACAATTCAGGCAACCACTTCCAATTCGGAGAAAATCGACACACAAGTTGAGAAAGAGAACTCAATTCTGCATGAAATCCCACACAACTCGGCTGGAAGCACAACCAGAAAAAGGGCGGCATCCAAAACTGTTGCTGGTGAGCCAAAGCCAGGTCTTGGTAAGCATCCAAGGTCGAACTCAAGCCAGAAAGCTAGTGAAGAAAGCAAAGAAGCTGTTAATGGTGACAACAGCAAAACACACAGGAGCCTCGGCAACTCGATCAAATTGGCCAAGAGGATTCAGACAGAAGCTGGGAACTGGTTTATGGAATTCCTGGATTCAGCATTGGAAGCAGGACTTAAGAAGCCGAGAGGGGGATCCACCGACACACGATGTTGTCCACAGTCCATTATAATTAAGGTCATCAACTGGATAGAGGTAGAGCAGAGTGACGGTAGCAAGAGACCTGTTCATCCTAGGGCAGCACATATAACAAGAAAATTAAGAATCAAAGTGAAGAATCCTTAAGATTTGTGTAAAGTTTTGCGTTACCTACTTTGGTCAGATTTTATTCAATTAATTCAATCTTAAAAAATGAGAGCAATCAAAATGTTGAACTTGATCTGAAATGAGAGATTTCTATACAGATGTCCTTCTATGTCACATCAGTTACAAAAATCATTGATCGGCTATGGAATTCCAGCTCTAGTTCTCTTTGTTCTGTTTCAAAAACTGCAGATCCTTCATTTGTAGTTGTATGGCATCTTTGGATAAAGGTTTTGGTTCGGGATACTTTACATTCTCGCCATCAGATATTTGCTTTGCCTTGGCACTGACCATTCTATCTATTTCAGCTTGTCCCACAGAGGGGAAAACTGCATTAAGCATGATACTTAGTAACCTGACATCTTCCTCTTCTATGGGATCCGTACCAAAGCAACAAACATAAATAGCTTCTAGAGCTTTCTCTGCGCGTAAGATCATGGGAATCTCAGGAGCGGCAATGTTCATCTTAGACCGTCTCTGAAAAATGAAACAACAAGCCCAAAAAAAAGTGTAAAGAAAGCAATATAAGTGGGCGACAATGACAAAAATCTAAGGTGTAGCTCTAGCATCTGATTTCCTGAAAATTGCTCAAGTGAAGGTAATCTATTTCTGACCAAGTAGCAGCTGATGCATTCTTGATAAACTACCGTTCTAGACTTTGAATGAGGAAGGATGAATTAAATATACGACAAGACTTCGAATAATGCCATAACCAATTAAAGAATCAATCTCATATCCAAAGGAGGGAATTATGTAATAGTGATAAAGATAGATGATTCTTGTGATAGCAGACAGAACAAATAACCAACTCATGTGACAACTATAACATCTTTATCCTACAGGTGCAGTAATACAGTACCGCATCATACTGTTCTTAAAGACTTATTTTGAGACAAGTTGATGGAACAGTTACCTCTCTTGCAGCAGACATCATAGAGATGAAAGTTTCTTCTTCAAATTCAATGTCATTAGATAAACGGAGTCTTCCAACACCTTCTAATATCTCCTCCGATTTCAAAAGGCCAGCACCAACGGCAGCCAACCAGCAACATATAAGAACATAAAGGGAGTCCCCTGCCTAGGAAGAAAAACAGAAGTATTTCAAAATCACTGACTGATGAGATACTGCAACTATAAAACTATCATCAGCAGTGGCAGATGTAGAATATTTTGTTAGTGAGGGCAAAATTTTAGAAAACAAACATCATGTAGTTTTATGATACAAGCAATATATCCATTACAATCAATCTCATAATTCCCTCCTTTTAGGAAATCAATTGTTATCCATCAATCTGGCGGAGCACTGTATTTACCAATATATCCATTATCATTGTTACATAATTCCCTCCTTTTAGAAAATTGTTAGTTTTTATGAGCAAACAATTATATTTTTTATGATTATTCTTACATTGGAATCTTTGGGTTGTGATTCCATTATCTATAGTCAATTTTTTTTCTCAAATAATGTAAAAAATCATACAATCATATAATCATATTATAATAATTTACTGAATTTTTTTTGTTAAGATTCTTCCAATTCAAGGAAACTTCTACCATGTAAGAAAATCTTTTATTCTTTTGTACACTCAAGAACCCAAGGTAGATCTGCCACTGATCATCAGCATATTCATTTGAAAGATATGTATGAATTTATGGAACCTATTCAAGATAAACTCAACAGATGACAAACAAGATCTTCATGCACATCATAAAACCTAATCATAATTAATCCTCTCCACTCATGATAACCTCAATATGACACGCAACTCGTCACATTCAGACAAATAACACAATACAACACAAGCTACTGATGTAGCCATGTCGTAGAATATCTTAAACGTACAATAAAATGAAAAATTCAAGAGTGACTTGCATGAATTCCTGTAGCTTTGGGTTTAGGGATAACAATGATGCTAATGCCTTATCACATATCAATTGATTTAGCAATCATGTCGTGTCAGATATTCTCAGACTTGTTAATAGTGAGACATTATCAAAAATTTCAATCGTGTTGTCACATTGTCAAAATTCCTAATCATATCATGTTGCATATCATCAGAATTCACATTCAAGTCATGTCTGAAATTGCTGGCCTGAATTCAAAAATCCAGAAACCAAAAATTAAGCTAGTCAAACATGTACACGACTCGATAACACAATTTGACACGACACGAAATGTATTTTTTATTGATTAGTGTAGTTATGAAATTTCATGATGATATAACATGAAACAAACTCACACGAAATGACATGATTGTACATGATGAATATTCTGAATACTTACCCAAAACATACTCGTTTAACACATTTGAGATTGGAATGTTCCTCGGGAATTTGTATTGGATAGAAACGCGTGGAAGAAGATGATTCACGTGCCTTAATCGTGACTCCTTAGAGTTTCATTTCTAGCCTACCCCAACTAGTTTGTGATTAAAGTCTTTGTTGTTGTTTTGTTTTTTAAAAGTATTAGAACATGAATAAGTAATAACATTTGGCTATTAGCAAACAAAATTCTTTCAAATTATGATACACATCGTATACACGAAAATTACACGATTTCATACACGAAATATATACGAACACAATAACTCTAACATACCCGCCCGTGGCGATCCTTAAACTCAATGAAAGCCCGAGAATCCGAAACTCCGCACTTATTCCCGACCCGTCTCCGGAACTCCGCGAAATCGATGATGTCACTCCCGACCCCACCTTCCCCGCTCAATATCCTAACCACGAGCCCCACCACCGGCAACGACCCGATCACCTTTGCTGCCAGATCCCTCACTGAGTTTGGTTTCCTCTCCATGTAAGCGGAGATTCCGGGGAAGGAGGGGAGGCGCTTGTTCCGGGTGACGGGGAGGAGGGGTCGGAGGGGGTTGGAGGGGAGAGAAGGGGATAGGGTTAGGGTTAGGGTAGGGATCCCCATCGCCGTTGGAGGGCGAGGTTGGGCTTCAAGTTCAGCTTGATGGGTGTGGTTTTGGTTTGTGTTATCTTTAGCTTGGTGTTAGGGTGCGAGAAGAGTTAGCGGAATGCACGGAATATCCGACGTTCCATCCAAAAATATATATATCCGTAATACCGTATTAATATTCAATCCGTGAAGCCGTGGAACAGATATGGTTATCGTCAGATTCGTATAATATTTGATCCAAGATCAAATATCTATAGTATAACATCCGCATTGGTATCCATAATCTTATATAACATATATAATTATATATATAGTTATTCTTTAAATTAATGAAATATATATATAAGTTATGTGTTTTTCTGTAAATTACCCAAGTATATAAATTATCTCAAATTTCTAACCCTTAAGTCACACAAAACTCCGTCTCATTCTTCTTGCCACAACCCCTTCCACCCCTCACCTCTACCATCCAAACACAAAACTACATCCTAAATTCCTCTCATGTCGTTCCCTCCTCCCGTTCTCCGTCTTCGTGAGTTCCATCCTCCCATTTTTCATATAATGATTGTTATGCTTGCTTGGTACTTATGGTTTTTGAGTGTTTGGATGAGTGTTTGGTTGAGTGTTTAGTTGATGGGTTGTGGTTAGCAGTTGGTTCTATGATTGTACTCTGATTCGCAACTTAAAACATGTATTAATTTTGAATTTGTTGGTTTTTTTTCTTCTGTTTTTTGTTGTATTGAGATCTAGTTGGTCATGATAGTTTGATTTGCAACTTAAAATATATTTATTTAAATTGGATATGGATTTTTAATACCGATAATATCCGTATTTGATCCGTATCCGACGGATTCTAAAATGAATATTCAATTTAATATCCGTCCGGATACAGATACAATTATTGGTAGATCCCTCGTATCTGCTCCGTTGACATCCCTAGTGGAATGTCTATTCTTACCGGATAGGTCGGCCGGATTCTATCTATTTACTTACTAGTCAAGTTCTTTCGATACGTCTTAGATTTTTAATCTAATTAAAATTCAAACTATATATTTCGATCTACAAGTTATCAATGCATGTCGAAAGTCATAAAATTTGATAATCATTTCATATAAGATCAAGAAGATCGATAAATATTGTGTGTTCAACATGAACGAAATTCCATATAGGATCTATAACTCTCTAATCACTAGATAAATACGGAATTAAAAATACTAATTGAATGATTAAGGGAAGAGACAATTGCAAACCAAAAAAATTGTCGACACCGGAGTTTAGAGAGGTTTGGCACCGCACCTGGTCATAGTCCTTCTCGCAAGCCTCGCTCGAACACTAACCGATCTCCGTTCCGGGCCGAGATCAACGTCATTTACAACCTTGAGCCTCGCAAACAACCTTGCCTCGCTCGTGTCTCCTCTCACAACTCGAGATAGAGCTTCCTCGAAGCTTTACAACTTTTTAGTGATTCTTGGATATGAAAATTGAATCACAATCTAACACTCTATACTTGAGCACACTTGGATATTGATAAGGAATGAATATGCAAGTGGTGAAGTTTTGGCTTGAGTATAGAAGAATGGGAGCTTGAAGATGTAGAGGAGAGTATGGATTGATAGGAAGCATCCAAGTGTCCTAAAACCAACCAATGAGATCATATTTATAAGCCTTCGAGCTCTACTAGCCGTTTGGGAGTTGGTGGGATATGGATCAATGAGAAGCAAGGATTTGCTTTAAGCTCGGGCAGAATTTAGACCAAGTTCGGTTGACGATTTATGTAACGGTAGTCCGAGACACTACAAATGGTTTGGTCATATATAAGCACTCGGTTGACCAAATATACTTTGGATCACCATTCACCAACTTCCAGTACAATTTTCAATTTTGCCCTATTTAATTTCGGTTAACTGAATTTCGTTTGGTTCACCGTTTCAATGTGGACAATAAGATTGTTTGGGTTCTGATTACTCAAGTTCGGTTGACCGTATATACTTTGGTAGACAGAAGTTATCGTGAGTTTTACGCTGACAGTTAAAGCTCAAGTAGTCATTGGGTACAACGGTCAAGTGTCATGTGCAAATAGTCATTGGGCGCCTAAAGCCAAGAAGGACTCGGTTGACCGACAAGCATTCGATAGTCCGAATTAGGACAAGTCAATTGGGCTTTAAATGCTCGGTTCAAATGCGACCGTTGGAGGAAAGTCCAAAAATGATCCAAGGCTATTTGGTCGACCGTTAGGAAAATTCCAGAGAGCATCCTAACATCTATTGATAGGTGTCCGATAGGTGTTTGGTGGATCGAAACGGGAACATTTTGTTGACCGTGAAGCGTCTGGTTTACCGAATCTTGACGAAACATAATCCTAGTGCTCAAGTTTACATAAAACATTACTCAATAAATATAAAATTACATGTCTTGGTCTAAAACTTTGATTACAAGTCTTGAGTCTTGATGTCTTTGTCCCAATACTCCTTTTTCTTGATTATATTGATCAACCTATTAATGATGATTGCAAGTATACAAGTATGTATGCAATGCATGTAATCGTGTTTACTCACTTTGATTGATTAGGTTGATTGATTAATATTAATTTGATTAATCATCAAAATTAACATTGGTTAAGGTCGAAAAGTCAACAGATTAGACTCGAGAAAACTTGAGTTCGACGTGAATGTTAGGATCTATGACCCTCTAATCACTAGATAAATACGGAATTAAAAATAATAATCGAAGGATTAAGGGAAAAGACAATGCAAACCACAAAATCGACGACACCGGAGTTTAGAGAGGTTCGGCACCCACACCCGGGTCCTAGTCCTCCTCGCAAGCCTCGCTCGATCCCCCGAGCCTCACTTACGGTTCCACTAACCGATCTCCATTTTGGGCCAAGATCAACGCCGTTTACAACTCTAAGTCTCGTGAACAACCTCGCATCGCTCGTGTCTCCTCTCACAATCCGAGAGGGAGCTCCCTCGAAGCTTTACAACTTGATGATTCTTTGATGTGGAAGTTGAATCACAATTTAACACTCTATACTAGAGCACACTTGGATATGGATATAGAATTGGATAAGCAAGTGGTGAAGTTTAAGCTTGAGTGTTGAAGAATAAGCTTTGAAAGTTTGGGAATTGAGAGCACAAAGATAGTTGATGAATAAAGGGTGTAAAAGGTTGGTTTGTGTCTTTAAAGTGGTGTTTATATAGGCTTCAAAGCTTAGAGATCCGTTGGGGAGGTGGTGGGGGGAAATGGACCAATAAGAATACAAGATGTGACTTAAGCTCGGGCAGATTTCGATGCATATTCGGTCGACCGTTGGCAAAATGGTAGTCCGAAGAATTTGTCTTAATTAAACATTCGGTTGACCGATTATATATTGGATCACCGTTCACCAACCTCCAGTAGTTTTTATCAATTTATCCCTGATTAAGTTCGGTTAACCGAATTCCATTCGGTTCACCGTTCCAAGGTGGACAGTAGGATTGGTTGGACTCTGATCTACTCAAGTTCGGTAGACCGTGTATACTACGGTAGACTGAAGTTAACGCGGGTTTTGCACTGACAGTTATAGCTCAAATAATTGTTGGGTACAACAGTCAAGTGTCACATGTCAATAGCCGTTGTGCACCTAAAGCCAAGAAGGACTTGGTTGACCGATAGGTATTCGGTTGTCCGAAGCGTGACAAGTCAACTGGGCTCTAAGGACTCAATTCGAATATGACCGTTGGAGCAAAGTCCAAAACCGGTCCAGGGATATTCGGTTGACCGAAGGTGGTTCGGTCTTCCGTCAGAGCAATTCCAGGTGACACCTAAGTTTTACTGGTGGGAAGTATTCAGGTGACCAATATGTGTTCGGTAGACCAAACTAGAAAGGTTTCGGTTGACCGGACGCTGTTCGGATTACCAAATCTGGACGGGACAGAATCTTATTGCTCAAGTTTACATTAAACATTATGGTCTCAATAAATACAAAATTACATGTCTTGGTCCAAAGCTTTGATTACAAGTCTTGAGTCTTGATGTCTTTGTCCCAATGCTCATTTTGTTGATTATCTTGATCAACCTATTAAGATGATTGCAAGTATACAAATATGTATGCAATGCATGTAATCGTGTTTGCTCACTTTGATTGATTAGGTTGATTGATTAAGATTAGTTTAATTAATCATCAAAATTAATATAGATTAAGGCCAAAAAGACAATAGTGAATACTCGACTCGAGATTTTTACGATCATATTTATAAATATCTTTATTGTAGGAATACAAATACAGGATCATACCATAACGTATATCAATTGTTATGCAGTGGAACAGGATCGAGTCGATCACTTAACGAAATCCTTCGTCTTCTTCTACCGGCCGATCTCCAACTCTCTTGGAGAAAGTGTTGGCTTTTTGGCCTTAATCTTATGTTTTGATGATTTAATCAACCAAATCTTAATTAGAGTAGCACACACTATGCATTGCATATATATTGTATTGTGCTAACCTCTACAGGTGATCAAGACTCAAGAAAGATGGAAATGAAGTCAAGACATGTAATTAAAACTAAATCGAAGACATGTAATCTTGATTTCTTTTGAGTCTTAGGAACAAAGTGTAATTGAGCATACTTGAGCTAAAATCAACTTAATCACACACTAGGTTCCCTATAGAAGTCACACACGAAATTTCACATAATTTGGACTTCAATAGATCACCCAAACTTAGACCGAAAAACACCAAAACCTGAACTACAAAAGTCTGCCAACATTCGGTCGACCGCAACATGCCGTTCGGTCGACCGAGTGATCATGTCTCTTGTTTGTGTTTTCACTGCCCATATTCGGTCGACCGTGTTTTACCTTTCGGTCGACCGTCAGATCATATTTTCTCGACCGTTACTTTTGTCGTATATACCCAACGGTCGTATTCGTATTAAACCAAAAATACCCCAAATGTATTTCATGTATCGGTCGACCGAGGACCACGATCGGTCGACCGTTGGTTCATCTCTTGACAAACCCAAAGTGCCTGTCCATAATCGGTCGACCGCCAAAACCAGTTTCGGTCGACCGTTCACACATTTGTTTGTCACCCCAAAAGTGCCTGGACGAAATCGGTCAACCGAACCCTATCTTGTGTTCGACCGATGACTTAAGTGAACCTAAGTCGTAGAGTTGGGAGGTCGACCGTTGCTTAACCGGTCGACCGAACTGAGTGTAAAACTGCCTAACGGTCGACCGATTGTCCCGATCCGGTCGACCGAATTCAGCCAGAATTGGGTTCTGAACTTTCTGTTTTGTGTAGTCACACATCAACTCATACCCAATCAATCCCAACGACTCTATTCTCTCTAATGCCTATATAAGTAGTTGTAAAACACATTTTAACACAACTCTCCCACTACAAACTTGTCCCAAGCTTTAGAGAGAATTCCATACACTCCAAACCTCAAATCTCCACACTTAATCATATTTCCAATCTCATTCAAGTGTGCTCAAAGTTTAGAGAGTGTGTTCCACTCAAGTTACATTTGCTGTCAAGAAAGTAAAGGCTCCGGTGAAAGCCCGAAGCATCCTTCTCGGATTGTGAGAAGAGGATTCCAAGCTCGGCGAGAGTTGTTCGCGAGTTTGACGGTTGTAAGGCGTTGTCTCCCGGCCCGGAACGGGGAGCGGATAGTGAAGTCGTAGGCGGAGCTCGGTGATCCGAGCGGAGCTTGCAAGAGAGGATTAGGACCCGGGTGGGGTGCCGAACCTCTATAAAAATCGACCCGACTTCTTGTGGTTTGCATATTTCCTACACTTGCTTGTTTTGTTTTAAATTTCCGCTGCGCATATCGATTGCTTAAACAAGTAGGTGATTAGATTAAAAAGTGATTAGTGAACCCATAACCCACACGATCCTACAGAAAGAGCGTGAATCCACAGTTCAAGTCTCTCGGGTGCATACAGAGGAGAAGAGTACAAAACCCTAATCTAGTGGTGGCACCCCAGAAAGCTACAACCGTGTCTCTATTTGAAGAGGGAAGCAATTAAGGTTTAATTAGATAGACAAATTATATCATGCACATGTTGCCCCCAATGTGCCCTTGTACATGTATCCAATATCTCCAACTTGCATAAGAGACACTTCGACAATTGCCACATTACTATGTCCCTGAGAAAATGTGTGTGTGCGTATATATATAGCTGTCATTCATTCTCCTATCGCGTATCCTAGATATTTGATCATTAGTGTCCCCAACACCTACACATACCAATCATACAAACATATGGATTTGTGCAACTGGTGATATACCTGGGAGCCTGAAACTAGAAACCTTATCAGAAGACTAGAATGACAACATCCTCGTAAAACACCAAAATAAGCAATCAAATGTACATCAGAATTCCCCAATTTATTCAAAACTCACTTGGCATGAACAATATCGCAACCCTCTAAAAGATTACATTCTTGTCCTCAAAGTACTTGCTACTATATCTAAACCTGGCAATCGTTGAAACACGAAAAGCTACCCGGAGATGCACGAAAAACTAAACAATAACATTTTTTAAATTCTAGTATCTAATTAAAAATATTACTTAAACATAGATTAATACCTACGTTGAAGACTTACAGAGCAACACAACATGTTAGCAAGGTACCGGGAATGAAAGTCTTAAACCATGTTAACATTCAAACATAGGCGATGCGGGACTAAAGTTTTGCAGCACCAGATAGGCAAACACAATCTATGTATATCTATGAACACCCAAACACTATTTTTTCGTGTCGTGTTTGTGTCGTGTTCGTGTCGTGTTTTCGTGTTCCGTGTCAAATTGACATGCCTAACTATATCCATTACAATTTGGGTTAGTAAAAACTTCAAGTGCAGTTGAATCAAACATGTCCCTTTTTCCCCCAGATCACCACACTCAGAGTTGACTCCTTTACAGAAGATGCCCCTTTAGACAGAATCACTCATGGTCATAGGCGACACCTAGAAGTAGCCACATCAACTCCTTGCGTTATGATGTCGTCAAATGTTACATAAGGGCAACTTGACAATTAAGTCTCAAACCCACAAAGTGAAGGAGTAAGGATCTATCCTTCCACTTCCTTCCAATGGTCTCTCAACACATGTTTTATGATAAACATGCTATTGCAGAGCACTTAGTATACGACATAGTATATGTCTTTCAAAACATCATATAGGTCTAGTCGCACCCCCTCTGCGCTCAACCTTCGTTTCCTCATTGTTGCCTTAGTGCCATGCGACCACTACCTAGTGCTACGTGTGATGCTCACACTTGCCACCTTTAGGCTACATGAATCATTGGATCGTTCACGTCAATTCTCTTCACCATAGAGAATCTCTCCTTGATTCCAAAGCAAGGCGACAATATGATTTTGAACTGATATCGATTCTTTATGAAGGATCCGAAGGAATACAACATGCACTTAACCACTCGACTAAAACCAATTGGCGATAGTAAGGAAGCGCAACTGACTAACAATCAACACTGTCAGGACCAGGCGAGTGTGTATGGGAGCCCCACGGGCCACCGAAGGATATACTTGGGGATCTCACACCAACAATCCCCCCCCCCAGGAAAATCCATCCCTGGTAGAGGCGCGACTCGATCCTGCGTCGGCTCTGATACCAAATGAAGGAATACAACATGCACTTAACCACTCGACTAAAAACAATTGGTGCACTACTACAGAAAAAGTCATATACGTCGGATGTTAAGGCCTATACACGTCAGATATCAGCCCCCTCACATCCGACGTGTATTCGCACGACGTCTATTCTTAGACGTCGGACGTATAGACATCCGACGTCTATTCCTAAACATTGACAAAAAAATAGCATCCTGCACGAACACAAACATACAAGCATATATAGACAATCATTCATTCATTCATTACAAAGAAATGTACAACACAAGTCTTCAGTTGCCACGTCGAGAATTTCCTCCATGTATCTCATCACGTAGTGTGGGCTGAAAGGAAAGGAAAAGGAAAAGGAAAAAGTTGTTAGTTAGTGTATTAATTAGGATTTTAGCTAGGTAAGGAGGAGACACCTTGAGGAGTTTGTTGACAATTTTGCAGACCAAGGTCTTGGGGAAACCAAGCGGACGCATGGCGTCGACGACGACGTTAATCCTCTTTAAATCTACCTGCAGACAAAGGAAGGTAGGTTTACTTACATGGAATCTGACGTCCCCATAGTGGAACTGTAGTGGCGGAGGAGATCGCGGGATGGATCAGAGAAATCAGACGGGATGGATCAGAGGAATCAGACGGGATGGATCGAGGAATCGGATCGTGGCGGCTAGGGTTTCATATTTTCTGCCTGGAAAGAGTGAAAGAAAATGCAACTATCTTGTTTCTTTTAAAGACATATAGACGTCGGATATTGCATATCTCCGACGTCTATTCCCCGACGTCTATTGAATATAGACGTCGTATTATAACAGACGACGTCTATTCCCCGACGTCTATTGGGTATAGACGTCGGAGTTATATGAGGCCGACGTCTATTCGATCTTCTCTATATTAGACGTCGACCTTTGTAACAGCCGACGTCTATTAGGCGACGAGTATTCCCAATTCTCCAGTAGTGGTGGTAGTAAGGGAGCGCAACTGACTAACAACCAACACCACCAGGATCAGGCGAGTGCGTCCGGGAGCCCGACGGGTGATGCATTGCATACATTGCATCATATGTCTTTCATTTATATTACTTTTACATCAATAAATGCTACTAAGGTATGTGTTTAGTCTTATTTACAGAATAAAGGGACCTGAATGCAATTTACCCACATCCCGAGCATTAACGCGTACAAAAGACTCGTTTCTATCATAAAGACCAAGTTCAAGTTTATCGGGCTTCAAATGGAAATGTATCCAAGCATAAAATCATTCAAGACCTAATTACGAAAAGAACAAGGACTTAAGCACAAAAGTAGCCGGGGACTTAATTGCAAAAAGTGAAGGACCTAATTGCAAATCACGAGTAGCTTTTATTATTATGGATAAAATATAAAGAAAAATCAATGTGGATCTCCAAATATATGAAGAAATTAATTCGGATCTCCAAAGATATGCAAGAATCAATCCAGACGCGCAAATGACATTGAAATCATACCATAAACACACAGGAAAAATCCGGGTCGATTCTGAGCCAAAAAGGTGGCGATTCCGCCGCACCTCAAGAGCAAATTGCGGCGAATCCGCCGCACCAAATTAGATCCATGCTCTAAAAATTTTACCGGTTGCGTGTTGACGCGTGTACTTTCTTATTTCATGCTTAGGTCCCTTTTATCGGCTATAAATAGCCCCGAGAACGATGTTGTGAGGAGTTCTTCCTTTTGTTCCATAATTTAGCAATAAAATTCTGTTTCTTTTATTTTATGTTTTTAATTTTCTTTTCTTAGTTTCTCTAGGACCCCTTCTCCCTCCCTCCATCTATGAGTGTCTAACTCTTTCCAAAGGGTGGGGGTGACGGATTTAGGGTGATGAGAAGAGAAGATGTTATTATTTTAATTTCGTATTAGTATGTTTTGATTACTTGAGTTTATGTTAAATCATTTATCATGTAATGCTTTATAACTAATATGATTTATTATAAGTTTCAGAATTCTCTAATCTAAACCCAATATCTAAACCTCCACCCAACGGAATTCACCATCTTTGTTCTTGTTTTAGTTTTATTTGTTCTTGTTTCTTGCTTTAGATAATAAAAACCAAAAATCTCAAAAACCCAATTTATTCTTCTCTCCTTCTTTCCCTTAATCGAAAATAACATCAACTACGAAATCTCTCCCTCCTTGTGTTCGACCCGTACTTGCCACGTCTTCATAGACGCCGTGCACTTGCGGTATAAAATTTAAATCTTCATCAAGTTTTTGGCGCCGTTGCCGGGGAGGCGACGAAGATTTCGTTAGTTTTTGTGTTTTCGATTTTTCCTGTCTACCTTGTGCGCGATCTAAGTATTTGAATTTGTGTAGCAGGAGAAAACAGAGCGCGCGGCGAAATTCGGGAGCGTTCTGAGGCACTTGGGAGGCGGAATCGCCGCATCTTCAAGAGGACTTGCGGCGGAATCGCCGCACAAGCTAGGGCTCTGGTCTTCATTTTTCTCTGGGGTCGTCTACATTTCTGGGTGGTCGCATTGAGCTACTGGAATCTCCAAGAGCGGGCGGCGAACCCGACTGAGCATTGCGGAGGTAACTTTTCTTGCCTTTCTTGTAAAATCCGAATTGTTGAAAAGTTTCCTTTCGTAGAATTGCACGTGTTAGGGTTTAAATTCCATAATTGGCAATAATTCAACTCTGACCTAAAATTGGCAAGATTAGAAAGACCTTAGTGCATGCATCATATAATGTTTTGTTTGCATTACTCTTGCTAAATTATTGCAAATTATTTTTGTTGAAGAGTGCTGGAGGCAAGGTACGTATCTCAGTTTTTATCGATTGCATTAAGCATATAATTTAGTTGCATACAACCTTGCAATTGCCCCCATTAAAAAGACCATTGTTTGACTATCTTTGCTAGATCTAAGTTAAACTACTTTAAGGGCGACTCCGTAGGAAAAGATACGGTGGGGATTTCATCACCTTTCCGTGGCCCACAAACCACAATCCTAAGTGTCACCTAAGCCTAAATTTAAAATCAATTAGACATTGGCCCCTAAGGACTCGGACTCAATTAAGGAGGAGAGTGATTTGACTTGCTATGACCTGAAGCTAATTGAATTCAATTGGTGTCTAGAAAGTGTTTTTGTGTTGACGAAAGTCTTCCAAGCGACGTGGTTGTCTAATTGGCACCGACTCTGTCGGAAGCGCCCCCACTAGCTATACACTAACTGGCCAACTTGGTTTGATTGGTGAGGGAGGTGAATCAAGCAAATCAATTCGACTCAACCAGTTAGGAGTCGTCTAGATCTAAGCGACACTAGGTCTAGGATTGTTTGAACCGTGCTTTCTTAGGAAACCTCTGACCGACCCTCTTATCTATCTTTAGAGTTAAGTTTCCCTTCTCCTCTGAGTCATCTTCTTCTCACCTACTTATACGTTCTAGTCTCCTCCCCTTTACATTATCTATTAGCATTTTAGGGTCGAGTCGAGAACTTGTGCTTGCTTAGCCTCATAAGGGTAAGAGTACTTGACTCAAGAGTGTTTTGATGGATGGTTACATGAGCAACCATCCATATCATTGTTGGGACCAGGACAATGCTTCCTGGTATTCTAAAACCTTGCAACCTGGGGTGGCTCAGACTAACACCCCATATGGTTGGGACAATCCTAATTGTATGACTGAGCAATCTTTATATTGGGGTAACATGAGAGAGGCACCGACTGCTAGACCACAATCTAGTTATGTTGGATCATATGCTGGTCAACAAACTGAGACATTACAACAAACTTTTGCCTCCTTCATGCGTAGGACAGACAACATGAGTGCACCGGTGGCTCCAGTAGCCGTACCGTGCGACTGTTGTGGGTTGAGTGGTCATGTTATCAGGGAATGCCCTTATGTTCCCCCAGAGCCTGAGTATGAGCATACTTTTTCCCAAGACGCTCAAAATGACTATTACGCATCCGCGTACAACCCGAGAGTGATGGATTCGTGGAGAAACAATTCCTATCCAAATTCTTATACTTCATTTTCACCTCAGTATCCTCCTCCCGAATACCCAGAATTCTACCAACTCCCCACGTCAAATCATTATTCTCAGCCCATCAACACCCAATCCCATAATTTCACAAGCTCAAACTTGGACCTCATAGTTGACCACGTACCTAATTCCTTGGAACAAACTTTCCTTACGTACATGGAATCCACTCAACGATCCGTACAAAATATAACATCGCATTTGAGTCAAATGATACAACAATTAGGTGAACGTAAGGAGAGTAACTTTTCGTGTCAACATGAGGATCCACCTTTTGATATCGAACCACCACCACATCCACAAATTCAAAGCACAATCTGTCAAAGCCAAACTCCTAGTCAGTTTGAAGGACTTGGGGTTTCAATTCACGATCACTTAGTGGAGGATTCGATACACATTGACCAATTTCATCATGAGTCGGCCCAGGATTGTGCCTTATCTTCGTGCCCCGTGGCCCTTGAGCCACATGATCTTCATGTTGTGCCTCTTAAGGACTCACTTCCGGTGGAGCAAGAGCTCCCTAGCACCCTCAATTTCAGACAACCTGATGAGAGTTTGCCTCTCACTATCGTTCCTGATCATCTTGGAAATGATGGAACATCAAACGACTACAGTGCTCATGAGGGTATTAGGAGTTCCTTGGAGGATACATTGGGTATGAGACCCATTTTATGTTTACCTGTTGAGTCGGACTTGCCTAACGAGGCTCCTGACCTCGCTCCGACGCACCAGCCAGTTGGTTGGAGAGTTTGGATTGACGATCATAACTTCAGCACCGTAACGGGAGAAACTCTTCTTCCGTTGCCCCCTATTTCCCAAACTCTCGAGAGGTTCAAGCTCTTTCAGTTTGATCCTTTGTATGAGACGCCTTTGCGTCCAATTCATGAACCTCTCATTTCTTCTTGTGCTCTTTGTGAAGGGGGCCCACGCATGAATATTCTGGCCCCACGTGGTGTCATGTTCCCTTTTGAGGTCTTTTGACAAATGAAGATGGGAACTTATGTTTGTACATAGTTATATTTGTATAACAATAAGTTAAAAAAAAAAAATTGTTTTTATCCCTTCTTTAGCATCTCACAGGTTTTTGAGGGAATTCGGGTTTTTGTCCATCAACAGAGCCATGAACTTTCCTTTGTACTTCACGTTGGTGAGATCTTTCCTTTTTCATGCATAAATCCATGTAGTATCTTGCTCGCATACATTGAGGACAATGCATGATTTAGGTGTGGGGGGGTGTTTATATATGTACATATCTATCTATTTGATTTTCTGCTCTGCTTTATTTTTAAAAAAAAAATTAAAAAAAAAATTCAATATTCTATGACATAGCTTAAGATTGAACTGCCAAAACCCGTGTACAAATTGCATTAAGTTTTTGTTCCTTATTATATAGTTCTGCTTGTAGAAATTATGACATAAATCTAAGTTCCAAAGAAATAACCCATGACCCTTTAAGACATGTATGCACTTAAATTGGATGAATCAAATCTTTGAAGTGGTTGATAAAAAGCAGAGGTTGAGGAAAATATACCGGGAAGTGTGGACTTCTAATAGCAATTAAGCCTTGAGGAAAATAAAAGTAAAAAAATAAATAAATAAATAAAAATAAAAAAAATAAAGTGAGGAAAACACATTTTGCAAAATGATTACAAAAGCCCAAGCCTTCGAGTCACTGGTCCGTAGGGGTATCTTGAAACCTGGTAACTTGAGTCTTCCAGCTCGGGATTATCGACCAAACTCGCTACACGAATGCAAAAAGGGTATAAGTGTCAAAAAGGAAAAGCAAATGTGTTGAATCACGGAAAAGAAAAAAATACTTTAAGATACTCAAGGCCCAAAGCTAAAAGAATGATCCATGCCATGGTTGATCCAAATGATACTTCACCACCAGAGGAGGCGTGCAAAATAATTTAAGTGATAACATGTTTAGAAGGGTTAGTGGTGTGAATGTTGGAGGAACAAAGACCAAGTCATATTTTTAATGAGTTAGAATTGTATAATGAGCATGCAAGAATTCTCAGTAAGATGTATAAGGTTGAGGTAGGGATATTGAGAACTATTAATGAAATGTTGATTTAGGATTTTGTGGGTATATCCGCTGAAAACCCTCAGGAGACAACACTCCTCCTCCTTGGCAACAAGGAGGTTTAAAGGCTTGTTGCACATGCTAAGTGCAACCGTGATTCCTACGAAAGTGAGTTAGGATTTCCCTGTTTTTATTTTTCGTATCTTCTGTTTTGCTAGGGACTAGCAAAATCTAGGTGTGGGGGTATTTGATGCATTGCATACATTGCATCATATGTCTTTCATTTATATTACTTTTACATCAATAAATGCTACTAAGGTATGTGTTTAGTCTTATTTACAGAATAAAGGGACCTGAATGCAATTTACCCACATCCCGAGCATTAACGCGTACAAAAGACTCGTTTCTATCATAAAGACCAAGTTCAAGTTTATCGGGCTTCAAATGGAAATGTATCCAAGCATAAAATCATTCAAGACCTAATTACGAAAAGAACAAGGACTTAAGCACAAAAGTAGCCGGGGACTTAATTGCAAAAAGTGAAGGACCTAATTGCAAATCACGAGTAGCTTTTATTATTATGGATAAAATATAAAGAAAAATCAATGTGGATCTCCAAATATATGAAGAAATTAATTCGGATCTCCAAAGATATGCAAGAATCAATCCAGACGCGCAAATGACATTGAAATCATACCATAAACACACAGGAAAAATCCGGGTCGATTCTGAGCCAAAAAGGTGGCGATTCCGCCGCACCTCAAGAGCAAATTGCGGCGAATCCGCCGCACCAAATTAGATCCATGCTCTAAAAATTTTACCGGTTGCGTGTTGACGCGTGTACTTTCTTATTTCATGCTTAGGTCCCTTTTATCGGCTATAAATAGCCCCGAGAACGATGTTGTGAGGAGTTCTTCCTTTTGTTCCATAATTTAGCAATAAAATTCTGTTTCTTTTATTTTATGTTTTTAATTTTCTTTTCTTAGTTTCTCTAGGACCCCTTCTCCCTCCCTCCATCTATGAGTGTCTAACTCTTTCCAAAGGGTGGGGGTGACGGATTTAGGGTGATGAGAAGAGAAGATGTTATTATTTTAATTTCGTATTAGTATGTTTTGATTACTTGAGTTTATGTTAAATCATTTATCATGTAATGCTTTATAACTAATATGATTTATTATAAGTTTCAGAATTCTCTAATCTAAACCCAATATCTAAACCTCCACCCAACGGAATTCACCATCTTTGTTCTTGTTTTAGTTTTATTTGTTCTTGTTTCTTGCTTTAGATAATAAAAACCAAAAATCTCAAAAACCCAATTTATTCTTCTCTCCTTCTTTCCCTTAATCGAAAATAACATCAACTACGAAATCTCTCCCTCCTTGTGTTCGACCCGTACTTGCCACGTCTTCATAGACGCCGTGCACTTGCGGTATAAAATTTAAATCTTCATCAACGGGCCACCGAGGGATATACCTGGGGATCCCACCCCACCAGGATCATTTGTAATCTATCTCATCTATGCTTGCTACCTAAGTGCCATAAGTTAATGCTCGTGTGAGTGAGTCATTCTTTCAGCCTATTGACATATATAGTTTTATGTTAGAATAACAAACGACCATAATGTACACAACAATATAATTGAAATATAAGCTGAATTCATAAATAAGGAAGTCAATCATGTGAATACATCAGAGTTCGCATAAGCTTAAGAGCTTCATATGACACACAAATGAATTCTTAGTTATTGTCTTGGTAAGTGAGTCAACTACCATTTGACCAGTATGCACATGTTCAACACACTTCCCTTCTTGCTATAATGACTCTCGCAAAATGGTATTTCATTTGTACAACAAATGACTCATCAAATTTTATCACAATAGACAACAAATGACTCATAGGGTCTTTAACATAACAAAGGACAGTCATGTTATCACAATAGACAACAAATGACTCATCAAAAAATTTTGTCGGCTCAAAGTGTTGTACCATAGCAATGCATGCCACATATTTACTTCCATGGTCAACATGACAATACAAGCTTGGTAACACAACATGTAGTTACTTATCTCTTCAAGATACCTCATAATTTTCTTGACTGGTTTCCAGTCCTCCATGCATAAGGCGGATCAATATTGACTCACCATGCCCACAACATAGCATATATCTAGCGTTGTACACATCGTAATGTGCACAAAGCTTCCTACAAAGTTGGACTATGGAATCCTGTCAATGTTGGCCTTCTCTCTGGGAGTCTTTAGATATCTATTATCCCAGGAGTCTCTCGAACCTATCTTTAACTATCTTAGCACCATTAATGTAACTTTCTTCAACCATGTCCTTCACATCAAATGTAGAGAACAACCATCCGATAGTGGATTTCAGCAACTCTTTGTTATAGCCAGCCAAAATCATAGTGACAAATTTACCAATGGATAATTTTATGTACACATAGTGATACTCCTTAAGCACAAACTACGTAGTCTCCTTTACATCTTAATGGAACATAATCTTTCTCTGTCTACACTAATTTCATAGACACTCTTATTTCAAGCCATGCATGGACTGCTCGAGCCAACACACTTTGCGTTCTAGTTCTTTGGCTTCAAAAATCTTGACGTTGATCCTCATTGATCTCCTCGTCTAGTTCTCCATTGAGGAAAAAAATATCTTTGCATCCATTTGGTAAAGTCTAAGTCAATCTAAATATTGATTTAATGGATTTGTCCTGTTAGTTATCAAAATTTTACAACATGACCTATATATATACTAACGTCTGTTGCTTTTGTTGGTGAATGTGTCGTTGATCTTCGTTGTTCTCACAACTATTATTGAAAGAGCATTTTCAATAATGAAGATCATCAAGAGTCTTTTGAGAGACGTATTGGAAAAAATAAAATATATTATAATGTTGCATTGAGAGACGTATTTTTTGTCGTAAGCTATGGATAACAAACTATATAAGTATATATACATGAAAAACCATAAAAAACTTTTAAAGTCTTTTATTTATTTAATATTTTACAGGAATTATCTAGTGAGTCCGGAACTTAATTTTTTATTTTAAACCCTCACCATATCCAACACACATCTAAAATTGTAAAGTAGATTATAAGAAAAACGGTTATTTTATATTAACAGTAAATGAGACCTGAGCTCACTAGAACTTGGCATTAATATTTTATATTAATTACTCAAGAATTTAATTTTTTTGATAAACCCTAGAAAATTAGTACTAATATTAATCACTTGACATTTATATCTAAACATTTGCCTAAATTGTGAAACCTTCCTCCAGTTCAACTCTATCCAGCTAACTGCCCATGTAAACTCATTTAGAAATCGATCCACAATGTAATGCATTAATAATGCGCCTCAATAAACAAGAAATTGAGATAAAAGAAAAGATGCGAGATTTCTCTTGTTTGAATATCATTTTCGGAGAGAAAAACGGTGAAAACAAAACTGCAAAGAAAATATCTTACACAAAAGAAAACACCCTCAATTTTGTCTTCTAATGTGGTATATTCTTTGGCAGCAAGCATGGAAGCAATGGTTTCTTCTCAGCAAATCTTCTCTTTCTCATTTCTATCGAACACATCGTAAGATTAGGATCACATAAAACTCCAAATCTCTAACTCAATTATCACAAAAATTACTTCCTTAATAATGTTGACGGTTTTGCCCTTTTACTTTGTTTGTGACCAAGTTGTTGCTCATTTGAGTGTCCAAATTAACGTTCCATTTATTTAATGCCAATACAAGATTTCTTCAAAACGGTGATCAAAGAAATATAGAATTCCCATCTTGTTCGAAAACAACTCACCACGCGTTATTCTCCCGTACTGAGCGCAATTCGGACCCACTCGGCTGTCGGACCCAATATTTCGGCTCCATCAGACAGCCCATGGTACGTACATTCATATAAGGTGGTGGGCACTGTGATATGGTTGGTCATGTGATACACTATGGTTTATTGGCAAATTTTGTGGCCTTCTAGTCTGTCAATTAAGCTTGTCATTGTCTCAAGTTTTTGTGTGTGCTGTGTCCACAGCTTGATGTTTAGTTATTACTATCGAAATGCCACAAAACATTGCCTCTTTTGGCCGTCAATCGTAAGACTTTGGAATAGTCAGGATTAATGATAAATTTGATACGACTCTCTACTAATAAGAAGTTTGATATGATTTTCTTACAACAAGCTTAATACGGATGCTCATCATACATGGAAGTATATTTGAATTTGAACATGCTATAGAATTTTTGAAAATACATATCTTCACTCACCATTCGCCACCAATAGCTTATCCACCATGTAAAAGGTGGGTATGCAATTGCATACCCAATTTTTTTCTAAAAATAGAAACATAGTACTAGTAGTCAATACAAGTATTCCGGTCTAATATAGAATTTTGTTGTCATGCAAAGATTTTCTTTTGATGACCCATAATTCCCCGACATCCACCTTCACTTTAGGACATGTGGGCTACAATTCTAAATTGGAGCTGACTATCACCTAACATCATTTCACTGGGATGTATGTGGAGGTTCAAACTGTTGTCTTAACAGAATGAAATTTCTCTCTCCACCTTTGAACCCGTACAATTATAAATTTATTTTTGTGTAAAACTAGGGACGGTGTCATGTTTGAAGTGAAGGGGCAGAATTTGTAAGTAAAATTTAAAAAAATATATAAGCTTGAAAATACAACTTTCTTTTTTGAATACTTAATTTAGATGGGGTGTACACCTACATATAGGTATTAATTTGATTTTTTTACTTATAATGAATATATTTTTATTCTTAACTAGTTGGACTAATTAGATATTTAAAAAACTAATATATGTTTAATTACTGGTATTCAAAATACTTAAGGGGGCTAGAACCCCAATGATATTTATTATGAAACAAAATATCAAAATTAATGGGGACAGAGCTTAAAAAACCAACAATCTTGGAGGTGAAACCCAAATGATTTTGAATTTTGATAACTGGAACAAGATCTCAAAATCCTAGGTGGGTTGTTTGACCACCCAAACTTTCATTTCGCACTGTTCTTTGCGAAACAATATGTTGCATTTTATAGAATTTGTCATCTTTATTTTGCATACCCAATTTCTAGATACATCGTTGGTCGCCCCCTCAAAGCTCTTTTGGTAATATATGTGAGCATGTTGAAACACCCTACCAATCAAGAAGCAAATGACAAGTGGTACTTTGCTTTCTCAAAGAAAGATCCAAGAATGATGCAAAAGTCAAAAACAACTTTGCTTCCTAAGAATTGAGAAGCAAATAGAAGAGATTTTTGTTTGCTAAAGAAGACATGAAAGCTTTCTAGAAGCTTAATATTTGCTAGCTATGGACCAAACATGTTTTGGATACTTGAGAGATATTGTTGTGTAGCTAAAATATCTATGGAAGTATAAACGCATTTGTGTACTCTAAGTAGAGGAGAAATTCAAACTCCTTTTTGTGTACTATAAAGGGGTCGCCTCTCCTTATTGCAAGACACTCAATCTTGGAAGGCTCTCAATCTTGGTAAACTCATTGTGGGCACTCAATGTGTATTTTTGTAAAGCAAGTGTTGCAACTCTATCTATGTGAATAAGATAATCGCATATTGAGCAAACCTTCTTACGGGTCTCATTGTGTACTTGTTTGTGCGTGTTTGAATACTCTACTTGACATTCTAACTGAGTTGAGAGAGAGAGAAGAGGTTGATCAAGTCCGAGCAACTCGAGAGAGTTAGTGACTTGTGCCGGCACGGTGCCTACTTGAGGAGTATGCGCGTGAAAACGTGGTATCAGAGCCTTACAAGTGGGTGAAAGGAAACTGTGTGGAAGAATCCTGAGAGCCACAAAGGATTGGGTGCTGAAAAATCTCGTGGTAGGGATGTTGGCTCTACCGGAGAAAAGCCCAAACATCGAAGATATTAGAATAGAGGTCTTGGAGGGAGCTCAAAACCTTTGGAAGAGAAGGTGTCGATATGTCATGATATTATACTCACCATTGGTTCCAAGCTCACAAGTGTGGAGGAACGCTTGGAAGTTGTTGTTGATGACGTCATGTTTGATCTACGACAAACCATCGAGATGCTTAGAGAAATGATTGAATTCCTTGAAACATCAAAAAAAGAATTCAAAGATGAGCTAACCATTAGCAAGAGAGTCTTGACAAGTGATGGGGGAGTAAGAGGATCACCAAAGATGGACATTCCCCGTCCAAACAAGTTTGGCGACCAAATAGATGTCAAAGAAGTGGACAACTTCTTATGGTTCATGGAGCGTGTGGGAATACTTTACTGGGCATTCTAGCTGAGTTAAGAGAAAGAGAGAATAGGTTGATCAAGTCCGAGCAACTTGAGGGAATTAGTAACTTGTGCCAGTACGGTGCCTACTTAAGGAGTAAACGCGTGATAATGTGGAATCCTTAATGATTTAATGGCCGAATTTCGAACTATTGATATTTTTAATTTGGAATTGAATTTTCCATCATTGTAGCTTTTAGTTTAATTTTTTTTTTAATCAAACAACTTTCGGATTTACATGTAATACGCAACATGAGGAACTTAAGAATTAAATTCCAAAAACTAAACACCTCATCTGAACGTCAATTCCTGCAAATCAATCGTACCAGGCTAAATTCCAACTTAAGATATGTTCACCATAAATTGTCTCTCTCTTTTAGGATCGAAGTTGGATGGTCGAACCATGGAGGATTGATTATGTGTTGGTGGCATTTTCGTGTGAACATGCTTTGCTACTTGCTAGGCTGGTGTGTACGTATGATGAAAGACATGGTTAACAAAAGGCCAATTAATTTGGTTGGTTGATTGATTGGTGGGGTTTGGAGGTGTTGATTTTGCACGGTAGAGTAGAGTACCCACGGAAATGTACCATTGCCACTAGCAATTTGAGATGGATCAAACGACAGAGGTTTGTCTGCCGGACATGGAAATAGATCTGAAAGCAGCCAGTTCTATGGTGTTTTGTTTTAGGATCGATGATACTTTAATCACAAATTAAATGAACACTAAATGCGGATTTAAGAATAAGTTAGAGATAGAGTAATCAAACCATAAGTCGATACCAGATTTTTATAGATGATAGACGCATCAACTACGTCTTAGTCATGTCTTTTGAATCCTACTCGATCAGCTGAGTCTCGTTTGAATTCTTACTAATCGATCTCCGTTCCAAATTGATATCTCGTTCTTTATATTTTTTTAGATCCATGAACATAGTCCAATTGTATAATAATAATAATAGATCCATGAATGGTGGCATAGATGAGGTGCAATAACCTTTATAATTTTTTCACAAAAGAATTTGATTTTTTGAATTAAATCTCAACAAGTAACTCAAATGCTGGGGTTCGATTTCTAGTTGAGACTGATCTAAGACCAATCTCAATTTGTTAACAATATGTTTTCACATGAGGGGAATTAGACCATATTAGATGTCGTGCATGATAGATATGATTCTACTCCAAACTGCCTAAATTTCAACGCATCCTCATTCTCTTAGGCAGAACAACCATAACAAAGTTACGGGTTTTTGGCTTTCATGTTTCTCCAAAACACCTATTTTTTGTAATCTAAAAATAACTATTTTCTTTAATTTCACTTTTGAAACACGTGAGTTTGTTTCTCACTCCGTTAACTTTCATGACACTGTTATCAACACCGCTAACTAAATCATTGTTTAATTTGAAATTTTACAAAACAACCTTGAACTATATACTATTTATCTATATTTGATAGTAAATTTTACGAAATTCACTCCGACTATTTCATTGATCGTCATTGATGTGTCATAACTCATACATCATTATAATATAAGCATCACCAAAATCACTCACCCAGAACATTTGGCATCAAAGAAGAAAAAAAATTATTGTTAGGAACTGGATGACATATGTAGTTACGAAAGAGTTTTGTAATGACATATACATAAATAGATTTTCATAATGACATCAAAATAAATATTAGTGCTAAACACAAAAATGTGTTTTAAGTGTCATCAATGTAAAAAAAAACACTATAAAGTACTTTCGTTTTACACCAAAACTGCCCTTCCAGTAACATTATCCAAATGGATCTCAAATCAAACCTTGTCAAACTAAAACCTCTCATCTAGAAATATTATCCAAACGAACCTCAAATGAAAGTGTGTCGCACCGAAACTACTTGAATATTTTTTTTTATCCAAATGGCCTCATTTCAAGTTTCATTGTTTCGTGCCTAGTTCGTGTCGTGTTGTCACGTCGAGTTGAAACCAATACCTTAATACACCTCTATCTGGGGTTCACATTCAACACAACAACGAGATAAAAAAGGGGAACAGACTAAATTAAAGAGAGAGAAGAGAGAAATTCAGCCCCTGATAATCGGATGACGCAGATTGTTATAAAAGATGACATATACATAAATAGAAGAGTTTCATAATGACATCAAAATAAATATCAGTGCTAAACATACAACATGCGTTTTTAAGTGTCATCAATGTAAAAAAAATCATATGAAAAACTCTCGTACCACTCCTTCAGCAACTTATCCAAACTGACATTAAATCAAACCATGTCGCACTAAAATCGCTCATAAAAAAATCATCTGAACAAACTTTAGTTCAAGTTTCACGTCTCTAAGTGCTATTGATGTAAATATTATGTAAAAGTCGTCACCAAAATCACTCATCTATAACACATTATCCAAACGTATCGTATCGAATTCCAAAGTTTCTCGTTTTGTTCATGTCGAATGGGCTAGTCGGGTGTGTTGGGTATGTATGTTTACGATTAACATTAACAACAATATCCTCCACGTCGTAACGAGGGTGGTTAGGGATGTGAAAATTATTCGTTAAACGTAAGTTTGAATACTTCGGTGGAAATAATACGAACCACATCCGATTTAGAATTACAACGGGCCTAACCCAAGATTATACAGATTCGAGGAATTCCTGGTCATAACAAAAAATTGACACCATTCAACAACAGAACCAGTAATAAAAAGGAAAGAGAAAAAATCGAGACCAGACCAGATCAGATCAGATCAGATCAGATCAGAGAGACGAGAGAAAGAGAGGCATGTGCTCACAATCTCCTCCTCCTTCATAAACCCAAACACAAACACAAACACAAACGAGAGTAGTGTAGAAGAAACCTAAATTATTGGCGAAGATGAAGGAGTCCGGAGGAGGCGGCGGAGATGGGTTCGTACGGGCGGACCAGATCGACCTGAAGAGCCTGGACGAGCAGCTGGAGCGGCACATGAGCCGGGCCTGGACGATGGAGAAGAGCAAGAAACCAGAGGAGGAGACGGAGAGGACGAGGGAGGAGTGGGAGATCGATCCCTCCAAGCTCCTCATCAAGGGGGTCATTGCTAGAGGGACTTTCGGGACTGTTCATCGTGGGGTCTACGATGGACTCGACGTCGCAGGTTAGGGTTTCGACTCGGAAAGATGGATTTTTTTATTTTTTTTGGAAGTGTTTAGATTGAGCTAAATTGAAGAAAAATGGCTTTTTTGGTGTGTCTTGATTTTGGAAGTGTTACTTTGGAGTTAACTTAATTGGAAGAAAGAAACTTTTTTTGGGGGGTTTGTGTTGGTTTTGGAAGTAGTTGGAGTGAACTTGATTGAAAGAAAGAAACTTTTTTTGTTGGTTTTGGAAGTGAACTTTGGAGTGAACTTCATTTGAAGAAAGAAACTGTTTTTTTTGGTTTTTTGGGTTGGTTTCGGAAGTGTTTAGAGTGAACATAATTGGAATTTTTTTTAGCTTTTTTGGTTTTCTGTTTCGATTTTGGAAGTGTTTAGACTTTAGAGATAACGTAATAGGAAGAAGAAAAAAATGACTTTGTTATTTTCTCTTTTGATTTTGAAAGTGTTTCTTTGGAGTTAACTTAATTGGAAGAAATAATTTGTTTTTTTGGTTTTTTGTGTTGATTTGGAGTGTTTGGAGTGAACTAAAATTGGAAAAAAACTGCTTTTTTGTCTTGATTTTGGAAGTGTTTGGAGTTAACTTAACTGGAAGAAAGAAGCTGTTTTTGGGTTTTGTCTTGATTTTTCGAAGTGTTTGGGAAGAAAGAAGCTGTTTTTGGGGGGTTTTGTGGTTTTTGGAACCGTTTGGACTTTGCAGTGAATCACTGGTGAAAGAAGGTTTTCTTTTTTTTCTTTTTGGGTTTTGAGTTGATTTTAGAAGTGTTTGGGTTGAACTTAGTTGAAAGAAAGAAATTGTTTTGGGGCTTTTTGTGTTGATTTTAGAAGTGTTTGGATTGAACTTAGTTGAAAGAAAGAATTTTTTGGGGGGGTTTTTTGTGTTGATTTTGGAAGTGTTTAGAAAGAATTTTATTGGAAAAAACTGTTTTTTTGTCTTGATTTTGGAAGTGTTTGGAGTGAACTTAATTAATAATTAATTGTAGAAAAAAAGTCATGTTTCGATTGAGCTTAATTATTTGAAGAAAAAACAGTCTTTTGTCTTGATTTTGGAAGTGTTTGGAGTTAACTTAATTGGATGAAGAAAAACAGTTTTTGTTTGTCTTGATTTTGGCAGTGTTTGGAGTTAACTTATTTGGAAGAAAAGACAGTTTTTTGTGTTTTTCCCCTTGATTTTGGAAGTGTTGAGGGAGCCAAATGGAAAAGAAGGTTTTTTTTTCTTGTTCCATTTTTTCTTGTTTATGGAGTGATCGAAGTAGAAGGAATAAAAAAAAGTTCTTTTTTTTGAAGTGTTTGGTTGGGGGTTATCTTAATTTTGGAAGTGTTTGGAGTGACTCATTGGAAAAAGTTTTTTTCATTTATTTTTTGATGGTTTTGGAGTGGCCCATTTTGGAGAAGAAGGTTTGTTTGCCTTTTCTCTTGGTTTTGGCTGACTTTGAAGTGACTCAATTGGAGGCGATTTTTCCCCTCTTCTTGGTTCTTTAATGTGCTGGTACTCAATTGAAATGATTGGTTTTTTTGGGGCCTTTTCTTCTTTGTTTTGCATGGGTTTGGAGTGATACATTTGAGTTAAAAAATTCATTTTTTTGCGTTTTGTATTTGTTAGTGATTTTTTTCTGTTTGAGTGATTGGAATTTGTTCATATGGGGAATGCTTTCCCCCTCTTTGGTACTTATTTATAAGTGTTCTGACAATGGCTCCCGGATCAAATTTTATGGGCTTTGTTTCTTGTTTTGATTGTAGCTGACGTGCAGTGTGCAAGCTCTCTTGGTGTTTGGAAAACTGTGTTGTTTTGGTTAGAAGTTCCATGTTGATTTGTACTGTTTTTCTTTTCTCTTCAATATTTTTGATTGTGCCCTGAGATTCTATTGGGAAAGGATTGATTTTTCGGGGGTGTTGATTGTTGCTGAATTTCTTGTGCGATGTGTAGGTCGATTGAGCTTTTTTTATGCATAGTTGGGAATAAGATTTGATGCAGGAAGTAGTTTTTTTCTTCTCTTTGGTGCTCTTTTTGGGTGGTTTGTTTTGTGTTTGGACATTGAAATGACCAATTGCAGAAGGCCTTCTTTCTTCCTGTGTTGTTGGTAGTCTTGTTTTGTTAAGCAATGCAATTATTTCATAGGATCAAAGCACTTGAGCTGCATAAGAAACAAACTATTCTATGCTGTGAAATTCCACGGAGAAGTTAAAGAAATGCTATTTGTGGTTGATGGTTTGGGTTTGTTTTGAATGTTTTTAATGTTCCTGAGAGACTGAAGGTCTGATTTCTTGTTTATTTTGTTTGTAAAGGAAGTCATACATCAGGCCTCTATATTGGCATTTCATGGTTTCCTTGTGAATATGGGAAGATCGATTTAGATGCAGAAAGGTTGTTTATTTGGATGATTTCTCGTGTCTTATATGTTCTTGAAATTTGTGGATATTTTATGAATATATGTGCTTGACTTCATTTGAAATGAATAATAACTTTGTTTCTGGAAATTAATGAAAAGATCTAATTATTCGTTCTTATCAATTTGAAAACTTGGAAGGATCCAATTTTGCTCTTGAATTGTGTTACTGATGCTCTGGATGTTCTTCCTATTTTTTGATCTAATAAATATACGATGAGATCATTATATTCTTTTTGTTTAAAGGTACCAGCATTTCTTGATCTTTCTTCCCGGTTAAGTTATTTTAGCTACTTTTACCAGACTGTTGACTTTTTTATGGACTAAATCTCTACACCAAGTCTTCTTTTTCTTTTTGACTTCTTCATGGAGTAACTGATAATTGATTTGCATTTATGTTTTTCTGTTGATGCCCGTGATCATCCAGTTAGGTAGTATAGTCCCATCACAGTTTTTTTTTTGGATTGGGTTTCTTTTTCCTTAACTTTCATGTGACCCCAATAGTGTCTTTTAGATCTCATTGACCCTGAGCTCAGTGGTCATGTGATCCTTGGGGAAAGGTAATAAAAACTAAAAGGCATATAGAGTAAAGCATATGATTTATAAATCATATTATTTAAATAAAAAATGAATAATTTTCAGATAAAAATGAATAAAATCTCTGAACATTCTTTATCTGTAGATCTTTGAATATCATTATGGTTAAGCTCGGCATCATTTCTGGAATCCACAATAAGAAAAGATGGAACAGTTAGCTTTCTTTCCCTTGGATTTCCACTGATTATATAGACCCCTCTTAATGCTTGTTTTGGCTGTGGGTGTGGTTCTTATGTGTGCTTCTGCTGGTGGTGTTTCTTGTTTTTTAAGCAAAACACCATTTCAAAATTTTCATTAAGAGATGCGGGCTGCACTTCTGGTTGACATAACTTCCAAATAGTAACATGATCAAAAAAACTTCCCATTAGTAACAAAGCAGGGGGGAAACGTCTGATTTACACGTAAACAGATGGTCATTAAATTTTACCTTTATTTATATGTATCGGTTCTGGGTCTTGAATAGTATTAGTTATGCCATATTGTCATAAGTTGATGAAATCATCTTGTCGTTGTTGTGCTTCTATTTTCCTTTCTTAAAAAAGCACCAGTACATCTAGTGGATCCTTAGTAATTTGAGGGTAGATCTCCATCTATACATGACAAAAAAATTACATGAAAGAGTTTCCATTTTCTCCTCTAGTTAAAATGCTTGATTGGGGAGAGGATGGCAGTAGGGGAGAAGCTGAAATTGTCGCTCTTCGATCGGCTTTTACTCAAGAGGTTGCTGTTTGGCATAAACTTGATCATCCTAATGTGACTAAGGTAACAAACTTCAATCTTTGTGCATTTTCCCTATAAAGGCATTAATACCTGTTAATCCATACTTTCACTTTTCTAAGGTCATGATACATTGTTTCTAAGGAAGTTCACATTCTATAATCAGTGAAGAGATTTGTTTATATCCAGTTGTGTACTTCGATAGAATCTAGGCTAATTAGCGGAGGTATCAAAATAGTCAAAATGAAAATCAGAGTTGAGGTTGGGAGAAACGTCAAAAACACATACAATTATACAGAAGTTGGTCAGCATAGTAGCATACAATCATACAATTGAAAGTAGCCAAATATTGTCAGCATCTATTGACTGGGGATAACATTAGAAAAAAAATCATGTCTTTAAGCCCATATTTGTACGTGGACCAATGAAAAAGCCTATATTCATATCCATACTTCGGTGGATCCACATATTCTTACAGCATCCATAATAATTGCTTTGTTGCTGTCATATTGAACCATGCTTTGGTGTGCCATGTCTCCTCTCTTTACAGACTGACATATCACTATCCCTGGTCACGTTTCGCTAACTGAGGGTCCTTATAATTTGTTGAACCTGTCTTTTACACAGAAACTTATTCAAGTGCCCACCTTCGTGATCATCTTAAAAAGCATTTTATTAGATTATTCACTAACATGTAACCTGTTTCCCAGTTTATAGGTGCCACAATGGGGACAACCGAGTTAAACATCCAAACGGAGAGTGGTCACTTCGGCATGCCTCTAAATGTTTGCTGTGTTATTGTTGAATATCTTGCGGGAGGAGCGTTAAAAACTTTTCTGATAAAAAATCGAAAAAAGAAGTTGGCATTTAAAGTTGTCATTCAAATAGCTCTTGATCTTGCAAGAGGGTGAATATCTTCCCAATTTTCTTTATTTAGCAGTACTGTAGCACTTTTATTTATTTATGTTTAACAACTAATGTCGTCAAATGTATCCTTCATTGGAACATTCAGCGTCTTTGAAACTGAAGTTCCAAAAACTGGTCTTTCTGCAGGTTGAGTTATCTTCACTCCAAAAAGATTGTCCACAGAGACGTGAAGACGGAAAATATGCTTCTGGATAAAACAAGAACTGTGAAAATTGCTGACTTTGGTGTTGCCCGTGTTGAAGCTCAAAATCCCAATGACATGACTGGGGAAACTGGAACACTTGGCTACATGGCACCGGAGGTGTACTTTTTGATAATTCCGTTGCATTTTCTTTCATGTTTTCAGTATCACTCTTTAGGCTGCAAAATTTACCATAACTGACAAATGCACTAGGGTGCCTATATTGTTTAGTTGACTAATGTCTGAGGAGAATATCTCACTCTTGTGCAATTCTATGTTCTCTTTTATAAAGCTTTTTAAGGAAGGCTACTGAGTAAATTTATTTGCTGCTCAGGACAACTTGACATTGCACTTTATTGCTCCAAAATTAGCTCCACGTTGATTTTCCATCTATATAGATTTATTACATTTCATTTATAAACAGTCTTCGTTGTTTAATTTACAATTTTATAGAGAACTATAATATAGAAGATGATAGGGCAACACAAGGGCATTGAAATCAATCCTGTGTTATAGCACACATTCAAATATAAATAGACATCTTTTTTTTACTTCATACATTGTGATTTTGTCCTTCAGCAACTACTATGTCCCTTTTGTGATTTAATGTTATATCCATGTATATTGCAGGTACTTAATGGGAACCCATACAACAGGAAATGTGATGTATATAGCTTCGGAATCTGCTTGTGGGAGATATACTGTTGTGACATGCCATATCCTGATCTCAGTTTTGCAGAGGTCACGTCTGCAGTTGTTCGGCAGGTAACATTTGATATTATGGAGATGCTTAAGATTTTGTTGGAAGTTATAATAGCAAAAAAGCTAACAATTTTTGTCAACTTTAATATACAATTTTGTAGCATAAATTAATATTATGGCTGCAGTTTCTAATTTAGAAGGAAAAACCGTAATATAATGCACTCACGGGTCTCTAGTCCATCTCCTATCTGTTATTCTTCAGAGTATCATCCTGATTACAAGCCAAATATTCCAATCCGAGGCTTTACTTTGTTGAACTGCAGAACTTGAGACCTGAGATACCACGTTGCTGTCCGAGCTCCTTGGCAAATGTAATGAAGAGATGCTGGGATGCGAACCCCGACAAACGGCCAGAGATGGACGAAGTTGTCTCCATGTTGGAGGGCATAGACACTTCGAAGGGAGGAGGTATGATCCCACTGGACCAGCCTCAAGGTTGCCTTTGCTTTCGCCGGTACCGCGGTCCGTGATTGTAATAATTTCTCGCTCCCCACCACCGAGACGATTGGATGAAAATACCTGGCCTGGAAAGTAGTGTATTTAATTAAGAGAAAAATGTTTCCGGAGCTGTGGAGTATTTGTTGGACATATGAATGTTAGGAGGTGCACACATCTGAATCTATTAATCAGATGTTGTAGAGATTTTTCGTCACCGACGGGCATTTGATAATTTAAAATGTCAGTTTAGGAGTAATTTACCTCTCGCATGCACTGTAAGAGATGGTTATTTTCTTATATGATTATGGCTGATTGCTCATCTTTTGTACAAGAGTAATCAAAAGCCCCTTCAGTTGTGTCCCAATAGCATTCTGCTGAATCTTTTTCTAGGTTGGCTGTTGCTGCGGTCTTATGTTGGTTTTTAAGCTTTTGGATTTAGTGTTACTCCTGCTAACTGGTAAGCGTTGGTTAAAGAACTTGATACCTAAAAATAGTGCAATTATACGAATTTTGGGCTTATTTTGCATTTGACACCTAAAAATAGACTGATTGAACTGAAATTTAAATGTTTAATAGATATCATGATGTAATGAACTTGAGTTTTATCCAACATTCGGTGATTTTAATTAAGATCACGTATTTGTAGACGATTTGTCAAATCATTTGAATTATAGTCTTCATCTCCAACTCATGTAATTAACCATCCAATATGTGCAATTAATGTTCAAACTGTAGCTGTGGGTTATAATATATGTTTGTGACTTTTATGTCAGAAGGACAGAATGTAGTATGATTTTATAAAAAAAGAATCTACGATTTCCTGGTTGAGTTCAAAGTTTGGTTTCTTTCCTAGCTATAGGATTTCTAAACATGATTTAAGTAAAATAAGATTCATGAAAAAATAGTGGTGTTATCATGTTAACTTCTTCAGAAAATTTTACTTCGACTATATTCGAAACACAGTTTAGAAAGGAAAATTTTACTTTCTATGTCTCAGGTGACTCAACCTATGGAAAAAATCTCACTTTAAAATATTTTGAAAATTATGATTATCTTTCCACTTCTTCTCAAAATACTTATGTCTATCTCATAGGACTACTAACCCTCTGGAACACTCCTTATGTCTCAATATTTTAAATTGTTTCAGAAATCGATAGAGTTTGATGATACTCGACAGTACGCGATAATAGTGTGGGCGATGTGTATGCTCGATAATTATACTATGCTATATCGATATGTGTTATACAGAAACTCGACATGGGCTCGATTCCTCTCGATGGTCAACATGATAAATGTTCACACATTGAAGTGAAACGTCCCATGATGGGACAAGTCATTATTATGCAAAAAGACGCAACCGTCCGGCATTCCTTCCTTTTGAGAGGACGCAACCTTTCACTATTGCGTGAAGAGGCGCAACCCTTCATTATAAGATCTATAAAAGGAAATCGGAGATTAGAGTGTCTTTCATCTAGTTGTGTATTTGATCCCCACCCAAGTCCCAACTAAGTGTATTCGATTCGTCTCCTCCACCCAAAAAATGGTTTTCCAACACAATGACTCAGACTACTCATCCGACAAAGCTGAGTACATCGTCGGGGGACCAATATGGGGAGGTTGTCCCCCCATACCGGAAGTGCCCTATCGCACCTGTAGGTGCGGGCTGAAGTCAACGGAGCTTTGGTCCAACACTCCGAACAAGATCAGTAAGAAGTTCTATCTGTGACTCCTCAGAGTCAACCCTTCACTGTCGTTACTTCGTCTGGGACGATGGAACACTAGTACCATCGGTGGATAAACCTGACCAGAGGGTAAATGACCCAGGGATGCATAAGCTTCTCTGGAAGGCTGCTAAGTTGAGTTAGAGTCAAGAAATAAACAAAACTATCTTTGGGGCTTACAGACGACATCTCAGTAGATCATTTTTTTCCAATCGACTGGGAAGAGATATATAATTTGTCTTTGTGTTTATATTTTTTGTTTGTCTTTGTGTTTGTTTTCTCTCATTTTACCTTAGCGAAAGTCAAATATCCTTGCATCTCATGAAGCATAGAAAGTCAAAAAAATTCCTCATCATGGAAATTTGACTATTACCCTGTGAGATATTGACATTCTAGTAGTTTTTCCAATTGCTCATTTCAAGGATTAAGTCATAATGATTTGGTGACATGCACCAATACTTACACGAATTGGTAAAACCATAGATAAAAATTTAGTTTACTATATATATACTGAACTGAAAAACTACTTAAATCGTCTGTACGAATGACCATTTTGCCCTTCTACAATTTCTACTTATATAACTCTTCATTTCACTCTCCTAATACCACTCTCTCTTCATATTACTCTCATATTCACCAGAAATAATGTCTCGGAGGCCGGGAAAAGAACCAGCGGACGCCCCAGATTACTCAAATCTGGTAAAATATCTTTTCTTATTTTAATTATTTTAATTTTTTTTTGTAAGTGACGAGACGAAATGTGTATTAAGACACGGGACGAAATGTGTATTAAGTGATTTGTTAATGACGAAAAGATAATTGTTGGGATGATTTAAGTAATTTTCCGACGACAAATAATAACCCCCTATATACATTACAAACTTGATGTCTGCAAACAACGACCTTTAGTCGAATACTCAAATTTTGAGATACATGGTACTACGGACAGACTATAGGCAATCTAACGTTCGGTGTAAACTTGTTAAACATGATATCTCAAGTTTTCATGATTAGAAATCAGCCTCGCCTTCGGGCATCTTTGCAAACCAATTTCATTTTCTAACCGTAGAAAATCATTGTATTCTTAGTGGTATTCGTAGCTCCTTAGGTCTCTACGTTCCTGAATAAGGAAATGATGAAAAGTTTTCAATCTCCTTATAAGTAAACAAAAGTATTTTGCAAAAAAATAAGAAATTTTAATTTCACCTAGGTTGGATACGTAGTTGCAGTTTGGTGACTATGTTTAGGTTAGAAATTGCAAGATTATATATTAGATTAGTGAACAAAACCAACCCCGGTAAGAGAATAAGAAAAAAAATTAAAAAAATGTCTAGCATTTTCACAAAGTAATCCACAACAATCAATGAAAATATATGTATTATAAGATTTCAGATATTGGTTGTTTATCTGTTGTTGGTTGAAGCTATACAAAATTACAAATGAACATATCATTTCAGATTTCCACAAACAATAACTTTCAAGCGTCCCCTTATTGATTATTTTACTTAACATAATCTTAAATATAGAAACTAAACATTCAAAATGCAGCAACTCATTAAAGCTGCACATCATGCACTAGCTGCACCGCTTAATTCCTACAGAAAAACCCTCTAAAGTCCAAAACTTTTTACTATCCCCGTCATAACCATTTCACCATCCCTGTCATAAACATTTCACCAACCAACTAAATCAAGAAAGAAAAAAAATCAACATATCAAGTCATTAGATTTTGTTGGTCCATCACATTTTTAGTCTGTAAACTAAATCACTTAAGTACTGACCATAACACTATTATAGTGTCATCTAGATTTTGCTCTCGTAACCAATGTAAGATTACAATCCCAAATCCCAATCCATCTGATCACTTTTCTAATTATGAAGACAAAAGAAAAGATGAGAAAGGAAGAGAAAGTTGGATTTCTACATTTTGGATTGAAATTTAATGCAAGAAATGGACAATAACAAAACTGTTTGCAGGAGATTGAGAGGAGGCTGCCTACATAAATTGATGCCAGAATTTTCTCTCCAGTACTGGTCAGAAATGGAGATAAAGCAGCGACACTATTTTTGACTCCCAGTCTACCCTTGTTGCTGAAAGCAACTACTAGATCACCTAGAACCCAAAAAAATGCAAAACTCTTCCCTCCTCTCCATTACCCACATCCGCATTGAAATATTAGTCAATTCAACATATTTTTATCTCAATGCCACATCAATATTTTTATCTCAATGTTCTTAGGCAAACGACAAAAACTTATTTTCTCTCTTGTTTACCTAAACAAAGAACGAAATAGAAGAGAAATCAAAATGGTCTCCTCTTCTAAGTTTCTTCACCCTTAGGGTGTGATTGATATGCAGGAGGTAGAGGAAAGTCTAAAACTCCTTTTCTATGATTCTTCTCATTTTAAAGTGAAAATCAGGAAACTCTTCTAAGGACATGATTGATATCTAAGAAGCCGAAGGAAGTCTAGGATTTATCTTCATGACTTTCCCTCAATTTAAACTACAAATTTTTGAGTCATGGAACTCCTCCTGTAACTCAAGTTCCATATTTTGCCCAGAAGTCATTTTGAAATTTCAGTTCGACACTTTGAAGTTTTCTTGAATACCAATCACACCCAAGTATAATTTTTTAAGTCATGTCGACTTTGTCATGAAACTCCAAGAAACTTAAATTCCATAATTTTTCAAGTTTTCCTGATTACCAATCACCCAAAACTCATTTCAAAGTCTAATTCAATTTTTAAGTCATGTCGACTTTGCCATGAAACTCCAAAGAACTTAAATTCTATAATTTTTCAAGTTTTTCTGACTACCTATCACTCAAAACTCATTTCAGAAGTTCAGTAGAATTTTTAAGTCATGTCTAACTCTGCGATGAAACTCCAAGGAACTTAAATTCCATAATTTTTCAAGCTTTCCTGACTACCTATCACTCGAAACTCATTTCAGAAGTTCAGTTGAATTTTTAAGTCATGTCTAACTCTGCCATGAAACTCCAAGGAACTTAAATTCCATAATTTTTCAAGTTTTCCTGACTACCAAACACCCAAAACTCATCTCAGAAGTTCAGTTCCCGACTTCATTAAACATTTCCCGAACCTGAACTGATCGTCGACTCGGACGTCGTCCTCTCCACCTCCTCCTCGAGCACCTGCAGCCGAGCGCGGAGCTTCACGCCCCTGTCGGGTAGCCTCCTGCGGAGGTCTCCGGACAGATTCGACCTGTAGCGTTGGATTTGGTTGTTAAGCTCGCGGTCCGCGAGGGTTTCGACCCCGATAGCTTCCTCCGATGATCCGGCGTCGTCGCCGGCGATCTCCAGCACCGGAGGTAGCTCGCCGTCGTCGCGGACGAACTTCGACCACGGAATCTGCAAAGGTTTGGTCCCTCCGCCCATGGAAATGGGGGATTTTAGGGTTTATGAATTTGGTGACCAAGTGGAAAGAAAAGAAAAAAGGTGTTTTTAACCAGTGGACTTTCATTTATAATGTTGGAATTTTATTTATATTTTTATTTAAAATAAAATATTTATGTGAGTGTCTTCACTTTTTTATTGGAATTTTCAAGTCTTTAAATAAATTATAACATGTAATTGATGTGTTTTGATCTAAGTTAGGAATATGTCAACTAACCTACTGTTAGTTGATAATTTTTGTAGGTGATATTAATTGTCCATAGTGATGTTAAAACTTAAAAGGTGATTTTAGTGTTTAGTTTTTCCCCTCTTATTTAGTTATGTATGTTTACATAAAAATGTTATCTATGTTTGCCGTTGTTAATTGTCCTCTTCCATTTTCTAAGCACATAAAATTTTAATCACAGATATGTGACAAAATTCAACTAAGATAAATGAGCGAAAGATTTGACTTAGTGCTTCAATGCGAGAGATCCAGGGAGAAAAACTGCAATTTACCCAACAATAAAACTAAAACCATGTATGCCTACAAACTCGATGTGTACACTTCAAATTCGTGTTATGAAGATTTCAGTTGTACCAACATCCTAGTTCAGATCTTAGACATTGACATTTTAACCAAAGCCTTGAGATATGTTTCATCCTCGAGGTTTCATAATGCTAGGCAATGTAGGTGCCAACTGAAGTTATCTCATAAACATGAGGAGATTTTGTTGAGAATCCAGAGCTTAAGCCCACAAAGCCCGTGATGAGTTGGTGCCCATGAAACTTGAGCATGAACCCAGGCGCCAGTCCACCGAGGATGTGTGGTTTGACCTGACATGATCTAGGCTCAAGTCCACTTGGTGCACCAAGTGTCGGATCAGCGTTTATGAACTGGGGTCTGATTATGAGGCACATCTACCCAAGTCATGCCTAATAGGTTCGGTAAACTGGTGCAAGTGGGATACATTTGGGGTATCAGGCTCATGTAATATTTAGTCGGTCTGAGTTTGTACATTTGATCCGACTAAGCTAAGCGGATCTGGGTGATTCATACCCGAGTGTAACTTGTATAAATACTCGTATTCAAAGTAACCCTAACAACAAAAAACATTTTCCTATTCCGCCGCATCTCTCTTCTTCTTCCTCATGCAAACCCTAACCCTAAATCAACTTCTGAGACCTCTTGTCTGAGTTCTAGATTTGGGTACTTGTTTCCACACATGATATCAGAGCTTTCCTTGTGAGATCTACCCTTTAGAACCACCAAGATGTCGTCAACGAGCCAGTCCAACCTCAAAATCTATCACTATCCCACATCCATAAGCGTTCCAAACTTTGTCTCCATCAAGTTCACCTCCACGAACTATCTTTTGTGGGAGATGCAGATTCTTGGGCTCATCAAGTCTCAAGGATGGTTGGCTTCATCGATGGGACCATTCTCATCCCGGAGAAAGAGATCTTGGAGGTCGAGAAGGAGGGAGTGTCGAGGTTGGTCACAAATCCAGAATATGAACTCTGGAGACAGTTTGATCACCTTCTTAAGGCAGGATCATAAGCACCTTAAGTGAGGAGGTGTTGAGTGTAGTCGTCCGACTCGAATATTCTCGAGCGGTCTTGGAGGTGCTCAAGCACGAGCTTGCTCAAGATTCTAAAGAAAGAGAATTATATCTCATGCAACAACTTCAGATGCTGAGAATGAAGAGCTTCAAGGAGTTCAATGACTACCTCACGCAATTCAAGAAGTTGTACAATGAGCTGGCAACGATCGGGCAACCGGTGAGGGACTAAACTAAGGTGTTATGGATGTTGAATGGACTTCGTCTTGAATACAATCAATTTACCACCACTTACCTGAAACCCTCACTGCCCTCATGTGCAACAATTGTAGCTCTTCTCTAAAATTACGAAATGTGAATACAAATCCATTGCCCAGATGGAGATGTTCTGATGGCTTTCTATGGTCAGAAGCAAGCGGGAAGTGGAAAGTTGCAAGGAAAGACAAGTGAGATGGAGGCTTCACCTTTAAAGGTCGAGGCTTCAACCCAGCCAACCAAGGTCAGCCACCCTCTGTCCCGAACGATTTTGCACGTCCTCTAATTGAGTCTCGAGCTTCTGGAAAGCCCGATGGATCGAACCCCACTCAAAGGCGTCAAATGATAGTCTGCCAGATTTGTCAAAAATCGGGTCACGATGCACTCAAGTGCTGGCACCGGCTCAATCAAACCTACACCTCAATGGAGCTCCCTCAAGCACTTGCTGCGATGACTATGGAGGGAGAACACTAAGTGGTTTCCTGACTTTAGTGCCACCACCCACATGACAGGTAAACAAGGTTTGTTTCCTCGCTTATTCATTACCATGGTTATGATGAAATTATGGTAGCAGATGACACTTGTTTACCCATCACACACTGGTGCTTCTAAAATACACCATAACCATGGCAGTTTCACTCTTAAAAATGTACTTTTAGCTCCTAAACTAAAAGCTAATTTACTTTCTATGAAAAGATTTACAAAAGACTTTCCTTACAATATAGAAGTTTCTGATACTACATTCTATATAAAAAAATAGAAGTGATTGATCCATCATAACCACTGGCTTGTTAAGTGAACATCTATACACTCTGCCTAATAACATACATACGATATTATTTTCTAACATGCAAAAAAATGTAGATTTACATACTTGGCACCTTAGACTGAGACAACCCAACTCTAAAGTCATCAATCTTCTCAAAGCTCAGGGATGCATCTCTATTTCTTCTTGCAAATCTAATTCTGAACATTCTATATGTGATAGTTTTAATATAGGTAAAACAACCAGACTTCCATTTACTGATTCTTACAATATACACACAAATTGTTTGATAAAGTGCATTGTGACTTGTGGGGTCCATCCCCTGTAATCAGCAAAAACAATTTAGGTATTATGTGTGTGTTTTAGATGACTTTACTCGTTTTTGTTGGTTGTTCCCTTTAAAAGCAAAATCTGACATTTTCAATTGTTTTCAAAATTTTGAAAAATTTATTGAAAAACATTTTGAAGGTAAAATCAGAACAATCCAATGTGATGGAAGGGGAGAGTTTGCTTCCAACTTGTTTCAAAATCATCTTCAAAATCAGGGAGTTCTACTCCAAATGTCTTGCCCTCATACCTCCTGAGCAAAATGGGGTGGCAGAAAAGAGACATACTTATAACTGATATTGGTCTCACTCTCTTGTTCAATAGTGGAGTACCTAAAAGGTTCTGGGTGAAGGCTTTTAACACTATTGTTTATCTTGTATTTATGTCTCATTACTATCTAAATATCTTAGAGAATGTTTTCCATGAGTTGTAAGAGATTGTAAATCTCTTGATCATCACTGCATGAGAGTTTTTGGTTGTAAATGTTTTTCATATCTTAGAGATTATGCTAAGGGTAAACTTTCTGAAAGATCTACTCCTTGCGTGTTTTTAGGATATAACATTAGGCACAAATGTTACATGTGTTTTGATCATTCTAAAAATAAAATGTACATGAGTAGGCATGTAATATTTGATGAACATTCTTTTCCATATAAGAACCCTCCATCCATCATGTCATCTACCAATACTGATACTAGCATTATCACCTTTTATGACTGGCTTTATGTTCCCAAAGATAATGATGCATTGCATACATTGCATCATATGTCTTTCATTTAGATTACTTTTATATCAATAAATGCTACTAAGGTATGTGTTTAGTCCTATTTACAGAATACAGGGACCTGAATGCAAATTACCCAAATCCCGAGCATAAACGCGTGCAAAAGACTCATTTTTATCATAAAGACCAAGTTCAAGTTTATCGGGTTTCAAATGGAAATGCATCCAAGCATAAAAGCATTCAAGACCTAATTACAAAAAGAACAAGGACTTAAGCACAAAAGTAGTCGGAGACTTAATTGCAAAAAAGTCAAGGACCTAATTGCAATTAAAGCACCAAAATATTATCTTGGAGAAAATCTAAAGAAAAATCAATGTGGATCTCCAAATATATGAAAGAAATAATTCGGAGCTCAAGAGAATGGAAAGAAATCATCCAGACGCGCAAAGGAGGACCAAATCATACCATAAACACACAGCAACAATCCGGACTTAATCAGAGCAATATATGCGGCGTTTTAGCCGCACATTACACCTGACATGCGGCGATTCCGCCTCCCCAGAGTCGATCCGCGTCTCCGAATTTCGTCCAGTCGTGTCTCGCCACGTGTAATTTCCTATTCTATACCTAGGTCACTTGTATCGGCTATAAATAGCCCTGAAACGATGTTGTAATGGTCCCTTAGCTTATGTTCTAGTTTTTATTCCTTAGTTTAATAAATTTCTGTTATTTTATTTCTTGTTTTTAGTTTTCTTTTGTAATTCCTCTAGGACCCCTTCTCCTTCCTCCTATCCATGAGTTTCTAACTCTTTCCAAAGGGTGGAGGTGACGGATTTAGGGTGAAGAGAAGATAAATAAATGTTATTATTTTAATTTCGTGATTAGTATATTTTGATTACTTGAGTTTATGTTAAATCATTTATCATGTAATGCTTCATAACTAACATGATTTATTATAAGTTTCTGAATTCTCTAATCTAAACCCTAAATCTAAACCTCCACCCAACGGAATTCACCATCTTTGTTCTTGTTTTAGTTTTATTTGTTCTTGTTTCTTGCTTTAGATAATAAAAACCAAAAATCTCAAAAACCCAATTTATTCTTCTCTCCTTTCCCCCAATCGAAATCACACTAATAACAAATCTCTCCCTCCTTGTGTTCGACCCGTATTTGCCACGTCTTCATTGACGCCGTGCACTTGCGGTATAAACTTAATTCTCATCAGATAACTCTACCCACAGTAGGGGAAGTGAGGTTACTTAATCGTCCACAACCATGGAGCTGGTTGAGAACCTTCCACCTACATTCTCTGACCCTCCCACCTTTGGGATTCATATCACTAAAGGGGAGTCTGAGCACGTCATTGCTCCTCCTTTTGAAAAGGTGGGTGCTATTGAGCTTGAAGGGGACTTCTCAAATACTGATGAGAGTTCACAAGATCATATTATTGAATATTGAACATGATGAACTTGAGAAGTTGTGAATCCATCTTAGACTGATCATACTCATCCAGTCCTTGAGATAGATAATATACCCACAAGCTTACACACAGGTGCAGGATCCACACATGTGGAACCCACCAATGAACTAGTGAGTGATCACACACATGCTCCCTCTCATCAGATGAAAACTAGGTCAAAGTCGGGTATAATTAAACACAATCCTAAGTATGCATTATTTCACCAAACAATTGGTCTTCCTCAGGAACTTTCTACAGTGGAAGAAGCACTTGCAGATACTGGGTGACATGAGGCTATGAATGAGGAAATGGTTTCACTCCAGCATAACCACACCTGGGATCTTGTACCAAGGAAACCAGGCATCCACACTATTGGTTGTAAGTGGGTCTTTCGTGTTAAATTAAGACCTAATGACATCTTGATAAACTAAAAGTTGGACTCGTAGCTAAAGGCTACAAACAAATTGAAAGAGTAGATTGCCTTGAACTTTTTCTCATGTAGTTAAGTTCAATACCATTTGTCTTGTTCTGAGCATTACCATCATGCATAACTGACATCTTAACCGGTTAGATGTCTTTAGCTACATGATACTATTGCATTTCTACATGATACTATTGCAGAAGAGGTGTATATGTCTCAGCCTCCAGGTTTTATGAATTTTAATAAACCTAGACATATTTGCAAATTAAACAAGACATTATATGGTTTAAAACAATCACCCAGAGCATGGTACGATAAATTTGCTTCTTTCTTATTTACACAAGTTTTTATACTAGTCCCTCTGATAGCTCTCTCTTCATATCTCATGCTTATGGGCCTGTTTTTCTTCTAATCTATGTGGATGACTTTATAATTATTGGTGCAAACCCTCTTTCTGTTGAATCTCTAATCTCTGCACTTACAAATGAGTTTAACATCAAAGACTTAGGCACATTGCATCATTTCTTAGGCATTGAAGTTACCTGAAATCATGATATGCTTATTCTATCTCAACAACATTATGCCACAAGTATTCTTAAACAAGCAAATATTATGCATGCTCGATACATTAGTACTCATATGCCTACTACGTTAGATAAAGTGCAGAATCATGATCTCTTCTCTGATCCTACCTTGTATAGACATCTTATTGGTTCTCTCCAATACTTATGCAACACAAGACCTGATATTACTTTCTCGGTCAATTTTCTATGTCAACACATGCGTAGTCCCGCGAATGTTCATTTTCAGTTGGTCAAATGCATCTTGAGATACATTAATGGTGCATTGACTCACAACCTTCACTTGTATAGGCATTCCTCACTTGATTCGTCTGTCTATTCTGATAGTGATTGGGCAGGTTGTCACTCGACGTTCCACCAGTGGCTTCTGTATTTTTCTAGTCCAAAATTATATCTCCTGGAAAACCAAGAAGCAACCAACTGTATTATGGTCAAGTACGGAGGCAAAGTATAGAGCTTGGTGTTGCAACGGAAATGAATGTGTTCTAAAAGTTTTACATTTATATGTCAATTATTATGAATTGAATATACAAACATTTTATTCCTTGATTACTGTATTCGTCTTTTGGAATTGTCAAGGAAGAGGTGTTTGGTGTTTGATCGTAAAGCTCTAAAAGATATGGTCTACATAAATCAAAAGTTATTCACAATCATGTTAATTAACATGGAACATTAATTACCGAGATAAGATTGTCGCGTTGGTCATCGATTGTTGTAGCTCTACAAATAATTGACGACACAAGTATATAAAGAGGAAAATTGTTACTTTTATATATTGAATAGACCTAACCAATAAAATATTATGGAATTGTGTTTCATGTCATTAATGTTTTATTGTGTCTTCGATCCTAAGATATAAGACTTATATCTTTTCACTCAAGAAGTGTTTGATTTGATTATTGTCAAAAGTTATTAATAAGTATAGTGATAAAGGCAATAGTTGGTTGAACATGACTTGTACTGGAAAAGACAGCTAGTCAAAAGATTATCATTGCCCCTCTTAATTGAGTGATTATATTAGTGGGTCCCTTGATAAAGCAAAATTATAATGTACACAATGTAACTTGAGTTAAGTTACATAGTTATAATTGATTAAATAGATCAAGAAATGAATATAATACAAATGTGATACATTTCTACTTTGTATATATTCTTAATATCATGAGACAATGGACAGGCACAAATGGTGCACTTACATCACTAATTGGTTCGTGTTTAGTTCGAGTGGAACAAGACATCTATTCTAATTGGGTAAGTACAATATGTAGATAGATACCGCTTATAGTTTGAGATATTGAGTGTTCAATATCGCTGTCAATTTAGCTTAGATGTTTCTATAGGTACACCACAAAATTGAGAAACAAGAAACCTGATTTTGAATTCATATGATGTGTTGGGTTTCATGTAAAAAAAGACACATGTGGTGAATCAATAAAATCAACATGTCGTGAGAATTGACATAATTAGAATCATGGATAAATTCGTATAAGATGTATATATTATGGGGTGTAATAATTTGACATTACATAGGATAATATAATACATGAGATATGAATTTGCTAAAACACCAAAACAACAAATTTTGTTGGAGATAAAATCCAAAATTTGACAAAGCCAAAATCAGGATCGAAATGGTCAACGCTTTGGGTTTGGTCGACCGGGTTTCTTAGAAACGATCGACCGGACGAAGATCGGATACGCGAGTGGTCGACCAAAAATTATCAGGACGTGTCGTGATAATATGATCGGTCGACCGGGCGTCTGCATACGGTCGACCGAAATTTTTCATGAGAAATTTTGGTAGGTAAACGATCGACCGGAGCGAGACGTGGTTCGACCGTCTGGCTCACGGTCCTACCAAACTTACAAAAAACCGAATTGTTCGGTCGACCGATTGGAAAGTTCAGTCGACCATTCAGCACGATTTCTGCCTAAATTATTAAGAGAATAATTAGATCATGGGTTGGATTAATTCCAGATTTAGTCAAATATTTTAAGGATGCTTATGTGTCAAATTGAGATTAATTTTAGGAGAGAAAAAACAAGAGATCATGGCTAGAGAATAGTTCATGATATGGGTGTTTTGGGAGCCAATAAAAGGACTCATCATCCTACTTGTTTGTGTGAATGCAAAAATTATCTCTCTCTCTAATCCCTCCCTTAATCACCACAAAAATTCTCTTAATAGTTTTAAGTTTTGGAGATTAAAATCTCAGGAGCTTTTAGAGGGATTATTAGCTAGATTCTAAGCTTAATAAGAGATTGATTGGCTAGCTTCTTTCTCTCTAATATTGTTTAGAGTTTGGTGAACACTTGAAAGCAAATTGGCGGTCGATTTGACGAGCAACAGAACTCCAGATCTTCGAAAAGGTTTTAGAGAACATTTGGGTGTGATCCTCTCTCCTTTTGTTTATTTTAATATGTGTATGATTGCATGATAATAGAATAAACATAAACATGTACATAAAATCAATGAAAATATGAAATCGATCATGTATGCTTGTATTAAAATATTAAAATATACACATACATAGGGACACAAAATCCAAAAGCAACAGCCGAGCTCACTTGGATCTCTTTCATCTTACGAGATATGGGAGTCTTTCTCTCATAACCCCCAACTTGTTTTGTGATAATATTAGTGTCTTACACTTAACTATAAATCTGTTTTTTCTTGTTAAGACTAAGCATGTGGAACTTGACTACCATTTTGTTCAAGAAAAGGTGGTTCGAGGGCAGCTGATCACTAAATTTGTTCCATCCTCAATGCAGCTCGCTGACTTGTTCACAAAAGTTCTACCTAAAGACCCATTTCGTCGCGTTTTGCCCAAACTTAACCTTCTGCCCCGGCTAAGTTTGAAGGGGAGTGTTGAGAATCCGAGTGTTGAGAATCCAAAGCTTAAGTCCCATAGCTTAAGCCCACAAGTACCCCAAGCCCAGAAAGCCGATGATGAGATGGTAGCCCATGAACCCAGGTGCCAGTCCATCAAGGATATGTGGCTCGACCAGACATGATCCAGGCTCGAGTCCACTTGGTGCACCAAGTGTCGGTTCAACGTTTATGAATTGGGGTCGGATTCTGAGGTACATCTACCTGAGCCATGCCTAATAGGTTCAGTAAACTGGTGCACGTGGGATACATTTGGAGTATCAGACTCATGTAATATTTAGTCGGTTTGAGTTTGTAAAGCGTTCGATTCGACTGAGCTAAGTGATCCGGGTGATCTATACCTGAGTGTAACTTGTATAATTACTCGCATTCACAGTAACCCTAACAACAACAAATCTTTTCCTATTCCGCCTCATTTCTCTTCTTCTTCCTCCTGCAAACCCTAACCCTAAATTGGCTTCTGAGACCTCTTGTCTCAATTCTAGAATCGGGTACTTGTTTCCGCACAGATTTACGTTCAACACTTCTGCGTTGAGTGTTGATCATTCAGGTATGCAATGTCTTGTTATGATTGTTATTGTGGTTGTCACTTCATGGTTTTAATGGTAATTGGTGCAGAATCGCCAGGCCATTAAATAATCTAATTACTTTCCTAATTCTCTACTTGATTCAATCAAAGATGCAGTGGAAATGAAACAATAAAAACAAGTAAAGTAAAAAACAAGGCAAACCACAAATGAAGACACAATGGTTTTTATAGAGGTTCGACACCCCACCCAGGTCTCACTTCATCTCTTGTAAGCTCCAACTATGTCTTCACTATCCACTCACCATTCCAGGCCGGGAAAGAACGTTTTTACAACATGAGCTCGCGGACAATCATCGTCGAGTTTGATTTTTCTCTCACAAACTGAGAGGGATGCTTCGAGCTTTCACCGAAATCCTTAACTTTGACAACAACAAATGTGTGTGGATCAAACACTCTCTAGCTTGAGCACACTTTGAGTAAGATATTGAATTGATCAAATGTATGAAATTTTTGCTCTTGAGTGTAGGATTAGAATTTCAAGAGTGGATGATTTCTCTCTAGTGTATGTATAAGTTTGGTATAGGAGAGTTATGTAAATAAAGTGTGTGGACATCTATTTATAAGCTTCTAAATGTTTGTAACCGTTAGGGAAGATTTGGTTGAAGTTTGTGCAAGATACACAAAATAGAATTCTAAGTTCAACAAATATGTCCGACCAATATGAGATAATCGGTCGACCGTTTCCTTAAGAATAAGGAAACGTTCGAGCCAACTTAAGCTATGATCGAATCAATTGGGCTACAACTTAAGTTATCGGTCGAACCATATGTGAGGGTGGTCAACCGATTAGTAGGTTTTGACTAGATAAAAGATTAACGGTCGAACGCAAAAGAATGATTCGTTCGACCAAAAATAACATGCACTTTTGGTGCACAAAATTGTCTACATCTGGTGGATCGACACAAAGGCATCGTTGGACATGTGGCCAAATGTATTTAGGGGTTTAGGTAGAATTATACGAATACGACTGTTCTTTCTTAAGTCTTATCACATGGGTTGATGTATACTCTTGTCAAATAATCTGAGTAGTCAAGTACCTTGTGCATTTATTTATTTTCTACCTTTTTGATGATTTGGATGGTGTCCCGAATTTCCGTACCTCAGTTTCGCACTGTTTTGAACAACAATCGCATTATTTTCGTTACACAACAAAGTATATAACGCAGCTCGCACTAAGGCACAGTTCCGAAACATTACACGTTACGTTAAATCTAGATTGTTTTCAACAAAAATGGACTCTTACATACAGAAATAAAGAATAATGGGAACTAGACGGGATTAGAAAGAGCTGCAATCTTGTAGCTTGGATTGACAAGGTTATCGATTCCTGAAACAACTTGCATTGACTCAATCACATCTCCAACCTTCAAATCTGCCAAATAGTCCTCATTTTCTACAACATACCCGAAGACGGCATACCTTCCATCCAATATATTTGCGTTGCTTGGCGTTAGCTCGCTTTCTTTCAACAACCAAAAAATTTGGCTAGAAGCGGAGTTGTCATCAAATTCCTGAGAGAGGAAACATGATTGGAGCAAACAAACACATTGGTTAAATTTGGAGCTTGGAAGAAAAAAAGCTTCTGTAATTAGGGAAAGTAGTTTTGTCCTACTTCTCTAGCCATGGCCATTGTTCCGAATGCATTGAATGGAAGTCGTGTTTGGGCTTTGTATCGACCAAGCTCCTGAATACAAACAACATAGGCACCAGTGAAACAAAGGAATTTCTTGTAGTAATTGTGGAAGGATTTTTTTAGTGCACCAAAAGGTTCTTTTCGAAGCATAAAAATGTTTCCGCAAAGAAATATGAAATATCACAAATCCGGTGCATGACTTTCAAGTAAAGATTAAGAAATAACAAGCAAACAGAATAAGGCTCCCATCGTTTAAATAAAGAGAATTAAACTGATCAGATCAGCCAATTAAATAAAGAGAATATTATTGTTACCTCCAAAGTTTCACCATAGACTGGAGTTTTATCTCCGTCAACCATGAGTTCCAATGGAATCGTCCGGATTTTTCCAGTGCTTGGATCAATGAAACCCTCTGCAGGTCCTTCAGGGTCTCCAGTTTGCACTACGAAGCCATCGGCTGCAGCAAACCCATATTATTTCAAAGAAAATACAGATAGTTGTCATTATAATGATCTTATATGTGGAAACATGCAAAATTTTGATGCCAAATCTTAAATATGAATAAGAAGCACACCATTTAACTTAGACACCATTCGCTTGTTAAGCTACATATCATACTAATACTTGGGTGAAAATAGACCATCAAAAGTGCGTACTTGTAGGAAATTCATACCTCTTTGGATTTCCATACCATCATAGAAGTGTCTCTCCACCAAATCAACAAAATTTCCTGATGTCACCGGTGTGCTGTAACCATCTAAAACTATACGAAACACGCAATCTTGTAGGTTTGGGTTGTCTTTAACTTTAACCTTCATATCTACTACTGCTCTCCCCTTCAAAAGTGGCATGCTGCTGTACTCTGCAGGCACTTCATAGGGGAAACCATCTATCATATCTTCTTCGACACTGCAGAAACCGAAGTTCTGATCTCAGCTGCAGTCAATGAGAAAAAAGAATGCCTTCATAAGTGCCTCGAACAATTTTGATATATTACTCGTCTATTCCAAAGTTTAGTCATTGTTAGGATCTGGCAATTTTAAGAGCACTAAAAAGAATAAATGCCCATGACATTGGAAATATTTATCACCTACCATTCACATGTTGGATACTCAGATATGTATTATAAATTAGGATCCAACTTAAAGAATTGAACTGAGGACTGAGGTCGAACTAATTGTTGGTGATTTTAGTGTCATCGATTCATTTTAGTCGTAATGTGATTTACTTGAGGCCGATGCGATTTATTGTTAGGCTCGGAAACGAGTTTGGGTAGTGCGGAGTGCACGCTTATTGAGCTAACGGTTTATCGACCACGAATATGAAGCAGGAGTCGAGGGGCGTAGCCCCCTCGCGGGGTCCAAGGGGCAGAGCCCCTGGCTGGGATCCCGCTGGCAGGTTAGCAGGCGGGGTTCGGGGCAGCGCCCCGAAAGCTCTTCAGAAAATCCATATTAATTTTATTGGATTTTATGTATTTCCGTTTGAGTGGATAATACCAACCCAAAAGGTGTTTGTGTAACCGCCCAACCGCCATTCTGTTTTTCGATTATCTCATTATAAGAGGGATTCGGTACTCAAAACAAAGAGACGAAAAAATTCATACTCCTTCTCTACCTTTCTGATCGAAGTTCATATTGCCTGAACGAGATTGTTCCTTCTCAGGATTATCCTAGCAAGGTATTCGTGCAACCCGGGCAGTGTAAAAGGGTCGAATAATCTTGTTCGGAAAGTGATTCGTACACGATCTGAGAAGAGTCCAGGATTATCACAACCCGAAGTCTCCAACACTAATGTCATGTCTAAATTTGTTTTCCTGCATATAGACTTGGTAAGGCCAACCAAGCCAATTCCGAATTTCCCTCAACATCCAGCAAACCAAACACCTTCGTTGGGAACCTCCTGACTGGAAATTACCGTTTGCTGGGGTTTCCTTTTAAAATGATATCACAACAATGGTGAAATACAAGTACCACAATCCATAATAACAAATTAATTCAGATGTAGATCTAAGTATATAATGGAAAAATCATAGCCTCAGAAATGTATAATCCATAATATCATATCACATATATGAGATTCGAATTTCGTACTCACCCTCCTACATATTGAAGGAGTTCCTTCTGTTTTGGGGCTACTGCATCCCTGTTTCTTTCCTCTACAATTCTTTGAAGCTCGTCCATTCCAGCAGCCAACTTATCAAGCATTTCTTGACCATGTGCCTTTTTTGTTTCTGCAACATCTGCCAAAATCATTGTCTTCCCCTGACTAAGAGCACGGGATGCTTGCCTCAGATTCTACACATAAAGAAACATAACTCTTAGATATGTGAAGCACCATTGATTTAGATGTAGAGGAATTTGTGGCTTTCAGCAAACACACTGATGGTATGACGAGATATGTAACATAACTGTTTGTTATTTGCTTAGAAACAGGAAAAGGCAAATAAAAATGAGTAAGCACATCAGACAGCTTACTCGCTCGACAGAGTCCAATGCCTTCACACCAGAAACTTTCAGACTCTCAGTGATATCTTCAAGCGGCTTCTGAACCTCCCGAATAGCTTTATTATTGATGGGTAGTGCATATCTCAGCAAAGCATTGGGATCCTTAATAGGAGGCCCAGAAATCAGGACCGATAAGTCAGGCATTGCAGGATTCGCTGGTGAAGCATATGCAGGGAAATCCAATACTGGCACAGATGTGACAAGTCCAATTGCCAATGCCAAGGAAACTGCACACTCCTTCAATCGAAATGGTACCTGCTTCTGCAGAGCAATCACATTTTCAACAAAAAAAACTCGAACAGTCATAATTAAATAAGACACCATACTTGTGTGTGGAACCCGTAAAAAACAAGTAAAAATATGCAAAATCTCAATTCGGTTAACAAGAAAGACAAATTGAAATCCACTTTTATGTGACAAAAGGGCGAGCAGAAGTCTAAACAGTAAACACCAAAGTATTCAGCACCAAATAAAGCATGAATACATGAGCTATGGATCGTGAGAAAGTCCAATATCTGACTAAAAATCAAATTCCGTGCAACAAATGGAGCAACCTGATCCAAACAATGTCAACACTACTCAAAATCCAATCTTCTGTTAAAAGGAGGGGGAAGAATAACTGGTAAACCCAAGCACAACCACAATAACTGGTAAAAATGTGTACCAAATTGGAAAAGAAAAACAATTTTTGGACAAATAAAGAGCCTTTCTCAAAATCTAATATCTAACATGAAAAATGACACGGAATAACAACACCCTAAAACACACATCACCTGATTACCACACGAACTAATAAGTAATAATTTTAATAAGAACAACAAAAATTAGTACAAAAAACCCGGGAAAAACCAACTTCTTATAGGTGTGATTAGCTTGCAGGAAATTGTGGAAAATCCAAACAAAATTCCTTGACTTCCTAAGAAATTGCACTACAAGTGGGGTTAGTCATTCACGGTGCAATTTTGTAAGGGTTCGGAACTCACATAACTTAGTTCACATAATTATTTTAATTTTTTCTGCAAATCAATCACTAGAATATCATTCTGGAAGTTGAGTTCCTGCAAACCAGTCGCACCCTAACAAACGGAACAACTCGTCAGTCCACTCCAACAAATCCACCCTTTCGGCAGAAAAATTACACCTAAAAATCCAATCTTTCCACAACAAACTCCAAAACCCCGACAGACATTGCATCCGAAACCCGAATTCCCTCTCAAAAACCGAACTTCCCAAACCTGTTGGGAGGAGCACCGGAACCCAAGATTCCCGACGGGAGGAACCGAGTTGGAGGAGTTTCTCTTGACGGGGCGGAGGAGGGAGAGGGAGGGGGAGCAGTGAGAAGAGAGGAGGAAGGCCATGGACGAGAAAACTAGGGTTTGGAAGGAAGGATTTGGGGGAAATTCAGTTTCTAGGGTTTAGCGGAGGAGTGGATTAGGGAAAATCGGAGAAGGGGGAGTGGGAGGAGGAGAGTAGGCGAAGGTAGATAAGGTTTTTGGAGGGAACCCACTTTGGATGTGGTGGATTTTGTTTCTAAAGTGTGTTCTGCCTCAATTCCATTTACATAAATGTAACTTTTACAGCCACAATCCACAATCAAACACCAAACCGAAAATTAAAAATGAGTACATAAAAGGACCAACGCGTAGCTAGACTAATGTTAATTAATCGTGTGGCCTTTTGGTTAATCAGCTAGCTAGCTAGCTAAACAATCTCTGGTGCAACTATGCTGGTGGTGGGTCGCACCAGCTGGTTCAATTTGGGTCCAACCCCCGGCTCGTTGTCTTGAGCACCTGAGGTTAATCTAGGCTCGTCCTCAGCTGATGTGGTGAACTCATCAACCGATTCATTTAGACCACTTCGATTTTGCATCGTGGAAGAGTAGTAGCAAAAGTATAATATCAGCTGTGATAGCCCAAGCACGGTTCCTATTCCATTCGGTATCTGTTTTATATTGTCATATTGATGTATAAGAATCCAACAATATATAGTTGCAACATGAGATAATTTGTCTAAAAAGAACAAGAAAAGATAAAGTAGGAATTGTAATTCTCTATGCAGAATTGCATTTAACTAATAGGTTATAACCACATACAAATTAATACTATCAACGATAATTTATCACGACTGACATAGCTTACCAGAACGAACTTGTCGAGCTTGAGTAACGCATAGGTTGTCCAACATACTGCATTGAGGAATCCCACCACGGAGAGGCTGAAAGGCATGTACTCCACACTCTTTCTTCTTATGACATCTCTCTGTGTGAATAATCAATACAAAATCAAGAAAACCATCCAAATGGATTCTAAAACTGATTAATAAGGTACCAATAGGACCTTAAAAGTAGCAAACTCATTAAAGTTTTTTAACACTTGAGCATTAGAAATGATTAAGCTGGAAAAACCATTGTGGTTCTCTTCAGTTAACTAGTTCTTTATCCGCCTTAATGGTAATTAAGATGAGATTAAAAATACATACCATGACAGTGAGAGGTGAGGCGTACATGATTACGCCAAAGATATCAGCAAACACACCCACAATTAGGTTCCTAGTCCTCTTAGTGTGGATGCCACCAATAACCACACCAATCACAACACCTATGAAAACTACCTCCATTCCCAACACCCTCAAAATCTTCATCTGCATATGTTGTTTTCAATAAACATAGATATCAGTTAATACTTAATACAATAGATTAGTATGAGATATTTGAGCAATTGCATAACATATATATGCTTCAATGTTAATCAAAGATGTGCTTGCTTTAACTTCTAGTTTAGATTTTAAATAATAATAAAAGCTTTTTATATGAAAATTCTAGTTCATGATCAGATAAATTTAACAAATTACTTATATCAATACTTACACTTTTATTTGGTCAAAAAAATTCCCATTCTTGATCGTTTTTTAGGGGTGAGCAAAACCCGGTCCGGTTGGACCGGACCGGACCGGTCGGTCCGGGTTCGGTCCGGACCGGAACCAACCGGTCCGGACCGAAACAAAAAAATTGGATCCGGTCCGGTCCAAATTTTTTTAATTTAAGGTAAAAAATCAGGTTTTTGGACCGGACCGAACCGGTCCGATCTTCGGTCCGACCCTTCAAAAAAATTCCGGTCCGGTCTGGTCCGGACCTAAATTTTTTTTTCCAGTCCGGTCTGGTCCGGACCGGACCGATGCTCAGCCCTAGTTTTTTTTAACCTGAATGATTAGTACCTATAGGTTTCACCTTTTGACAACGTCAATGGGGGTTCAAAATATTTTAATTTGAACTACTATTTTGTATATCTACCAATTTCATACCATGCCAATGTTGTTACAGTTTTGGAACAACAAACATCAAGCGAATGCAATGATATGTTGCGATCGAGTTGCGACCAAATACTAGTATAATACATTCAGCATAGCTATATCAAATTGAGAACATCGACCGTGCACATCTCAAATTCAAATATCACAAGAAATTAACGACAGTACTCCGTATGGAAGGTATTAATGAAGCAAATACGACCGAAACAAAAGGCAAACAGAGAAAAACTTTACGTTAACGACATATATATATATATATATATACATATACATACTTTGTTTCGTCGTCGGGAGAAGAGGAAGAAGAGGATCAAGTAGGTTGCCTCCACAATGCATCCAAAGCCATTGATGGAGTAGAGGAGAGTGTTGTTGTGGCTCACAAAGGGAAGGCCATAGAAGACCCACAAGCCACAATTAAGGAGAGTTGCAAGGTATGGGATTGGGGAGAACTCCTCCACATCTTTCTTCTTCCATATTCTCCAAAAGGTTGGCCTGCAAATTAACAAAAATTTACATTTTATGTTTCTATTTTTTAATTGCACAATTTTAAAAAAAAAACTTTTGTTTTGTGAGGGAATGTTGAAATTATGAGTACAGTAGTTTGATTACTTACGCTGGGGAAAGAAATAGCACCATGGAGATTAAATTACCTGAAAATAACCAACAAAGACATAAAAAAATTATATCACGCATGCAAGTTATTGTTACTTACCTTATCTAAATTTCTTAAAAACATGATCAAAATCTCGTGTTCTTGAATATATATTCATTTTATGATGCTTTTCGTAAAACTTCTTAGATGTTAAGTTGTCTGAATTTCTCCCTCAAACAATAGATCACCTTAATTACTTTGTCCTAATACATCACAAATTTTAACTACCTCCAACTTACAAGCAGCGACGGATTCAGAACAAAATGTGAGGGTGGTCACCTTATAAAATTACATCAAATCGAAGAAGTATACCCAAGGTTTTCATAACTGAACCGGACGTCGAACAAGCAACGTCAGAGGTTCGACCGGGGTTGGACCAAATCGAAATGGTGACATCATAAATGTAGAAATAAAAAAAGCAACCATGAAAAATAAAAAAAATACGAGTCGGAGTGTTGAGTTTATGGGTATGATTAGGAATGCAGTGGTGGCAGAGGAAGGCAACCCCCTGCGGGGGACGTTTTTTTGTTTCGACCCATTATCATTGTATTCCGGGTATTGATCTGTTTACCCGTTTATTTACTCTCTTTTTTCTTCAAAACAGTGGTTATACCTACTTAAAAAAATACATTCAAATATTCTTATATAATGTAATACTACGAGACGTCATGCTTTGAAATTTTTTCATGATCACTTCATTGCTAACGAGAGCATCATTGAGCCAATTGAGTATTTGGATGTGGAATTGGGTATTTGGGTGTGGATGTGGACAATGGCGAATTGGGTATGTGAGTGTGGATTTCGTGTGGATTATGGTAGATATATCTGGTCTGGTTGAGCTAATAGGCTAGCGATAATTATAACTTAGAAGATTGGATGGTCTTAACTTAACTAAATGAAATTTAACAATCCTAATTAATAAAAAAAATTAATTTTGTATGGTCACAAAACTAACATACGAAGGGGATTTTAGGGTGAGAGTGGTCACTTGCCTACCCTTGCACCCACCATTGCTTACAAGTGAACCATAAGAATTTAGGCTAAAAATATTGTAGTTGTACATGATTCAAAAGGATAATCTGTAAAATATAAAATAAGATAAATTTATTATGTTCTAGAAAATTTAAAAGTGTGACCATTTATAATTCTAGAAACTAACTTAAATAAGAGAATATTTATAAGTGTATGGTTTCAAAGGAGGTTAATTGCGAAAATTTCCGATATCTTTACACGAGCAAAATGGTCACAGATATCTTAAGGGAAAATGAAAGAGACTAATGATAGCTAAAAGATGTGTTGTTTCTTTTATATATTTAATAAAGGAAAAGAATAAAAATCACTAGCACAAAATGTGTTGATATTGTGTAATTTTTAACATCATTGCTCGTGTAAAACCTTCTCCATATAGCAATGCCATCTTTAACTTGTACATTTAATTTGCTCTGTGATTGCATTACGAAATGAAATCAAATTCTTTACTTAAGATTACGGAAAAGGCAAAGAAAAGTAATTAAAAGTATCTAAAACGGAGGAAAGAAGATGGTGCACTATTTACGTGCTTCTGCTTGAGCACATCTTTTATGGAACACACTCTTTAGCCATCTTTTTAAGTTGTCAAATAATTTAGGCTACACTTCAAAGTTTTGTTTAAGGGAAATAGAGCATTACAAAGTTAAAGCACATTATTGTGCACAATTAGAGCTCCCCCCATTGAGTCGATAAGAATCAATCCTTTAGATCTCAACAATGAACCAAAGATGATTAACACAAGAACACAAACAGTAAACACGATCAATATCTAGAATAGAGTGAATTTCAATGAAAAAAACAATTTTGAATGATTAGGATGAGGGTTTTCCTTAAAATGTATAAATCATCTCTGCAACTTCATCATTTTTGTGCGTACGTACTTAACTGAGAGACAAAAAAAATAAGATTATTTGATGTACGTAAAAGTTATTATGCGTTTGTCTTTCATCTTTTAATGTTTCCAACTCGTGTGATTACATGTACTGATTGAAACAGAAAAAATGAAACCAACAAAGAAAGATAGCACTATGATGGCAAACAAGGAGAATAAAAATATATGGGCATGCATGAAGAAGATAAAGCAGATAATAATCTTTTCTCTAACTGTTGATTAATCCTTACCAATGATACCCACGATCTTAAAAGCCAAGGATACATTCACCATCTTCGAAACCAAACATAACGAACACAGAAAGTGGTGTTGGAGAAGTGTATTTATAGAGGAAACTAATTAAGTTCCATAAACAGAGTTAGAGTGAAGGTTTAAGTGTGGATTACACTTAAACTATAAGGTTATTCTAACTTACCCCTTTCACTTTTTAAAAAAAAACTGGTATTTTCTCCTTATATGGTTGCATTGGGAAATTGTTTTTTAATTAAGTTTGACTGCGTACTATAATACTATATAGTATCTTGGTACCTAAATGGTGATTTTCAAAACCAATTTTCGACTGTAACATTGGGGACAATGTATAATTATACTAAGGAATTTTAATTACAGTTTGTCGGAACTATTAAGCGTATGTTTGATTCTTGAACCTCAAAATGTACTTAACTGTTTAACCAATTGATATTTCGCACTCCATCAATATGAACTATTCTCTAAGACTCTAATCCGTGTTATTGGAAAGGGTTAATTGTAATTCACCCACCTCGGTTTTAAACTTTTATCTTTTGAAACTGTTTACCTCCATGTCTTTTGCAATCTTGAAGTTCTCTCTCTCTCTCTCTCTGCGTGTGTGTTGTCAATTTATTCTCAAAATACCTTCCAACCTTAAAAGATAAGATTCAAACCCTACCCAAATTACCCAGCTAACATATGTATTCAAGAAGTTACAAGATTGAGATGGTTTTTCCTTGGTTGTAAAAATTGAGATTATTATGGTAGTTAAGGATTTGTAATTAACTCTTACTCGGATTAATCAAGAAAATTTTAAGAATATTCTGTTGGGTCTTTATTGTACAAATCCCTACTCAATAAGTAACCAGTAGCCGGATAATGGATGCATGAATTGCATGAGTCGATTTGTTGGTTGCGGTTTCTTAATTATGTGTTAGTCTTTAATCATGTGCGCTTAACCCCTTGAAGTTTAAATACTAGGTTCTAAGATAAAACAAATGGCGCCTCTGGTTTTGGGTTTTGCATGTTAACTTTAAACTCACAGAATGACATTTGCTTCCAAGATATCGCATGAAACATATATGTAGAAGACCTTGTAGAAAATAGATTAATCAAAATTTATATTGCATGAAAAAACTAAACATATATTTGAAATCTTCTATTTTTACCGATCAATATAAGTACAGTATTCGATATCCTTTGATCACTTAAAAAAATCTTACTTTACTCTTCACTTTTTGTATGTTATTTCATTGGATTTTTCAACTTCATTTGGTTTTTGAACTTCACATTTATTTTTTTGGTCTCCTATCTAGATTTATGTTGGTCTTCAAGATTAATGAAAAATATGTATTTCTAGATCTTCAAGAATTTCTTCATAAGTATACCGTAATATCCACGATTTGTGAACAAACATTGGCATGTTTTTAATTAGCACACAATAATGTTATAGTTATCGCACATTGATATTCTTATAATAGCACATTGAAACCAATACATGTTACTTTTTTTTGACATTTTGTGTAATAACCTAAACTAAACATCTTAATTAACTAAACCTAAACCTAATTAACCCTAATTAATCCTGCATGGAGAGGTGGAGGTGTTGGACATGTGGAGGTTGAGGTGGATGGCTTTGGTTGGTTGAGTTTTAGGTTAAGTGTGATTGGATGAGGTGTAGGTGGATTTGGCTATTTAAGGTGATGTTGTTAAGAGATAAGGGTTTGGTCGTTTCTTTCATCATTGCTTGTTATCAGAGAGTGAGAGGAGGTGAACGTCGGAGAAGAAGAAGGAGGTGAAGTAGAAGAAGAGGAGAAGAAGGAGAAGAAGGAAGAAGAAGAGGAGTGAAGTGACTCAAGCTTGGGAGGCTTCTTCAACCGTCAAAAAGGTATGCCAAATCTTCATTATAACTCACATGAGCTTTGTGAGTGTTGGGGATCGACGTTGGTGTCGAATTCCCCGTCGGAATTCAACCAATTCAGAGGTTGAAGACGACGATCGGTCGACCGGTGCCTGTGGGCAGTCGACCGATCCTATTATTATATTGTTGTTTACCCGCGAACGGTCGAACGATGTCGTTAGACGGTCGACCGTTATGCCAGATTTGTGCGGGAAAAAGGGGATATACTGTTATCGGTCGAACGGGACCACTTAGCCGGTCGACCGAATAACGATGAGAATGGGTCGGTTGGGGATTTTGACTTATTAAACGGTCGAACGTCCTTAACCTTGTTCGACCGATCCATTCGATGCTAAGTCGGTTGGGAGCTTTGACCATCAAAACGGTCGACCGCTCTTTAACTCTCGGTCGACCGACTGAGCATTTAATTAAGCGGTAGAGTGCTTGTGTTGTTTCGGTCGAACTGTATTTCAGTTCCGGTCGACCGAACGAGACTTGAGCAAAATATTGAAAGTCCTGTTATCGGTCGAACGGCCCCTTGGTTCGACCGGTCGGATATATATATTATATAAAATTGTATAGCGTAGACCTTCCAAACGGTCGACCGCTAGATGACTTTTGTTCGACCGATTGGTCGGTAATTCGGTTGGCGTGGTTCGACCGGTAGATTTGTTTGTACAGTACTGTGTACTGTGTGGGGGACCGGTCGACCGGTGTGCTTGTAGCGGTCGACCGATCTGCCGCAGGTTGGTGGATTTATCCACACGCGATCCGTCGATGTCAGGTCGACTACCGGCTCCGAGGCGACGGTCGATTACCGGCTTTGAGAGCTACGGATTTCACCTTCGACGAAGGCGTATTATTGTTGTACCTTTTTCCTCTCTTACCGAGCGGGGTGTGAGGGATGTGTACCGTAAACCTTGGGCAGTTTGCGAGGGTTTAGCGGTAGGCCGAGGATGTTCCGGCAGGGTGCGCGCTAGGCGACTCTTGGGGGAGCAGTGGCTGTCGTCTGACCCGAGTTGTGTATTCGGCGGGCTGACTCGCTCCTTGGGTGCGGCGTGTACCGGGGGTTCCTTCCTGCACTTTTTGGGGAGCAGTGGTGTCGACTGACCCTTGTGAGGCAGCGGTGGACTGACTTGACCCTAGTGGCAGGAGTGGTTCAGTGCCGCGGAGGCGGTGAGGGCATTATTGTGGGCCCGAGGCGGATGATCATGTGCATAGCATTGCATTGTATTTAATTCCTTTTTATATTTTAGGAGGTTTGGTATACGGGGTTCCTGTAGGGAACTCAGGCATGTTTGTTTGTTTGCATTTCAGGTAGCGAGCAGGGTTAGGGTTTGAGGTGGTGACTGAGGACGGTGCCCCCGAGATCAGATCCTGTGTCCTCTTTTATCTTCTTTTGTTGAGGTAGTGATTACATGTACATTCATTTTGTTGTAATCACAGTTGACTCTTATGTATAGTTTGACTTCCACGTGGGTCTGTACCTGATATAGTTTATATATATATATATGTTGGTTTATTCCCGTGACGTGCCCAGTGTTGACCGTTGACGGTCTTTGTTATTATTTAAATTTTCCGCTGTTTTCGGGTACGTTACAATTTGGTATCAGAGCGTTGATCTCGGCGTACTTGTCCAAAGAAACCACCTTTGAGTTAGGAGTAGGTCTAGAGGATCATGCATGCACAGATTATATTGATATTGTCTTGTTTCCTTTGGCAGATGCCTCCTAGACGGGGGAAGGCGGTTGCCCATACTCGCGGTGAGAGTGAGACTGCGAGGGATGAGGCTTGGGAGGATGAGCGTCGGACGTTGTTCGATACGGTCGGACGTCTGACAGAGATGCTACAGCAGCAGACGGCACAGACTGGACAGACGGGGACTGGTGCTATGCATGACCGGTTTATGCGCCAGCATCCGCCTACCTTTCTGGGGCAGTACGACGCAGAGGCTGCGGAGGAGTGGATCTTCACGATGCAGAAGATCTTCAGTGCTATTGGTTGTCCTCCAGAGGCGAGAGTGGGCCTGGCTACTTATGTTTTGGGCGGTGCTGCGTCCAACTGGTGGAGGTCCACATCTGCAGTGGTGTTTGCGGACAGAGATGATATAGCCTGGGAGGAGTTCGTTGGCGAGTTCAACGAGCAGTATTTTCCGCAGCATGTCCAGGATCAGAAGAGGGAGGAGTTTCTGAGTCTTCAGCAGGGAGACATGACCCTAGCAGGCTACATCGGGAAGTTCAACGCCCTTGAGCGTTACTGTCCCGAGATGTATGTTACACAGGAGCAGAGAGCAGGGAAGTTCGTCCGAGGGCTCCGGAAGCAGTTGAGGACGAAGGTGCTGACACATATGCCACGCACATTAGCTGATGCGGTGAAGAGTGCTACTGTTCTTGATCGTGACTACAGAGAGAACTACCAGGATGAGAGGAGGCCATCGGGTAGATTCTCTGGGCGGCCGGGAGGTCAGACTGGAGGGAATCCGGGCAAGAGGCCCAGATACGAGGGAGCAGGAGTTGCAGTACCACGACCTGAGCCTTGTGGTACTTGTGGGAGGTTTCACTCCGGGCCATGCTTCACTCCCGGAGCGTGTCATGGGTGTGGCCAGCTGGGTCACTTTATCAGGAGCTGTCCGAGCCGAGGAGCTGGGCCGAGCAGACCACCGGGTTTACCCGCACCAGGCAGAGGAGGAGGCGGAGGTAGACCACCTTTCAGACCCCAGCAGGGGCAGCGCACTGGCAGAGTTTTCACCATCCAGGCAGAGGAGGCTCGGGATGGAGGCGCTGTCGTGGAAGGTACACTTCTTGTCGCAGGTTCAGTAGCTAGGGTGTTATTTGATTGTGGCGCGACACACTCGTTCATCTCAGAGCGATTTGCGGGAGTGTTGGGCTGTACCCTTGCGATGTTGACTGCCACTTTGGAGGTCAGCACACCCCTGGGTCTGGTGGGCACTGTGGGGAGATTTATCCCCGGCGCCACGGTTGTTTTGGGAGATCAGGAGTTTCCGGCAGACCTGGTCTTGCTACCGATGGAGGACTTTGATGTCATACTTGGGATGGATTGGCTGTCCCAATATGATGTTCGAGTCTTATGCCGTGAGAAGAAGATTTTGATCCCGAGGAAGGGTTTGCCTGATATTCTGATTAGAGGGATCAGAAGCAGAGGGGGTCGCATTATTGTATCTGCTGTGAGAGCTCAGAGACTGTTACAGCAGGGATGTGCAGCTTTTCTGGCGACACTTGTGGTTGCGGAGGCAGAGTCTCAGAGGCTAGAGGACATTGAGGTGGTGCAGGAATTCGCGGATGTTTTTCCAGCAGAGATTCCAGGTTTACCACCACACCGGGAGTTGGAGTTCGGCATTGAGTTGGTAGCCGGCACTACACCACAGTCGAAGGCTCCATACCGGATGGCACCTGCTGAGTTGACAGAGTTGAAGAAGCAGTTGCAGGAGTTGATGGACTCTGGATTTATCAGACCGAGCGTCTCGCCTTGGGGTGCACCAGTTTTGTTTGTGAAGAAGAAGGACGGATCCTTGAGGATGTGCATAGACTACAGGATGCTGAACCAGGTGACGGTGAAGAATAGGTATCCCTTACCTAGGATCGAGGATCTCTTTGACCAGCTGCAGTCAGCGAAGGTTTTCTCGAAGATTGACCTGCGTTCAGGATATCACCAGTTGAGGATCCGAGATGAGGACATCCAGAAGACAGCCTTCAGGACGAGATATGGACACTATGAGTTCTTGGTGATGCCATTTGGATTGACGAATGCTCCGGCAGCGTTCATGGATCTGATGCACCGGACATTCAGTCAGTACATTGATATATTTGTGATTGTCTTCGTGGATGACATCTTGATCTATTCACCAGATGTGGAGCAGCACAGAGAGCATCTGAGGATTGTACTCAGCATCTTGAGGGCTCAGCAGTTATATGCTAAGTTCTCAAAGTGCGAGTTTTGGTTGGACAGAGTGGCATTCCTCGGACACATTGTATCGGCAGAGGGGATATCAGTGGATCCGGCGAAGGTAGAGGCTGTGACACAGTGGAGGACCCCTACGAGCGTGACAGAGATTAGGAGCTTTGTTGGACTGGCGGGTTATTACCGTCGCTTCATCAAAGACTTCTCGAGATTGGCAGCACCACTGACAGCTCTGACGCAGAAGGGAGTCACTTTTGCTTGGTCGCAGAAGTGCGAGGACAACTTTCAGGAGCTGAAGAGACTGTTGACCACAGCACCAGTTTTATCATTGCCGAGTGGCACGGGTGGATTCGTGATTTATAGCGACGCTTCAGGTGTTGGCTTAGGATGTGTACTTATGCAGCACGGGAGGGTGATCGCATATGCATCCAGACAGCTGAAGGTCCATGAGAGGAATTACCCGACACATGATTTGGAATTAGCAGCAGTGGTTCATGCACTGAAGACCTGGAGACACTATCTTTATGGCGAGCGGTTCGAGGTGTTTACAGATCATCAGAGTCTGAAGTACCTGTTCTCGCAGAAGGAGCTGAACATGAGGCAGCGCAGATGGCTTGAGTTCATTAAGGACTATGACTTCACTATCTCTTACCATCCGGGGAAGGCGAACACGGTTGCAGACGCTTTGAGCCGGAAGGTGGAGGTATCAGTAGCAGGCCTATGCATTCAGGAGTGGAGACTGCTAGAGTCCTTGGCAGAGTGGAGGCCATTTGCTGATAGCTCTGAGGGCGCAGTGATTGCCGGATTGAGAGTAGAACCTCAGACAGTATCAGCAGTGATTCATGCTCAGACTACAGATGAGGAGTTGAGCAGTTTGTTACAGTTAGCTGCCAGAGATGGGTCAGATTTCAGAGTTGGAGTGGACGGAGGTCTGAGATTCAGAGATCGTATCTGGGTGCCGAAGACAGAGGACCTGAGACATGATATCATGGAGGAGGCACACAGATCGAGATATTCCATTCATCCAGGGAGCACCAAGATGTACAAAGACCTGCAGCGGAACTTCTGGTGGCGAGGTATGAAGAAGGACGTTGCAGACTTCGTGTCGAGGTGTTTGGTCTGTCAGCAGGTGAAGATCGAGCACCAGAGACCAGCAGGACAGATGCAGAGGATTGAGTTGCCCGAGTGGAAGTGGGAGCACGTGACGATGGATTTTGTTACGGGGCTACCGAAGACACGGAGATTCCACGATGCGATTTGGGTTATAGTCGATCGACTGACCAAGTCGGCGCATTTCTTAGCTATTAAGACCACTCTTGCTCTGGAGGGTCTAGCTAAGTTATATATTGAGGAGATTGTCAGACTTCATGGCGTACCAGTCAGTATTATTTCAGACAGAGATCCCAGATTCACTTCGAGATTTTGGGAGAGTCTACACAGAGCACTGGGGACACGTCTGAAGTTTAGCACAGCTTTCCACCCACAGACAGATGGCCAGTCAGAGCGGACGATACAGACATTGGAGGACATGCTGAGAGCGTGTACACTTGACTGGGCAGGACATTGGGATGAGCATTTGCCGTTGATCGAGTTCGCCTACAACAACAGCTACCACTCGAGTATTGGGATGGCACCCTATGAGGCATTATACGGGAGACCGTGTAGATCGCCGGTATGCTGGAGTGATGTGGGCGAGAGACAGCTAGTTGGACCTGACATTATCCAGTTGTATTCAGAGAAGGTCGACGTGATTCGGAGACGACTAGCTACGGCGCAGAGCAGGCAGAAGAGTTATGCTGATACGCGGAGACGTGAGCTGACTTTTGATGTAGGAGATCATGTCTTCCTGAAGATCTCGCCTTCCAGAGGGGTGATGAGATTCGGGAAGAAGGGGAAGCTGAGTCCGAGGTATGTCGGACCTTTTGAGATATTGGATCGGGTCGGTGAGGTGGCATATAGGATTGCACTACCACCACAGTTCGCAGGACTTCACAACGTCTTCCATGTTTCTATGTTGAGGAAGTACGTGGCCGATCCAGCTCATGTGATAGAGATATCAGTACCGGAGATCCAGCAGGATTTGTCATTAGATGAGAGACCAGTTGAGATCGTGGATCAGATGGTACATCAGCTCAGGAGGAGAGCGATTCCTATGGTGAAGGTCAGGTGGCAGCATCACAGTGTTAGAGAGGCTACCTGGGAGATCGAGGAGGATGTCAGGAAGCAGTATCCAGAGTTATTCCGGTAAGTCAGTTATTTCGAATTTCGCGGGCGAAATTCTTTTAAGGAGGGTAGATTGTAATAACCTAAACTAAACATCTTAATTAACTAAACCTAAACCTAATTAACCCTAATTAATCCTGCATGGAGAGGTGGAGGTGTTGGACATGTGGAGGTTGAGGTGGATGGCTTTGGTTGGTTGAGTTTTAGGTTAAGTGTGATTGGATGAGGTGTAGGTGGATTTGGCTATTTAAGGTGATGTTGTTAAGAGATAAGGGTTTGGTCGTTTCTTTCATCATTGCTTGTTATCAGAGAGTGAGAGGAGGTGAACGTCGGAGAAGAAGAAGGAGGTGAAGTAGAAGAAGAGGAGAAGAAGGAGAAGAAGGAAGAAGAAGAGGAGTGAAGTGACTCAAGCTTGGGAGGCTTCTTCAACCGTCAAAAAGGTATGCCAAATCTTCATTATAACTCACATGAGCTTTGTGAGTGTTGGGGATCGACGTTGGTGTCGAATTCCCCGTCGGAATTCAACCAATTCAGAGGTTGAAGACGACGATCGGTCGACCGGTGCCTGTGGGCAGTCGACCGATCCTATTATTATATTGTTGTTTACCCGCGAACGGTCGAACGATGTCGTTAGACGGTCGACCGTTATGCCAGATTTGTGCGGGAAAAAGGGGATATACTGTTATCGGTCGAACGGGACCACTTAGCCGGTCGACCGAATAACGATGAGAATGGGTCGGTTGGGGATTTTGACTTATTAAACGGTCGAACGTCCTTAACCTTGTTCGACCGATCCATTCGATGCTAAGTCGGTTGGGAGCTTTGACCATCAAAACGGTCGACCGCTCTTTAACTCTCGGTCGACCGACTGAGCATTTAATTAAGCGGTAGAGTGCTTGTGTTGTTTCGGTCGAACTGTATTTCAGTTCCGGTCGACCGAACGAGACTTGAGCAAAATATTGAAAGTCCTGTTATCGGTCGAACGGCCCCTTGGTTCGACCGGTCGGATATATATATTATATAAAATTGTATAGCGTAGACCTTCCAAACGGTCGACCGCTAGATGACTTTTGTTCGACCGATTGGTCGGTAATTCGGTTGGCGTGGTTCGACCGGTAGATTTGTTTGTACAGTACTGTGTACTGTGTGGGGGACCGGTCGACCGGTGTGCTTGTAGCGGTCGACCGATCTGCCGCAGGTTGGTGGATTTATCCACACGCGATCCGTCGATGTCAGGTCGACTACCGGCTCCGAGGCGACGGTCGATTACCGGCTTTGAGAGCTACGGATTTCACCTTCGACGAAGGCGTATTATTGTTGTACCTTTTTCCTCTCTTACCGAGCGGGGTGTGAGGGATGTGTACCGTAAACCTTGGGCAGTTTGCGAGGGTTTAGCGGTAGGCCGAGGATGTTCCGGCAGGGTGCGCGCTAGGCGACTCTTGGGGGAGCAGTGGCTGTCGTCTGACCCGAGTTGTGTATTCGGCGGGCTGACTCGCTCCTTGGGTGCGGCGTGTACCGGGGGTTCCTTCCTGCACTTTTTGGGGAGCAGTGGTGTCGACTGACCCTTGTGAGGCAGCGGTGGACTGACTTGACCCTAGTGGCAGGAGTGGTTCAGTGCCGCGGAGGCGGTGAGGGCATTATTGTGGGCCCGAGGCGGATGATCATGTGCATAGCATTGCATTGTATTTAATTCCTTTTTATATTTTAGGAGGTTTGGTATACGGGGTTCCTGTAGGGAACTCAGGCATGTTTGTTTGTTTGCATTTCAGGTAGCGAGCAGGGTTAGGGTTTGAGGTGGTGACTGAGGACGGTGCCCCCGAGATCAGATCCTGTGTCCTCTTTTATCTTCTTTTGTTGAGGTAGTGATTACATGTACATTCATTTTGTTGTAATCACAGTTGACTCTTATGTATAGTTTGACTTCCACGTGGGTCTGTACCTGATATAGTTTATATATATATATATGTTGGTTTATTCCCGTGACGTGCCCAGTGTTGACCGTTGACGGTCTTTGTTATTATTTAAATTTTCCGCTGTTTTCGGGTACGTTACATTTTGTACCCAACTTTAAACTTCACATTTATTTTGACGCACTAAACATTGATTTATGGGGTTCAATTCATTTTCTATACAAAACTTGTTGAAAAAAATCTCAATTCTAAAAACACTAATTTTTTGGATTATTAGACAGTATTTCTATGATTTAAAACACAACCCTTTATGTTTATCACACACTGATATAATAATGATAGCACACTGAAATTAATACATGACACATTTTTTATGATATTTAGTGCTTTTAAATTTTAAACTTCATATTTATTTTCATGTATCTAACATGGTTTTATGTGCTTTTTTACACAACTTTTGCAAATGAGTTTCAAAATTCAAAACATTGATTTACCAGAGGAATGGTGCTTGTGGTTGTGATGGTCGACATCGCAATTGTAACGTCTCATCCTTTAGTTCGCACCGAACTTGAGTTTGGTCTGTCACCTATGAGTCCACTAACCCACAACACTCTCCCTAAATTTGCCACAAAAGCTTAAACCAGTTGGGTGGTGTAGTAGTAGACTCATGTCATCATTATATCTCACACTACTAATTTCTTAGTAGCCGATGTGGGATTAAACACTTTGGGGTGTTACAGTAATGGCAACTATTATAGTGGATATCGTGGTGACAATGGTGGTGATGGTTGTGGTGATTATGGAGGTGGAGTTAGTGGCAATTGGTGTGTTGATGGAGGTGGTTGTGGTTGGAAGGGCAACGATAGTGGTGCGTGGTGACAGTTCCGATGGTGGTTGTTGTTATTGTAACGGAGCTGGTCATTGTAGTAGTAACAACGATGGTGGTGGTGATGGTTACTTTTGTGATAAGATGACGGTGACAGAGGTGGTGATACAAAGTTAACATCAATGGTAATATATAAAATAGTTAATTACAGTTTACTTTCCGAACTATGCTTTGATTTCACTTTACACGTCTAAAAATTAAAATGTGACAGTTACTCCCCTTGAACTTTCGTGTTGTAATACTTAACCCCTGAACTTTAAAAATTCATTATTTAAACACACATTCGCAGTTTTTATACACTTTTAAACCTAGTTTTACGTGAAAGTTCGAATCGAATCAGATATTAGATATGGTTGAATTTTTAGGTCGGATTCAGTACAATCGATGTTTAAATAATGAATTTTTAAAATACAAAGAGGATGGAGATATGTTACAAAACGAAAGTTCAAATGAGAGATAACTGACACATTTTAAAGTTCAGAAGTAGAAAATGAACTTAAAGTATAATTTAGGAAGACATATAATCAAAGCCTATATATAATTTAAAATTAATATCAACAAATTTTAAAACGTAAAAAGACTACTACCCTGCAATTTTCAGCAAAACTCCCCGAACGCACTTACTCTGCAGATCAATCCGAGACAGCCACGTGGCTGCGCATGGGTGTCTCAAGACTCTTCTGGAGGTTTTAATGATAAGTTATTATATGGCCATTACTATACTGTATTTTCAGAATATGAAAAAAAAAATCAAATGAGAGTGTTATAAAAAGTTTAATTAGATTGACTTATGTATGACCAAGTTCGTACTTATACTTTTTTAGATTAATTCTAATATTTTGGGTATATACGTAATTAGATCGGAGCACAAACTGAAAGGTATTGACGTAATTATCGGTACAGTAAACGAGATATATGCGAAGGGAATTAATTGTTTATAGCAAAAGTTTATGACTACGCATTTTGCAAAATATTCTGAAGAAAACAAATGACTATGATCATAAAACAAATGGTTTACCATACTTTCATATTTATTATAGGAGTTCAACAATGACATATAAATTGCAAGAAAAAAGTGAGTCGGGTGATGGATATTCCTAACTTAAAAACGAAACTTTCTTCGTTTGATCTTATTGTTTAATATTCTTAATATCATCGTGAGAATAATAATTTATTTTGAACCTTTAGACAAATAATATGATGAAACGTACATGCAATGCATTAGGGTCATAAGGTGGGCTACAATGATCTTAATTACTCAATAATTAACTAATTTGGATTTCAAGGAACCAGTATAATATAAACATATATATGACGCAAACTTCAAACCACCATTTAATTAACTCAATTGGTCAATCTATAGAGGTTGAAATTATCAACGAAGATCAAGTCTAACAAAAGCTGGATGTTTACCTAAATATATATATTTGTTCACAGTTACATGCTTATTTCACTGCGTGACGTTAGACTTCCGAAATAATAAACTAGATTTTTTAAGGTGTCAATTTCAGAAGAATTCCAGTAATAAATATGCCAAAATTCATATCTTAATTTCTATATTTATTTAGGCCTTGAATTCCTCCTTGAACATTTCAACTATTTAAAGTTGAATATGAGCAAATATTGTGTTCCAAATATAATATGACTAACCGTAATATCCTAACCTTTCCTCAGTGGGTTAATTGGTGCTTAGGTGGCTGATGGGAGAGGAATGAATTGGACGGTTGAGATGGTTTGGAGAGATTGAGGTGGAGGGTGGTATGTATAAAGGTTGGGTTTCTCTCTCTTCTCACTCGTTTTCTCTCTCCCACTCAAAGTCTCTCTCTCAATTCTCTCCCTCTCAGACATTGGAAGCTCAGAGAAGTGTGGAAATCGGCGAAGGAAAGAGAAGCTCAGACGGTTGCCGGAGTTGAGGTGATCGATCTCGAGGAGTTGCCTGAGCTTTTCTCTCTCTTTGCGTTTGGACTTTGGGGTCATTTCAACTTGAAATTCCACTTGAACGTAAAATTTCGAAGTGTCACATTTGTAAAGGAAAATTGGACTTTTTATACCTTAAGTGTCCCAACCTCTGCAAAAAAATTCACACTTTGACATCATCTAAAAAATATGCTTATCTTTCCACTTCTCCCCAAAATACCCCTGACTATCTTGTGGGACTACTAACATGTAACAACCTATGTCTACTTTGTTGGGTTTGATGACGCCGATTTGCCCTTTACACGATGAGCTCGATATGCACTTGATAGTTTACTCGACCCACAATGGTACGATTACTGAGAAAGTATTCGACGGTTCTGTTTCCCACTTTGACTCCAGAGGTCACATCAGAAATTAAGAACGAAGCGTGAAAACTGCACGATGGCGGTACGATGTGACATCGATATGATGAATAAGAGGGTCGTCTTTGTTTGGATCGATGAACTCGATATCCACTCGATAGTGGCTCGATCGTTTACTCGACACGATTATTGAGGATGGTTTTTCATTCCACTTACCTAATCACCAAACGTCAACTCAGCAATTAAGGGGGGAAGCGTGAAAACTGTACCAATGTGTGGTTCGAGGTGACGCTATGTTGGGATCGATGAGTTCGATACGTACTCGATAAAAGCTCGTTAAGTAACGTTACTGTCAAGGCACGTACATTTTTGACGGTCGGGTTTCCTTTTGTCGAAATGTCTTGTCAGTTATCAGAAAAGTTTAAAAAATCATACCAGTGGGAGGCTCGATATGCACGCGATATGATGAATAAAGAGAGTTCTCTATGTTGGGATCGATGAGCACGATATGTACTCGACCTGAGCTCGATATTCTCTCAACCTTCTCTCTTCCATATGTGCGACTAAAACGTACGACAATCGAGGGCATTTTCTACGGTTCGATTACGTTCTCTGCATATGTCCGTCGTGTCTGTCAGCAGGATAGTATAAAATGCCCTTCCTTATTTTTGGCCTTACACCATTGCACTTCTCTTGCCAACACCTTCTTCACTCCACCACATTCTAGTCCCAGAATGATGCACAACGATGTTAAGGAAGAGGCGTTTGGTCCTTAACCGTAGAACTCTAAAAGATAATGGTTTACATAAATCAAAAGTTATTCACAATCATGGTAATTAACATGGAACATTAATCACCGAGATAATATTGTCGTGTTGGTCATCGATTGTTGTAGTTCTACAAATAATTAACGACGCGAGTATATAAAAGAGGAAAAGATTACTTTTATATATTGAATAAACCTAACAAGTAAAACATTATGAAATTGTGTTTCGTGTCATTGATGTTTTACTGTGTCTTGGATCCTAAGATATGAGACTTATATCTTTTTCACCCAAGAAATGCTTAATTTGATTATTGTCAAAAACTATCAATAAGTATAGTGATAAAGGCAATAGTTGGTTGAACATGACTTGTGCTGGAAAAGATAGCTAGTCAAACGATTATCATTGCCCCTCTTAATTGAGTGATGATATTAGTGGGGCCCTTGATAAAGTAAAATTATAATGTGCACAATGTAACTTGAGTTAAGTTACATAGTTATAATTAGCTTAAAGAGATCAAGAAATGGATATAATACAAAGATGACACATTTCTACTTTGTATATATTCTTAATATCATGAGGCAAGTGTTGCACTTACATCACTAAATGGATCGTGTTTAGTTCGAGTGGAACAAAGACATCTATGCTAATTAGGTAACTATAATGTGTAGCTAGATACCACTTATAGTTTGAGATATTAAGTGTTTAATATCGCTGTCAATTGACTTAGATCTTTCTATAGGTCACACCACAAAACTGGGAAACAAGAGACTTGATTTTAAGTTCATATTATGTGTCGGGTTTCATGTGAAAATGTGACACATGTGGTGAATGAATAAAATCAATATGTCATGAGAATTGACATAATTCGAATCATAATAAATTCATATGATGTGTATATATTATGGGGTGTAATAATTTAATATTACATAGGATAATATATTACATAACATGTGAATTTGCTAAAAACCCCAAAAGATCAAATTTTGTTGAAAATAAGTCCAAAATTTGACAAAGGCAAAATTAGGGTCAAATACGGTGAACCGTTCAGGGTTCGGTCGACCGGGGTATCTTCGGATCGGTGAACCGAATGTGGAACGGGTAATCACAATTAGTTGACCGAAATTGTGAACGGTTAACGGAGTGTGAATGGTCAACCAAGAAAAAGTATTTTCGGTAGACCGAAGGTGACACAGTCATCCGATGACTATGCTCCAGGAGAAATTTTGGTGAGTCAACGATCAACCGAAGAGAAGACGTGGTTCGTCCGAATTTTTCCAGAGAATTTTTCTCATGCAGATTCGGTCGACCGTCTAGCTCACGGTGCACCGAACACGTGTTAAAACCGAATGGTTTGGTTAACCGAGAAAAATTCTCAGTCAACCGAACAATGTGATTTCTGCCTGAATTATTAAGAGATTAATTAGATCATGGGTTGATTAATTCCAGATTTAATTAAAACGTTTTAGAGGATGCTTATGTGGCAATTAGAGATTAATTTTAGGAGAGAATAAGCAAGAGATCATGACTAAGGAATAGTTCTTGATAAGGATGTTTTGGGAGCCTATAAAAGGACTCATCCTCCTACTTGTTTATGTTAATGCAAAAATTCTTTCTCTCATTAATCTCTCCTCTAATCACCACGAAAATCTCTTATTAATTTTGAGTTTAGGAGATAGAAATCTCAGGAACTAAAATAGGGGTTATTAGCTAGATTCTAAGCCTTATTAGAGATTGATTGACTAGCTCATTTCTTTCTAATCTTGTTTAGAGTTTGGTGAAAACTCGGAGGCAAATCGGTGGACGATTCTACGGGAAGCGCGACTCCGGATCTTCAAAGGTTTTAGAGAACCTTTAGGTTTGATTCTCTCTTTGTGATTTATTTTAATATATGTAAGATTGCATGATATTAGAATAAACACAAAGTAATGTACATAAAAAATGTTGAAAATATGAAATCGATCTTGTATGTTGTATTAATTTTTTTTAAATATCTACATACATAGGGACACAAAATCCTACATGTATTGCTTACTCAAATAGGGAATTAGTTTAAAAAGTGATTAGAATTAGGGTCATACACGATCCAACACGAACTACCATCGAATCACGATCGAGGTTACAGGAGAAGTCATTCAGATTTTGTTTGAAAAGACACAAGTCAATGATGTTTCTCTTTTAGTCGTAGACCGTCGAGTGCCTATTGAACTACCATCAAACCACAATCGAGGTTAGAGGAGAGGCTTCATTCAGATTTTGTTTGAAAAAAACACAAGTAAATGATGTTTCTTTTTTAGTCGTAGACCGTTGAGTGCATATCAAACTACCATCGAATCTCAATCGATGTTACAGGAGATGTCATTCAGACTTCGTTTGAAAAGACACAAGTAAATTATGTTTCTTTTTTAGTCATAGACCGTTGAGTGCCTGTCGAACTACCATCAAACCACAATCAAGATTACAAGAGAGAGCAAGGACAAATCACAAACACAGACCAATAAAAAACACAAACACAAACATTGAGTTATTATTGATAGTAACTGTTACCTGTGGGATTGTGAGGGTCTCTAATTCTAATCACTTTTAACCCTAATTACCTACTTGTTTAATCGATCAAAGATGTGCAGCGGAATTTAAGACTAAACAAGCAAGTAAAGGAATGGAAAATGCAAAGCACAATGGAGAAGGGAGATTTTACAGAGGTTCTACACCCCACCCGGGTCCTAGTCCTCTCTTGTAAGATCTATTCACGACTTCACTAACCACTCCCTGTTCCGGGCCGGGAGAGAACACATTTACAACACAAACACAGCGAACACCCTCGCTTGTTTGACATTCTTCCTCTCACAATACGAGAGGGAACACTTCGAACTTTCATCGAAATCCTTGCTTCTTGAACAAAAAATGAGTGAGACAACACTCTAGGGGAGAGCTTCGGTCTGGACCCGGACCAGACCCAGATTCTCTCCGGGGTCCGGACCGAAGACTGGACCGGTCAGATTCGGTCCGGACCGAACCTTGATCGAATATTTGTGGGGATTTTTGGATTTTGGACCGGGATCAGACCGGACCGGACCAGACCGAAACCCGAATCCCTCCCGAGGTCCGGACCGAAACCCGGACCGGTTGGTTTCGGTCCGAACCCGGACCGATCGGTCCGGTCCAAAAACCCGGATCGGACCGAATTCTGCTTTCCCCTACAACACTCTCTAAATATTGAGCACACTTTGAGTATGATTTGGATATGATCAAATGTGTGGAATTTAGGCTTAGAGTGTAGGATTGGGGAAATTGGAGCTTGAGAGTTTCTCTCTAATGTAGAAGACAAATAGTAGTGAGAGAGTTGTGTTAAAATGTGTTTTACAACTCTATTTATAAGCTCCTAAAGAGTTATAGCCGTTGGGGATGAAATGGGTAAAGATTGTGTAAGATACACAAAACAGAAATTGACATGACCCAATTTTGATAAAGTTCGGTCGACCGAATCGGGCAGAACGGTCGACCGTTTGACAAATTTGACCAATGTTTGGTCGACCGGTTAAGGAACGGTCGATCGCCAAAGGCTATGACTCAGGTACACTAAAGTGATCGGTCGAACACCGAGATAGGTTCGGTCGACCGATTTCTAACAGGCTCTACGGGGTTGACAAACAAGATCATATTCGGTCGACCGAAACAATGTCCACGGTCGACCGAAAACCAACATGCAATATGGGTTTGTCGAGACATCTTAAGTTCGGTCGACCGAACAAGGTCCTCGGTTGACCGATACACTAAATGTATTTGTGGTATATGAAGATAATAAGAATACGACCGTTGGGTATAATACGACAAATCTAACGGTTGGATAAATATGTCAACTCGGTCGACCAAAACCGGGCAGTAAAACAATAACAAGATTAATTGATCACTCGGTCGACCGAACGGTCTGTTTCGGTCGACCGGATGTGGGCAGACAACTCAGGTTAAGGTTTGGTGTTTTCCGGTCTAAGTTTGAGTGATCTATTGAAGTCTAAATTATATGAGATTTTGTGTGTCACTTCTATAAGGAACCTAGTGTGTATGTGAGTTGATTTTAGCTCAAGTATGCTCAATTTACACAATGTTCCTAAGACTCAAAAGAAATGCAAATTACATGTCTTCAATAGAACTTAATTACATGTCTTGACTTGAATTCTTTCTTTCTTGAGTCTTGATCACCTGTAGAAGTTAGCACATATCAATATATATGCAATGCAATATGTGTGATACTCTACATTGATTACAATTAAGATTATGTTGATTAAATCATCAAAACATAGATTAAGCCCAAAAAGTCAACATTATCGAGGTACGATGAGAGAACTAGGGGTGTAAATGGGGCGGGTAATACCCGTATACCCGGTCACCCGCCCCGGGCGGGTACGGGTATGGGTACAAAAATCCATACCCGTTTAAAAATTCAAACCCGTATACCCGTACCCGTTTACCCGGTTAATAAACGGGTCAGGTACGGCTATACGCATTACCCGTACTCGTTTACCCGTATACCCGTTAAGATATATTATATTATATATATAATATTTTGTTTAATATTTTTTAATATTTCATGTGTTATATATTATATATATTTTATATATAATATATATTTTATATAATATATATTATATTTTTATATATTATATATTATACCCGCTATATCCGTTTACCCGCCCCGTACCCGCTAACTTAACGGGTACGGGTCGGGTACGGGTATATATGTTTTTTGCCGGGTATATACCCGTACCCGTACCCGCTAATTTAGCCGGGTACGGGTACGGGTAGGTATATATGTTTTTAACTATATTATATATATATATATATATATATATATATATATATATATATACTTCAAAATATGTTTGTAACTATATTAAAAGTTTTGAAGGTCGGGTACGGGTAGGGTGGATACACATTACAAACAGTTTTGAAGGTCGATACTGCAAAAAATTAAAAACACAATTAACTTTTTTAAAATTTTATAAAAATTAGAAAACATATTTGAAGTATATATATAAAACATAGTTAAAATGATTTTAAAAAAATGAAAACATAAAATCAAAGACAATAAAAGAAAATAAATAAAGTCACGGATTTTAGTTGGAGTGTTTTATGTTTTGAATTTTTTTAAATCATTTTAACTAAGTTTTTTTATTATATTTCTTTTCAAAATATGTTTTGAAATTGTTATTATTTTTTTAAAAAAAAATTGGGTTTTTTATTTTTTGCTGTATCGACCTCCAAAACTGTTTTAATGTGTGTACACCCTACGAATTTTCGACAACGTTATCAATTTTTTGTTTTGATTAGTTTTAATGTTTGTTTAATATTCATTTGTAAATAATTTCTTATTCTGGTTAAGAAATTTTATTTTTTTATTGTATAAAATACCCTAATATTTCAATACGTTCAGTTATCGACGTGATTTGGAGGTCGATTTTTGAAAAAATTAAAAATAAATTTTAAATTTTTTTAAAAATAATATAAATTAGAAAACATATTTTGAAAAAAAAAGATTTTAAAAAAGATCACAAATAATTATAATAAAAAAGAAAAACAGAAATAAAGAAAATAAAACTAAAACAGAAAACTTTAAAAAAATTTATTTTAAAAAAATTATTTTTAAAAAAAAATTTAAAAAAATTCACGGATCGCGGTTGATAACCGCGATCCGTGAAATTTTTCAGCAAAAAAATTTTTTTTTTTTGGGGGCGACGGATCGCTGGTGTGACCCGCGATCCGTGTCGCGGGTCACACCCGCGATCCGAGTAGATTTGAATTTTTTTTCCCCTAAATTTCGAATTTTTGATTTTTTTTATTATATAAAAAAATTACAGATCTAGGAAGCTAAAGAAGTATGATTCGGCCATATCGTAAAAATAAATAGCATGAGGAGACAGAAAAGAATATGTATGTACAAGAAGGAAGAAAGCAAGATAGTAAGTGAAATGAGGTCACAATTCACATGTTTATTCTTCGGAGCGATCGATGAATTCACATCTCTACTAAAATGTGGTCTTTTTGTAAAATAATCAGTATTAGGTGGGGATTGTTGATAACTTTTAAGTTGCAAGGATATCCTAAAACTTTGTGAGAGAAAATTATATTTGGCAAATACCACAAAAAAAAGATATAATATATTAAAAAATAATTTTTTTTTAATGAGAATGTGTCAATGTTTTACACAAATTAAAATTTAAGAGGTGTGAGTACGACATTTTACAATTTAGATGGTTAAAGTATTATTTGACTATAGTTGAATTACAAACTGTAATTTAGAAAAGTTCAACCTGCATAAGTGCTAAAAAATGAACGCTCGTTAATTAGACAGACTGAGACATTAGCCCTCAATACTATATCGAGGTGTGCAATAAACACTTAACAGATAGCTATTATAAGCTACGCTTGGCTCCTTTACAACTCAAGTCCTCATAAAAAAATTTCTTGAGAAACATGAAACTACTCTCATTAATGGCAAAATATGATTCCTAAAACAAACCAAAGCTCGGGTCTTGTATATGGATGCAAATTCTAGGGACTAGACGTATTCTGAAAAATCCATCGAAATGAAATCAATTTTAATTCTATCTTGAAATAGCGGTCTCACTCACATCATAAGAATTATTATTTTTCTGCTTCCAGCTAGTGCTTAATGTTGAAGTATTCTCCAACGACAAAGTCAGAATTACCCTCGTACCGAAACATTTACACCCTCAACCACCAAACATTTACAATTTGAAGTATTTTCGAATGCAAAGGTCACAATTGAACATTTACACCCCGAAACACCAAACATTTACGGATTTGCCATTAGTTTCTTAACTCGGATTAATTCTCCTAACAAATCAAGAGAGGAAATAAGAAATAAGAAAGAAAGAAAAGAGAGAGTTTGGCTCCAAAAGGTGGACTTTTAATTGTTATTTGTTAGCGTTCATAATCTGCCAACAAACCACCAACTTCTTCTATCTCTCTGTGTTGCAAATCTCAAATCAACCGAAGAAAACCAAAATCAACCTTTCAAAAGGAAAGGTGAGTGAGTCTTAATCCCCACTGTTGACGACCGCCAAAACCTTTTCTGGTCGATTTCGTGATTTGGGTTTCTCTAAAATTCGATTCTGTTCAGGTTTGTGTGAAAAAGATTGGATCTTGGCCGCTTCTTCTATGTTTAATTCCATTTTTGTGGGTTTTTTTATGTGAAAGTTGGGTTTTTTGGTTTTTGAATTTGAAGTTCATGGGAGTGGTGGGGAGTGGAATTGTTGTTGTTTTTTTCCTTTATTTTGTGGATTATAGGTTTGACTTTGAGGTTTTAGTGTTGGGTTTGTAGAGTCTCTAGGGAAGATTGTCAAAAGGACAGGTTTGAATCTTTTGATTTTGGTAAAGTTAGTTTTTTATTATTATGATTAAGTTGGATTTTTTTTTCAAACTATCTAGTGTTAATATCTCTTTCTGAAGTTAATTTAGGAATTTAATGATTGCTTCAACTTTTAATTCTCTAGTAGAAGATTAATATATAGGAACCAAACCTTATCAGACAAACTAAACTAGTTGGTGTAGTTCTAAACCTTGAAGAAACATTTGAAGAAGAGTTTCTTTTGGGAATTCATTTGCAGGTTATTAGAGGTTTATGGCCATTATTTTGATTCAAAACTGTTAGATTGCAGGTTATTAGAGGTTTGTGGCCATATTTTGATTCAAAACTGTTAGATTGCAGGTTATTAGAGGTTTATGGCCATATTTTGATTCAAAACTGTTAGAAGGATTGGAGGGAACTAAAGTGGGCAAACAATGGCGGCTCCTTCCGGTTCTACGGCCTCTCCGCCAGTATCACCTTCCACTACTCCACCTCCTATACCAATTCCACCTCCGGTGCCATCCACTTCGCCACCTCCAAAAGCTACTCCACCCTTAGTCCCTCCCTCCCCTCCCGTAACTCCTTTACCACCTCCGCCCGCTCATCCATCCGATTCACCTCCTCCGAATTCACCTCCCTTGCCCCCTCCTGATAAACCTTCACCACCACCAATTACACCTCCACCGCCACTACCTCCTCCGTCTCCCATTCCACCACCAGCAACTTCACCTCCTCCGTCTCCCGTTCCACCACCAATGACTCCACCTAGTCCTGAACCACCTTCCAGTTCACCACCACCACCGCCTCCTGATAAACTTTCACCACCACCAATTACACCTCCTCCGTCTCCCGTTCCACCACCAATGACTCCACCTACTCCTGAACCACCTTCAAGTCCACCACCCCCAACTCCAACTCCTCCGCCTCCCGTTCCACCACCAGCAACTCCACCTAGTCCACCACCACCTCCATTCCCACCCATGTCTCCTCCATCTCCCTCTCCACCATCACCACGAATTACACCTCCCAGTGCTCCCACTCCATCAATCTCTCCACCAACACCCCCTCCTATTCCTCCACCTCCAATGCCACCACCTCCCACGCCATCACCCCCAACTCCAGACACCCCTTCTAGTGCTCCACCTCCACCTAATCCAAACGAACGACAAAAAATACCACATCCACCCAGTCCTCTACGAAAACCAACACCTCCAGCAGTTGCTTCTTCACCAGAATCAAGCAACACAAGTAAGACGGTTAGAGTTGGCACAATTGTGGCAGTTGTTGCTTCAACAGTTTTGATTGTTTTTATAGCGGCAATAATTATAATTTGGTGTACGAGGAGGAAGAGAAGGGTGGGAAGCTATGTTGGTGTACACGCCATGCAGTCTCCAATGGGGTCTCCGGAAATGGGTGAGCACGTATTCCACACTTTCGTACTTCTGCGCAGTTTTTTTCTAGTAACAATCTAAGAATCTTCAAAAAAAAAAAATAGTTGTAACTTTTAAGTTCTTTATTAGCTAATATTGACTCATTGGTTGACAAATAAGTTGGCTGTAAAAAAATTCTTACTCTATTAGTTTGATGTAATATTGATTGTGCTAATTTTAGTTATTCATTTGCTAGTGACAAACCATTCGTCAGCTCTTATTATGGAGACCTCATCTAGTAGTCAGGATAATCCATACACTTCAAGGCGATCGTCAGAATCGCGAGTTGGCAATTCCAGACCATATTTTACATATGAAGAAATGTCAGAGAGCACAAATGGTTTCTCTTCCGACAATATCCTGGGTAGAGGTGGTTTTGGTCTTGTATACAAAGGACATCTACCAGATGGGAGAGAAGTGGCTGTGAAACAACTTAAAGTTGGTGGTGGACAAGGGGAACGTGAGTTCAGAGCTGAAGTGGAGATTATCAGTCGTATACACCACCGTCATTTGGTCTCGCTCGTGGGGTATTGTGTATCTGAAAATGAAAGACTTTTGGTGTATGATTTTGTTCCAAACAATTCACTTCATTATCATCTTCATGGTAAGATATCTTTCAATGCCTTAGTTTTCAATTACACTCTTAAAACCAAATAGATGGGTTACTCAATTATGAATTTATGACTGATGGTTCATAAAGTTCAAACTTAATCTGAAGTCACACTCACAGAAAAAGAAGGACCGGCAATGGATTGGGCGACTAGGGTCAAAGTTGCAGCTGGTGCTGCGCGTGGCGTCGCATATTTGCATGAAGATTGTAATAGCAATGTCTTTTGTTTTTGTACAACAGTTAAAAAAAATATGCATTTTACTTATGCATTTGACTTACCAACTTGATTTGAAACTGTTTTCATGTCTTGGTTAACAGGCAATCCTCGGATTATTCATAGAGATATTAAATCTTCAAATATTTTGCTCGATAACAGCTTCGAGGCCAAGGTGATATTGAATTCGCCATACCAGTTTCTGACCACTACATGAAGTTAAATATTCTTCTAAGTAAAATTATGTGCCGTACTGATTATCGTATGTCTGATCCTGCATCAGGTAGCAGATTTTGGTCTTGCAAAGATAACTATGGATGCCCAAACGCACGTCTCAACACGTGTAATGGGAACATTCGGGTAGGTGAAGAGTATATTATTCTCTTCTACTTCCTGGTTGTTGTAGCCTTGTAGGATTTGGATAATGAAGTTGTAATGGATATCTCAATCAAAGTTTGCAATTGGTTTTCTTCATCTAATATGAATTTTTTTCTTGAAGATATATGGCTCCAGAGTACGCATCAAGTGGCAAACTGACGGATAGATCAGATGTCTTTTCGTTTGGGGTTGTGCTTCTAGAGCTTATTACAGGTCACAAGCCTGTTGATGCATCTCTGCCTTCCGGAAATGAGAGTCTTGTTGAATGGGTAACATCTGATTTTCTTTTCCGCATGAGGTTGAATATTTGAACCTCTTAAATTCCTGTGTGTGAAGACCTTTTTAGTTATATCTTCTTTCACTTATTGTCTCACCTAAGCATTGAAAGTATTTTTACTGCACCACTTGATTCTCAAATCATTCTGATGTGGCCAAAAAACATATTTTAGGCTCGTCCAGTGATGACTCGTGTTGAAGCTGGAAAATTCGAGGATTTGCCCGACCCTAGGCTTGAAGGGAAATTCGATGAAGTACAGATGTTTCGAATGATTGAGGCTGCTGCAACCTGTGTTCGTCACTCGGCTTCAATGAGACCACGAATGGGATTGGTAATTGTAATTTGACAATTCTCTACATGCATAACAAATCCATAAAATAATTGTCTTGAGTCTATATTTATTCATGACACAGGTTATGAGGGCTTTGAATAGTTTTGCTGGTAATCTTGATCTGAATAATGGGATCCGACCTGGTGAAAGCGAGCTCTTTAACGGTGGCGCGAACACTGAAGAGATGAGATTCCTCGAGAGAATGGCCTTTGGCGGTCCTGACTTCACTATTGATTTCAGCATCAGTAGCCAAAGTGGGGAAAGAAATGTGTAAGCAGGTTTGTACTGCTTCATACACCAATTTTTTTGTACATTTGATCTTTTTCGCGCTTTGTGATCGATCTGTTCAGGGTTTTTTTCCTCTCGTCAAGTGTAATGAAAGTTTTGTTTTTTTCTACTTCTGTTTCATGTACATCTTGTAAATATTACAGAGCTGCACGCTTCCATGTAACTTTCGTTTTATTTTGTTAAATGCTAATCATGTATTCAGATCAAACTTCAGGCTGCTTTGATAGAGAATTGAAGGTTGATTTATGCTTTGCAAATATAATAATTCATGCTCTACCTAATCAAGGAGGATGATCTTTTGTTCTTTTTGCAGTTATTTCTGTAAATTTTGAATATCATTAGATTTAGGGAACTACTGTTCATCGTTGGAAAACTACTTAAATTATCCTGACAATTACCATTTTACCATTCACAATTTATTTAATACTCATTTTGTCCCGTCTCTTAAAATAAAGTTTCTGCCTACGTTTTCCTCATTTTTCAGTACCAACACCACGAAAATGTCTGACGAAACGCCTGAATCCGGTAAAATAAGCTCAACAAAAAATAAATTGGGGAGACGTTTTACCAGACGCCACCCTCATGGGGGGTCTAGCTAAGACGCTCCTCCAAAAAAAATTAAAAAAATCTTAAGTTTATACATTGTGTTATCTCAAATTATTTGAGGTTCTGTTGCAAGTTTTCGGTGGTAACGGGTTGTATTATAATGAGTTTATTTTTGCAAGTGATGAAGATTAAAAAAAAATCAGATCCAACAATTTTAAGATCAAAAAAATTCACCGGGTGGAATGTTGCTCGCTCATCGGGGAGTAAGACCCTCGAACGGGGGGGAGACGCCTGCCCCATGGGAGGGGGTGGCTCCGACGGACGCCCCCTAATTTTTTTATTTTTTATTTTTATTAAAAAGAAGTTGAACATTTTACCAGATTCGAGTACACCGGGACGTCCGATGACTCATTTCCTAACATCCGAAACATTGTTTTTTATGATTATGAGAGGAAGATGAATAGAGATGGGTGATAGGAGAGTGAAATGTCAAGATATATGAGTAGAAATGAGAGAATGATAAATTGATAATTCGTTAGGATGATTTAAATAGTTTTCCGGCGACGAATAACAATTTAGTTAAATAAGTGGGCAGCAGCCTCCCCTTAAATTTCCAATTTTTAACGTATACCCATAATATTTGGGTTAATTTCAACGAAGGATACCACACCCCCCAGGGTTCATGACATCCAACTGCAAGATAGCGAAGAGTTTGCTAACCACCTCTAGCAACTCGTAATCATAAAAAACAAAAAGACTTGCTTAAGTCACAATTTGCCTTGAAATTAGTAATATGTTAGTTTTCAAGATATTCATTATTTATATTTTAATGTTTTTTTGTGTTGTTTGTCGGTTCGTATTTGGTCATGTTTGACCAATGTTAACGCAACGCCTAGGCAAGCCTAGGCAACCGGGTGCGTATCGTCGCCTGGGTTAGGCGTTTGTGCGACCGCCCAGTTCTGTGCGGTCATTTTTTTAATATTTTATTATTTTTAAATCAATTAAAATTGATAAAATAGTTTAAAAAATCAGGAAAAAAAGAAAAAAATGCACAAATATTATCTAAAAATATCATACATGTTTAGGCTTCAAAAAGACACATAGTTCCTCGACCAATGCCTCACTAAGCATCCCCTCTACCCACCTAAATACTTAGGTATACAATTTATTGCTTAGTAGTATGATTACAAAAGTAGTTAACTAACTCAGAGTTCATACAATAACAGATAAGAGAGAAATCAGAATTACAAGCTACGTGCCGGGTACGTAGGTCATATCTTAAAACTAGACTAATATAAAAATTTAGACTGATATGAAAATGAAATATTAATTCTAAAGAGAAGTTAGAAAGAGTGCACTTGATTTTGGCGGATGAAGAATGAAGAACCGAATCGGAGACTTCATTTTCCAACTTCAAAACTAAGCACCAGACCGAAGACTTAATCGCGAAAACTTGATTATTAGGAAACTTGAAGATTAGAATTGAATGACGAAGAAGAAGAGAATGAGAGATGCGTGAAAAATGAAGAGGTTTATAGGGGTTTATATAAGATTTGGGGTAGTGGCAATCTTGTAATTTAAAAATAAAAAATAGAAAATAATTAAAAAAGCAGATAGCCGTTGGAGAGAACTCTCCAACGGCTATCGCCTAGGCGAGGCGACCACCGCCAAGCGACAACGCCGAGAGGCGGTCGCCTACCGTCTAGGCGACCACCTACTTGTGCACTGAGTTTGACACAAATACAACTTCTTCAAGATTATTATGAAAATTTAAAATTTATCATGTGATTTATGTTTTTAAATTTTCAAATGCTTCATTTATTTTTATTCATAAAGGTCTTATTTGACAAGTTCATATATGGTTTCTAACTTTCCAGCAAAAAATGTTAGATACTTTTCGGAACGTATGGGAACTTAACCCCAGAATTCTTATACATTCAATATTCCAAAATAAGTGTTTTTTGGGTCCATAACTGATAACTGTCACAAACACTTGGAAAAGCCCATCTTTTTTCGCTTCTGCCTCACTATTAAAGAATTTTTGGATGCAAAAGTCATAATTACCCTCGTTAAGTTGAACATTCACAGTTTCAAGTCCTGAAGCACCAAACAATATGGACTTGCCGTTGGTTTTTTAAAATCGGATAAAATGAGTTTGCCTAAAAATATAAGAGAGAGAAACAAAACAGAGATTTTGGCTCCAAAAAGTGGAAACCTTAATTGGCGTTTGTTATTAGTTTTGATAAAACTTAAATCTCTCTCTGTTGCGAACTCAAATCACTCAAAGAAAACCGAAACCAACTCATTCGATTCGTCTTCTCCACACTCCACCTCAAGACCTCCAAAAGCGAAGGTGAGTGAGTCTTAATTCTTAATCCCTACTGTTGACGACCGCCGAAACCTTTTCCAGCCGATTTCGCGATTTGGGTTTCTCTAAAATTCGATTCTGTTCAGGTTTGTATGAAAAAGATTGGATCTTGGCCGCTTTTGCTACGTTTGATTCGGTTTTTGTGGGTTTTTTTGCCATAAAAGTTGAGTTTTTGGGTTTGGTGTTTGAGGTTCAGGGGAGTTGTTGTCTTTTCCCCCCTTTGTTTTGTGGATTTTAGGTTTGTTTTGTGGTTTTAGTGTTGGGTTTGGAGACTCTCTAGAGGTTTTAGTGTTGGGTTTGAACTTTTGAATTTGGCAAACTTAGTTTTATTTATTGTTATATGAAAAGTTGGCTTTTTTTTCAAACTATCTGGTGCTAATATCTCTTTTGAAGATGATTTAGGAATTTAATGATTGCTTCAGCTTTTATTCTGTTGGTGATAACCATAACTATAGTGGTAATTTAGGAACCAAAGATTATCAGACAAACTAAACTACTTGGGGGTACTTCTAAGTCTTCAAGAAACGGTAAGAGCTTAAACTGAACAGCATTTGAACTTGAGTTTCTTTTCGAAATTCACTTTGTATGTTGATTAAGAATTGTTAGAAAGAACTGAATTGAGCAAACAATGGCGGCCCCTCCGAGTTCTACGACCGTCCCGCCATTGCCACCTGGAAATACTCCACTTCCTATACCAATTCCGCCTCCGACACCATCCATTTCACCACCTGGAATTACTCCTCCACCTCCTATACCAATTCCACCTCCTGCGCCATCCATTTCGCCTCCCGTAACTCCTTTACCACCTCCGCCCGCTCCTCCTTCCGATTCACCTCCTCCGAATTCACCTCCCTTGGCCCCTCCTGATAAACCTTCACCACCACCAATTACACCTCCTCCGTATCCCGTTCCACCACCAATAACTCAACCTAGTCCTGAACCACCTTCAAGTTCACCACCTTCATTGCCACCCGTGTCTCCTCCGTCTCCCTCTCCACCTTCACCGCCAATTTTACCTCCCACTCCATCAATCCCTCCTCCAACACACCCTCCAATTACTCCACCTCCAATGCCACCACCTCCCTTGCCACCTTCACCGCCAGTTTTACCTCCCACTCCATCGATCCCTCCTCCAACACTCCCTCCAATCACTCCACCTCCAATGCCACCACTTCCCTCTCCACCTTCACCTCCAAATTTACCTCCCACTCCATCAATCCCTCCTCCAACACTCCCTCCAATCACTCCACCTCCAATGCCACCACTTCCCTCTCCACCTTCACCTCCAAATTTACCTGCCACTCCATCAATCCCTCCTCCAACACTCCCTCCAATGCCACCACTTCCCTCTCCACCTTCATCGCCAATTTTACCTCCCACTCCATCAATCCCTCCTCCAACACTCCCTCCAATCACTCCACCTCCAATGCCACCACCTCCCTCTCCACCTTCACCTCCAACTAAAAAAACTCCACCTCCAATGCCCACACCTCCTATGCCACCTCCACCCAATCCAAACAAACGACGGAGAAATCCACACCCACCGAAATCTCCCTTCACTCCAGGGACACCTAAACCTCCGTCCAGTCCTCTAGCAAAGCTAACACCTCCGGCAGCTCCTTCTCCACCAGAATCAAGCAACACAAATGGGACAGCTAGAGTTGGCACAGTTGTGCCAATTGCTTTAGCAGTAATTGTTTTTTTGGCGGCAGTAGGTATAATTTGGCGTATAATGAAGAGGAGAAAGGTGGAAGGCGATGATGATGTAGACGCCATTCAGTCGCAAATGGGGTCTCAGGCAATGGGTGAGTAATCACTCCACACTTCCTATTACTTCTTTATGGCTGTTTTCTCTAGTAATAATCTAAACATTTTCAAAATAAATTTAGTTAAATTAATTACAAGTTATTTCTTAGCTATGGTTGTCTCGTTGGTTGACAAATAAACTGGTTGTAAAAAAATATTTTGCTGTATTAGTATGATGTAATATTGATTGTACTAATTTTAATTTATTCATTCCTTACTGACAGCTCATTCATCAGCTCCTATTATTGGATCCTCATCTAGTAATCAGGATAATCCACACACTTCATTAGCATCGGGACTTGTCAATTCCACACTATTTTTTACATATGAAAAATTGTCAGAGAGCACAAATGGTTTCTCTTCCGACAATATCCTTGGTAGAGGTGGTTTTGGTCTTGTATACAAAGGACATCTACCAGATGGGAGAGAAGTGGCTGTGAAACAACTTAAAGTTGGTGGTGGACAAGGGGAACGTGAGTTCAAAGCTGAAGTGGAGATTATCAGTCGTATACACCACCGTCATTTGGTCTCGCTCGTGGGGTATTGCCTATCTGAAAGTGAAAGGCTTTTGGTGTATGAATTTGTTCCAAACAATTCACTTCATTATCATCTTCATGGTAAGATATCTTTACATGCTTTAGTTTTCAATTGCACTCCTAAAACCAAATAGATGAGTTACTCAATTGTGAATTTATGACTGATGGTTCATAAAATACAAACTTAATCTGAAGTCACATCCCAGAAAAAGAAGGACCGGCAATGGATTGGGCGACTAGGGTCAAAGTTGCAGCTGGTGCAGCGCGTGGGATCATCTATTTGCATGAGGATTGTAATAGCAATGTCTTTTGTTTTTGTACAACAGTTAAAAAATATATGCATTTTACTTATGCATTTTACTTACCAACTTGATTTGAAACTGTTTTCATGTATTGGTTAACAGGCAATCCTCGGATTATTCATAGAGATATTAAATCTCCAAATATTTTGCTCGATAACAGCTTCGAGGCCAAGGTGATATTGAATTCGCCATACCAGTTTCTGACCACTACATGAAGTTAAATATTCTTCTAAGTAAAATTATGTGCCAGACTGATTATCATCTGTTTCTTCCTGCTTCAGGTATCAGATTTTGGTCTTGCAAAGATAACTGTGGATGCCCAAACACACGTCTCAACACGTATAATGGGATCATTTGGGTAGGTCAAGAATATATTATTCTCTTCTACATTCTGCTTGTTGTAGAATTTGGATAGTGAACTTCTAATGGATATCTCAATGAAAGTCTACAATTGGTTTTCTTCATCTGATATGAAAATTTATCTTGAAGATGTGTGGCTCCAGAGTATTCATCATGTGGCAGAGTGACGACTAAATCAGATGTCTTTGCATTTGGGGTTGTGCTTCTAGAGCTCATCACAGGTCGTGAGCCTGTTTCGCCTTCGAAGGAGAGTCTTGTTGAATGGGTAACATTTAATTTCTTTTTTGCGTCAGGTTGAATATGTTTTTAATCATATATTCTTTCGCTTGTTGTCAAGCTTAAGCATTGAAACTTTGAAAGTATCTTTACTGCACCACTTGGTTTTCAAATCATTGTCATGTGGCCAAAAACATATTTTAGGCTTGTACCGTGATGGATCGTGGTGAAGCTGCAAAATTGGAGGATTTGCCTGACCCTGGGCTTGAAGGGAAATTCGATGAAACACAGATGTTACAAATGATTAAAGCTGCTAAAGCCTGTGTTCAACGCTCCGATTCAGAGAGACCACGAATGGAAGTGGTAATCTTAATTTGACATTTCCATATATGTGTAACAAGACCATTAAGATAATCGTCTAACTATATAATTCTCCATGACACAGGTTATGAAAATTTTAGCTGGTGATTGTAGTCTGGAACTGAATAATGGTGTAAGACCAGGAGCGAGCTCTTCGACCGTGGCACAGACAGTGGATAGATGAGAATTCTCAAGACAATGGCCTTTGGCGATCCGGACATCACTTTGGATTTCAGTGGCAGTACCAAAGTGGGGAGAGAAATGTACATGTAGGCTTCACAAACTGGATTTTTTTTTGTATATTCGATTTTTCTTCTTCTTCTTCTTCTTATTCTATCTGTTCAGGACCTTTTTCGCGTCGAGTGGAATAAACGTTTTTTTCGGTTTCTTCCACTTCTATTTCATGTCGATCTTGTAAACTTTACACAGATGCATATAACGTTTGTTTCGGTTTGTTAAACACAGATCATGTATTCATATCAAACTTTAAGCTGTTTCGGTGAAGGGTTGAAATCCAGCTCTACAACATATATACTATGCTCTACCTAATCAAGGAGGATGATCTTCTGTTCTTTTTGTTATTATTTCTGTAATGCTTGAATACACTTAAATTTGACAGAAAAGTTTGGATTGTACCCCTTTTTCAGACGTTTTAATGTTGATATTATTGTTGAATATTGGCTTATATTTGTTAAGGAAGCAAAACCAGGAAGAGTCGGTCGACCGAATTGGATTCGGTTCACCGACGCACAACCCAGGAGATTTTCGGCGAAGACGGGTCGGTCTACCGAATTGGATTCGGTCCACCGACCCGAGGATTCCAGGCACTCCGTGTGCAGCTAGGATCGGACGACCGAATTGGATTCGGTCTACCGTCAGAAGATTTTGAAGCACTTCGGAAGAACGGTTCGGCAAACCGTTGAGGAGATTTTTGGTGTCCCGAGAATCTGGAAAGTGCCTGTCCAAGTTGGAACGGATTACCGAGGTTCACTCGGTCTACCGAAGGGTTGTTGGAATAGTTCGTTAGTTCGTGCAAGAAGCGTTCTCGCGGTCTACCGAGACGCGCAAGAATAGTTCCCTCGGCCAACCGAGAAGGATTCGGTTAACCGAATCGGAACAGGAATAGTTCCTGTTGAAGCATTCACGGTTAACCGAGCGAGCGTCGGTTAACCGTGCGCATGAATAGTTCTGCTCGGTTATTGCTTAATTTTAGCTCGGTTTTTGAGTCTATAAAAGAGTTGTTTTGTACTTGCTCTTTCATAACATTGCATACAAGTTAGTTTCCTTCATTGTGAGTTGAGAGATTAAGGCTAGAGATAGATCTAGAGTGATTTGGAGGACCTATTGCCTCCAAGCATTTGTAATCTCGATTGCTTCTCTTGTTGGAGAAGCGGAAGAAGGAAAGGAAACCCGCAGGAGACCCCCCAAGGACGTAGGCACGTTGCCGAACCTTGTAAAACGCGTGTGTCGTGGTTGTTTCAGGTGTGCATGTGTTATTTGCTTGTTTTATTTCCATCTTGCTTGTGTTCGTGTTGCAATTGTGTTTGGGAGAGGGTCCGAAGTTAATTCCGCAATCAATATTCTATTTTACGTGGTGCGTTTAATCCGTGTCGAGTTAGTGCATTATTAAATCCCCCTCCCAACAGCTGGTATCAGAGCTTTGGTTGCACTTTCGATGGCGGAGGAAGCACGGAACTTTCGGGTGGAGAAATTCACCGGGAAGGGGAACTTCTCAACATGGCAACGGAGGGTTCGTGCGTTGATGTCGCAGACGGATGGACTATTGCTGACGTTGGATGGAGTGGAGAAGAAGCCGTCGAAGATGACCGACGAAAAGTGGGAGAGTCTGAATCTTCGGGCTATTGGAATCATCGAGTTGTGCCTCTCGGATGATTTGCTTTTCGAGGAATCGGCGAAGACCGCAGCAGAATATTGGAAACTTCTGGAGGAGAGGTTCATGAAGAAGAACCTTAGCAACAAGTTGAATCTGAAGCGTGAGCTGTACATGCTTCGGATGAAGGAGAACACACCGTTCATTGAGCATCTCTCGGTGTTCAATAAGTTGATAGCTGATCTGACTCAGCTTGAGGACAAGATGGAGGATGTAGACAAGGCAATGTTGTTATTGACGTCGCTGCCGGACTCGTATGAGAACTTGGTGAATACGATCATATATGGCAAGGATTCGTTGGTGTTGGAGGAGGTCAAGGGCACGCTGATCTCCTACGATGCAAGGAGGAATTCTGGTGGTAGCTCTTTCGAGAAGGGTGAAGGATTGATCGCAGCACCGGAAAGGGGCAGGACGGGTAACAAAGGGAGAAACAACGGTAGAGGGCGGTCCAAATCAAAGGGGAAATCCTTTGAATGTTTTTTCTGCAAGAAGGTTGGTCATATGAAGCGTGATTGTAGAGCCTTCAAGGAGTCGCTGCAGAAAGGGAAAGACGGGTACAACTCCGCTAGCGTGGTGGAGGAGAAGAACGAAGTCGACGTTCTAACGGTCTGCGCTGCAGGTATTGACAAATCATCATCTGGATGGATTTTGAATACAGGAGCATCTTTTCACATGTGCCCGGATAAGGAGTGGTTCACATCCTATGAGCCACTGAAAGGAGGGATCGTTGTTATGGGCAACGATGCGCCGTGCACTACCGTCGGTATTGGTTCCGTACAGTTCAAGATGTTCGATGGGTGCATTCGAACGCTGACGGGTGTGCGTCACGTACCAGAGTTGAAGAAGAATCTGATTTCTCTAGGAGAGCTTGATACTCTCGGGTGGAGATGGTCCGGCGGGGACGGAAAGATTAAAGTCACTCATGGGGCGATGACAGTAATAAAGGGAACCAAGGTGGGCAACTTGTATTGGATGCTCGGGAATGCAGTAGCAGGAAAAGGTGCAGCAAATGTTGCACGCGACGAAGACAACACCGTACTTTGGCATATGAGGCTTGGTCATATGTCGGAAAAGGGTTTGTGTGAGCTACACAAACAAGGATTGCTGAAGGGTGTTAAGAGCTGCAAATTGGATTTTTGCAAGTATTGTGTCTTCGGTAAACAGCACAGGATTCGATTCAAGACGGCTATCCACAAGACAAAGGAAATTCTGGAGTATGTGCACTCAGACGTCTGGGGACCGGCTCAGGTTCGGTCAAAGGGTGGAGCCGAATATTTCGTCACATTCATAGACGACTTCTCAAGGAAGGTATGGGTTTATTTTCTGAAAAATAAATTTGATGTCTTTGATAAGTTTAAAGCATGGAAGGCCCAAGTAGAGAAGAGTACAGGAAAATTTGTGAAGTACTTACGGACAGATAACGGAGGTGAGTACACCTCAAGGGAGTTTGCAAGTTTCTGTGAGAAAGAAGGCGTCACGAGGCATTTCACTACACCGCGGAGTCCGGAACAAAACGGCGTAGCTGAAAGGATGAACAGGACACTATGCGAACGGGCAAGGAGCATGAGGCTTCATGCAAATCTGTCGAAGGATTTCTGGGCGGAAGCAGTATATCTTGCATGCTATTTAGTAAATATCTCACCGTCATCAGCACTTGAATTAAAGACGCCTCAGGAAGTGTGGACGGGTGAGCTATTTGATTACTCGAGGCTTTGGATATTTGGATGCAAAGCCTATGCGTTGGTCGATGAGACACAACGGTCGAAGCTGGATTCGAAATCGAAGGAGTGCATATTCCTTGGTTACGATAGGACGGTGAAAGGATATAAGCTTTGGGATCCGGTGAGCAAGAAGGTACTCCTACGGAGTAATGTGGTCTTTGACGAGACGAGTTTGCTCAAGGGCCTTGAGGAGAAAGAGCAGCAAGAGGTTCCCGTGCAGGAAGACGAAATCGAAGTTGGGGTCACAACTTCAAGGGAAGAATCGAATCAAGAAGTTCAGCAGGAAACAATTGACTCACGAGTAGAGGAGGAAGCTGAGCAAGAGAGTATTGCTCAAGGAAGGCAAAGGAGGATCACAAAGGCACCGGTGAGGTATGGTCACGATGATGCTAGTATTGCGTTTGCACTTGTTACCGAATGTGGGGACACTTGCACATTCGAAGAAGCTATTGAGCAGGAGGACAGGAACAAGTGGATGGTGGCCATGACCGAAGAGATGGAGTCTCTTCATAAGAATCAAACTTGGGAGTTAACGGAGCTTCCCAAGGGAAAGCGCGCGATTGGGTGCAAGTGGATCTTCAGGAAGAAAGAAGGGTCATCTCCTATGGAGGAGATAAAGTATAAAGCAAGGTTGGTGGCAAAAGGATATGCTCAGAAGGAAGGGGTCGATTACAACGAGATCTTCTCACCCGTTGTAAAGCATACCTCTATTAGAGTGTTGTTAGCTATGGTAGCTATGGATAACATGGAGTTAGAGCAGATGGACGTGAAGACAGCTTTTCTTCACGGGCACATAGAGGAGGAGATCTATATGAAGCAGCCGGACTGGTTCATCACACGAGGCAAGGAAGGGCAAGTATGCAAGTTGAAGAAGTCCCTCTATGGACTTAAACAATCGCCGAGGCAATGGTACAAAAGGTTCGATTTATTTATGATTAATAATGGTTTTGTACGTTGCGATTATGATAGTTGTGTATACTTGCGGAGTCTTGGAGACGGCACACACGTGTTCTTGCTTTTATATGTTGATGATATGTTGATCGCGGCGAAGGAGATGAAGCATATAGATGATCTCAAACTGAAGCTTCACGGGGAGTGATGAAGAATTAAATTTTATACCGCAAGTGCACGGCGTCTATGAAGACGTGGCAAGTACGGGTCGAACACAAGGAGGGAGAGATTTCGTTATTTTTGTTGTTTCGATTGAGGGGAAGAAGTAGAGAAGAATCAATTAGGGTTTTTGGGGTTTTTGGTTTAATTAACTAAACTACGAAACAAAAGCAATTAAAATTAAAACAAGAACAAAGAAGAGAATTCCGTCGGGTGGAGGTCTAGACTTAGGTTTAGATTGGAGAATGGAGAAACTTGAAATAAATCATGTTAGTTATGAAGCATTACAAGATAAATGATTTAACATAAACTCAAGTAATCAAAATATACTAATCACGAACTTAAAACAATAACATGCATTCATCTTCTCTACCCCTAATTCCATCACCTCCACCCTTTGGAAAGAGTTAGAAACTCATGGAGGGAGGAAGAAGAAAGGATCCTAGAGACATTAAAAGAAAATAAAAACAAAACAAAATAAAACAGAAATTTATTACTAATGATCCAAGACCAAAGGTTCAAAGATGTGTTACATTCGTCCTACAGGGCTATTTATAGCCGATACAGGGGATACCAATACATAAAAGGATAGTACACGCGTCAACCCAACACTGGACAAAATTGGAGCACACAGATCCTCACTGGTGCGGCGAAATCGCCGCACAATGCATGGGAGATGCGGTGGAATCGCCGCCCAAGTCAAGGATTTCGCGCCCGGATTTCTGTGGTGCGTTTATGGCATGATTTGATCTTTATTTGCGCGTCTGGATGGATTCTTTCCATTCTTTTAAACTCCGGATTAATTCCTTCCATTGTTGGAGATTTATATTTGACTTTTCTTTTGACTTTTCCAACAAAATAACTTGATCCTTTTCTTTTGCAATCAGGTCCTTGGTATTTTGCAATTAAGCCCTTGACCTTTTTGTAATTAGCTCCTTGAATGCTTTTATGCTTGGATGCATTTCCATTTGAAACCCGATAAACTTGAATTCGGTCTTTATGATAGAAATGAATCTTTTGCACACGTTTATGCTCGGAATGTGGGTAATTTGCATTCAGGTCCCTGTATTCTGTAAATACGACTAAACATATACCTTAGTAGCATTTATTGATATAAAAGTAATCTAAATGAAAGACATATGATGCAATGTATGCAATGCATCAAATACCCCCACACCTAGATTTTGCTAGTCCCTAGCAAAGCAAAATATAAAAGAAATGAAAACAGGGAAATCCTAACTCACTTTCGTAGGAATCACGGTTGCACTTAGCATGTGCAACAAGCCTTTAAACCTCCAAGTTGCCTTAGAGGACGAGTTTTGTCTCGTGAGGGTTTTCAGTTGACACACCCACAAAGTCTTAATTCAACACTCCATTAATAGCTCTTAATATCTCTGCCTTAACCTTATACATCTCACTTAAAGTTCTCGCATGCTCATTATACAGTTCTAACTTATAAAAGGTTTGACTTGGTCTTTATTCCTCCAACATTCACACCACTAACCCCTCTACACATGTTATCACATGAATTATTTTGCACGCCTCCTCTGGTGGTGAAGTATCATTTGGATCAACCATGGCATGAATCATTCCTTTAGCTTTGGGCCTTGAGTATCTTAAAGTATTTATTTATTTTTTTCCTTTTTCCGTGATTCAACACATTTGCTTTTCTTTTTAACACTTATACCTTTTTTGCATTCGTGTAGCGAGTTTGGTCGATAATCCCGAGCTGGCAGACTCAAGTTACCGGGTTTCAAGATACCCCTACGGACCAGTGACTCGAAGGCTTGGGCTTTTGTAATCATTTTGCAAAAGCTCACTCAAAGGAGCTATATCCGGAAGATACTCGAGAGGTACAATCTCGAGAACGCCAAGCAGGTGGCCACACCTATTAGTGCTCACTTCAAGCTCTCGTTGAAGTGCAGCCCCTCTACTGAAAAGGAAAGGAGAGATATGGAGAGAGTTCCATATGCTAGTGCAGTCGGATCCGTTATGTATGCTATGATCTGCACTAGGCCAGACATTTCACACGCAGTTAGCCTCGTGAGTCGTTATATGGCTAACCCAGGAAAAGAGCATTGGGAAGCGTTGAAGTGGCTGTTGAGGTACCTGAAGGGAACCATGGATGTTAGCTTGAAGTTCACCAAAGATGGAGCACAAAGGCAGGTGGAGGGGTACGTCGATTCAGATTACGCTGGAGATCTGGATAAGCGGAGGTCCACAACAGGGTACGTGTTCACTTTGGGTGGAGGTCCAGTGAGTTGGAGATCGGTTCTACAACATACTACCGTGTTGTCAACAACGGAAGCGGAGTACATGGCTGCTGTCGATGCCGGAAAAGAAGCTATATGGTTGAAGGGTTTGGTTAGCTCTTTGGGGATGGAACAGGAAGTGACCAAATTGCATTGCGATAGTCAAAATGCAATTTATCTAGCCAAAGATCAGACGTTCCATTCAAGGACCAAACATATTGAAGTAAGGTACCATAGGATCCGAGAGTGGATCGAAGAAGGGCAGGTTGTTCTCCAGAAAATCGACACAAGTGAGAATCCTGCGGATATGATGACCAAGGTCGTCAATCGGGAGAAGTTTGAGTTGTGCTCGAAGCTTCTCAATGTCCTCAGAGAGTGAGAAGGAGGGCGCTCCGGGGGTAGCGCCAAGCGGTGTCTCTCGTAGACACGAAGGATGCGGGTTAGAAGAAGACTCAGGTAACAAATCTAAACCAAGGTGGAGATTGTTGAATATTGGCTTATATTTGTTAAGGAAGCAAAACCAGGAAGAGTCGGTCGACCGAATTGGATTCGGTTCACCGACGCACAACCCAGGAGATTTTCGGCGAAGACGGGTCGGTCTACCGAATTGGATTCGGTCCACCGACCCGAGGATTCCAAGCACTCCGTGTGCAGCTGGGATCGGACGACCGAATTGGATTCGGTCTACCGTCAGAAGATTTTGAAGCACTTCGGAAGAACGGTTCGGCAAACCGTTGAGGAGATTTTTGGTGTCCCGAGAATCTGGAAAGTGCCTGTCCAAGTTGGAACGGATTACCGAGGTTCACTCGGTCTACCGAAGGGTTGTTGGAATAGTTCGTTAGTTCGTGCAAGAAGCGTTCTCGCGGTCTACCGAGACGCGCAAGAATAGTTCCCTCGGCCAACCGAGAAGGATTCGGTTAACCGAATCGGAACAGGAATAGTTCCTGTTGAAGCATTCACGGTTAACCGAGCGAGCGTCGGTTAACCGTGCGCATGAATAGTTCTGCTCGGTTATTGCTTAATTTTAGCTCGGTTTTTGAGTCTATAAAAGAGTTGTTTTGTACTTGCTCTTTCATAACATTGCATACAAGTTAGTTTCCTTCATTGTGAGTTGAGAGATTAAGGCTAGAGATAGATCTAGAGTGATTTGGAGGACCTATTGCCTCCAAGCATTTGTAATCTCGATTGCTTCTCTTGTTGGAGAAGCGGAAGAAGGAAAGGAAACCCGCAGGAGACCCCCCAAGGACGTAGGCACGTTGCCGAACCTTGTAAAACGCGTGTGTCGTGGTTGTTTCAGGTGTGCATGTGTTATTTGCTTGTTTTATTTCCATCTTGCTTGTGTTCGTGTTGCAATTGTGTTTGGGAGAGGGTCCGAAGTTAATTCCGCAATCAATATTCTATTTTACGTGGTGCGTTTAATCCGTGTCGAGTTAGTGCATTATTAAATCCCCTCCCAACAATTAACTCAAATATTTCCCCCAAAATATCCTAGAATGAAATTAGGAGGTTAAACTAACCACATATACTTTGGTAATATGGGAGTAATGGGACCATAGTTTTCTATTCTCTCGAAACATTAAAAAAATGACACTCTTCTTCTTCTTTTTCTTTTTTCACTCCAATTTTCTCTCTCTTGTTTCATCTTCTTTCCCTCATTTCTATCCAAACACGCAATTAAGGATCTTGGTTATATTTTCGAAATAATTCAATTTTAAGAAAGTCCTTGGAAAAATAGTTGTAATGTTTTTTTTAATATACTCTTCTAATAATCTCATCTTAAATATTAAATATGTGAATGAGACTATTAAGATTCGATCGTTAGTTTTAATTATCTTAAGATAAATGATCACTCAGTTGATCTAGACTCAATTGGTTTTGTAACGTCTATAACTAACTTTTAGATATTAAATAAATTCCATTACTATCTGTACATCAATGATGGGAACATTATTGTCTAATATGTTTTGAAAATGCCATGCATGTAAACTCAGGTACTAACACCAGTGTTATGAAAACCGGACCGGACCGGCCGGTACGACCGGTTCAACCGTGAACCGGAGGCCTGTCCGGTCCGGTTCACCCTCCAAAACCGCATTTGTTGTTGAACCGGCCTGAACCGGCGGTTCAACCGGTCAAACCGGTTCGACCGTCCGGTTCAGGCCGGTTCAACTCCGGTTCAACCCAGATTTTATTTTCTTTAAATTTAATTCACCTGTTCTGATGAATACCAAACAAAAAGTCGTTGGTTCAATGATTCTTATCCGGATACTTATATATATATAACCATGAGCTCATTCTTATGTATCTAACCTTCTTATCTGGATATTTATACATGTATATATTATATTTAATTATTTATGACGTCACCGGTTCGACCCCGGTTGAACCTTTGAACCTTTGAGAATTCCGGTTCGATGTCCGGTTCGGTTCTGAAAACCATGACTAACACTAAACAAAGCCACATCGACAACATTTCATTTTGCCCCCACAAATTATGCCATCACCTTCTAACCTTTTATACAACTCATGCATGTTATTATTTTCATAAACAAAAAATTGCACCATAAAGTGAAATCGTTATATAACTGAAAGGTTCCAAAATAGCTAGGCATTCATTTAGTAACCATGAGAAAGAAGAGTATGATTTTCCCAAAATGAAAACCCAAAGCAAACGTGAAGAAATTAACTGAATATTGCAATGAAGTAAAGGGAACAACGTAAGAAATGTCAATTGATCCATTTGCATGCTTCATTCACACCTCTACAAAAGCAAGTCGGAAAACATTGCTTTCACATAGCAACAAACAATTTTTTAAATCTAAACCAATGGGGCCAGGCTAAATAGATATCATATATTAGAATGTCAAAACAGCCGTCGCAATTGAACCATACTGTAAATTTAAATTAAAAAAAGCCATACTGCGACGGCTATTTAAGCTAGCCCATTTTTCCTGTAGTTTAACCTACGGTCTGATTGGCTTGTACGAAAATAACATGAACGTAAGAAAATTGAAGTTCCAAAACGAATTTTTGTGATTGTTTTGTAAGAAAACTTATTAAAGTTCTGGAACTCCAGTTCTAAAAGCTCCACAACACATTTGAGCTTACTAGAACTCCAATCACATTCTTGGAAAACACTTTGTGAAAACACAACATACATAGAGTTACAAATTAACTTAGAACATATATTGCTTTAATCACAAACAAAAGAATTAGGTTGCTTGCAACCCATACTACCATTTCCATTTCAAATCAGACACCTTGTTAACCAAACAAACCACCAAAAAAGACACATCCACATGGCTTTGTCACAAAGCTAGCAACTAAACAAGACTTGGAAGAAACCAAAACCCTCCAACTACACTACTACTACTACTTCAACCAATGCCTCCTTCCTTTCCACCTTTCCACAGTCACCAAGCAATGCATTCTTCTTGGTTCCTCCCTCCATGGAGGACCGCAACACGCTGGCCGCAGATTGCATTGTGATATGCACTTGCTGCCCGTGTTTACTACTCCAAGTCGCGGCCTTTCTCCTCCTCAAGTTGCCATGCAGAGCCATGAAGAAGGCCAAGAAGTTTGTTGTGAGGAAGGTGATGAGGAGAAGAGCAAGGAAACATGTCGGAAACATGTCGCACCGTGGTTGCATTGGTGGTGTGATGGTGGTGGAGGAATTAGGAGAAGGTGGTTTGAGTTTGAGTTTGAGTGCAATAAGGGAAGCTGAGATGGTGATGGAGGAGTTGTATGCTTGTGGTGAGCTTGGGTTTGGGGTGTTTGGGAGGAGGAGGGTTGGTGATGTGGTGGAGGTGGGTTGTGATGGAAGTGTTTGGGAGATTTGTGGATTGGAGGAGACCATTGTTGTGCTTCCAACAAGTTGATTATATATATATATGGTTGCCCATTTGCTTAATTAGATTTCTAGTAGTTTGTCGAGAAAAGATTTATACAACACCGTCTGAGATGGTTTTAACAAATTCCTTACAAAGGCTTGTGCCACAAGGAGGGTTTAGGAGAAGTAGAGGTAGGCCAAGATTGAGCGGAGGAGTCAGATACAAGCAACTAGGGGGAAAATTGAAAAACTGGGATTAGTTATAAGGATTTGGCTTTGGAGTTTGGAGAAGAGTTCTTGAACGATGATGATCAAAGTGCTAAAGCTGTGATTCTTAATGACTTTCATTACTTGTCTATCCCGACTAATTTGGGATTAAAGACTTTGTTATTGTTGTCTGGGAAACAATTGATTTCGTATATATTTCAATACATTTGTACAATTATTTGATTATTCACGGGTATACGTATATATTTTGTACCAACATTATCTTTTTAAACATCTCTATGTTAGTATGTTTGTTGATGAAAATGTGTTGTGTTTATTGATTTCAGTTTAACTATTGTTGTTCACGTGAAAACCACTTACAATATTATATCTACGGGCTGTTGTAGGTAGTTGATTGCTTCTAATCTGGCTTGAGTCTCCACTGAGGTTTGTGTTGACATCATATTGATGGGATGAACGGAGAAGTAAAATACTTTTTGTGGAAAAGTGACGTTTTTAGGATAATAATATTTAAGGTGATCAATTGTAATTTTTGAAAAAAGATTTTTTCTGTAACACTCCCAAATTTTTTTACACCAAAAGACTAGTTTTGTGTGCTCTTTCTTACTCGCAAACACAACTTTTTGGATCGGAAATAAACTTTAAGTGGGACAGGAAGCTAACTTCACACCCAACAATCTCAAATATATGGTTGGATGTGGTACAACTTGTTAAGAGTACAATTATATCTTAAAAGTCTTGGCATATAATTCTCATTATGCACAAAAAATACATATCGAATATTTAATATTTGCTCAACTACAACTCGCCACACAAAAAGAGACAGGTGTCGGTTTCATAAAAAAAATCCCCTAAAAAGTAAAAACGAATCTCAATCTCAACTACTTTTTTTTTCCTCTCTTGAAAATCGCCATCGCCGTCTCTTTAGTCTTTTCCATTCCATTTCATTTGAGTTTTAATCTTCTAGAGAGAGAAACAGAGCCGGAATTGTATAGAAAGAGAGAGAGGGATGGGATCGGAGGCGGAGGAGCAGAAGCTGAAGAAGATCGCGGCGGCGGCGTATGACTACGAGCTGGACCCTCGGTGGAAGGAGTACTGGTCCAACGTCCTCGTCCCGCCCAACATGGCCTCCAGATCCGACGTCCTCGATCATTACAAGCGCAAATTCTACCAACGCCACGTCGTCCGTTTGTTAACCCTAAATCCCCCTTTCCCTTCAGTTTGTTTGATTCGATTTTTTTTTTTTTTTTGAGAATTTGGGAGTGATTTTGGGTTTGGTTCCAGTTAGTGCGCACTGAAAGGTGGGGATTTTTGTGTTTGGAATAGAAAAAATAGGGATTTGTAGTGCAAGTTTTGATCTTTTTGTGTTTGGAATAGAAAAAAAGAGGGATTTGTAGTGCAAGTTTGGATCTTTTTGTGTTTGGAATAGAAAAAAGAGGGATTTGTAGTGCAAGTTTGGATCTTTTTGTGTTTGGAATAGAAAAAAGAGGGATTTGTAGTGCAAGTTTGGATCTTTTTGTGTTTGGAATATAAAAAAATAGGGATTTGTAGTGCAAGTTTGGACCTTTATGTGTTTTGGGAGATTGGGTTTGATGCAAAGTGTTTGGTTTCTGTTTTGGGTGCTTCGGTTTCACTTAGTAGGCACCAAAAAGTGTAAAAAAGAGTTTTAGGGAATTTATTGTGCGAATTTTGTATATTTTTGTGTTTGGCACAGAAAAAAGAGGGATTTGTAGTGCAAGTTTGGATTTTTTTTGGGTTTGGAGAGGTTGGGTTTGATGAGAAGTGTTTGGTTTCTGTTTTGGATGTTTTGGTTCCACTTAGTAGGCACATGAAAAGTACAATAAAAAGGTTTCAGGGAATTTATGGTGCAAAGTTTGTATCTTTTTGTGTTGGGAGATTGGGTTTGATGGAAAGTGTTTGATTTCACTTAGTAGGCACCTAAAACGTAGAAAAGAAGGGGTTTAGGGGGGCATTTTGTTTTAGGTCGGTTGATTTGATGCTACAAGATGCTTAGAAGATGGAGAAAGAGTTTTTTTCTTTGGAATTTGGGAATGACTTTTGGTTTGCAGATTGGGGAAGTTTGTTTTGGGTTTGGGTGATTTGGTTCCACTAAGTGGGCACCTGAAAGGTAGAGAAGGAGGGGACTAGTGGTATTTGTGGTGCAACTTTGGATCCTTTTGTGTTTGGGAAATTGGTTTGAAAGGGAAATCTTTGGTTTTGTTTTGGGTGCTTCTGTTCCACTTAGTAGTTAGTAGGCACCTAATGCTTAATAAAGAAGGGGGTTTTAGGTAAAATTTGTGTTGGAAATTTGGATCTTATTGTGATTGACGTATAAAAAGGTGGGATTTCTTTCTGTTTTGGAAGATTGGTTTTGATGGGAGATGTTTGATTTCTGTTTTAGGTGCTTTGGATCTTTTTGTGAAATTTGTGTTTTGGACATTGGTTTGGAAGGGAAGTGTTGAGTTCCTGTTATAGATGCTTTGATTCCACATGGTAGGTACCAAGGACATAGAAAAGGAGGGACTTCGGGTGGAATTTTATGGTGCAATGTTGATATTTGAGTTTCAAATTTGCCATAGCCATTGGCAGGTTCTTAAAGGCTAAAACACAGAGAATGTTTTTTTTAGAATCGATCATGGTGCAAGAGAAGGTTGATTTTTTTTATAAAAAAATTGATCATGGGACCATGTTTGGTTTTTTCTTCTTCTTTCGTTTGGAGATTGCTTTGGAAGAATTGTTTGGTTTCAGTCTAATATCAGGTTTAGATGCTTTGCTTCCACTTAGTGGACACCCAACACATAGATAAGGAGGGAATTACGGTGGAATTTGGTGCAAATTTCGTTTTTTTTTGGGATTTGTTTTGGAGCGAAGTGTTTGGTTTCGGTTTATATTTTTTGGTTTAAACTTAGTAGGCACCCAAAACATAGAAAAGGAGGTGGTTTTGGGGAATTGTGGTGCAAGCTTGGTTCTTTATGTGTTTAGCAATTTGTTCTTGGAGGGCATTATGTGGTTCTGTATTGTATGCTTTGATTTTACTTAGTAGACACCCAAACATAGAAAAGGAAGGTTTTTTTAGGATCACATAATTTGAGGGGAGAGAAGAAACAAACGCAAGCAACATACAAATTTTCATGGAAAACCCCTAATGTCATTTTTCACCCATTTAGGCTTTCGATATGCAAATTAGGCCATAATCGTTACAAGGAGAGGAGTTGGTGTAGTTATACTAAACCTTTTAACAATATTACATCAATGTTGGTGTTAAATTAGGGCCATTGTATTTAATAAATGCCAACTCATAACTTGAAAGTGTCAGAGTCTGGTCAACTGGTGCAGGAGATCGGTCAACTGATTGTTCTAATAATTCCTTGCATCAGGGTGTGTCGAACTTTGAGTTTAGGGCTTCAGTGTATTCGTCTCAGCACTGCCTCTCTCGTTTGGTTTATCATTCTGACTTCTGATTTCTGAATGACCGCTCTAGTAAATCATTTACCTTTGACTCTCCTTGGACCATTCAGGTGCGCCTCTGAGCTACTTTATCATTTTGGCACTACAATGTGGCCCAAAAACATAACCAATTGGGTTTGTTACTATTTTTGTGTTTGAGAGTTTGTTTCGGAGGGAATGTGCATTCTTTTGCCTATTTGTGAAGACGTAGGGTTAAGTTGTTTTTATCACAAGGATGACATATCACACCTTCCTTTGTGCCCCACAAGAGAACAATGCATCAAGTGTTCAATGGAAGCTAGAACAAATAGAGCTGTCTCTTAATATCTTTCTCAGTTCTCAGTTCTTACAATTTCTCACACATGAGAATTCGCCTCTACAATCCCGACCTTTGTCTCCCATTTATGGACAAGCATGTACATGGTACACCTACTAGCAAAACTCCTTGGGCAAGTCTTTAGCAAGCCTTCCTCGAATCACAATCACTGGTGCAATCTTTTCTTTTAGAAATAAGGAGAGATACCCTCCACATGTCATACACCACCTCATAGCTCATCTCTCCTAAAAGCTCCAAGGAATGATCTCCACCATGTGTAGTCCCAATACTTCTCAATCACCTGGCCATCTTTCCTGAATCCATGAAGGGAGAGATCCCCCCAAGAGTTTCCAAATGCCCAAGTGTAGCCTAGCGTGCTTAGGGAAACATTCCTTATGCATAAGCTAGTGCCAGCAAGCATGCCTAGTTGTTCCTTGCCGCCCAGTGCTTGCCAGTGCAAGCGCTGCCCCTGCCCTCAGCACTTATCAGAAGGAAACTTCCCTTATGAGCTAGCAGGTGGTAGTGTTCCCGTGTGTGCCCAGCCTGTGCTGCTCGCTGCCCTGCTGCTCCTATGCGTTTGTGCCTACTTCAGCATTGCCCTGGTTGCTGCTCCTATGCATTTGTGCCTACTTCAGCGTTGCCCTGCTTGCTGCTCCTATATGCTTGTGCCTGCTTTCATGCACTTGCCCACTTGCCAGCTTCCTTCTCATGTGTTGGGATACCATGCGTCCTTGAGTGCTTCTTTTGTGTATTTTGTTTCCGACTTAGCGTGACTCACTACTCCGCGTACTTCATGCCTCATGACTTCAGCCTTGGTCAGGTTAATCCACCATCAGACTTGGAATGCTAAGATTCCAAGAAACCCCTGACAATTACCATAATTTGTATATTAGAATTAAGTACCCACCTTGCACCTTGTATGAATCTATTGAAATTAGTATTTCTCATCTTTCTTCAACTTCAAAACTCCAAGGATATGCTTATCCACGATCCAACCACCTTAGATATGTTAATTTTTGGGAGAACTCAATTGAGAATAACTCAAAAAATCTACCCACAGAAACCGGAAAAATTAACATTTAACTGACTATTTCTGAAAACTATTTTTGATTTTTTATGCATTACAACTGATTGAATCCTGAATTCCAGTAACATGATTTCACCTACGCCATAGATTTGGAACTTTATAGTAGACCTGCTATGTTGTTTTTTATGCTTGCATTTAGATGTTAATGTTGGATATATTATTAAATGCCACTTGAAATGCACTCTTTTTCCCTAGGATCCGGCTTTTATTGTTGAGCCCATGTCTTCAACGAGCTCATCACAACCATCAGGCAGGTCGACAACATCTGAACAACCAGCTTCTTCTCAACAAGCAAGACCTTGTAACTCTGGTGAGGCTTCAATTTCATGATTTTTTCTCCATATGTTCTCTATGTTTGTTTTTATGGGTGAGCTTCTGTTTGTTTTTCAGATTCCTCTGCTCAAACAAGACAGGCGCAACTGGATACAAATGCAAGTCCTATGAGATTTGATAGTCAAACGATTCAATTTTCCATCAATGCATGGGTATGGTAATTTTTACTTGCTTGGCCCATATTTCATGAGGCTTTTCTTACACGACTTTGTTTTGAATTTGCATCACTAGTCATAAGGCAGCATTTCGATTTAAATGTTTTGAGTTAAAGACAAATGGGGATAGTAAAAGAAATAAGGACCATAGACCACTAAGCAAGCATAAATTTGACAATATCTAATCATCTGTGATAATAGACATCTGCGTATCCAGGAAAGGAGAAATATGTACACCCTCAATTCAAATTATCTGCAACTTACTTTTTTATCGGAAATTATCTGCAGCTTACAAATTACGAACCCATTAACAAATGAGTTGAGCCTTGTCATCATGAGTTTTAAAGCATTTCTCTTGTTGTAGGTTTTAATTGTGGCTCTGCTTGGGATTCTTCCAGTTCCTAAAGATCTTTCAAACAAGGCCTGCCGGTTATCTTTGCTGGGAACAGCATGTTCTTCATTGTATTCGTTGTACACCTTATATGGGGTAAAACCGTAAAAATTAACCCTTCTATATTATCAAAATTTGTCGTCATGTTTGATCATGTTTTAGAAGATATAAAGTACCCTTTTATGCTTTTATCACTTATCAGAGACCCAGAGCGTGGAATATGCCTAGTGTTCAGGCATGGTTTCAATCTATTATTCTAACCAAGGATTTCATCCGCTTCATGTATTGCCTTGTATTTCTTCCATTTCAAGTGATCTTTAAGTGTAAGTACCTTTGCCATTTCCCTTGCACCACTGAAGTCGCAGTGGGAAAATCTTCCAGACTAATCACCTCCTAAATCTTTTGATACCATTAATCTTCACTGTAGTTGCTATGCTGCCTTTGCTTTGTTGGGTCCTTGAATATGTTGCCAAGTTTCTGAGACGCAATTTCAGCCGTTCTTCCTTATACAGGTAATAATTAGTTTTTTTTTCTTAATCATTACCTGAAGCCATTGGAGCTGATAGAAGATTTGATGATAATATTAACTGTGATTAATATTGTGCTCCCAGTAGACAGTTCTAAGTCTTTCTGTTCCTTTTTGGTGGTTATTATTTAGTAATCATTTTACTTGATCATTTTCCCGCTACGTATTTTCAAGTGGGGGTCCTTCCCAGCTAATTGTTTCTAATGTTCAGCTTTGTGTAAGGAAAGTTTGTAGTGCATTCTGGTGCGAGCATCTTACTGATAATAAAAACAAATAGAGTTTACTGAATTTTGTGTAACCCTCACAAAATCATATCTAGGTTTGACGAGTCATGAGAAAACACTTTGACCTATATTAGTCATCGGTAATTATAAGACACCAGGTGACAATAATGCATCTTTAATGCTCATATGGTCAAATAAAGGTTGAATATAAGTTAATTCAAATGTAATGGTACTTTTAAACAATAAATATTTTCTGAAACATGAATGTTTTTATCTTTCCACTGGTTTTCAGGAAATATTTAGAGGAGATTTGCTTGTGGGTGGAGGCAAATATAACAACACTTAACATCCTGAGTTCAAATGCAGAAGTCGCCCTAGGCTTCCTATTAATACTGTCAATTTTCTCGTAAGTTGCTTTCAATATTTTCATATATAACTAGACCTTTATATATTACTCATTACTCCTCAAACATGCAGGTGGCAACGCAATGTAATACAAACGTTCATGTATTGGCACGTAAGTCACTTGCACAATCCTGTCATTCAGCTTCAGAGAACTAAATTTCTAGCTACTACTATATCCTAGCATAACCAGGCCCGTTAGCCGCAATTTTAATTTGACAGATGTTAACAATTTACATCTCACAGAAATCTTAGACTTAATTTCATTATTTCAGTCTATGAGCTTGTGGATATCAACTATAGTTTTATTCCTTCGGACTTCTGAAATAACTTCAATATTGTTTTTTTCTTTTTGTTCATTAATGGCAGATGCTGAAGCTCATGTATCACGCTCCTGCAACCGGGGGTTATCATAGAAGCGTCTGGTCGAGGATCGGTCGGACCGTGACACCATACATCAGCCGCTATGCTCCTTTCCTTAACACACCATTATCGGCTGTCCAAAGGTGGTGGTTACGCTAGACTACAGGGAATTCTTTTAGAAACTTGTCAGGAAACATCCTGGTAATCCTTGTTATAAGAATGATAATACAAATCCAGATGGCATTCATTTTTATGTTCACAACTCACAAGGCTAGAAGAAAGAATATAGGTAGTCCCAAAGGGTAACACTTCTATAACCAGTTTTGTTTATCATTTCTAGTCTCTCTCATGTTGGTGCCAAAATCACCATGAATATCTTGTGTTTTCCTGAGATTAGACTTTTGGCTATTTTCAGGTAGTACATCTTTCTTATAATTGTATTTTTTGTCTGCCGCTGATTGGGACCCTTTTAACATAAAAGGTCGGATGGGAAGTGATCGGTCGGTCAATTGCTTTGGCAGGGCATTATCTGTTATATTTGCTGCGATACGGTGATAGATATGAAAATTGCTAGATTAGATGTTCACATATAATACCTATATACAAACGGGAATCTATATCTAGATGTATGTATCATGCATGTCAGTAGATAGAATCTCTTCAGACAATCAAATCCAAAAATAATAATTACAACACGTAATCAATTTAATAATAAATAAATAAATAATAGGAAAAAAATTCAAAATAATAAAGAAAAATTAAAAAATTAAAAAATATGCAATCCCAGAAACTTAATTGGTAAAATATGCACTTTAAAAACGATACAACATGTGTCGTTTTCATTAACTAAAAACGACACTGTAGATGTTGTTTTTACGCTTAATAAAAACGGTATCACTGATGTTGTTTTTACTTGAGTAATTTTTTTCTTGGAACTAAACCGGTCATCGAACCGATAAAACTTCGGTTTTGGTTCAATGTGGTCGAACTACGGTCCAACCACGGTCGGACCGTTGATGATGTCAGCATGACATCAGGATTTTGAGACCCGAAGTTGGACCGAACCGAATATATATTAACGGTCGGACCGGTGGTCGGACCGATTTGAACCGATTTTTGTAAAATTATTTAATATATACACACCAAACGTTAAATATAATTCATGATATCAGACACAATTTGCTTAACTTAGTAAATTTACTATCTTTACGTAACGGGACAAATTTGCTTGAATACGAATTAGAGAAAATATTATTTGGATTAAGAATCTATAATCAAAATCAATCTTCAATATTATCCATGACATCATACTTACGAAGGGATTTGGTGAGGGAGAGAAGAGTTTGTGGGTGGTGGATTTTTGTTTGTAAGAATAAGAAAAAAAATCATCCTATTTTTTGATTTTAAAATTTAGGAAAATTTAATTTTTTTTTATGTCCGGTCCGACCAACCGGTCCAACCAAATGGTCCGACCCGGTCGGACCGGGTTCAATCCGGTTCAGAACAGTTCGACTAGACGCTCGGTTTTTTAGTTGAACCGGTCGTTGAACCATCGGTTCCCGGTTTGACCGGGTTGAACCGTCCGGTCCGGTTTTTAAAACCTTGGTTTCGAGACGTCGTTTTTAGCTAAAGACATATTGAACTAGCAACGAGTCGGTCGGGGTTGGATCTTGAAATTGTTTGATTTGGAAATTTTTTGGATCTTGAAATTGTTTGATCTGGAAATTTTTGAACTGACCAAATGTGTTGGTTTGGACACATTTTTTATCTTGGTTGTAACTCCAAATGGAGGTGATTTGACCAATGTGTTGGGACACATTATCCATTTAGAGTTGAGACTCATTATCCAAAGTGATCTGACTAATGTGTTGGAGTTGGGACACATTATTCATTTGGAGTTACAACCCCGTCACAATAATTACAATGAGTTTTTTTGCAAGTGATGAAGATTCAAAAATTTCCAAATCAAACAATTTCAAGATCCAAAAAATTTCCCCTGTGGAGCGAGACCCCCGACAGACCCGTTGCTAGTTCAACATGTCTTAGTTAAAAACGACGTCTCGAAACCAAGAAAAAAATTACCCAGGTAAAAAACGGCATCAGTGATACCGTTTTTATTAAGTGTAAAAACGACATCTACAGTGCTGTAACGACACATGTTGTGTCGTTTTTAAAGTGCATACTTTACCAATTAAGTTTCTGTGGTGCATATTTTTCTAATTTTTTATTTTTTATTTATTATTTTGAATTTTTTTCCCTAAATAATATAAGTTTGCTTTTGATCCCTAGCGGGGCAAGCGTTTGCTTCTCTTCTTTGTGTACGTACTCAATGGTTGAATCTTTTGATACATCCCAACTCTTCCAGCCCATTTTAGTTATTTCCTTCCAAATTAATTTTGATAAACTTCTATTCTTAAGAGTTCCTAGAGGTGTTAACGCAAACCATCTTAAGAAGTGTGACACAAGTCACCCATTTTCGTACATTTCATCGTTATGTCGATTCGTCTTAATATTTACTAGAATGTTCAATTTTTTGGTTGTTCCATTCATCCTGCATTTATTTTTTGACTGGGATCTCAGTCAGTTTCTCTATTTTTTAAGTTTATATCAGTGGAACCTCAAAATGGGTTGTTACGTATGTATTTGGGATTTACTGAACTGCTAAACATTGCTCGGGATTTACTTAAATCGTCCGTATCATTTACCATTTTTCCCTCGTACCACTCTCTTTTCATTTCCTCTCTCTCTTTACTTACCTCCCACAACCAAATCTCAATCACCAAGGAATGATGTCTTAGAGGGTAGGAAAGGCGTTGGTCGTCGCACCGTGGGATGCGATGCAGATGAGCACAATAAATTTTAAATTTTTATAATAAAAAAATCTCAAAAATAGGGGAGGCGTCTGCGGGAGACACCTCAACTATGGTGGAGGCGTCTGCGAGAGATGCCTCCTTTTTTATATGAATATTATTACATTATCAATTATTATTGAATAACATTAGTTGAAATTTAATAATTATTGATTTAAGTGACATGTTTAGTTTTATAGTGATTATTAGTGTCATCTTTAGTGAACCAAAAAAAATTAATTATTGATTATTAGCGGCATGTTTAGTGAAATTAAATTTAAATTTAGTAATTAGTAATTATTAGTGGCATGTTTAGTAAACAATAATTTAATTATAATATTGATTCAGTACACGAGACATGACGTATTGTATGCAACCAATTTAAGTAACGAAATTTTATTTCCGAAATGAAATTAATAGTCATCTGATTACCGTGGAGGAAAAAGAAAATCAATACCGATTATTTGTACTTGAGACATGATGTGTTTATCTGTTCTTATTCCTTTATAGACTGTTTATACTTGTTACTTTATAGACTGCTATATGTATTTGTTATTTTATAGACTGCTAATCTGTTCTTGTTTATTTATAGATTGTTCATCTGTACTTGTTACTTTATAGACTGCTTGTACTTTTAGTATTTATCAGTAATTTTTCTTGTTAACTTTGAAATTAGATAAAGTAACAAACACATAATAATGTACCAATCTTTCGAAATTACACGTTACAATCAATTTCTACTACGTAATTGCTCACAATGTGTGAGTGAACATTGATTTTTTCTTCGGCCAAAATCTAATGCAAGTACGGAAGTTGGACTGCATGAAGCAGAAACTGTTGAGCGGATTCCTGCATCCAGAGTTGACCCTCCTTATGTAATCTAGACAATAATAAATGTCTCTGATTCGGATTGTCCTCCGGAAATTTCTCATTTACGACCACTAAGATGTTACGTGATTTCGTTTGTGCCTTAGTCATATCACGAACAATTTTCTTAGCCCAGGACTTGTTAAGACAAATCACAAGCCCATCACTACCAGTCCAACCGCCTATGATGAAAAGGTAGCCCATGAAACAAATAACTTGAGCACAAGTGCAAGTTCACCAAGAGTGCATGGTTCGACCAGATATGATCCAGGTCTGAGCTCCTCTGGTGTACCAAGTGCTGGCTCAGTGTTAATGAAATAGGCTCTGAATCTGAGGCACACACACACATTGTTTGTCAAGATTGTATGGTCTGAGTTGGTTTGTATATGTTGGTCTATGCTTGGGGCGATAGTGTGTGATGCATTGCATACATTGCATCATATGTCTTTCATTTAGATTACTTTTATATCAATAAATGCTACTAAGGTATGTGTTTAGTCTTATTTACAGAATACAGGGACCTGAATGCAAATTACCCACATCCCGAGCATAAACGCGTACAAAAGACTCGTTTCTATCATAAAGACCAAGTTCAAGTTTATCGGGTTTCAAATGGAAATGTATTCAAGCATGAAAGCATTCAAGACCTAATTACGAAAAGAACAAGGACTTAAGCACAAAAGTAGCCGGGGACTTAATTGCAAAAAGTCAAGGACCTAATTGCAAATCACGAGTAGCTTTTATTATTATGGAGAAAATATAAAGAAAAATCAATGTGGATCTCCAAATATATGAAGAAATTAATTCGGATCTCCAAAGATATGCAAGAATCAATCCAGACGCGCAAATGACATTGAAATCATACCATAAACACACAGGAAAAATCTGGGTCGATTCGGAGCCAAAAAGGTGGCGATTCCGCCGCACCTCAAGAGCAAAGTGCGGCGAATCCGCCGCACCAAATTAGAGCAAATTGCGGCGAATCCGCCGCACCAAATTAGATTAATGCTCTAAAATTTTTACCGGTTGCGTGTTGACGCGTGTACTTTCTTATTTCATGCTTAGGTCCCTTGTATCGGTTATAAATAGCCCCGAGAACGATGTTGTGAGGAGTTCTTCCTTTTGTTCCATAATTTAGCAATAAAATTCTGTTTCTTTTATTTTATGTTTTTAATTTTCTTTTCTTAGTTTCTCTAGGACCCCTTCTCCCTCCCTCCATCTATGAGTTTCTAACTCTTTCCAAAGGGTGGGAGTGACGGATTTAGGGTGATGAGAAGAGAAGATGTTATTATTTTAATTTCGTATTAGTATGTTTTGATTACTTGAGTTTATGTTAAATCATTTATCATGTAATGCTTTATAACTAATATGATTTATTATAAGTTTCAGAATTCTCTAATCTAAACCCGATATCTAAACCTCCACCCAACGGAATTCACCATCTTTGTTCTTGTTTTAGTTTTATTTGTTCATATTTCTTGCTTTAGATAATTAAAACTCAAAAATCTCAAAACCAACCTTATTATTGTTCTCTCTCTCTCTAATCGAAAATCCAAAAATAACAATATCTCTCCCTCCTTGTATTCGACCCGTATTTGCCACGTCTTCATTGACACTGTGCACTTGCGGTATAAATTAAAATTCACATCAAGTTTTTGGCGCCGTTGCCGGGGAGGCGACGCAGATTTTGTTTTTTTTTGTTGATTTCGATTTTATTCTGTTTATCTTGTGCGCGATCTAACTATTTGGATTTGTGTTTCAGGAGACAACAGAGTGCGCGGCGAAATCCGAGCACCATCTGAGCTAAACGAGCGGCGAAATCGCCGCACCTGAAGAACAACTTGCGGCGAATCCGCCGCACACTTGGAGCGTCTCGGCTTCAACTTTTTCTGGGACGCGACTCATCTCTAGGTGGACGCGTAAAGCTACTGAAATTTCGAGAGCGGGCGACGAACCCGACTGAGCATTGCATAGTTAACCTTTGTTGCCTTTTTCCTCGTAATTTCTAGTTTCGGAAAATTTCCTTTTCATAGAACTGCATGTGTTAGGGCAAAAATTCCATAATTTGCAATAATTCAACTCTGACCTAAAATTGGCAAAATTAGAAAGGCCTTAGTGCAAGCATCATCTAGTGTTTTGTATGCATTATTCTTGCTAAATTCTTGCAAATCAATTTCTGTTGAAGAGTGCTGGAGGCAAGGTACGTATCGCGGTTTTTAACGATTGCATTTAAGCATATAATTTAATTTACATACAACCTTGCAATTGCCCCCATTAAAAAGACCATTGTTTGACTATCTTTGTTAGATCTAAGTTAAACTATCTTAAGGGCAACTCCGTAGGAAAAGATACGGTGGGGATTTCATCACCCTTCCGTGGCCCACAAATCACAATCCTAAAGTGTCACCCAAGCCTTAAAATTTAAAATCAATTAGACATTGGCCCCTAAGGACTCGGACTCAATTAAGGAGAAGAATTGGTTTGACTTGCTATGACCTGAAGCCGATCGAATTCAATTTGGTGTCTAGGAAGTGTTTTTGTGTTGACAAAAGTCTTCCAAGCGAAGTGGTTGTCTAATTGGCACCGACTCTGTCGAAAGCGTCCCCACTAGCTATACACTACCTGGCCAATTTGGTTTGATTAGTGAGGGAGGTGAATCAAGCAAATCAATTCGACTCAACCAGTTAGGAGTCGTCTAGATTTAAGTGACACTAGGTCTAGGATTGTTTGAACCGTGCTTTCTTAGGAAATTTCTGACCAACCCTCTTTTCTATCTTTAGAGTTAAGTTTCTTTTCTCATCTGAGTCTTCTTTCTCTTCTCACCTAAATTCTCTAGATTAGGATTCATTTCTCATCTTGCCCCATTCTATTGTTTGTTTCCCTTTTGAAAAGAAAAAAAAAACATAAAAAAAACGAAAATTAAAAAAAAAGAATTAATTAATTCTTGAAATTAAATTTGGAATTTAAATTTGGAATTTGAATTCAAAAATTGATTCAACCCGGTGCACTCAAATTTGGATTCGGGACTTGAGTAATCGACTCTCACGAGTTTATCTAGATTCCAGTCTGGAACTTAACCCCAATCCACCTGTTGCACCACCTCACCTGGATCCAATGGGTGAGAACGTAGTGGACCCGCCTGTTGCACAACCTATAACTCTGAGGGATCGATGCTATCCAGCGATGGCTGCTCAGCCATCGTGCATCGTTATGCCCACCATACTGGGTCGCGACTTCGAACTTAAGGCACAATACATGAGTATGTTGCCTAAGTTCACCTCTAGGGAAGATCCATATCTATTCCTTAGAGAATTTGAGGAAATCTGCTCTCTTATGCAATACCAGCATATCCCTGAAGAGGCAGTGCGTCTGAAATTTGTGCCTCTGGCACTAAAAGACGACGCTAAGAAATGGCTATATAGTCTAGCCGAAAGATCTATTAGGAGTTGGGCTGAGTTTGTTCAAGTATTCCTGAAAAAATATTTTCCCAACCATAAGACTATGAGGATTAGGAATGAAATTGTTGCATTCGTTCAGTCTGAGAGCGAGCCGTTCTATTCCTATCTAGAAAGATTTAAGAGTGTACTGACCCAATGCCCTCATCATGGAATTCCAAGATGGAAATTATGCCAAATTATTTATGAGGGATTGACACCCACATCTAGAGTTATGGTAGAATCCGTAAGCCAAGGGAACTTTATGTCGAAAAATGAAAATGATGCCTGGACTTTCCTTGAGGATTTAGCCGAAAACAGTATGCAATGGGACAATGCTAGAACACCGCTTAACCCAAGTATTGGATCTAGAATAGCAAGCCAACCCAAACTAGGTGTCTTAGCTGTAGATGCCAATATAGCGGCTGAAGCAAAACTAGCTACCCTTATGCGCAGAATGGAAAGTCTAGAGCTACAAGCCCAAACCCGAGTGAATCAAGCATCGTCTCTCCCCTGCTCTAGATGTGGTCAGACTGGTCATGTAATGGAGGATTGTGCGGACTGGGAACAAGTTAATGCCATGTATAACCATGCTAGAAATGACCCCTACGCATCAACCTATAACTCTGGTTGGCGTAATAATTCCAATTTCTCATCAAACCAACAAGGTCAACCTCCTAGACAACAACCAAACCCGTATGTCCAAAATAATACATCTTCTGGGTTTAGTAACAATAACGATCATGAGGTTAGGTTGACAAGCTTGGAAAATTTGATGAAAACCTTTATACAAACAACCAACCAGACCTTCCAAAGGCTAGAGACACAAGTCAGTCAACTAGCACAAATAGTAGGTGAAAGAGAGAAGGGTCGGTTTCCAAGTCAATCTGAGGTGAACCCTAGATCTAATAATAATTCATATCAATCCTATCAAGCACCTTCAGGAAATAACAACCCTAGACCGGTTCAAATGGTTAATGAGGAAGGACCGTTCCAACAAATAAATGCAGTAGTATCCTTACGGTCCGGAAGACAAGTTGATAACAATGTGGTAAATCCTAGAGTGTCCAATCAATCTAGCCATCAAGCACCCACATATGACCTGACCATTGAACCTGACGTCCAATCTGAAACGCCCAACCAACCTACTCAACCTGAACCCATAGCTCAACCTGAACCTGAGCGAGTCTATGTCCCTAAAGAGCCATTTCCCAATAGACTCAAAAAGAACTCAAGTGCACAAATAGAGAAAATCTTGGAAGTATTTAAGCAAGTTAAGGTGAACATTCCACTCTTAGACATGATTCAACAAATACCTGCTTATGCTAAATTCTTAAAAGATTTGTGCACTAAAAAGAGAAAAACAAACGTACCAAAGAAGGCATTCTTAACTGCAAACATAAGTTCTATTTTGTCCAACACATCTCCTATAAAATATAAGGATCCTGGATGTCCCACAATTTCATGTGCAATAGGAGATACTTTTATCAACAAAGCCCTTCTAGACCTTGGTGCTAGTGTTAACCTACTCCCATACTCTGTCTATGAGCAAATGAACCTTGGTCCATTAAAACCCTCTAGGACAACCCTTCAATTTGCTGATTGCTCTATTAAGAAACCAAGAGGTGTAGTAGAGGATGTTTTGATCAAGGTTGGTGACTTCATTTACCCAGTGGATTTTGTCGTACTAGATACCGCACCTGTTGTAAACCCTAATCGACAAATCCCTGTAATTCTAGGCAGACCCTTTTTGGCCACTTCCGAAGCATTGATAAACTGTCGAAATGGGCTCATGCAATTATCTTTTGGGAACTTAAAAGCTGAATTTAATATCTTTCATATTGATAGTGAGCCAGAAATAACATGCAATCAAAGTGATGTTGTGATGAAATCGCATATCTATAATATTTCTGAATCGTCTCAAAATAAAAAAGGAAGTAAGAAAAAGGGGAGGAATTCATCTACACACCCACCATCACTCGAGCAAATAAGAGAACCAATTTATGTGAGGGGTGTGGAAACTGTAACTCAGGACGCTCATTGCAACATGGGGAACAATTCAACTGGATACATGCACCAATATGGTGTCATTCAATCCAGTTCTGACTATGGTTGACTTTGAGCAAATTCCATCCTTCCACCGCAATTCACCAAGGTAATAAGTGCATTTGCTTTATATTTGCATACATTGAGGACAATGCATGATTTAGGTGTGGGGGGGGGGGGGGGGGGGGTGTTTATGTATATATTTATCTATATATTCTGTCTTTTATTTAAAAAAAAAATTTAATGTTTCATGACATAGCTTAAGATTGAACTGCTAAAACCCGTGTACAAATTGCATTGAGTTTTTGTTCCTTATTATATAGTTCTGCTTGTAGAAATTGTGACATAAATCTAAGTTCCAAAGAAATAACCCATTGCCCTTTAAGACATGTATGCACTTAAATTGAATGATTCAAATCTTTGAAGTGGTTGATAAAAAGCAGAGGTTGAGGAAAATATACCGGGAAGTGTGGACTTCTAATAGCAATTAAGCCTTGAGGAAAATAAAAATAAAAATAAAGGAATAAAGTGAAGAAAACACATTTTGCAAAATGATTACAAAAGCCTAAGCCTTTGAGTCACTGGTCCGTAGGGGTATCTTGAAACCCGGTAACTTGAGTCTACCAGCTTGGGATTATCGACCAAACTCGCTACACGAATGCAAAAGGGTAAAAGTGTCAAAAAGCAAATGTGTTGAATCACGGAAGAAAAGAAAAGAAAAAAAAAATACTCAAGGCCCAAAGCTAAAAGAATGATTCATGCCATGGTTGATCCGAATGATACTTCACCACCAAAGGAGGTGTGCAAAATAATTCAAGTGATAAACATGTGTAGAAAGGTTAGTGGTGTGAATGTTGGAGGAACAAAGACCAAGTCATATTTTTAATGAGTTAGATTTATATAATGAGCATGCAAGAATTCTCAGTGAGATGTATAAGGTTGAGGTAGGGATATTGAGAACTATTAATGAAATGTTGATTCAGGATTTTGTGGGTATATCCGCTGAAAACCCTCAGGAGACAACACTCCTCCCCCTTGGCAACAAGGAGGTTTAACGGCTTGTTGCACATGCTAAGTGCAACCGTGATTCCTACGAAAGTGAGTTAGGATTTCCCTGTTTTTATTTTTCTTATATTCTGTTTTGCTAGGGACTAGCAAAATCTAGGTGTGGGGGTATTTGATGCATTGCATACATTGCATCATATGTCTTTCATTTAGATTACTTTTATATCAATAAATGCTACTAAGGTATGTGTTTAGTCTTATTTACAGAATACAGGGACCTGAATGCAAATTACCCACATCCCGAGCATAAACGCGTACAAAAGACTCGTTTCTATCATAAAGACCAAGTTCAAGTTTATCGGGTTTCAAATGGAAATGTATCCAAGCATAAAAGCATTCAAGACCTAATTACGAAAAGAACAAGGACTTAAGCACAAAAGTAGTCGGGGACTTAATTGCAAAAAGTCAAGGACCTAATTGCAAATCACGAGTAGCTTTTATTATTATGGAGAAAATATAAAGAAAAATCAATGTGGATCTCCAAATATATGAAGAAATTAATTCGGATCTCCAAAGATATGCAAGAATCAATCCAGACGCGCAAATGACATTGAAATCATACCATAAACACACAGGAAAAATCCGGGTCGATTCGGAGCCAAAAAGGTGGCGATTCCGCCGCACCTCAAGAGCAAATTGCGGCGAATCCGCCGCACCAAATTAGAGCAAATTGCGGCGAATCCGCCGCACCAAATTAGATTAATGCTCTAAAAATTTTACCGGTTGCGTGTTGACGCGTGTACTTTCTTATTTCATGCTTAGGTCCCTTGTATCGGCTATAAATAGCCCCGAGAACGATGTTGTGAGGAGTTCTTCCTTTTGTTCCATAATTTAGCAATAAAATTCTGTTTCTTTTATTTTATGTTTTTAATTTTCTTTTCTTAGTTTCTCTAGGACCCCTTCTCCCTCCCTCCATCTATGAGTTTCTAACTCTTTCCAAAGGGTGGGAGTGACGGATTTAGGGTGATGAGAAGAGAAGATGTTATTATTTTAATTTCGTATTAGTATGTTTTGATTACTTGAGTTTATGTTAAATCATTTATCATGTAATGCTTTATAACTAATATGATTTATTATAAGTTTCAGAATTCTCTAATCTAAACCCGATATCTAAACCTCCACCCAACGGAATTCACCATCTTTGTTCTTGTTTTAGTTTTATTTGTTCATGTTTCTTGCTTTAGATAATTAAAACCCAAAAATCTCAAAACCAACCTTATTATTGTTCTCTCTCTCTCTAATCGAAAATCCAAAAATAACAATATCTCTCCCTCCTTGTGTTCGACCCGTATTTGCCACGTCTTCATTGACACCGTGCACTTGCGGTATAAATTAAAATTCACATCAGTGTGTATTCAAAACCGATCCACCTAGGCTAATCGGATCCGGGTAGTGAGACCTGACTATGATAGGTATAAATGTAGGATTTCATGTTTAATTGTGCATATATATTTTCAAAAATTTTATGCATAATAAGGATCAATTACATTTTTCTATGATTTGTTTCATGCATGCATCGGTTTGTTTCAATAAAAACTTTTTTAAAACAAACACGAGACTCCGAAATTCATACCTAGAAGTTCTCTAAAACTTCTTGAAGATGCAGAGATGTTGAGGATGCTTGTCGTTGCGCCGGATGCCTCCTAGAATTCACCAAACTCTAAACAAGATTGGAGAGAGAAGAGCTAGCCTCTCAATCTCCAATAGGATTTAGAATCTAATTACTAACCCCTCTTTAGTTTCCTAGATAAGAAGATCTCTGAAACTAAAACTAAACTCAAGAATTAAGGTGAAATTTCTTAGAGAATTATGGAGAGAGAAGTTTGCATAAGAAAATAATGAATTAATTAATGAGGTAATGAGATAAACTTGTTTTATAAGTTCTCTCCAAATTACCTATTCATGTCCAACCTCTTGCCCATGATTTCATGCAAACTTCCATCTAACCATCCATTATTTGCTAACAAATAATCTTAGTCACGAATTAAATCAATTATGGACCAATTCCATGAATTCTTAAATTAATTCGGCAGAAAACCGTCTGGACCGGTCGACCGTTTGGAGGTTCGATCGATCGTTCGAACCAAGTTTCGGTCGACCGTTCGACATTCGGTCGACCGTTCGCAACAATAAAATATTTCATCGCAATGTTCGGTCGACCGACCGATAGATTCGGTTGACCGTTCCGAACAGACGAAAATTCTCTGTTATCGGTCGAGACGTGTCTGGTCGACCGTGCACCGATCTGGTCGACCGTTGAGCACTGTTCTGCTGATTGGTCAAATTTTGGTTTTACCCCTACAAAATTTGACATTTCGGGATTAGTAGTAAATTCACAACTTATGTAACATATTATCCTATGTAACGATAAATCATTACACCCCATAATATTTACATCACATATGAATTTAATTTAGATTCTAATTATGTTATTAATCACAACATAATTTTGATTTTGTTTGTTCACCCCATGTGTCATATTTTCTACATAAAACCTGACACATCTTATGAACTCAAAATTCTCATTTCTTGTTTCCCAATTTTGTGGTGTGACCTATGGGAGGATCTAAACTAAGTTGACAGTGATATTAAGAGTTTAATACCACAAGCTATAAGCGGTATCTAGCTACACATTATAGCTCCCAATTAGTTAGATGTCTTAATTCCACTCGAACCAAAACCCGATCCATTTAGTGATGGAGTGCACCACTTGTGTCCGTCCCTTGCCTCGTGATATTAAGAATACACATAAAGTAGTATTGTGTCATCTTTGTATTAGTATTCATTTCTTGATCTCTTTAAGCTAGTTATAAATATGTGACTTAACTCAAATCACATTGTGCACATTATAACTTTGCTTTATCAAGGGGCCCACTAATATCATTACTCAATTAAGAGGGCAATGACAATCTTTTGACTAACTATCTTCTCCAACAAAAGTCCTACTCAACCAACTAATGCATTTACACTACACTCGTCGATAGCTTAAGACACTAGTCTAATTTAGCATTTCTTAAGTGATCGGATATAAGTCTCATATCAAAGAACCAAGGACACAGTAAAACATTAATGACATAGAAAACACAATTCTATAATGTTTTACTTATTATGTGTATTCAATATACAAAAGTAATATTTTCCTCTTTTGTGTACCCGTGTTGTCTCTCACTTGTGGAGCTACAATGATCTATGACCAACACGACAATCTTAACTCGGTAATTAATGTCCCATGTTAATTACCATGATTGCGAATATCTTTTGTTTTATGTAAACCAATATCTTTTAGAGCTCTACGGTTAAGGACCAAGAGTCTCTTCCTTAACACTTCTAAAAGAAGAATAACATAAACAAGGAACAAAACGATTTCTCATTCAATTCATAATAATTGACATTTAAAAGTAAAACTTTTAGAACACATTCCCTTCAATAAATACTATGTTAAACCAAAACCCTAAGTAACAAAGAAAACTTATTCTGTTTTCTCCGCCGTTTCTCCCTTCTCTCTCTTCGCCTTCCCGATCTAGCCCTAAACCAAGGACTGAGGCTTCTTGATCTTAGTCAAGACTCTGTTACTATTTTCGCGCAAGACTAAGACCGTTGATCTGTCGGTGACCCTCTGGATACACAACAAGGTTATGGTTGTGCTGACCGGTTGAACTAGCACTAATTATGAATCACCTATCATGCTCCAGTTGCTCGACCGCCTTAATCAGAAATCGACATCCGCAACCCTTCCTTTTATTGTTTTTTCGTACCGTGATTTCCATATGTCGTGGTTCTTTTTCCTTACAGCGATCACATCTAAGATAACAAATTGTTCGATCATCTCGTTGTGGTTTATATGATGATACCACCAAAAAGAACCCGACTTTTATCGCAACTTGTTTCGCTCATCTAATTGTTTGGTCACATGTTGAAAATACTTCCGGAGTTACGAAAAGCCCACTATAATCTACATCGTCAGCACCAAAATCTTGCAACGGAACCTGAAATATTTTGAAATTACACACCATAAGATTTAAAATTTATTTAAAATTTTAAAATATTTTTTAAGGCGGGGGCGTCTAAGCCAGACGTCATGCCTTAAATTTATTTTTATTTTTAAAAACGTACCTTGCCAGAGGTGTTTGCCATTGACGTTTTGCCGAACATTTCCCTTGCCGTTGGTGGTAGTGGGGTGAGGGTAAGTGAAGAGAGAGAGTTATTTTGATAGGTGAGGACGAATTGAGAAATAGATTGAAATGAGAGGATAAAATGGTCAAAGGTGCGGGCGACTTAAGTAAATCACGGGTTACGTTTAATAACACCCTTTTGCAAAGAGATGTATAAGTTTAGCCACGTAGCTTATAACATAACTCAAAATTGTCCATAAACATAATATAGATAGATAAAAAAACTCGTGTAGTACAGCAAATATTACATATGAAAAGAAGGATCTGTCTTTTGACAAAGAGTTCCAATCTCTCATGGGGTTTTGGTTCTAGACCAGATGAGAATGAGACCAATCCACGAATCCTAAACAATTTACGTACTTACTTCACATGATAGAGATTGATTATAAAAAAAACTTTGGTCATTGCAATATTCCAACAGCTCCCATGGGAAAGGCCAGTGGTTTCCTCTGGATCCTCAACATGCAAGCATGTCTTCACTTAAAGTCTTAAACTACGTATTTTCTTGATTGTTTTTCTAACCACAACGTGCATGCTCTGACCAACACCCGACCACTACTTAATTATGTACACTTCATCATGTCTTAACTATTAAAAAAAATTCTTATCTCTATAAGCTGTCTATTCACGACTCCTTTATGGATGGTGACAGTTAAATATATATATAATATACTATGTGTTTTTTTATTCATACTTATACTTCTAAATCCTTATGTTTCCACAAACACCCTTTAATTTTTGTTATTAGCTATTGTTTTATACTCCTATTATCCTCTAGAAGTTTCTGTTGATCCATTCTTCAAAATCTTTTGGAAAAGTCTGCCATAAATATGTATGTTATTGTCTTCAACAATTGCAATAATAATATTGCTTGTTAGCTGTCTTAACTATCTGACTTCTTCTGTAATCTCAAATCTCTTCCGTCCCTTTAAATTATTAACATTTTTCTAAGTGTGGACTTTGGAGCAGTGGAGGAAATTTACGCAATAAAGACTTCACAAGAATATCAGATTCAACGGATGAAAAATGAAAATTCTTTTGAAAATATTATAACATGAGGGAAATAAATCATAGATGTTGACAAGGAATTAAAAAAGTCGATTGATGTGATTAACAACACTTCATTACATAAAAATATGCTTTAAAGAAAATGACATCGTTCGGGACTTCAACCGTTGCCTATATACAAATGACATAGTTTTAGTGACCATTTTGAATATTAATATTTACTAGAGAAGCATCTAAGCACGATCCAGGTGTTGGATAATGAAACAAGATTGATGCATTCCATAACCTTAAAATTAACCAATCACTCAAAACAAATTAAAACCATGATTGCAATTTTTATTTTGTAAATGAGGATATTTAGACATGCTTTCTGTGTTATGGGAAAATATTTCAAACTTAATAGCTGGAATTGTATGATGTCTATAAACTCAGAGGGAAACCTCACCAAATCAAATCAAGCAAATGTGTATAATTGATGAGTACATCTTGATCTGTTTTGACCCAATCATGTTTCTCTTCTGATATTCGTTAGGTAGAATTCGATCGTATTGACTACAACACAACAATATATTAATACTTTATTATGAAATATGCATTATATTACTTAAGAACCAATATTTTACATTCTACGAAAGAATAGATCAGATTAGAAAGAATGAGTTTATAATCCTGAACTCGGGACGGTGCCAAGTATAGGATTTTTAAGTTTCGGCTAGTTTGCGAAAGTCTTTGAGATTTCGTCTAATTTATAAGGATATTGACAATTTAGACCACTTGAATTTTTTATATCTTTAAATTACGACCTCTACAAGGTTGCAATCCAAACCACGTATAAATAGTATTGAATCTGGTGCGGGAAGAAGAAAGTAGGATAAAATGTATTGTTTCTTAGCTTTTGTTTACAAATACATGAGGGATATTTATACATTGTTTTATATCCATTATACATTATTGTGAGCTTGGATTTCCCAAGCGTTGCCTCTTGATGGAGAGCCGTTGAACATTGTAAAAAATGTATGTTCTTTTTAACACGCCCCCTCAAGTTGTGTCTGGAAAGGGTTGACAGATCCCAACTTGAAGAGAAGATTGGAAAAGGTTCTGCGGTCAAGTGCTTTGGTGAAGATATCTGCGAGTTGTTCTTTGCTTGAGACATAGGGAGCTTCTATTTGTTTTGACTGTATTTTCTCCCTGATGAAATGACAGTCAACTTCTATATGCTTGGTCCTTTCGTGGAAGACATGATTTGTGGCAATATGTCATGTTGTATTGTTATCACAGAACATTTTTGTTGGTTCCTGAGTTGTGATATTCATGTCTTTGAGGAGTTGTCTGAGCCAGATTAATTCGTTGGTGGTGGATGTCATCCCTCGATATTCTGCTTCTGCACTAGATCGTGCAACGACATTTTGTTTCTTACTTCGCCATGTTACCAAGTTACCTCCTACAAAGGTGCAAAAACCAGTAGTTGATCTTCGATCATGGCTCCCAGCCCAATCTGCATCGGAATATCCAATTATTGAGTTAGAGTTATTAGGTTTCATCCAAAGTCCTTGTCCAGGGGTTCCTTTAAGGTAGCATAAGATTCTGTTTGCCAAATCTAAGTGATGAGTGTGAGGGGCATGCATGAATTGACTTATTAGACTAACATCATAAGTAATGTTGAGTCGAGTAACAGTGAGATAGATGAGCTTTCCTACTAATCTTTGGAATTGTCTAATATTAGTTAGAGGGGTGTCATCTGTTGGTCCTAGTTTTTTGTTGATTTCTATTGGTGTAGTTATGGGTTTTGATCCCAGTTTCCCAGTTTCTTTGAGTAGATCTAGGGTGTATTTTCGTTGGGAAAGAAACAAACCTTTCTTGGAGTGTGCAATTTCTATTCCTAAAAATATTTCATAAATCCTAAATCTTTTATGTCAAACTTTGATTTTAGATATTCCTTGACTAAGGTGATTTTGTGGTCATTATTTCCGGTTATAATAATATCATCAACATAGATGAGCACGATGATAGTGGTATTATGACTATGTTTTGTAAACATCGATGCATCAGCAGAACTTTTAATGAATCCATAACTAATAAGAGAGAGACTAAGTTTGGCATACCAGGTTCGAGGTTATTGTTTTAGTCCATATATAGACTTACGAAGCTTGCATACCTGATTTGGATGTGTGGTATAGCCTGGTGGTGGAGTCATATAAACTTCTTCTTCAAGGTTTCCCTGTAGAAAAGCATTTTTAACATCCATTTGGAAGAGATTCCAACCTTGGTTAACTGCAATTGATAGGAGGACCCGAACAGTGTTCATTTTGGCTACGGGAGCAAAAGTTTCTAGATAGTCAAGACCATAGGTTTGAGTGTAGCCTTTAGCTACAAGACGGGCTTTATATCTTTCTATCTCGCCATTGCTATGATATTTGATTTTGTAGACCCATCTGCAACCAACAGGTTTTATGTCGGGTTGTAGGGGAACCAGTGTCCAAGTTTGGTTGGATTCTAAGACACGTAACTCATCATTCATGTCTTTCTTCCAATTTTGGTTTCCTATAGCCTCTTGATATGTTGTTGGTTCCTTATCTTGATCTAGCTTTCCTAAGAAGGCCTGATGGTTGGATGAGAATTGGTGGTAGGATAAGTGATTTTGAATAGGGTACGTGACGTGTGAAAGAATATAGTCATTAAATCTAGGAGGGGGGCGTGAAGGACGAGAGGATCTTCTCGGAAGTTCTTCTTCTCCGTCTTCTCCCTCCCTTTGCTCTTCTTCTCCGTCTTCTCCCTCATTGTTTTGTTCGTTTTCTTCCTCGGGAATGGTTGAGGCAGCGGATATCTCTTGAGGAAAGATTGGTAGAACAGAGGTAGAGGAGGTGTTTTCAGTGGCAGAACTTTTAAAGAATGGTTCAGTTTCAAAGAAGGAAACGTCTCTCGAGACATAAAATTTCTTATTTTCTGGATCATAGCATTTGTATCCTTTTTTCTTGAAGGAATATCCTAAGAAAATGCATTTAACTGAGGTGTAATCAAGTTTGTGTTCACATTTTTTGTGAACAAAACATGTACATCCAAAGACCTTAAGATGATTAATACTAATTTCTTTATCGTACAAGAGTTCTAAAGGTTTTTTATTATCAATTGTAGGACTAGGAATGCGATTAATGATATAAGCAGCAGTGAGAACAACATCAGACCAGAAATGTGTGGGAACATTATTCTGAAAAAGAAGAGATCGAGTAACATTTAAAAGGTGTCGATTTTTTCGTTCTGAAAGTCTGTTTTGTTGTGGTGTATTTATACAGGAAGTTTGATGAAGAATACATTTTTGTTTTAAAAGACTTTGAAACATATTGCTTATATATTCGGAGCCATTATCAGATCTAAATATTTTAATCTTTGCATCAAACATATTTTCAATAAAACGTAAAAATTCACAAAACACTGGATAAGCATCAGATTTATGTTTTAATAAGTAAATCCAGGTGGTTCTAGAAAAATCATCAATAAAACTAATAAAATATCGAAAACCATTGTAAGATTCTTTGGGAGCAGGTCCCCAAATATCGGAGTGAATAATGGTAAATGGAACATAAGTTTTTGTGCTGGAATTTGGAAACAGTAGTCGGGTTTGTTTAGCAAAACGACACACATCACATAGTAAATTAGATTTAAAACATGGAAAAAGACTTTTTAGCACATTTGATGAGGGATGACCCATCCGTTTATGCCAGAGAAGATGATTATCAAGAGTTTGGGTATGATATGTCTTTTTGTTTGTTTCAAGGACATATAAACCATTTGTGAGGATGCCTTTACCAATCATCCTCTCTGTGGTACGATCCTGAAAAAAAACACATTATTAGGGGAAAAAATTACATTACAATTGAGTTCAGTAGTAATCTTGGCAACCGAAATTAGGTTAGCATTAAGGTTAGGAATATACAAAATATTGTCACATGTGTTATTAATTAAGTTTGCTTTTCCTATTCCTTGAATTTGAATTTGATCTCCATTTGCAACTGTAACAAAATTATTTAACAATCTTAAATTTTGGTTAATGTTACTAAGTAGCTTTGGATTACCGGTCATATGATCTGTAGCACCGGTATCAACAATCCAATGTTTATTTGATTTGGTAGATAAGCCAGAAAAATTAGCAAAAAAAGGATTCTGTTTTATACCTGAGGAATTACCTGAAGCAGGAGGGATGTTTTGCAACAAAACATTAAGCTGGTCCACCAAGTTGCTTAATTGGAGCGGGTTAATGGATCCACTGGTTGACCCGAGAAATTCGGATCTGGAAGATCCGGGATCGGAGCGGATATGGGTTGGCGGGTGGAGCGGGTCGGCGGATCCAGGTGTGTTGGTATAAAACACGTTCTTCTCAGCGGAATCCGAAGAGTTAGGGTTTTTTGAGAAGTCGATTCGGCGGCCGCCGCTCCCGTTGGGTTGTGTGATGCTTCCGACGACTCCCTCCACCAGATTAGCCTTCCCATTTCTTTCGTTTCTTGGTGGTCGGAGATGTGGGTAGAGGAACCAACAATTATTTTTGTTGTGTCCAGTTTTCTTGCAGTTTTCGCAGTGTTCTTCCTTGCGATTTCCGAACCTTTTTTCCGTTCTAGTTTTGGTTTTTTCCGGCAAAAAAGGTAAGGTTTTCTGCTTCAGTTGTTGTTAAGTTCCCTTGCAGATGAGTCATGGTTCGCCTTCGTGTTTCTTCGCGGAGGACCATGGCGGTGACTGTGGCAAGGGAAGGGAGTTTTGGTGCCATCATCACCTGGCTCCTGATGTTTTCGTAGGTTGTGTCTAGACCTACCAGAAACTGGTAGATCCGGTCTTGTTCTGCTCTTTGTTGGATTATTTTGATTTCGGTAGTTGGGGGTTCGTAGACCCCTAACTCATCACAGACCCTTCTGAGAGTACCAAGGTACTTAGTGACTCCTCGGCTATTTTGGCGAGTTTGCGAAATTTCCTGCTTTATTTTGAAGATGTGTGCAAAGTTCTGAGCCTTTCCATAGTGCTCTCGAACAGCTTCCCAGAGATCTTTTGCACTTTCTTTGTAGATGAATATTTCAGCAATGTTTGCTTCCATGGACGCCAGGAGCCAGGACATCACCTGGTGGTCCATGGTTTGCCATTCATCTTGGTCTTTGTCTAACGCATCGGTTTCTGGCTTTTGTGTTTTCCCCGTGATGTGGCCTAGTCTCCCCCGGCCGCTGAGAGAGAGAGTAGCGGCACGCGCCCATGATAGATAATTGCTGGTATTGAGGAGCGTTGTGACAAGGCGATGGGGGTTGCTTTCTGGTTGGTTTCTTTTGTTGCCATCAGACATGATTTTGGGTTTGGATGAGGGTTTTGATCGACCTTCAACCCCCTTGATGAGGTGAGGCCGATGACGAACTCCGGGGTGAGTCTGAGGCTAGTTTTTTTTTTGTGGATTAGTGTTCTGATACCATATTGAATCTGGTGCGGGAAGAAGAAAGTAGGATAAAATGTATTGTTTCTTAGCTTTTGTTTACAAATACATGAGGGATATTTATACATTGTTTTATATCCGTTATACATTTATTGTGAGCTTGGATTTCCCAAGCGTTGCCTCTTGATGGAGAGTCGTTGAACATTGTAAAAAAGGTATGTTCTTTTTAACAAATAGCCTTACGTTTTGTATTGTCAATTCATAGAAATAAATGAATTTCTTCTTAATTACTGTTTTTTAAAAATCAACCCCTATAAATATCCTTACAAAATATGCAAAAAACATAAAACATCATCAATATAAACCCCCTCATTTGAGGGTTGAAGTGCTAAAATTCTTTCAATACACTTTTGATTTTTGGTATGGTTGAAAATAAAAAACCGTACATTTCGATCTATAATATTAGTTATTCATGCACGTCGAAAATCATAATGTTGCACGATCATTTCATAAAAGATCAAAAAACCAATAAATATAGTGCATTCATTTTTATTTTGTCTTCGATCATATTAAAAATATTTATTTCATAGATCAAAATCTACCATTTAGATTTTCATCTATTTTTAAAATCAGAATGATATTTAGAAATTTGACCATCGAGTAAATAAAAGGAATCCCAACCTGAAACGATATATACATCTCCTCGCGTCACCATATACATCTCCTCGCGTCACCATATACATCTCCTCGCGTCACCACCCTCCTCCAATCCCAGCCGTCCATCTCCACACGCGGTTTCCCGTTATATCCCCTACACATCAAACAAACAAGCCTAAAACAAATAATCAAACAAATTAAGACTCCAAGAATAAACACCAACCAACCAATCCATTAATCTCCGGCCAATCTCCGACCAACTTCCGACATATATAATGGGGAAGCTCCCGGGGTCGCAGCTAAAAGAGCTCCGGGAGATCTTCGCTCGGTTCGACATGGACTCGGACGGAAGCCTCACCCACCTAGAGCTCGCCGCCCTCCTCCGGTCTCTCGGCCTCAAGCCGACCGGCGACCAAATCCACGCTCTTCTCTCCAACATGGACTCCAACCACAACGGCTCCGTCGAGTTCGACGAGCTCGTATCCGCCATCGCCCCCGTCTTAACCGAGCAGGCCCTCGTCGACCAACAACACCTCCTCGACGTTTTCCGGTCGTTCGACCGGGACGGTAACGGGTTCATTACCGCACCGGAGCTCGCCCGGTCGATGGCCAAAATGGGCCAACCTTTGACGTTTCACGAGCTTACCGAGATGATGCGCGAGGCCGATACTGACGGAGACGGCGTCATTAGCTTCTCGGAGTTTAAGGTCATCATGGCTAAGTCTGCCGTTGAATTTCTTGGCCTGTCCGTGTCCTGAGTTGTGATATCGGGAAATGTTGGGGGTGGTTTGCAAAATACCTACCAGGTTGTGGACTGGAATGGAATGGAAGGTCTATGTGTACATTTGTGGTTTGCATGAATGAATTTATGATGCCCTCCGGATTTGTTCATTGATTGAGGTTTGATAATTCTTTCTTTATTTCTTCGGATATTTGTTATTGTTTGTGAATTTTCTTTTCTGAGAGTTTGTAGGTGAATTAAAGATGATCTTGGTTATGTAATTGCGTCTGAAAAGAGACCAGAGAAGAGACATGATAGATCGAGAGAGGTAGAAAGAGAATGGAAAAGATATTCCGGGTAAGTCGTCGTTACTGTAACGTCGCCAAAGCATTGTTAGGACAAACAAAAGGATAATTCCAAGCAACATTTTCATAAATCTAAGCGGTCTTTTTGTTGGCGTTTGCCCCCAATGGGATCGAATTGATAATAAAAACATAAGTTTAATTAGTCAATCTATTTGTTTTCATCCTATTCCTAGGACTTGTTTGTTGAAATTGCAAATCGGAGGCTCGAGTATTTGTTTGTTGAAATTGCAAATAGGAGGCTCGAGTACTTGTTTGTTGAAATTGCAAATCGGAGGCTCGAGTACTTGTATGCATTCCGATGGTGTTAGGAATTGAAGTTAGGAGAGCGAAATTTATAAATTTATTGAAATCCAAGGAGGTAAAAATCTATGAGACTTCTTTTTCTTCAAATAAATAAAACCCAGCAGACAGTTGAAATAAAAAACCAAATCCACTGGAGGCCAACATATTTAAGCAATTTCTTAAAATCCAAAGGATCACTTGACGTTTCTTTGGCACATGTGGAACCATCACTGCGTATGTATGATGCAAAACCACAAAACTACAGTTTGACATCATTATTTTTGTAATAAGTAATGTCCTGTAAAAGTAGGATACGTGAAGAAATAGTGTTAGTCAGAATGTGATTCGGATTAAAGCCATGCTACAGATTCAAAGACATAGGAAATGATGCAAATTATAAAACAAAACTATACCTTTTGATATCTTCATGAAAATGCGTAAACATAATACAATAAACCACTTTCATCTCAATACAATAGACCAAGATGACCATGCAAAGTAGATAGTATCGTGCAAGGCAGAACAAATTGAATATTCTCATGTAACACTGAAGATGATATTGTTTGTATACGAAGATGTTGCAATCCAAAAGTTGGTCTTCGTCAATATATGTATTAAAAATAACCAGCGTACTTATTCAAATCTAGTTTAGAAGGAGCAAAAAAAGTAAACAAAAGGAAATAATGGAATAAGAAGGGAAAAAAAAGAATTGTCTCAAACAAAAGATCTTAATCCCAGTTGGTTTGAGGCATACAGATGCAAGTGGTAACAAAAATATGCAAAATTTGGAGTTACAAAACTATAATTCGTAATATTGTGTATGTCGAGCAAAAATATGTTGAACAATCTAAAATTAGACATTCATTGTACATGTAATAGGTTCAGTGAATTCCATGGGAAACATTAATTGATATATGAGTGGCCACTCAGTTTCTTCATTACTTGTTAACTAAACTAAGAAACTTGAAACATTTCACACATTCAATCATAAAGTGGCATTTTTTTAAGTTGTCGTATTCATTTACTATGTGAAGCAGTCTAAGCTCTCTCTGATTCATCGAGACGGCAATTCTAGAGAAAATAATAATGCAGATAATGTTTGTAAAGAACTACGCTGTCACCAATTATTAGCTTCAAAAGGGCCGACATGTTAAGCAATATAGAAAGTGTTGGTAGCAATGTGGACTGCAGGTATAGCTCTACCTTTCTCGCACATAATTCCTCTAAGAAAAAAACAAAATTATATTCTTTATAACAGAAATAAAAGGTACAAACCCATATTTATAGACATAGGAGACTGAATATACACTCATTTAGATGTTGAAACTAAGTTACACCCAATGACAACAGATGAAGCTAAACATCTACTAGAAATCTACAGTTTCAGGGTCAGGGTTGGTGTGTTTCTGGAAAAAAAATGGCACCTTCAGAAACAAAGACACCAGTCAAAAATTTACATTTTTTTTCCTACCTGCATTCCAACATAAATTACCATGTTGTTGATCGGCTCGGAATTCCCACGGTTGCAGCTAAAGATCACAATCTTGGGTTTCTGAAATCAACTCGCAGAACGGCAATTTCAGGCTGAGTTTGTTGTTCAGGGTGGAATTATGTTGCCAATGTAAAAGTTTGTACACCAAATGACTTGCACTATCTACTGTTTTCAGTGTCATGCACTTTGTGTCTCACCTGGTTTGCTTTTGCCTCCACTCGAGCGGTGAATCCAACCATCGTGGGGCCCACCGATCTGTTATGAAACAAGCTGCTGTAATCGGGGTCACTGAATTGCGCTTTTTGTCTCAACCACTGGACCATCTCATGGTACATGGGGAAGAACCACGTCTGAACCACCGAATACGAGAAGTATGGTATGAGGCTGGCAATCACAACGAAGAGTGTCACGATCCAATACGAAACCGAAGGAGCACACTCCTCTATGAAGACCATGAACCCAGTTGTCGATATGCTTGGGGGAAGAGCACCATAAAGCAACAAGAAGATATACCACAAAGCAATGCCTCCCCACACGAAAACGTGCTGTATCAAGGTGAAATACCGGATGAAGAGAGCCATTTGACAGTTGACTACCCACACGATACATGTGTACATTGTCGCTCCGAGGATGTCTAAGTCAACAACTTCCCCACTTTTACGAAATGCTTGATTTTGAAGTGCATTCGTGCAAAAGAAGAAGATAGTTATGGCATTTATGGAACCGTTTAACATCCATCCAAGGATCCGAATCCAGCTGAAGAAGAGATTTTGAACACCTTCTTGGTAGAGTAGAGGAAACTGCATGTAAACAAAAGACAAGTTTGAAATTATTGTAATGGTAAGATGGATATGCATTGAGCTCCAAAATGTAACTTAAGGATTCAAGAATATCTTAAAAGCTCTTCAAGAAGGGATGTTAACTACAGAGATTGATAGGTTATGTAACTTTTATAGGAAGAATAATGCTGATATACATTTATGAGAATAACTAAATCAATTTTATCTCTAACAGTTGGGCACAAAATACGAGCAATTTCGTTACAAATTATGTATGCACCTCCAAGCAGTATCGTGATGAAACATCTTGGTCAAATACACCCAACGCAATCACGGGAAGTGATGTAAAGAAGACATTATAAAATGACATGAACCAGTCATTGTACGCAGCTTGCCCAGAGAATGACGTGTACAACTCGTACAAGAAAAGAGTGAAACCAAAGACAATGTTCTTGTAGAAGAAGTAGCATATCTGAAAACACAGAAGTATGTCAAGATGGAGACAAAGTACAGCACATAATACCAAGTTAAACAATGCTCACGGTGTACAATATATACCATTGATGAGATTCTCCGGTAGCACCAATGTCCATGCACAAGCAATAACCGTTCCAGATAACGAAACTGAGCGATAGCAACATCACTGGACATCACAGCCTGGAATAGATAGAAAATAATTACACATTTTCTAGTGTTAAAGAGAAGACAGATGGCAGAACATCAGGGTAGATTTTCCTCATTTTCTATTATATAAGATATAGTATAGTATGTGATCCATTTCAAGTGGATTTCTTCGGTATTGGAAAAGTGGTTAGTTGTTACAAGGTATTTACTTGCATTCCCTCGACACCGCTGATGCCAATTCCTATGTCCGCTTCTTGAAGCATTCCTACATCGTTGGCTCCATCACCGACGGCTAATGTCGTCTTGCCAGTACCTGTTTTAACCAGCCTCGTGACCTGCATAGTTTGTTGTCGTCTTCATTTGCACAATAACCCTGCAGAACTGAAAATAGATTGACAAACAACTTACAAGAGCCTTTTGTTTCGGTGACGAACGACAGCAAATAACGGAAGCACATCCAATAGCCAGGTCCAGAAAATTTTCTTTGACATTATCTCTTAAAGCGAATGCAAGGGATCTGCCGTCGATTATCAAAGCAAATACTTCATTATTTGATGAAGCAAGAAATGTCTTTCCCTCGTTTATTTGGTTAATGACACTGGCTTCTGACGCCTGAAGGATAAGAATCAAGTTTAGAAATATGTTAATGTGTAAGCTTACTAAATTTAATGGAATAACAGATGCAAGGCAAGTGAATTTCTGTTCTCTTGCCACAGTGTCATTTTAGATAAATCAGCACATTCAACATTTGGAATTATATAAACAGAAGCGATATCAAACTTACATACCAGAAGCTTAGGATACAACTCATCATACAATTCCGAGGATGTACCAAGTGGCCAAGATAATTTCCACAAATTTCTTATTATTTATCTACCTTCCTAATAAAATACTGATGCCTAGAATATGACTAACAACAAACGGTTATGGTTGATTCTGATATACAAGACAACCAAAATCAAGGTGGCACCGTACAGAGAATAATATAGGAATTACCTTCGCAATGGCAACTTTATCCCCTTCTTTCTCGACTGCTTTCATCTCCGGAGTTTCTAGAGTTATAATTATCTGTTTCATTCCTTGTCTTAGTAGGCTACATGAATAACTGAAAAGAAAATTGTATTCAGTCAGGAAAAACTACTAGAACATCACTACTTGGTAACATCAATCGAGAAAACTCGTTCACCCCAATAATCTGACCCTATGTTGATTGCAGTCTCCATCTTATCACCGGTAAGCACCCATATTTTTATTCCAGCCTGTGCAAGTTTGTCAATGCATTCAGGAACCTAACAGTGCAATGAAAAGGGTTTGTCAGGTAAATACACTTGACAGAAACTATATTTTCCAGCTTTACAACTAACCCCATTTTGCAGCTTGTCCTCGACCGCTGTGGCACCGAGAAGAATCAAATCCTTTTCTATAAGTTCTGCAGCAGCATCAACCTTTTCATCACGATCTGCAGTTATGGAGCTCTTGGCTTCCATGAAATACGTGTTGAAATCATCATATTCTTTTTCATCGAGTTCACGGTATGCAAGTACCAGAGTTCGCAGTCCAGCATCAGCATACTCATTGATGTGCTCTCTGGTTTTTTGCTCGAACACTCTCCCATGTTTCGCCAGACGTTCAAACATGACGCTGTTCATAAAAAAACAAGACAACATTGGTCTCAGTGGAAAACGCACACAAGTGCATCTTATGTTGGAACAAGCATTGAGTTTTCCCTACTGCATGCTGACCTGTCTGCACCTTTGCTGAGTAGAAGCAATCGTCCCTCTTCATTCCTAACCACTACTGACATCCGCCTTCTAGAACTGTTAAATTCTATAACATTCAAAAGCTTATAGGACCTGAAAGACAACAAAATGTACTCTTATTAGAAATGAATAAAGGTATGCATGCAAGTAAAAGCAAAACAGCAAAGATTAATCAGACCTCTCAACTTTGTTTCCAAAAACAGGGTCTAGCTCAAGTATAGATATGCTTGTTTGTGTCCTCTGGTAAAACTCAAAACCTAACTCCCTCGCGGCAATAACAAAGGCTGCCTCGTCAGGGGATTCAGCTTCGTAGGATATCTTCCCCGAGTCTTCATCCATTTCAGGGATGACAGCATGACATGTCGCCAAGGTGCAGAAGAACAAATGAATAACATCTGAATGCGGTTCGTGAACCCAGTTACCACCCATAATACGTTTGTCATCAAAATTGAAGCCTTTGACCACAGGTGTTCTATCAAAATTATCATCATCCCGATCTTTGATTTTGGCTTCTTCAGACGACGATATTCCTTTCTTTGTAGCCATTGCTCTCTCCACTTCCGTAATTCCTCGACCATAAGCTGTTCCAGCAATTGAACACTTAATGAATTCCATCGAGTTGCATGTCAACGTCCCAGTCTTGTCTGAAAGGATAGTGTGAACCTGTCCGAGTTCCTCATTCAAGTTAGACGTGCGTGCTTGTGCTGGTTTATCTGCCTCCTCGTAGTACATATGTATATCTTGGTTGATGAAAACACTTTGCAGAATTTTAACAACCTCGATGGAAACATACAAGGATATCGGGATGAAGTAACCGTACAATATCATGGCTGTCAAAAAGTGAAGAGTAGCTGAAAGATATGCAGTGCTCGGTTCAAAATACATGGTGCTATTATCGGGTCGAAGATACCATCTTTTTATTCTTCCATCCACTATGTCGTTTTCCGTATCGATACCAAAAAAAATTGATCCAACTGCAGATATCAGAACCAAGATGGACAGCAGAAAATAAATGATTGTGTCCATTTTCCTTTCGACTTTGCTTCTCTTCGAGGGTGGTTCCATCGAATTTTGCATGACTTTGGTGTCATGGCCAGTGAAGATAACGGCACCATAGATGAAATCTGTATTTCGGAGTTTTGAGTCCCTAAGAAGAAGTTGCTGAGGTGAAAGAGGATAATGTTGCTCTTCATGTTCCATTGTACCAACAAATGTATACAAGTTCGCGTTTGGATCCTCAGATCTAACTATCGCGTTGAAATTTTTGAAACTAGAGTCATCCTGAAAATTCGAAGTGACCTCAATTGCTTGCTTGACCTTCAAATTTGTTTCACCATCAAGGTTCATGGTTTCTACATAACAAATGGCATCCTCGTAACTGGAGGAAATAAGGAGGAGATCAGCAGGGAAAAAATTATCCTTTTCCACCTTTACAATATCTCCTACTCTTAGACTTTTCCATTCAGTATAATCAAAAATTCCATCACCATAGTGCACTTTCATTTTTCGGTTGTTAACTTCATTATCCTGTGAAAAATAAATAGGCGAAGATAAAAGCAAGATATGTGTACTACAAAGCAAATTTAATGTGAAAAAGACTTCAGAAAGGAAAACCACAAGATTGACAATGTCTCGGAAAAAAATTGCAGAAGCAGTATGATAGAAGGAAAAGTAAATACTGCAATACCAAAGATAAAACAAATAAGAACAAGAAACAATGTCAGTTTGAAAATTCAAATAAATGGCATGGGTTCAGTAAGAAGGCCTAGTTCGGTCAGCTAGTAGCTTATATTAGCTTATAAAGCACCATATTTCGCTTTTGGCCATGAATCCAGAGAGAATTTTATATCATGTCCAATAATTTTGACACTTCAGCAGTTCCATAAAAAGTGGAAACTTTGAAAATAAGATGTTTACCGTGCTAATCTATCTCATTGTGATCCATAATCTAGGTTTAGAAGGTTAAAGCCTCAACAACCTTTTTCCCCTTAAAAATGAAGAAGAAAAAATGTGGTTAAGGATAAAAATTGATGGAGTTGAATAAAAGAACTAGAATAGATGTTTTATGTGGCAAAGAAGAAAAAATATCTTTCTCCTGGAGTCCTACACCGAGTCACAAAAGTCCTACCTAGAAAATCTACTTTGTTAAGCAACAGATAGCGTAGACATTTAATTTTTACATATAGCATACTGGTAAGATGGTACGATTTTTTTTTTAAATGATATCATTAAGTGACAAAGGGTACCTGCTGAAACCGTCTCCAGTCTTCAATGGCCTCCTTACCCATGGTGGCACCAATTACGACAAACAGTGGAAACAAGACACTTTCGGCTGAGTAAGGAGCCAATGCAGTGAAAGAAAGACAAGCGGATACCAGAAAGTATAGGTTGGCAACCCTCCTGAACTGCTCGAACAAGGCTTTTGGGAAGAAAGTAGCCACGGTGTACTTGGTGGTGGAAACATAATTGGAGCCATAGTTCAGAATCCTGGCATCAAAGCAGTCTGGTTCGTTGATGAACGCTTTGCGGGAGAACCCAGGGCCACCGATCTGGGAATGGTCATCTTGGAAGGATGCCTTGCCGCATGAAAATGTATAGATCTTACTAATATGCAACTTTCTTTTTCTCCCCCCAGCCATCTTAGCTCAACAGAAAAGTTCGTATAAAACTCAAAGTCCTCGGCAAACAATAGCTCAGATTAAATGCAAGTGGTTGAATCACCAATTCAAAGTCAACAAAGGACTGTGGAAAGTACTTCAAACCAGAGTCCACTAGAGGCCCTTTATCTGGAAGATCAAAACAAATGACCACAGATCTTCGTGTAAGTCCTGAAAGAGTAAAAGAGAACAAAACTATCTGATCCTAAAGAATCCACTTTGCAAAAGGCAACCTTATTTGTGCACATCAATTTCAGCAAACAATATCCTGAAACAGATTTTTAGATTCAGGACGGCCTGCATTCCTGCAATCTCAGAAATATCCAGTAACCAAAAGTTAACAGGACCCACCAAGCTAATAGTCCGAATTCAAGTGCATAATCTCATTTTAATTAAGACAAAATCAAATCCAAAAGCAAAGGTCCTTCGCATCTCTAAACTTCAAAATAAGACAACATAAAAAAAAACAAGGTAACAAACTTAGCACCACCGATCAATCACCAACCCGTATTAGCTCTAGTATCTACAGACCCACAAATAACTTCATCTCTCTTACTCCACGCATATTCAGATATCCGATACCCAGAGACATCGAACTTGTAATTCAAATTCAAGTGCATAATATCACTTCTTAAGGCAAACCCGAATGCAAAGTTGAATTCCTTGTATTCTTAGCTCCAAAAAGATATAAAGTATCCAGCATTACACCACCAACCAATAAAATGTCCTTAGCTCCAGAATCTGCACACCTAATACAAGACTTTGTTTATCTAACTTTCCCCAAATTCAAACACCCTATTCCATTTTATTCCTCTACATCCCCTCAAACCCAAATACTCAATAGCACTGAGTTACTAATTCAAATTCAAGAGCATAACCTCACCATCTGTGACAAACCCAAAACAAAAATGAAATTTCTTATATTACTGAACCGTACAAGTAAGAAAAGGGCCCATAAGAAAAATAAAGTATCAAATTTTCTCTATACAACTCCCCACACATTCAAATAAATACCTAAAAACACTAATCTCATAATTAAAGAACATAATCTCACTTTCTAAGGCCAACCCAAATCCAGAAGATTATTCCTTATATTTCCAAACTCGAAAAGGTATCAGTTTTTTCTCTACAATTCCCACAAATCCAAATGCCTGATACTCGAAAACACTAAGCTCATATTCAAATTCAAGTGCACAATCTCACTTCCAAAGCAAACTCAAATCCAAAAGCAAACTCCTTATATTTCTAAACTCTGAAATTTAAAAATACATCAAATTCCTCTCTCTAACTCCCCTAAATCCAAACATCAAACGCCCAAAAAACACCAAGCTCATAATCCAAACTCAAGTGCACAATCAAACTTCCTAAAACAAACCCAAAATCAATTCCTTAATCTCACTTTCTAAGACAAACCCAAAACCAAAAGCAAGCTTTAAAACAAAAACAAAACATCAAACTTCACCCCACCAACCAAGCAAACACCCTCAGCTCCAGAATCTACAAACCCAACTTCCTCTCCCAAACTCCCACAAATACAAATACCCAACACCCCAAATCACAAATTCAACAACACCCAAAAACTAAACAAACAAAACAAACATACGAAAGAACAAAAAAAACATATTAACACCCAAAACGCCTAATTTCAACCAAAACTCGAGCTGAAAGATGTTAAAAACCAAAAACAAACACAACCCAATACGGGGAACGTTTGCACGTTTCGAACCACAAACACTAACCTCAGGACAATAAATTCTAGAGAGAGAAAAGGAGTGTTGAGGAGAAAGCACGAACCGAACACGAAAACTGAGAGTTACCCATTGCAGAGGACCGGCTAATGTGGGAATATGATTCCACAGGAAGCTTGCATTCGCCGGAGATTTGATGGGTTCTCCCTCTTTTCTCCTCTCTTCCTGTAAAAAAGACAGTTTTTTTTGGGAAGAAGCTTTTGTTTTGTTTTTTCAGGACACCTGAAGAGGGTGTTTGTAATTTTTAAAAGTTTCAGGACTTTTTGGTAAAGGTGTTGTTGAGGGACGGGACTGGTGTGGTAATTTCAATTACTCTACCAATATTAGGCAGTTAAACGTAGAATCATACTTTCAAGTTTTGTGATTAAAATTTTGGTGTACACAAAAAATACACCTCGACTACCATTTTGGTTATTCCATTTTCGAACAAAAACTTAAGAGCCTAAAGAAGAAGATCAAGGTGGTATTATATTAACAAAAGAGTTGTGTTGAGTTTGTTGAAAAAAGACAGGTAAAATTATAAAGGATTAAATAAAAGAGCATGTAATGTCCTAAAAAAGGATAATACAAATTCTAAAGTTGATCTACTTTTCGTTAACTTTGTTTGGTTTGGCTTGTTGTGATTTATAGCCATCTTAAAATACGAGTTTTATCATTCCTCAAATAGAAAAGAATGTGATTATTAGAAAATAGTCAAACCAGACACATTTTTGTAAGAGAAAAGGTTAAGAATGTGATTATTAACAAATAATTTAGGAGAAAGTCAGAGTAATGATTGAAACCACCTTGCAAAACGTCAACCAATAATAACTAACATTTCTCATTCGTGAACCATGTTAATTTAGTTTAACATGATTTGATAATACTTAAAATATCAACTTATGTTTTTTGTCATTACGGTTGTGTTAATTGCATGGTGAAGCGTGTACAATACCTAAAAATTAATTTTGAAATTTACAACTTATAACTATGTTGAGTTGTTGACTAGTTTTCTTTGGAAAGTTAACGTGTATAATATAATTATTTTTCTATTTCATGCTAATAGGAGTGTTTAATATACTTAAGTATGCGAGAAAAGCTTCAAAATAAATGCCAAATTATTATCTAGAGAGAAGAAGATAAAAATATGTTAGACTCTTAAAATATACTAAAACAAATGGAGGTATTTTAAAATTTCAATTGCTTAAAAAATTAAACAAATTATATGAAACTTGTAATTAGTAGCATCAGATTACAGGGTTATATATACTCCTGCTTAAAGCGCGATTTCTATAAACAAAAACATCCCATGATTTATTTATTTATTTGATAAACACTACCACTACTACTATATTATCATTATTACTATAAAAGGTTACAGCCCATGATTATTAATATGAATTTCAATGGTAAATATTTGAAGCATTAAATGGAGGTAAATAAAAAATGGCACCATGACTCCTGTACTTCGTGATATATTCCTAGATATTTGTGATTTCTTAAACCAACAATTTTCTATCATGTCTTTGTTTATCTTTTGTTAATTTTATAATCTCCTCTCAAGTCTCAAGTGCTCAACTAGTGTGTGTGTCTCGGTTGTTGTATTGCCCTGGATTAAAGAATTCTTTATTAAATAATAATCTCGATTTACTAAAATAAAGAGTACTTAATTAACGGTCGTCCTCAACCTCAAGACTTGACTTAGGATAAGTATTTGTTTGCATCTAAAAATTCCAATTGCACATGCATCTTACTCTCGGCTTGTTTCATAACATAAATAATTAATAGTTGTATCGCACCTAATACAATCATAGATAATCATTTTGCACTTCTGTTAGTTCTGTGTGTCGGAATTAAGGTTTGATAAATAAGTGTTCTTCAACTAAGATGGCTTTTAATTGAATTCAGTTTGTGATTGTATCAAAGTTAATTAACTTTAAGGTCAAGCGAGGAAAATTCTTTGTATGTTATTTTATAAACTGATCGATCGCATATTTTTTCGGATAATTAGTTTATCACAATAAGAAATACTATTATTCCTTGTTTTGGCTAATGCCTACGTACATGTTCACTTCAAACAAATAAAAGCTAACAAAATCTTTATTACAGTTATAAAATAATGAAACTTTAATTTTTAATACATCAACATAACCTCAGTGCCTCAGAAGAGGCTCCCGCCTAAGCGAGATAAGGGGGGTCGTATGTACGCAACTCTACCACTGTAAAACAGTGAGGTTGTTTCTAATTGACCCAAATGATGCAAATGCAACTGACCATCTGCGATTCCACAATAAAAGAAATGCAGATCGTTTAAATAATCCTTTGATATAGTCCATGATGCTCTAAATGTCAAAAAATAACTTAATCTTTGACATAGTGGAAATAGACAAAAACTGTAGTTTTTAATACCCTTCGTAAATCGTAACAAATGATCAATGGTTAATAAATCATTTTAAGGGGGAATAAGATGAAAAAATTAAAAGGTAAATAATTCTAAATAAAACTATTTTCATTTTTCCACCTTTGAGTTTGAACCTTTATCTTTTGTTAGTCATTTATCTTGGAAACCAATTGTAACCCTTTTTTAGTCCTTATCTTTTAAGTTAATGAAACCCTTGATAACGTGGAGCACTTTTCTTAAGTTGCCATGATATTTATTGATGGCTTCTTCGAAAAGTACAGATGGATTTTCAATAAACAAGAGGAACTTGTTGTCCTTTAAAAAGTCGATATCATATCTTCACATAGTAATGCCAAAAATCATATGACTTTCTAAGTAGACGACTTCCTTCTAACTTGACTTCTAGACTTCATTTATTTCGTATGTCAAAAGCAACATATGTAATGGTAAATTTAGAAGTTATTTCCTTAATTTATTAATTAGATCCTAATTTATAAGCAAATTAAAAAGAATCTCATTGTCCATCCATTTGTTAATTCAGATTTTTATTATTTTCATGTCATTATGTAAGCCGTAAGTTATACACCACTCTTGCGACTAAAATAATCAACTTTGATTGCTCTTCGATCATTATTCTAACTCAGCCTTCGAGGGGGTTTTTTAACATGTAATAATTATCTAAGACCCAAGATAATAAACAAAAATCAAGTGGTCTTCCATTCCTATATTTGGCCCCTACACAAAGACAAAGGTGTCAAACTCGTATTGATAAATGACGACATTTTTAGATACTTGTTGGTAGAATATGCCTTCCAAATAGCATACTACAATCAACCCACCTTATTTTCTTTTCCCTTCAATAGTAGTAGTAGTAGTAGTAGTAGGGAAGAAATGTTGCATTTAATTAAATGACAACTTAAGAAAGGAATCCTTTTTTCTTTCATCTTCTACATGCATGTAGGTACGGAGGATAGCTTCGTGACAAATCTCTTGTAGATTCCTACTTGTTCCATAGAACAAGCAAACTATATATTCAACACAAAAAAAGCCAAATATCTATCTTTTTTTTCTTTTTAAAGTTGCCAAAGATCTATTTGTTGGTTTCAAATTATTTGATGAATATTTGTTTTTTAAAATTATTTGATGAATCATTAATATAAGAAAACAATTCATTACTTTTTTGTGTTGAAAAATACGTTCAGAATTGTTAATATAATGGTGGATTTCAGGCATGACATCTTTATTTGACTATATTAATGTGACTGCAGTTTTTTTTACTGAAATACTTCATTTTAGATTAATAGAATGTCAACATGGATGATTTCGCAAATACCTTCTATACAACTCAATATATCCACCAATACATTTTAACGTTTCATAATAACATAGATACTTTCCAATTTGAAGTAATTATCAATTGTATTATACATTTCGATTAATTTAAACCCTGGTTTCATGTTCATTATAATCACAAAATGGTTAACTCAAGTTTCTAACTGAATTTGCAAGGTATCCAAGATATTATTTAAGTGAAATCCTATCTCATAGGATTTATGGATTCAACCCTAAAAAAAATGCATTAATTATCCCATAACTGATTTTCACATCTCTTGCATTAGTTAAAAGTTTACTTGTTGTGTTGAGTCTCAAAGACTTTCCTCGTTCACATTCTATAATTAGGATCACAACCACCTCCCCCCTTAGCCTTATCTTAACGAGTCATTACGATCACATCGTGAATTATAAGTTAATTCCTTAATCTCGATATCTATAAAGGCAGCCTTCACATAATCATGACCAAAGACAATTGAATAGACAGCAAAGGCAAACTTTGACCCTGTTGTTTAATCCCTGGATTTATGTTGCTGTTTTGTTGTTTGTGTTTCAAATCACCCTTAAATTATGATGAAGTGGTTGTGGAAGTGATGTGGTGTGAAGATTGTGATTAGACGTTAACAAACTGAAGTTGTTCCATGATTATCTTATTTTGATTCTTGTAATATAAATATAAGTTTCACCAACTCTCATGTATTACATGTTCATATGCATCTCCATTATCTTCATGACTTTCCCCATATGATGATCACTAGACAACCAACATATTTGGCAAGTTTGGGGATTTTATATATTTTTCTCACCTAACAACTGAGGTGTTGATAGTTTGCCTAAAATAAATCTATACGAAAAATCTAGACATCTTATTTGTCCTTGGCGGCTTGGCGTTACAAAAAAAAAATTATCTTTCATGTAACTTAACAAGTTAACATTAATATGAACTTGTATATTCCTAAAAAATGAGAATACGTTACCTCATAAATCATTATAAGATGTTCATTGTGCTGCTTCACAATGTTCATAATTCTGTTTACGAAAAGGAATTAGATAATTTATATCCTGAGCGGCACCTCAAGATTTTTATGGGCCAATTAGTAAGAACTATGAAATTAAACACCATTAGTAAGTAATGATTTTAGCTGAAAAGTATAAGATAATGATGATGAGGCACTTAATATTTTAGCTGACAAGCTGCTTTCATGTAAAACCCTGCAACACACTTACTGACAGTGTGTAAAGCAACTTACTTGTTCCACTCACCTTAGGAATCCAAACTTGACACTCTACTGCTTCAAACTTCCAACTCCATTTCCTACAAATTTCTAGATTTCCTCATGTCATTGTCGTCACCAAGCCATTAAGGTCCACAAAGATTCACCAACTGTCTTTCTTTTATATCTCACTGAGGGACCCATTTGGTGTCATTGGACTTAACCTTTCCTTCATGTGAACCCCAACTCACAACAAACCCTCTTTCTTTTTTCATCCAATGGCATATTCTTGTCCATCATTTGCACCCTTAATGGGGTTTGATGTGATCTGTTTTTTTATTTATATTTTGGTAGTGCTTGATGTGTTATCAATCCTTTTAGATTCTTTCTTTTCACAATCTTGTTAGAGTGGAGAAAGTTTCCCTGCAATGGATGTTGCACCTATTATTAGAGCTTTAATTTCCATCTTCATCCATTTCCATTGTGTAATTCAGGTTTTGTTTTACACGTCATGAGATGCATGCAACTTGGTTTAATGGTAACATTTATGAAACTTATTGTTACTAAACCATAAAAGCTGGCAAAAGAAATAGTCTCACCCATCTCAGGTATTGTTGGTTAAATCAGAAACCTTTCAACAATGAAATGTTTGTATAAATTGGGCCAAACCCAAAGTCTCGGCCATGAGAAAGTGTCTGAAATATTGCAAGAAAGTTTGGGCCGACAGTCTTGAGAGAGTGGTTTTCTATGGTTGATCAAGAAGCATTTTTGATACGTGGTCTCTTTTCTCACTCAAAAACTCAACTTATTGTCGCATCAATTTGCGTCAGCACAAAAATGAATGGATGAATGAATGAATGTAGACAATTTAGTTTGACCAATTGATTCATAACAACCGACTACCAGGTAAACTTCTCATCCCCCACGTACTTCACCGTTTCGACCACGCCTTAAATATGTGACGTCTCATATGGTGGTATGATTCCAACTTGTTTGTCCTAATAATCTATCTTGGTCGTTCATTGTATAGTCGCTTAAATCCATCTTTACCATTCGTTATCATTTGGGGTTTTAACATGAAAAATGAACATGATTCCCTTAAATCCACTTGTTACTCGTTTTGTTCGTCCCGAAGTTGCATCACGGCCGCTAATTATTTATTGGGTAATTGGGTTTTTAAACCTGAAAAAAAAAAAATTCCGGTGAATTTCTCTCTTTTGACCCTCAAATCCTTCTTGCTCGTTAATTCTAGTACTTAGTATTTACTAGGCCTTTCAAATCCATATTGACCATTCATTATTTTTAATTTTGTAATACCAAAAACAGTATAATTTCTACTCATTTCACTTCTTTTCCCACCGATCTATTTTGCTGCTCCATTTTTTTAATGGATCAAAGTAGGACTTTAAATGGATAGTTCGTGGGCGGTTATAGGGTTTATCCATAACTTTATCCGTCTAATTAAACAATTCGCGGTTTGATTTGAAAATCGTTTATTTTTACCCCTACCCATAATCCTACCCATTTTATTTAATTAAACGATTTTGGGCGGTTATATGATTATATGGTTAAAACTTAATGGATACTAAAATCAATATAAGAATTATGTAAATGGTTAAATGGATAAAAACATGTCAAATGGATAAACGGATAACAAACTAAACTTATAATACTTACAATATTTAACATCAAGTATTCATAAATTTATAATCAAAACCTTCAAAAAATCATATTTTAAAGATCCACAAATTCATATCAAACAACATCATCCACACATAACGAGTAATGACAAACATCAAAACAACTTTAAAGTTATAAGACACGTGTTTCAATTTAGAAACATCATAATCATAAGTAATTAGGGTGTTGTGTTTTTTTGTATTTTGAATTTTTGGGGTATGTTTGAAAATAATAATACAAAAAATTACATGTATATTGTTTTATAACAAAATATTATATATTCATTATGTTTCGCACTTAAACGGGCAAGTGAAAACATGTACCATTATTCACTCATTTATTAAACGGTTATGATTTTCACAACTCTTATCCGCTCATTTATTAAATTGTTATGATTTTTACAACCCGTGATCCTACCGGTCCGTTCAGTTAGAACGGTTAAATGACTTTGATCCTACACATTTACAGTCTTAGATCAAAGTCATTATAAATAGATAAGTTTCCTAAGAGGTTATCCGAAAGTTCAAACAAAAAATCACAAAGAATGATTAATGGAACACAACACTAGATATTGAGAAGAGAAAAACTAATAGCTCAAATCAAACCTACGACGTGGTGTACACGTTTTGATCTTAACCGAAACAATCAAATATGCTCGTCTATTTGATCCTCGAAACTCATGTTTATCATTTCTTATTTTCTTAAAGGAAATTCGATACCCTTAAGAATGAGGTCTGATTAACTAATAACTAAATTTCATAGATAAGTATACCCTCCTTTTCCAGACATTCTTTCAGCGACACCCTTCCATCAACTTTTCCCAAGGCAAAACTAACTGGTTTGATATCCCCATCTCGAAGGTGAACAAATCTAATCACAATGTTTGAAGGTGCAACCAGTAACCATTTTGTGTTTCAACAAGTGTAGCTTTATTTACAATTTTAGCATTTGTTTTAGATTTTCTCAGTTTTCTTACACTTCAAACACAACCCAAATCGTTGGAATTAAATGCATGAGCTTCTCTATTGGAACACTAAAATTAAACCCAATAGTCAGGCTAACATAATTAGTTGGTGGGATTTTTGCCCAGGTACACCTCCTAGTTATATTGTGTTATTGATGAAATACACCCGTATTTCAACATATTTGTTTGGGTGCACATCACCGTGGGTCCCACACCACGCGTAGGTTGTAATCAGTCCCTTTGAACCACCGTTAATAGCGTCTCGGTAGTTCCGGGCGTCTGATTTTCTCTCTCAGTCACGTCAACTTCTCTCTCTACCACGTCAGTTCAAACCAACCCCTTAAATTTTCCTTAACCGCACTCAAAAACAACTCAAATTCTCTCCCATCCACGTTAATTGAGGATCAATTCTAGGTAAACACACAAAAACTATTAAAAATCTTAAAAATAGGAACAAATAAAAAAACATATTTTCATTTTTTTTGTTAAAAAATAATAAAAAATAATTATTAACATATTTAACTATATTTTTATATTAAAAAAACAATAACCAAGCACATGTCCCTCCCCTACCCACCCGCTCACGTGAAAGTCTCCTGTGCTCTCCGGTGGTGATGTGTTGGGCGGTTGTTTTGGACACCTCGTATTTTTTAATTATTAAGGGTGCTCTAAGCTTTCGTGCATTATTACACTTTCCACCCTGCACTAAACACTCCCGCCTATTTTCACGCCTTCTACATATAACCCACTTCCACTTCCACTCCACCTCTTCCTTCCAACAACCAACAACTAAACTTCCACTCCAACAACAAAACCTCCAGCAACAGCCGAAGAGACTTGGTTCATCTCATCTCCGACTCCACCTCGAACCCTTCAAACAACAACAACGACAGTAGCTCCCAGCCCACCGACACCAACTTCTCCACCACTAGTCCCACAGACACGTCGGAGACCCCTACAGATCTGACATGTCAGTCATGTGACTCGTATCCATACTCAAATGTTGTTAGAACCCTAACCCGGTATTAGGGTTAATCTTGGATTTGGAGGATTAGGGTTTGCTTTGCATGGGGAAGAGGTGTTGCACAGTGGGTGCATGGGGAAGAGGTGGAGGCGTGAACAGTGGGCGTGAGGGGAGGAGTGTTGCTGGGGCGTAGGGCACTGTAGCAAGGAGATGGTTTATATTGCGTTTTCTCTCTCTTCCTCTCTCATTTCTCATTTCACTTCTACCCTCATTCGTTCCTCTCCTTCTTGCGACCAGAGGGTGCTCGGGAGCTTCCAGCGGCGTGAGGCGTGCGGAGGACGTGCGCGAGGAGGTCACCGGAGGCAACGAGCGCGAGCGGAGCTCCGGCGGTTGCGTTGTCTTCTTCGAGGTATGCCGTCTCATTAGTGTGGTTTTCTTGCTCCCCAAGTGTGGGGGAGGTGTTGGTCGGTCGGGGAGGGGTCGGAGACCTCTCCGGCGGCGCGTTTCTTCGTAAAAACCTCGGCTGGCGCGAGGTTGAAGACGACCAACGGTCGACCGAATGTAGTGTTTTTGCCCGACTTTAACCTTCACCGGTCGAACGATGCCTTGTGGCGGTCGACCGGTAGTGCATATTGCTGGTGAGTTGGGACGTACTGCCTGTTTTCGGTCGACCGGTTCCCTGAGTCGTTCGACCGGAACTTAAGTGTACTGGATTTTTATTGCATGCTTGTTCGACCGATTGTTGGTTGCGTTCGACCGTTTTATGACATAGAATGCTAGGTTGACCCTGTAGGATTTCGGTCGACCGGGACCCCTGAGTCGGTCGACCGATAGATCCGATTTTGATGTTGACCAGACTCCGGATTTTGACCTCGTTCGGTCGACCGGTTTTAGACCTTTGTTCGACCGTTGGGGGTTCTATTTCGAGCGCAGCGGTAGACCGTTTTAGGAGTACGGTCGACCGATTCCTTTCTGGAACCGGTCGACCGAATCACCTCTTCCGGTCGACCGTTTGGGCCCAGGACAGAATTCCTGGTTCCCTTTTTGAACGCCAACTTTGTCCACGGAAACCCGTGTCCTCGCCTTGTGCGTGAGCCGGGAGGTGACGGTGGGCGCGTGATGCGTGCCTGCCCAGGGACCGCCGTTGGGAAGAGTGTGGGTGTTCGGGACGCGTCAGTTCCATGTATGGAGCGTGACTAATGTGATGGATTGTTTGGACTTATTGTAGTATAGCAGGCCTGAGAGATCGCGGATCCCAGTGTTGATGTTTGTGCGGGCACGCAACTGGCGTTGGGTGAGGTGACTACCGGCCCACGGGCTACGGAGGTCGCTGCCCTGCTTTTATAGCGGTGCGGTTGGTGTTTGCGGCTCGAGGAGCCTGATGACCTGGCAGACTTCGGTATGGACCCGTCCGATGATGTGCCGGACGTTGTGATGGACCACCGATGCTGTGCCGGTGATGCCGCCGAGGTTGTGCCGGCGATGATGATTGTTGGGCCGAGGTTGTGCCGGCTATGTTGATTTCCTCGACTGGGCACCTATCGAGATGTTGTTGTTATACCTTCCGGGCGACGGCCCCGTTGGTCCCTGTGGCTCCGACCACTGAGATTTGCAGATCTGTATTCTATCGGCGCGCAGGCGTGACAGAGGCTCCCTGCCGAACCCTTGAGTAGTGTAGCCGCGTGTGGGGGGTGCGATGTCGCGTGCTGTAAGGTTGCATGTGCCTGCAGTAGGTCTCCTCGGGAGATTCGTTGTTGACTGTCGGACTGATGTCCTGTTTTACCCTTCGGGGGAACTGTTTTCCATTCTGTCGATGTCATGACATGTTATTAGTATGATAGGTTCATTTGTGTAATGCATGCATATAGGTGAGTTGGCATACGGGGTTTCCTTCTGGAAACTCAGGCATTGTTGTTATATATTTTCAGGACCGCAGTAGGTCCAGTGGGGTGGTGATCGGCGGGCGCGCGCATTTGGAGTCGGATCCTCTAGTCAGACCACTGAGGTCCACATGATTACGTTTATCTTCCCTTGTCGTTTTGTTGTAATCATGTATTCATTTTGGCAAACTCTGATGTATTATGGTGCACCGCTATATTGTTTATGAGAAGTAACAGTCCCGCCTTTGATTATTGTGCTCTTTGTCTTGATTATGAATTTTTAAATTTTCTGCTGTTTCGAGATGTTACAAATGTGGTTGCGGGTTGCCCTCTAGAGTCTACACATCGATCACAGAAGGAGTGGTTGTACGGTCGTACACATTAAAGAAGGATTCCACACATCAAATTGGGGGGGAGAAACGATTCTAAGATTTGGAGAAGGTTTGGTCGATTTGATTTGAGGGAGGATTAGGGGTGGAGGTTAGGGACGGGGTCGTGATTTCTTGATTCGGTGGACTCATTTTTGGAATTAGATATAAGTCATGTCGAATTGGGTTTGAGGCTATTAAAGGTTTGGGTGTGAGTTTTGGTTGGATTATAATTAAACACAATTAGTGAAGGGGATTAACTGATTAACTTCTAAATAATATGATAGGTTGTGATTTAACTGGACGGAAGCGTGAGGTGCTCTCAAACAAATATGTTTGGAATGGAGTACACTGGAGACAATAGTTGAAATACGAGTGTATTTTGCCAATAACACAACTTCTTGCTGGATGCACCAAAACAAAAAAAAACCATAAATTGATTTACTTATACGAAAATCAAAATTAGGAAATATTTTTCATTGATACTTAGTGCTTTCCTGGCAGCAATTTTGACTGGTGAAAACTTTTCATATATTGTCGTAGATTCCACAGTACATTTCAAACGAAATGTATCACAATTGGTTCGTAAATATGGCTAGTTAGTTTTCAAGAACTAGCTGGAAGGTAAGCCAAAGGTGAACATTTGGCTTCTAACAAATAATAAGTTTTGATTAATTAATAAAATCAAGTCTTCCCAAATATATATAAAAAAAAAGACAAATTAAGACAACATATATTATTAGCACAGTCCACACCAACACAGTGTCACACGTAGACATATTCACTCCTCGAATCTCCACACACGACGGATACATACATAGTCGGAAAACATTCAAAAAAAAACAACCCCCACAGACAACGTACAATTAACACAAGCAAAATCCAAAATATATATATATATATGTATCTTAACAATTTCCAACTGCGAACCCGATGCGTTGCATATTCAAGTCATGAATGACTTCGAGACCCTTTTGTTGGGTGCTGCCAATGATTCCCATAGGATTGGAATCCTGTGACGGATTGAATGCTAAACATGCCAACTCCAGCTTGTCGTACAAAGCCATCGTCTGAATGCCTGTTAGGTGTATCGCGACACCGCGGAAGTACAAAGAAACTTCTGGGACAGTTAAAGTCGACAACCCCCTAACATCGTAGCACGTCAAGCCCAGCTCGTTCTCGACCGAAGTGTAACTTGTCATTGAACTCCGAAACGCCTGATCAAGTGCAGAATAAGCTGCCGATGGGAGGTACGTTAAACTCGTACCGGAGTCCATGATTGTTTCCTCGAAGATGGAGGGTTGTATGTTCAACATCTTACCGTCCACGCTTATGCCCAACAACTCGACGCAGTAGAAGATTGATGAGTCCTTTGTGGTTGTTACCATTGGCGTATATACAATTTTGCTGTTTAGTTTAGGGTCCCCGAAAGTGAGGCGTCCGGTGGAGCTGTACGACGACGGAACGCAATACGAGAAGATGCCGCCGCCGTAGGCGGTGGATGTTTGCTTCACCGTCGATAATTTCCCACGCGCCATTCCCATCAGACCCGCCCATGTTCTCCCCTTGGACGCTGCATGCATGCATGGTTAATTAATTGCACGTACGCGCTTTTAACATGTATATATATATATGATCAATTGCAGAGTTTATTTTTAAACCATGTTGTTCTAGCTAGGCTATCCATGCATGACCATCCAAACATGAACCTACGTGATCCTCTTAAAATATATAGATCATAATCATTTTGTAAGGGTTTTTTTTTTTGCTACAAAATAATATATTTGAAAAGTTAATTAATATTTAAAATGTAATAAATTCGAGGGGTTTTGTACAAATTTTCCTATTAAAATTGCATAAAATAGATTTTTATCGCTTTTATAACGTAGATAAATCAATCATATTTGGAAAATTATCAACATCGACTAAAATTAATTAATTAATTAATTAACCTGTGTCAACGTTGCTGCATCCAAAGAAGAAGTTGCTAAACGCATCTGAGGAAGTGAGAGTCAACTTATCGAAACTGAGATAGCCACTGTTGTACGTATATGTGGAAGCATCTGTACCATATCCGTACTTGTACTGGCACACCCCATTGGCACTGCATGACTTCTCGGGCATCTCGTCGCAATTGGTTCCTTCAGCACACGACACTGTCCCGTAAGTGCTGGATTTGGAAGGGTCGAAGATGGGATCTGCTTGTGTGGGGCAAGTAGATATACAAGGCGTGCAGTGAACCCAAGTTAGGTCACTGCCTGTGTCCACTTTAACTGTTTGTTGCACCATATATAGGCGTGCCGAGACCGATCTTCGTAACGAAACCTATGGAGCCATAGGCTAGACCGTCGTAAGTGGGGATATCCGAGGATGATGGCGTGGGTTTGTGTCCTAATCTTTGCTGGATGTAGGCAAATCTGAGTTTGTCCCACTCTACCAGATCCTTAAGAGTGGGGTTGGTCGTGGTGGTGTTGCCGCCCAGTAGTGAACATGGCCCGTAGGGGTATGACATGTTCAGAGAACCACCCTTGACAGATACTACTGTGGAACAACCCAACAACATCCAAACAATTAATTGAATGTTAAATTAAACGACTACGATTTATTGACTTCAAGTGGTTAATTAGATCAAAGTGATCCATTTAATCTGTACTTTTTTACCATGTCCTACTTTAACAAAATACATGCAATATATCCACAAAATATCAGAAAAACTAATTCTACCGGAACAGTTAAAAATGAAGTACGATGGCCCAGATCGACTACAATCAACTAAGGTCTTCCTTAGAGCATCTTTAACCATCGTAAAAAATCAGACGTCCAGAAATTTCACCCGACACATCAGTTTTTATTAATAAAAAAATGTCAAACTGCCAATCCGCCCGAAATTCCACCCGAGGTGCTTGGGAAATGTGGCTGGTGGGGGGCACGTGTCCCCCCACCATTGGTCACTTTTTTTTGGTTTTTTTATTTTGTGGTTTTGTGTTTAGAAAATATTTTTAAAATCATTTAATATTGTTTTTTCAAATATATTTTTATGAAAATAAGTTTTTTATTTGTTTATATTTTCTAGAATTTTTTGATAATTTTTCGTGTTTTGCCTAAAATTGATTCCGAAATGACGTGTAGGAGAGAGAATGTAGGACGCTTGAGTTGTTTCTGGGTGTGGTTAAGAAAAATTTAGGGAATTTAGTTTGAGCTGACGTGACGGAGAGAGAAGCTGACATAGCTGAGAAAGGAAACCGAGCGCCCTGGAACTACCCAGGCGTGGTGCTCTGATAGCCCCATTATACCCAAATATATAATGTAGTTGTATATAATCATCTTTACCTTTCAGGTGAAGCTATATATTTTCTAAATAAAAGGGGAAGAAATATCAAATCGGAGGCTATGGTAACTATTTTGCGTACACTTAAAAACCAACCTGAATTAGAAGAACATGTACCAGAAGGCTTCATGCTTGCAATATCTATAGTATGAGTATTTTGTTTCTGGCCTCCATGAACAAGTGCAAGGAAACAAAATAAAAGAACATGAAAGAAAATAGAAGGCACCCTAGAATGCATGGTTGTGGAATTGGTTTACTTTTGATTGCAAGTATCAGAAAAATTGCAGAAGGCAGCTATTTATATAGATCTTTTAAGGCTTTAATTATCATCTTCTTTTCTTAACCCCTTACAATATCATTAACATTGATAAAGCAAATATTTTTTATAAATAATAAAATAAATATTAAAATAAATATTCTAGTGATATAAGACAATTGACCTTGACATTTTTTCGCGTGCTGAAAGAGACGACTTTTCTTGGGCGCTTGGATGAAATCAGCACCCAAATTTGTGTTGGGAGAGATTCTATATATTCTACTGCGATATGACAAGATTAATATGCAAAAGCTACAGAGGAATTAACTAGAATATTGAATGTGAAATTAATAAACTTCTCTCTCTCCCGATACTATGAGCAACAACGCACACAAAAGAGAAAAACAACAGGCAATAAACCAATGCAAACCTCAAACAACCATAACACACGTGTTTTACAAGATTCGACAACGTGCTTACGTCATTGGGGATCCTCCGCGGGTTTCATTTCATTCTTCCTCTTTTCCAACAAGAAAAGCAAACTGAGATTACAATGGTTGATAGAGACACTAGGTCCTCCAAAGCACACAATATCTCTCTCTAACCCTAATCTCTCAAAAGGAAATAAGTTTAATGCGTTCTTTGCAAGAAAATGGTGAAAACCCCCTTAAATACATGACTCAAAAACGTGCAGAAAATATGTAGATTGTGGGTAAACAGTTGGTCGGTTTCCTCCACCGGTCGCCCGGTCAGTTACTTGAAAAAGTTCCTGATAATTTTGGTTGACCGGTGCCACAAACCGGTCGACTGCTCCATAGTTTGAAAGACCCTAAAGTATCTGGTTGACCGATGTGCCACACCAATCGACCGCTTCCGAACTTTGAAAGACCCTGAAAAATTCGGTCGAACGGTATGCTACATCGTCCGATCGTTTTCAGTCTATGAAAGGACCTGAAAATATCGGTCGAACGGTGTACAACATCGGTCAACCGTTTTAAACTTACGAAAGATATTGAAAAATTCGATGTGCAACATCGGTCGACCGTTTTTTTCCTATCTCTTCCCTATCAAATTTGGACAAATTTCCAACGGTTTGAATTTGGAACGTGTACTTAACCAGGAGGGTGCACTACAGAAATTTCCAATGAAGTGAAATTCTTGTAATCATTACATCGTTTGATAACGTTGGATTTCACCACGTAAATCACAATGCTACTGAAAGATTGATTAACTAATTAATCAAATTGCTCCAATTAATGTTCGGTGAAGTCGTTGGTAGACTTTTGAAGTAGTCGAGATTAAATTTCAACAATGTGATAAACTCACTTTGAGTAAACTTGACATGAGTTGAACAAATTGCAGTAATGTCATTGAATTACCTCATTAGAGGTCGTAAATCAATCATCATGAAAGGGTATAATCATAATACCTAAAAATTTGATTATGGAACAATTACAACCTTCCATTTCCTCAACCAAACAATAAGATGTATCAATTTTCTCAAGCTAACAATTTTAATTACTTTTTTTTAAAAATGTAATCTAATTTATCGGCAAACAACATTGTGCTTCTTGCGGTAAATGTCACATAGCCAATTTATGGACAGAATTTTCTTGGAAGTTCAAATGAACACGAACATCCCTTTCTGTTGAAAAAAACATATGGGTTGTTTAATTGTTATTTATGGGTTATATTATGCAGCAATGTTAATTTTTAATATTACAAAATTTAGCCGAACATCTCTACACGTAGTTAGTTTATGAATTGTTTTCTTGCTTTCGATTAAATCATGCGATCACATTCAACTCTTTTCGTGTTTTTAGTAAAAACAATTATTAGAATAACTTTAATAAAACATTGGTCGTTCGTCAAATGGAACTTTTGAAGGAATCAATCTGGTGGTCTTTAGTTTTGAGAGGGACAACTTTTTCTAGCAAGTGGATTGCCTCATTTCTTATAATTTATATGATTAATTTTTAATTATCAAGATAGATTAGGTAAACAAATCCCACTCACTATTACGGGGATAGAACACAGACTTTCTTCTTACACCACCAAACTAGTCAGTGGATCAATTGAGATATACTCAATTTTATAAAAAAAACGACACAACTTATGTAGTACTGTTGCTATTTATCTATTTTTAAGGAGTGGATTTATAATTGTGTCCATTTAGTTAAACTATTTGTAACTTGACATTGAGTTGCAAATCAAATAGTTCAACTTGTGCGCTGTAGCAACTTAATTATCCAGTTTTAGGGATGCACTCGTGGTTTAGAGAGATATTTTGTAATATTATTCAATATATTGGGTCGTTTGGTAATTTTCAGAAAATAACTACCAAATCCCTCCGGTCATCATTTTCACGGGGGTTAATATGCAAATTTCTTGGAAGTTCAAATGAACACGAACATCCCTTTCTGTTGAAAGAAATATATGGGCTTTTAATTGTTATTTATGGATTATATTATGCGGCAATGCTAATTTTTAATATTACAAAATTTAGTCGAACATCTCTACACGTAGTTAGCTCATGAATTGTTTTCTTTCTTTCGATTAAATCATGCGAACACATTCAACTATTTTCGTGTTTTAGTAAAAATAATTATTAGAAAAACTTTAAGAAAAAATTGGGTCGTTCATTTTTCATTTAGAGCATCCGCAGCAATGATCTAGGCCATTCACCTTCTCTCTTTTCTTTCTCTCACTGCCACGTCATCATGACTCAACCTCATATTTCTTCCTCACTATTCATCCATTAACCATGACCTTGGTCATCCCATTATATTTACTACACGTCATTAATTTTCTTCTTAATTTTTATTATATTCCAAAATCATTTATATTTATCAAAATTATTATTTATTTAATCATCAATGATTACCAAATATTAAAAATCATTAATTTTCTTCTCAACTTTTATTCTATTCTCAATTATAACCCACCCCAACAGGTCGAACGGAGATTTTGAAAATCTAACGTTATTAAAATAATACTTCAATTTAATAAATACTCACCAATTTACAAAATAACACTCCAAATCATAACCTTAATCCTAATTTTTATCAAAATATAAACTACAACTACTACACCCCTAATTATTTATCAAAATATAAACCCCTAATTATTAAAATAAATACCAAAACAAAAACCCAAAAAATAAATCAAAAAATAAATAAATCGGCCAACAGGCGCGGATGACCCGGTCATCCACCGTTGGAACCGTAATCCTAAAATTTACTTAAGAGAGAGAATAGTTACGTGGTTAATTAGGTTAATGGATTGATTAGTAAATTACCTATAAATCATTGGCCTAGGAGAGGTGTCGTGTTGAATTCTTGGAAGGTGAGGTGATGACTAAGGAAAGGTAAAGTGACGTGTGGGTTAGTAAGGAAGTGAGATGTTGAAAAGTGATTGGAGGATGCGGAGCTAAAACTAAAAGTAAGGTTATATGTATGTCTGTGTTAAGTTGATGTTAATCAGTGGAGAAGTTCTTGAGTGAAAACGTGAAGGAGTGATTCGTGAGGGAGAAGGTAGTGAAGAAGGTGAAAGAAGAGAGTGGTGGAGTGAATCGTGAGGTGAAGGTTGAGTGAGAAAGAATTAGAAAAAGAAGAGGTGCTCCTGGGGAGGTTTGGGTTTCGGTCGGTTTTAAGGTTTTTCTAGTGCAACAGATATAAACGAAAAGATGGAGATTGGATGTGGTTTGTGGAGATCTTATGGTTATGAGACAGACAAGTATTGATTTGTTATTCTTCAGTTTCGTGTCATATTTGTCTCTCTTGATATTCGTAGTTGCATGCATGTTGAGTATCGATATTGAATTTATTGATATACATATGATTGCATGGTGGTGTTTCGGTCGACATGGAATGTGACTTTGTGTATGTTTCTGGTTGAGCTATTTAGGAAAGAACTATCTAGCTGACAGCGTTGAGCCACCCGAGAGATGAAATGACTACCTGTCGTTAGTGTGAAGCTATCAGGTGTGCATCTGACTGATTGATAAATTCAAAAACACAGGATGTAGTCGAATCCGAATGGGAGTTCCAGATTGTGCTCATTGACTGAATGTCTTATTATGTATTTTTCACATGGTTATGATTCTGGTTGATTGACGATTGATACTTACGTATTGTCGAACTCACAAATTATTGATTACATTTTTCAGATTACTTATGAGTCTATCAGATGAATTAAATATCAAAGTGCGCGACGATCAGGATCGTACTAACGCACCGGGTTCGGACGGATAAGCTTTTGTCCGAGCTCGGGATGTTACATCCACGGTCGTTCGGGGTCATCCACGGGGGATGACCCCTTTTTTAGGATGCTCTTAGGGATGCACTTGTGGTTTTAGAAAGATATTTTTGTAATATTATTTAATATATTGGATCGTTTGTTAATTCTCAGAGCGCAACTACTAAATTCCTCCATTCGTTATTTTTAGGGGGTTAATATGCAAGTTTATTCCATTTGCATGAAGTCCATTAGCAGAATAAGACTGATATTACCGACCAAATAATGGACGACCAGAATTGGTTGGTCGGATCAAAAGAGTGGAATTAAAGGTTTTGTCCTCTGCTGAGAACAGCGGGAAATTTTAATCTCCCTGCACTACGTCTATTGGATAAGAAAAGGATATGCAGAAACAACTTGGCCCTCATGCATATAGCAGTCAAAATTAGTACTGACAACACCACCTATGAAATACAGTATAATCATCAAGAAATACCATCTGCAGAACTGTCAATAATGTTTTCTGTGACCACCTGATATCGAAGAACGTTCATGGCTTCCAGACGTAATCCTGCCATGTCTATCACGAGAGCAGTGGTAGTCAGCTTCGGTGTCGGGGCTAGTAGAGGACTTCCTGTGTCTGTGTCTATGATGCCTTGAATGGCTTCTACCTTCTTTCTTGGACGACCTACTCTTGTGGTGCGAGCCACCATGGATTTTACCATCACTGGACGATTCGCTGTCTGAATGTCCATCGTCTCTTGACGAATGTCGACGTGAACTAGTGCCACCATGGTGATGTTTCGAGCGAGTTTTTTCCCTTTTGGAGCTATGAGCCTTTTTATCCTTCTTGTTGCTGTGTCTCCGTCGCTTGTGAGAACTTTGATCAGGAGAAGAATCTGTATCTGAACTGCTGCTACTGCCCTGGTGATGTGTCTGGGTTCTGTTTCCGGTGGACTGGAAATAGGTTGGTTCCTTCTCAGTTTTGGTCGTTCCATGTCCAGCATTTCTGCTCCTGTCTCTTGCAGGAGAAATTGTCTTCCTGTCTCCACCAAGATTTTTAGCATAATCAGAATCATCATCCCCTAAAGTAGAAACAACGGTTTTGCCACTCTTGCTGATATGCTCCGTACTTAATGCAGTTTTAGATGTTGAGGCAAGCTTATCATAATCAGGAGTAATTTTAGGATCTTCTCCAACATCAACCTCTTTGTGCACATGCACATTTGTCGGAGGGGGTGCTGCTTCAGAGGGGATGTCCAGCCCTAGTTCTTTACCTAAAGATTCCAGAAAATCTCCAGCCACCAAACGGTTTAGAGTTGTATTAGCGACATCACTTTTCTTCTCTTGAGTCCCACTTTGTTTCTTGTTTTCATCTTCATCATCATCTTCTGAGTCATCTGAGAAAATTGCCTGCATCACAAAGTAGATGAATTTAAGAACGACCAAGATGGAGGGTTTTACCATGATATTCCATATTGAAACTCCCTACAATCACATTAATTGACAAACATGGGGCAATAGGAATGGTTTTGTGAGAAGCTTAAAACCTTGTACAAATCGACCGGCTTATGGACATTTTTATGGTTTAAGTCGGGCTTCAATTCCGTAATAGCTATGGTCTCTGCAGTCTCATTCAAATCTGATGATAATGAGGAGCCCTTCACTGCAACAGCAGTCTCTTCAATCTTTTCACTCTTGACAAAATCTGAAGCAAATATAAAAGAGTCCATCTTGCTCTTTGCCCTTGGCATAGGAGGTGGCTGCATCAAGAGAAATCAGAATATCCAATAAGAAACCTGTGTGCCATAGTAGTGTAGTAGTGATACCTGCCAAATCTAATATTTTATAATACAGGAAACAGTTAAGTGGTACATGTTAATACATTTCTATAGTTCAGTTTAGAACAGAGAACAATCAACTGAATATGCACCTTCCCCATGAAAGGATCCATGATATCAAAGCGCTTGCATAAAATGGGTGCTGGTCGCCACTGAAATTCTTCCCTTTTAGGGTAATCTTTTGTTGATCTTTGTTCTTCCTTTTGCGGTTGCCCAGTTATCTGCTCAACAAAGATGGTAATGCTTTACATCAATCCCTAGATTATGGGAGGAAATAATGCAGTCACAAGCGACAAAACTAAACTGATTTACCTCTGTACCGCCTGAAACAAATCGTGTCGCATCAGTTATAAGCTGCAGAGATATCTCATTTTGTTTTCCATCTGATTTACCTTTCTTAACCACCTCTAGTGCAGCTTCAAAATCCAATCTCTCACGAGCACGATCATTCTCCGACCAACTTTTGGTACCACTAAAGGACACTGATCGAAGGCCACCTTCAAATTTGTCCTTCAGAAATTGTTCAAACCTCTGTTGCTTCGCAGGATCTTTTTCAAAGGGCTTGCCAATTTCAGAGATCTCAAACTACATATAATAATCGGTTACTTTCCTCCTAAGAGTAGTTAATTACTGACTTGCAAATTACCAACAGGAAATGGGCGATTAAAAATGTCATAAATGACAACTGGAGAAAAGACAACTAATGAGTAATGCTCAATTGCTTGATATTCAAAATCATCTCAACTTAGATATTAGTAGTAACACTTACATGTGACGAAGTTTTCGTAAAATTATCTGAAAGATTTGATTGCACGTTGACTTCTGAAGCAGAAACAATTGAAGTGGAACTGTTGGAGCTTTTCATCAGGGGTTTTTCTCCTAGTGCTCTTCCCCGAGTCTCAACCGTCATTTTCTGAACAGATGACCTCGAATTCAAATCCACTAGCATCCTTTTCTGGTCAACACGTTTCTGCTGCTCTTCCCACAATTTCCTAGAATAATAGTTGTGGCCTTTCCCACCATTCAGAAAACAAAATAAAGGATTGGACTTGTTTTTCTCTCTCGAGAGATCTTCAAACAACTGACCACAGCGAGAAACAAGAGTTGCGAATCCCTCAATTAGTAGTCTTAGATTGTTGTCATCTGGAGGAGCTACCTCTGGTGGAGGAGAATCCATAGATCTTATAGATGCATCAAGAGGAGCAGAAAATTTGTGGTGTAGTTCAAAACCACGTGGAATATTTGGAGGTTGAAATCTGTAATTATGTAAAACCCAAAAAAAAACAATACGGGATGCAGTTAATTCCAAGTTATGCAACAGGCAGAGGAAGGGGGACTCGGAAGCATTCGCGACATATTGACATAGCAGCATAGTCTAAAGCATAGGCACACATGAAAACAAATTGCATACCTTTCTAACGTATAATCAGATGATGTTGCAACTTTAAAACCAGTTAGAACGGCACTCTCCTTGCCAAGTGACAAAGGCTTGACATCTTTCTTTACGCTTGGAGGTGGTTCGATTTCGTCTTCACAAGTTTCGGTTATTTCGAAACCTGCATGCAGAAAAATTTGCAGCTTAACACTTAATACACAACATCCAATGGAGATCATAAGTATAAACCAGGTATCCAACTTGCGAATCGTAATACAAAATTGAGGTCTACGACCCAGAGAGTGTGATTAAGTAATTAACAATAATAATTATGAAAATAGTTAAAGTTGGAACTACTAAATCCAAGCTAAAATGCTTGTACAGCTTCACCAACTGTTATAAAAATAAATTTACCTTGGGACATACCATAATCATATATATCTTCATCTTCAATGTCAAGCTCCTCAAGTGCTCCAATTCCAAAACCAGGGGCAATCTTTCCTGCTGAATATATTGTTGAAAGTTACAGTGCAGCTTTATAACGGGATATTGTTCAAAAATAACTCTCAAGTTTAACAGTAAGTTTGGAAAATACCAAAGGAACCTTACAATTCAAAGAAAAAAGATTTCCTTTCCTTGAGGCCTTGCTTACAGGTCCCACATCTGACGTTCTTGAGGAATGTAACCTTTTTCTTTCTAATAGCAGTGGAGAGAAAAATCACGATCCCACACACACAAAAGTTGATACCAAGATAAACCAAAATAATTACCTCTAAATTCAGGAGCATGCTTGAAAGGATCATATCCCAGACCATGCAAATTCTGCTTGGGATTTAGTACATAAACCTGATAATATTTGAAGACAGAGAAGTTCCACTACGTAAATTGAATATTATAACATTTCACGAACTTGTAAATTCAACTTACTTATCCTATAAACGTGCGTAAGCAAAAATACTACCATGCAGATAAGAGAAATGTATGACTAGCAAAAACACCATGATTTAACTGGCAGTCATACATGGATATAGATGCATAGCACAAAAAAGAAGTATCCACATAAACTCTTTATTTTGAAAGACATTTTTTCTTAAAAATTCTAAAAGTAGCTACTATTACATCATTATAAACCTATTTACGTTCACAAACCCATTATCTCAGAGGGCAGCTCTGTGTTAATAGATATTGATATGTAGAAAACATGAAATAGAACTACCGGCAAAGAACTAGCGGACACATCATAAAATTGGTGGGGTCAGGTGCTAAGAAAACTATAGGATAAAGGATTTATAGGCTAAAAAGCAGAGAAAAAAGACATCCACAAATGACTGTTAACATGGTAAAACAGTTACTAATTCACCTTACTTAGAATAAAAAGATAAGCACCTTCGACAAAACACAATTAAGACAAAGTACAACTAAATTTGGTTCTTGTAGACTGTCATACTTCTAAACTCCAAACCTTTCAGAAAACAATAGGAATTACATATGGTGAACAAAGAATATGCTTACTCACAGGAATGTTTTGAGACACATTGATTTCATGCTCAAGGTCCTCCCCAGAAATTTCAAATTGAGGCTCATGGTATTCGGATTGAGTTTCTTTATTACCAGAAAAGGCAAGGAATGCCTTTCTTGCTTCTCTACGAGAATCTAGAAACAAATCAAACAAATTAGACCACTCAACCCATGCTAAATTTACCACATGATTGATGGAGAACCCAAAGTAACCTGCTCATCTATAACCTAATGACCACATGAGATCTACATGACATGCCCAATAAGATAGAGATTTGAAGATAGAAGTAGCATGCATATCTCACCCATTCTGTCAAAAACTACTAAAATACAATATGCACCAAAACCACTACATCCAACTTAAGACTACTTGGGTGCTCCATTTGAAACAACAACTGACAAGCTATGATTTCTGTCAGGATCAGCACCATTACAGTTGTCAGCCTTTGCTCCCAGTAGTCATGGAACATCATTTTTGTGATCATAAATAAGGAGGTTGTCCATAGAATACCAATTAAAACATAAACATGCATCTACCATTTGCATTTGACTAGCTAGCCTGATGAACTCATGGAAATAAACAAACACTGACATGACCTACCCAATAACTAAACCACTGTTCTTACGATTCTATAAAATATATGCACAGATGGTTGTCTTATGAGCCAGTGAGCCACTTAGGCTGGTATTCAGAAATAATAAATTGCAACCTACTGGTTTCACCAGCCCTTCTCCCATACGGTTTTTTCACTGGTGGAAACTGCAAAAATTACAAAATTAAGAATAAACATACCATAAAGCGAAGTGCGTGCATCACTTATGGAACGTCCATGGCGCCAACCCATCCGCAATAACAGCTTTATACCTGTATACGAATACAACATGTGTCATAATATTGTGTTATTCTCGATATCTGAAAGCAAAAAAAAAGGTCCACCAGAAACAAACCTACAGAATTTGCTGCAGGCAGAACTATTTCATCAGGGACGGGACCGGGAATAATCGAAGGCCTGCAGAGAAGTGGGAATGAATGTCAACAAATAGAACCCCTTCTATTTTATTGTTCTTATTACTATATATTCTAATAAATAGGTTAACAGTGGCTAAAAGGTTACCGATAACAGAAGGACAAAAAACTGGTAGTTTACAATGTTAGCTAATTTTCTTACTGAATTAGGAGAGATGGAAAGAAACTTGTATTTTACATGTTTTTCCATATCAACAATCAATGTACATTTCCATTGTGTCAAAGATTATGTTGTTTTTTGGCGCTTTGAGCATCATGGACTATAACCAATGATTATTTAAACGATCTGCATTTCTTATCTATTGTGAAATCGCAAATGGTCAATTGCACTTTGTATCATTGGGTCAATTGGAAACAACCTCACTGTTTTACAGTGGTAGGGTTGCGTACACCCGACCCCCCGGGCAGGAGCCTCTTTTGAGGCACTGGGGTAATGTGATGTTGATGTTTCCATATCAATAATCAATATTTTTTTAATTAAATAAGAAAATTGGACCACCATCAGTGAGTTTTTTAACCTAGAAATTATTTGTTGACCCCGGCTAGAATACTAGCTCTGGATTAGAGAAAATCTAGACAAAATGGAAAATAAAATGAGCTTATTGATATACACTCCAAGACATCATTCATCAAACCATTGGTCCACCAAAACATGATGTCCTTTAGAAAGGAGCTTCTGCTTAGTGACAGAATTAAATATGTTGACTAGCTTAAGGAGTGAATAGCATGCATTGAACCACATTCAGTTGAGAATGAAACAAAATATATTACAGAAGTTTGTGACAATGTTGACTAGCATAAGGAGTTGAGTGTTATCATGCATAAAACCACATTCAGTTGAGAGAAAAACAAAATATATCACAGAAGATTGTGACCTCTTCTTTTGATCCTTTATAGCCTCCTTACGGGAAAGTTCTGCTGCAGTAAATCCAAAAGTATCAAACTTTGAAGATGTTTCCAGTGCGTGCCCTCCAAATTCCTTCAGGTAACATCACAGAATGCAAAAGATAGATGGGAAGATAAATATCAGTAATTAAGAATAAATATACAATAAATCGAGGTATTACAGAAATCATACAGGCCAAAACCTAAAAGCCAGTAAGCCACATGATCCACAAACATCACGTAATAGAGTGGAAGATAAATGAAAGTTACTAATGGTTTAGAAAGAAAACAAAGGAGATAGAAAGAAGGCTATATGGCTTGATGATGAAATACTTACCAAAATGTGATGAGAAGATGAACATCTATAAATAATTAAAGCACATTTTCAATGTCTATTACAAATTTCAGCCTAAATGATCTTCAATGATGACTCCAGAATAAATGGAATGCCTCAACTTATGGTTTCGAGTATAAATATTCCAACCAGAAGCATTCGACAACCCATTTTGGTTAAGAAAAACATAATTCGCTGAACCAACAGCAAGTCCATTAGGGCATTATCTTTGAATTCAGTTAAAAACTCTGACCATTGAGAAGAGGCATTTAAGATTGAAGAAGATACCTCTCTCTCATCTTCATCCAGGAAGTTATATATGCTTTGTTGTTTCACCTCGCCTCTATTCTTTCGTGAAGATGTAAACGTTTGTGGAGTCCATCCTGCATAAGAAAATTGACGAACTAAATATTCAATCAAATCAATAATTAGATCTTTAATTCTTTCTAAATCAAATAGGTTTACCTTCTTTTGACCCAGCCGTATTATAATAGCCAGCAGAAAAACCTCCAGTAAAAGCTCCATGAAATCGTCTACGGCCTTCATCATCTCTAACCTACAATGTCAATCGCCGATTTGAAATATAAATTACCTTGATACAAGAGAAGTTATTATTTTCTGATGTTTGGCATATTGAAAGAGAGAGAAAGATAGAAACAATTTGCTTAAATTCCAAGCATAGAACTCCAAGACAATTCATTTTACAGTCAAATGTATAACTAAGTGTAAAATTGATCAAAATATCAGAGGTAAAACACATTGTTTTTTTGCTTACACTGTCCACTGCCACTATTATTTATTTGTTAACTAAAGACCAAAGTGCATTAAAAATGACATAAAGTTAAAAAAAATTGCTTACACTGTCCACTGCAACTATTATTTATTTGTTAACTAAAGACCAAAGTGCATTAAAAATAATGACATAAAGTTATATATATAGTAAACCCATGCTTGATCTTTAAAAAAAACACTGGAGATTGCAAGTAATTACACATACTTGAAGGACTACAAGTTCCAGCACTTACGTTGTGCTTCACCACCAACGGAGACAATTAAGAAAATAGAATGGAGCAAAAAGAAATAATTCTTTATCAGAATAACATCCAGTAAAGCTAGAATTCAGCAGTACTATCCATTATTCAACACTAGAACAGTATGATTTCCCACAAGAAAAGGTGGCATGTCGACTCTGATATAAAAGAGACAAAATAATCCTTAAGATCAGAACTGTGATAAATCAAGCTTGAATCACAACCACTACCAACTACTCAACAATGGAATTCCGGAACATAATTATTTCAAAAAAATTCATAACCACTACTCTCATCTGTTGCAGCTATGATCAATTTTTTTGCTGTTTTCTATTAATGTATCCTTAATTGGTTGTACCACTTTTTTGAAATAATTTTTTTGATATTATTATTATCAAAAAAATTATTTCAAAACCACGATTGATACAAAGACAAAGTCCACTAAAACATCTCTTTTTTGATATTATTATTATCAAAAAAATTATTTCAAAAAAATGGTACAACCAACTAAGAATACATTAATAGAAAACGGCAAAAAAAACAATTTTGATGAGAGCTGCAATAGATGAGAGCTTCAATTCTCAAACACTACCAACTATACCAAAAGAAAATAGCTTGTGTTCCAAAAAAAAGAGTACAAAAGTGAAAAAGCATAATTTCCAGGGGGAAAAAAGATGTTTAGGTTTACTACCAAAAAAATGGGCCATGACTTGTAATTGTAAAACAGAAAAAGACAAGAAACAAAAGCAAATTTGATCAGAACCCATGCACTACCAACTACTCTCGAACTGAAGCATCGCGATTTCCAGCAGGAAGAGGGGCACACATATTTGAGTTTTGAAAAGAGAGGAAGCTATAACAAAACCAACTTCGATTAGAATCGCAACTAACATACCTCAAATTCACAATTCCCTACCGTGATTAAAACATAACCAATTTCGATCGAAATCGTGAGATAGACCTCAAATTCACAACCCCCTATCATGATTTCCAGCAGAAAGAGTGGAAATGAAAAGGGCAATTTCGATCAAAATCATGACTAACAGACTCAGATCCCTATTCATGATTTCCAGCAGAAAAAGAGTGTTAATAATAAACCAACTTCGATCAAAATCATGAGTAACAGAGCACAAATTCACAATCCCCTATCACCAAAAGTGCAACTAAGAGTGTGATTGGTACCCTAAGGAACTTTCAGGAAGTGGGGAGCTTAACTTCCAAGATGACTCTGAGTGATTGGTAGCCATGAGAACTTTAAAAAAATTGTAACTCAAGTTCCAAAAGAACTTCCAAGACTTAAAAAATGTACTTAGAGTGACTTCCCCAACTTCCACTCTAAAATGAGAAGTCATGGAAGTTAAGTTCTAAACCTCCCTCAATCACAACCTAACAGAGCTCAAATTCACATTACCCATCATGAATTCGTGATTTCCAGCACAAAAACTGTTAACAAAAAAAACAACTTTGATCTCGACTAACAGAAGTCGAATTTACAACCCTTTATCATGATTTCCATCCTAGAGAGTGTAAACAAAAGGCCAAATTCGATCAAATTCGCGACTAAGAGATTTCCTTTTTTTTTGGTTCACTACCAATATTAAAACACACACGAGAGCAGAAAAGAGGAACGACTCGTTCACGCAACTGAAACGGCAAACAGAAACGAGCAACGACGGCGTGAGAAGTGAGTGTTGGAAACTAGGGTTTGCGAACCTCCTGTTTCCAAGCGGGGAGGGCGCGGAGCGCCCCGGCGTCGGAGGCGGCCTTCCGCTTCCTGGCAGAGGTGTCCTCCTCGCGGCCGATCGGGGTTCCGAAGAAGATGCAGTCCTCCTCGTCGGCGTCCATCTCCGGCCGAATCTAATCGGGGAAGGGAGGAGGGTCGAGGGTTTCGAGGAGGAAGGAGTTCGGTGGGTCGGGCGGATCCCGATTCGGGTCCACAACCAGATCCGGAAAGGAAACGAGGGGCAAGCAAGGGGTGTCAGTAAGGGTGATCAAAATTCGGTCCGACCCGAATTTTTGGAGCAGACCGGACCGAATTTTTCGGTTCGGTCCGGTCTTCGGTTCACCATAATCAAAAAATTTGGGTCCGGTCCGGTCCGGTCTAAAACTCGAGAAATCAGAACACTGAAATCCCTTCACTTGAATCCTCTTCACACCAAAATCCTCTGTGAAATCCCAACCACCGCAAACTTTGAAATGATTGGGTTCTAAAACTTTTACTTTCATATGTCAATTATTATGAATTGGATGTGCAAACATTTTGTTACTTGATTATGATATTCGTCTTTTGGAAATGTTAAGGAAAATGTGTTTGGTCATTAACCGTAGAGCTCTAAAAGATAATGGTTTACATAAATCAAAAGTTATTCACAATCATGATAATTAACATGGAACATTAATCACCGAGATAAGATTGTCGTGTTGGTCATCGATTGTTGTAGCTCTACAAATAATTGACAACACGAGTATATAAAAGAGAAAAATTGTTACTTTTATATATTGAATAGACCTAATAAGTAAAATATTATGGAATTGTGTTTCATGTCATTAATGTTTTATTGTGTCTTGAATCCTAAGATATAAGACTTATATCTTTTCACTCAAGAAGTGTTTCATTTGATTATTGTCAAAAGTTATCAATAAGTATAGTGATAAAGGCAATAGTTGGTTGAACATGACTTGTGCTGAAAAAGATAGCTAGTCAAACGATTATCGTTGCCCTCTTAATTTAGTAATGATATTGGTGGGCCCCTTGATAAAGCAAAATTATAATGTGCACAATGAAACTTGAGTTAAGTTACATAGTTATAACTAGCTTAAAAATGTCAAGAAATGAATATAATACAAAGGTGACATATTTCTACTTTGTATATATTCTTAATATCATGAGGCAAAGGACGGACACAAGCGGTGCACTTAAATCACTAAATGGATCGTGTTTTAGTTCGAATGGAACAAAGACATCTATGCTAATTGGGTAACTATAATGTGTAGCTAGATACCGCTTATAGTTTAAGATATTAATTATTTAATATCGCTGCCAATTTAGCTTAGATCCTCCTATAGGTCACACCACAAAATTGGGAAACAAGAAACTTGATTTTGAGTTCATATGATGTGTCGGGTTTCATGTGAAAAGGGGACACATGTGATGAATCAATCAAATCAATATGTCATGAGAATTGACATAATTAGAATCATAATAAATTTATATGAGGTGTGTATATTATGGTGTGTAATAATTTAATATTACATAAGATAATATATTACATAATATATGAATTTGCTAAAAACCCAAAAGATCTAATTTTGTTGGGAATAAATCCAAACTTTGCAAATGCAAAATCAGGGTCAAACACGGTGAACCGTTCAGGGTTCGGTCGACCGGGGAATCTTCGGGTCGGTTAACCGAATGGGGAACGGGTAAGCACAATTGGTTGACCGAAATTGTCTAGAGTGCCTGGACAATCGGGTTCAGTTAACCGAGTGTGAACGGTCAACCGAGAAAAAGTATTTTTTGTAGACCGAAGAGAAGACGTGGTTCGTCCGAATTTTTCCAGAGAATTTTTCTCATGCGGATTCGGTCGACCGTCTATCTCACGGTGCACCGAACACGTGTTATAACCGAATGGTTCGGTAAACCGAGAAAAATTCTCGGTCGACCGAACAGTGTGATTTCTGCCAGAATTATTAAGAGATTAATTATATCATGGGTTGGATTAATTTCAGATTTAATAAAAACATTTTTTAGGGTGCTTATGTGGCAATTAAAGATTAATTTTAAGAGAGAATAAGCAAGAGATCATGACTAAAGAATAGTTCTTGATGAGGATGTTTTGGGAGCCTATAAAAGGATCCATCATCCTACTTGTTTAAAAAAAATGCAAAAATTATTTCTATCATTAATCTCTCCCTTAATCACCACGAAAATCTCTTAGTAATTTTAAGTTTTGAAGATAGAAAATCTCAGGAGCTTAAAGATGGGTTATTAGCTAGATTTTAAGTCTAATTAGAGATTTATTGGCTAGCTCCTTTCTCTCTAATCTTATTTAGAGTTTGGTGAACACTTGGAGGCGAATCGGCGGACGCGACTCGACTCTGGATCTTCGAAAGATTTTAGAGAACCTTTGGTTATGATTCTCTCTTTGTGATTTATTTTAATATATGTAGGATTGCATGATATTAGAATAAACACAAAGTAATCTACATAAAATTGTTGAAAATATGAAATCAATCTTGTATGTTGTATTAATTTTTTTTAAATATATACATATATAGGGACACGAAATCCTACACACTTCACCCTCGACTCCACTTTCGAGTCCACCCTCTACTCCGACCTCCCTCGACTCCAGCCTTCACCTTCGACGAGACGAGACTCCGGCTTCTGTCCACAGTCTTCACCCTCAACTTCGGCCTTCGACGATACGACGAGTACGACTGTACTCCGGCTAGATCCCGACCTTCGCAGACTTCACCTTTGACTCTGACTGTACTCCGGCCTCCCTTCCTATTTCCGACCGAGCAGGTGCATATGTGTGAGATGTGTTGTTTTCTATGTGAGATGTGTTGTTTTCTGTTCATGTTAATTGTTAGATGTAGCAAGATGTGTTGTTTTTTGTCTAAATTTTGATTTTAGTGCATAAGAGAATGACACCAATACACCATTTAGAAGAGAGAAGAGAAACAATTAAAAATTAAATAAATGCTCACATAGATTGAGACCAGGTTGCAATCACAAACAACTTCGCTATCAGCAAATTCCAAATTTGGAGAGGTAGCTCCATTCTCATCGTGAATCCTTTCTGGAGATGTATCGGTTCAACACCAAAAGGTTCAAAATCTTTATCTGCAAACAGTAAATCAGTTTAAATGGCCATCGCTTATAAGCCAGCAGGTCTAAAGACAATGCATAAGTCAATCATGTGGACCTCGTCTTTATGAAGTAGTCAAGTTACGAGACATTTCGCATGTGCCATTTGCCTTGACTGTCGAAATGTTCGACCGTAAGAAGTTCATTGAAGATGAGGTGCAGTTGTCCGGGCCCGATGGAGGCCAATCTGCGTTTGATAGATATTTGAGCGACCAATTGGATCAACACGAGAGAAGTTTGGATGTTCTACAATGGTGGAAGCTTAATGAGCTCAAGTATCCCATTGTTTCATGTTTAGCTTGTGATTTCTTAGCTCTTCCAATGTCCACTGATGCATCTAAGTCTGCATTTAGCACAAGAGGTCGTCATTTGGATAAATTTAGGAGTTCGTTGACTCCTAAGGTATTTAACTAAATTAGTTATTTTTTTGTTTAGCAGTTTAGATTTCATTTGCTTGGACCGATCTAACATGATTTTTTGATATTGGATTAAAGATGGTACAATCACTCATTTGCACGCAAGATTGGCTTCGAACCAAAACAAAGGCAAAGGCTGATGTGGAGGAAATCATAGAAGACTTGGAAGTACTTGAGAAAGGTATTTAATATTTGTACGATTTATATTTATATGTTCTAAAAATGTCTAATTGATTTTGTGTTGATGTTAAAAATAACAGATTTGGAAAAGTTAGCTCCCGACGATGTTGTTGATGATCTCATTTGTGTGGATTAGTGCTGATGACCTCTACTTTTATTGATTGCGATTAGTGGTGTTTTATTTTGTTAACTTGAACATTGTGAACTTGTGATGGTTGTGATTTCTGAACTTGTAACATGTTGTCTTTGTGAAGTTATGATTGATAGTTATGAATTTCTAATTGTTAAGTTAGAGCTTGTGAACTTGTGTTAAAAATTCAGGAACAAACTTATGGAAATTTTAAAAAAACAGGTCAAACCACCCAAAAAATAATTTTAAAAAAACTAATTAAATTCGGTCCAACATGGTTCGGTCCGGTTTTGGACCAGACCAAAGCGGTTCATTTCGGTCTTCGGTCCAAGATTTCTGCGAGTTCGGGTTTCGATCCGGTCCGGTATCGGACCGAAGCTCACCCCTAGGTGTCAGGAGCACGAAAATTTCAAGTGTCAAACGGAAAACATAAGAAAATAGAATCCAATGGAAATAAATGTCATTTGATTGATTTCTGCTATTAGTCACCGTCTTCAGAATCAGACGGAAACACGATTTCCTGTCGTTTGTGCATGTATGCAGAATCCAGAAAAAAACTAAATTATTGTAGTTAAATGTTTATAAATTGTTCATTCATTTCCATTAGACCGTCAACACACATAATTGGTTAAAATTCAAACAAACCACATAAAAATTGTCATATTTACTCTCATCTAATCTGTCGGTTCTTTTTTTTTTGTCGAGACAATCCAAACTGAATTTCTTCTTCCCTCCCATCTTCATCCATTTACGAATTTGAGCTTCCTACTTCTGTATCGTCAAGCTCATCACCAAAATCTTCAAGCAAATATGCTTCGTCTTCCTTGCGAATGAAGTTACGGAGCAAGAAATAAGCTATAACAATCTTCACCTATGTTTCATAGGGGAAATACATACAACCCCTTAATATCACAACTTGTTGTTTGACAACACCAAATGAGCGTCCTGTTGCATTTCTTAACTTAGAATGTCTTTAATTAAAATTTTCAACGACATTGGTCAGTAACCGATCATTAGCATATTCACTCAGATGATATCTTGCACCCCGATATGGACAAAATAAAGTCCAACCATATAAAGTTTACCTAAGAAAAACCAAAATTTTCACATTTTAGAAAAGAAAATCAATTAAAAAAGAAATTTTAAATCTAACTTTCTTACTTGTTGGTACTTTTAGTATGTTTTGTCTAGTCAATGCACTGTTGGGATTTCATGAGGATTATAGAGGGGAAATTTTATTTATTTCGTCCTCTTTAATCATCAATACAGATCGTCTCTATTGCTAATTTTAAACAAATAATCAATCAAGCATTTTGCATACAAGATTAAAGATCTAATATACACTTATACAAATATATCTAAATCGAAATTTCAGGATTTAGATTTCATACATTTGACTAGTAAAAACTAATTTCTCTAGATAACTTGAAGAGTCTTCACACTTTTGCCCCTAAGGTTCACATTGAACCAAACAAGGACTAGTTCAAGACATTGCTAGAGATCTACTAGTCTCCCATTCATCAATCACTTTGGAATGGAAATATGTGCACCAACAAAACTTGGGAGAGAATAAAGGTGGCTGAAAACCTCTTGAACTTCTTCAAAACTTGTTACTTAAGTTGCATTTCTCTTCTTCTTTTTTAGGTGCAAGTTAGGGCAAACCCTAACCCCAAGATGAGTTTAATGAGTTCATGACCCATTAGTTTCATATTCCATTCCTAATTGATTGATCAAAGAGTTAAGCTTTTACAAATTCATGTCATGACAATGTGACATTCATTATCATATTATGTGCCATAAATATCATATTATGTAATATACATTACATTTCTCCAAATAATACTATAAACACATGAACTCATGTTAAATGTTATAACATGTAACACTTTATCTCATCATTTTATCACATGCATTTAATTTCATATCATATGAAATATAACACATCATATAAAATATGTAAAATACTTTCTTGTTTCTCGTTCAGGTTGTGTGACCTTTATCGAGGATTTGGGTTGGATTGGTAATGACATAAAGCATTTTATTGACATAAACTATAAACGGTACTTTAACTATACATTATAGTCACCCAATCAACACAGATGAAATGTAACCATTTTACAAAACACGATCATATAGCAATATTATAAATAACATTACTTGTGTTCATTCCTTGTCTCATGATGTCATGAATAATATACAAAGTATGGTTGTGTAACTTTGCAATATATTCGTTTCTTGGTCTCTCTTGAGTAAATTATAAATACATAGTTGGTATCACTTCAACTATATTGCATGCATTTATAGTTTTACTCTACCAAAGGGCTCAGTGACATCATTACTCATTATAAATGAGGGACAGTGATATTGTTGACCTACAATCCTTTTCCGCATTATCCATATATAAAGAACTACAACTTTTATCATCACTTGTAATAAGAAATTTTTAATAGTAATTATGTTATACATTTCTCATGTGAAAGATGCAGTCTCATATCTTAGAATTCGTAGACACGGTGAAAATATTAATGATACAAACACAATCCTATAAGGTTTTCACTTGTTAGGTCATGTTCAATGTATGAAATCTTTCATAAACTTTTCACACACTTGTGCTATTAAATGATAATCTTTTATCAACATTTGTAGAACTACAATGTACTTTAATCAACACGACAATCTTTTCATGGTATAATAGTGTTTCATGCTAATTACCAAGATTGTGAACACTTTTTAGACTTTCATGTTTGTTATCATATAGAGTTTTACGGTTCTAGACCAAGAGCATCTTTCTGAATACTTCTATAAAACATAAAACTCATGGAACAAAATGTCATATATAACATTCAATCATAAACATAACATGTAAAAGCAATCAACAAAAGATAACTTTTAGAACATAAAACTAACATCCTGTAGGATTCTAGCATTAGCAGTTGACCCCTCCCAACCAACAAGAATATATGTAAACTTTACGTCGAAGTTGCATGTTGTCATAACGTTCTGCGATAATTCGCCTTTATGATTCCTAAATCTTGCAATTTCTAATCCATTTATTGTAGCTTTGACATGAGTTTCGTCTATGGCACCAATGCAATCTTGTATAAAATTCACCTAAAATGTAATACACATACAAGATGATGATGCTTCAGCCTAAGTATGGGAATAAGTTGTGAAGTCAAGTTACCTTAAAGTATGGGAATAAGTTTAGAACATTCTTGATCCGATCTGGAACAATTGATAATGTTCCAGCTATCAACATGCCACTCAGTTGCACCACAACTTTAAGTGTTTTATTAAAATATTTACTTACGCTCCAAGTTGAACGATGAAATCTCTCTCTAGTAACACCATATTTTGGTCGTCCCACTGTAACAAGAAACATTGCTAATTGTTCTTGCACTGTTACACTTTTAGTGTTCGTAAGCAGGTCATTTGTTTTTAATAAATGTGCAGAAGTTTTGGAATACATGTTGACTCTGTTGGTTTTTTGGCCTTAATCCTTGTTTTGATGATTTAATCAATCTAATCTTAATCATAAGTAATGTAGAGTAGCACACATATTGCATTGCATATATATTGCATGTGCTAACCTCTACAGGTGATCAAGACTCATGTAAGGAAGGAAATCAAGTCAAGATTTGTAATAAAGCTATATGAAGACTTGTAATCTTGATTTTATTTTGAGTCTTAGGAACATGTGTAAATTGAGCATACAAGAGCTAAAAACTTATCACATACACACTAGGTTCCTTAGAGAAGTCACACACAATATTTCACCTTATTTGGACTTCATTAGATCACCCAAACCTTAGTCGGAAATCACTTAAAACCTAAACCCAGAATTCCTGTGTGAACCGGTCGACCGAACCAGTTCTCAGTTCGACCGGTTTATAACAGACTCTCCACAGTGATTTTACCGAACTCTACCGGTCGACCGGTTCTACCTTTTCGGTCGACCGATCCCGGATTTTATTATGGCTGTTACGTTTGTCGTATTCCTATAACGGTCGTATTCGTATAAAACAAACTTAACCCCAAAATACATTCGGTAACCGGTCGAACGACGACCTTGTTTCGGTCGACCGGTTGAACACTTATTATGTCCCTGATATCGGTCGACACACTCTTCGTTCGACCGATCCAACTTTGTCTCAACCGAATCCCCTTAACGGTCGACTGCCCCATACTTTGGTTCGACCGATTCACTTAAGTAGAGTCAAGTTCTAGCTCGTTTGTCCGACCGAATATTCTTTTGTTCGATCGTTCTCCTTGCAATCAAGTTAACGGTTGACCGGTTTATTAGTTTTGGTCGACCGGTTCTGGACAGATTTGCAGCCCGATTTTCTGCTTTGTGTATCTTACACAAAACCCAACCAAATCTATCCCCAACGGCTAGAATACCTTAGGAGCTTATAAATAGAGGATCAAGACTTGTTTTTAACACAACTCTCCAACTTCCAATTGTCCAATTCATTAGAGAGAAGCTCTCAATCCTCAAAGCTCCCAATCTCACTCCATAAGCCTAAATCCACACTTAGTGATCATATCCTCATCCAACTCAAGTGTGCTCAATTAGAGAGTGAGTTCCACTCAAGTTACATATGTTGTCAAGAGAGCAAAGGTCTTGGTGAAAGCCCAAGACACAAGTATAGACTTCGGTGAAAGCCCGAAGTGATCCTTCTCGGATTGTGAGAAGAGGATTCCAAGCTCGACGAGGGTTGTTCGCGAGTTTGACGGTTGTAAGGCTTTGTCTCCCGGCCCGGAACGGGGAACGATTAGTGAAGTCGTAGGCGGAGCTCGGTGATCCGAGCGGAGCTTGCAAGAGAGGACTAGGACCCGGGTGGGGTGTCGAACCCTATAAAAACGCCGAGTCGATTTGTGGTTTGCTTGTTCCTTTTCCCTACTAGTCTTTAAATTGTTTCCGCTGCATTTATTGTTTGATTAGTTAGGGATTAGCGTAAAAGTGATTAGATTAACCCGACCCACACGATCCTACATTTGGTATCAGAGCCTTGTTAGCTAAATTTCATTACTTTACCGTAATTTTAGCATGGCTTCTACATCTAATCACATAGAGGGTTTATGCACCACAAGGCCTCCTTTGCTTAATGGGTCAAACTACGATTATTGGAAAAATAGGATGAAAATCTTTTTAATATCAAATGACCTTAAGTATTGGAAATTCATTCAAAATCCATACATACCCCCAAATGAAGATGAGTTAGATTCTCTATCTAGGGCTCAAATGAAAGAAATTGAAATGAATTCAAAAATCATGAACATTCTTTATTGTGGCCTTAATGAGGGAGATTACAATAGAATTAGGGGTTGTGAAAGTGCAAATGAAATATGACATAGGTTACAAATACATCATGAGGGTGATAGTAAAACTAAAGAAACTAGGATAAGTCTCCTCATGCATAAATATGAAATATTTTCTATGCAAATCGGTGAGAACATAAGCGACATGAACACTCGCTTCACCGATATTACTAACTCTCTTTTGATTCTTGGAAGAAGGATAAATGAAGGAGAGATGACTCGAAAATTCCTCCGGTCATTGAGCAATGATTGGGAAGACAATGTCGTCGCAATTGAAGAATTGTACGATCTTTCCAAATTGAAGATGAAGGAACTCATTGGAAATCTCATGACCTATGAGCTTCAATTGAGTCATCTAAAGGAGAAGGAAGCTTCCAAGAAAAACTCCACGGTGGCATTGCATGCAAAATTTGATGAGCCAAGAAGAGTGGAGGAAGAGGACATTGAAGTCCTTGCCCAAGACTTCTTCAAATACCTCAAGAAGGATAAGAGAGAAAAGAATGAGAGAAGAGGTAGAAGAAGTGAGAAAAGAGAAAAAGAAAAGGAGAAGGAGATGGAGAAGGAGGAGAGCGAAAATGAGAGAAGAGAATGGGAAAAGAAAAATGAGAGAAGGGAGAGAAAAGGAGAGGAGTAAGAGAAAAGAGAAGATGTTGGAAACTCACAATGCTACTTGGGACGATTCATCGTCGTCATCATCATCCAAATCAACCGTACCTTCATCAACAAAGGAATATGCACATATGTGCTACATGACAATTCAAGATGAAAGAAGTGAGATATCTTCTAACTCTTACTCTAATAGATCAAATTCATGCTCATCTAAGTCATATGCAAGTAATAGTTCATGTTCTAAAGATGAATCATATACACATGATGAGTTACATAATGCATTTCATGATTTAGTTAAACAATATGAGATCATTTGTGAAAAGAACAAGAATGCTAGAAAACTATAAATGATCTCAAATGCCAAATTGAATTAATCATGAATGAAAAGAATGAGGTGGTTGCTAGACTTGAATCAAATGAATCATCACTTGCTAGTCTAAGTAAAACACCTATTGTTGATGAACATTTAGATCTTAGAGCTTCAAATATGCAATTAAGGAAAGATCTAGAAATGTTCACTAAAGGAATAAAAATGCTTGATATGTTTTTAAGTAGTTAAAGACAATCCTTAGCTAAACATGGTTTAGGATACAATGTGCATTTGAAAAATCATGTATCTCATACTACTTCAAATGGCAAGCATTTATTTGTTAAGTCTAGTTCCTCAAGTGTGTGGGCACCAGAAACCAAAATGGTTTGGATCCCAAAAGCTAATGTTCAAGGACCCAAAGTTGTTTGGGTACCTAAATCTACACTTGTAGGAGTTTGAGGAGGAGATTGGTGGTGACCGGGTGAGCCAAAGCGTCGAAATTCGAATCTGGTTGCATCACCAAGCCAAGATTGGAGCTAATTAAAGACTCAAGTTGGTATAAAATTCTATCATCTACAAATCATGTTAAATTAGCTCTAGTCTAGTTTATGTGCTTAAATGTCATACATTTTGTTTAACGTGGGGTTTTTTTCCTCACGTTTTATGTATATTGGTGTTGCGAAGACCTCTCAAGAATTCATAATGGAATTCCGCACCTTACAACTTCGTATAGAAGAATGTCTCATCGTGTCATACTCATATCATTCATTTGTACAGGAAATTAAATAAATACAAATAACTAGCTAGAAGGTAGATAAGTGCGACATTTTCTTTCATTGAATAAAAATGATAAATATGAAATATAAGAGTTGACATATTTATACATTGCACAAATGGAAGATACACAAGCATCCTTTTGCAAAAACTAAAATTGCCGTTATATTAACAATTCCAGATATGTTTTATTAATAGGATTTTTATATTTTGATATCTTTAGGACGAGGATATATCAACTCGTGCTTTGATCGGCTCGACGATGATCTCCCTTTTGTCGTGATATCGTCACATTGTGTCAGTTTAGCCTCGTAACCTAGGAGGGTTTTATATGTGTTTGGATGCTTCAACTTTATGATGAAGACAACCTGATATTAGTGAATTTAACCTCATCACAAGGATGAGTTATCTATAATTGGTATATCAACGATAATTCTGATATTAGAATATCGTACAAGCGGTTAGTTTAGCCTCGTAACCTAGGAGGTTTTTTGTATATATGGGATGTTGTCTCGTATTATCGGAGACATCGTAAGCATTCTATTCCCATGTTCGGGAGAACATTGTGTACATGCTTTGTTTGAGTATGACGACTTTAGTTTATCTCATTACTAAATATCGCTAAGGGTTAGATTAGTTTAGCCTCGTAACCCAGGAGGTGGATATTCATGTGTATTTGACCGGTTTGGATAATTATCATTTTTGATATAGATATTATAATGTTTTGGTCAGTTTAGCCTCGTAACCCGGAGATGTCGTATATGATTTGATTTAGACAATTATTCATATATCATAAGGTTTTGGTCAGTTTAACCTCATAACCTGGAGGGGATTTATGTTTGATTTGTCAACGATAATTCTTATATTAGAATAATGTACAAACGGTTAGTTTAACCTCATAACCTAGGAGGTATTTTGTATATATGGATTTATTCGGACAATTATACTTTTGATATGGGTATTTATGATGTTTTGGTTAGTTTAGCCTCGTAACCTGGAGGGATTTTATATGTATATATTTGTTATATTGTCGATGATTCTTATATTTGAATATCATCGAGTAGTTAGTTTAAACTCATAACTAGGAGAATATTTTATGTATATAATTTGTTAAGTGTGTTGGACAGTTTAACCTCATGACCCGGAGGGTTTTGTATACATTTTGTTTTGTTTATTTGATTTGTTAAATGAAGACTCCATCGCCAGTAAGGGAGAGGGAACCCAAGATCAAGCTTGGCGTGAATCCTCGCTTACGGCTAAGGTAGTCCGTATTTTAGTTTCAACTCCAACGATAAGAGAGAGGGAACCCAAGATCCAGCTTGGCGTGCATCCTCTCTTACTATTAGAGTAGTCACTAATTATATTTTAATTTGTTTTCATATTTTAAGGTTGCTTAACATATGTTACAACTTGGAAGATTTATTTTGCAATTTATCCATATCTAGAGAGGGATTTGTGATTTTCTCCATTTAGGTTGACAATTTGTATTTTAAGATTGATTTTTTGCAAATCAAATGTTACAACTTATATATCGTAGTACTTTATCCACGTTTAGGAGTAGATTTGTAATTTTGTCCATTTGGGATAGACTATTTTGATATTTGTCTGGATTGGAGTTGATTTGACAACTTTGCCACATCTTGGATTATTCTGCAATTTCATCCATCTCAGTAGACCTCTTTTCTTTCATCACATACTTGGGAGTTGTTTTCTTGATTTCAACTTATTTATGGGTCGGCATACAAAATCCCTTAAAGTGCTCGTAGTCATGCACGTAGTGTTGGTGCATGGGAGGATTCACATATCCATCACATTAATTCATAACCGATATAGAAGTTTCATCTTGGTATTCCACCCAAGTAAGTGCATCACTTTCACATTACGTTCGGACCGATCTGGATGATATCGATATAAATGTATTTCGGATTCTTTTCTTTATTTTGATGCCGAATCCATATATACATAAAGAAGACCATATTCATGTTCGTTTCTTTCTTTCTTTCCTTTTTTACATTTTGCATTCATTGATTAGGATTTGGGAGCCGTAACTATCTTCACACCTTCGTCGGTAATTTATGTTCAATGAGGTATAATGATTTAAATCGAAGTCAAATCATTATCAGATTTCAACACGATAATCTTTTCAACACATTACGACATTACTAGAGTTCATTTAATCTGTGATCCTGAGTGGTGCTTCAATTCGTGTATGTTGAAGCTTTTGGATTTCAATTCGTGTATGTTGAAGCTTTTGGATTTGAGTCCAGATCAATTCATTAATTAAATTGTTTCAATATAATCGTTGTTCTAATGTCAATTAAGATCACAGTACGTATACTTATTTTGGTCGTCCAAGTTTTCCAGTGAACCGGATCCAGTTAATTGTAAGTTTCAACATTGATTTTTTGCTGTTTTACTCCATTAATATTCACGTTGTTGGCGTGCACAAAGTTTTGACCCCGGTTTGGGTCATTTAATTTCTCTTATTTAACGCTCATATGATATTGCGACGGTGACCAATCATGTATGTTGATCCGAAATTTTCATTTATAAGCCAATTCAATGTGGTTTTTGGTTATTATTGTTATTATTTTGTATTAAACTTAGAACCGTTGTATTTATTTGGTTCGAGTATTTGTCATTTTCTGGCTTAATTTCGGCAGCCTTCTGGCGCCTCTTTTTTTTGCCAAAAATATGAACATCAATCCGGGTACAATTCCTCAAAAGGAAAGTGGCCGGAATGACGTATAGGAGACGATTATCCGGGTACAATTCCTTAAAAGGAAAGTAGCCGGAATAACCATGTTTGACAACCACCCGGGTACAATTCCTCAAAAGGAAAGTGGCTGGAATGATTGTATTTGGTAAATCGGACAATTATCCGGGTACAATCCTCAAAAGGAAAGTGGCCGGAATAATCGTGTTTGGCAACTACCCGAGTACAATTCCTCAAAAGGAAAGTGGCCGAAATGATTGTGTTTTATTATTACTTCTTTTATTTAAAGTGAAACAATCGTCGGTGCTAATATTACACCTGCCGGAGTCGTTGCGGATACTTAACGAAGTCGGAGTCGACGCGAAGTTTCTACGAAGACGTGAAGTCGACGAAGCCGAAGTCGCTGCGGGGTTGTTACGAAGACAACGTTGTTGCCGGAGTCTTTGTTGCTGCAAGTTGGAGTGGCTGCGGAGTCGGAGTCGTCGTTGCCGGAGTAGACGCGGTTGTCTCTTCCTCTCACTGGTGCTTATGTGTTTTGTAGTTGGTTCCTTTCCTCTCTCCCTTTTTTTCTCTTTTATTTCTTCTTCTTTTTTTACGAAGTGAAGGAGGGGCTTTTATAGTGAATTGAGACGAGGAAGTGAATGAGAATTATGGGTGATCGTGGGAATTGGCTTGGGTTTGGCGTGTGTGTTTGTGCATGTCATGGAAGTTGGATCAGAGGTAAGGTTGAGATGATGGGTTTACGTGGTGTATGGAATTGGTCTTGGTAGAGGTAGTTTTGCATGCATGAACGTGGGATTATGGACATGCACTATTTTCTCCCTTTTTTAATGATAAAATAGTAACCCATGCCTTCTCTTACGTGGATGCTTTAAAATTCATTTTTTTATTTCTTATTTAATGGGAAAGTTTCATTTTCACCTTTGGATCTCGTGATATTCCACATCTCTTCATGTTTTGACTATTTTCATGTCCAATCTAATAAATATAGATTAAAAGATTGATCACTAAAATGCTACATCAAATTGCACTTCAATAATTTCCTAATTTTCGTTTTGATGTTATCGCTCAGTCTACATCTCAGTATAGTTCCAAATTGCACACATTTCTACTAATATGGGATGACGATTGGTTGACAATCATTAGATTTTTTCTTTCTTTTTTGGTTGGAGATGTATTTTTTTGTGTCAACACATTTAGACTTTAATTCATTGCAAATCATTAACCTTATTCATTGCAAATCATTTATCACATCCATTGATTATAAATGTCAAATTTTGAATGAATGTTAGAATAAGGCTTGAGTAGAAACTTAAATGAACTTAACTTGAATCATACTTTTAGTTTCCATATAGCCTTATTGATAGGGGAGCTTAAATGTTATATCTTTTATTAGTGTAATTAAGTGCAAAATTTAGGAGGAGCAACTTCATTACAAGACATCCAGATTCTATGCTTAAAGTCATAATTATTTTTGTTTTTGATGGATGTCAAAGGGGGAGAGATAATTAAAGGGGAGCTACTTGAAAATTGGTTAAAATTGAACAAAAACTATGCACATCCATAGGGGGAGCATTTATATGCATAGTTTTTGTTCAATTTTAACCAATTTTCAAGTAGCTCCCCTTTAATTATCTCTCCCCCTTTGACATCCATCAAAAACAAAAATAATTATGACTTTAAGCATAGGATTTGGATGTCTTGTAATGAAGTTGCTCCCCTTATGGATGTGCATAGTTTTTGTTCAATTTTAACCAATTTTCAAGTAGCTCCCCTTTAATTATCTCTCCCCCTGTAATTTTCAAGTACATCCTGTAATTTTTTCTGCAATTGTATACCTCATTTGGTATTGTAGAATCCAAAATTCTACGACTATATGTCAGGTCCTCTCTACTATAAATCCTACCTGTATGTACTGCTTTTAGCAGTTGTGCACTTGCATTACTAAACAATTTAGTCGACGTAAGTAGCATATTAGTCATGCATCTTTTCCTTAGCTTCTCATATTCTTCTAGTAATTGAAAGAAAGAATTTCCTCCCAACATTTTTAAACACACGACCTAAAAATATCAATTAAGAATTTTTTTTTGGTTAACACCTGATAAGATGATAGTCACTGGACCAACAATTTTAAAAACAAAAATTCAAACACTACTATATAAGGAAGACAAATGTAGTGAATTATTACGACAAAATGATTCAGGAAAGTACTCATCTATTACAACAAACGGATCAATGAAAACAGTCAAATACAACTAATACGTCCATCCAATATTGTTATATATTAGAACTACAAGTTTCAATCTTCCTCACACAAAGTCCATCTCAACCACTCAGCACGCATGTCATTTGGTAGACATAAGAAAGACTTCCTCTTCTTGTCACACTCAAACAACTTCATGGCTTTAAATATTTCTTTTTTTAAAATTCTGGTAGTGATAGTTTAGTATCTGACAGCTCCTTGAATTCTTCTTTTTCATGGTTCACTTCCATTTTTCAATCTTCATTATATGTATAGCAACCATATCTTGCATTACTTTCAACCTTTTCTCACTTTCATCTTCTTCCTTGTCCGCAAATCCTGTAAATGCATTCGCAATGTCAATAATTGCACTTATATTGCCTCTTGGGACTCCACGTGAGGGCATGCTCTCTTGACAACTCTAGATGATGTAGGTGTGCCGAATCGTACCCTGATGGGTGGTGAAATGTCAACTTCCAACATGTCAATATCGATGTCATCATGGTACTCTAAGTTGTCTCCTACATTTATGATTGTTCTTGGAAAGTCAGTCGATTGCTTACCACCAACACCATTGGTCATGCTACTCTCAAATAAAATATGCAATTGTTCGTATATCGGGCAACTCCTTCCTTTGTACTAACTCGTGGGGGTGTTTCCAATTTTTTTTGTTAGTGTTCATTTCCTAAACAAGAAATTTTGGATAAATTTTTAAATCGTAATTGAATTCTAGATCTCACCTTTACAAACTCATCCCAAACTTCCTTCTCCACGTCCGTGTTTCCCTTAATAAAGTTTGGTCCCCAACCACTTTGATTCTAATAATTGTATAGTTCTTGTATATGGTCCTCCATGCCTTCCATCGACTCCCCAATTTTGCTTTATTGATTTTAGGGTATATTTTTTTATTAAATTTAGCTACAACATCCATAAAAGTCTCGGGTTTTATTTTACTATCCGGAGATTTCCCAATTTCATCAACGATTGCTTCACATAGTATTTGTAACATAACTTCTTCGGCTTTAGTATTCCAAATGTAATTTTTTCCTCGACTCATTGCTAAGAAAAAAATTGCATAAACAAAAGCAGAAATAACATACACACTAACACATGGCAGAGATGAGAGATATCTGAAAAAGCTATTGAGTTCAAAAACAAATCCAAACCAAATTCAGCAAAATGGGGTCAGAACAAAATTCATCAAATTCACATATTGTAAATCCAAAAACAATTCCACATGGCAGAGTGTAAATACAAATACAATAATCCAGCAAAAACAAGTGTAAAAAAACACATCACAAATTGAGGTCAGAACAAAATTCAATGATTCCAAGTGAAATCACCCTTATTTATCAACAAAAACACCAACTCGCCTTAGTAAAAAGAACTTATCTCCGTACCACATAAAAAAATACAATAACACAAACTTAACAAACAACAAACAGAATTTATGAACAGGAAAGCAATTATATGTAGGATCGTAATTACACCTAATTCTCTAATCAAATTATGCTTAATCTCTACTTAATTAGACAATATGCGCAGCGGAAACAATTTAAAGCAAGGTAGGGAAACATAATGCAAACCACAATAACACGAGGTGATTTTACAGAGGTTCGACCACCCATCTAGGTATTCTGTTGCAAGCTCCACTTGACACTTCGAGCTCCGCTCACGACTTCACTATCTGCTCCCCGTTCCAGGCCGGGAGGCAACACATTTATAATCTTCAAGCTAGCGAGCAACCCTTGCTTAGCTTGGAATCCTCTTCTCACAATTTGAGAAGGATGTTTCGAGCTTTCACCGGAGCCTTTACTCTTTAGAACAAGAACTTGAGTGGAACAACACTCTCTAGTTTGGGCACACTTTGAGTATAACGTGGAATTGATCAAAGATTTGGAAGTTTAGGCTTGAGTGTATTTTTGGAGCTTTAAGGATTTTGAGACTTCTCTAGTGTATGAGACAATTGGAAGTGGGAGAGTTGTCTAAACAATGTGTTTGGTCCTCTATTTATAAGCGCATAAAGTTATCTAACCGTTGAGGAAGAATTGATTGAGTTGTGTGTGAGATACACAAAATAGAAATTAAAGTTCTGCAATTTTGTCCCTCAACGATCGATTGAATCGGGGTAACTGGTCGACCGTTTCTTTAAAGGCTAGGAAACGTTCCAACTAAATTAAGCATCAATCGAACCAAATTGGTCTTACTTAAGTGAACAGTCGAACAACATAATTGGGTCGGTCGACCGTTCGGGGGGTTTTGGCCAGGGTAAAGGTGATCGGTCGAACGAAAGGTGCTTCGACCGAAAACATGAACTTTTGGGCTCAAGAAATGTCCATCTGGTCGACCGTTCTAAGGTCAACGTTCACCTAATGGCCAAATGTATTTTAGGGGTTGGTTGAATTTATACAAATACGAGCGTTGTATAATATGACAAGGTTAACAACCATCCGAGAAATACGGTAATGGTCGACCGAAAAGGTCCAATCGATCGACCAGAGGAGTTAGGTAAATTCACTATAAGATAACTGGTTGAAACGGTCGAACAGAGAACTAGGTTCGGTCGACCGTTTTTCTTAGGCAGATTAGGTTTAAGTGATTTTCCGGCTTAGGTTTGGGTGATCTATTGAAGTCCAATTGATGTGAAATTTTGTGTGACTTCTACAAGGAACCTAATGTGTATGTGAGTAAGTTTTAACTATTGTATCATCAAGATTACATAAGTTCCTAAGACTCAAAAATAAAAGGCAAATTACATGTCTTCAAAAACTTGATTACATGTCTTGACTTCAATTCCATTCTTCTTGAGTCTTGATTACTTGTATATGTTAGCACAATACAATATATCATCTATGCATTATGTAAGCTACACTACATTTGATTGTGATTAATATTATGTTGATTAAATCATCAAAATACGGATGAATGCCAAAAAGCCAACATGATATGCACTAAAGATCCAAAACAGAGTCATCCCGACACAACACAATACACCACAACAAAAAACAACCAAACACAAAAATAATAACCAAGACAAGAAAAACAACAGACAACCATCCATGAAACAACATTAACACATACTTCCAATGCAAAGTACCATAAAACATGCAAGCGAGCCAATGAAAAACACAAAAAACAAGGAAAATATTAACACGTGCATACCAAAACTTGCAGATAACAAGCACAATAACATAGTTTTGGAATTCTCTACCAACCCATCAAAGGCTAGGCTTGTCCAATTATTTTGCTCTTGTAAAATTTTCAAGACTATGGCAAAGAAATGGCAACAAGAAAATAATAAATCACAGGAAAGACAATATAATTTGGCAATTTAGGGCTAGGGTTGTCGAAAGAAAATGATTTAAAAAATTAAACACTAATATGCACCACTAACACCACTTAAACGCAAACAACAAACCTGAAGATGCAGATAAGAAGAAAAAACCAAAGAATTGTAGGATCGTAAGGGTCTACAATTCTAATCACTTTTAACCCTAATTACCTACTTGTTTAACGATCAAAGATATGCAGCGGAATTTAAACTAAACAAGCAAGTAAAGGAATGAAAAATGCAAACCACAAGGAGTCAGAGGATTTTTATAGAGGTTTGGCACCCCACCCGGGTCCTAGTCCTCTCTTGCAAGCTCCGCTCGGATCACCGAGCTCTGCTAACGACTTCACTAACCACTCCCATTCTGGGCCGGGAGAGAACACATTTACAATCTTTAAGCTCGGGAACAACGCTCGCCGAACTTGGCTTCTCCTCTCACAATCCGAGAGGGATACTTTGGGCTCTCACCGAAGTCTATACTCTTGTCTTGGGCTTTCACCAAGATCCTTGCTTCTTGAACAAACAATGAGTGGAACAACACTCTCTAATCTTGAGCACACTTGAGTGAGAATAGGATTTAAGACTAAAGTGTGGAAGGTTTGAGGCTTGGAGTGTTTGGAGTTTTCTCTCTAATGTAGGGGACAAATAGTAGGGGGAGAGTTTTGTTAAAATGTGTTTTACAACTCTATTTATAAGCTCCAAAAGAGTTATAGGCGTTGGGGATGAATTGGGTAAAGATTGTGTAAGATACACAAAATAGAAACTGACAGGACCTGATTCTAAGTAAGTTCGGTAGACCGGATCGGGCTGTTCGGTCGACCGTTTGGCAATTTAGAACTCGGTTCAGTCGACCGGTACAAGAACGGTCGACCACCAAAGACTATAATCTAGGTACACTTAAGTGATCGGTCGAATACCAAGATAGGTTCGGTCGACCGATTCACACCAGACACTTTGGAGTTGACAAACAAGATCATATTCGATCAACCGAAACAAGAAATACGGTCGACCGAAAACCAACAGGCATTTCTGGTTTGTCGAGTCTTCTAAGTTCGGTCGACCGAACAAGGTCCTCGGTCGACCGATACACTAAATGTATTTGGGATATATGGAGATAATACGAATACGACCGTTGGGTATAATACGACAAAACAAACGGTCGGAAATATGTTGTTACACGGTCAACCGAAAAAGGTCTGGACGGTCGACCGAATTTGGGCAGTAAAACACTAACATGATATATTATCACTTGGTCGACCGAATGGCCTATTTCGGTCGACCGAATGTGGGCAGACTGTTCAGGTTTTGATTTAGTGTTTTACGGTCTAAGTTTGGGTGATCTATTGAAGTCCAAATTATATGAAATTTCGTGTGTGACTTCTATAGGGAACCTAGTATGTGTTTGAGTAGTTTTTAGCTCAAGTATACTCACTTACACAAAGTTCCTAAGACTCAAAGAAATACAAATTACATGTCTTCAAATGAACTTGATTACATGTCTTGACTTGATTTCCTTTCTTCCTTGAGTCTTGATCACCTGTAGAGGTTAGCACAAAGTAATATATATGCAATGCAACATGTGTGCTACTCTACATGATCACAATTAAGATTAGGTTGATTAAATCATCAAAACATAGATTAATGCCAAAAGGCCAACAAGAATAAGTTACTTTCCCTTGCTTTCCTTTCCCACCGCACTAACCCCCACTAAGGGTCACGTTAATTTGACACGGAAAATGTAGATTTGGATTTGGGAGATAAACATGTTGAACGTTAAGAGTATTTTTTTGTACATGTAAAATAATATTTTCATGGGTTTTACATAGACCCACGTCGGGCATGGCCCAATAGGAAGGCCCTAGGCATGGTATTTTTATTTATTTTAGGTTAAGTATTTTTGTAGATTTTTGGAGGTATTTTAGGTATTTTTTAAGATTTTTTAGGGTATTTCAAAAATATATATGGGTCGTGTCAGGCCCGAACCATGGCCGAGTTTAGGCCCACCTCGACTCGACTCCTAGGTCTAGTTTTACACACGCCAAAAGTTGAGTGAAATTTTAGGGCTTCGAGAGAGAACAAAAGAGAGAGGTCTAGTAAGGGTAGATAAGGCTGGCAATCATGTCGTTTCGTGTCATTTTGTGTCGTATTTTTTCACATGTATAAGACAGTTTACCCAAACACGACCCGAAATATATTCGTATATGAAAACCAAACACGAACATGACACAGACAATTACATGTAAACACGAAATTACTTAACCAAACCTAGAAATTATTTTTATCCATGACCAAATACTTAACTAAAAGCATTTGTCCCATAAAAAACTCAATTTTTATCATAATACACACAACCACCATAAAAGAGGGTAGCCATGCCCTGATGCATTACACTAGTAAATTGTATGGTGTATAGAAACTCTTTAAATGTTCAACACTCAAAGCCAAGAAGGATCTCCAACCACTATAATATTACTTGGGATGTTTACTTGGTATGACATATATTATATATTTGTATATATCGTATATTTCCATGTAAATAAATAGCATACATGAAAACGACACTAAAATAATGTGTATCTCTCGGAAGACACAAACATGACACGAAATCACCAAATCCAAATACTAATTTTTTGTGTTGTGTTTTCGTGTAAAATTGTCAGACTCAAGTGCAGTGCAGATTTGTGTGCGAGAATTAATCATTGTAAAAAAAAAATCACTCCTTGTCTGGAGATTTAATCCTTGTAAGTTTTCATCGCTTGAGTGGATCAACATTAATTGTGTTTGCAATATATGTGGATCCACATTTCATACGTCAATCCTGTGGCATGTGGGTGATTGGGAATGATTCAGAGTACCCAATTCCCAACACGGGTGGAGATAAAAGGAATCCTATCTAACGATTTGGTGGAAATTAAACTTCCTGTGGTCCTGAAATTATCATTGTCATGCAAGGTTACGTAGCCAGGCCAATCACTGCTCCCACTGAGTTACTACTCCAGCAACTTCAAGGTAGTCATCGATCGTTTCATCTAGATTCTAAGAACCGAACTTCTAGATCTTCCCACACTTCCTTCAAATTAATCACAATCTAAAAAGGAAAATATGAACTTTGTATGTATTGGTATGTGTTCTGCAATAGAACTCTGATAATCAGCTGAGGCTAGTTCAGTTAAAAGATAGTCAAAGACTAAGAATCAAATCCTAAGAGGCGCATTCGTACGTTTAATATTTAAAATGGGTGGATAGATAAAATAATAATAAAAGAACTGTGATATTACTCATTAAGAATGATACAGTGTGAATATAGGTGAAATTACAATAACCCTTTACCTTAGATTTTGTCAGTCGTCAAAATTACATTTTTTTCCACAACAGTACGTCGTTAGTTCTGTTTCCAGTTTCAGTTTAGACATGTTTCTTTGAAAAAAAGATAATAACTTCCAGAGTTTATGAAAACTTAACTTGTCATCCGCAATCAGCTCATGCATCTCTATCACTCCATCACAACTCACCAAATTCTGTTGGGATTGGTATTGAAGAACCACCGGTCCAAACCATTTGGAATCTAACTTAGACTTTAAGACTCCACCAAACATGCATGGTGCATAGCTTAATTTCTCCATAATTTGGTTGTGGATGTCACATTCTAGTGGGATCTCTACTAGACATGTTTTATGTAATTTAGTTTCTAGTTTGAGTCGGAACTAATTACCAAACCGACCTACCTATCGTACATATATATTTATACATTAAGTTTAAAGTAAGCCCGACGTTTACTTTTGCAAATGTAAGTCCATTACACAAGACATAACATAATATAATGTAATATTATAGGTTGTTGACCATAATATATATCAACTGTTTATAATCACAGTAAGATTTTTCATTCGATCGTTGAATTTTAAGAAACATAACAGGACTTAATTTTACAAATTTAAGCACTGAGCTTACTGTATCATTATCCTATATTTACACAAATTTTATTCATATTTCAATGCTACAAAAAATCTAGGAAAAATACACACCTTGATCTCAATGATTTGAAACATAAACATATAATTTGCCATTAATCTATCACGCCTACAAAATTAAGATTGACATACTGTCCATTAAGGAACCTAATTTCGGTTCCTTTGTCAGTGTGAGCTCGAAAAAAAAAGGTTAGTAGCTTTTCCTTAGGATCTAAAAACAGGAATAATACAAATCCAATTCCATAACTTATCAAATCTGACTAAAACATGCCCTTAAACTTTTGTAAAGATCGACCAGACAAACATTTCCTGCATTAGTTAGATTTTGCCAAGATATCACTTAAAAGGTGGGAAGTAAGAACAAATATAATCTATCCGTTTCTAAACTGCTTAGGTGTCTGGTTGTTTGAACATCCTTTCAGAACAGCTATGCATGTTACACTTTCCAACCCCCTTACTTCAAAATTATGTAGAGTTCCTTTTGCAAACTTTGACCACTATATTTCATATATGACAATTACATATCAACTCAGCTCAAATACTCACACTACCCTTTATTCTTTTGATTTGATAACTTGAGCAATTTTTTTTTTTGATGATCCAGAATTTTCCCGGCATCCGCCCCCACTTGGGTTAGGCGGACTGCGATTCTAAACTGGAGGTGATCAACATCGTTTTCACCAGAACGTTTGACATACGGAACGAAATTCGAACTTACGTCTTCACGTACTCACTCCTAACCACTCAACTACGTCTCCTGAGCAAAAACCTCGAAAAAACCTTATTGAGACATGAAAAGATAAGTTTGTCATTCATTGCTTTGTAAAGTTACCTCACTACATGACTCTAGGCTAGAATTAATGTTGGATTTCTTTACACAACTATTGTATTTTTATATGAGCATGCTTGCAAATTGCAATAATAACAGGAGGATGCAGACATGCAACTGTGGTGTTTTGTCATGAAACTGAGCAATGTATTATTTTTATTTACATTCTGACGTATTTTAGATCGAGACACCTAATTTGGATGGCATAAGGAAATATCAAACGAGCAATTTTGAAGATTTATTAACATCGAAGGGTACTGTACTTGCTAAATATTTTTTGTAAGAAGTTCACGATTCCATCAATTAAGAGGGTCTCTATGATAAAACGTTTCTATAAATGTAAGCACTCATTGGAGTTTTTTAGCACCACAAGTAGATTATATCATAATAAGACATGGACTCCTTTGCATGGCTCGTTACCTGCCTATGTCTTTCCATTGCCGCAGCTCAATCTCCGGCAAGCTCCCCGGTGGCGCCACCAGTTGCACCGGTGAGCTCAAAGGCACCACCACCCTCTTCTAGCCCAACCACCACCCCACCTCCATCTAATACCGTCTCACCGGTCTCACCACCACCACCAGTACCAGTACCACCACCTAAGCTACCACCACCTGTGCCATCTCCTAAGTCTCCTCCACCATTGCCGCCACCGACACCTTCCCCTATCCCACCACCACCAACGCCCCCACCTTCGAAAGCACCTATTGTTGCACCATCACCTGCACCTGTATCTGTACCCGCACCTGCTCCTGCTCCTTCCAAGAGCAAGAAGAAACATAAGAAGAAACACAAGAAGCATCATGCACCGGCACCTGCACCGGTTATTGTGAGCCCTCCAGCTCCCCCTTCTCCTCCGGAAGCCGGTGATGATGTATCCATAGCTCCGGCTCCGGGCAACGTGGTATGAATTTAGTTTTATCGCAATTATATACAATGATTTTGTTTGTATTAATGGGTCACAAATTAATGTGTATTGAGGTACGTAGATGAGTCTCATGGATTAAATCTTAGAATTAGCAAGCAGCCTAATTGCTCACCCGATTCTTAAAATATCTTATATAATTTCTTAATGTAGTTTTTAACGTGTGGTCACAAGTAACGAACCAAGATTTTTGTTTGTGGAAGGGGGCTTATGCAAAAGATATCAAATTATACGTTTCAGCTAAACATAAATTGATCTTGACACAATTTCCAAATTTTGAAACAACACGTTCACATTATTGATACCTTATATTTTATTTTATCTTTTATTTTAGATACCTTATATATCAAGTTAAATTCTTTCTCCGGATACGCCGCAACATTGCCAACTAATTTGAGATTTTGCAAATTCTATCCTAAAATATCTAAAAAAATACGAATTATCTTTATTTAATTGTAAGTTTTGAAAATTAATGACACTTACATATTCACTTCTCTCTCCTCTCTCTTTTCCTAAGTATTCAGCCAAGTTGTTCTACGCATACATTTGATAACCACTACGTTTGTAATTCCAAAGAATGACTTCACTATTTTCAGTTTTAACCCTTCACTTTTGGTATTATTATAGAAACAATTTACTTTTACTTAATTAATAATTTCACTCTTTGTGGCAGAACGGAGGGTCATCATTCTACCCTGGAAGTTGGCTGAAGACAATGTTGGTTGTTTATCTCGTGCTAGCCTTCAAGATATTTTGATGTCCCAAGTGTATCAAAGTTTTTTTGTGTGTGTTCTTGTTATTATTCTTATTTTTTGTACTAATAAAAAGAGTGACATGCCTATTGTGACAACTTAGTTTTGATGTGAAAATGTTACAAGAAACATGTCTTCAAGCAATCCAAACCACTTTGTGTTATTGTGATCGTCAGGGGAAAAAACCACCAAAAAAATTGCAAGGAAATCACGTCGGATTAGATTTAGGGACGAGGGTTAGAGGGGTCTAGTGAGGGCTTAAGCCCCGCTACGATTTGAAAAATCTTTCAGTAATATACCTAGTTTTTATTTCACTCACATCCGACATCATCGAAAAAACCCCACCAAAGTATACAAAACTGAACACAAAAAATAAAAGTTCATCACAACCCAGCTCAACACTACAAAAAGTGTTGTAATCACGAATGATAGTTTCATTACATATAATGAAAATAATATATTTGATACTATAAAAATGTTGTAATCATGGGACGTTTCAAATATATGAAATTCGAATAGAGCAACCATTGTGAATGTATATATATATACATTGTGAATATATATATATATATATATATATATATATATATACATGAATTCTCTAGTGAGCCCAGGGCTTAATTTTTCTAAATTAAGCCCCACAATATCCACCACTCATTTCAAATTGTAAGGTAGATTAAGATAAAATCGGTTATGCTAATGAATGGTGAGATTAACTGTAAATAATATCCAATGGTGAGATTGTAGGGAGCTTAAATTAATTTGATGAGCCTTGGGCTCACTAGAGCTTGACTATATATATATATATAATGAAGTTCTAGTGAGCACATGACTCATCTTATTTAGTTTAAGTCTTCTACAATCTCATCATTATATCTCATTTACTGTCAATCTCACATTTAATTAGTATAACCGTTTTTTTATAATATATCTTATAATTTCAGATGTGTTGTGAATATGGTGGGGGCTTAAAATAAAAAATTAAGCCCCAGACTCATTAGATAATTCATGTATATATATAACCAAGATCTAGTGAGTTCAAGACACATATTATAAATTTAAGCCCTCTAAAATAGTGGGCTAGGTGTCGTCCATGGTTGAATCCGCCATGGTTTTACAAACAAATACATATAACTCGTGTTAGAAAATAGTGGGTCATGATGTTGAAGTAGTCGACATCCATTTTTATAAAAGATATTTGCAATAACAAAAAAAGAAGGGAAAATCAAATAAATCACTTAAAATAGCTTGTGTCATGGGGTGTAATGTTTAGACTCTAATTTCAGAGCTTAATTATCGTATAAAATCTAAACTTTCCTGCCACTTAGTTTTGGTTTTTCTAGATGACACCTTTTTAAAGTTCCATTGTTTTCTACCATTTAGGTGGTTAGGTTTGTCTTGAAATCTAGTTTTAGATTCTAGAGGTTTGACCCAGGGTTGATGTCTAATTAGGTCTAAAGTGGCTTACCAATTTAGTTTTTATGTTTCAATTGGTTTTAATCGGTGTTTTTTTATGATTTGGTCAGGTTAAACTAGACTTAAATAAGGTTGATTGAGGTTTTGATCTAGTGTGTTAGGATTTAATTTGATTGATTAATTTGAATGATGCTTAAAGTGGCTTATTGATGGATTCTAAGATAGATTCGAGGTCTTGGTACTTAGTTGGGGTTAATAAAGTTTTATTGATGTGAATTGAGGGTTTTCATTGATGAACTAGGGTAGACTATGTAGAGTGGTTAATTGGTTTTTTAAGTGTGTTCAAGTGATTACTTGGGGTTAATTAAGGTTTCTTTAGAGCTTTAGGGTTTGAATTGACTATTTATAATTGATTTGGTATTTTAGATTCAACTAGGGTTTAGATTTGGGTTTTAGGTTGATCAAAGCTTCTTAGTTTGCATTTTAAAGCGATTATGGTTCTGTTTAAGGTGCTTACTATGTTATTTAGGACTTTAATTAATTTTTTGTGGGTTGCAAGCGTTTGGGAAGGTAATATAATTGGTTTCGATGCCAAATGCACTTCCATCCGTCCATCTGGAAATCCAACGGCCGAGATCATGCTTGTCTAACCGAATCCACGCCCGACTCGGTCAAGATTCAAACCGAAACCCCAGGAGTAAATCTCACTATATAAACCCCCTCTTCCCTCCCTCTCTCGCAAATCCAAACCCGAAGGGGAAGAAGAAGAAACGCGACGAGAACCGCCGTGAAACCCTAGATTGCGATCACCAAGACGATCTGATCGGACCGGGCACGACGAGGTGAGGCGTTAACCTGGGTTTTGGTTTCTCTTGGTTTACTTGGATCGGGTTTTTGGTTGGGATTCGGTGTTGGATCGGTCTTTTTGAGGGTTCGGGTTTCGATTCGGCGTTGTTGTGGTTTTTTGGGAGGGTTTTGGTGTGGAAAAATGTTGTTTTTAGGTGGATTTGTGATTGGAATGCTGGCGGAAGAGGAAAGGGTTGAGATCGGTGGATTAGGTTGTGGTTTGTTGGGATTTAATGAGGAAAAGGTTGTCTCTTTGGTGGTTGTGTGGTCGGAATGCGAGCGGACGAGGAAAGGATTGATATTTGGTGGATTAGGTTGTGTGATCGGAACGTGAGTGGAAGAGGAAAGGATTGACATTTGGTGGATTAGGTTGCGGTTTATTGGGGTTTAATGAGGAAAAGGTTGTCTTTTTGGTGGTTGTATGATCGGAACGTGTGCAGAAGAGGAAAGGATTGACATTTGGATCAGGTTGTGGTTATTGGGGGTTTGATGAGGAAAAGTTTTTTTTTTGGTGGTGGAATGCAAGCTGAAGAGGAAATATCGGCATTTGGTGGATTAGGTTGTGGTTTCGTTGTTTTCTGCAAGGAGGATTCCATCGTTCTGGTTTTTTGTGTTTATTGGGGTTTTGGTAGGGAAAAAGTTGTTTTAAGGTGGCTTTGTGATTGGAACGCGTGCGGAAGGGGAAAGGATAGACACTTTGGTGGATTAGATTGTGCTCTGTTTGGGTTTTGGTGTTCTTGTGATCGAAATGCGAGCAGAAGAGGAAAGGATTGGCATTTGGTGGATTAAGTTGGGGTTTAGTTATTTCGTGGAAGGAGGGTTCCGTGGTTGTGCTTGGACTGGTTTCTGTTTGGCTTGAGGATCCAGAGTTTCATTGGGATTGATGTTTTTCCTTGGGGATTGGCACATGGCGATTTGGATGTGGGATTTGGCTTTGTTTAGTTGTTGATTCTTTGCTATCTTTTTTATTGATTCCTGCTTTTGTGGAAAATGTAATGTTCTGTTTGTCTTTCCGTTTTCATGATTTAGGGTTTCAGTTGGAGAACTGTTTGCTTTGTTGTGATATGTGACACGGAGAATGTATTTTTGAGTTTGTATTAGTTTGTAGTCTGTACTGTAATGTTTGAGGGGAATTTTGTTGTCACGCTAAAGTGTGTTTCCCCGACTTACCATTTTCTTAAGTTTAGCATTGAAACTTTTGATATTTTTTAATTTGTTTTCTATTTTAAGGTCCGGTGCAACTGACATGGAGACTCCCTCTACCACTAGTGGCGATCAAACGCTCAAAGACAAAGCTGCTCACTCCTACTTGAAGGAGATCCGTGACACACTCCAAGGCGACGAAGCAAAGTATAAAAAATTCATAGCAATCATGCGGGAATTTAAGGATCAAAGGTTTGGTTTGAGAAATATTCTTCAATAATTAGATAATGAGTGTTTTTTGGTTGACATTTTGAAAATAAACCCTTGAGGCTTTGAAGTTGAACATCCTTCCCATTTCAGGGTTGATATTACAGGGGTCATAGAAAGGGTGATGGATTTATTTCAGGAACAGCAAGAGCTTATTTTGCGTTTCGACACCTTCTTACCAAAAGGATACAAAATTATTCGTCCTGCGGTTGTAGCTGTGGAGGATATTAAACACTCTGAATTCGAGGAAGCCATCAAATTTGTCCAAAAGGTTAAGGTATGAAAGTAATTTAAAAGGAAATGTTGTAGCATGGGACGAAGTAATTTTAGGATTAATTACATGTTGCATTCGGAATTGTATCAATTTCAAAGTCCCAGGACTTAGAAAATCCAAAACTCACTTGTGAATTTTAAGTTTGTGAGAAAACTCCACTCTTCATACACATTTCATCACTTTACCTTTTGCAACTGTTATTTTAGTATTTTATTCTCTATTTGTAAGATCAAATCACCCTTTGTCTTATATGAATATGGTCTTTCATCCCCCACCTTTTTCTTTTCCACTTGTCGATGCTTTTCTTTTTTGTTTTCATTGGGTTAGCAGTGTGTGCGCTGGATTTTGGTGGGTATTTTGGTTTTGGGTGAGTAAATAAGAATACAAACTTAAAAGTGTTCCTAGAAGCTTTGTTGTGTAATGGATTTTGGCGTATTTATCTCACTTTTGGATGTAGTGATGATTTGGATGGTCATTTATCCAAAGCTTTATTGGGTATCATCCAACACCTGGAAACAGAGAGACCGGAATGAGTGTTACTAGAATTCTAGAAATCTAAATCTTCAGCAACAATATAGTACATGTCAATGAATGATGTAAGAAAAATAATTTTTTGAATGTAAACTGAATTAGATTGAATAAGAAAGAACAACAAGACCGGGGGGAAACAAAGGGTTTTTAAAATTCAGTTATTAAATGAAATCTCTGCATAACGGAGAATAAAAACTAAAGGTTATAACTACAAATAACATCACCAAACTCCATATATCATCTAACACAAAACATAGCTTTGAATTAGACAAATTCCCTGTGCATACATGGCAAGAATGGGAAAATTTTGTGGAGCACACCACAAATGGGTAGAGGGGTTAAGATTTTGGGTTTCGAAGTTTAGGATTCTCATCCTTTCGGCCAAAGTTAAACTCAATTAGATAGAGAGGGGTGACTTGACACAAACTCTAAGTTCAAGGTAAGTTTGATATTTTTAAAATTCAGGGGAGGATTTTGAAATCAATGTAGAATGCTGAGGTACAAAGTGCAATTTACCCATGATTGATTGACTGTTAACGATTACTTAATCATGTTTCCATATGTAGACACGTTTCTCCAACGATGATGGAGTTTATAAATCATTTTTGAAGATCGTAAACCTGAACTGCAAGGGGAGAAGAACAACTGAGGAAGTCCTGGTCGAGGTATGTTTATAATCATCACCTTACAGTTAGCAGTTTCGTGTGTTGTTGGAGCGCCAAAATATGATAATGTCAATTTTTTTTATAGGTTTCTAAGCTCTTTCAGAGGCATATCGATTTGCTCGATGGGTTTAAACAGTTCTTACCTAAGCCTTCTGCTGCGGGTGGTGCACATCTTCCAAATTCTGTCAGGTCTACACTTCAAGATGACAGGAGCTCTTTCAAGCCTGTGAGGAGAAATATACATGTGGACAAGGTTGTTTTGTTGTTACAATTATTGATGCCATAGATATATATACACCTTCTTTTGAAAATATCCTCTAATGATTTCTTTTATGATTTTTAATTTGAACATCCTAATGAAATTTATTTGTTTTTAATAATGGTCTAAAATTTCTATAAGAGCTTATCTTGGCCTGAAGGATGTTATGCTGGTACGGAGTTGTTACGTGCTGATTTCAAAAATGTTTTTGGTCTTATATATTGGCCTATTCAGTGATAAAAAAACAATGTTTCTTATCTATTAGCTTAATGCAGGAACAAAATCAATTTGATTTTGGACATACAGGGACTAATTTTTTGTTATCTTCTTAGAGAGTCAAGGCCTACATGTCTGATGCGGATTGTGATATTTGTGTGGATCATTCTGATATCGTGCAAGAAAAACAAAGTACATATATTGGTCGGGAAAATAATAATGAAGATGGGAGAGATCGTAGTCGAGATGAAAATGATTTGAAGCATGATAACCAAGGATTGGACAATTTACAGCAAAATGTTGGCAAAGGCGCTGAATACTTTGTAATTCATTCGGCTTTAGCTTCTTCCCAGATCGTCAATAACACTTCGAAGAGTAAGTTACTTATTCAATATTCTCTCTTTCGTGTTTTTCTTTTCCATTTTTGCATGTGCTGCTGAAGGTTTAGGTCTGTATTCATATTTACAGTAAGGGTTCATTTAGGAATGAATTCCTGAAGTTGGATTCCTGTAGGAATCATTTTTGTAGGCATTTAATACATAATGATAAATGAAGGGTTATCCATGGAAACAAGTTTTGCTAAAAACCATTTGGAATACCTATGCCAGTAGTAAAATTTTGGAAAAAGAAAATGGTCTTTCTAACCTTTAGAGTCCATCACCCTTGACTTTATTGTCCTCATGAAATTCACTTGGTTAGGCATGATGAGATAAATTGCCTAAGTAAGATATTGCACATGACAGTATGATAGATCAATTACTTAAGTGGGGTGCCAAAAAAGTTTACCTAGGTGGGATATTGTGCATGATAGTATGGTAAAAAATGACTTCAGAGTAGGTGAAAATAATTATCTGGGGCTTTGTTTGGGAGCAGCAGTGTGGACGGATCGAATGCTTGCAGTTGGGAATTTCACAAGACAGTCCAACTGCAACTGTTGCGAGCAAAATGGTTTTCTAGTGTCAGCAGTGGGAGCTGTGAGGAGTCTATGTAAATCTGCACTTGAACAACTAACTAGGACTAACTGGATGGTTGCCAAACATCACGTGTTTGGGAAATTTACTACTCAACCCAAAACACCATACAGTGTTTTTTGGAAACTTAACCTCCCATAGTGCAATGAGCTACTGCCACTGCAAGACAGCTTTGTTCCAAATGAAGCCTAGATAAGGTATGTTATGAAAAAAATACCTAAAATTAAAATCACTTAGGTGTGGCATTGAAAATTATTTCCTATGACATTATTTCTTCAATCAAAGTAGGAAGGAATGATTATCTGTTAGGAAGTTGTAGTAAAAATAATAAATTGTCATAAAAAAAATTATGGGTCATAAAAAACCCTAAATTGTCGGTGGTACGATAAATTCACATCAAAGTAATTTGATTTCTCGAGAAAGTATAATAAAGTTTGCTTTTCTGCATACATAAAATGCTTTCAGATTTGAGAATTTTATTGACTCTCTGTAGGAATAAAAAATCAAGTTTATACTTGGCAATTCAGATTGACTCATGACCTATTCTTATATGAATCAGCAAAGGAATTGGTTGAATCTGTTACATATTAGATTTTCCCAAGCTTCATCTAAAGATGTTTTCTTCCTTGCATTGCAGGTGTTTATGCTCGGGAGTTCAATTTCTTGGAGAAAGTCAAAGATAGGTTGCATCATAGTACATATCATGAGTTCTTGAAATGTCTTCATACCTACGGCAAGGAAGTAATCTATAGAGAGAAGCTGGAAAACTTGGTATGCCTTTTATTGGTTTTTGGTAAAACAAATATTCTATATAGGTTTCGATGTGGATTTGTTTTGATTCTATTACTTGATCATTGCAAGTGGCTGTGATTGCCTTTTTCATAATCTTCAAATATTGCCGTTCAATATTCTCCCAAGTGATTCTTTTGTTGTCTCCTCATGTTCTTTAATGTGCGGGAAATGGTAAGAAGATCAGTCCCCGGTCGCCACTTTCATAATAGAACAGAAACACTTAGTTGAAAGCTAAGATAGAGCAGAACACCACTCAAGGTTCAAACTCAACTTGATCGAAGTCGGGGTTTTTCACGGATCTTTTGATAGTGTAATGGCATCTCACTGTTTTTAGCACTTACTAGATGATTACTGCCTCAAATCTGTGTATTATAGGTATCAACAAGCCAAATTTAACTGATTTGAAGCTTGGGTAGTTTTAAAGAGCCTTAAGTGGGGCTGCAGGTTTGCTCTTTTGGATTCATGCCTTATCAAGCAATTCAAGCCTTTGACAAGCCAATTCATCCTCTCTAGCTAGTATGAACAAGAACAACAAAGTTTTATATACTTGCACATGAGATTTAGTAAATTTGAACCTATGTTCAATTTAATTATGAGAATAGGAGACAAGAATAATCTTTTTTGCGCAAGCAAATGAGAATAACCTTAAGTGGATGAATATATGATTAACTTTTGTTGATCTTTGCTAAGAACTGTTGTATGGGTGAAAGTAAGTAAAACTAAATGCTTTCACCAAATATGTGGGCTATTATCCTGTTTTCCAAGTCCACATTTCTTTCCATGGAGTTGGCAAGCCATTGTTTTAACGGATCTTAACAAATTTGATGAATTCAGTGCTCTTAGTAGAAAATATTGTTGCGCATCAGCACAACACATGCTTGGTGTATCTCAATTCCCCTAAAGAAAAGAAAGACATGCTTGCATATTTTTAGGTTACAATGAAATTTATCCTGTTGTGAATTGTTATGCTTATTTTCACTGATAAAAATAAATTTGATAATGCTTATTTTCGCTGTTCTTGTGGAGTTAGTGAAGCAATAGTCCTGTGGATAATTTTTTTATAAATCTTGTAGGTGGGTGATATTCTTGGAAAATACCCAGATCTTAAGGATGGCTTCAATGATTTCCTAGTCCATTGTGAAAACATTGGTAAATTTAAACATATTGCTGCACAATGTTACTTTCTGTGATTTTATTGTTCTCATGTTTCTGATTGAGATCTTCTATGCAGATGGATTTTTAGCTGGAATCTTTAATAAAAGTATGTAAGATGTTTTTCCTTGCTTTCATTGGTTTTGTTTAGATTTGTTTAGCATACCTTATCTCTTTCAGAAATATCTTTGTTAACTGAAAGTTGGAGAGCATCACTAGAGTTCTTGCATTTACTTATGCTGAAAAGTGTTTTTCCACTTTTAACTAATACATAAACCAAAATTTCTGTAGAACAATTCCACAAGTCTTGTGAACTAGAAGACAATGATAAAGAAAGAGACCAAATAGGGAAGAATGGGAACTATGACAGGGAGATGGAGAAAGATAGGGAAAGAACAGAAAATTGTGACCATTTTCTTCCTAAAGATGCTACAGGTCACAAGGTTTCCTCTACTAACAAAGAAAATCACGATATTATATCAGAACTTGATCTGTCAAATTGTCAGCATTGTACTCCTAGCTACCGCCTGCTGCCTAAGAATGTAAAGTTACACGACATAATTCGTACCCTTTCTCCTAATTATTTTCAGTCATCATTGTGGATTGGATAATCTTTTTTTATATTATTTGGCAGTATCTCTCACCCCCATCTAGCTACAGATCAAAGGCTGATGCCGAAGTATTAAATGATGTTTGCGTATTAGTGACCTCTGGTAGTGAGGATCATCCTTTTAAACACACTTGCAAGAACCAGTTTGAAGAAAACCTATTTCAATGTGAAGATGATAGGTGAGTAGATCCTGATCCATTTTGGTTGCATAGTTTTGCTAATTTTTTCACAACAAACCTCAATATTTGTGGTCTTTTTTCCAAATAAGTCTGGACATTTCCCTTTTCAATATAAATTTTGCTGCTCATTACTGCTTTTCCCGTCTTGTAATTGTGACTTTGCTATGATAACAGATATGAGGTTGATGTGTTGCTGGAGTCTGTTAATTCAGCCACCAAGAAAGTGAAGAAGTTGCTAGAGCAGATAAACACTAGTAGACTTGAAAGTCCTATCCATGTAGAAGATGAATTAACCGGTTTGTATTAGCAGTGTTCATAAGTAAGAATTAAAACTTGTGCTTCACACTTCACCTATCCTAAGGATTGTGTTCATTTCATTATTTCAGCTCTCAACTTGAGGTGCATTGAAAGGTTATATGGTGATCATGGACTTGAAGTGATGGATGTTCTTCGGAAGAATGCCCGTGTTGCATTACCTGTAATTTTAACTCGTCTGAAACAGAAGCAAGAGGAATGGTCGAGATGTCGTTCTGATTTCAACAAGGTCTGGGCTGAAATCTATTTAAAAAATCATCACAAATCTCTTGACCATCAAAGCTTCTATTTTAAGCAACAAGACATAAAGAGTTTGGGTTCCAAAGGTATGCATAGTGAGTGCTTGTTGTCAGTCCTATTTTTCCAATTGATTCTTTTTTCTGATCAGTTACACTTGAGCTTCTTGAAATAGATCTTTTTTTTGTTCTTACATGTCTAGCCTGTTAAATTGCCACTTTCAGGTTGTAGCACTTACATATTTGATTTTTCAAGTCAAGCACAATATTTCTTTCATCTTCGTGATGTTCAATTCTTCTGAATCAAATTTTTAGATGATGGGACATTTTCATATGTTAGTCGTACTTGATTTTATGATCATCCCTAGGCATTTATTGCTTTGGGAGGAGAATCAACTCAACGTGGGGATAACACTATTTTATATATGTGCCAATAATGCTAATGTTGATGCCTTTTTTCCGTTCTTTTGGGTTACTTTTCTTATATTTGTGCTACGAATTTTACCTTGCACAGCTTTGTTGGCTGAGATAAAAGAAGACGAGGCGCTTCTAGCAATTGCAGCTGGAAGCCGACGGCCTACAATTCCAGATATGGAGTTTCAATATATAGATTCAGATTTACATGAGGACCTTTTTCAAATAATTAAATATTCATGTGGAGCAGTATGCACTTCCATGGATGAAGCGAAAAAAGTTTTAAGAATTTGGACGACCTTTTTGGAGCCAATGCTTGGGATATCTTCACGACTTAGCAGTTCAAAAGATGCCCAGGATGCTGTTAAAACAAAGCGAAACATTATCAATAGTGTTGCAACTGTTCCAAAAGAATGCGGCAACCATGATGATGACCGCCCTGCTAAGAAAATGAAGCGGTCAATTGCTGCTGGTAATGGCGATGGAAGTGTAAAAGTAGCTGAAACAAGTTCAGGCAGGACTGGGGTGGGCAATGACAGTGCAGTGGATAAAGAAGATTCCAGTAATATTTATCCAGCCACCCATAGAACTGTCAATAGCTGTAGCACTTCACCTCGTATAAGTGATACCTTGCCTTTATCTGAGGTATGTAACTTAATACTTTTGTTTCACTTGTTGATTGATGGTACCGGGTCTTTCGGAATTCGACTACAGCCTCCTGTTGCTTGAATAGGACAACCCAGTGTGAGAACTATATTTTTTACTTTTGCAATTTTTCCCAAAGTAATTTCAAATTACGGAAAGATATCCAAATTGTGCAAAATATGAGACATGATGTGTCACGTCTGATTGCACAATCCAGAAATGCTCCTTTTGCCAATTATGTCAATTGATGTAATAATATAAACTTCTCTAAAAAAACATAATATTTCCCCTTTCTGTATTTTCCATCTCAACAACTACGATGATTTCAAGTAAAAAACTTTCAATCAGTTTGGGTTTTAACTTCTGATATTGCTGTGGCAATAGATGCTGTTGGCTCATTACTTGTAGAACTTGGCCATAATGGACTTATGTCTTGCAATGTGACCAAGCCTATTATTCATTTTCCTTCATGATGTCTGGCTTTCACAATTTTCTGACTGTTGGCACTGTTTTGAAATTTGAATGGTCCTAGTCCTGTATTTCCTTTCTATTTGCGTTATCATGTATTTTGCTGATTCACTTTATCTCTTATTGTCTTATGTATGTTTTCCTTGTGACAGGGTGATGGGCACATGAGGCCGACTTCAGCTGCAAACGGGGATGGTATGATTGCAGCATCTAGCAACTGCTTTGAAGACGAAAGAGAAGAGGGAGAAATATCACCTGATAGAGATTTTGAGGATAAGTTTGTTGGATTTGACAAGTACACTAGGGATGCTGATGTACCTGAATCAAAGGTTAGCTCTGCTAGCAGATTATTTCAAGTGACCAAGCAAGTGAAGGTACGGAGAGGGGAAGATGTAGATCAATGTGGCGCTGGTGCTAATGATGAGGGTAAAAGAAGTCCACAAAGATCTACCAATAGTGACAATACATCCAAAGCAGCAGATGTTTCAGGGAGTGATTCTGTTCAAGTAGAGGATTGCTCTCGCGAAGAGGGCAAGGAAGGAAGAACATCACTGCTATGTTCGGAGCATTTTCTGAATACAGTGAAACCTCTTGCAAGGCATGTTCCACCGGATTTACAAGACCAGGAAAATAAAAGCTCACACATTTTCTATGGAAATGACTCATTCTATGTGATGTTTAGGCTCCATCAGGTGAAGCATCAGTCCCTCTTATAAAAAATATACTTTTATTATGCCATGATGGTCCAATCTAATAAGATCATTTTACAGATTTTGTATAATAGGATACTCTTGGTTAAATCGAACTCCATTTCTGCTGAGCAGAAAATGAAGAGCGTCAAGTATATAAAATCTCCCCATCTCTATGACAAGTGTGCCCTCTCCTCCGTTTCTCAAAATTTCGGTCTTGATTTGAATTTAACAGCTTACAAATATAATATTTACTTATACCTTATCTCATGTTTGGCCCTGGCTTACAGTTTTATGAGCGCTCTATACGATCTACTGGATGGATCTTCTGACAATGCGAAGTTTGAGGATGCATGTCGATCTATCATTGGAACTCAATCTTACGTGCTCTTCACTCTGGACAAGTTGATATACAAACTTGTCAAGCAGGTAAGTGGAGTATGATTTTATTTACCAAATTCAAATACCCATGAGTAAGGCTTTAATTTTTATATCAATTACAGCTTCGAGTGGTTGCATCAGATGAAACTCATGATAAGGTTCTCAAACTTTATACTTATGAAAGGTCAAGAAAGGATGGAAGGCAAATTGATCTAACTTATTATGAGAATGCAAATGCCATTCTTTACGACGAGAGACTATTCCGATTTGAAACTGTAAGTTTCTATGTTTATGCTCCTTATTTTTTAAAACTGCAGAGTTGTCTATATATTCAAGAGCATGTTCTGTGAATGTTCAAGATTTTCATTGAATTTTATAGTGTTGCTGATTTCTTGTGGCAGCGATCTTGTCCAACTCGTTTATCAATACAACTAATGAGTAATGCATGCAAGAGAGGCAAAAGACCAGCTGCTTCTATGGAGCCTAGCTTTTCTGCTTATCTCAACAATGATCTCTTCTCCAGTCCTCCCACAAAAGATATTGATGCAACCTACCTTGGAAGGTCGAGACATAAACAGATTTGAATTCCTGCAAGTAAAACCTACGGGGGTTAAAATTTTCTTCCCCTTCTTTCAGAAATAAGCGCAAGCATGGAGACAGTGATGAATGTTCTCAGACATACAACGCCGCAAACGGGGTTCAGATTTTTAATGGTTTGGAATGCCTAATTTCTTGCAGTAGCTCCATGGTACATCACGTGTAAATCAAAGAACTATTTGTGCTTCACAATATATATGATGGATTAATACTGGTCTGCTGGACTTTTTTGTCCACAGGTCTCCTATGTTACCGACACCGAAGATGTTTTACATAGAAGGAAACGCAGAAAATGTGGGTCTGCTGCTGCATTTGATACCCATCGGCAATCTTTATCTGTTGCTGAAGGGCAGAACTATCATCAGTTTCTTTCAACTCATCTAAGCGCAGGTTGAAGGGATCTTCATGCAGTTTCCTTTGCAGCAGTCTTGGTTGTTGTGATAAGTGTCTATGTATCTATTATTTTTGGTAAATAACTAAATATACAGCGCTTCTCTCATAAAATTATAAAGCGAATATAGCAACTGTCATTTGTTGAGGTTCCCATGAACTGACTCTTGTTGGACGGAAAGTATTATTTGCGGGAGTCATGGCAGGGGATCCTTTTTTTCTTCTTCAAAAATTGTCCTGTATGTATTGAAAGAAAGATGTCAAATGATAGAATGTGATTTTTTGCCACTAGTGTCGAGTGTGTATTGGTTGCTGGGATGTGCCTATCTTTAACAGATTGAAGGACAAGCATTCTCAGAAGGGTCGGGATACACGGACGCGCGCGTCCGTGACGCGCCTTACGTGGACGAGTTTCGATTTGATGAGTCAGCGTCCAGTCAGCTATTTCTTCTACGTGGTTTTTTTTTTTAAAAGATGACTGGTTGGGTGGGACAGTTCATTTCCCTAAATCACGATTAGACGGTTAGACTTCACGTACACCATTAGGTCTGTAGAGCATTCGAGTATCTGTCTGTGCAGTTTCCTAAAAAGTTCTTCCTCATTTCCTCTTCCCATCCAAAAACCGTCGCCCCATTTTGAGTCGAAGAAAAACCCAGACAAGACGAAAATGGATTCTTCTGTCCCTGAAACCTCCATCGCTCCTGAAATTCTAGTCGCGCAGGTCTTTCCTCAACCCGGATGTGTTTTGTGTTGATTTAAGGGTTCAACATCGACTTTTAATTTTTTTTATGGTTTCAGGGAAGCACGTACTACTTCTGCGAAACTAAGTGCGGTTTGACGGTCATTCACCGACAGTTCAGTCGGATGAAGGGGGAGGAGAAGAAGGTTTTCAAAGGGACGCCTTTCGGTCACTTCATCACTTGTCCTCACATGACAACTGATAATGAGATCCTGGGTTGGTTCGTTGAACACTTCGACCCCAATGAGGTCGGGTTGAGAATATCAACCGGGGTCGTCCCATTTACGGTAGAAGACGTCGCCCTGCTACTGGGGCTAAGAGTGCATGGGTTGAGAGTTGATATGGAACCCATATACGTAGAGAAGCGAGACGAGGTTAACCTCGACAACACGCAGCTACTGGGTCATCTTACTGCCACGAGTGTGATGGGCGACGAGGAGGAGCACGTCCGTCTTCTTATTTGTATGATCTTCAATCATTTTTTGTTCTTCGATGGAACCCTGCGAACTAAAGCGTGGTACACGAGGCACCTGAAGAACCTCAGACGCCTCAAAAGATATGTGTGGGCAAATGCAGTTCACGCTTGTTTGGTTAGGGGTCTCGAGGAAGCCAAAATGGACTTGTCGATGAGGAGATTGACTGGGAACTTCACTCTGAAGCAGAGCTGCGTGTCTGGATGCGTTGCCATATTACAAGTAAGCAACTTATTTGATTGGTGTTGTGTCTGTCCGGAATAAGTGTTGTGTCTGTCCGGGATACGTGTTGTGACTGTCCGGAATATGCCATGTGTGTCCCGAATAACTGTTGTGTCTGTCCGGAATAAGTGTTGTGACTGTCCGGAATAAGTGTTGTGTCGATCCGGGATACGTGTTGTCGTGTTGTGTCTGTCAGGAATACATGTTGTGTCTGTCCGGAATAAGTGTTGTGTCTGTCCGGAATAAGTCATGTGTCTGTCCGGAATAAGTGTCGTGTCTGTCCGGGATACGTGTTGTGACTGTCCGGAATAAGTCATGTGTCTGTCCGGAATAAGTGTTATGTCTGTCCGGAATACATGTTGTGTCTGTCCGAAATAAGTCATGTGTCTGTCCGTAATTTATTATTTCTGTCCGGTTTACGTTATGAGGCTGTCCGGAAAAGTTATGTGTCTGTCTCCTCACTCATTCTTATTCTCAGGTGTGGCTTTGTGAGAAGTTCAAATTGGGGGATCCCAGTCTAGCATTTCCAATGTTCAAATGTTGGACGGAACTGTTTGGGAAACGTCTAATCCTGAGGAAATGGGAGGAACGCGGCATCAACTTGCATGAGATTTACTGGGTCAAATTTGAGTTAAAGGGCACTCCGACACTTAGTGAAAGGGAGCATGAACTGATGATAGATGATCAAATTCCTTCTCGAAAAGCAACTCCCGTACAAAAGGTCGCCTCGAAGGATACACATTCAACATCCACTCTATCAAGGGTACAACTTAGTGAATGCAGCATTCCATGTGACCCACTGCTACAAGAGTTGGAACTGAGTGAGGTTAAGACGAATTGGCTGCAAACCGAAGCAGCCCTTAAGCATGCGACCGAAAAAATTAACAGACTGGAGGAAGAACTGAGGATCTCTCAAGAGGAGTGTCGGAGGCTGAGACACGAAATCGGTCTTGAAGGACTCCGTGGGAAGGAGGAAGAGAGGAATATGAGAGAGGAGGAAGAGAGGAAGAAGAGGGAGGAGGAAGAGAGGAATAAGAGGGAGGAGGAAGATGAATGAGGAAGAGAGGAAGATGAATGAGGAGGAGGAACAGAAGAGGAGGAGGAACAGAAGAGGAAGAGGAAGGAGGAAGAGGAAGAGAGGATGAGGAAGAGAGGAAGAGAAAGGAGGATGAGAGGCTGAGGAAGGAGGAGGAACGAAAGATGGAGGAAGAGAAAGAAAGGAAGGAGGAGGAGGAACGGAATTGAGGGTTTGAGGCAATCATCTTGGACGTGCAAACGTGTGTCTGAGTTTAATTTTAGTCAACAACATCAACATTTCCGTACTTCGCATGTGTAATCTTTCAAATAAGTACGAATATGTCAACATGATCTTAACTTATTCTAAATGACTATCAAAAACATAATCAAAATGAACGAGGGCTTCAATCAAAATAGTACGAGTGAATACACAAGGAAATGGATGGGAAAATTGAGATGGAGATTCCATTGATCTCAACTTCTTTATCTGAATCCTAGAATTTTTATGACCTTCCACTTTTTGGTCTTTTGGTTATGTTTCAAGAGGTTGATTGTTTTGGATCTTGCACTCGATCTAAAAGGAACGTAACGTTGTGAGAGAGAAAACGATTAACATCTAGATTTGAAATCACTTGGTTTGGCCATAATTCGCTTCTGACCCGGTGCATTTCCCTTGGGTAATATTTTTTGACTATTCTAGTATAAGAAAAAAATGGTTTATAATAAGAACAAAAAAAGTTTGTATTGAACACACGTGAACCCTACAGTCCTATCTCCTACCCTACCTACACCACCCATTTTGTAATTTCCAATAATATAAATAATAACAACATAAGAAAATACAGGAAAAAACCTAAAGTCAAGCGCGTGAATCTGATCAAACAAAATTCCAAACCCATGCTTAATCACACCAATAAAAAAACCCTAAACCTTAAACCCCCCAACCAAACCAACCTCAAATCACCTCCAGTCATCTGTCCATCCCCACCGTCCGTTCCCATTCGCACCAACTCCGTAATCCATCTAACGGTCAATATCAATTCACCCCGTCTTTCGTAATTTTTCAATTAAATATCGGATAAAAGTTGACGGTGGTTTGACGGAGAAGACTGAAATGAAATCTTTGTTTTCTTCTTTTCTTTTCGGTCATTTTTTCTCCACTTAACACCACCAAACGCTTTACCTGCTTTGCTTCTCTTCTCCGATTCTAGGGTTTCGGCCGATCCGCTTCTGGTGAGTGGGTGGTGGTGGTGTGGGGTTCGTTCTAGGGTTTTGGATCCCTCGACGGTGCTAGATCGGGGGTTTCGGTTGGATTTGGTGAGGGAAAGGGAAAGTTTTGATTTTGGTTTTGCTGTTTTTTTTAAAAATTTTTTGAGGGAAAGTTTTGTGTTTTGGAGTTGGAGTGGTGTTCTGCGTTTTGGTGTTGGGATGGGGTTGGATTTAGTGGGGAAAATTTTCGTTTTTTTTTTAAATTTTTTGGGGGAAAGTTTGGGGTTTTTGGAGTTGGAGTGGTGTGGTTTGGTGTTGGGATGGGGTTTAAGGGAGTTTGGGGTTGGGTTTAGTGGGGAAAGTTTTGATTTTGATGTGTTTTGGGGGAAAGTTTTGGGTTTTTGAAGTGGATTGTGATTTTGGTTGCTTCTTGCTGGCTCTGGAGTCACTTTTGTTTTGAGGTTCAGTGGGAAAGTTTTGATTTTCGAGTTTTTTTGGGGAAAGATTTGGTTTTTAGAAGTGGGATTGGAGTGGATTGTGTGGTTTTGTTTATTTTTTGTTGGGACCGGAGTCGCATTTTTTGGGATGGCGTTGGGATGGGTTTTGGAGGAGTCGGGTTGGGTTTTGGTGGGGGAGAGTTTTGATTTTGTTGTGATGGGATTCGATTGGAGTTTATGATTTTGAGTGGTTTGGGGTTGGAGTGGAGTCGCATATTTTGGGTTTTGGTGTTTTTTGCTGAGGAAAGTATCAGCTTTTGAAGTGGATTGAGGGTGGAGTATTTGATTTGCGGTAAGTGCTTTGTTTTGGACATTTTGTGCTTCGTGTGGAGTCACATTGTTCGTTCTCTGGTTTTGTTATTGGTTCTGCACGTGTTTTGGGAGTTGGCTTTGATTGGGAATGTTTTGATTTTGTTGGGGTTTGCTATGAAGGTTGTAGAGTTGTCTTTTTTGTATTGGAATTAGGGACCTTGGTGTGTTGTTCGATTTGGGAGTTTGGAGCTGGTTTTGGTGGTTTTGTGCTTGGACTGAATTTTTATTTCGTGTTTTGTGTTGTGGTAGGTCATTTGCGGGTTTGGAGTTGGTTTTACTTGATTAAAGTTCTGGTTGTTGGGTTTTATTAGGGAGTGATATTGGAGTTGAAGTGTTTGATTTTGAAAATGCTTCCTGGTTTTGTTGTTTTGTGCTTAATGTGGAACATTCGTTGTTGTTTGGTCTTCTGATTGGTTCTGTTGATTTCTGAGAAAAATGTTCCACGGGGAACTATTGTTGGTAATGCCATTGATTGTTAGACCGTGGTAGGTGCTTGGATTCCGTGTTGAGTTTGTAATTGGCTTTGTTAGCCAAAGGTTTGTTTTTGCTGAACTCTAGTGATACAGATTATGCCCCTTTTCGGCGTGCGTTGCTGTTTGAGTGTTTAATTTGAAGGGAGTGGTGGGTGGTCGTTGATCTCATTCTGAGTGAAGCCATGGTGTTGGATTTTGATGTTCACACTGGTTATATGTTACTTTGAAGTCAAATTTCTATGGGGAAATTTTGCTCTTGCTGAGGTAAGATTTGTCTGTTGTAGGTTCCTTCTGTTTCTTCCAATGTTGTGATTTAGGGAGGGTTGGGGGGAAGGGGAGAGAGGTATGGAAGGCGAGGAGCATCATCAAGTAATACTGGTTTCAGTTGTTTGCTCAACACTTTTCACTGTCTTCAGCTCCCTCTGCTTTTCATTGCTGTGGTCTGTCAATTGGCGTCCTTGGAGGTTTTACAGGTGTGAAATTGGGTCTGATAGTGGTTATCCTGTTATTTTCTATATTTTCTAATTTAAGTACTGCATTTGTTTGAATTTGCAGTTGGATATTTGCTAGAAAATGGCCAGAAGTAGTACAGGGAATGCCACTGAATTTTATATGCTCTCTCCTCTCTCTTGTGGCGTGGGCTGTTGTCTTTTCGCCAATTGTATTGTTAATTGTGTGGGGAAGTTTTCTTATTGCGATACTGGAACGAAACATAATCGGATTGGCTGTGATAATGGCTGGTAATGCCTTTTTGTTAGCATTCTATTCAATTATGCTTTGGTGGCGGACTCAGTGGCAAAGTTCAAGTACGTTCCTATTTTCCTTTTCTATCAGAATACGTAGCCCATTCTTTTTTTCTAAATGAAACTTATCAGTGTACTGATTAAAAAAACTTATCAGTGCCTTAATGATGTTCTTTCGCATCAAGACAATTATCTGGATGAACTAGGTTTAGGCGTCTAGTTATGTTTTATTTGTTGATACCCATTGCCAGTATAGGAAAGATTGTGCAACTTAAAATGTGAAAGAACTGAAGTAATCCGATCCATGTAATCAAAACTTTACAAGGATGATTCCCACCAATGGTCACATCACATTAGCACACCGTTCTTCCCTTTTCTGTTTCTTTTTAAAATTGAAGTAGGTGGTAGTCCTTGAGAGGAAGTGCTCCTGAAGTGATGCCTTTATACGGTCCCAAACGGGTTGCCCCTATTATCATTAACAATGACAATGATGGGATATTTCATGAATCATGATATCAAGTTATCTCTCATCCCCTACTGCAGTGATTGAAAAGGCAGCTGCCTAGGCGTTTAGTGACCCATGGCACCTAGTGACTCATGGTCGCCCGGGTGGACAAGTCAGCCTCATAGGCAGGCTACGCGCCCAACTGCCCTTCCCCCGCCCTGTGTCCGTCTAGGCACCTTGCAATCCTTGCCCTACAGTAGTACGAATTTGACCCAATTTTTTATGGACCAATCAAGCGACCTCAGCTTTAGGATTATTTTTGCTTCAACTAGTGGCTTGGCAGTCTGACATTTTCTGCTGTCACTCCTTTATTGTTGGTTTAAACTTACTATAATGGATCCTTAACAATGACAATGATGGGATATTTCATTGAAATCTTCCTTGTAATGCCGTAGCCTGGAAAGGCTGGTTAGTATGGCTGCTATTGCATGTACAGCGTGGGTACATTCACAGGACAATGTGAGGGGATGATGCTATTGCATGTGAGGACTATAGAATTGGAGTGTAGAAATATTTTGTGGATTGGAAATTGGAATGCATGGGAATAGGAAGAAATGAATTTGTTCCTATTTTGTGTAATTGATGCCATTAGTTGACAGTTGACATAATTGATGATATGGTGTTGTTGATACCAACCTCTAGAGTCTAGAACCATTACGATCTACTTTTCCTAGTGATGTAAACTGGGTTTGGAAAAAAAATCATGAACTTAGTCAATGTGTCTCATGAATATAGTTCTTGGAAGGAGAACCACAAGCTCTGGCTTTGTGGAATCTGAATATAGGTCACAGGCTTTTAATATGCAGAACCCATAATAAAACCATGACAATATCATTCCCTCAGAGAGACACCTATAGGCACTCTTGGGATCAATACTTGTGAACATTTGCATTGCCCAACTGAAGATATTGAAGTATTGGGGAGTATTTGTGTCACCAAGTAGGATGGTTACACCTTTTTGACAACTTCTGTTGAAGATCTGCCACACAACTCCTTGTGCCTCTCTCCAGCGTCAAGCGAGAAAAACTCTAAATGTCTCAGGGTTGTAGATGACATTATTTAGCAATTAAAATTTGGATGTTTCTTTTTTGTTTCCAAAGTGTGTGACCTTGCATTTAATTTCTTTGCAGGGGCTGTAGCTATTCTTCTTCTACTAACAATATCTCTCCTCTGCGGTTATGAACTCTGTGCCGTGTACGTCACAACAGGTGCTAGTGCCTCAGAGCGTTATTCACCATCTGGGTTCTTTTTTGGTGTGTCAACCATTGCACTGGCTATCAACATGCTTTTCATTTGCAGCATTGTTTTCAATGGTAATAGCTGACTGCACTTTGTTTTGTACTACACAGTTTTACTGTTATTTTTTATCTTCCGAGTCTTGAAGAACGAGTGCTAATATAGAGGCTTCCTATATTTCTTTTAGAATAATAACATCTATAAATTATTCAACTTCCAGGAACTGGATTAGACGTGGATGAATATGTAAGAAGGTCCTACAAGTTTGCCTGTTCTGATTGTGTTGAAGTGGGACCAGTTGCTTCTTTACCAGAACCACCGGACATTAATGAGTTATACATGAAAAGGTCTAGCAGGTAATCATTAGCCCTGGTCTTGAATATGTACATTTTTCACAGTAAATTAATCTTTTGTATTGGTATAGATGTTACAATAATGGATCCTTATGTATTAATGTGGGTTGTAGTTAACCGTTCATCATCTTAAGATCCATCATCAACTACAGCTAGTTCTGACATATTTACGGAATTTGTGATTCAGTGCTTATCATTTGGGTCTTCTCTATCTTGGCTCTTTGGTAGTTCTTCTGGTATATTCCATCTTATATGGTTTGACAGCAAAGGAATCACATTGGTGGCTGGGGGCGGTTACATCAGTTGCAGTTGTTGTTCTAGGTATATGTTCTGTGAATTATGCTCATTTGATCCATATTATGGCACTGATAGTATTGTGTTTCCTTGCCAGACTGGAACATTGGTGCATGCTTATTTGCATTCAAGCTTCTCAAGAGCAGAGTAGCCGCTCTTTGTATTGCAGGGGCATCTCGAGTTTTTCTCACATGCTTTGGAATTCATTATTGGTATTTGGTGATGTTTATATTTTGTTTCAAGTAAAAGTCCAAGCTGTTGTACTGTTGATTAATAAGTTCCCTCATTAAATGTCAGGTACTTGGGACATTGCGTAAGTTATGCAGTTGTTGCATCTGTTCTATTAGCTGCTGCTGTTCGTAGGCGTCTGTCTATAACTAATCCCTTGGCTGAAAGAAGAGATGCCCTGAAAAGCACAGTGATTCGGCTCAGAGAGGGTTTCAGAAGGAAGGGGCAACTCGGTTCCTCTAGCTCCTCAGAAGGCTGTGGTTCTAGTGTGAAACGCAGTAGCACCAGCGCAGAGACTGGGCAACATGGTCAATCAGTAGATGCTATATGTAGAAGCAATTCACATTTCACGGGGGATATCAGTAATTGGAATAATCCTCTACTTGGTCGTGCACATAGCTGCCGGGAGTGTGTTAATAGTGATAAAAGCATAGACAGTGGAAGGCCAAGTTTGGCAATACGCAGCAACTCCTGCCGTTCAGTTGCCCAAGAAGTTGAATTGTGTTCCTCTTTTCTTGATAAACATTTTAGCAAAGGTGGTGCTTTCTTTGCTTGCTCAAGCAGTGGTATGGATTGCCTTGGAGGTGACTCAAGCACATCAGGTACAGCTTCTGCATGTCAGCAAACATTGGATCCAAATCTAGCTGTAGTTTTACAAGAGAAGTTGAATGATCCGAAAGTTAGTCTGATGTTAAGAAGAAAAGCAAGGCAAGGCAATCCTGAGTTGGCCGGTCTTCTGCAAGATAAAGGTTTGGATCCCAATTTTGCTCTCATGCTGAAGGAAAAAGGCCTTGATCCCACCATTCTAGCATTGTTGCAAAGAGGTAGCCTGGATGCAGACAGGGATCATGGTGATGCTGTGGATGTTACTGCTGCTGAATCTGACATAGTAGACAGTACTACTCCAAACATACTTTCTTTCTCAGAAGAATTGAGGCAACAAGGTTTAGAGAAGTGGATCGGTCTCCCTAGACTTGTTTTGCATTGTATAGCTGGTAACCCTGAGCGTGCTTGGATTCTTTTCAGCTTGGTTTTCATTGTTGATACTATAATTGTGGCAGTGTACCGACCCAAATCTATCAAAATTATCAATGCCACCCATGAGCAGGTGAGCAGCTCTTTTAGTCGTGCTGCTGTGCAATTGATCCCTGGTTCGATTTATTCCAGTTTTTAACTAAAGTATTTTGTTCTTCTAAGAAAACTGGTTTTTAGACCTACATTTCTCTTGTGTTTACTGATGATTTCCTCTTTTGCAGTTTGAGTTTGGGTTTTCTGTACTTCTTTTATCCCCTGTTATATGTTCGATACTGGCCTTTCTGTGGGCCCTTTGTGCTGAAGATATGGCCATGACATCTAGACCTCGGAAGGTATGCCATTTTGTTGTTATTTCTTCTGTCTACTCAGTTGAATTTTATTTGGCTAACACATAATAACCAGAAAATACTTGCCATGAAATTTTCCAGATTGGGTGTAGGTTGTTAATCGTGTCATTATTTCATTAGAAAGGTTTTGAATCACACTTACTATTTTTGTTATTTGCTTACTATGAGGGTGTGAAGCAATTATCAGAATTCACTATTCAGTGGAAGGATTAGTTGAAGCCTTGAAGGTTTTCTGCAAAATTTTCAAGTATAATAATACCATTGTTTCGTACCACCATGTCTTCCTAGGAATGAAATTATAGTTTATATTTGAGTTTGACATTAGAATTTATATTCAGTAGTCAAGTTGGCAGCCAGTATAATATTGTAAACTCTAAGCCCTAACTCCCTGAATCTTAAACCCCAAACGCTACACCCCAAATTTGGTTGTGTCATAGTAATAGAAATTTCTGAGTCCATGAAAAAGCGTATGGATTTTGACAGAGTATTATTTAGGTGATTCTGTGTACAAGGTCATGGTACTTGATATTAGTTAAGAAGCTAGAAGCCTTTACTAAAAATTTATTAGGCCTTGTTATCTTGGCATCTTCTAGCCAGCCCCAACAAAATACAAGGAACCGAGCCAATAATGTCTGTAATACAATGTTGCATCCAAAAGGTACCTATTGTTTGCAAAATAATACATCCTTGTCGTGGAGGTGTCTTTTTTTATCTGACTATACTTCATCATTTTCTTTCCTTAAAAATGAACGGCTACATACTTTATAGTGTAGGAAAATATTCTCAAGTGACACATAGATGACAGATCACATCTTGAGATGGCTAAATGGCTAAATCAAACAGAAATTAATTGGAGATCATAGGACATCAACTTTGCATTCTTTTAGGGGTTATCATTATTGTCATGACATTTTTTTAACCATCTGATTAAAGTTCTAAATCATTTATACTGGGAGCTTATTTTGCCTTCCTTTTTTGTAAATATTTCCTTCGCCGATTAAAAAGAACAGTACACAGATGCATAGTTCATTAATTTTCAGACTCCTCACTGAGCTGGATTCTTTGTTTGCAGTATGGTTTTATTGCGTGGTTGTTGAGCACATGTGTTGGTTTGCTCCTCTCCTTCTTAAGGTACACACCCTCAACCTTATGTCCATGCAAGCAGTGTGTTGTAATTATTTTCTTGTTTTCTGTTTACACGCATCCGTGGGTTTTCTGATAGATTTCTTTTTGTGATGGCTTTTTTCTCTACAAACTATATTGTGCTCCTTTTAATCGGTCACAGGAAAAAATACTTAAAAAGAAATGCCACTCATTTACAGCTTTTGTTTCTCTATGCTCTTTTAACTTTTCTGAAATATAGTTTACTTTTATTCTTGCAGCAAATCATCCATTTTACTTGGTCTTGCCTTGACTTTGCCACTCATTGTGGCGTGTCTTTCTGTTGCGATTCCAATATGGATACGCAGAGGCTACAGTTTCTTGATTGTACAAGGAAATTGTTCAACTCAAGAGATCAGTCAACAAGGTCACGGGAAGGAGGTATGAAAACTAGTTGCTTATTGTCCTTTTTTCCCTATAGTTGGTTGAAACTTTAAGTACAGGAATCATTGTAAGTAGATGTGAAATCATTATCATCACATGTAAGATGTTCAGCAAAAATCCATCATTATCTCGTTGAAGTATTTTGCAACTTGAATTGTTTTGTCGGTTTGTCCTACAACAGATCCTTCCCTTTTTTATTCTGCTGCATTGTATCCACTGAATTATCTCTCTATATTCAGAAGGTCGAATCTATCAAGTTTATGACACTTTTGCCCGTAGTAAGTGACGTTTCCCTTGTAAGAAGTGTATGATGTATCAATGGATTTATCAAGAATGACTACTTTTTTTGTTGGGTCAGTAGAACGGCAGTGTACTCTCTGCTGTAATCTTTATTTGTGCCATATGCTTTCCCATACCTTCAATGAGTAGCAGTCATCCTTATGACTGCATGGAGGTATGACATTTTTTTGTGTGAAAGTGTGTTACTATTCTTGTATGTGGCAACGATTTTAATTTTCTTTTTTTACTAGATCTCTTTTATATCCTTATGGGTGGATCTAGTAATGTACACTGTTCTGTTTCTGAGTCCTGACCAGTCGGATTAGAAAATGTTTAATGCATTGTGATTGAGTTTTGCTTCCTGACCTTTCTCTCTTATTTACAGAGTGTCGTCCTTTCAATTGGTATCATGATTTTCGTAGCATCAATAGTGTCCCTTGGATTGATAGTTTCAGCAAAGCCTTTAGATGATCTTGATTACAAAGGGTGGATAGAAGATCAGGGAAGTTATTCATCATATGCGTCATCGATGTACCTTGGATGGGTCATGGCTTCAGCAATTGCTCTTCTGTTTACTGGGACACTGCCTGTGGTGTCGTGGTTTGCAACATATCGTTTCTCCCTCTCATCTGCCATATGTGTTAGTATTTTTGCTAGTAAGTTCTCAGACTCAAGCATGATTTTCTGTTTCTAAGCAGGCAATATAAATTATATAACCTCCATTTCTCACAATTGATTTGAATGAACCTATGGGCTCAATCTTTTGGGTGCAGTTATTCTTGTTGGATTTTGCGGTGCATCATATGTTGGAGTGGTGAACTCTCTACAAGACGAAGTCCCAAGAAAAGTTGATTTTCTCTCAGCTTTACTGCCTCTCGTATGCATACCAGCCCTGATTTCACTTACTATTGGCCTTTATAAATGGTAAGTCAATCTTTTAGCATGATTTGATGTAAACCGATATTTTTGAACAATCTTTAGCATCATTTAAGGTTATAGGGATCTAATTTTACCATTTTCTGTACTGACATTCAAGTTTTTTGCAGGAAAGATGATGATTGGAGGCTCTCACGAGGAGTTTATTTGTTTACTGGAATTGGTCTTCTTTTGTTACTTGGTGCAATATCTGCCATTATAATTGTTATTAAGCCTTGGACGGTGCGTGGGGCTTCTTTTTATGGTTTTGAAGAAAAAGATTTTTGAGATAACATTATTTGTATGTTGAATTCAACAGTTCCTTTGACCAAGCTTATGTTTCTTTGTTGTTGTACAGGTTGGTGTTTCGTTTCTTTTAATCGTCCTCCTTGTGTTACTGGCTATTGGTGTCGTCAACTTTTGGGTTTCAAACAACTTCTTTCTGACTAGGAAGCAGATGTTTTCAGTTTGTTTGCTTTCTTTTTTCCTAGCCTTAGCTGCATTCTTTGTGGGGCTTTGGGAAGGTGAGCAACAGGGACTTTTTAGTTCCTTTTTCACCACTAACATTTTTTGTGGTGCAAGTTTACTGCTGTACTCTTAAACATTTTCCCTTTCCTTTTAGGTGAACCATTTATTGGTGCATCAGTTGGATACTTTGCATTTCTCTTTCTTCTTGCTGGACGTGCCATGACTGTATGTTGTCCTATTGTATTTTAGAATGCTATTGTTTTATTTCTGGAATACCTTCAGCCAACAAACCGTTTTTGTTGCTTGTACTGCCTTTTGCTGCATATTATTGATTTTATTTCTTCATTTTCAGGTACTTCTTTCCCCTCCTATTGTTGTTTATTCCCCTAGAGTATTACCTGTCTACATATATGATGCTCACGCTGATTCTGCAAAAAATGTTAGGTTTGTTTGAGTTCACCTGCACTTGAGAATTTCTGGGGTCCATGCTACATGCTTTCTTTGGTTGTTTCAGAAATCTGGTTAAATTTTACGAACTTATATTTTCCTTCTCTTTTAAAATAATTGTTTTGTTCAACAGCCATGCCTTTCTAATTTTATTCGGGATCGTATTGGCAACGGAAGCATGGAGTGTTGTTGCTAGCCTAAAAATTTATCCTCCATTTGCTGGGGCTTCTGTATCAGCAATTACTTTGGTTGTAGCTTTTGGATTCGCTGTATCACGTCCTTGTGTGACACTAAAGGTCTGCACGCCTTTGCTCTACATGACTTGCTTATAGTGTTTGATGCCAAAAGGCTCCGTCGCAACTAAGTTGTTTTTTATGCTAAACCGTATAGAATTCAAATTCATTATAAATGATCAGGATTTGACCTTCTGTCCAATAAAAGCAAAAAATTATACCTTCTCTTTCATATTTTTAATTAAACCTCTTGGAAATTAGGATTGTTAGTTTTGTGTCACACATAATCAAACTGAGTTTTACTAGTAACTAGTAAGGAGCTTAATGTCATTAATTATTCATTGCTTGTATCATTAGAGACTGGGGAAATCATTAAAGAATCAATATTCAATAGGAACACGTGTAGGGCAGTCCAAACATGTATACAATTATGAATACAAGTATTTATTTTTCTCTTGACACTCAGGATATTTATGTTTGTAGAGATCAGTCCAATGCATCATTTTCCACAGACACATCTGATAATTTTTATATAAACATCCATTGGAATTCACAATTGCTGATGTTCTGTATTTTACATGTAGATGGTGGAAGATGCTTTTCAATTTCTCAGTAAGGAAACTGTTGTCCAGGCTATTACCCGATCTGTTACAAAGGTAATCTTGCACCTGCCTTTAATTTGTGCATTTACTCTTGATTAGGTGAAAAGTCGACAAGATGTGGTAAATCTTTAATGGACATCATCTTGTGGGAATATGCTGAATAAATTTTGTGCTTACCTATTGAAATCCCTTTCCCAAAGAAAACATGTTGGCGAGGAAGCTGCTCTTGTATCCTCAACTAAAATTTCTAATATCTTGTTGGTAGTGATTGATTCCAGACCATGATCGTATGTATTGCTTTGTGTTTTGGTTTGTGTGTTGAACCTAACATGCTTCCACATCTACGTGTTGCATCAATAGCCAAACTTACAATAAAACATGTCTGAAAGAGGGCATGTGTTTTCTTATTTTTGTTAGAATGCTGAATGTTTGCACCATCTGGTTAAGGTAAATTAACTTTCAATTCCCATTTTTTCTTTTTATTATGGATGTGATTAGTACTTAGCCAAACGTTGAGCCATGATTCTAATAATAGTTGTAGGTATGAAGTATTGGCTCCCAGCAGTTGGTTTCCACGAGTGGCCAAATTGTTTGTTTTGTAAGATTATAAAGAAACATTGGATTTTCTTTTGATTTGCTTTTCAAGTATTAATTTTAGACTTGATTATGAAGAGTAAATTATGAAAATATTGGTAATAGTTTTTGCAATTGAGTAACTAGGTCATTGACTTATTAAGTGATGGCTCGACTGGTTGAACTTTACATGGCTAATGGCTTCCTATCATGTTATTGTTCACTACGTTTTATGCTGGCATGGTTGTCCTTTGGAATCTTTATCGATTCTTTCTAGGTTCTTTCCAAGCTGTTCTACCCATGCTTTTCAGAACCGAACCGGACGTCGAACCGGTAATGACAAAGGTTCAAAGGTTCGACTGGGGTCGGACCGAATCAAACCGATTGAACCGGTGACGTCAGCATGACGTCATAATTATAGATATATTTAATATATATTAATATAGATATATAAATATATAAATATACGATACATACCATTAACGTTATTATAAATTTGTCATCTCCTGATATTTTATTAAAAAAGGTGATTAGTACATATTCTAACTAACGACATCTACTTATTTTCAGAGATAAATAAGATTATCTTAACACAAGATGATTTCTTTTCTACTTTAAAGATTCGTATAACATACACTTCAGATGGATTGAAACGTGTGTTACCATTCACCTCCTAATTACTCAAACTTAGTTGTTTTGATGTAAAAAAACTTAGTTAATTAGCATTCGATTAGAATGCGCACATTAAATGCGACCACTGAGGTTGCATTCTCACGAATTTACCATATGAAGTACTAATTAAGTAGTCAAGTGATTTAAAATTAAATTATTGTTTTTTTCTAATTACAAGCGTCAAAATTTGGCTGAAGTGGGCCCAAATCCAAATCGAATGGACCTGAGCCTATTAACTTGGAATCCAGTCCAATCCAATATATTCAGGTACACTATTTTAGAGCTTCGATTGGCAACATCACAACAGTCCCAACACAATGGAAGAACACGACGACAACAAAACCACCATCACCATTCCCGCCTTCTCCAACAACCCTTCTTCCTCATCTTCTCCTTCATCAAATCCTCCGAATTCTACTCCCCTCCGCCTCACCCGCCCCGCCCCGATCCCAGGTCAGCCCTTGTTCTAGGGTTTCCCCTTCACCTCCTGGAAGCTAACGAGAGAAAAAGAGAAGCCCTGACGGAGGGAGTAGGCGATCGAGGCGAGAAGGGAAGTCGTGGAGGCGGACGACGGAAGTTGCTTGGAGGTTGGGGTCGGCGTGCTGAGAATCGGTGGGAGTGCGGTGGATGCGGCAGTGGTGACGACGTTGTGCGAGGGGGTTATCCATCCGATGTCAAGCGGGATCTGAGGTGGGGCCGTCGTGAGGTCTGGGGATGGATCAGAGGTCCTCACCTTCAATTCCATGGAGATTGTGCCCCTTGCGGCTTCCATGATCAGTTTTATTTCGGATTCGGGTAACCGTTTACCCAGAACCGCGACTGGACCGGCCGGTCGGACCGGTTCGACCGGTTCAACCACCGGTCCGACACGGTTCGATGCAAAAACGGTTTTTTGTGGGTTATCGGACCGGACAAGCCTCCGGTTCACGGTCGAACCGGTCCGAACGGCCGGTCCGGTCCGGTTTTCAAAACACTGGTTCTACCTATGATTTTCTTTTTTATACGTTTTATATGCTCTATCACTTCATGTTTTTGTAAATGCTAAACTTTAACTTGATGATCTACGTTTTATGATGGCATGGTTTTGTCCTTTGGAATATTTATCGATTCTTTTAGGTTCTTTTCAACCTCTTCTACCTATGATTTTCTTTTTGATAGATTTTATATGTTCTATCACTTCGTGTTATTGTAAATTCTAAACTTTAACTTGATGATTGTGCAGACCAGAAATGCAATATCTGGAACAACATACTCAGCGCCACAGAGATCTGCAAGTTCAGCTGCTCTTTTAGTTGGTGATCCCACCATCATGAGGGACAGGGCTGGGAATTTCGTGCTTCCTCGAGATGATGTTATGAAATTAAGGGACCGGCTGAGGCATGAAGAAGCTGCTGCTGGCCTTCTGTTCAGCAAAATGAAAAGTTGTGTGTCCTGTCAACCTTGGCATCTGATTGATGTAGAGTACAGGAGAAAAATGTGTGCACATGCACGGATTTTGGCATTGGAGGAGGCAATTGATACAGAATGGGTGTGCATGTGGGACAAATTTGGCGGCTATTTGTTACTTCTGCTTGGGTTAACTGCTAAAGCTGAACAAGTTCAGGTAATCATGGTTGACAATCTAGGCCATATCTTTTATATTTTCTCTTTATTGCTCTTGGTGATTTTTGACTATGGTTTATTCGATTAAATATGGAAGGATGAAGTCCGCCTACGACTTTTCCTTGATAGCATAGGCTTTTCCGATTTAAGTGCCAAGGAAATAAAGAAATGGATGCCTGAAGATCGAAGGCAGTTTGAGATAATTCAGGAAAGGTGAGATATATATCATCCTTTTAGTATTTTGTCTACTGTTAGATTCTCAGTGCATCAGCATTTAATTGTTAACTTTTACTGAGCCCTGGTTCTTCACTTGTAGTTACATGAGGGAAAAGGAAATGGAAGAGGAAATTTTGATGCAGAGACGTGAAGAGGAGGGAAAGGGTAAGGAGCGCAGAAAAGCTCTGCTAGAGAAGGAAGAGCGAAAATGGAAAGAGATTGAAGCTTCCCTCTTGTCTTCTATCCCAAATGCTGGAAACAGGGAAGCTACAGCTATGGCAGCTGCGGTACGAGCTGTTGGTAGTGATTCTGTTCTAGAAGACTCATTTGCCCGTGAACGAGTTTCCAGCATTGCTCATCGTATTCGAGCATCACAGTTGGCTCGTAGAGCCCAGCAGGTTTGCCTTTTATGATCTTTGTTGTTTGCTTGTTTCAGATGTATGATATTCCTCGCCCCTTTCTTTTGTAGGTTGTAACTTTTATAATGCTGATTGCATCAAAATCATGAAAATGACATTATTTTAAGTGATCTATTAATTACTTATTCAAGTATCTATCTCAATTAGATTCTCTTGGTGATCCATGGATATTTTTCTTTTATTAATCTGACCTTTTATACATTTTCTAGCAAATTATCATTCAATGATCCGTGTGTAATTCATGCTATTGTTTTGAGTAATTGGCAGACAGGCATTTCTGATGCAATATGCATCCTAGATGATGAACCATGGAATGCTGGAAAATATTGTGGTCAAATGGACTCAACTATTTGCCAACGTTCAAAGATGACATTCTCCACCGCAGTCATTGTCCAGCCAGAGTCAGGCCCAGTGTGTCTTTTAGGAACTGAATTTGAGAAGGTATGTTGGGAAATTCTGGTGGCTGGTGCAGATCAAGGTCTTGAAGCGGGTCAAGTTGGCATTAGATTGGTTGGCAAAGGTGAAAGGCTAACTGCAGTTACCAAGGAGTGGAGTATTGGGGCTTCTTGCATTGCAGATGGAAGGTAGTGTACTTTGGGAATCTTTTGATTGTACAAGTGCCTTTTCGTACTTATGTTATTTATGCTGGCATAAAACTGCATTTCTTGATCATTTTGTCGGTCATGGTTTAATATTGAGGTCCTCTCTTGATTGCTTTTCAGGTGGCACATCATTACAGTTACCGTAGATGCAGTTTTGGGAGAAGTGACCGCATATTTAGATGGAGAATTTGATGGATATCAAAGTGGATTGCCACTTCAAACGAACAATGGTATTTGGGATCATGGAACTCATGTCTGGATTGGAACTCGACCACCAACCGATTTGGATGCTTTTGGGAGGTCTGATAGTGAAGGTGCTGACTCAAAAATGCAAATGATGGACGTTTTTCTTTGGGGAAGATGCTTGACTGAAGATGAGGTTGGTGCATTTTGTTCTAACATGGGCCCTGTGGAGTATGACGTGATCGACCACCCAGATTATACTTGGCATTTCACGGATTCTCCCTCAAGGGTATGGTGCTTCTATATTTCTAGTATTTGAAGAGTCACCATGATAAAACTTCTAATGAGTATTGCAGCCTATGTCAACTCAACATAATATAGGAAGTGCAAGAACATTTGCTCTCTCTTTTTACGAACTTGTTATGTGAAAACTATGTCTGCTCATACAACTATTTGTCTGTTAATTGTGCTCTTTGCCACACAAGAGTAGATCCCACCATGTAGACTTGTTAAGGACATTGTATTCTATTATTCTACTCATCTTCCGTTGCGGATGTGATTTTTTGTGCCAAAATTCAGCAACAAAAATATGTATTTTAGTATATTTGAATGATGTTGCCATCACTAGAAAAATTCTAATATCTACGTCTCTACTGTTTAGTCTTGTCTGATGTGAGTTTCCTTTTTGCAGGGGGATGACATGGACTGTGATGTGGCGGATATAGACGTGTATGACAGAGAAGATGTTGATTGGGATGGTCAGTTTTCAAGTGGTCGGAAAAGGAGGTTTGAACATGAGGGAGTAGCAATTGATATAGATTGCTTTTCTAGAAAATATAGGAATTCAACACTGGAAACCCAAGAGGAAATTAACCGAAGAATGCTGTCAGTTGAAAATGCTGTTAAAGAGGCTCTGTTTTCTAGAGGGGAAACTCATTTTACAGATCAAGAGTTTCCTCCCGATGACCACTCTTTGTTTATAGACCCAGTTGATCCGCCCCAAAAGTTACAGGTGATTTATAATATCATATTTGTACTGTTAGAACTTAGAATAAGTTGTTTTAAGCTATTAACTTCTTTGTGCGTTCTTAATTTCAGGTTGTCTCTGGGTGGATGCGCCCGTATGAATTGGTTAGACACAACTCTAGGGACTCGGAGCCATGTTTGTTCTTCGGCTCGGTTAATTCTTCTGATGTTTGTCAGGTACGGATTCATTTTTTCCCCATCAAATGCTGATTTGCAATTGTAGATGCAACTTCGTTACGGATATTGTGTTTATATGTTCCTTTGCAGGGTCGATTAGGAGACTGTTGGTTCTTAAGTGCGGTTGCTGTTCTCACTGAGGTCTCTCGAATATCTGAAGTTATCATTACGCCCGAGTATAATAATGAGGGAATTTATACTGTTCGCTTCTGTATTCAAGTAAGAATTTGTGTTACACAACGTTCTTTTGTTTTGAATTTTTTTTTGTCAAACGTTTTGTGGTAAAAGGTATCCAGTACTATAGTAGTTCAGATTTTTGCAGTTTGTCACTGCATTTTATGTTTTGGTAATGCTCCGAAGTAACCTTGTAATGTAGTCACAGCAGATTTTTTTTCATCGGTACGGAACATGCCAATTAAAACTACTGTTAGGATGTTATTAGCAAGACAAGAAAGGAGCACATATTTCTGAACGATCATGGTAAAAATAATTAGCTGTGATTTTCCCATAGGGAAAAATTGTAAAAGAGTCTTTGAGTGCTGAAAGGCAGTGGAATTAAGAACCAAAGTGATCTCACGTGGTTATTTTTGGGTCCTTTGTGTTTAGTGTTTGTCAATAATGTGTATTTTATAAGGTTAAAAGATGTGATATTTTAATAGTCACTGCTTCTACAGGGTGAATGGGTTCCTGTGGTTGTTGATGACTGGATTCCTTGTGAGTCACCTGGGAACCCTGCATTTGCCACGAGTAAGAAGAGGAATGAACTCTGGGTTTCGATCTTAGAGAAAGCTTATGCCAAACTTCATGGTTCATATGAGGCACTAGAAGGTGGTCTTGTACAAGATGCTCTTGTAGACCTCACAGGGGGAGCTGGGGAGGAGATTGATATGAGAACAGCACAGGCACAAATTGATCTTGCAAGTGGGCGACTATGGTCTCAGTTATTGCGATTTAAGCTGGAGGGTTTTTTACTTGGTTGTGGAAGTCCATCTGGGTCTGATGTACATGTATCTTCTAGTGGTATTGTCCAAGGGCACGCCTATTCTTTACTTCAGGTATCCTCGAAATTCTTTTTCATTCAATAGCTTTAATCTCATTAGACACAATAGAATAAGAGCCCTTTTCCATTTGCTCTGGGTCACGTTATGGCTTTTGCCTTTGATACTTATGCAACTGTAACTATGGCGAGTAATTATCATATGAAGTAATTTATTTCAAATGATTTTTTTCTGTTCTCAATGGGGCATATATATACGTTGGTTAAGTTCCTAGCTATCAGTCTGTCTGTGTATCATTCTACAGTTTTTTTAACTTGCCAAATTCATCCATCTTTGAAGCATAATTCAGTTTTATCAGATGATGAAATAAGGTTTTATGATGATGCTGAGCTGTCTGCTTACATTAATGGTCCAGGTGAAAGAGGTAGACGGCCACAAGCTTGTGCAGATAAGAAATCCATGGGCAAATGAAGTCGAGTGGAAAGGACCATGGTCTGATTCGTCACCTGAGTGGACAGACCGAATGAAGTTCAAGCTCAAGCATGTCCCCCAGGCATGGTTTTACCACAAACTTTGCATTTATTGCAGACTTTACTTTTATAATCCCTTACTGATGTTTTTGCTCTGTTGCTACGTTGTCAAAAAGAACCTCTGGTGCTATTTTCTCTTGCATGAAAATTGGCTTTCGGAAAATATCTTGATGGCTAACTAGGTTCCTACTTTTTTCATCAGGCAAAGGATGGTATCTTTTGGATGTCATGGCAGGACTTTCAGATTCATTTTCGATCAATTTATGTATGTCGTGTCTATCCTCCTGAAATGCGCTATTCAATTCATGGTCAGTGGCGCGGTTACAGTGCCGGGGGTTGCCAAGATTATGAATCGTGGCAGCAGAATCCTCAGTTCAGACTGAGAGCAACTGGTCCAGATGCATCAAGTCCAATTCATGTGTTTATTACATTGACTCAGGTGCCTGGTTAGCCTTCTCTATGAACATACTAGTTTTTCTTTTATATATAGCTTATTCTAATTAAATTTATATGAATTTTGGGTAGGGTGTGAGTTTCTCGAAAAAAGCAACTGGTTTTAAGAACTACCAATCTAGTTATGATTCTTTGATGTTCTATATCGGAATTCGGATTCTTAAGACACATGGACGTCGTGCTGCATACAATATTTATTTGCATGAATCGGTTGGGGGAACTGATTATGTAAATTCAAGAGAAATATCTTGCGAATTGGTGTTGGAACCCTATCCGAAAGGCTATACAATCGTACCAACAACCATCCAACCTGGAGAAGAAGCCCCATTTGTGATATCTGTTTTCACGAAGGCAGCAATAACCCTTGAAGCATTATAGAGATGTTGATTTGTGTGCATCTTGTGCATTGAGTCACACTGGTAGTCTGCATGACTTGGATTGCTCCAGATGCGCCATGCATCCTGAGACCATCAGGTTACTTTCAGCAAATGGACAAATTCGTGTTATTCATGGTATGTATCTTTATCTCATCGCTAATATTTTAATTTGACATTGATTAGAAAAATTAAGTTGTGCTTTGCTTTTCTTTGAAGATATTTATAGTTCAAAAGATAACTTTTAGAGAATATTGAACTGCCCTTTTTTACAACTTGCACATTGCGGTGCACTTATCAATTGTCATTAGAATGTAGCATTTTCAAAAAGATGGAAGTTTTTTGCCCATGCAGTTTTAATTGAAACTGATATCCCTAAATTTTCTTAGCTCAATTGTTTTTACCCCCAATCAATCCGTGCATTTTGTTATTCAAATGTAGCAGATTGCTGCACGTTTTCGAAGCAATACTAGTCATGCTGCCCAAGGTGCATGATGTCCGATTGGAGTAGGATTACATGAAAGGTGCACCTTCGCTTGTGCTCTCGGTGGCAACATTTATATGGTCGAATTGGAAATGTATATTGCTGCTCCAGAGTCTCTTCCGAGCATTGAGTCCAATGATCGGCGTTGCTGTGAGTACCTCCAGTCCATGGGACAACTTGAATGCATTGGTTTTGCCCAGTTAAGTTACAGCATAGTTGATGTAAATTTTAATGTAAATAGAGCGGAGAATGTTCCAATAGAAGGGTGCTGTTGGCGATAAAAATGTAGCTGATAGATTTTGTTCAGTTAGGTCTCATCGGCTGAAGCTAATTGTGTTTCTAGCTGAGGTTTTGTAGAGGTATCAAAATGTATATATTACCCATTTTAGTATAATAGTACATCTAATTTAACAACAGTAAATTCCCTTATGCGCCATTCTATCCTACCTGATATGTGTTTATTGCAATTCTTTTTCCATTGTATGCCAACTTACCTTTGAAGAGCATATCGAAACGCCTATACCCGAAGCAGAGAAAAGTAACTTTGCTTCTTAGGAAATATCTGAAATAGACAAGTCAAAATTCAATTTGATTTCTTAAAAATGAAACTCCGAAAGAACTTTGTTTATTGCACTTCAATTTGTAAGAGAGTTTTCTAGGAGCTAGATATTTGCTAGCTTGAAGATTGAATGTGTTTTGGGCATCTGAGTGATATTTGTTGTGTGGTTAAAATATCCAAAGAAGGAGAAACACATTTGAATACCCCAAATTTGGGGAGAAAGTCAAACTTCTTTATTGTACAAAGGTAGATAAGTCCCTCTTCTATATAAAGGGGTTTCTTCTCCTCGTTTGCAAATTCACCAATGTTATGTGTGTGTAATTCAATTTTTGTGAATAACATAATCACATAGAGCAAACAGTTCAAATGTTCATTTGTGTGCATGTTTGTACGTGGGAGTACTCTACTTAGCATTTCAGCTAAAGTTGGGAGAGAGGGAAGAGGCTGACAAGTCCGAGTAACTTGAGAAAGTTAGTGACTTGTGCTGAGACGGTTCCTACTTGAGTTGTAGGCACGTGTCAGTATGCTAACTTGTGACAATTGTAAAGAGTTTAGCGTTTACGCCAGTTTGCTAAAATAATTGAGTATATTCCAAACAAATTTGGTAGTTGATAGTTTCTAACCAAATTGAGTCAATTTTGTGTGCGTTTGTGTTAAGGGTTTTTAAATCAAACCGAAGAGTGAACCAATAAATGCATGGTTTGATTCAAAATGGTTCAACATTGTCTTATTGGCTTTTTAACCTTAATTTATATTAATTTTGATGATTAATCAAACTAATCTTAATCAATTAAAGTGAATAAACACGATTACATGCATTGCTTACATATTTGTATACTTGCAATCATCTTAATAGATTGCTCAAGATAATCAAGAAAATGAGCATTTGGACAAAGACAACAAGACTTGTAATCAAAGTTTTGGACCAAGACATGTAAATTTGTATTTATTGAATTCATAAGGTTTAATGTAAACTTGAACACTAAGATTCTATCTCATCAAGAGTCGGTAACCAAACCATTTACGGTCAACCGAAATCTTTCTAGTTCGGTCCATTGAACACTTATCGAATAACTGAATCCTTCCTATCAGTAAACCAAAGGATGCTCTCTGGAATTGCCCTGACGGGCGACCAAAACACATTCGGTTGACCGAATAGCCTTGGACCGTTTTTGGACTTTGCTCCAACGGTTGCATTTGAATCGAGTTTGTAGAGTCCAATTGACTTGTCCTAACTCAGACGACCCAATGCTTATCAGTCAACCGAGTCCTTCTTGGCTTTAGGCGTCCAACGACTATTAACACATGACACTCGACTGTTGTACTCAACGACTATTTGAGCATTAACTGTCAGCGTAAAATCCGTGCTAACTTACGTCTACCAAAGTATACACAGTCAACCGAACTTGAGTAATCAAAACCTAAACAATCTTACTGACCACTTTGGAATGGTGAACCGAATGGAATTCAGTGAACCAAAATTAAATATGACGAAATTGATAATAGTTATTGGAAGTTGGTGAACGGTGATTCGAATGATATTCGGTCAACCGAGTGCTTATATATGACTAATCCATTTGTAGTGTCTCAGACTACCGTTACCTAAACAATCGACCGAATTTGGTCTAAATTCGGCCCGAGCTTAAAGCAAATTGTTGCTTCTCATGGTCCATATCGTAACAACTCCCAAACGGCTAGTAGAGCTTAGTAGAGTTTGGATGCTTATAAATAGAATCTCATTTGTTGGTTTTAGAACTCTTAAACACTCCTTAGTGATCCAATACTCAAACCTAAATCCTCTACATCTTTAAGCTCTCATTTTCTAAACTCAAGCCAAAACTTCACCACTTGCATATCCATTTTATATCAATATCCAAGTGTGTTCAAATACAAAGTGTTAGATTGTGATTCCATCTCCATATTCAAGAATCACCAAAGAGTTGTAAAACTTCGAGGAAACTCACTCTCGGGTTATGAGAGGAGACACGAGCGATATGAGGATTGTTCGCGAGTCTCGGTGTTGTAAACGACGTCGATCTTAGTCCGGAACGGAGATCGATTAGTGGAACTGTAAGCGAGGCTTGCGAGGGGGACTATGACCGGAGTGCGGTGTCAAACCTTTCTAAACTCCGGTGTCGACAGTTTTGTAGTTTGCAATTGTTTTCTGATTTAATCTCTCAATTATCGTTTTAATTCCACAATTAGTTTAACGATTAGAAGGTCATCGATTCTACATGTCTAACTGATGATGACATGAGCATGACATTATCATTTTGTGAACCAAGAGTTGAACTGAACCGACTCCAGGATGACAGTCCAACTAGTGGTCTGAGCGATTTAATCAAATTTTACATGTACATAATCAAATATTTAAGTTCATAAAATACTTATACAAATTAAATTTAACTATAAACTTTACTAAAATGTTGAAACATATTGGTTATTATACAGTAATAATCAACCATTCAAAAAGAAAAAAAAATGAAATTTAAGATTTTGTAATATTAATTAAACCTTCACCATCCATCCAACTTAAAAGAGAACAACCTACCCTTCCTCTTTCTCCAATCTCTCTAGCTCTTTCTTAGGAAGAGCCCTCACACCGGTGATCCCACAACGTCTTCTTCATCTCCGTCGAAAGGAAGGCCCAACCTCTCCTTTGCTAGCGAGGTAAACTTATTCAAGATATATATATATATATATATATATATATATATGTATGTATATGTATATATATATGGGTGGTATTAGAACGAGACCAGGTCTCAATTTAATATAATGAGACCACAAACATACACCATCAAGATCTAATCTAACGGTGACAGAGAAAAAAAGGGTAATTTCGTAATCACCACGTCTCCTTCTTCCTCCCCTCCCTTTCTTCCCAATCGAACCCATCCCGTCCTCCTTCTTCCTCCCCTCCTTCGGTCCTTCCCAATCGCACCCAACCGCGCTTGATGCCTCGAACAACCTTCCAAAAGAAGCCGGAGTTAGCACATCTCCTTCCGATCTCCGATCTCGTTGTCTTTTTTCCAAATCCAAAGCCAGGTCTCGTAATCTTCATTTTCCCACTTACAGATTATTACTCTTTCTCGCATTCCTTCCAATCCGGACTCAAAATTCTATTTTTTCTCGGAAAATGAAAAATGTACTTGTTCTCTGATCGTGCTTTAACTCCGGATCTCACCTCCATTTTCGTTCCTTTCAAAGATTCTTTTTATGCCTAAAAACAAGATAGATAGTTAGATTCGACTTGTTACGAACTATAACTCAGAAAAACCAATTTTAGATATGTAAATTTGTGAGATAATCATCGTCGCCTTCAAGTTTGTAGACTTGCAAGATTTTGCGGAATATCATTCTTTCTACTACTTATTTCGGTCAGATGTAGTGTTTAGATATGGTTATACATTCTGAAGAACTTTTGTCATAAAATGATACCGTTGTGTATTGAAATGATATATTGCTGTATTAAACATATACTGTTGTGTATTGAACGCATATAAATGTATATTCACTGGAAGTTTAATTTAAGAAAGTGATACAATTTTGTAGAGTGCTCCATGTCATTTCTATCCCAACATCTCTTTTTCCTCTTTCTCTATTTCTTATATAAAAATATGTCATACTATAGTAATTTAGTCTCTGTCAGGTGTAGTGTTCAGATCTGGTTATATATTTTGGAGAACTTGTATAATAAAATATTTTATTATACGTTCTACTACTTAACTAATCTAGATTTGTACTCTTGATCTAGATTTATTATAACCAAAGAAGCTGTGGAGTTTTTTCTAAATATTTTTTATTTTTTCTTTGGATGTGATTCCTTGATCTTACATTTTGTCCATCATGTTTTGTAAATATGTGGTGGATTCGTATGACATCTGTAATTTTTAATCTAAATGCAATAATAGGAATACAATATTTAATACACAAAATATAACATTTTAATAATAAAACATAACGACACTATTACAATACATAACTACACTAGTTCAATAGACAGTTGTCCTAGTACAATATATAACTACAATAGTTCAATACATGACTATTATTATTTCTATAGGTTGAATTGAACTCCACAAGAAATCATATTGGTGTTCAACAAACATTTCTTATTACACATATTCTAAGTATTCTTTTTGAAATATTCTATAATCTGGTTTAGTTGTTTAATATAGTAATGTTTTGACTGTTATTCTTTATATAGGTGGAAACAACATCAATGGAAAACCATTTGTTTGTTCAACCAACATCTCAAGTGACACCTATTATAAGTATTATTATTGTTAAGCTATATTTAAAGTAGCTGTCATAGTTGTTCAATAGTGTGATTTACTTCATTAATTTACTAAACCTATTGTTTAGTAAAATTAGTTAGTTGTGTAATAAAATGGCAAACATTTATGTTACACTATTGTTATTGTTTGATAAACTATTGTTAATTAGTATAAACTACTTTTACAAACTAACTGTCTTGTCTACTCCAGGTAATAAACAATGATAGTTAGAAATGATTTTGTTGTTGCTTGACAGATTTCTATGAAGGATTTGTAGAACGTGTGTAATAAAATGATACCATTGTGTATTGAAATGATATATTGGTGTATTAAACATATATTGAAACCTGAATCCCTTCCGAGGGCCGGACCGAAACCCGGACCGGTTGGTTTCGGTTCGGACCGGACCGGACCGAAAGTTGCTCTCCCCTACATTCAACCATAGGTCCCACCAAAAAAGTTAAAAGTTCGTTTCATTCAAGCTTCTAGGGTCTTATGCAAAATTGATAAGTTGGTCTCAATTTTTACGTAAAAGTTAGCCTAGACTACTAAAATCGTGTTTGGATGCGGTCTCCAAAATAACCAGCTTTAGTTGGAAAAATTGTCAGACTATTTTCGCCAAACCAATGTAGATCCAAATCCAACCCGAATCTCTCTCCCCAACCCGACCAACCCGTTTAATCCAACCAGGGAATCGCACGTTTCCCCAACCCCACTCCTCGTCGCCGTCGCGCCTCTCCTTCCCCAAACCCTAACCCTACCAATTCCCACTCCTCTCCACCTCTCCTCTCCAGATCCGGCGTCCTCACCTCACGGCTCCGCCTCTCTCTTCTCTCTCCGGGTTCACACGCAAGCCCTCGTTGAGGTGAAATTAGTGGCTTTCCGACTTACCTTTTACTTCTTCATGCTTTAGTTGTGCAATTGTGTTCGTTCTTCATGTTTAGATTTCTTTGTAGTAGATTAGTTCTTGATTGGTACTGTTTTGAGTTTTTGTGTTTTCAAGAATCTGGTGTTTTTTTTAGTTTATTTTGGCCGTTTTACTTGAATTCTGGTTTTTTGCGGGGCTGTAGTGGGGAAGTTCACTTTCGGCTTGAAATTGCGGTTCGTGGAAGCGTAATTTTAGGAGTCTAAATCGAGCGGTGGCTTATATTGTTACACGCAGCTGGAATGCCAATTTTTGCGGTTCGTCGAAGCGTAATTTTAGGAGTCTAAATCGAACAGTGGGTTGTATTGTTATTCAGCGCTGAAATGCCAATTTTCGAGGTTTGTCGAAGTTTAATTTTAGGAGTCTAAATTGAAAAGTGGGTTTTATTGTTATACAGTGCTGAAATGCTGATCTTATCGTGAACATGTGTGTTTGAGTGGCGTCTTCCTGATTTTAAGGTTCGGTGTTTGACTGCATGCTGATAATGTGTGTTTTCGTGCAGGCTGCTTGTTTTGTTTAGTTGTCATTTCTTAAGTTGTGCTCGAAGTTTCACTGACATTAGAAATGGGGGGCGAGGACTACATTCAACTTGGTTCAGATGACACTGGCAAAAATGACTCTGATGATGGTTTGGATTGCGAGAAAACTGAGTGTGATGTTCGAAATAATAGCAGTAGCAATGGAGGAGAGGAATTTGTTTCTGCAGATGGGAATGAACCTGCAAATCACTTGCAGGATGGAAAACTAAAAAATGAGGGAGCTTCCCAGCAGTCGATTTTGCAAGAAAGTGCGGGCTTGATTGAGATCGACACCATCGTTGAGAATACAAATGATAGAGAAACATCACCTCAAAAGGAAAGTGCTTCTGTTACTTTGAGTACCTCGCTGTTGGAAACCCATATAATTGATGAAGGACGTATCCATTTGAATCTGTCGCTTACTTTCTCTGATATTGTATTTCTACATTCGATGTTGCAAATGTTGTTGTATTAGGCAGGATAAAAACCATTTTCATTTGATAACCAAAATAAAACCTTTTACGTCGAACCTCTTAAGCGAGAAAATATGACGCACTCTGTTTAAGTAAGTAAGCGCTTAAATTCTTGGGGCCGCATATGTGACATTCCATACTGGCGACTGGGTGGACCCTCATGCGGTTATGCCGTCTGCACAGTCACATAAGTGGCCGAACAAGTAGTTTTTATTTTAAATTTCCCCTACCCAGCACCTACAAGGGAATTTTCTTAGACTTCTTTCCATCTCCCTGTTTTAGTATTTTTCCAATTTTTGTTATTTTTTCTTGGTTTTTTTTTGAAAAATATAATTTAAAATTAGACGAGCCACCCAATGCAACTAGCATCACATAATCGACCAGCACATGCTGACTAACTGCACATAGCCGCTTACCCAAACCTCAACATTGTTGTGATGTGTTACATATTCTTGACATTCTGTTAAATCCTTCATTTTTTACTAGCTCGTTCAGGTGTGAAAAGGGCCAGAGTGGAATATGATGATAAACAACCATCTGTACATGTTGTTTACCGTTCTCTGACAAGGTTGTAAGGAGTTATGATCTATTACAGTTTCAAGTTGGTTTTGGTGTTTAATGTTATTATTTAGTTGTACGTTCCTACATTTTCCAGAGAAAGCAAATCAAAGCTTGAGGATCTTTTGCAGCAGTGGTCTGAATGGCAAGCTCGGAATAGTCATAAAGATAATGTAATTTTACCACTGCTAACTTTGATAAATTTTGAATGTGGGATATCTTTTTCTGGTCTTTGTTTTTCTTCTCTCTAGTTTTGCTTATCCCGTGTCAGTATTTGGATCCATTCCTTTATCCTATTGTCGAGGACAATTTCAACGGGGTGATCCTTATTTGATTACATGAGGTGATTCTAAGAACTTGATAGTCATACAGTTACTCAACACTCTTAATTTCCGACCAATGCCGAATACTGTCCTTTGTCAGAGATATTCGTGAAAACATTTTCAGAAATGTATATGCAATTATGCATGTATTAACTTGACTAATATAATCTTCATGTTTCTTTTATGCCGACCACTGATATGCTGCCGAGGAAAAGATTATTGGTTAAATTTTGTGAGCTATTAGCTCATGTGCCTAACATTATGATTTATGAATATAGAAATGTCAAATTGATAAATATAGTATTTGTCCTGATGTGTAATTAAGATAACTGAGTTGTGTTTTCGGCGAAAAGTAAGTGATATTGAAATATCGGCGTTTTCGTTGGGTTTAATCACTACAACGCAAATTCGCGACACACTTCCGATCCTTTCCACAGCCAAAAAAGCAGAAGAGGAGATATCCCGTCAGATCGGCGGTTCCGGCGAGATGGCGACGAACGACGTGGAAGCCGTCGACTTCGAGCTGGACGAGGACGACCTCATGGACGAGGACGGCGCCGCCGGTTACCAGACCGACGCCCCCAAGCTCCGCTCCACCATCACCCACGCCACTAATATAATCTTCATGTTTCTTTTATGCCGACCACTGATATGCTGCTGAGGAAAAGATTATTGGTTAAATTTTGTGAGCTATTAGCTCATGTGCCTAACATTGTGTTGGTGTATCTGTAATGCATATCACCAAAATGTTGCTAACATTTAATTTAATATATGTTTATTGTTATTGTAAGCTTTTAGAGATGTAAAACTTTGTTTTCAGGATTTTGCAACAGAGACTTTGGAACATGGTGAAGAGACATACTTCCCAGCACTTCATGTCGGGCAAGAGAAGTCTTCTGTGGTGGTCTGTTTTCATTTCTTACTCTTGCTTGCTTGTGTCATGTAGTGCGCAAACTGTTTTTTTGTCAGTGCACTTGGATGTGGTGCATGGTTTTTGTACAACAATGTGAATGATTGGGATATCTAATTATATATTATCTTCAGAGAAATACTTACCTGTCAGTCTAGTTTCTTAATCAATACTGGACTGGTATTGAATTTAATTGCCATCAAAATGCAAGGACACTAAAGACCTGTTTTACAAAGTTTAACAGGTGTTATAGTATTTTGCAAGATTTATATACGTTTTCCAGTTGGATTGAGTTCCTAGAGTTTTCACTAATCAAAAAGTAAAAAAATAAAAAAATCTATAGTTTTCAATAAGTTAAACTAATGTGTATGCCACTTTTTGTATGTAATGGTCTCAATGTCTTGTTTTAATAGTTCACTTAAGATCAGAGTTCAACATATTGGACTTTATAAATTATAATTTGCTTTATTGTAGGCATAACCTTTAGGCCCAGCAAATTGATATTTGGGGGTTATCAAACTTCTGTACTTTCAGTGTAATTGTGCGGACCAGCATATGCAGATTATGCCTCCTACTAGTCTATCATCATTAGTGATCTTTTGGCCTTTTTGACGTCTATATCCATACCATAAAAAAATTGTTTGGAGTTTGGCTTTCATTCTAGCTTGAAGGATAGCATTCTTGGTCTTGTACCCCCAGTACAGATCATTTTGATTTCCTTGGGATAGTATTAGTATCTTTCATTTTTCAGCATATTGTAGATTATGTAATTTTTTCATCACTTTCTTTTATAAAATCAAAATGAAATGTGACTATCTGTTTGATTTTATATATCATTACCATTTAAACAAATCAATTGTTTATGACATACATGAAACTCATGAAAATGACTCAGGTTTACATCTCCACATCAATGGAATCTTAAATTTCATTTTGTTGTTAGCGTAGATGCTTTTTCTTGCATAATAATATTCACTACTCGTAAGATTTGTGTTTTTAGGAATTTGTTCTGAATCATTTTATTTATTTATTAATTTGGAGTGTACCAATGGGGATCGCCGTCATATGTAGTAACCAGAAAGCTTCAGCTTGATTTGTTGGACCATAGCAGGGCCTTTCCCTGTTTTGGCCATTCTGCTTTTATGCTTATATATTTAGAGTACGTATATAATATTATGTAATTACATTTCACTTGTCAATTATCCTTAAAAAGCAGCAGTTGCTCTGGTCTCATGGCTTTTCTATGCCCCATAAATCTTATTCCTTTTATTTTATTTTTACTTGAAGTCCTTCTCAATGGTTACAAAAGTTGAAAACAAGGGGAACACATCAGTAGCTTACGAATCCGTGCCTCTGTATGATCGTGGATATGTGTTGGGCTCAAATGCAGCAGATGGTTTAATCAGCGCTGAACGGTAAAGTATTTCTGACTCATAAAATAATAAGCTAATGAATATGTTAATGGGAATAGATATATAGTATGTACTACATTTATGCCCTATTGCTCTATTATTTCTATGAATTTGTGTATTCTCATAGTTTTTTCTCTCTATCCCCTTTTGCATCAATTACAGTTCAACGTTCAAGTATGCTACACAGGGACATGTTGTTTAGTTTTCCTGTAAATATGAAATGCTTAGCTACTCATGGTGCTGTTCCATTATTCACTTCAGTTCCTCCATGGTAAAAAGCAAAGGGAGATATCCAACACCCTCTTATCTTCTAAATCACCTTTTCTGTTGATTCTCCATTTATTGTATGAAGGATGCTAGAGATAGCGTGCATGCACTGACCACCCAGATATTCTTGATTACAGTTTTCAAATAGATTGTGATGTCGCGTCCTACGAGAACTTCATATGGTGCACCACTAGGTGCTTGTTGTTTAACTCGGAGCAAGACATGTTGAATCGAAAAATTACAGCACGTTTTCTTTTTTCTCTCCAAAACAATGATGCTCCCACTTGCTTGCCTTGCCTATTTTATTATGTGCCCCTTATTAAGTAATGTTCTGGGTTTTTTTTTGCGATGATTTCCTCTGGTATCATCTTTCATCGAGAAAAGGGTTTACCTCTTCTTCGGTTCATGAAAATCCTTCCGTATTGTTTTCTCTAATCTTCTCCTTTGCATGTTTTTTGTTTTTCCTTTTATTCAGCTAGATATTGCAGATGATGAATCTTGACATTTATTTAGTCAGTTTTGAGAAAATGGTTATCGGAGATAGGACATATGGCTTTAACAGTTTAACCTGTACATTACCTTGGTGGATATTAGAGAACATTATTTCAAGAGCTGTCTACAGTACATTTTATTACCTTTCTGACAAGTGATGATTAAGCAGATCAGAGCTAGAAGCTTCTCGTTGCTTCAATTGTGGTTCTTATAGCCATTCACTGAAGGAATGCCCAAGACCTCGTGATTTCGCAGCCATCAACAGTGCCCGTAAACAGCTTAGTGCAAAGAAAAATCAGAATACCAGCGCACGTGGCCAAACTCGTTATTATCAAAATTCTCCTGGAAAATTTGATGATTTAAAAGCAGGTGTCCTTGGAAAAGAAACAAGAGAGTGCTTGGGAATCGGGGTAATGTACCTATCTATTTGATTGCCAGTAACATTATTGTTGTGATGCTTTCTTTTGTAAGGTACTGTTGGTAAAAAATTCAGAGCAACCACACACAAATGAAAATACTTTATAATTTCTTTGCAAGTAGTAATTATTGAGTGGGAGATCCATTTAACATATCTGATTACTTCTATGGAAATATATCAAACTGATACACTGATAGCAGTATGTGATTTGTGCTATGGGGTCTTAACGCTCATGCAGCGAAAAAATTTCTTTGCTTCACAAAGATAACTTTGTCAAGAGCTTAGTTTTTTGGACGTACGAAATCTTTTAGATAATAGTTTCTTTTGCTACCGTGTTTATTGTTGAGGATAGTTAGCCTTAACCAGAGAGCATTGTCGTATTGCCACAGGAGTTTGATCCACCCCCTTGGCTGCATCGCATGCGTGAGATTGGATATCCACCAGGATATCTAGGTAATAATCATATTTTCTTACGGGAAAACTAGCTTATTGTTCTTCACTAAATTACTACATGTTACATGGCCTAGATGTGAATACAGACATTAGTATATCTCATGCTAAGTAAGTTGGGACAGTTTCCTATATGCCATGAAATATCTAACTATTACGGTGTTAGGAAGGTTAGAAGCCAGAAGATTTTGATACTTTGAAAAACCATCTATCTGTTGAAAATGACAATTTTGGATGATGTGGATTGGAAGTGGTTATAACAATAGAGCAGAAGCTGATGATATATAATTACTTAAATTACACCTCTAGCTACCAAGAAAAACTGGTAGTTTTACAGTTTTGCTAGGGGCAGTGTTTTGACATTTTTCTTTTATTATATTATCAATCGAGAGCTGGGTAGTTGTATGATTTGGTGCTACAGTATGGAAGTGAAAGTGCAATACCAAATTTTTATATATAAAGGTGTTCACATCTTTTCATATAAATGAGGATATTGTGACAAAAAATCACAATTTACCATTTTCTGGCCAACTAATAAAAGGTGTTATTACTGCTTTTAAATATATAAGGTAGTTGCTGATGTTGGTATATCTATGCTGAACTTTGATATTTGATTTCAACTTTTTGTGGTGGATTCGTATTGATAGAGAAAATGTTGCTGTTTGGTACAAATAATTTAGTGGCAAATTCTTTTTGCTGGAATTCTTAGATCTCAAAATATTTGATCTTTCAGGAAAGTTCCTGATAGATTTGACGGAGATGTGCATTTTACTATATTGCAGACAGCATCATGAGATGGGCATGTTGCAGGAACACTTTTTTTGTGTTTTGACTGACATTCACTTACATATGGATTAATTTTTCCACAACTTTGATAGATGTGCAAGAAGATGAGGACCAGCCTTCTGGGATCACCATATATGCAGAGGAAAAAACCAAGTTAAAGTTAGAATACGAGGATGGGGAACTTCCTGAACAGGGTGAACCAGCTCCCCCAAACAAAAAAATGACTGTTGAATTTCCAGGTGTAAATGCACCAATTCCTGAGAATGCTGATCACAAGCAATGGGCAACACCGCCTTCCCTCGCTACAAGATCAGAGTCGTGGAGTATGAGAACTCAGTACGATTCGAGCCTGCATAGAGGATTCCAGCATGATCATAGAAGATCAAGGGAGTATAGAGACGATGGACCACCCGGTGTAGACATGCATTCCTACTCGAATCGGTATAGTCCTTATGATCTGGATCTGTCGTCAAGAACTTTAAACTTAGGAGGGTCATCATCAGACAGGGGATGGAGAAGTCCTTTCAGGCACGAGGGTTCATCTCGTTACAGACCGCCAAGTCCTCCACACCACTCGGGCATGTACCGGCAGTCACCACTGCAATACAATTCACCATCAAATTTGGAGCGTTGGGCACCTGATAATAGTTCCCTTCTCAGTCCCAATTCATCTTCCCAAGGAAGAAACAGAGACCCAGACCGAGACTGGCGTTTTCATCGTTACCATGATAGGAGGTGACCGGCAGCATTATTTTCATTGCCAAACTCTGGGACAGTGTCATCCCATGTACTCAACTAGAGTGTAGATATTCACAATGTAACATTGTTTGTACAACTGAACCAACTAATTAACAGCTTGGAGCCCCTTGGATTTTTTTCTTTTCGTTGGTTACATCTGGTTAGCCTTTTTTTTCTTCTTCTCTAGGTATCCACATCTAGCAAGGAAGTCAATGGGGGCAAAGAGTTGATGAATCTGGCATTTTCGGTTATTGTGTGAAGAAAAGTAAGGTGGAGAGTGTAGTACTATTGCAACTACTCAAGCTATTTTTAAAGTGGTTAGTTTGGGTTCAGATGTTTTAGCTAACACGTTGTTATGTCTTTGAAGACCCATCCCCTGTTATGAATGGGAGTGTAGGTTAGAAAATCAGGTTCCCCGATGATCTGCCTCCAACCATTTTCAGTCAGCTTCAACAAAACAAGTGATTATTCGTGAATGGTTGAATAAACAATTCATATGCTGAAACCTTAATTTTCTTGTCTGAAAATACTTTTCTATCGACCTTGTGTAGATCGTGATCTGTTGTCTTGCTGCTGTTTTTCCAGCCCTCCTTTAATCATGAGTTGCTTAGATGTGGATGGAGAAGCTCATGGGAAGAGTTTGTGGTAGTTCATCTACTTATTGGTTTTTTGTGATGATTTTATTCCTCATTGATTTCAGCATATACCTGTATAAGTTTTTATTTAATAAGATCTGTTCGTACTCGGCTCATTTATTTTACCCAGCTGAATTTTTTGCTCGTGTTCGACTCGTGAGGAGTTGAGCGAAACCAAGCGAGTTCCGGATAAATTTCAAGCATGAGTAGAACTTGACAATCATAGTGGAGAAAATTGACACTCGTATTTCTTTTAGAATTTGTGAATGAGTCTACTTCCGTGCGTTTTTTTTTACTTTCAGTAATGAACTCTACTTTTGTGTCGGTGGGTGAAAAGTATCTCATCTTAAAAACATGTTTCAAATTAAACAGAATTTTAAAATATTAGAACAATGATAGCTTACTTGGTATTTCTTGTACTTGGTCTCCCGAATACTACCATATATACCAATCAATATCCAGTGGTAGTAAGAATGAGAGTAGAATTTTTCACGAATGTTTTTTCACTTGGTAGTGAATAAGTACCACAGACAAACTGAGTAGTAGAGATGATATTTACTCAGACGCGAAAATTAGGTGAGAGTGTGTTTTTTGTTCACCAAGCAAAACAATGATTAAAAATCCCACCCTCAAAGACGTTTGGATGGTTTACGCATCTAGTTTATTATGCAATTTGTCCAAACGACAAATAGTTGGTAGCCCTAAATCGTTACAGTCAAATATCCGAACATGTATGTACCTTTAGCACTGATGTGTCATGGAACCACCATACAAAAAAGGGAAATATTTGTTGAACGCAGCGCGTCACGGACGCGTTCTACGTGGACATCCATGTCAGCCCTTACGTGGCCAAAGTATGAATGTTTTTTTGTTTTTTCTTCCTGATGTCCACTCAAATCACATTAAATGCGTTTCAACTCAGCACGTTCTCTCTCTCCACCCAAATACAAATATGATGACACTCTTTCTTTCTTCTTCATTCTTTCTCTCCAGAATAAATCACCATTTCGAAGAAGCGTCTGATGCCGACTCCCAGGATTCTTCACAACGTAAGCAGCGTGAATGGGACGGTGCGAAGACTTCCCGATGTTCTTGTCAACGCTCCGTGGTGAAGACTTACGTCTGTTCGGTTTATGTTGTACATCTCTCCGTAATAAATCACCATTTCGAGTAAGATATTACGTCGAAGAAGCGTCTGATGCCGACTCCGAAGGTTCTTGACAACGTAAGCAGCGTGAATGAGACAGTCATGTTTAAGTCTTACATCTTCTTTTCGATTTACTGGGAAAATATATATTATTTTTGTAATTTGTGTGTGTGTTGTGTTTGTAATGGAAATCTGAGATGCTATTTTTTTCCTAAACGTAATTCTTGTGGGGTAAAATATACAGTGGGAGATTTGTTGAGTTTGTGCGGGGGTGGCAGGGGGCGGCAGCCCCTGCGGGGGACGTTTTTTTGTTTCGACATCATATTATTGCATTCCATATATTGATTCGTTTATTCCGACAATAATGAAGCCATATATTATTCCGGACTGTAAATACACTTATTCCGGACTGCAAATACACTTATTCCGGACAGCAAATACACTTATTCTGGACAACAAGTCCACTTATTCCAGACAAACTTTATGTTCCGTTTCTGGACACACTTTATTCTTAAACCGGACAACAAATACACTTATTCCGGACTGCAAATACACTTATTCCGGACAAACTTTATGTTCCGTTTCTGGACACACTTTATTCTTAAACCGGACAACAAATACACTTATTCCGGACAACAACTACACTTATTCCGGATAGCAAATACACTTATTCCGGACAGACTTTCTGTTCCGTTTCTGGTCACATTTTCTTCTTATTCCGGACTGCAAATACACTTATTCCGGACTGCAAATACACTTATTCCGGACAGCAAATACACTTATTCCGGACAACAAATCAACTTATTCCGGACAAACTTTATGTTCCGTTTCTGGACACACTTTATTCTTAAACCGGACAACAAATACACTTATTCCGGACAACAACTACACTTATTCCGGACAGCAAATACACTTATTCCGGACAGCAAATACACTTATTCCGGACAGACTTTCTGTTCCGTTTCTGGTCACATTTTCTTCTTATTCCGGACTGCAAATACACTTATTCCGGACTGCAAATACACTTATTCCGGACAGCAAATACACTTATTCCGGACAACAAATCAACTTATTCCGGACAAACTTTATGTTCCGTTTCTGGACACACTTTATTCTTAAACCGGACAACAAATACACTTATTCCGGACAACAAATACACTTATTCCGGACAGCAAATACACTTATTCCGGACAAACTTTCTGTTCCGTTTCTGGACACACTTTCTTCTTATTCTGGACAACTACACTTATTCCGGACTGCAAATAAACTTATTCCGGACAACAAATACACTTATTCCGGACAACAAATCAACTTATTCCGGACAAACTTTATGTTCCGTTTCTGGACACACTTTATTCTTAAACCGGACAACAAATACACTTATTCCGGACAACAAATACACTTATTCCGGACTGCAAATACACTTATTCCGTACAACAATATACACTTATTCCGGACAGACACATAACGTAAACAGGACAAACACATAATGTAAACTGCACACACACATAAAGTAAGCTAGACAAATTAAGTTGATCCAACGTAAAACTTAAAAACAAATATTTTATTATGATAAGTGTGGGCTCTGCACGAATAATGAGACTGCACGATGTCCTAGGGTCTGCACACTGTCTTATCTGTGTATTGGGAAATGAATCGTTCAACTTAAAGAACCGGCGTTTTTTAAAAATACCAAAACGCGCGAAGAGAAATTTCGCTGACGGGACGCTGACTCAAAGAAAAATATCTGAGCTGTACAGATCCACGTAAGGCGCGTCCGTCTATAACTACTTAAGATAGAATTTGTTAACCGCATAGTTGATTAATATTACAACATGAACCATCGTAACCAGCCAACAAGTAAAAACCACCAATGTTGAAACTAAGATAGGAATTGATGACATATTCCAGTCTCAGTCCAGAAGACCCAGACAGAGAATCTCATCAGAGAGAGCAGATGTCTCAAGTTGGTAAGGGTGGTTGCAGTCCTCCTTGTCCCCTCCCTCCAACTGTTTTCTTGACCACCCAAACTCTTTCCATTTCCATAGGCAAATGCAATCGCAGTAGCAGTAGTAGTAGCAGTGGTATACTAATACAATACTTTTAGTCTATTATATGGTGGTCAAAAGTTTTTACTTTATCTCTCTCATCCCAACATCTCCCACCCTCTTGTCCCCATGGCTTTATTTTTCCTCTTATGGGTAGGTGGTGTCTGGTCACCGCCCGGGATTCTCTTGCTAAATTTAATTTGTATTGTCTAGTTCTAGTCCCCACTTGGGTGGGTCTACACTAAAGACAACTTCAACCAAAGTAGTCTCACTGTATCTCTCTCCTTCTCTGACGTTAAGAAGAGTGAAGAAGATTGGATCCATTAAATTAACATATGGGTTTTTTTTTTTGCACTTTGGAAAAAAATATGAACATTTTGCTCCAATACCCTTAAATTGTTGGTTATTGTACTTAGAACTAGTCCTACATGTTCCACGTTGAATCGTTTTATAGTTACAAAATTTTAGGGTCGATATATATACTAAGCTTTCATGTAGTAATGGAAGAACATGTTTTGGTTGAAAAATTGGAAGTTCATGCTCTTCCATTGCTTGTTGTTAATATAGGTTGCAAAAAGACACAAAAACCCTTGAAGTGGACGTGGAGTTTCAACCATTACAGTCGTCAAATACAAGATTCATGCAACCTATTACACACAAATTAAAAGAGCAACACATCCTAACTCTGTGAGCATGTTGTCTTCCTTGGGACTACCAATCCATCGAATGCGAAGAGAAACAAATAAAAATACATACTCGTAGATGCAAATTTCATTATAAATAGACATACCCAAATTTTTAGTCATGGAACTCTCGTTGGAACTCAATTTCTACCAACTATATTCTTATTCAAAGGGGAAAAAATACATGCACTTAGATGTAAATTTCATAACGAGCAAACAAACCCAAACTCTATGGGATTCCAAATGCTTGTGGATATATAGCTTGAGTTTTCAACCATTATGGTTGTCAAATACAATATTCATGCAACATATTACAACAAACTAAAAGAACAGTACATTCTAATCCACCAAGCATGCTATCCTCCTTAGGACTAGTTATCCATCGAAGTTAAAGAGAAAAAGATCAAAACACACGTAGTTAGATGTAAATTCCAGTAATACACACCCAAAGTGATAAAGTAATACACAACCGTTGTTCCCCCGGTAAGAATGCAACCTTGAATCCTGAGTTCGTCTGATAAAAATGACTCCATGTGTCTTGATTAGGGGTGTAAGCGGGACGGAGCGGGTTTTTGGTCCACCGCTACCCGCCCCACATAAGTTAAGCGGGTATGCGGGGCGGGGAGGGGCGGGTCAAAAATAAAAAAACCGCTACCCGCCCCGCCTAAGGTTGGGCTAGGTGAGGCGGGGCGGGTTATGCGGGTTTGGTGGGTTTTTTAATTTTTTTTTGATTTTTCCTAAGAAAAATAAAAGAACATCAAAACTTGAAAAATAGTAATTACTCATTGTATTTTTTGGGAAATTTGATGTGTGTTGAGTGAAAAATTAGACATTTGGTTAGTGTTGAATAATGATTTGGTAAGGTGGGTTAATGGTTATGAGTAAAATTGAAACATTAAAATGATTTTGGTATATAAAAAATTAATAATATATTTGATTAGGCGGGTTGCGGGTTATGCGGGGCGGGTTGCAAGACAACCGCAACCCGCCCCGCTTATTAGGCGGGTTATGCGGGTGGCGGGTTGGCGGGTAACATTTTTTTGTCCGCTACCCGCATTAGGCGGGGCGGGGCGGGTTGCGGGTAAAATATTACCCATTTACAGCCCTAGTCCTGATAAAAATGATTAGAAATACAAGCCACTTATCCCAAAATGAGACGAACGTCACAAATGCAAATATCCCAAAAAAGAAGAAGAAGAAGCAAAATGACCAAACAAACAGTCACTCACTTCTCTTCTCCAATAATAAACCCACGAAAACACAAACACAAGACAGCCACTGTCTTCTGTTCTGTTCTGTTCCAGCTTGAACAAACCCATTCCATCCCTCTTCTCCTCCCATAATGAGAACCATAATGTCCCGATCCCCCCACGACGCCTCCTTCTCCTTCTCCTTCTCCCGCCGCCACTTCAAATGGCTCTCCAAACCCACTCCCCAACCCGAACCCTCAGACGAAGACAACGCCAAAGACCTCCAGACCAAGAGGAAGGTGGGGGTGAGGATAAGGAGCGCGATAGTAGGCGTGGTGATGGGGCGGGGGAGGGGACCCGGTCTGGGGTCGAGGGTCACGGGAACGCTCTTCGGGAGGAGAAGAGGACATGTCCGGATCGCCTTCCAGGTCGACCCCAACACGCCGGCCGTTGCCGTCGTTGAGTTGGCCACCAATACTAGTGGCCTCGTTAAGGAGATGGCATCTGGACTCGTTAGGATCGCGCTCGAGTGTGACAAAAAGGATAAGGTGGTCGTTTTTATTTTTATGTCTTTTTTCCCTTTTTTAGTAAGCAGTAGGGAAATATAATTTATCTAATTTACAAATATTTTTTGGACTAATGAAACTGTGATTTTTGATACAGGAGGTAGTTATTGTACAGGTGAACTTTCGGAGTGTTTCGTGGGGTTTTTTTTATATTTTTTAAAGTAGTAAGGTTGATTTAGTTATTAAGGTGTATGTGCTGAACTGCATTTCTGCTGACATTGTTTGTTTGTGTTTTTTTAGGTTGTAATTGGTTAGTGTTTTGTGATATATGGTTAGTTTTAATTATTAATTAAGGTGGTTGTCTTGAGGTGAGGATTGAATACTTAGAATACTTCCTATTAATATTTAGACTAGTTTAGATAATACGCATTCAGGGTGTTTGTTTGTTTGTTTGTTTGTTGTGGACAAGAAGCAAATGACAAATGGAACCCAATACTGCCTGAGGAGTAGACGCGTGACATCGTGGTAGTCGAGTTGAGTGTGATAAGGTGACTGTTTGTTTGTGTTTCGTTAGTTAGTATTTGGTTAGTGTATTGTTTGATAGTATTTTGTGGGGTTTTTATAAGTGGTATGGCTGATTTTGGTTATTAAGGTGTATTGTAGAAGGATATCCGACAACGACTTGTTACGATAGTGGGATGAAACTGTGTTTTACTCGTGGTATCTTCGAGTTCGGACTTCTTAGAGATAGACAAGGGTATTAACACGAGTCAAGTGACTCTAGGATTTTGGGAAATTGTTTGCTTACGTTGATTTTGGATTTTGACCTTTTAGATTTTTGATCTCCTTATATTTGAACTTTTAGTTTTTAGGCGTTATATTTTGTATTTTTATTATAGAGATTTGGATCTGCCTAAATTTCGACAACCTCGTAAATTTTAGGGCTGCAAACGGGGCGGGGCGGGGTGAGACGGGTTTGGCTCCGTCCGCTACCCTCCCCACCAAAATCAGGCGGGCAAACGGGGCGGGTTAAAAAAAATTGGGCCGCTACCCGCCCCGTTTAGTCCGGCGGGTTAACGGGTGGTGGGTTACGGGTAGGAAAATTTTAATTTTAGAAGAAATCTTAGAAGTTTAATGAAATAACGAAAATTTTAATACATAAATATGTATTTTTTTTTAATAATTATATTTGTAACGGGTTAACGGGTTGGTAACACATTAACCGCAACTGCCCTGTTTAGTCCGGCGGGTTAACAGGTGGCGGGTTAACGGGTCACGGGTAGGAAAAATTTCAACCGCAACCCGCCCTACGTGGGGCGGGACGGGTTGGCGGGTCAAACCCGCCCCACGAACAGCCCTAGTAAATTTCCACCCCCGACTTCAATTCATGACCTGCATATATGTTTAATATATGATTGATGATTGTGACTTTTTATCTATTTCCTTGATTTTGCATATATGTTTAATATAAGTAGACAAAACTCACACGGTTTAAGAATTTCCTATTTACTGCCAAGTTGTTTATGTTGTTTTGTTGATAAAAAAGATGGTGTGTGTCAAATACAAGTTTGGCCACATCAAATTGATTCACATATGTTAGTCGAGGTTTCTTGCTTCTTTTTGGGAGTGTCAAATATTTTGATAAAAAAACGTTTGTGCCTTTTGGAGCAATAACGACCAAATATTGAGTCTTTTGGGGTCCACTATGTACGGATTCCGTCATCATTCACTTGTCATATCTCCTCAAGTTGTGTGTTTGTCGATGTAACATGTTTCTGTGGTACTGTTGGTGACTTGGGTGAATGTGCTCCAAGTTGCAACCACCATCCACAGTCCACTAGACAACTTAGGAATAGCAACGATGTTCATGTTCTTAAAGTGTAAGTCATCACCTTTTTTTTTGGTTTTTGTTTGTTTTTTTGAATTTTTTGTTTGAATTTTTTTTAATTTTTTTTTGAAAATACGTTTTATAATTGTTTTGATTTTTTAGATTTTTTTTTAATTTTTTCCAAGATGACTCCTGAAATGATGTGGATGAGAGACATAGGTTGGGGTGAATTTTGGTTAATATGTGAATAACGTAGGAAAGAGAATAAAATGAGTTGGAGATAGAGAAAGTTGACCAGGAAGACAGAGATAAGAGAAAACGTTGTAATATGGTCTGGGGTCACGTTTAGTGATGAAATGCATAGGTGGACTCAAACTTAATGTTAGTTATATTAAACAAAAATTATAAAGTAGAAATGAATACTTTAAAGTTTTAACCCTTCAAATTTGTAATATGCAAAAGCAATGCACCAGGTTATGATCAAATGTGTCTCATAAATTTCATGTTATTTCTGTAAAATTCATTTTAATTCCTTTTTTATGGGAACTATTTTTGAACTAATGTTTAATTTTATTACTACAAGACTTGAGTTATGTAACCACAACATATTTCATTTTTTTAAGTTGATATCACATTTACCCCATAAAAAAATCGAATCAGGTTTTAATTTTATTTCGTTTTGTAATAGAAAGTTGTCCCCAGCGTGAAGCTACTGGAGGAGCCTTTTTGGCGGACGTACTGCAACGGCAAGAAGTGCGGCTACGCTGTTCGACGAAATTGCGGCCCATCAGACCTGAATGTGTTACGAACGCTCGAGTCGGTATCGATGGGCGCAGGTGTGCTTCCCTGCAACAAAACTGATGAGGCGGACGATGGCGAAATGATGTACATGAGAGCAAGATTCGAGAGAGTCGTCGGTTCGAAAGACTCCGAGGCCTTCTATATGATGAACCCTGATGGCAATGGTGGACCTGAGCTTAGCATCTACTTTCTTAGGCTTTAATTTTATGTTGGTTGGTGTTTGTGTTCTTTCTTGGTTGGTTGGTTATGGTAATAATAATATGTTTTAAGTTTTCCTGTTAGTTTGGTTTATGTGGTGTTTTAAGGTGTTGATTTTTAGCAGAGGTGGATGGGTATATGTGTTCATGGTTTATGTATAGTTTCTATTCTTTATAATCTTAGTGTGGTTTGTAGTTGCTCTGGTTAACGGGAATGTTAATTTATTGTTCTTTTTCCTTAAGAGCTACACCAATAGAAGAACTTGAATTTCATAAAACTCTCAAATTTTGACATGGGCAATGTAAGTATGTAACACATTCATCTTAACTTCCTAAATCAATATGTGAGGCAGTGGAAAGACAGCTCTTGCATTCTATGGTTGTACTTAGATTTGTTCTTTCTCATATCCCTACAATTAAACATGTATTTAACATTAATTTCTACACTTACTTAGGAACAGGAAGTTATGAATTGCATTTACAAAGCCAGTAGTGGGTAGAAAATTTTCTTCAACCTTTGCCTTTGCCTTCCATAATGGATTCTTTATTTTAAAGGTCCTCCAAAAAACTTTTGTTGAAGCCGAAATGAAGTATTAGGGAAGCTGTGAAGGTAGAAACAGACATGCCCTACTAGCACAAGAACCAATAAATTACAAGTCATATTGTGGGCTCTACAAAGTAAAAAATAGAGGCAATGATGGTTTTGGTAATCATTGTGAGCATCTTAGCCTAACGTTTTTTGTGTGTGTAAAGAAATCATATCACCATATTGTTGTCCATTTACAGCTTGGAGACAATTGAAAAAGTGGTTGATTAGTTCTGAAGTTCTCATATGCCTATTGACAACGTGGATAGATTATAGGAGATATTGATACAAAAGTAATCAGGCTTTGACTAATCTGACTTAACATTGTCTAAAAGAAATAGTTTTGCTTGTTGGTCTAACTTATTCTGATGTTGCGTTTTGTGAAGCTTAGGTGAGCGTCGAAGTTGTTTTTTACGGTAAAATTTGGCGCAAGAGCTCAGTTAGCAACCTTTAAATAATAAATTTTTAAAATTCAGAAAAAAATATTATGAAACGGAAATTCAGTAAGGATAACTGTGCACTTAGGATACAAATCGTAATTAATTAAAAAAAAAACACGTACGTGAAAGCGTCAAATTCCATATGGGAGACAGTGTTCTTTGCAGCAGTGCAGCAGGACAGCAGGTGGTAGGCCTTGTACTCCTCTGGGAGAAGGATTTATGACAGATGGGTTTTTTTATAGAAAAAATGATTTATGACAGATGGTTACCCTGATCCTGATGTGATCTTTTGTTGGTTTTTGAAACACATCCCAAAGCTTAGCCAAGATCAAAGCAAAAAATGCAAGCAAAGCCCGAAGTCCTAGAGCATAGAATATGTATAAGTCAGAGTATGTAGATACATGTAAACTTAAAGATAATGATTTTTGCAATGAAGCCACTAACTGCCAAACTTGTTTGGTCCCTAATATGTAGCTTGTCCTTCCTTTATTTGTCGAAGTTGTTCAGATTAAGTTTGATTCGTCCATGACTCGAATTTGTCTGTTACCAGCATATTTAACGGCGCCCGGGGTAGCCCGGGCGTCCTGTACTCTCTCTCTGCCACGTCAGTTTCTCTCTCTGCCACGTCAGCTCACCCAACCCACCCAAAAAATCCCTTTATCCATGCCCAGGCTACCCCACCCACCCTACACTCTCTTTCATCCACATCATTTCTTAATTAAACAAATTTAATTCTCACACAACATTTAACAAAATACATTATATATAAATCTAATTCCAATTACATTATAATTTTAATTCGCGATATACTTATTATTATTAATTAATTAACAATATTAATCACTATTAAACACAAAATTTTGAATATTTGAAATTTGAATATTTGAATTTCGAAACGCGCGTGACTGCACAGCATACGCGTGATTGCACAGTCTACGCGTGAATCAAAAGTAGTCCGCGTGAATCTACAGTATACGCGTGAAAGAAAAGTAGTCCGCGTGAATGTACAGTATACGCGTGAAAGAAAAGTAATCCGCGTGATTGCACAGTGTCTAATTTTTTCTCTATATATACCCTAACCAAAAATCAACTTACACCCCATATCTCTTCCACAAAACTCAAAACTCAACTTACATCTCATATCTCTCCCACAATGTCTTCTCCGGAGTACAATCGTTCCCCCCCTCCTCCACAATCAAATCCGCATCCACGCTATCCACAACCATATCCCTCACGTCCATTTTACCAACAACCATTCCAACAACCCGACTTCTCCCAGTACGCACCACCATTCCCACCACCTGACCAAAACTCATCATTCCCACAATTCTCCCACTACGCATCCCCAGATCAAAACTTACCATTCCCACAATACTCTCAATATGCACCATCATTCCCTTATAATCAACCGCAGTTCCAGATGTTTGGCCGACCCTTGTCTCAAAATAGCCGCCAGAGTATGGCGGACACTGAAGATGAGGGTAACGACGACGATGAGTCCCCACCACGACACACCCCCACCCCACCATCCCTACCTCCACAACGTCGTCACCGCAAGCAAGTCCAAACTGCCAAAGGCAATCCGAAGTTGTGGACCACAGCTGAGGACGAGAGACTTGTCTCTGCATATATGGAAGTCAGTTGCGATGCGGTGACAGGGACAAACCAGAAGTCTACTTCATTGTGGACTAGAGTGAAACGTGTGTACGACATCTCCGTGGAAGGCACAGGCCTACCCGAAAGGAACGCAGAGTCCTTAAAAGGACGGTGGAGGAGAATTATACCTGCTGTGAACAAGTGGGTCGGGTGCTTCGATCAGGCATTCCGACGGAAAAGGAGCGGCCAGAATGACGACGATGTTGTCCGACAAGCGCACGTGATCTACGAGCGAACTCATGGGCCTAGTAAATTTCTTTATTTTGATGCTTGGGTTATGTTGCGTAGGTACCCAAAATGGGAGAGTGTGATCTCCGGAGCTAATGCCGAGCGTGTTGACTGGGAGTCCCCGGAGTTGCACGATGAAAATAGTCCCCAGTCAGGAAGCCTTGGGAAAAGAAAGAGCACGGACGACTCGAGGACGCAATCACCCTCGGATGCAGAAGAGCCGATGCCGGAGTCGTCTACACGCCCAAAAGGTGTGAAGAAGGCTAAGAAAAAGGCTAAGAGTGCATTACGCCCCGAAAGAGACACCGATGTTAGAGAACTTGCACAGCAGATGCGATACACCGCCCAAGTCAGAGAAGATGGTTTCTCCAAGCAAGAGGAGTTAGCGGAAAGGAATTTCCAGAGGCATTTAATAAAAAATAAGTTGGACATGCTTCACTCTCTGATGAGGAAGGACAACCCGACGGAGAATGATCAAAAAGTAATCGATAAACTTCTCGCCTGGGCAGAAGAGAATGGGTATGTGTAGTTTGATGTAGTCCGTATTTCGTATGGTTTGTATTTCACTTAGTTTGTATTTCGGGTTGTAGTAGTCCGTATGGTTTGTATTTCCCTTTAACATATGTTTCATGTGATTGGTTGTATTTCGTATTTTATTATTATTAATGTATTGTTGTTATGGTATTGTTGTATTAATTTTTTTTCTATTTAACTTGAAATTGTTGGTTCTGGAAATTTCTTAATTTTAATCACTTACAAAAAATTATTACCCCACATTTATAACAAATACCCAATCCATTAATAACAAAACCAAAACTAAAAAAAATCAAAAAAAAAATTAACCAATGGGAGGGGGACACGTGTCCCCCTCCCATGGTCGCCCGGGACGCCCACCGCCCGGGCAAGCGCCAGGGCGGGCGCCCCACGGGCGCCCCGCCCGTTAACGGGGGTGCGCCCGGGCGGGGCACCCCCGTTAAGGGTGCCCTAAGACTTAAGATACAATTGGTAATCAACAGTCCATTTGTAACCTCACCATATACACATTTATGCAATATTTTCGGATTGGGCAAGAGTAGCATGGGTTAGACTCAAACTGAATCATTTGATTAATGGCTCAATCATTTGAACTACTAGTTGACACATAACAAATGCAATTTCAGTATCTGGTGTGGGATCACATTTAGTTTGGAACAACTCTCCTCACAAACGATGGATACCGGAAAATTCTTAGTCGATAAAAGAGAGGAAGAAAAAAAGTAACCAAAGTTAGGATTGTCTCACACTCACCTCGGACGACGAGACTACAGACGAGAGTGACCACACCCTGGAATTCAAAGATTCCCAAATCCCAACCCAAAGTTTGCAAACCGATCGCGCTTTTTCGTCTTTTTCCTCGAATCCCGTCACCGTCGCATGCAACCCAACCTGCACGCTTCCCCGTAAAGTTCCGGAGCAAAGAAGGTGCAACTTAACACGGACTTCCACATCGTCAGCCTTGACCTGGTAATTTCTTTAATCTATTGTGGTTTTTATCTCGCGGTTATTATAGATTTGTTTTTTGGTTTTTTTGTTTGAAAAAGTGGGTGAATATTTCTTCTTTGGATTTTCAAACGTTTTTAATATATATATAACCAAGTTTTGAGATTAATTGTAAATAAGATGCAATTGTGAGATTGTAGGGTGCTTAAACTAAATTTGATGAGCTCTGGGTTCACTAGAGCTTGACCCTATATATATAGTCTCATCAAATTTATTTTAAGCCCTCTACCATCTCACCATTGGATCTTATTTACAGTTAATCTCACCATTCATTAGCATAACCGTTTTTTTCTTAATCTACCTTACAATTTGAAATGAGTGGTGGATATTGTGGGAGCTTAATTTAGCAAAATTAAGCCCTGTGCTCACTAGAGAATTCCTATATATATATATATATATATATATATATATATATATATAGTCTTCAAGCGTATGCGGTGTAGACGTAGGGTTGTAAATAAGGCAAGTTTTACCCGTAAACTCGTCCCACACAGTATAACACGGGTAGTGGTCAAAAAAATCTTACCAGTCAATCCACCTACCCGCATAATCAACCTACTAAGCGGGGCAGGTTGCAGTTGTCTCGCACCCCGTCTCGCATTACCCGTACCCTGCCCAACTTAAATGTTTTCAATATTTTCATTGTTTGATGTTGAAATTTGTTATGTTATAATAAATATTTTTATTGTTTGATGTTTGCGTTTGTTATGTTATAACGAGTGTTATTGTTATATTTTGAAGTTTGTCATGCATAATGAGTGTTATTTTTATAAACTTATAATGAACGTTTGATGTTAGAATTTGTAGTTATTATTTAGTTCGCGTTTTCAATGTTTCATGATGAATGTTATTATAAAAAAATGTGGTGAGTGATAATTATTTCTCAAGTTTTATATTCTTTTATTTTTCATAAAAAAAATCTAAAAACTTAATAAAAACCCACCAAACCGCAAATCTAAAAAAAATAAAAAATGTTATTATAAAAAAATGTGACGAGTGATAACGATTTTTTTAATATATTTTGACGCATCTCACTCCACGTACCTGATAAACTTAGACAGACTGAGGCCATCTTTAACCCAAACCCCAAATATCTTTACACCTCAGTTTTCTCTCTCTGCCACGTCACCAAAAAATACTATGCAACCCACAACCCAACCCATTTTTCTCTTTCTTAACCCCAACCCCACTTTCAACACTCTCTCTCCTCCACATCATTTCTTTTTACCTCATTTTCTATATCAACATAATAATTCACAAACTATTAAATTTATTATTTTTATAATAACTTAATCTAATTAACTTACAATAATTACGAACAACACATAATAATTAGATTTTATTAAAATTCGACAATTACATATTATAATAATTCAAAGATAAAATATTACAATACATATTACAAACATAATTAATTCTCATTCCGTCCAAAAACGTCGTCATATATTCTCGATCAAATCGGCTCGCAATGCCAGATGTTTTTGAGCGTTGCGAACTCGATCTCTGTTACACAGATATTTGTTAATATCCACGATACGCTCAGTGGAATATCGGAGACCCGATGGGTTTGAACTTTTCACCGATTTCTTGAGAGCGCTCATGTATAAATTGATTTATTTAACAAAAACACAAGAAAATGTAATTTTTTTTAAAAGTTGGGTTGAAACATATTGAACTCGTACGAACGGCTGCCTAGCTCGCTGGTGAGCTGGCGGGGGTTTCAGGGGGCAGCGCCCCATGAAAGGTAAACACAATTTGAAATTCGATATTAAATTCAATATTGATTTTGTATTATTATAGTTAATGCAATTGATTTATTTTATTTATTTACAATTTATTTTATTTATATATATTATTAACATATTATTTAACTAATATAAATAACAAAAAAAATAAAACATAAAAAAAACCGACCAACCAGGTCTGAACACATGGCCAGACCTGGGTCGTGACCCAAGTCGGGTCGGAGACCCAGGTCGCGACCCAACCCGTGTCCGCTCCCCATTAAGGAGAGCCAGGTCGGGGCGAATTTCGCCCCGACCCGAAAAGGGCCTCCGTTAAGGAGGCCCTTATAACGGTGAACCAAAACCCATCTTGCCCCGCTTCTTCAAAAAAATAAAACTTTTACCACCCAACTTACGTCCGGAGCTGGTGTGCACTATAATTAGCCCAAACTTCAAGAATTTTTTCCTTCCAAGTTTTCCTACGACCATGTTAAAATATAAATTACTTTTAAAACATGTTAAAAATCCACAGTAAAATGTTAAAATATCACAAAGTAATTTAGAATATGACCATGTTAAAAGTAATTTTTAACATGTTTAGAATATGGAAAAGTAATAAACATGTTAAAAAACATTTAAAATCCACAGTAATTCTTAACATGTTTGTAAATTTTGAATCCACATTAAAATATAAAGTCTAACTAATTTAGAATGGCAAATTTAGAAAGTGGTCAGCTTTATTACCATTCTAATATATAACCTTCTATATTTACCATTCTAAATTTAGTTTTCCTTCAAATGGTAAATTTAGAATTTCTTGTGCTGCAACATGTTCGACCATCAACGTATGATAGATTAGTAGGCGTCCAATTGTATTATGTTTAAGGTAAGTTTGTCTCCTTACTTTGGAAGCTTGAATTCAAGTTGGTTTGATATCGAATGGGATAAGAGAGAGGAAAATCAAGAAGCTTGTGATATTTTGGAAAACCATGTCTCAATTTGATCGTCCGTTTTGGTCAAGATGAATTAGAGTTTGTTTCTCTTATCAAGTGAGACTAGTTCAATAGGAAAGATCCTTACAATCTCATTTGCATGTTTGTAATGTATGGATTTTTTTTTAAATAAAAAATTCTAAACTAGAGACTAAGAAAAAGAGTTTCTTATAATAACTTCAGTTAAAATTACTTCTTTCACCTATATTTACCATTTGCTAAGAAAATAGCCAATGCGAAAAAGGAACACTAACATTTGGAGTAATGGAACAGTAGGAAATTTGATTTTTGAACTAGAAGTTATACTACATTCCATTTTTAAGATAAAAACAGACAATGCTAAATAGCTTTACTCCATCATAATGTAACACCACATTAAAGTCTGCACTCTAGATATATAAAGACGAATTATATTATTACTATCAAAACAAACCAGTAGCCAAGTAGAAAGACCAAAATTGAGTACATTGTTAGACAAAAACTTGATTGTTCAAATGCTTCTTTACTTTCATAAGGTAACGAATTCGGTAGAATAAAAAATGATCCTGAAGACGTATATCAACCAACCAACCAACCAACGGCTATAAATTAATAATACAATGTTGACAACCAAATGCAGATGAAGAATTGACATGATGAAAGAATAGAAACAATCCGAGCTGGTCTAACAAACCATGTGTCGATTTCGCTCCCCACGCCTGTTCAGAACTTCATGCTATTCGGCCTCAGGCGAGCGAATCCTGGCTGGAGGAAGTAGTAGTTCATGAGATGAGGCCCCAACATGAACACAAAGTAGAAACATGGGTATGCAAGCTGCATTAGGAGTGGAGAAAACCTCAAAAATAGAAACATATAATGCACATAATTGGCATTCTCACGGTCCCTCACTTGTTGTCGGCCGCTAATCGCTGTCAAATAATTAGGATGGCACTCTGCTCTCTTGAACTAGAAAGAATGGAACTTATTGCCTTAAGGATTGGAAACTTCGTAATATCGTCCGAAAACTTTAACTAGAATATAGTTCTTAATTTTTGGAGATCACAAGTTGTAGAATGTGTATGAAAGGCATTCAACCTGTGTTCTTCTGCAATTTACTTGAAACTAATTTAATGATTTACAAATTCTAACAGGATCAATCATAGAGTTGTTCAGAATCCAACTCAAACTTACAATCAGTTATCAAAATTAATGTCACTAAAAATTCAATTTTGTTAACATGGACTTCTGTAAAATGGAAAAGATCATCCAGCTTAGAAGCACCTAAATGCAAATCCAGTTCACAATTCGAATTGCCAACAATACTTATTCAGAGTTCTAAAATTAGTAATGAAACTTATGACATTTTTGTGAAAACCGAAATCCAATTTCTTAATGAGATTTCGATAGAATGAAGCTCAACTAAAGCTCTAAAATGTACTTAGAATCCGGTACCTGAAGAAGCATTGACGGTGCTGCATCCGTCTCTCGAGAGATATGACTTCTAGTTTTCCTTCCATTAACCGTCACAACCGAAGGACTTGTCGCGGCACTACTATCCCAGAAACTCCTTTTCTTAGTACTCGGTGTTGGCGACACAATTCGCCTTCTATTCACCTTCAAATCCCCTTCCTTTTCCTTCATGGAATTCACCCGTGTCACAACCTCACACCCTTCAGCTGGTTTAGCCTTATTTTTTGTAATAAGTTCGCATATGAACTTATCCTTTTGATTGATCAGCATTGCGTGTTCCTTCTTGAATTTGTCGATTTGCGCATTGTGGTCCTTCTTAAGTCTCTGTATCTCTGCTTCTGAGGCTTTTAACGCACGTTGCAGTTCCTGAATTATTGCGCTCGTGTTCGTTCTCTTTTTGGAGTCTGGTGTGAAGCAACTTCCACTCAAAATGGAGAGTTTTGGCCTTCGCTGGGCCGAGCTCGGTGTGCACTTCATAGGAGTGGAAGGTGGAGGAGATTGTACTGGATTCAGAGATTGGGCTTGGATACTCAGAAGCTTGTGCTGGAGTTGAGCTAATTGTTTCCTCAATTCGCTGTTTTCCTTCTGCAGTTCGAGTAGTAGCTTCGATTGGTCGTTCTCGCTTTCCTGCATTATTACTTCTTCGCACATGGAGCTTTCCTGCGTTACAATCGTTTGTTAGCATCATTTTAAACATATAATTAGAAAATGTTAATTACAATTTGAAATGAAATGCTTTAGTAATCATTTGAGTGTGTTTTATAGAGTGTTGTCAAGTATGTATGTGAAAGTTACTTTAGTTTTTATCTCTTTTGCGCGGTCGGCCCAATGTAGAGTATTTTGAGTCTCTCCGAACAAGAGACTACTTGGGCTAATATTGGCGATCATGACAGTGTTGCAAACTCCTCCAAGTGAGTCCTTTAGGAGTTGAGTGAGCTTAGAATTACGATAAGGAATGTGCTTCTTTCCCTCAACCAAAGCATTAATGCAACTGCTTAAGGCGAGGAGCGAGCGATTGATGTTAGCACCCTCAAGTGATCTTAAGGTCCTTTGGTCAGTTGCGAGCGCCCTTTCTGATCCGGCCAAGTCAATAAGTGACAGTTTCCCTGATCTTGAGATAATAACATTGTCTGTTGTCTTTTCTTTGTATTCTACAATAACCTGAAAGTTCAGAAGAGGGGGGAAATCAAGTTTAATAAAAAAAAGGTATGATTGTTTCAATATGTTGTTAATAATGTCTAAATGATGATTACAAAAAAAAAGAGTAAGATGGTTTTTCTTGGATTCCTGAGATAATTGCCACAAAAATAACTAATTGTGAACTTGAAAGTACCTGCAGAATAGCGTGGGAGCGCGAAGACGTCTCGTTTACTCGCGTTGGTTCAGTTGTTCTATTCAGATTGCCTTGCTGAAGCAATGCCATGACCTGCAAAACAGAAATCATGTAAACTGTAAGCCACAAGGATTCTTCTTTTTTGCTGATCTGAAAGAAAACTTGATTAAGGATGAACTATGACTCACTTGATCTGTTGTGTAGGCTCTGTACTGAGTAAGCCCAGCCGCAACAATTCCCTGAAACATTTGGAAGAAAATGTACTTAAAACAGCAATCCAGAAACTGAAGTTTGGAACCAAAGCAAATAAAAACATGCACTTCTTGATTACAACTGTTAAAAAGAGCCATCTTCATAGGAAGATCATGGTTTGTCTTTCAATAATGTGCTTAATTTTGGAAAATTACCTCGCCTCTAACGATGCCGATTTGTATACTTCAGGTACCGTTCGAAGAGACTGCTGATCAGTATCGCAATATATGGAACCTATGATTCCTAAAAGGCCCACTTTATAAGCTTCTGAAAACCTTTTTTAAATTTTTTGGCTTCATTAATCTAACAATCAAGTGTCTGAGGAAAGTATGACTTAAAATACACTCAAATGGATTTCGCAGTTATGCTGGACTTTTGATAATCACAAATTGGGAACTCTTATTAGTCTACTACCACATTCACTAGTGAGTAAGAATAATCTTACCTTTGAATCTCACTTTAGAACTTGAGTTGATTTATGGTTGAAAAAAAAACACAAATTGAGGACTTCAAAAGGCTAAACAAAAGGTTCTACCTGTTTGTCTTCTCTGAGAAGAAGTGGACTCCCAGGGGACAGGAGATCTCTGACAGTCTCATTGTAGACCTCAAGATAGGACAAGTGAACAACATGGTTTCCATCATGGCTCCTCTGCCTGATCTTGGAGAAGAGGTCCTTGATGGCCAGAACCATCACCCCTGGGCTATCCATGGTTCCAAGCATGGTGTAGGTCTTCCCTGCTCCAGTTGCTCCATAGCAGAACACTGTTCCATTCCTCCCTTGCAGCACACCCTCCACAACCTCTGCTGACCTGAATTTGATTCATGCATGAAGCAGATGTTATTGTAGTCCATGTTAAGAAAATGGCAAGAAAGTAGCGAATTCATCTCAATAATAACTTAGGTGCCGTTCCAAAATACTGTAATAAAAATCACAGGTTGAGCTTCTAAATTATTTGATTTTAAGCTGAGAATACGGTCTACCTGCCATTTGTTATTTTAAGCTCTAATACTCTATAGTTTGTATTCTAGATATAAATATCATCTTAAAGGAGGTTAGATAGAAGCTTGAAAAGGGTGGAAATGAAAGAATCACTACAATAATTTAACAGATGACAGGCAGAACCAACTTTCTATATAGTTGCATAACAAATCAAAACCAGGAACATGAGTTGATTGCATAGACCACCAGAAAACCAAAAGTTAATTCCTCTCTAAAATTTGTGGATTCTCACTTTTAAACTCATAGGAGATTAACACTAAACAAAAAGTCCATAGGAGATTAATACTCTATAGTTCTACTTAAATTGGGCATATGCTCAACATCACAAAATGGAAATGGGCATACAAAAAACTTGAAGAAGAGAAAATCCATAGCAAGAATCGCTTGCCTTCCCCAGATTGTACATACTCAATCTCAGCTTCATTTTTATTGATGAACCTCAAAAGACAAACAAAAACTTGAAAATCACAAATCCCAAACATAAATAAAATAAACAATGAAAATTGTGCATTCTCAAACTCATTTCAATTTGGAAGCAATTAAATTAAAACCAATAACAAGGATTCCTTAAACAAATAAAACAGACATAAATCATGCAGTCTAAAATCAAGAATCAATCAACATTCTTACGTGATATCATAAACCTCTTGCTGCCCAGCAGAGTCCGGAAACGAAGCATCGAAAGTGAAGTGCCTACCCCTGACCCTCTTCAACCTCAAGTAATCCATCTCGGCGGCGATCTCCATCAAGTAAACATCCCTTTTATCCACGATCCGAACACACGACTTCGACTCCACCTCCCTCTCCTTCTTCGACATCGGCCTCAACCTAACAAACACCATAATTCTACTACTCTTCTCCCCTCCAGTACCGCCCATAACACCACTCGCTCTCCTCCCCTTCAAACCCTTCCCTTCCGCACCCCCGAAGGAAAGCTTCCTCGCCTCCGGTGGAACCGCGTTCTCCTTCATTGGGGTCTTTCGGGCCATACCCAGCTGGTTCTGGTGCTGCTCGTAGAATTGGGTGAGAGCCTTCATCTTCTCTTTTAGCCTGTGGTGTGGGTTATGGAGGAGAGAAGCGGGTAGTTTTGTCGCTTCATCTTGGCGGCTCGAGAGCTGGGAACGGGTCGAAACCGGCATAGTCTGAGGACCCAAAACGAGAACGATTAACAAGATTTGATCTTTGATCGTTCACTGCATCGGATTGGGAGTTTTGGAGAAAAAAATGGACCTAAAACGAAATTCTAAGAAAGATTTGATCTTTGATCGTTCACTTCGTTGGAATGGATATTTCTGAGGTACCCAAAAGGTCTAAAACCCTAAATCTCAAGATTTCGAAGGAAAAAAGGTGATATTTAGAGGTACCCAAAACCCAAAATGGTGATATTTAGAGGAAGAAGGTGGAGAAAGAGAGACCCAAAGCGAGATTCCGAGCTTTCAAGCCATATGAAAGAGGATTTCGGAACAACCCAAAACCCTAAACGGCGAGATCTCGATGGGGATAGGGTTTTAATGACGGGGATTTGGGTGGAAAATTTGGAGTGATTGAGCTGTTTCTTGTCTCTGTAACTGTCGGATTTGGGAAAGGTGGAGAGCAGAGTGTGAGGTTTCGGGGGAAGATCGTGACCGTCGGATTCGAATGTTGCAACGGTCGGGAGTGATGTCAGAAGGTAACGGTCAAGCCTTTTGAAAATTGGTTGCGTTCGTAAATTAAAAATTTGTTGGCACCATAAAGTCAATGGGGGCCTCTTTGTGGTAAGTGTTTGGAGTAAGTAAGTAAACACAAGTTTTGTTGAGACTTTTGTGTGTATATATCATTTTCTTAGAAATTCAATGTTGTAGAAGCAATCCAACGAAACAAACAAGAAACAAGCATGCAACTACAAGACGTGAAAATTCTTTCGGGAGAAAATCACTACTTTGCAAACGGTTACACGTTACAAGAGAGATATACAAATGATTCTATAGAGAAACCCCTAAAAACGAGATAAATCTGAACCATCTATCTCTAGATGAACTATCAAATCTGGGTCAACCCAATTAAGGATCTGAATACGATTGTGGATCACAAATAACAAAAGTTTAGGCCTTTGCTTGCATCTCTCTTGTCAGCTCAGACTCTACTTGCAAACTAGGAGATGTACTCGTCCCCTGTAGAAGGCTGGGTTGCTGTCCCTGCTGCCACTCCCCACATCTCAATCATGTTTTAATCATTCCCACATGGGTGGGGGTAATAGACTAATAGTTGTAATGGCGGCAGTGGCAACGCAACAATGAGGACAAATAATTTCTTTTTAAGCTTCTATGTTGTCGTGGGATGAAATGAAAATTCCACTTCAACGCTCAACTGTGCCTCCCACCCGAGTTGGAATTTCATATGCAAATCTCCAACTCCTCCAACACCCTTTTCCGATTTAGATGCACACGTTTGAGGTGGGGTGCGGTGGGGGGTTATCTTGCAAAATTTCTCCGTTGCCACTGCTCATCACTTGTGCACAAACAAATCCTTAGAAGTTCAACCCAGTTTTGCATAATCATGGCTGCAGATGCTCTAAGCGAAGAAAAAGTGATACAAAGAAAAGGCATACACTGCAAAAAAAAGAATAAAATTAGGTAAGATTTCCAAGTGTTATACAAGTGATGTTGTTAGTGAAGACGTGACAAGTGCATGTCTTACCTACAAGGAGAAAATGCTTAAGTCACAAATCCATCATCTGTAATCAAATATTGATTAAAATGAAAGAATGAGAATTGCATTATACTACACTACGTTATCAACTGGATTAACAATTATCCAACAGAAGGTGTGTTTGGATACAAATGATGGTAAAAGGTGGGAAAGAGAGAAAAATTAGAAGAGATTCAAGGTGAAAAATTCGCTTGTGCTCGGCTCATCTTCTGCACACGAGCGGCTTGACTCGATAACATGTTTATTGATATAGAATTATTGATATTGTTGTCCTAACAATCCACTTTTCCACGCATCATATGAAAAACAAATAGTATATTTCAGATTGACAAACATAATCAAATAGAAACACATATCAACCTTTGAAACATCACGAACATAGTACGACAACATCATAATTAAGATCATACACTTGCAACACAATCTTAAAACCAAACAAAATATGGAAAAATACAGCTAAAGTCCACAACAGAATTTGAACATGCTTAACACCTTGATTGCTGGCAATGCATCTAAAACCTTTGGCCACAACTTATCTTTTAATGCATCGAAAGTCTCTTCCCTGACGTACGAAACGAGACAACTTAGTAAGACGGCATTTTATTTGTTTAAGTCCACAACTATATGCTTGTTGTAGTCAATATACACCTAGATGAATGAATGTATGTTGGAAATTTGCAAACAAACAAACACAACAAAGAAAATGTGTGAGAACCAAATAGGTTCAAACTAGATTCAAAAGTTTAAATAAAAGCATTTGAGAGACTTCATGTATGAAACTAAAGGTAAAAAAAGTTAAAAAGGTGAACACGTGGAGAAGGATTGGCTATAAAATTCACAATTGACTTAAAGTCCTGTCGGGATCACCATGGGCAGCAACGAACAAGAATCCAATCAAGAAAAATTCCACTTAGGGTTAGTATTTTTTTGACCACCAAAAAACATAACAAGAACCCATTGGTGAGCTTTAAAATCACAAGACAGGAGATTTAGAATGTCTTTTTGTTGTTCTCTACTATGAAAAAGTCAAATTGTGATAGACATTAGCTGAAATAAGCTGCATTTCAACAAAAAAAAAAAAAAAACCCAGCTTTTTATGTATCTCATGATCTGAAAACTGAAACATATATATGCAAAAACCCAAACACAAAAACCACTTAATCATGCATCATTTGCTTAATTAATGTCACGATCCAACAAAAAATTAAGTTCTATCCCACATCCTGAAAAATCTTTTTGGGGGGAATCTCTGCATCTTGCAAGCTGAAACAATATCGAACTCAACAAAAGCTCCCAACTTTTTGGGTTTTACCGCAAAATCAAGACAAAAAATCACAAAAAATTGCATTTTTGTAATAGATCTCTGTAATTGTTTATTTTGTGAACTGTAATAAGTACTTCGACTCAAAAAATGACATTTTTCACTACAATCAAGAAGAAAACACCTTACAATTAATTGCTAGGAGACGTCGGCGAGCGAGGAGGATGCGTTAGGGTTTTGGAGGGGTAGGAGGAAGTGTCGCGAGGGTTTGGGAGGGTGCGGAGATTTGAGTTTGGTAAATGGGTTTGAACGTAATCGTGGATAGTGTAATCGGGTAAATAGATAGAGTAATTGGGTCACATCATCTGTTCGTGCTCGACTTGTTACTAACTGATCTGAACAAAATCGAACGAACATCAAACGATCCATTAATCTCGATCAGAACTTGACAACTCTAGTCTTGTCCAAGTAGACAAGAGAAAAAATGAGTTTGGATAAGAAAAAATCCAAACAATTAAAAAAGGATAATGTTGAAATAACTAAATCAACACTAGACAAAAGGTAAAAAGTATATCATGAGTTATTAGTCCGAATTTTTTTTAAAATAATAATTATTTTACGAAATTAAATTTTTAAGAAAAAAATAAGATTTCAAAATTTACACCGCTCAGACTTGTGAGATCCGAGCGTTGGAGCTCATAGTTCGGACCTCGCAGGCCTGAGCAGTGCTCCATTGCTCCGACATCGCAGGTCCGAGACGTGCTCCACTGCTCTGACTTGCCAAGTACGAGCGGTGAGCTCCACCTTTTTTTAAAAAAATTGCTTTGATTTTTTTAAAATTATTTGTAATCGGTTTTTAAATTTTTTTTTTTCAAAATATGTTTTCTAATTGTTTTAATTTTTAATTTTTATTTTGCAGTTTCGATCTTCAAATTATGTGGATGATTCAGCATGTTGAAAAGTTTAAATAACTAAGAATAACTAAAATAAAAAGTATTTTAATTAGTTTTCGTTTTTGAATTAGTTTTGATTTTTGTTTTATGTTTTTGTTTTTTTAAAACCATTTAAAATATTTTTATAAAATATGTTTTTCTAATTTCTTTTTAAATTTTTACAATTTTTTCCAGTATAGACCGTTTAAAATATGTGGAGCATAGAGCGTGTTGAAAAGTTGAGTTATTTTATCCAACGTTCATGCAACACCTAGGCGAGCCGAGGCGACCGATTGTGTCCCGTCGCCTAGGCGATTGTGCGACGGCCCAGCTCTGGGTGGTCATTTGTTTAATATTTTCAAATCAATTAAAAATGTAATTTGCAGTATTTCATGTGGGATCATTTGTACGGGTAGGTCTTAGATCATCGTAACTCTCGTGATGCATGAGGAAACTAGTGTCGGGTACATATGTCATATCTTAAAACTAATACAAAAATTTAGACTAATATGAAAATGAAATATTAATTCTAAAGAAAAGTTAGAAAGAATGTACTTGATTTTGGCAATTGGAGAATGAAGAATCGGATCGGAGAATTCACTTTCCAACTTCAAAACTAAGCACCAGACCAGAGACTTAATCGCGAAAACTTGATGATTATGAAACTTGAAGATTAGAATAGAATGATGAAGAAGAAGAGAATGAGATATGTGTGAAAAATGAGGAGGTTTGGAGAGGTTTATATAGGATTTGAGGGTAATGACAATCTTGTAATTTTTATTAAAAAAACTAGCCGTTGGAGAGAACTCTCCAACGGCTATCGCCTAGGCCAGGCGACCGCCTACCTAAACATTGATTTTATCAAATTAAAAAATCAATTCTCCTTATTGGATAAAATAATTTATTGTGCTGGATTAAGAGAATTGATTTTTTATTGAATAAAATAACTTAAGTTTTCAACACGCTCTATCATTTGAATGTTGATATTGCAAAAAAAAATTAAAAATAATTAGAAAACATATTTTGGAAAAAAAGATTTAAAAACTGATTTCAAGTAATTTTAAAAAAAAATCAAAACAAAAAAATAAAAAAGGTGGAACTCACGGCTCGGACTTGGGCAGTCCGAGCAGTGGGCACTGCTGGTCCGAGCGCTGTAGATTTCGAAATCTTATTTTTTTCCTAAAAAATTAATTTCGTAAAAAAATATTATTTAAAAGATTTCTGCTATTAGGTTAAAATAACAATGCATAGTACTTTGAAAATATAAAATTAATTCACAATTTTCTCTTCCATTTTGGAGAGAAAGTTGACGCTCAGACATGGATATTCATAACATTTTCTTCCATCCTTTCAATAATTCAATTCAAATAAGACAAAGTCGGTTTATCATAACATATTGTAAAGTTACATCGAGTCATAACTAATTGACCACTCGGAATTTACGAATGATCACAACAAGTCAACAAATGCTGATTTGGGTCTGCCATTTATGACAAGTAAATTAAACTTTATTTGCTGACAAGGGTTCATAGCTAAAGTTAACATAATCCAAATTCATATTGAGCATTCATTTCTTATATGTATATATGTATGTATGTGTATATATATGTGTGTGTATATATATGGTCAAGCTCTAGTGAGCCCAGGGCTCATCAAATTTAGTTTAAGTCCCCTACAATCTCACCGTTGGATCTTATTTACAGTTAATCTCACCATTCATTAGCATAACCGTTTTTTCTTAATCTACCTTACATTTTGAAATGAGTGGTGGATATTGTGGGGGCTTAATTTAGTTTGATTAAGCCCTGGGCGCACTTGAGAATTCCTATATATATATATATATATATATATATATATATATATATATATATATATGAGAATTCTCTGGTGAGCCCAGGGTTTAATTTTTCTAAATTAAGCACCCACAATATCCATCATTCATTTCAAATTGTAAGTTAATTAAGAAAAAAACGGTTATGCTAATGAATGATGAGATTAACTGTAAATAAGATCCAACGGTGAGATATTAGGAGGCTTAAACTAAATTTGATGAACACTGGTGAGATATACATACCTTATATATATTATACTATATATAGGGTATGAGTCAAGCTCTAGTGAGCTCAGGGTTCATCAAATTTAGTTTAAGTCTCATAATATCTCACCGTTGATCTTATTTACAGTTAATCTTACCATTCATTAACATAACCGTTTTTTTCTTAATCTACCTTACAATTTGAAATGAGTGGTGGATATTGTGGAGGCTTAATTTAGAAAAATTAAACTCTGAACTCACTTGAGAATTCTTATATATATATATATATATATATATATATATATTATACATCACGAGAACATGAAGAATATCTATTAAATATGACAACAATATTATGAATACCATTATAAGATATGTTTATAAGCTATTCGGAAGCAATATTTTCATTTTTATATGGCTATAGGGATCGACATGATACATTAGCTGTTTCGAATGGGAATTAAGATACACACCCTCTTTTCGTACGTCCACAACACAAAGTAAGGTAGTTATATATAATGGAGCTCACAAAGCTACATATTGAAAACAAGACACAGGTTTCAATCATCGGATGGACTCTTCTCAGGCCGTTCACGTCCCACTTCTCTTTGTACTCTCCCTTCTTTTATTGAATTCATGTGATTGCTATCGATTTCAATGAGTTACGCAAAGATACAGATACAAATACAAATACAAATACAGATACAAATGGCAAGCATTTCGGTACAAAGTACGACCTTCGATTTCTTGCCTATATGGCCTTTCTAATAACGTCAATATGAACGTTAGAGAAACACTCTTTTTTATGATAATTAGTAGGATTAATTTTAACTATTAGGTGGAATGGGATCCACATCTTACATAATATGAATTATTTATGGAGGTGACGATCGAACATACGACATCTCCCCACCCAAGTGGTACACGAACTATTAAAGAAACATTCTTATTAAACCCCCACATCAAATATATTTTTCTAGACGAACATTAGCTCATAGTATGAGGTTATCATCATGAAAAAAAACAAATTAATGAAATTAAGAACTCTTAAGACTGAGACAACATTTTCCTTGAACCCGTGTTGAAAGAATAATAGGAGATATTAGGTACAAAATTTTCGACCTCTTTTGATTTTAAGTTTCGCCTAAGGAACCTACGAACATGAACATGAACAGAGTTATCGATTGTCCTGCGGTGGCGATTTGATCGGCAATGTATTTTGAACAATTGAGGTAGTCGTAGACCGGTGTATGAAGTTGGAGTTGAAGCTGAATCATGCGAGAATGCGATGGAGCACCGTAGGATTGCTCAAGTTGTCACCATACTCAACTCATTAGCCTTGTTCATTCATATACCTAACTCGTTTATCTTATGTCAAATTATAAGGTACTGGGTCGTGGGGGCACGACCCCCGTTACTGATGCTCTAAGAGCATCTTTAATGGGTAATGTGCCCCGGGTGGTACTATTCACCGCAGGTGGGTGGGGGGCACGTGGCCCCCCCACCATTGGATACTTTTTTTTGAGTTTTTGTTTTAGAAAATGTTTTAAAAATTATTTAAAATCGTTTTTATTAAAAAAATATGAAAATATGTTTTTTATTTTTTTTTATTTTTTGACAATTTTTTGTGTTTTGCTTATAATCGATCCCAAAATGATATGTAGGGGAGAGAATGTGGGGGTGTTTGCGTAGTTTTTGGTTGTGGTTAAGAAAAATTTAGGGTGTTGATTTGAGCTGACGTGACTGAGAGAGAAACTGACGTGACGAAGAGAGAAAATCGGACACCCAAAAACTACAAATTTCTGTTAACCCTCTAAGATGCTTTATCTTAGTTGTAAAAAGCGGTGGCAGTGATTTTAATTTAGTAAACTTCCACGGAAACCAGCAATCTGGTGGAAGGTTGGCAATTTGTTGTTATTTTAGAAGAAAAGGACAAGATAGTTGAAGGACAATAAAACTGCTGTGATGTTTCAGCCTATGCACCTCATGTGTCCTTTTCATGGTTAATAATAAGAAAAGGACAGCATTAACTGAAAGGCTTTAAGCACAAACCCCACAACTTGTAGCCCAATCTATTCCAATCTAGCCTCTGAATCATTGACATCTATGCAACCCACGGGCACACCTACCAACAACACAATTCCCTTCCAAATTAATTTAAACATTTTAGCCTCATGCTACTTGTCATTAGACAATTATGTTGTTTCATTTCAAAAAATCGTTTTTATCAGTTATAATTACTATTCAGACATTCAGCTTTAGTATATTTCTTCCTTGAATACCCATATGTTAGAAATCAATGCGTTGCGTTAATATACCTAGGAACCATCGTAATAATTTGTTTTAATAAAACAGTCGAATGATATATCTTAGGAAAAGATGAGACACTATAACGGCGAAAGGTTGAGAGAGTTTTTAATTGTGAAGGCAAGAGAAGTTGAGCAAGTTGACAACAATTTTAACCATTAGTCATCGACAATAGAATTCGAGGAAATGCCATGAAGATAGAGGTGCTATACCTGTATTATGAAGATTGAAGAGTCATTTAATAATATATATGTTTCTTCACTTAGAGTTAAGAATAATCATCTCACAGCAAGTTGGTCCACAACCATTATCTGTATGAATAATCTTGTTCTTAAGGTCAATCATCATGTTATTTCACTTATTCATGTAGTGGTTATCACCTATTAAATCCCATACATTAAAAAATATGGATTCTATCATTAAAAAAAAGGTTTGGTATATATCAAGAAACACCAAACAAGATACATCATACAGGGTGTATAACTACAATCTCTTTCTTGCTTTCACCACTCCACACATTCCAAAATCCAAGAAATCAAAATCCAAGAAAACCAACAACAAAAGGTTCTGAGATTAAATGTGACAACCATTGCACTAGAACCATGTTCATCTCCTGCATTTCCCACCTTGTTCAAATCCAAACCAGAAAGGCCCACTTCCTGCTCTGGCCTGCACTGCTCCACTCCATCAGGAACATGTCCTGTTCCAACCAACCTCACACTGTAACAAAGATTGGGGTTCCCCCAAGCAGCAAATCTCAACCCTTTCCTCACATAAAATTCACCAGAGAAACCAAGCAACCCAGACAAATTGTTACCATTAATGTAGAGAGCAGAAACACTAGGCAGCTGACCAAGTTTGGTTGGAATAGTGCCCATAAGTTTGTTATTGGCTAATGATAGGAATCTTAGACTCTTTAGTTGACCAATTGATTCAGGAATGTTGCCTGTGAGTCCTGTGTTGGAAAGATCTAAGGTGGTGAGGTTGACTAGAATGGCCCAATTGAATCCCATAATGTTGATGTTCAAAGGGTTGTTGGATAAAAGCATGACTTCCAAAGATGACATGCCTTGAAGTGATTTCACCAACATGGTTGACACATTGTTGTTTCTAACATCCAATAATGTGAGGTTCCTAAGGTTGAGGAATTCTCTTGGCAAGCCACCACCTATCAAGTTGTTGCTCAAATCAAGCTTTAGAAGGGATGATAGCCCTCCGAGAGACGAGGGGAGGGGACCGGTTAGCGAGTTCCGGCTTATGTCCAAGATCAAGAGATTGCTTAAGTTGAAGCCGAGGGAGTCCGGTATCGGACCGGAGAAATTGTTGCCGGATAGAACCAATTGTTGGAGATGGGCTAGGCTGCCGAGTTCGGAAGGCAATTCCCCTCCAAGTCCATTTTCCACTAGTACTAGAGATTTCAGGCTATCGAGGTGGCCGATGCCGACCGGAATTTCTCCTACTAGCCCATTGTTCGAACGGAACTCCAACGTCACTAAGCTTTCGGCTAAATTCTCCCATCCATGGGATGGAATGTTGGTTGAATTGTGAATTTGAGTGGTGAAACATTTGTAGATAAAGATTGACTTCAAGTGGTTGAGTTCGAAGATGTTTGGACTAAAGAAAGCATCATGTGAGCATTCAAAAGAGTTATCTAGTAATGGTCCAAAGCTCAAAGATGTTATGTACCATTTCCCATCAAAGTAGTCACAAGACACCCCCTAAGACACCACAACAACAAAACCATGTTTCACTGTTAGATCCCATGCAATGCAAACCAAAACAACAAAAAACAAACAGACCAGGATACCAAAAAAAATAATCATAAAACATTTTATTTTATATATAAAAAGAAAATATATGAGGGTTTTTTTTTTGAAAAAATAACTGGTATAGTAAGATGGTATAGATAAAAACCTGAATAGGTGTCCATCCACATGGATCTGGGTATAGTTCCTTGCCTCCCCACTCTTTTCCAACAAAACCTTGGATCACTAAATGCAAGGCTTCCACCTCTTCCTTCTCCATTGGAGAGCCATCTCCCATTGCTGAATCACAAACAAAGAGCATTACTAGTAGAATGCTAAAGATATTCTTCATGGTTGGTTTCATTTTGGAACAAGGAGACTTTGAACAATGCTCCAAAGTTGAGACTATAAGAAGAGAAGCCAACAACAACTATGCACCATAATAAATTGAGATCATGAATGTGGAATGGACTAGGTGAGATGGGCTTTCACCAAATTGGCAAAATACCCACAAGTGGAATGGGAATGTTTTGTTCTTGCTCTCTCTGTTTGGAGAGAAAGACAGGATTTTGCATGGAAATGGCAAAACTACAACATCCAAGACATGTAAGCAAAAGTTGTGTTGGAAGAAAATTCCAAAGCCCAAAAGGCTAAGCTTCCAAGATTTGGAGGTCTTTTCCTTAAACCACAACGATCTAACAAAAGTGGCAGCACAAGAGAGAAAAACGAGGACAAGGGTTGCTATATATTGACATTCATATTCTCATTGAAGAGGGGAGATTAATTGCAACCACAGCAATTCTGGTAAAGTGGGTTGCTAGAATTGATTCTAAACTGTAAGGAAGAGAAGAGAAGATTGTGAGCTAGTGAATCTCTGAAGTGTGTACTCTACTTGTAGACATGCCTTTATCTTTCTTCCTTTTTCTAACTTGTTTTGTGTGGATTTTTTGTTGTTGGAGGTGTGAGTAGGGGACCATTCCCTGCGTGTGATTGCATGCAGTGTGGATTGTAGGAATTTTGTTTGCCCAAATAAAACACTTTTACTATTTTACCACTTACGTTGGGTTACTTGGGTAATGGTAATTATTCTTTGAAGGTACATTAATTAATAAAAAGATTAGTTACGGGTTGTTAACAATTTCTTGATTTTACTTTTCATCGTGAACTTTAAAAGGTGAATTTTTGTTTTGTAACACTTTGATCATTTTTTTAAATTATTATTTAAACACTCATTTACCGTTTATTTTACAATTTTTATGTTGTATCCCCAATAAACATATAAACCTAAGTTGACATCAAAGTTCGGATCAATTAGAAGTCAAATATTGTTCGAATTTGGGTCGGATTGCTATTGAATCCAACCCCGATTCCGATCAGTTTTTGACGTTCGATTTGATACGAAGTTTATCGTAAAAATAATATTGCGAACGTATTAGTAATACAATACACAAAAAATCCAAAAAAATGACAAATAAGTGTTTAAATAATGAATTTTAATGTTCAAAAAGTCACAATATTACAAAACGAAAGTTCAGAATAGAACTGTAAATGAGACGAGTTTGACCCGTTACCTCGTTTAATGCGAGTAGCTGACAAAAAAACATTACCCGTCAACCTGCATAACCCGCCTAATAAGCGAGACGGGTTACGATTGTCTCACAACCTGCCTAACTTGAATGTTTTCATTGTTTGATGTTGAAGTTTGTTATGTTATAATGAATGTTTGATGTTGGAGTTTGTTATGTTATAATGAATGTTATATGTTGGAGTTTGTTATGTTATAATGAATGTTATTGTTATATGTTGGAGTTTGTTGTTAGGGATTGTTATTATTATTTATGTCATGTTTTCAATGTGTTTATAATGAATGTTATTAGGAAAAAAATACGGTGGGTGATTATTAAGGAGGGATGACTAACCCCTTTTAAAGTTTAGGAGTGCAGGTATAGAAATTGTAATTAAATATTAATAAAAAAACAGTTGGGACAATGGCGAGTTAATCTGATATATTTTTGAAAAAGCAGTGGTAAGTTAATATAGTTTGGACGGACAATGGCAAGTTAATATAAGGAGTAGTTATACACGGACGCGCGCGTCCGTGACGCTTCCTACGTGGACGGCCAACTCAGCTGCCAGTTCAGCGTCCAGTCAGCCAAAACTTCTGCGCGGGGAAAAGTAAATTACGAATTATTGGGTGCGACAGTTCATTTCCCGAAATCACGATTAGACGGTTCATTTCCCGAAATCACGATTAGACGGTTAAACTTCACGTACATCATTAGCGGCGGGACAACATTCGAGTAACTTTCCTCCCAAGTCTTCTCCTTTTCCATTCCCCATTTCAGCCGGAGTTCCTTTCCAGACGCTCATCCAAAACATTCATTCCTGTTTTAGTCGAACGAAAATTATAACCAGGCGAAAATAGATCCTTCTCTACCTGAAACCTCCATCGCTCCTGAAATTGTAGCCGCGCAGGTGTTGTGTCAACCACGTTCTTTCTGGTTCATTTTAAGGTTCATTATTGGCCTCTAACAATTTTTTTTGGTGGTTTAAGGGAAGCACGTACTACTTCCGCGAAACCAAGTGCGGTTTCACGGCCCTTCACAAGCAGTTCGACCGGATGAAGGAGGAGGAGAAAAATGTCTTCCAACGGACGCCTTTCGGTCACTTCCTCTCCTTTCCTCACGTCACAACTGACAACGAGATACTGGGTTGGTTCGTCGAACACTTCGACGCCACTGAAGTCGGTCTGAGAATAGCCACTGCGGTGGTCCCATTTACGGTAGAAGACGTCGCCCTTCTACTTGGACTAAGAGCACATGGCCAGAGAGTGGATATGGAAGCAATGTACGTAGAGAAACGTGACGGGGTGAACCTCGACAACACCCAACTACTGGGTCATCTTACCGCCACGAGCAAGATGGGCGAGGAGGAGGAGCACGTCCGACTCCTTATTTCTATGATTTTCAATCATTTTTGTTCTTCGATGGATCACTGCGAAGTAAAGCGTGGTACACGAAGCACCTTAAGAACCTCAAGCGTCTCAAGAGATATGCGTGGGCAAAAGCGGTTCACACTTTCTTGGTTGAAGGACTGGAGGAAGCCCAACGGGACCTCTCGAGGAGGAGATTGTCAGGGAACTTCTCTATGAAGCAGGGCTACGTGTATGGTTGCGTTGCCGTATTACAAGTAAGCATCTTGGTCTGGAATGAGTGTTGTGTTAGTCCGGAGTAGTGTTGGTTTATGTCCGGAATAAGTGTTTTGTCTGTCCGGGATAGGTCTTGTGTCTGTCCGGAATAGTGTTGTCTCTGTCCGGAATAAGTGTCTTGAGGTTATTCGGGAAAAGTGTTACGTATGTCCGGAATAGTATTTTATCCGTCCGGAATAAGAGTTGCGTCTGTCCGGAATAAGTATATTGTCTGTCCGGAATAGTGTTGCGTCTGTCCGGAATAAGAGTTGCGTCTGTCCGGAATAAGAGTTGTGTCTGTCCAGAATAGTGTTGAGTCTGTCCGGAATAAGAGTTGCGTCTGTCCGGAATAAGTATATTGTCTGTCCGGAATAGTGTTGCGTCTGTCCGGAATAAGAGTTGCGTCTGTCCGGAATAAGTATTTTGTCTGTCCGGAATAGTGTTGCGTCTGTCCGGAATAAGAGTTGGTTTATGTCTGAATAAGTATTTTGTCTGTCCGGAATAGTGTTGCGTCTGTCCGGAATAAGAGTTGCGTCTGTCCGGAATAAGAGTTGTGTCTGTCCGGAATAGTGTTGAGTCTGTCCGGAATAAGAGTTGCGTCTGTCCGGAATAAGTATATTGTCTGTCCGGAATAGTGTTGCGTCTGTCCGGAATAAGAGTTGTGTCTGTCCTGGGGAAGTTATGTTTCTGGTTTTTAACTCATTCATGTTTTCAGGTGTGGCTTTGCGAGAAGTTCAAATTGGGGGATCCCCGGTCAGCATTTTCCACGGTTCAAGTGTTGGACGGAAATGTTTAGCAGACGCCAAATCCTTAGAAAATGGGAAGATCGAGGCATCAACTTGTCTCGGATTTACTCGGGTCAATTTGAGTTGAAGGGCACCCCAAAACTCAGTGCACGGGAGCATTCACTGTTGTCAGAGGATCAATTTCCTACTGCAGAAGCAACTCCCGCAGCAAAGGTTGTCTCGAAGGAAACACCTTCAACATCCACTCTACCAAGGGTACAACTCAGTGAATGCAGCATTCCATGTGACCCACTGCTACAAGAGTTGGAACTTAGTGAGGTGAAGACGAATTGGCTGCGAGCCGAAGCAGCACTTAGGGAGGCGACCGTTAAAATTAACAACCTGGAGGAAGAACTCCGGATCTCTCAAGAAGAGTGTCGTAGGCTGAGAGTCCGTGGGGAGGAGGAAGAGAGTGAAAAGAGGGAGGAGGAAGAGAGAAATAAGAGGGAGGCGGAGGAGAGGGAAAAGAGGGAGGAAGAGAGAAATAAGAGGGAGGCGGAGGAGAGGAAGAAGACAGAGGAGAAAGAGAGGGAGAAGAGAGAGGAGGAAGAAAGGAAGAAGAGGGAGGAGCAAGAGAAGAAGAAGAGGGAGGATGATGAGAAGAGGAGGGAGGAGGATGAGAGGAATAAGAGGGAGGAGGATGAGAAGAAGAGAAGGGAGGAGGATGAGAGGAATAAGAGGGAGGAGGATGCGAGGAAGAGGAGGGAGGAGGATGAGAAGAAGAGGAGGATGAGGAGGGAGGAGGAAGAGAGAAAAAAGCGGAGGGAGGAAGAGAGGAAGAAGAGGGAGGAGGAAGAGAGGAAGAAGAGGGAGGAGCAAGAGAAGAAGAAGAGGGAGGAGGAAGAGAGGAAGAAGAGGGAGGAGCAAGAGAAGAAGAAGAGGGAGGAGGATGAGAGGAATAAGAGGGAGGAGGAAGAGAAGAAGAGGAGGATGAGGAGGGAGGAGGAAGAGAGAAAAAAACGGAGGGAGGAAGAGAGGAAGAAGAGGGAGGAGGATGAGAGGAATAAGAGGGAGGAGGAAGAGAAGAAGAGGAGGGAGGAGTAAGAGAGGAATACGAGGGAGGAGGAAGAGAAGAAGAGGAGGGCGGAGGAGGAGGAGAGGAAGAAGAGGGAGGAGGAAGAGAAGAGGAGACAGCAGGAAAGAAAGAGGAAGGCTGTGGTATCGCTACCGCTTTTGCACCCTCAAAAAATGCGGACCATTAAACCACGCTTGCGCACAGAACATATAGACGAAGCGCAAAGCAAATCTGGCCAAGATGAGGCACAGAAGAATGCCGCAGAACAACAAGAAGAAATAAAGGAGGCCGAAGAAGCCACCACAAAAACAAAGGGGGCCGAAGAAGCCAGTGAAGAAATATACGAGGCCGACGAAACAGCGAAAGATGAACTGGCCGCCCATGTTTCGTCCACGAGGCCCGATGTGGATGCGACCGCCTTGAGAACGCTGACCAATGATGAGGTACGTCGTTTATTGAATGCAACGGCTCCCGAACGAGAAGCCAAAGATATTATCTGGAGGGGTGGTCTGAGCAATATCCGCAGGGGTGATCTGAAGGAAATGATTTCGGCAAAAACAGAATTCACCAACGAAACTATTGATGGCCTAATTGAGGTACTCCTCAGAAGAGGAGGGCAACATAAGGTGGTCTGCTTATCATCCTTCGAATCGGAAATGATTGTGGAGGGACAGGGAGAAGATATAAGGAAAGATTATTTACTCCCAAAAATTGAAGGAATAAATGTGGAGGAAGTCATCATCGCACAGCCATGCTGTTTGGCCGACCACTGGACTCTGTTCGTTGCCCACGGACCTCGATCAGAGTTCATTCAGTACAACAGCCTCTCCCGCACACTTAAAAGAGGTGACAATCCTAACCGTTTAGTCGGAACTCATGAATGCACCGTGTCTAAGATAGCGGGATTCTGACGAGGGTTGTTGAAGGTCGACTGGCCGCTGAGAGTTGAGAGGAAGGGTAGCCAACGACAGCAACCGGGGAGTAACGACTGCGGGCCATACGTTTTGTACTGGATGAAGCGTTTGATGGAGAATGCTGATCCGACTCAGCCGAAGCAGAGCAAGGTTATTCACCGTTTTAGAGGCGATTTGGCCAATTTCTTACTCGAAGACTCTGGGATGTGCGATCAACAATAAACGACTCTGGATGTTTTAATTTTTTTTACAAAGTTATACATGTATACATGTTAAAATTACATAGACTATTTGAATGATTTATCAATACAAGGACATTTGGTGTTGGGTTAAATTATCAATACAAGGACATGTATAAATTATCAATACTCTTAAACCGGACAACAAATACACCTATTCCGTACAGCAAATACACTAATTCTGGACAACAAATACACTTATTCCGGACAGCAAATACACTTATTCCGGAAAAACTTAATGTTCCGTTTCTGGACAAAATTTATTCAAACCGGACAACAAATACACTTACTCCGAACAACAAATACACTTATTCCGGACAGCAAATACACTTATTCCGAACAACAAATACACATATTCCGGACAACAAATACACATATTCCGGACAACAAATATACTTATTCCGGACAACAAATACAGTTATTCCGGACAGCAAATACACTTATTCCGGACAAACTTTTTGTTCCGTTTCGGGACACACTTTATTCTTAAACCGGACAACAAATACACTTATTCCGGACAACAAATACACTTATTCTGGACAGCAAATACACTTATTCCGGACAAACTTTTTGTTCCGTTTCGGGACACACTTTATTCTTATTCCGGACAGCAAATACACTTATTCCGGACAGCAAGTACACTTATTCCGGACAGCAAATACACTTATTCCGGACACACTTTATTCTTAAACCGGACAACAAATACATTTATTCCGGACAACAAATACGCTTATTCCGGACAACAAATACACTTATTCCGGACAGCAAATTCACTTATTCCGGACAAACTTTTTGTTCCGTTTCGGGACACACTTTATTCTTAAACCGGACAACACATACACTTATTCCGGACAACAAATACACTTATTCCGGACAAACTTTTTGTTCCGTTTCGGGACACACTTTATTCTTAAACCGGACAACAAATACACTTATTCCGGACAGCAAGTACACTTATTCCGGACACACTTTATTCTTAAACCGGACAACAAATACACTTATTCCGGACAACAAATACGCTTATTCCGGACAACAAATACACTTATTCCAGACAAACTTTTTGTTCCGTTTCGGGACACACTTTATTCTTAAACCGGACAACAAATACACTTATTCCGGACAACAAATACACTTATTCCGGACAAACTTTTTGTTCCGTTTCGGGACACTTTATTCTTAAACCGGACAACAAATACACTTATTCCGGACAACAAATACACTTATTCCGGACAAACTTTTTGTTCCGTTTCGGGACACACTTTATTCTTAAATCGGACAACAAATACACTTATTCCGGACAGCAAGTACACTTATTCCGGACAGCAAATACACTTATTCCGGACACACTTTATTCTTAAACCGGACAACAAATACACTTATTCCGGACAACAAATACGCTTATTCCGGACAACAAATACACTTATTCCGGACAGCAAATACACTTCTTCCGGAAAAACTTTATGTTACGTTTCTGGACAAACTTTATTCTTAAACCGGACAACAAATACACTTATTCTGAACAACAAATACACTTAATCCGGACATGGATGAATCGTAATCCGGACGGACATGGATGAATCGTAATCCGGACGGACATATAACGTAATCCAGACATACTTGTAACTTAATCCGGACATAAATATAACTTATTCCGGACAGACATACAACAAACCAAAATTACTTAAATATATTTGTCGCCATCAGAAATTAATTCACAAACGAACAAGCAAAGAAAGAGTTGAATCTTATGCAATAATACGGACAGACATACAATGACTTTCAACAAAATTACATAGGAATAATTACAACCAAGGAAAAATACAATAATCAAGGACGAACTCCCTCGTAATGCAAATTCATGTCCCAGTCATCGAAATCGTGATCCCCCGGTTTGGGTGTTGCAGGGTGTAACGGGGGTAGAACCTTATTCCTGATGATTTTCTTAACGTTACTTTTGATTATTTTCTCAGACAAAGAAATCCGTCGATTGCTCGGCGGTCTGCCTTTCCGTCTTGCCTTATCCGGATTGAGAACGGATGTACCATCGAACACAGGATCATGTCGTTGCATACGTTCCTTAAGCAACTCAAGTGCCTCTACCGCCTGAAGATATCTGTCGTTTGAGTCGAAAGCGGCCTCGGCGATCCAAACCGCACGACCCATTATGCCGTCGTGGCGACGAAGCGCATCGTTCCCCGTTATGCCACTTTGAAGGAGAAACTTGACTCCATAGCTCCTTCAGATATCCTTCCTCCATCGGTGGACGATGTAAGACTCGGGGAGCAACGCGTTTGGACGTATTCGGGCAATAACAACATAAACGTGACAACATAGGATGCCGACGTGATCAAACATTCTGCAGTCGCATACCCACTTCTCATCTCTAATTTGCACTGTGAACCGTTTCGACAATGGGAGGATATGTGTCAATACATGTTCAGTCACGTTGAAGTGCAATGTGTCGTCCTCGTTGAACTCATCCTTGATGTCGTAGTACATCATCTTCCCAATTTCTAACTGCACCTTCTTGAAGACACCCACCGTATACAACTCGCCCAATTGCCTCTCGAATGGATATTTCGAAATCAATTGTGGAGCCTTATGCTCACAATCGAAATCAGACAGAGCTTCCTTCTCATACTTGTGGCGTACTGCGAGTTCGTATTGTTGAACGAACTGCTTAAGTGTCGTCCTTGATGTGAGGTACTTATCGAAGAAGGCGTTCATACCCTCACTTCTCTGGGTTGATGTCATTCCTGCGGAAAAACAATCCCGCCAGAATGCAGGTACCCAGCGCTCTCGAATTGCATAAATGGATCGGAGCCAATTATTGTCGTGGAACTCGAAATCATCTAGAAAACCCTGCCAATTCCGCTCGAATTCTGCCGGAGTCTTGGAATCGAATACACAGTTGTTGAGGTCAAACAACGTATGCTCCCGGTACTTCGTGGGCAGCTTCACAGGGGCCTTATTCATTATGTGCCATATACAAAATCTGTGCTGCGCTTTAGGGAACACAGTCCTCACAGCCGCAGCTATGGCGCCACATTGGTCTGTTATGATCGTCGGGGGGCTTGTATCTGCACACAACGCGATCAAGATAAAAACATATGTTAATCGGGACAAAAATAACGTAAACCGGACAGACGTCAAGGGTAAACCGGACGAGCAAAAAACGTAAACCGGACAGACGTAAGGGATAAACCGGACGAGCAAAAAACGTAAACCAGACAGACGTAAGGGATAAACCGGACGAGCAAAAGACGTAAACCGGACAGACGTAAAGGGTAACCGGACAGGCACATAACGTAAAACGGACAAAGCCGGACAAAATAAAACACGTACCGTTCATGCACGTCAACCATGTTTGGAACAACCAAATGTAATTTTGTGTCGTCTCGGAAGAGAGGAGTGCGCAACCGAGTAGGACAGACTGGTAGTGGTGATTTACCCCCACAAATGGGGCAAAAGGCATGTCATACTTGTTTGTTATGTATGTTGTGTCGAAACATATTGCATCTCCAAAGTAAGAGTAAGCAGCTCGAGAACGACTGTCGGCCCAGAACACATTTCGAAGTCTGCCTTCGTCGTCCATATCCATTACGTAAAAGAAGCGGGAATCATTCTTCTGCATCCTGATGAAATAATCTTGAATTGCTTGCGCATCTCCTGGTCCCATTTTGAGGTTTCTAACCTCGTTCACAACATTCCTGCGAAACATAATTTTTATGACAAAGCTAAATGCGTAACTTCAACCAGGTTAAGTGGAGAATAAATAACCTTAGGTCCCGCTCGTTGAAAGACAATTTATCGTGACCTCCAGCTTCGACCACAAAAGATTGCATGGTCTTGGCGGCAGATATACCGGCAGCATCATTGCACGAAATGCGTGCTCTGGCGGACTCCGGGACGGATCGTTTTTGTCGGAGGAAGCGCATCTGGTCTTCCGACAGCATGACGTGGTTATGTTGGAGATCTACGTAGTTAATTACGTAGCCTCTGGATGGATTTCCGGAGACCCTGATCCGAGCAGTGCACTCGACCCTACCGGATAACCTATGTTTTGGTCTACCTTCACCTTGGTTTCCCGGAGCATTACCCTCCTTGGAGCAAGTAAGAGTGGCCCGTATAACAACACCACGATCGTAATGAGATTGCCTTATCTTCACACCAAAACCACAGGAATCGGCATAGGAAACGTAAAATGCTTTGGCTTCTTCGAAGGAAGGAAAATACATCTTCTCTTGCGGGACGTTTGAGGCATGCGCCAGCTGTGAGGACACATTAACGAGTGTCATTACAGTACAGCAAAAAGGGAGGAAGAAGAAGGAAGGGTTCATAGGATCCGAATAAGGTAGCCAAAACATTTTGTATCTCCGTGAAGCGCCAAAAAAGAAGAAATGGAGGACGTGCTGATTTGAGGAGCATTAAATGCGATTGTGGACGTATCGGGAAAATAAAAGAAAAAGACAACATTCCGAAGTAAGTAGTACGCTTGTCCGGAATAAGTGTTCCAACTATGCGGATTACATAGTAACTGTGTCCGGAATGAGTCATGCGCTTGTCCGGAAAAAAAAAGGAAAATGAGTAAAAAATTAGGTGACGTGAAACCCTAAGGGATCTTTAGTGGATCTCCGTTGAGCGCCAAAAGAAAAGGTGGTATCTCCGTAGATATGCATTTAATGCATGAGGAAGACAAATAAGAAAGACATCATTGCTCTGAGAAGCTTAGTGTACATGCTGACTGGATGCTGAATGGACAAAATTTCTCCGCTACGTAAGTAGCGTCAGTGACGCGCGCGTCTACTAAACATTTTCCTAATATAAGTATAAACCTTCTGAACCTGATGGACCTAACACCTCTAAAGAGAAACAAAATGTCTCTCTGTGATCTTAATAACGAAGACCTCGGCATTTGATGTTTGGATTTTGTAAAACAATATAAAAAGATAAATGGTACAAAGAAGAGAAGGGGGACAAAGTCCAAATTAAGTTTGGTTATTAACGATGATGTAAAGAAGCACAATGATGATGATGATTAATTAGGGAAATTTTACTTCAAGATAAACTAAACGGGCAAATTAAGTTAGTTCAGTTGATCATTCAAAAGTATCCTCAATCAAACGACTAAAGATTTAAATACCGACAATTAATTTGAAGTTTAGATTAAATATTATCAAGTGAAGCAACACCAAACATACTCTGCTAACATGTAATGTGTATCCCAATTGATTTAAGTACTAACGGATTTGCATCCCACTTGTATGTATATAATTATAACTTTATCAACTATGGAATGAAAGGAAACAAGCATAATCTGTTTGAATTAGACCCTTGTCACTGTTGTCAGCCTCCTCTGCTTGACCATTTCAAATGCAAACCAAACCAGTCTTAAGGAAAGGAAATGTCATGAGCTGTAAACACCAATATAGAGCAAACCAGGAAAAGATATTGTACAGTTTTGTGTTTTGCCCAAACCAAACTTATGTATATTACACAGAATATTTATATGTTGGTACATCTGTGGCTTAGCAGTTCAAGTAATGATCTAGACTTTAGGCTGGACAGCGGAGGCAGATGTAGACCAGTAGTCTACTCATCAACACGGAATAAATTAAGGTATCACTATGTTTGAAACTTAATGTTTTTTTTATACATAAGTTTTTAAACTTAATGTCAGTATCTGGGGTTGCTCCGGAAGACATATCATGTATCGATACAATTCTATCTTCTGTTTTGCTTGTCTGAGTAGATGCATAATTAACTTGAGAATATCATCACCTTAATTATAGTTTCTAAATAAGTTTCTTTTTTTTTTTGAAATAAAGTTTCTAAATAAGTATTGCTTTGAAATTTTGGCTTTTACCCTCAACGTCATTTTCTTATTTCAACTTGGACGTTGATGTAACTTCAACCATGCATGATGGCGTTCAATATTGTTAAATCAAAATAATATCACTTACCTTGGAGGGTATTTATTTTAGATTTGTTTTTAATTGAAACAAATACAGAAAATAAGATGTTTTTGTAAAGGAATTCTTTAAATACCTTTCGGGGAGTGTATCTACATAGGCGGAGCCACATTATGGTCAGGTGAGACACCCACCCAGATTTCCCCCAAAAAAAAACCCCAATTTTTTTAATTTTTTTATTCAATCCTATATATTTAAGTATAATATCTTGAAGTTTGTGGTATAATAGTTTAACTGTTGCTTAATTTAGGATTTCAAAGAAGTTAAAATAATATTTTGACTAAAATTGATTTTAGAGTCAATTTGATTTAGATTTAGGATTTTGAAATTCTTTTGAACAACTAAATTTGGAAAATAAACTATAATCTTTTGGACTTACATTATTGTGTAAGTTTGATAAATTTTTAGTTGAAAATGAACATTGTATAGATTTTAGTTAAGTATTGTGGATGTTTGAGATTTGACTTTTTTGATTATGATGTGCAATCTTACTTTTCTAGTACAGTTATGCTAATTAACATATTATATCTCACTTTGACATTGTCGAGTTCGTTGGTTGACTGAAAATGGAATGAAAACTTAAAATAAACTAGCATTTATAGAAAACTTATTCATCAAGGTCATTCTATACATAAAAGTCGTAAAAAGAATAATAAATCAAAAGTTTACAATTCCACGAACGGAAATAGCAAGAGAATAAATAGTAATAATTATTACAAAATTCTTTTATTATAATTTTATGTTATACTTATATACTATCTTGTTCCCTCTATTTGTCTAAATTTTATCGATTTAAACTAAAAACGAACATAACCAATAGATCTTATCAAACCATATGTTTTGTGTTTGGATGTTGGAATTTCAGTTGTAAGAATAAAATCAATTTAATTGTGTCGTGTTTTATAGTTGTAAAAAATTCTTTTGAATGTTTGAATTTTGGGTTAATTACAGTTTGCCCACCTGAACTATGCATTGATATCACTTTGCACCCTTGAACTTTCAAAGTTAACAGTTACATCCCCTAAACTTTCATTTTGTAACACTTTGTCCCGTTGAACTTCAAAAATTCATTATTTAACATACACTCGACGTTTTTCCCCAATTTTTGTTGTATCCCTAATACACTCCTAAATCTATATTTACGTGAAAATTTGGATCGAAACGAATATCAGATATGGTTGGAATTTGGGTCAGATTGAGACCCAAAAAATTGGGAAAAAAACATCTTATGTGTTAAATAACGAATTTTTTGAAGTTCAATGAGTCAAAATGTTACAAATTGAAAATTCAGGGGAGGTAATTGTTAACTTTGAAAGTTCAGGAGTGCAAAGTGATACCAAGACATAATTCAAGAGACAAACTGTAATTAACCCTTGATTTTTAATGTATTCATGTTTGGAAAAATGTTAAAAATAGGAAGAATATTTTCAATTTTTTATTTTTTTAAATTAATTTATTTAAAATATCATCTTAAAGTTGTAGGTCCTACATAAAAAATTCGGCCAATGGAAAGACAATCTATCTCACCCAGAAAAAAAATCTGGATCCGCCCCTGATTTCAAGTATTGTTTTTAAGACCCCTCTCAAATGTCCGATTCGAGTAACGTTTATGAAAGTTTGCATTGTTGTTAGATTTTAACTTGAATTTTCATCTCCTTGTACTACCTCCTTAAGTTTTCAACCCCCATATATTTGGACTCTCTTAGATATCGATTCTTTAGATTTTGACCTTTTATGTTCCGATCACTTATTAATTGTAATCCTGTAATTTAATTTTTGACACCACCTTGTTAATATGCTCTTACAAGTTGGCATCTAGTATGAATATGATTAAACTCGAGGACCTTTTCGGGAAAAAAAGATACACACTGATTAAACAGTAAACATATTGAAGTAAGAAATATGATAAATCAAAACATTCAATAGAGTTTAGCGAAACAAGAGATTAAAAGGATATTTATGAAAACAAATCCTATATTAATAAATCCATCCTTAATATTTTTCAGTGATGTTTTTATTGTTTTATATTATGTGCTCGAGAAGAGAAGACCATGTCTGCTAACTGAAAAATACCTATCTATAATTCTGTCTGTTGAACTCGGGTTGGCCGTGTTTATGGTCACCATTAATTATTATCTAATGCAGGATCTAAATATTTAAAAACATAGGTGTAAGTGTAAGTAGTGGTTAGAGCCTTGATGCATAGATGGTTGGACCACTCATCGACTGCCTTGTCTCATAGCAAAAGCTGTCCATTAGCCCTACTTCTCTCTCTCCAGCCCCCAAACTGGACAACAAGAGGACAAGTCATTTTCCATGTATTAACTTTTGGATTTTGCAGTGCAGCTTGCCAGCTTAGAGGATAATAAATTTTTTTTGGGGGATGAGAACGGAACATATATCCACAGCAAAGCCGCCAAACTGGTCTTGCAGTAAGAAACTAAATTAAAACAAGTGGTAACGACTTAAGATGATTTCTTAAGGTGTGCATTGTGGGTTGCCTGATTAGTGATATGCACTTGGGTGTTGATTATTGTCGGGTGTGTACTTGTAAATCAAATATATTTACTGTCGTTAGTAAGACTTACTCCGTTATCGTTTCCGTCCAACGTCATTATACAATTTGCAAATTAAATATTATAAAATATAAATATCCTTAATATTAAAAAAAATAAAATTGAAAACATAAAAAACCACAAACCTTCTCCTTCTTCCCCAAGTTGTCTCTTTCTATCCCAAACTTTATCTCTCTTCCTCCAACATCACTTTCTCTCTCTACTCTCTCTTATCCATCTCGTGCCCCTCTCTCATCCCTTCCATGTCATCTTTGTTGGTTTTTTGGATAAATAATCGCTAATCCGTTTTGATAATTAACTAACATATCAATAAATACATGTAATCCATTAATATTATCGCATGCATATATTGTAATTCTAACATTTCAGGAACCAAATATGGATCAAGAAAAGAAATGAAGAGTAGATAAGTTTATATTTATTGTGCTTAGACTATAATGTAACTTAACACTTGAAATCATTGATGAATTGTATTGCATGACTCATATTGAATATATAGAAGTCTTACAATTAACTAATATCTATTTGACTTCAATAAAAAATCGACGAAACATATAAATTCCCTTACAACAAGATTTCTGGGTGAAACTGGTCGACCAGTAGGCTATTTGGTTCGATCGGATTTCAACAGACAGTTTTTACTTTTCTAAACAATCAACCGGACCCTCATTTAGTTCGACCGATTCTAATATCTGGTTTTCCCAGTCTATACCAATTGATCAAAACCTTTACCCGTTCGATCGTTTTATTATGTCAACCAATAGTACCCAGTTCGATCAATACAAATTTCACTCACCTATCATATGATGACACGTGTCATGGTTAGAGTGGAGACCGGTCGACCGAAACATATGTTTTGTTCGACCGTTTGTACTTCCAATTTTGTCATTAATATGACCGTTACGCTTGTCGTATTTACCAACGGTCGTATACAAATTCTCCACATAACCCACTTTTAGATTTGGTCTTCCGGTCGACCGAAACCATACCAACGGTCGACCTATTCATGAAACACTCCAGTTCCAGCATTTATTGATATTTTCGGTCGGACGACATCTCCATCTTGTTCGACCGTTATCTCCCTTGAACAATTTCATCTTGACCAAATTCTCCAAACGGTCGACCGAACCTTAACATCTGTTCGACCGTTCACTTAAGTTCTAGCTCAATTGGTTCGACCGCCCTCTGTTCGGTCGACCATTTATTTCTGGCACTCTCTAGACTGGTTGTGGTCGACCGTTAAGCCCGTTTCGGCCGACCAATTTTATCCCAGACAATGTATTGTCGTTCTCTATTTTGTGTATTCTTACACAACTCTTTACCAATTTAATCCCAACGACCAGATTAAGTCTAGAACACTTAAATAGAACACATTTCTACGGAACCAATCTTTCTCCAAGCTTAAATCTTCATACTACTCTCACATTTGCTCTAAACATCTTTGTGCTCACATCTTCCCACTTCAGACAAGCTCATTGCCTTCATCATTCATTTCAAGTGCCCAAGATTAGATTGCTAAAGTTTTTATACAAGAGTTGTACAAGCTTCCGGAGTGAAGCTCTTCTCGGATTGTGAGAATGTGGTCCAAGTTGGGTGAGGTTGTTCGCAAAGTTTGTGGGGGTAAAAACTTGATCTCGGCCCGCAACGGAGATCAGACTAGTAGAGGACGCGAAATTGCTCGAGGAATAACAATTCGTAAGAGATGACTAGGATCCGGTGGTTGAATCCAAACCTCTATATATCCTTGTTGTGGTTTGCATATTTCTATCTTACTTTTAATTGTTCTAGCTTTAATTTGCAATAATTGTTTAAAGAACTCAATTAGTCTATTCACCCCCCCCCCCCTTTAGACTAATATTAGGGCCTAGTAGATCCTACAATCTCATTCCACGCCCTCGTCCTTCGCCTAGGCCTCACCCTCGATTGTTTTGTAGCCAACTGCCTCATCCACGCTTACCCTCCCTCATCCCCTTCATCGTCGTCTTCAGGTCCATTCCCAACCCCAACATCGTCTCCTTCAACTCCTTCCTCGACGCCTACTCTAAATTCGGGGATCTGTCTTCCGCACGACAACTGTTCGATGGAATGTCCCTGAGAAACGTTGTGTCATGGAGAGCTCTGATCGATGGGTACGTGAAGGGGAAAGAGTATGTTGAGGCACTAGTGGCATTTAAACAGATACACAGTTCGAGGATTAAGCCGAATTACGTAACGATGGTTAGCGTTTTGTGTGTTTGTGCGCACTTGGGGGCGCTCAAGCAGGGCCGAGTGATACACCAGTATGTCAAGGAGACTAGTTTGAGAGGGGGTTTAAATCTCGCAACCTCGCTTGTCGATATGTATGCCAAATGCGGGGCGATGAAGGAGGCACCAAGGGCATTTTGAGTTGCACCTCCGCTCGATATTGATGTTTTGATATGGAATGTGATAATTGGGGGTTCGCAAGATATGGGTTTTGCCAGGAGGCGTTAGATTATGTTGAGTTTGGTTGTCGAACAAATTACAATGGAACCTGATTATGATTGTCTGAATTGTGTTATCGTGGATTTGTAACTTGTGTAGTAGAAAGAATCATTCTTTTTGGAAGAAGAATGATTACATTTTTTTATTGTGAAATTGTGTTGGACCATTCCTGCAAGATTGTATCTCGAGATGCACCTCATTTTATTGGGTTCCAAAAGAATTACCCATTTAGATTAACTTTAATTAGTGATCTTGCTATGGTGATAAGATCGAATAAAAAATACTAATCATCAAGGGAAGAGTAGGAATTTGGAATTATTTGAAGTAAAACCAGTCATAACCTGTCGTATTTTTCCTCCAACTCCTAATCATTTCCTTTCCCATCTTCCGGAAGAGAGAGAGAGGACGTGGAAGGGAGGAGAGAGGGCATGGGATGGATGTGAGAGAGTAGAGAGGGAAAGTGATGTTGGAGAAAGAGAGAGAATTTTGGGAAGAAGGAGAATGTTTGTGGTTTTTTATGTTTTCAATTATTATTTTATGTTTTTAATATTAAGGATATTTGTATTTTACGAAGTTTAATTTACAAATTATCTAACGACGTTGAACGGAGTGAGTCCCACTAATGACAAATGTGCATATAAACATATATGATTGATTTACATGTGCACATCCGATAATAGTAAAAATCCAAATGCATATTGCCAATTAAGCAACTTACATGTCGTACCTTGACAAATTACTTAAGCTACTTATCAGCTAACTTGATTCCTCTGCCAGCACGTGAAAGGTAAATCATACTTAAGCTTCTTTTAGGATGTCCACGAGCGTCTGAGGGAGGGCCTGCAATTTCCCTCTGCCGCAGACGCATACCTCAAACCACACCTAAGTAGAGGTGTAGTTGTTGGTTAAGAGTTTTTTCCAATGTTCTTATATAAATGTTATGGATTGAATGCAACTTGCGTGGATAGTGTAGATCAAACATGAAATATTGTTGGGTCGTGAAAGAAACCAAGAAGTGGGTAGTGTATTTTTCATATGTTTTTTTTGTAATTTGTTTTTGAACACTTTTCTTTTTCTCTACAAGGGATAAAAAGACGAAATATGAGCAATTATATTTTGGAGATATTCAAAATGATCCTTATTGCTATTTTTTTTTGCTAAGCAATCTACACTACAACAATATTTAAGGAAAACATTTTCTTCTTACAAAATGGTGAATATGCTGAAAAATAGCACATTGTTGATTGAGAGAAGACAGAAAAGTACAAAACAGAAAGTTAAAGGAAAGAAGGTGGTGTCAAGTTTTAAAGTTAATGAAAATTAAGTGAATTGAACCCACATTGTAAAGGGACAAATTGTAAGATAATATCATGAGATCTTCCTTAAGCAAACTCTATTCCATCTTCCAAGTCTCAATCCTTTACACGCATAGGACTAGACTATTGAGTATGTAGGTCTGATCGGTGGATGCAGGGGGTGGCACAGATCCAAATTTGTATTTCGAATGTTGATATGTCTACCAATTTATCTGGAACTTGATGTACGGTACAAATTACACCAAGATTAAGATTTTTAGTAGGATTTTCCTATAAATACTCGTGTCTTTCTTCCCTTTTGTTGTAACGTTTGAAGAAATATTGGATTTGACAGCGTGTAGCCGTGATTTTTCTCAAAAGAGTTTTCCACATAAAAGTGTGTGCCTTGTGGTTGTGTGTTTGTTTGTTGTTTTTTAATTTGTTTGATCGCTTCTACAATATTGATTTCCAGGTAGACATGAACTTGTTATTTCCTACACTTCCCTCACATACAAAACTGCCTCTAAGCCCCAAGATAATCAGCTTCGATGCTGCCTAGATGACAGCCATCTTGGGTCAATCAAGCTCGGAATCATTGGGCTCTACTGAATCAGTAGTCCTCAACCAGTGCTGGTACCTTTAATTTAGCTACACTTTCAGCCTGTGTTAGGCCAGTTGACAATTTGTTTGATAAGATTTGTCTCTTTTTGTGTGGATCCGCCATCAACCGATAAGTCTTTTAATTAGCTAGCTGACCACTCGATAGTAAGGTACTTACTGTCAACTGAAGTCACTTAGTCTTATAGGTTAGCACTTAGCAATTATATGTAACGGGTTTGTTGGTTAGAGCACCTCTCTTACATGCATACATGTCCAGTTGAAGTTCAATTTTGTTTTGCTAACCTCTCTTACATACATGTCCAGTTGAAGTTCAATTACCTCTCTTATATATATGTAACGCGAAAAGTTTCAAATCTCGAAGAAACTGCAGAAGAGAGGTCGAAAATGTCCATGCATGTTTAGGCCGAGCAAATGGTGTTAAGTGGAGCCTAACCAGCCACCATCTTTCACGTGGGAATGTCTCAATTCTCAAAGTAAATGCATGTGGGATTTAGGAGATGGGATGTAAGAACGTGGAGATGTGAGAGGAGTGGAGTGGGGTAGGTATGGTTGAGGTGTAGGTGGAGTGGGTGGAGGTATGGAGAGGAGTATGGGTAGGTGTGGGTTTTGTTTATAAAAACCAAAATCTCACCCATTTCCTTCCTTTGGTTGCACATTCCATTTTTCCACCCAAACCTCATCCTTCCCTTGCTTCCGGCGGACCAGGAGGAGAGCTGGAGCGCCGGCGACGCGGAGAAGAGGCGCCGTAGGAGGGAGCTCGAGGAGAAGAAGCGAGTTTCGACGCCGGAGGAGGAGGAGCTCGCGGGACGCGGTTTCTTCACGGTGAAAGGTATGCCAAGTCTTCATAGTAACTCCCCAAGTGGTGTGGGAGTGTAGGGGGCGGCGTTGGTGTCGTTTCCCCGGCGAAAATCCCACTGAACCAAGGTTGAAGACGACTGGTTCGGTCGACCGTTGTGTGTCTCGGTCGACCGAACAACGTCTAAATGATGCCTGTTCAGTGCGATATGGTAGTGGTTCGGTCGACCGTGTGAGGTTCGGTCGACCGATATTTTATAAAAATAACTTGCTGCCCGAAAACGGTCGAACGACGTCTGTGTGACGGTCGACCGTTTATACCAAATTTTAGCGGGAAGATTTTATAAGGGTTATATTAGTCCGGTCGACCGGTAGTTGTTCGGTCGACCGATCCCAGTAGATAGGGTAGACAGACCTTCGGCCGACCGAGTGTGTGTCTCGGTCGACCGAACTGCACAAAGTCGGTCAAGAGCGTTGACCATCCAAACGGTCGACCGCTCGTTGTGATCCGGTCGACCGACCGCGTGCAGATTTCCTGTAGTGAAGTGCCTGTTGATCCGGTCGACCGGAAGAGTTTCGGTCGACCGAATGCAGTGGGCAGGATTCATGCAGTTTTCCTTATCGGTTGAACGGACCCTGGTTCGACCGACAGGATATATATGTATATAAAACGTATAGCGTAGACCTTCCAAACGGTCGACCGCTAGAATTGACCTTGTTCGACTGGTGGGTCGAATTATCTTTCCTTGGTGGATTTATCCACATACGTGAACGTCGAGCAGAGGCGACTACCGGCTGCCGAGCCCACGGTCGATCACCGGACCTCGGAGCTACGGATTTCACCTACGACGAGAGCGTATTTCTGTTGGACCCCTTGTGGATGCCGGTGCAGCAGAGAGGGATGCCTGCCATGCCTGTGTGGGTGGTAGATGCCTTCTTCCCTGGTGGGGGAAGGGGATGCACTTTCCCTGTGGAGGAAAGCCGAGACCTCCTCTTGTTGGCCTGGATTGGCAGGGGGGATGCCTCCCTATTGCCCCTGTGTGCGGCTGGGGGATGAGTGCGGCGACCCCCTTCTTGTTGGCCTGGATTGGCAGGGGGGGATGTTTCCCATGCCCCTGGCGCGACTGGGAGATGGTCCGCAGCGGTTGGGGCATGTATGGGGCCCGAGGCGGATTGCATAGCATGTGCATCCTTGGCATTTTCATCTGTTTTTCTGTATATATAGGAGATGTTGGCATACGGGGTTCCTTTCGGGAACTCAGGCAGATTTTATGTTTCATTTTCAGGGAGCAGGCGGTCTTAGGTTGGTGGTGACCGAGGGGAGTGCCTCCGGGATCGGGTCCTGTCGCTTCATCTTTTTTGTAGAGGTAGTGATTACTGTAGTTATGTATTAGACATGTAATCACTCTTTTGACACTCTGTATTATGACTTCCACGTGGAGATATTTTATATATATATTCTGTTGACTTTTCCAGTAACGTGCCCTTGTTGACCGTTGACGGTCGAATGTTTATGTTTTAAATTTGAAAAATTTCTTCCGCTGTTTCGGGACGTTACAACTTGGTATCAGAGCCTTGATCCCGGCGTAATTTTCCAAAGAAACCATCATCGAGTTAGGATTAGAGTCTAGAGGTCCATTGCATGCATTCATGATCATTCTGATGTGAGTCTTTTTGTTCTGCAGAGTGATGCCTCCGAGACGGGTGGTGCCTGCGGCTGAGACTCGCAGTTCGAGTGAGTCTGCGAGAGAGGAGGCCCGGGAGGCAGAGCGCAGAGTCCTGTTCGACACCGTGGAGCGGTTGAGCGGGATGTTAGAGCGCCAGGCAGCGCAGAGTGCGTAGGCGGGGGCCGGTGCGATGCACGACCGGTTCATGAGGCAGCACCCTCCGACTTTTGCTGGGCAGATGGATGCAGAGGCAGCTGAGGAGTGGATCCTTACTATGCAGACGATCTTCAGGGCTATCGACTGTACCCCGGAGAAGAAGGTGGACCTGGCCACCTATGTGCTGAGAGGAGCTGCAGCGAACTGGTGGAGGTCGACTTCAGCAGTTGTGTTCACCGGTCGAGAGGATGTGTCATGGGAGGAGTTCGTTGAGGAGTTCAACGAGCAGTACTTTCCGGAGCATGTGCGAGACGGGAAGCGGGTGGAGTTCCTGACCCTGGAGCAGGGGAGCATGACACTGGAGGAGTACATTGGGAAGTTTAACGCCCTTGAGCGTTACTGTCCGGAGATTTTCGTCACCCAGGCGCAGAGGTCGATGAAGTTTGTCGGGGGACTCCGGAAGCATCTGAGGACCCGAGTGTTGTCGAGCATGCCGCGCACCTTGGCGGATGCAGTGAGGAGTGCCACTATCATGGAGAGGGACTACCGGGAGAATTATCAGGATGATAGGAGATCGGTAGGGAGATCCTCAGGGAGGCCAGGAAAGCAGAGTTCGGGGAAGTCGGGCAAGAGGCCCCGGATCGAGGCAGCAGGGGCGCCGCAGCCAGAGGCGTGCAGGAGCTGTGGCAGAGTGCACACTGGGCGCTGCTTGGGGTCGATTACTTGTCATGGTTGTGGTCAGCAGGGCCACTTCGTCAGGAACTGCCCTAGCAAGGGCGCTGGACCGAGCAGACCTCCGGGACTTCCGAGTGTCAGTGGCGGCGGAGCTAGGAGACCTGCAGCACCGCAGCAGGGTCAGCGCACTGGACGAGTCTTCACTGTCCAGGCAGATGAGGCGAGGGACGCCAGCACCGTCGTGGAAGGTACACTTCTTGTGGCAGGTTTAGAGGCTAGAGTGCTTTTTGATTGTGGCGCGACACACTCGTTCATCTCGGAGCGATTTGCGGGAGTGTTGGGCTGTACCCTTGCGATGTTGACTGCCACTTTGGAGGTCAGCACACCCCTGGGTCTGGTGGGCACTGTGGGGAGCTTCATCCCCGGCGCCACGGTTGTTTCGGGAGACCAAGATTTTCCGGCAGATCTGGTCTTGCTACCGATGGAGGACTTCGACGTTATTCTGGGGATGGACTGGCTGTCCCGGCATGACGTGCGTGTCCTTTGCCGTGAGAGGAAGGTTTTGATTCCGAGGATGGGGTTGCCTGATATCATGATTAGAGGAGTCAGGAACAGAGGAGGTCGCATTGTGGTGTCAGCTTTGAAGGCTCAGAGGTTGATACAGCAGGGTTGCAGAGCGTTTCTGGCGACGCTGGTGGTTCCAGAGGCTGAGTCTCCGAGGTTGGACGAGATAGATGTGGTGCGGGAGTTTACAGAGGTGTTTCCAGATGATATTCCAGGATTGCCACCTCCGCGAGAGATGGAGTTTTGCATTGAGCTGGCAGCAGACACCTCACCGCAGTCGAAGGCCCCGTACAGGATGGCGCCCGCGGAGTTGGCAAAGTTGAAGAAGCAGCTACAGGAGCTGATGGAGGCTGGATTCATCAGACCGAGTGTCTCACCTTGGGGCGCGCCAGTGCTGTTTGTGAAGAAGAAGGACAGGTCTTTGCGGATGTGCATTGACTATAGGATGCTGAACAAGGTCACCATCAAGAATAGGTATCCCCTACCTAGGATTGAGGACCTGTTCGATCAGTTGCAGTCAGCGAAGGTCTTCTCTAAGATTGACCTACGCTCAGGATACCATCAGCTGAGGATCCGAGAGGAGGATGTCCAGAAGACAGCATTCAGGACCAGATATGGGCACTATGAGTTTTTGGTGATGCCTTTTGGGTTGACGAACGCTCCGGCAGCTTTCATGGATCTGATGAACCGGACGTTCAGGCAGTACTTGGATTGTTGTGTCGTTGTCTTTGTGGATGATATCCTGATTTACTCACCCGATGTGGAGCAGCACAGAGAGCACCTGCGGATTGTACTTAGCATTTTGAGAGACCAGAGGTTGTATGCTAAGTTTTCGAAGTGCGAATTCTGGTTGGACAGAGTCGCATTTCTGGGTCACATCGTTTCTGCGGAGGGGATTTCGGTGGATCCGGCGAAGGTAAAGGCAGTGACTGAGTGGAGAGCCCCTACGAGCGTGACGGAGATCAGGAGCTTTGTTGGACTGGCGGGTTACTACCGTCGCTTCATCAAAGACTTCTCGAGGTTAGCTGCACCTCTGACTGCCCTGACGCAGAAGGGAGTCACTTTTGTTTGGTCCCAGAAGTGCGAGGACAGTTTTCAGGAGCTGAAGAGACGACTGACGACAGCTCCAGTTTTGACTCTGCCGAGCGGCACATGAGGTTTTGTGGTCTACAGCGACGCATCAGGCATTGGTTTGGGTTGCGTGTTGATGCAGCACGGGAGGGTGATTGCATACGCGTCGAGGCAGTTGAAGACCCATGAGAAGAATTACCCGACGCACGACTTGGAGTTGGCAGCCGTTGTGCACGCACTGAAGACATGGAGACACTACCTGTATGGTGAGCAGTTTGAGGTGTTCACCGATCACCAGAGTCTGAAGTACCTCTTCTCCCAGAAGGAGTTGAATATGAGACAACGTCGTTGGTTGGAGTTCATTAAGGACTACGATTTCACCATCTCCTACCACCCGGGGAAGGCGAATTCAGTTGCAGACGCCTTGAGTAGGAGAGTGGAGCTATCAGTTGCTGGCATGTGCCTTCAGGAGTGGAGACTGCTTGAGTCATTGGCAGAGTGGAGGCCGTTCACTGGGGACTCTGAGGGAGCAGTGATAGCTGGATTGCGGGTAGAGCCACAGACTGTTTCACAGATAGTGCAGGCGCAGCATGAGGATGATGAGTTGGCCAGTTTGCTGGAGTTGACTGCCAGAGAGGGGTCAGATTTCAGTGTTGGGGTCGATGGAGGTCTGAGATTCAGAGGGCGGATCTGGGTGCCGAGGGTTGATGGGATGAGAGATGACATCATGGAGGAGGCACACAGAGCGAAGTACACCATCCATCCCGGGAGCACGAAGATGTATAAGGACCTGCAGCGGAACTTCTGGTGGAGAGGCATGAAGAAGGACATTGCAGAGTTCGTGAGTCGGTGTTTGGTCTGTCAGCAGGTGAAGATCGAGCACCAGAGGCCAGCTGGGCCTATGCAGAGCATCGAGCTTCCAGAGTGGAAGTGGGAGCACGTGACGATGGACTTCGTTACGGGGCTACCGAAGACGAGGCGGTTCCATGACGCGATTTGGGTGATAGTCGATAGACTGACCAAGTCGGCGCACTTTCTGGCCATTAGGACCACCTTGCCTTTGGAGAGTCTGGCGAAGCTGTATGTAGAGGAGATCGTCAGATTGCACGGAGTACCGGTGAGCATCATCTCTGACAGAGATCCGAGGTTCACATCCAGATTTTGGGGGAGTCTGCAGCAGGCACTGGGGACACGTCTGAGATTCAGTACAACTTTTCACCCTCAGACAGACGGTCAGTCAGAGAGGACTATCCAGACTTTGGAGGATATGCTGAGGGCTTGCACGCTGGACTGGGCTGGACACTGGGATGAGCATCTACCTCTGATTGAGTTCGCCTACAACAACAGCTACCATGCTAGTATTGGGATGGCACCGTATGAGGCATTGTACGGGAGACCGTGCAGATCGCCGGTATGCTGGAGTGACGTAGGCGAGAGGCAGTTAGTGGGTCCAGAGCTTCTGCAGATGTACGCAGAGAAGGTTGACCTGATCAGGAGGAGGTTGGCTACAGCACAGAGCAGACAGAAGAGTTATGCTGACCGACGCAGACGGACTTTGAGCTTCGAGGTTGGAGACCACGTCTTCCTGAAGATTTCACCAGCTCGGGGAGTGATGAGGTTCGGGAAGAAGGGGAAGCTCAGTCCGAGGTATGTCGGACCTTTTGAGATCTTGGACCGTGTCGGGGAGGTCGCCTACAGAGTTGCTTTGCCACCACAGTTCTCTGGCCTTCACAACGTCTTCCATGTTTCTATGTTGAGGAAGTACGTTGCAGACCCGACACATGTGATAGAGATTGCAGTGCCTGAGATCCGGCAGGACTTGTCGCTTGAGGAGAGGCCAGTTGAGATCATCGATCGGATGAACCATCAGCTCAGGAGGAGGACCATTCCGATGGTTAAGGTCAGATGGCAGCATCACAGTGAGCGCGAGGCCACCTGGGAGATCGAGGAGGAAGTTCGGAAGCAGTATCCGGAGCTTTTCGGTGAGTTACCTTTCTGATTTCGGGGCGAAATCCTTTTGAGGAGGGTGGATTGTAAGAACGTGGAGATGTGAGAGGAGTGGAGTGGGGTAGGTATGGTTGAGGTGTAGGTGGAGTGGGTGGAGGTATGGAGAGGAGTATGGGTAGGTGTGGGTTTTGTTTATAAAAACCAAAATCTCACCCATTTCCTTCCTTTGGTTGCACATTCCATTTTTCCACCCAAACCTCATCCTTCCCTTGCTTCCGGCGGACCAGGAGGAGAGCTGGAGCGCCGACGACGCGGAGAAGAGGCGCCGTAGGAGGGAGCTCGAGGAGAAGAAGCGAGTTTCGACGCCGGAGGAGGAGGAGCTCGCGGGACGCGGTTTCTTCACGGTGAAAGGTATGCCAAGTCTTCATAGTAACTCCCCAAGTGGTGTGGGAGTGTAGGGGGCGGCGTTGGTGTCGTTTCCCCGGCGAAAATCCCACTGAACCAAGGTTGAAGACGACTGGTTCGGTCGACCGTTGTGTGTCTCGGTCGACCGAACAACGTCTAAATGATGCCTGTTCAGTGCGATATGGTAGTGGTTCGGTCGACCGTGTGAGGTTCGGTCGACCGATATTTTATAAAAATAACTTGCTGCCCGAAAACGGTCGAACGACGTCTGTGTGACGGTCGACCGTTTATGCCAAATTTTAGCGGGAAGATTTTATAAAGGTTATATTAGTCCGGTCGACCGGTAGTTGTTCGGTCGACCGATCCCAGTAGATAGGGTAGACAGACCTTCGGCCGACCGAGTGTGTGTCTCGGTCGACCGAACTGCACAAAGTCGGTCAAGAGCGTTGACCATCCAAACGGTCGACCGCTCGTTGTGATCCGGTCGACCGACCGCGTGCAGATTTCCTGTAGTGAAGTGCCTGTTGATCCGGTCGACCGTAAGAGTTTCGGTCGACCGAATGCAGTGGGCAGGATTCATGCAGTTTTCCTTATCGGTTGAACGGACCCTGGTTCGACCGACAGGATATATATGTATATAAAACGTATAGCGTAGACCTTCCAAACGGTCGACCGCTAGAATTGACCTTGTTCGACTGGTGGGTCGAATTATCTTTCCTTGGTGGATTTATCCACATACGTGAACGTCGAGCAGAGGCGACTACCGGCTGCCGAGCCCACGGTCGATCACCGGACCTCGGAGCTACGGATTTCACCTACGACGAGAGCGTATTTCTGTTGGACCCCTTGTGGATGCCGGTGCGGCAGAGAGGGATGCCTGCCATGCCTGTGTGGGTGGTAGATGCCTTCTTCCCTGGTGGGGGAAGGGGATGCACTTTCCCTGTGGAGGAAAGCCGAGACCTCCTCTTGTTGGCCTGGATTGGCAGGGGGGATGCCTCCCTATTGCCCCTGTGTGCGGCTGGGGGATGAGTGCGGCGACCCCCTTCTTGTTGGCCTGGATTGGCAGGGGGGGGATGTTTCCCATGCCCCTGGCGCGGCTGGGAGATGGTCCGCAGCGGTTGGGGCATGTATGGGGCCCGAGGCGGATTGCATAGCATGTGCATCCTTGGCATTTTCATCTGTTTTTCTGTATATATAGGAGATGTTGGCATACGGGGTTCCTTTCGGGAACTCAGGCAGATTTTATGTTTCATTTTCAGGGAGCAGGCGGTCTTAGGTTGGTGGTGACCGAGGGGAGTGCCTCCGGGATCGGGTCCTGTCGCTTCATCTTTTTTGTAGAGGTAGTGATTACTGTAGTTATGTATTAGACATGTAATCACTCTTTTGACACTCTGTATTATGACTTCCACGTGGAGATATTTTATATATATATTCTGTTGACTTTTCCAGTAACGTGCCCTTGTTGACCGTTGACGGTCGTATGTTTATGTTTTAAATTTGAAAAATTTCTTCCGCTGTTTCGGGACGTTACATGGGACGTAGGTAATTTAAGGCTATCTAACATCATCCCAGCCGTCTAATTCGCATGATGATTCCATGTAACACCATAATTACTAACTTGATAATACCATGAAGGGGCATTTGAAGACGTACGGTAATACCGGTACCCACTTAATCGGGTAATCGGCGACCCGAACAACTGATTAGTGGGCTCAAACTGGTTATAAGATCCAGTGAGCCGATTACATAAGAAACCTGGGAAGCCTAATTCGAGATACAACTTATACAACATTCTAATATGCTTAATACACTTAATTATAATCTCTAACATGTTTGGAGGTCTAACTTCGTCTTGTAGACTAATTCTAATGGTTGAATTTGCCATACGTCAATTTGATCATGATATACGCAATGCGCGTATATATTTGTCACGAACTCATTCTATATATGTATTTGTCATCCCAACATTTGAAAGTTTGCTCATAAACTTTATTAATTACTAAATTTTGTATTCGTATTTTACGTGCATAATACTAGTGTTCCGAAGAGAGAATCACTCTATCAAGTAACAGTAGTAACACTCCACCACAAGTCTGGATTGACTTGGTAAGTCCTCCACAAAAATCCTTTTGACAAAATGCTTGGCAATTTATTGTGCTTGACATATTGATAGAAGACTTGAAATAATGAAAGAGAAGACTAGATATCAACTACCCGCCTTCAACTCATCCCACTCCCACCCTTTTCTCTTCTTTCTCCACTGCTCAAACATGAACAACTTGTTACTCCTTAACTTGTGCCCAACATGTCTGCTCTTGCTCTTGTTCTTGTTAATGTTCACTGCATCAACAGCTCTTGATGCCAACCAATGAGTTGTGGACCAAACACCCCAAATATAAGCTACCCTTTTTGGATTATGGGCAAACAACAACCTTACTGTGGATTTCCAGCCTTTTAGCTCACATGCAAGGGTGGTGCACCTGTTCTTTCCATCTCAAAACAAGACTACTACCATAATAGATGTGTTCTACAACAACTCCATTTTGGTAGCTGATGTTTTGCTTCATAACTACACCTCATCTTGTCCTCACCCAATTCGCAATCTCACATTTGAAACAACTCACTTCAGATCAACTCTGCTTAGAACAACAATCTAAGGTTCTTTGTTGACTGCAAGGAGCAAGTGGAAGTTCATGGTTTCATAAGGACACCATGCAACGGTTCCAAAACTTATGTTGGGGATGATTTAATGGTTTTAGATCAGTGGGGTGAATTTAATTCGTGTGATTATAGTTTGGTTGCTCCATCGAGTCGAAAAGTGGGTGCTAATGGTAGTGGTTATTTGTAGGTTTTGAGGAAAGGATTTGTTTTAGATTGGGAAGCTCCGGGCTGTGTTGGGTGTTCTGTTTTTATTGTGCTTTTCCCATGTAACATTTGAAATTTTATTTTTGCTGACTGTACTGATTATGTCAGTGTGCATCCCAGATACGCGCGTCCGTGTATCACGGTTCTTCCGCTAGGGGTGTGACTTGTTTGTAAGAATTGGTATTATAGTGAGTATTTCAAATCCCATGTCTAATTGTTCATGCACTATGTTTGCACCCTACAACAGTTATGCTCAGGGTGAAAGTGTTAAACCTTATACCCATTAAAGAATTGGTATTTAAGAGAGGTATGCCAAATTCTTGCATTAGATGTTTGCTCGCACATGTGTGTGCGAGGGTTTGGCTCGTCGCCGAAGGTCGGAAACCTCGCCGGCGACGAGGGCAACAAGTTACACTTGGCAAATGTCAGGTAGTTGTTGGCTAACGGTTGACCGGTGCATGTTTGCGGTCGACCGGTCTTAATGTAAATCTCTGATTTTACCCTATACCAGCAGAACGATGTCTTGCGGCGGTCGACCGGTTGAACATATTTGATGGGTTGGAGAGTTATTGATATTTTTGGTCGAACGGAACTCCTTGAGTCATTCGACCGTTGCCTTGTGGTTTTGTTTGGACCGAGCGTTGACCATCTAAACGATCGACCGCTCTTGACTCTGATCTGACCGGTAGCTTAAGTGCACTAAATGCTAGGTCAGTCATTTGATGTTTAGTTTGACCAGTTGTGAATGTAGGAAGGACCCTGATTTCGGTCGAACGAGGCCCCTGAGCCGTTTGACCGTTGCCTTGATTTTGACATAATCTGATTTTGACCGTCTAACGGTCGACCGACTTATACCATCGATTCGACCGTTGGGGCTTAAGTCCTGAGCCCAGAGTTTGACTGTTACAAGCATCTGTTTGACCGATTCTTTGATAAGTGGTCGACCGGTCGACGAAAACTTGTGGCCTTTTTTGACCGATTCTTTGATAAGTGGCCTTTTTTGGTCGACTGTTGTGCCCAGAATTGAGTCTTTGTCCTTGTGGAGTGTCAACTCTGTCCACGAAAACTTGTGTCCTCTCCTAAAGTGTGAGCTGAGAGGTGACGGTGGGTGCGTTGATCGTGTTTGCCCAGAAACCGCCGTGTGGAAGAGTGTGGAAGCTTGAGACATGCCACTTCTGTATTATAGACTATGGTGTAGTGTATGCTTTACTTGACTCATTTTAGAGTAGTAGACCTGAGGGATCGTGGATGCCAATGCACGATGTTACACGGCTCTACGGAGCGAGATGACCTAGGGGACTTCGGTCCTGATGAGTCGATTGGTCGGCCTTATGGGCAACAGATACCTTCGATTGGCCTTGATGGCGATGTCGTACCGTCTGATATTGTTCCGGACAAGATGTTCCGGCAGGAGTGCTGTCTGATGTTGTTCCTTACGAGATGACCCGACCGATGTTGTTCCGATGGGTGTATACTGACCGACGATGTATTTCGACAGGTAGCTTGGCTATGACACAACTAGGTAAGATTGACTAACCTGAGCGACATCTCCGTCGGTGAGGTGTTGACCTCGAGATTCAACTGATTCTACTGATGCGGACGTGCAGACGTACCTCACCGAACCTCATGATTAGTGTAGTCTCGTGTGGGGTGCATTGCGTACCGATGACGATGACACTTTGGGATCGGATCCTCCTTCTGCCTCTTTTTAGGTTTATTACGATTACAAGTATTCATATCTTTTTGTACTCTGATGTAGTCATACCTTTTTGACAAACTCTGATGTAATATGGTATACCTCTTGGCTATTTATGAGTAACGTTCCTGCGCTTTTGGGGTTTAATCTATGATGTTTGTGTTTGAAATCTTAATTTTTTTGTTGTTTCAGGACGTTATAGAAAGCACATTGAATCAAATATATCCTACTGGTAGTGGTTGGTTTAATACTTCAACAATTGTTTATGGCATTGCAGCTGAAGAGTCAAGTAAAGTTGCTCAATGAATGTGAGCAACTTGACCCTAACATGACCCTAACAATGCAAGCAAAAGAAGACAAGTCACCCAAGGATCATGACAAGCAGATATATCGATATTAAATGCAGCACACTAACATGACCCTAACAATGCACACAAAAGAAAATAAAATCAAAGGAAAAAGACTCGACTATGTACACATGTAAAACATCCCCCACACCTACTTCATGCATTGTCCTCAATGAATGTGAGCAAAATACTACATGGATTTATGCATGAAAAAGGAAAGATCTCACCAATATGAAGCGCAAAAGGAAGTTCAAGGTTATGTTGATGGACACAAACCCAAATTCCCTCAAAACTTGTGAGATGCTAAAGAAAGGATACAAATACGTGAAAGAAATGAGGCCCAAATACTCAAGAGTTGGAGCCCACAACAATCGATGCTCACTGAAGGAGTCTTTTATTGTACTTTTTTTTGAATATAACTATGTACAAACATAAGTTCCCATTTCATTTGTCAAAAGACATCAAATGGGAACCTCAAGAGTGAGTCAATGCACTTGGAAATGGAACATGACACAACGTGTGGCCAGAATACTCATGCGTGGGCCCCCTTCACAAAGAGCACAAGATGAAATGAGAGGTTCATGAATTGGACGCAAATACGTCTCATTCAAAGGATCAAACTGAAAGAACTTGAACCTCTCAAGAGTTTGGGAAATATGGGGCAACGAAAGAAGAGTTTCTCCCGTTACGGAGCTGAAGTTATGATCGTCAATCCAAACTCTCCAACCAACAGGCTGGTGCGTCGGAACGAGGTCAAGAACCTCGTTAGGCATGTCCGACACACCAGGCGAACAAAAAGTGGGTCTCATACCCAAGGTATCCTCCAAGGAACTCCTAATACCCTCATTGGCAATGTAATTATTTGATGTCCCATCATTTCCAAGGTGATCAGGAATAATAGTGAGAGACAAACTCTCATCAGGTCGTATGAGATTAAGGGTGCTAGGGAACTCTTGCTCCACCAAATGTGCGTCCTTAGGAGGTACAACAATAAGATCATGTGGCTCAAGGGCCACAGGACAAAAAGGTAAGGCACAATCCTGTGCCGACTCATAATAGAACTGGTCAATGCTATTCTCAGTTGGAATCGAATCCTCCAACAAGTGATCATGAATTGAAACCCCAAGTTCCTTAAACTGACTAGGAGTTTGACTTTGAAATATTGTGCTTTGAATTTGTGGATGTGGTGGTAGTTCGATATCAAAAGATGAATCCTCATGTTGACAAGAAAAGTTACTCTCCTCACGTTCACGTAATTGCTGCGACATTTGACTCACTTGCGGTGCCATATTTTGTATGGACTGTTGAGTGGTTTCCATGAACGTAAGGAAAGTTTGTTTCAAGGAATCAGGTATGCGGTCAACTATGAGGTCCAAGTCAGAGCTTGGGAAATTTTGGGGTTGGGTGTTGATGGGCTGAGAATGAGTCCAATGATTTGAAGTAGGGTGTTGGTAGAATTTTGGGTATTCGGGAGGAGGATACTAGGGTGAAAATAAAGTATAAGAATTTGAATAAGAATTGTCTCCTCACGAATTCATCCCTCTCGGGTTGTACGCGGATGCGTAATGGTCATAATGAGCATTTTGGGAAAATGTGTGCTCATACTCAGGCTCAGGGGCAACATAAGGACATTCCCCGATAACATGACCACGCAACCCACAACAGTCACACGGTATGGCTACTGGAGCCACCAGTGCACTAATGTCATCTACCACATACATGAAAGAGGCCAAATGTTCCTGTAATGTCTCAGTTTGATGACCAACATATGATCCAACGTAACTAGATGATGGTCTAGCAGTCGGTGCCTCTCTCATATTACCCAAATATGAAGAATGCACAGACACACAATTAAGATTATCCCAACCATACGGGGTGTTTGTCTAAGGTACCCCAGGATGCATGGGTCGGGAGTACCAGAGAGAATTGTCCTGGTCCCAACAATGATATGGATGGTCGCCCATGTAACCATCCATCTCAACACAAAACTCTGGAGTCGACAACTCTCACCACCACGAGGCTAAACTCGCAAAAAGTGCACGACTCGACCCTAAAACGCTACCAGAGAGTGTAAAGGGGAGGAGACTAGAACGTAGAAGTAGGTGAGAAGAAGATGACTCAAAGGAGAAGGGAAGAATCCCTAAATCTAGCGTGGGTAATGGGATCAGGTAGAAGCCTAACTAGCAAGCACAACTCAAACAATGTAAGGCAATGAGTCCTTAGGCTAGACGATGCCCAACTTCAAGGTCACTAACCTCGACACGCCTCACCTCCCTACAACGAAGACCACAATGTCCAGCAAGTGATACCAGATCCGGAGATCCAGTACCTCCTACTATCGACAAGGTAGGCAATGCCGATCATGCCATGACGGTCTCAACTAGATTACTCTCTTAGTACGTCCGAAATCCTAGGGCCAATGTCTATTTGCTTTTAGTTAAGGCTTGATTAAGAGTGATTTTTGGGGTGAATAAAAGGGTGATGAAATCCCCCACCTTATCTTTTACGGGACAACCCCTCCTTAGTAGCGTTTTGATCCTAAATCTAGCAATCAATGCTCCAATCAAACACTCAACTCACTCTTATCCTGATGCAATTCCTACTAACTAATGCATGGGCATACAAGATGCATGAATGAGTGTAGGAAATGCGTACCTCACGCCAACGCTTAACAACTGAAAATAAAGCTAAAATAAAAGACAACTACGTGCCTAAGTCAAGTACATGATGCGTAACCTAAACAAGTAAGAATGTCTAATCTTTTGCTTTGGATTTTAAGGTCAAGTTGATTAATGGGGATTGGTTTAATGATCTGGGAGAAAACTAGAAGTCAAAACATGCCAAATTGTGCTCCCAGACAACGATGTCGAAGCAAACAACTACCAGAACAAAACTGAGAGCAAGCAAAGCTTACCACGCCGCCAATTGGCGGTCCCAGACCACTGATTGGCGGTCCCTGTTGAAGCTTTTGTGCTCCAATTCGTCCAGTAGCCTCCCCTTGATCTAACGGTCCCCTGAAACAAACAAAAACAAAAAAAAATTAAAACCACTCGAATCGTCCAAACCAAAGTCTGGACAAAGCACCTCCCCGGCAACGACGCCAAAAACTTGATTGAACGTTTTATAATTAAACCGCAAGTGCACGGCCGCGTTGAAGCGGTGGCAAATACGGGTCGATCCACAGGGAGGTGTGTCGACTTTTGGTTTGTGCGAAGGCGAGTGGGAAAGAAAGGAGAGAAAGATTGATTACACTAAACTACACTAATCTAAACTATGAAACTAGAAAGCATGAAATGAAATGACAAAACAAACTAAACTAAGCAACTAATGAAAGGAGATAAAACTCAGGAATGGAAAACCCTAAGGGGTGGAGTGTGTGTGTGCACATGAAATAAGTGTGGTGAATGCATACAATAAGCTCAAGTGTGGTTAGTGTTTGTTAATGCATAAGAAGTACATCATGGCAAGACTTATCATTTACAACATTAACCTAGGTGATTAATATAAGCAATGCAAGGTTGTTATTAAGAACATAACGAGCATGAAGTGTACCTAACTATGACAGAAACCATCAAGTAAAGTTCTTATTAATTCAAGCAAGCATACTAATATCTCTCACTACAATAATATCTAGCATTCATACCACCTACATACACATGTACATACCTCTACTCCACCCCAAAGGGGATGGAACTACTCACTCATAATTAAACTAACTACATTAACAAAATGAAACATTATACTGAAAAGAAATTCAACTAAGCAAGAAAGGAACATTAAAGAAGCTAATTGAAAAAAACATAAATTAAAGAAACATGCAAGAATTAAAAGACAAGATTAAAAGAAACTAAAAACAATTATTTTATTAACAATGACTCACATTGAAGGTAACATCCTTCTCCACCTTGAGTTTTGCTTCAAGGCTTACTCCTTAGTAGAGAGAATATCACCAAGCAATGGGTAGTTTACAATAGAAGGTGAAGATTTCTATTTATAGCCATAGAAAAAGGTAATCCGGGACAATCCCCCGATGTGAGACTAAACAAATACCAAATGACATATGCCATAGAAAGCATGAAATGATGTCAATCAATCCCACTGGTAGTGGTTGGCTTAATACTTCAACAATTGTTTATGGCATTGCAGCTGAATAGTCAAGTAAAGTTGCTCCAGTCCACAACCCTATTGCTCCAAAAGGTAAACAAAAAAAATCTCCATTCTAATATATCTTCTCTTTGTCGAGCTATGGATTTCATTTATTTTTAAAAAATATCACACTGTACTTTGATGATAACATAACCAAGAACAATAACAAGGTACCCTTTATTTATTTTTCCTCGTATAGATGTTATTGTAATTTATTGAAATGATGCTTCAATAATGAATGCTGCTTTGGTTCTTCTCTCCATTTTCTTCCTACCCTTCTTCCAATTCAGTATCTAATGTTCTATAGACCGGTTGCAATGCAATAAACCTGAGAATACAAATGGGACTGTCACAAAATGTGTCGAGAACAACCTATAGTGTGTGAATTTCATTCTTAACATCAAATTCAGTATAACATGATCATGGTATCTTGTAAAAGATCTGACATACCCCTCCTAGAGGACGTACCCTAATCGTCCTAGACCAATATCCAACCGGCATGCATTCAGGAATGCGACTTCATCTACAATTTCACCTGCAATCCACAGATTTGAGCCTTCTGCGTTCACGAGTTCAAATTGTAGCATCTTGTTCTTCAACTGCATGGCTGGTAGGTAAGTTTACTACTCGAAAGTTCTATTGGTCTTCCGAAACGATGGTTTGACAAAATCTATTGATCGTCTCATTGCGGAGATTGCCAAGCTCACTACTCGAACGTTCTGAGGACAAGAGAAGGTTTGAGCAAGTGTTATCAGTTCGAGAACCCTGTCATGGAGTGGAGTACGTCGTTTAATGATAATTCTAGCTTAGTTAAGTTTTCTTTGCTATCTGTTACATTTTCGTATCAAACAAAGACGGTTTTTCATTACTTTGGCTGCCTCATGAGTAGATATGTCAAAGCAGCAGAAAAGTCTAGTTGCATCTGCAATATTGGATGTTTTAGGAGCAAAAGATCTCTGGATACCATAACCTAGTTAAGAGGTCAAGTGATCCGCCAAATTAAGCACTCAGTTTTCATTAGTTAGGTTTAATCCATATAGTTTCCTTTCCTCTGTGGTTGAAAGATTAGTTCTGGAGTTCTCTGTCTCAATGGTTTTACATATATTCGTCAAGTTCTTATATGTTGATGTCGTTTCATTTTGTTTGTTAAAGTACTTCATGGAAGAAAATTTTAGCAGGTAATTATCGTCTTCATAACTCACATTACGTGCCAATTTTTTTATAGATATGAAAGCTTTCAGCTATAGCAGGTTGTATCTTACCAACAAACGTCTTCAAATATTGGCAGCAACATGTAACACGGATAACTCACATAACTGAATCATGCAGTAATACATTTTGGCAAATGAGACCTGAAGTTCCTCGTTATATTCTAAAAGGAAAAAAATGTTTAGGTTATGTGAAACCCTCTCTCTCTCCCTCCCAAATCCCTAACCCCTCACCCTTCTCTTCTTCTTCCATCCTCCTCCTGCAGCTCCGGCAAGGGGGGTGAGCTCCGGGATCGATGGTGAGGAGACCGCACATGGGGTGCGGGGAGGAAGTCGTCCCCTTCTCCGGTCCGTCGTCACCCTTGTGAGGGGAGGTACGCCACCCACCCTTGTTCTTAGTTTGGAATTCAAGGTTCGAAGGGGACTTGGAGAAAGGTGTGACCGGCGGGAGTGGCTTCGGCTGTCGCGGGTTGCGACCGGAGTTCAACCGGGTTGAGGTCGCGAGTTCGACCTCGTTGAAGCCGGGAGTTGTAGTCAATGTGGAGGCCGCGACAACCAACTTGGTCCGGCGATGTGGGTCGGCCGGCCTTGGCCCGGCAGTGGCGGCGACTGGCTGTGGCGTTGGGGTTTTGGTCCGTTTTAAGGGTTGGGGTTATTGCAATGAAACCCCTTGAATTTGTGTGTTTGTGGTTGAAGAAGATTATTAGATTTTGATTTTGGGTTAATTCCATGATAACCCTTGGATATGTTAGTTTTTGGTTGGAAGTTAATTTGGTTATTCTGCAGAATAAATCATGTGTTGAGTTAATAATTAACAGGGTGAATTGCAGAATAAAGCAGTAAACTAATTGTATTTGATTAACTAGTTAATGATTGGACAAATTGTATTGGAAATCCTGAAATTAATGGTAATTGTTTAATAATTGGATTAATTGCTGGAAAAACCCTGGGTTTATTTATATTCGAGTAAATGATTAATATTTGGGTTAATTGTTGAATAAACCTTGGACTTTCTAATAATTGGGAAATTTATTGTTTTCCCCGAACTTATGAGAATTATGTTTGTTTTGAAGATTTTGGTAAATTTATACTTATACCCCTACACTTTCGATTGTGAGTTTAAAACTATAATTTCATTATGTTTCTCTTATGATTTTATAGTCTCATTTATTCTTTATTGTTTTATGTCTTGTTGGGGTCGTTGACCCGTGCTTTGAGGGTAAATTGAATTTACCCCTTGCCTTGTGAGAGGTTCGTGGAACCGATTGTTCACCCACGTTGTGGCGAGTGGTCGTTGGAGCGTTTCTCACGGACTCGGGCGTGTGGTCGGGTAGCGAGATTGACGTGTGAGGCACATATGACTAGATGTTAGGGTGTTCCCTTGTTGGGGCGGTCCGGGATGGTTTACCAACGTTGTTACGAGTGACCGCTGGAGCTAGGCTCGCGAGCTCAGGCGTTGTGGTTGGATTCCCGGAGTTGGTTTCCCCCGTGTGTTGTTGCGGTTTGGAAGGGTTCACCCACGTTGTGGCGAGTGACTGTTAGGGAGCGTTGCTCACGGGCTCGGGCGTGTGGTCGACTTTCGAAGACAGATGCAGAACTGGTCAGCTCACCAGCGTTATGACGGGTGGCCGTTTGGGAGCGTTGCTCACGGGCTCGGACGCGTGGTTGGAGTAGGGAGTTGCCTTGTGGGCTGGCTGCGCGGTCTTGTCAATGGTGCACGTTCGACCTGACTTGGCGCGTGGTCGCCTTGGGACATGTGACAGTTCTTCCGTGAGAGCGGGTCGAGTGTTGCCTTGTGGGTTGGATGGGCGATGGGGGCTTAGGTGCACGCTCGACCTCACTGGGCGCGTGACCGCCTTGGAACACGAGACCAGTGTGAGCTGTCAGGGACGGCTAGACCTTGTTTGGTGTCGGGTTGGGGTAGTGTACTGAGTCTTGATTTGAGACTTAGGCGTGCTTGTTCGCGTGCAGGTGGGACGCAGTAGGTGACTGAAGGCGACTTGAGCTTGAGACGCGTGGACTGGATCTGTTGAGCTCAGTGTCATGTATTTTTCCTACTCCTCTCAACAGTTGTGTAGTAGGATTCAAAGTTCTTGTATTTTCCTTCCGCATTGTACTTTGACTTTGAATTTATTATAAATTTTAATTGAGGCATCGAGTTGGTTATTTCAGTTAATGTCCATTTTTCGTCTCCTTTTAGTGTTGTGATTATTGTTGTGTCCGAGTACGGATTATGGACGTTACTTGTTAAGTCTTTAGTTTCCTTTCAAAAACTTAAACCGCTTGTTATTGTTTAAGCACGATCAAATTTAAAATCAAACTCCTAAGTCCATCCACTCCAACAGGGTATTACTTACATGTTTGGTTTCCTAAACAAAACCCGAAAAATTTGCATGCGTTGGTCCCTTTGAGGCACCACAAAGTGCAATTGTGCAACCAAGTTGTGAAGTTGATGTGTTCGTCGCCGATGATTAACCCATTTGTTTTCCTTCCTCTAAACCATTAGAATATGTGCTTACAAAACCTATGTTTATTTTATGTATGGATAATCGATAAGCTATGTACATGTTTGCATTTATTCAGGAAGAATGTACTTTCTCGAGCTAAAACTTTCAATATGTCTCATGCATCTTTTTGGTGATATTGTAATTTGATCTGTGGATATACATCGTATACAATCATATTATTTGTGTTAAGAAAATTATATTTATGTTGTCATATATAATTTGAATGGGATTTGTCCTTTTAAGATTGATGACAGTCAACTTAAATCACATGCTTTTGTTTAGTCGATCAACTTGAACATCAATTATCAAAAAAGAGTAAGTTGAGTTAGCCTAGCTAATCTCCTTGCATTTAGAGTAATTTTAGCCAAATGTTGCAGGTTTAAATCTAATTTTTGGTCTTACCATTTTGGTATCTCTCTTGTCCTCTTTACATACATCTCTATTTTAGACTTATAGGTGTTTAAAATTGCTTCTAAATATAATACTCAAATGCTTAAAAAAAATCCAAGTAGCATATGGAAAATAATAAAGGTGTGTCACAATCATAGAAAAATCCAATCTATTATGTATAATAATGTCATTTTAATTACAAATCATCTCTTAATTGTTCAAATAATTTCATACCCAAATTTAAACAACTTTTTTATATGTCAATTCATATTCTAATGGTATCACTTATGCTATCTTCAAATCATGTACACGAAAAGATTTATATTTTAGATTATGAGAAAACCTAACCTGTCAAATTGAGCCCACAAATTAGTTTACGTTAGAACCACAAACTAGAGAAACTCACCCGGTGACCGTGAGCTGTTCAATCAAGCTATACAATACCCAAAAAAATGCCCTTAATTAATAAATTTACTTAACAGAAGTTTTTTTATTAGTCCTGACAAAGAGAAGAAAGCTTTATAAGCAATGATTTTATATTATGCCTTTTACAATTAACGAAATATTTGTATTTAAATATTTATGTAATCTTATTCTCTTTAATACATTTGTAGTTTTTAAAATTAATATTTTATTCATTTTTATTTATAACATTTTTCTAAATGTGACAATCAAACACATTTCTACATTCTATTCCCACCTTAATTATATTCTCATCTTCGTTCCATCCGAACTAATTCCATCAGCGTACTAGACGCATGAGAAAAGAAAAATGTACACGATATCCATGGTAGACCCGCGACAATATTGAGGGGGTGAACACTCTTTAAAATTATATCAACCAAAAAATAATATAATAAGTAAAAAAATTATATTAACTTCAAACTTGAAGGCTGGTGGAGGCATGTGCATGACCGAGTGGAGGTGGAGAAGCACGGAGGTGGAGCGATGCGTCACCGCCCACTAGATCAAGGAGATCGTCAGTACCGGATGTCGGAGGTGGACTTTAGGATTTTGGGGGGGAAAATGTGTTTTTGTATAAAAAAAATTAAAAATATAATATGTAATGTAAATATAATGTATGGTTTTTGACTTTGAATAACACACTCCGGAATAAGACCACCCACTGTGGGGTCGGGATCGGGGCGAAAAATATCACTATGTTAGTGGGGTTGGACCCACGTTCCCCAAGGTCGTGGTTGGTTGGTTTATTATTTTTTGTGTTGATTTATTTTTAAATTGATTTTTTAAAAACTTATTTTTTATTTTTTCTTAGTTTTTAAAATTTATTTTTAATTTTTTTGTTATATCTTGATGATGCGAAGGAGAAAACGTGTTGAATAATTTGATTGTGATAGTGAATGATTTTTATGTTGGGTTGGATAAATGGTTGAATTAAAAGTTGTTGACGTGGAAGAGGGAAATGTTGAATTTGTGGTTGGGGTTGTTGGTGTCCTAATAGTTTGATAGGGTTTATAAGTTTTTAGTTCTTTACTTAATCTGTGAATGAGTTGATCACACTCACAAGTCACGCGGTGTTTGGTTGACAGCGTTGACACACATCAATTTTGACTAATATCCCACATCAATATCAAAAATCTTACATGGGCACTTGCCTACGTGTGACTACACGTAGTTCCGCCCATGACGATACCCATTCACACATAACATTTGTCAAAAATAATGTTATTGGGTTGACAAAACATGTTAAATTTTGGGAGCCACTGGAGCTGTAACGGGCCAGATTTGACCTGCCGTCTCGTTTAATGCAGATTGTAGACAAAAAACCCTACATTCCAATCCACTATCTGCACAACTTGCATACACATAATATGCAACCCGCATAACCCAATAACTACCCACGTTTGCATTGTATTTAGCTTTTACCTTTTTGTATTTAGTCTTGATTTTTTGTATTTAGTTAAAAAATACATGAATTGTTTATTTTTTCTTGATTTTTTGTACGTAACTTTGATCAAAATGAAAAATATTAAGAGAAATGAATAGAATTTTTATATTTAACTTTATCAAAGAATAACCTACCAAACCCACCCAATCTAGACCACCCTTAAAACGACGGATAGTGATTTTTTTTGACCTCCGCCCGCCTCGCCTAGCTTATCTACTAAGTTAAGTAAGGTTGATAGCTGGTTCGGCAAAAATCCACCTGGCTCCTGTTGCACCCTCAACAACCACTAAAAAAATGACATGTACCAATAAAATTAATTTAGTTTAAGTGAAACAATAAAATAACAGACGGAAGCAAAGGAGGAGTTTTGGAAGTATACCCCCGAGCAAAAATCCCATAAAAAATAATCGAATAAATACTAGGTTGAGAAGTCCGGAAGCCCAACCAAAAACAGACGAGTCGAGTCTATCCTCCAAATCTCGTCCCCACTCGAAGAAGAAGATGGCGATGGCGATGGCGGCGTCGGACACGTCCCGATCGACAGCGGCGGCGGATTCGTACGTGGGAAGCCTGATCAGCCTCACGTCCAAGTCGGAGATCAGGTACGAGGGCGTCCTCCACACCATCAACACTGACGAGTCCAGCATCGGCTTGACCAACGGTGAGAGTTGTAGGGGAGTAGTTGGGAGGATTAGGTTGAGGGGTGGTATGGAGGGTTTGGGGTTTGTTTTGATGCGTTTGTGATGGTAAAGGTGTGATTTTTACGGGTTTTTTGGGTTTGGATTTTGGTTTTAATTCGATTCTGCTGTTAAAGGTTTGATTTTTACGGGTTTTGCGGTTTGGTTTTTCTGCGTTTGTGTCGGTAAAGGTGTGGGTTTTACGGGTTTTTTCGGATTTAGGGTTTGGTTTTTCTGCGTTTGTGTTGGTAAAGGTGTGATTTTTAACCTTTTTTCGGGTTTGGATTTTCTTCGTTTTCTGCTGGTAAAATGGGTTTTTAGTTTATGTTACCGGTTTGTTGAGATTATTGTGTTCTGATTGTCCTTTCGTTGGTGAAATGGTGAGGGAATGATTACTTTTTTTGTAGTTGGGGTATGATTTGTTTGACTATTGTAGGTTAATTAGCTTTTGGTTTTTGGCCTTTGATGTTGTGAAGGAACAGTTTTCCCCTGAATGCTAATGTTTTGTTATGGTAGTGGGCCAGTGGAATCAGACAATTTTGTTGTGCAGTTGGCTGGCTGCTCTTTGTTAGAAGTAAATCAGTCATGCAATGTCATGTTTTTTGTGTCCTAATCCCTGGCAGGCAGTTACTAAGTTATTACTAGGTTTTATTTGCACAAAAAATGAGTGTCCTGTTAGGTTGAAAAGTTTATATGAAATGAATTGTCTTGGATTGGCTTCTTTCAAGTAAGTCGGACCCCAAGAATTTTACTTAGGGATTCAAACTCATCCTTTTTGAGGTGAATAGTTCTTACAGGAGTGAGATTAACACAGACAGTTCTATAAACTATATGAAGCCCTTGCAAATTAATGACTCCCTATCTTAATTGATGTTGATCGATATATCTTAGATTTTTATCTCATGCTTGTGGTTCTGAATGTTGCAATTGCATTACCATACTACATACGAAGGGATCTTTAGTATTCCATGTTATATAGAGTTCACATGTAGCAAACACTTCTAACATTTAGTATGGCAATGCTATTGCATTATGTCTGTTTATTCTTCCTGTTTTAAAATATAAGCACGTACAAAGCCCGTGTATGTTGGGTTCTTTCATGGGCATCTCAGCAGAAAGAAGTAACTATTAATGTATTGTGCAGTACGATCTTTTGGGACCGAAGGACGAAAGAAAGGTGGGCCACAAATTCCACCAACTGACAGAATATATGAATATATTTTGTTTCGTGGAAGTGACATTAAGGTATAGGCTATAGCATAAAGTTTTCAATACTGAATTCTTGATTTCTTTGTACTAGTTAAGATATGCCAGAGGAATCAGTTGACAGTTTATAAACTTTCACTTCGAGTATATTTTCAGCTGGCATAGGGTGCAACATTGCCAACCTTCCGCCTTCCCATTGTCTCTTGTGGATTCTAAAACAGTGAAGCATTTTAGATGCATTTTGGCATTTGGCTTGAATCAATTACATCTTAATCGTAGCTATGGAGTGAAAACTAGGCTTAAGTCAATGGAATTCAAAACTATAACATGATATTGCTTGAGATTTTCGAAAATCTATAAATTTCGCCAAAGCTTAATGAAATTTGTTATACGTGGAGAATTCAAGTCAAAATTGAGTCTTGTTTGTCAACTTCAGTTCTACTTGAGAGGATTTTGGTGGAGATCTTTTGTTTGTTCCTATCTTACACTTTTTTTAACTTCAACTCTGGGAATATTTTGAAACATTATTGTATGAATATAAAGATGAAAGTTGATGGAATTATTGTGACCCTCCAAGGTATTCAACTTGGTATTGGGCTATTGGCAATTGGTGAAGGAAGTTACTTTATGCTCGCTTTAAAACAATTTATGCTACAGAACATGTTAGAATAATGCCGTACACCATTAGTGTTTGCACGCACCTATCTAGTATACTTTCATGTAATCAATGCATTCTTGTAAGAACAACATTCAAAGGATTAGATGCCTACTGACTACTGGCCATATTATACATCTTGAAAGTTCAAATTAAAATTCTTATGTTTTATAGAGTTCACACTCTCTTTCAAACTTCTGAAGAAATTACAACTGAAGTCTGAACTGAAGTCTGACTGACCCCCTCTCATCTTCAAGGATTAGCATCTAAAAGGAAACTGATATTGTGATCATTGATACAACAAAGACATTTTTCTCATAATTACTGACAGTTTCATCGTTGAATCATAACTAGCATGAATCTGCCATGGTTTATTGGTTAGAGCGTTAGAGGATCAAAAAATGTACTAGGATGGGATGTTCCAAAATTTGTACCCACTAATGCCTTGTGGCATTATGCATTATTAGTGACAAAATCCATGACATTTTCTAAAAACGATAAATAAAATTCTAGGATGAGCCTTCTTACATAGTTATATATGCATGCTCTTTTGTGTTGGGGCTGAAATTCTTGTTTGATATCCTTTGTACATGTAGGCGGTATCTTGTAAAGTTTTTTCTGTATTCTGTCCCTTAAACATGGATTTGGTAATAATTCTCTCTTTCCATGTAATATATTTTCAGGATTTACAAGTGAAATCCTCTCCACCTGCTCAGCCCACAGCCTCCATACATAATGATCCTGCTATTATTCAGGTAATGGTGATATATTTGTTGTGAAATACGATACTGTAGTACCGATTAAAAAAATACTGTATTGTAGTAGTTGCCATGGTTTTCATTTCCATTCATATTCCTGTATTTTCATTTTGTTTACCCTGCAGTCGCACTATTCTCGTCCCACATCCACATCTACAAGCATGCCGTCAGTGGGAAGTGTAACAGTATCAGATCCTGGTTCTCATGCAGCACAGATTGGGATGCCTAGGACAACCTTCCTAGGAAGTATGCCGTTGTATCAGCCTGGAGGAAGCTTGGGTTCGTGGGGCTCACCACAACCAAATGCTAATGGTTCTGGTCTTGGTATGCCTATGTACTGGCAAGGGTTTTATCCCCCCTCTGGTGGGTTACCTCATCTTCAGCAGTTGCCCTTACTCCGTCCGCCACCTGGTCTATCTGTGCCTCATTCTTTACGGCCCCCTTTGCAGTATCCGGGATTGAACATTTCCATGCCATCTGCACCCTCAAATATATCTGGAATGAATGCAACTTTTCCTTCTGGATCTGTAAATCATTTAGGTCTGAGTGCATCATCACCCGAACTTCCATCTTCTCTCTTGCCTCCTGTTAGTGGTAACTTGAGTTTGTCGTCCAGTACTTTACCATCGACATTAGCAGGCACCCAAGCTACTGCCTTGGCACCTGAAATGCCGCCAACCAATTTTCAGAATAATCATCTCGTTCCTTCTTTTCCTGTAGCAAGTACAACAACTCTTGCTACAAGTCTGCCCTCTGCACCTCAACCTGAATCTTTATCTACATCAGTCTCTGTCCAGCCTAGAACCACTGCTGCACCAAACTTGGCCTTACAAACTGTTTCACAGCCTTCAACCTCCACTGTTGATTTGTTAAGCTCAAAACAAGCAGAGGCTTCTCAACCCTCTTTAGTAACTCCTGGTCAGCTGTTGCACTCTGGACCTTCAGCGATCTCTTCATCTCAGTCACAGACGATGAGCTCTAAAGAAGTTGAGGTCAATGTGGCAAGAAAGGAACCAGCAAAATTGGGTTCAACTGAAGCCAATGCGCCTATACTGCCATTGCCTACACTGAATTCAAAGGTATGTCTGTAGATGCCTTTGTTGTTCTCTTGTTTATCGTTTAAGTTGTTATTTCACGTTGAATATGCAGACAGAAAAATGAGCATGTTTCCATGTATTCTCACCCTAATCTTGCAAGTTTTGGGTCTATCATGGTATCGCTCTACATACATAGTAAATCTTGAGATACTTCTTTGTAGTAGAACCCACAAAAGTGTGTCCATGTGCTTTCATTTTTTAGTTTGACAATTTTATGAATGGCACAAGCGACGGGACAAATTGCAGTTCAAAGGGGGAATAATCTAAGAAAACATTGTTTTGCTTTAAGTGTCGGTGTTTAATATAAATGATTTAATTATTTGATATTCCTAAGCCAAAATTATGAAAAGAAAATTTTCAAGGCATTTGCTATCTTGGAGTCTCTTTATTTGTTTATATGGTACCCTTGCCATTTTTTTGGATATGTGGCTGATAATGCAATTATTTTCTTAATGCAAATAGTTCACCAATATTATTATTTTCTCCTGTTTGAATAAGTTTTTTTGTTTAACTTTTATAACGCATATTATTAGGCATTTAAGACTTCTAGTTGGTTTGTTGACTCTGATTTTTATAGTCATGCATCATTTCTTGTGAATCTATAGAACTGTTCGAAATTGAGGCTTCAAATTATGGTTTTCTTCTTCAGCCAAATGGAGCTGCTTCACACTACCATCACTACAATTGGGGTCGTGGTAGAGGAAGAGGAAGATCAAATGGGGTAAACTTTCTTTGTCATTTATCTTATGTTTAGAAAATTTGCTTGGTCTCGCATATTAGACAAGGGGAAGGATTCCATACAACTTACAAAAGAATTATTCATATTCATTTGTAATACTAAATGAGCAATATTTTTTCCTCTGTAAGAGTGCATTTGCATGTGTTAGCTCAACTTTATGGTTGTATAACTTGGATAATGTTCCTTGAGTATTTGTAAATCCTTTGTGCAACCTTAACCATACAAATGTTGTCAAATGCGAACTTTAGCAGAGAGATAGAATTTGGAAACTCCATGTGATTTTATAGTTTTTATAATTTCAATCACTTCAAACTAATTCTAATGCTTATGCGTCATAATCCAAGTACGATAAATATCTACATTATTATATGTAGGCGGTTTGCATCTGACTTTTAAACTTCTCATGCCAGCCGAAGAATGCTTACAGTTGCATTGTCATGTGCAATCTATGTTCAGGTGGTCGGTCGCCTAGGCGAATAGGCGACCGCCCCTTCGGGTGGTCGCATATGTGACCACACGCACATCGCTGTGCGGTTTATGTGCTGTGCACTGCTGGTTGCTAGTCGTTGCTGGTTGTTATTGTAGCAACTAGCCGTTTGGGGAGAAGATAGTGGGAGAGAAGATTAGAAGAAGATTAGGGTGGTTGGGTTAGGGTTTAGGGGAGAGGGTTATATAGTGAGTAGTTGTTTTGGTGTGATGCAATCTTGACCGTTCGTTTTTTTTACCCTCTCCCCTACCCCTCTTCTATTCCTATAAATCCTTAGTGAGTTGGTGATTTAAGTTTCTTTTGTATGCCCAAACATGTAAATGTTTTTTTCTTCTGTTTTTTTCTTGTATTTTCCCTAATTGTTTTAATTAAAATAAAAAAGGGGTTGCCCCCACCTGGGCGACCGCCCAATCGCCTAGGCGTTACCTGAACCTTGTTTGCAATTTTCAATTACTTTAAAAAAATGTTTATCCAAACATGATGGTATGCTCTAGGTTGCAAATGATTGTGTTCTCTGAATTTCAAACAAAACACATAATGCAACTTCACAAGTAGCTGTTGCAAAACTTTCATCCGTTAATCAAGACCATATAAAGTAAGTAGTTCATATTTACACATGAATCCATATCTTTGTATACGTCTTGCCTATATTAAATGTCATGTAGTGGTCAAGTTCGTTTATCCTATTGAAATGTTATTTTGTGTGGTGCTTGGCATAGTAATTCAAAACTTTATTTTGCAGTATTCACGTCCCATTACCAAATTCACGGAAGATTTTGATTTCACAGCGATGAATGAAAAATTCAACAAGGATGAAGTTTGGGGTCATCTAGGTAAGTCGCAATCGAGGCAAGGTGAAGGGGACAACAATGAAGATTATGAGTATCATAATGATGTACAAGAGCAAGATGCAGGAACTTCGAACATTGAAGTGACGGTAAGAAAGTTTGCCAACCCCTTCCGATTTTATTAGTTAATTATAATTATGTTTTGGTGGGTTCAAAAGAATTGACTTGGCCAACCTTCTCTTAGCCTGTCTATGTGAAAGATGATTTTTTCGATTCCCTGTCGTGTAATGCACTTGACCGTGGGGCTAGAAATGGAAGAACAAGATTTTCGGAGCAACTAAAACTAGACACTGAGGTAAATACCTTACAGTTTTCATATTTAGATGCATACAAATATTCTATTACGCATGGTCAGATGGTCCAACATCTAAAGATCTTGTACTTTGTGGCATGTAGACTTTTGGTGATTTTCCAAGACACCGCCCAAACAGAGGTGGAAGAGGATTTCGAGGTGGTCGAGGAAGAGGATCTTATGGCGGAAGAGGTCATGGCTATTTTGGTCGGGGTCGGGGTTACTCTACACCAAGTTGGGCCTCCTAAGCAGGCTGTTAGTATGTTACACATTACTTTTGCAGTTTTCGGTTAAATCAAAGGAGTGAAATCATCGGATTGCGAAGCTTGTATCATATGTTTCTAGAAATGGCTTATCCTAGACTCCTAGTGGCTACATGAGGAACAATAAGAAAAGCTCCGACTGGGGAGACACTAATTTCTTTTCAACTGTATCATGTAAGTTTTCGGGAGGTTAACTGCTTGATTTTTCTTCTTCTTGCGGACTAACCTGTTTATGTTCTGGACATTTTCTTGCATTGAGACAGAATTTTATTTCATTTCCGTGTAATGTAACTATTGTTGTCAAACAGTATTTGCTTGTTCATTCATATCGTTGGATTGCAGCTTCTTTTGTGTACTTTCCATTTCCTATAGACATCATTGTTTTAAATGACCAAGTTTACTGGTTAAGAGAACCCAAGTTACTGGTCAAGTTCGAAATTCAGACGGGAAACCTGAATTTACTTCTTTTTTTCTCCGTCTTTGAACACAGGAACCTAACCGTTGGAACTTCTGAATCCATACTAATCTGCTCCATTTGAAGGAAAAGATATGGATAATAACTAGCACGAGAAGGGTGTTTTTAATTCTCAACAAGAATAAAAATACCAAAATAGTGCAACTTTGTACACACTTGACTAATTCTGCTCTGATATTTATACCCATCATTCCACATTTACACCACATTCGCCCTTTTGGTTACCTTTTTGGTTTTTCGAAAGCATTAAAAGATTTTTATCAAACATGAGCCTCACATTATTACACAAAAATGTCAAAAAAACATGAAAAGCTGACGCAAGTATTTTGTGCTTCCTGTAAAGAAGCTATCACCACCACATCATTCATACCATTTTGAAATCGAAAGTGTAGCACATCACATGAAGCACTCCAAGGAAAAGTATAGAAAGCCGAACTTTAGAGCTAGAAAGGAGAAGTATTTGGCTCTCTCTACGTCATTACCCTTTGTTTCATTAGAAGTTTGGGAGTGATTCATTACCAGTCTAGTAAAATAATACACCACTTCCACAACTTGCATGTAATATAACATGCACTCATGCAATTTATTTTTGTAGTTCATGCTCAATATATATTTATATTTTTATAATCAACCACATCAACACGCTAACAAAAAATTATGTATGATACATAATACATGCCAATGAAACTATCGAACGGCTCACCTATACTTTCCTACCATTTCCAGCCAACTCCCTTTGCCAGTACAAAACAAATTATTTATTCTAAAAACAGACAAATGCAGGTAGATAGGAGAGCATTTGCATCCACTTATGCCTTCCTGTTAAAAATGACACCTCGATTTTAATACACCAATCAACTGGCTGGGATTTTATAATGGAATAACATCACGAGTGTCAACTGAATAATTTTAAAATATCACCAATGTTGTTATTTGTTCAACGATAAACAACATGAAATGACAAGATCCAGACTCCATTGTATCAGTTTGTTGACAAATGAGATTTAAGCATTCAAGCACAACCAACTTTAAGAATGTCATTTATACCAAACATTACGCTGGTCATAAGAAGCTGTTGACTGAGTTGTTTTAAAAGTAACAAAGTTACAAATATGAATGTAACAAAATTTCGAAGTTCCCCGACAATAACAAAAGGGAAAATTCCTTGGACGTCCTTCAACTAATTTAAATATCATTAATTCCCTTCAATATATATCTTAAATACCCTTTAGTTTGAAGAAAAACCTTGACTATACCTTCGCATTCGATAATAACATTTGAAAGTTTGACATTGCTCTCGTCTACTGTGATACAAAAATGACAAAGTGTTCAAGCTTGTAACATTGATATTATACAAAGTCGAATCCACTTCACATCAAAATTCAAGTAAGACGAACCACAAAGGGATATTATTCTAAACTATTTTCTAAGGGTACTAATGACATTTGTATCATTTGGAAGCTACATAGAAACAAACCCTTCTTAATCAAATCCAACATCAAGACATAGAAAGAAAAAAAAAACACCAAAAACAAAACCAATGTGACGTTGTCACCCATTGACATTGTGGATCAGTTGGCTGAAATTGGAACAAATATTCCAACACTTCTCTTGGTTATGTAATGTTCCTAACCCTTGTTTAGCGTGCTAATGATGTTTAGAGAGGAGGTTTGCATGGGGAAGGGGAGAGTGAACAGTGTCGTGGAGTAGGGTGATGGTGAGGGTGATGAATTGTGTGTTTTTGGAGGAAACTCATCTCTCTCTTTCTCACTCTCTCTCCCATTTCCATTTCTCTCCCTCTCAGTTGCTCGGTTGGAGACAAGGTGGTGGAGAAGGCGTCAGAGGGAGGCGAGCAAGGTGCGGCGTGAGGCGGGCGGATCAAGCGGAGGTTGCGGTCGTGTGGCGAGGTCGAGCGAACTTCGGCGTGCTTCGTCATGCATTTGAGGTATGCCGATTTAATAGCTTGGTTTTGTTGCTCACCACGATGGTGGGGAGTTGTGGACAGTCGCAGAAGGTCGGAGACCTCGCTGGCGACGAGAAACAACGTAAAATCCTCGGCTGGCGCGAGGTTGCTGTTGACCAACGGTCGACCGGTGCCTTCGGGCGGTCAACCAGTTTAGTGTTTTTGCCCGACTTTAACCAACACCGGTCGAACGATGTCATGTGGCGGTCGACCGGTTGCATGTGTGCTAGTGGGTCAGAGGATTGCATGTTAATTTTTGGTCGATCGTTCCTATTTTTGGGTTCAACCGGAACTTAAGTGAACTTGCTTATATTGCATGTTGTTCGACCGATTATTTATCTTGTTTGACCGATTTATGAGCTAGACTATTAGGATGCTCCTGATAGTTTTCGGTTGACCGGGATCCCTGAGTCTGTCGACCGATTATACTTGTATGATTTTGACCAGACTCCGGATTTTGACCCCGTATTCGGTCGACCGGTTTTAGACTATTGTTCGACCGTTGAGGACTAAGTCATGAGCCAAGAGTTTGACCGTTGTACGTGTTCGGTCGATCGATTCCCTTGGGGAGGGGTCGACTGGTATACCTTTTTCGGTTGACCGTTTGTGCATAGAACTGAATTCCTGGTCCTTGTGCTGTGTCAACTCTGTCCACGGAAACCCGTGTCCTCGCTTAGAGCGTGAGTCGGGAGGTGACGGTGGGTACACTGCTCATGCCTGCCCAGGGACCACCGTGTGGAAGAGTGTTGATACTTAGGTCGTACCACCTTTGTTGAGGGACAACGGTGTAACGAATTGTTGCTTGACTCTCTGTAGAGTAGCAGACCTGAGGGATCGTAGATCCCAATGCATGTTGATGCATGACTCGTGGAGCATGATGACCCTGCAGACTACGGTCTGGACCGTCCGATGTTGTGCCGGACGTATGTTGTACCACCGAGGTTTTTGCCGGCGATGATGTTGCCGACGATGTTCCAGCTTGTTGTGCCGTCCGATGTTGTGCCAGACGTATGTTGTATCACCGATGTTGTGTCGGCGATGCCGTCGATGTTGTTTTGGCGATGATTCCTCGATTAGGCACCTATAAGGGGATGGTTTGACCGACCGAGCTACGACTCCGTTGGGGTGGTGTAGACCACGTGGTTCGCTTTGAGCGGAAGTACGGACGCTCCTCACCGATTCCTTTGGTTCGAGTAGTCGTATGTGGGGGTGCATTGCGTACTGTCCGCAAGACTGTATGTGCCTACAGTAGGTTTCCGAGGGAGACCCGTGTTGTTGCTGGACTGATGCCCTTGTTGACTATTTGAGGGTACTTGTTGTTGCCGAGGGATTGAGGTCATGTTTTACCCTTGGAGGGGATTTATTGCATTGCTGATTATGACATGACATGCTACTAGTATAATAAGTTCATTAACATACTGTTGTATTCATATAGGTGAGCTTGTCATACGGAGTTTCCTATTGGGAAACTCATGCATTATTGTTTGATTCATGTTTGAAGACTGCAGTAGGTTCTGTCGGGTGGTGACAACGGGTGCACACATTTTGGGGTCAAGATCCTCTTCAAACTCTTCGAGGTTTTCATGATTACTTGTATCTGTCTTTCTTTGTATTGATGTAATCATGTATTTTGACAAACTCTGTTGTATTGTGGTGCACCGACTGATTATATTTATATGAGTAACATTCTCGTTTGATGACTTTTGTGTTGAGATCTCGTTTGTTTAAAATTTTCAAATTTTCCGCTATTCCGGGATGTTACAGGTTACATGTCAACAATGATATGAGTGGATGTATTGAACCGAGTGTTGTATATTTTCTTTAGGTTTCATCCTAAATTTCTATTCTCATTCGAAATACTGCAAGTGTAAGTTAGGGTTTAGATTCCTTAACAACTATATCTCAATCTTTGGTGGAGGTTTTGTGGAAGAAACTTTGATGAGTTTAATCTTAGTTTGGTTAGATCCTTATTTATGGTCCTCCTCTTTTTACATTATCGAAAAAATGAACAAATTGTTAGGCATTTTAGACTTTGCTACCATATTGAAGTGTGTATATTCAACTTAAAATCAAATGATAACGAGTAAAGATACTCAAGAATTTATAATCCAAACAATACCTACAAATCTAATAATTAAAATTAATCTTTAACACTTACAAATAAAAACCCCCCAATGTCAGTCCTAATGTGGCACTAAAATGGAATCCTACAACATGTGGGGTTACACATAAAAAACCAAACAAAACCAGTAAACCACTTCAAAGTTGCAGCAGTAAACTTGTCACTTATCATCAGTTGTTTGTTTATTTTTATATGAGATAAGCAGAGGCGGAACAGAGATGGAGGAGAAGAGGGTGGTGGTGGTGGTGGAGGACGCGGAGGCGTCCAAAGCGGCTCTGGCGTGGGCTGTGGAGAACCTCCTCCGGTCCGGCGACTCCCTCACGCTTCTCCACGTCTACCCTTTCTCCAGGTCGAGGAAGAAACAGAGGGCTCTAAGGCTCAAGGGCTTCCAGCTCGCCCTCGCTTTTAGGGACCTCTCCGGGGGCATTCCCGAGGTGGGTTTGTGGTTTGGGGAATTGGGTCGGTGCTTGTTTGGGTTGGGGTGGTGAGGATTGGTGGAAAGATTGGGTCTTTTTTTGGGTGGTTTTTATATGTGGGAAGAGGGAAGTGGACTTTGAGAAATGAGTGTTTTTCTTTTTGGTTGTGGTGAGTTGGATTGGCTTGGGGAATTGAGGAGTTTGTGGTTTTGTGTTTTTAGTGGAATGGATGGAATTTGTGAATTGGGTCGGTGTTGGTTTCAATTTTCGTTGTGATGATTGTGTAAAGATTGCTTCTTTTTTGTTGCTTTCAATCAGAAGGAGAGTTTGTGTTTCTGTTTCTTTAGTGGAGTGGATGGAATTTGTGGATCGGGTCGGTGTTGGTTGGGATTTTCGTTGCGATGATTGTGTGAAGATTGCTTCTTATGTTGCTTCTAATGGGAAGGAGAGTTTCAGTTTGTGTTTTGTTTTTTTAGTGGAATGGATGGGATTTTTGAATTGGGTTGGTAATGATTTTTACTTTTGTCGCGCGGTTTGTGTAAAGATTGCTCCTTTTTGTTGCTTTTAATGGGAAGGAGTGTTTGTATTTTTTGTTGTTTTTAGTGGAATGGATGGAATTTGTGAATTGGGTCAGTATTGGTTTGTTTTTTCATTGCTTCGATTGTGTAATGATTGCTCCTTTTGTTGTATAATGTATGTGTTTTTAGTGGCGTGTTTGGATTATTTAGAGGAATTGTGGATTATTTTTTTGTATGTTTAGCAGAAATAGTTGGGATTCATGAATTGGGTCGGTGTTGGTTTAGATTTTAATCGTGTCGATCTTATAAATTGCCGCTTTTTATTTGAAATGGGAAGGGGGGTTTCTTTGCTCCTACAACATACATGTTTTCCATGACGGGTTGGGACTTTCAATAGGAATTGTGAATTTGTAATTTTCCATTTCAATTGAAATAGGTGAAATTCGTGAATTGGGTTGGTTTTGGTTCAGATTTTGCCATTTTGGCTGCGCCAATCATGAAAATTTCTTTCATTTTATTGCTACGTAATGCAGAAGATTTTTTCTCTCCCTTCTATAGTGTTTTTTTGGTATTGAGTTAGGATAAATGGATAATCTTGTGTAACTATGAATTCGCGATTTCACATCTTTAATGTAAATGGGTGGAATTCGTGAAATGAGTTGATGTTGGCATGAATTATCTTTCCCTCAATCCTATAAAGGTTTCACCTTTTGCTGTTTCTGTTAAGAAGAGTATTTTTCTTCAAAAAAGAAGTTATGATTCTTGTGATTCTTTGGGACTGTTTTAGGAGTTCTGAATTCGTAACTTGCAATTTCTTAAGTAAATGTATGGAACTGATGATTTGGGTTGATGTTTGATTGGAACATGTGAATATAAGCTCCTTTTGCTGTTTTTCAAGGGGAGAACAGTTCTTATTAAATCATTGAGTGGGATTGAATTTTGGATTTTAAACATTAACCAGTGAATTGGGTAGTTGCATGTTTGGAACTTCAGAATGTTTTGCTCCAATCCTGTAACGATTGTTTCTTCTACTGTTTCTGACGTGAAAAACATGGTTTTGATGATATATACGGGAATGTTGCAGGCAAAGGTGGAGATTGTGGTTAAAGAAGGCGATCAGGTGGCAGCAATTGTTGCCTTGGTGGATGAGATTCGTGCTTCAGCTCTTGTGGTCGGGCTCCATGATCGTAGTTGTCTTTATAGGTGTGATCATTTTTCACATGTTTTGCTGTTTTTAAATCAATCACATAACCTTGGTTGTTATTTTTACAAATCCTGATTCCATAATACAATTTTCATTACAGAATCAAATTGTGACTTGTGTTTATTTTAGAACAGCTTTTTGTTCTAGAAGAAGTCCCAAACTAATTCGTTTTGGACATTTCGATTTTATATCTTTGTAGTTCCGTTTGCTTCAGTTTCAGAAGAAAAAAATCAAGGTAGATGTGAAGCTAAAGCCAAGAGGTCATACCTGATTTTACTTTTCTGACGAAATAGAGGAAGCCAAAAGTATAGCTTGCGCCTTGGAGCATTGAAGACTAAATAAATTATAATTAGTGGTTTCTTGAATCGTCAAGATAAACTGGTCAATCAGCTTAAGATTTTATCGGAGAAATTGTGATATTCAATGATATAAACACCAATCAACATTTTTATATAACTGATTAATGTATAATCTCATTGATCACTAATTCTTGTATGCTTACGTTTTGTCAGAATGACTGTTCAAAATCTTGGAAGTAGGAATCTTGGTTGCCGGATTCTTGCTATAAAGCCTCGACATCAGGTGACTTATCACGGCTATGCGACCATTGAATTCACACAGATTGAGTTTGCAAGGTTATGGTGAGTATTTCCAGTCAATGACATTCATCTGAGTATTTCTAGTTTTTTCAACTTAAATGGCTCATTAACTCTTACTTCATTTTCTTTTCAGCCTCCCTCCGCCCAAAATCCGGTATCAAATATTACCAGCTTGCGCGTGGAGGAGGTCGAGGAGGAGAAAGGGAAGAAGGCCTGAATAATATGTTTTTTGTTATACTATTTGCTGAGAACATCTGGTGTGGTGATGTATACAAAACAAAAGAATCATACATAGAAGGGAAAAGTGTTCAAACAATTGAACAACCCTTTCATTGGTTCTGCTTCTGAAGTGTTAATGTTTTTTAGATGATGATCGTTCCAAATGCTTCTTGCAAGTGAATAATAATTTAATTGTAGATTTTCCCTACTCCTTGAAGTTTAGAAATTAAATGCGTTTCTAGTTTGTGTTTGAATCACAATGTGCGAAATTGACAACCATAACATGGAGATAGATGAGGAAGTCTACCAAGCGGCTTGGGAAGACACTCCTTCCTACAAAATTATAGTTGTACGAGTGATGAAGTCGTTCGTGCAACATAAATCTTAGGGATGTTAATATTGTCGTTTACTAATCATATTGTGTATATTTGTATATATAAGACTTATATGCCAATCTGTATCCAATCCTACCGGTTAAATAATCATGTTGTTAGACCCTTATGTCCTATATTTGAACTATTTATAATTGTGTAAACAATTACATGATTATTACCAATTTAGTATACGAACAATAAATGTTACATTATGATTTACGAGAAGTAGCGATCAAATCAAGTTCTCGGTCGTTTGATGTTATCGAGAGCCTTAAAACTGATCAACAATCATAGTTCCAGTATGAGAATCACTACCACCTGCACAATCCTATCTAAATCCTAAAACAGTCCCAAAAAATCCAAATTCACTCTTTCAAGTTACATCCACTTTCGACTTTTAGGTCTTCACTAAGGGGATGTTTGGTTCGCGCAGGTAAACGGAATGGAATCCAGAAATAGAACATCCAGCACCATCACTTCCTCTCTTATCTCTTTTAGAAGTTTTTTTCGATCTTCAACTTTTTTGATGGAGGGGCGGATTCAACAGTTTGAGTGTCATTACCACTACCAACAACATCATCCTCATCACTTGAATCAAGTGTAACTTGAGCAGGGGTAGTTTTTTCCATATTGGTAACCACATTAACCAAACCTTCAACCGGTTTCCAGTGGCATAGTCCTTGTCATAAATACTCATGAGTTCATGAAAATGTGGAAAAGCAACCACATACAAGTTTTTGCAATTAGGATGAGCCTAAAGAAAAAAATTGAAACAACAATCAATAATAAAACATCACTAATCATATCATATTAAATAAATTAACCATTGTAAAATAATCAAACCTTGCAAAACTCATCATAAACTAACTGCTCCACAAAAATCATTTTTCTCTCATCATCCCTAATGAATCCACTTGTACATAACATTTGAGAAATAGCTCTGAACTTGGCTACAAGTGTTTTAAGCCTTGAATCGATGTGCGGTGAAGCCTTCAATCCACAACCTCCAAGTGTTGAACATATTTTGGGTCATTGAATTTCTGAAATTAGTCCATGGATCAAATACAACAATGGAGGTTATGTACTCCTTTTCATTATCTTCGTCAATTTCATGTCACTATCAAGCTCCTCATACAAGTCATCATCATCAAATGATTCCAGAGGCATGTATCTCTTTACCAAGTTACGTAATAAAGCACAAGCAAGCACAATAAGACAATGTGTCCGTAAACTAAACCAAGGACTTCTGAGAATTCCCCATCACATTTTTGTCTCGTTTGATGCGAGAGAAAATATTTTGGATTAGAACTTGATTTTTTTAATGATAATATTTGTGAAGCTTTTTACACGTTCCTACCTTAAGTTTACGTGACGAGATTTTTTTTTGCACGAAAAGCTACAACATTTACACGACATTTTGGTTTTGTAAATCAAGATGAACTATCACGTTGTAAAATGCTAGTTTGAGTATAAAATTTCAAAACTTGGTGTAAAAGTGGGAGAAACCAACAATGTGCCCGTAAATTTTTAATCTAATAAAAAATAAATTCAAATTTCGAATTTTAGGAATTTTTTTTTTCGAAAAGTACTCGGATCGCAGGTGTGACCCGATCCGTCCCGATTTTTTTTTGAATATAGTATTGAAATGTTAGGGTATTTTATACAATAAAAAAATAAAATTTCTTAACGAGAATAAGAAATTATTTACAACTAAATTTTAAACGAACACTACAACTAATTAAAACAAAAAATTAGTAACATTGTCGAAAATTCGTAGGGTGTACATACATTACAAACAACATTGTAGGTCGATACACCAAAAAATTAAAAACACAATTAATTTTTTAAAAAAAATAATAACAATTACAAAACATATTTTGAAAAGAAATATAATAAAAAAACTTAGTTAAAATGATTTAAAAAAATTCAAAAAATAAAACACTATGACTAAAATCCACGACTTTATTTATTTTCTTTTATTGTTTTTGATTTTATGTTTTGATTTTTTAAAATCATTTTAACTATGTTTTATATATATATACTTCAAAATATGTTTTCTAATTTTTATAAATTTTTTAAAAAAATTAATCGTGTTTTTAATTTTTTGCAGTATCGACCTTCAAAACTGTTCGTAATGTGTATCTCTCCCTACGAATTTTTGACAACGTTACCAATTTTAAAAATTTAGAATATAGTATTAATTAGGTACATTTTTTATCTAATAAAAAAATTCAATTTCGAATACCAATATAGGTACATTTTAAAATTGGTAATGTTGTCAAAAATTCGTAGGATGGATACACATAAAAAACAGTTTTGAAAGTCGATACTGCAAAAAATTAAAAACACAATTAATTTTTTTTAAAAATTTATAAAAATTAGAAAACATATTTTGAAGTGTATATATATATATAAAACATAGTTAAAATGATTTTAAAAAATCAAAACATAAAATCAAAAACAATAAAAGAAAATAAATAAAGTCGCGGATTTTAGTAGTAGTGTTTTATGTTTTGAATTTTTTTAAATCATTTTTACTAAGTTTTTTTATTATATTTCTTTTCAAAATATATTTTGTAATTGTTATTATTTTTTAAAATTTTTTAGTTGTGTTTTTAATTTTTTGCTGTATCGACCTACAATGCTGTTTGTAATGTATGTACACCCTACGAATTTTCGACAACGTTACTAATTTTTTGTTTTAATTAGTTTTAGTGTTCGTTTAAAATTTAGTTGTAAATAATTTCTTATTATCGTTAAGAAATTTTATTTTTTTATTGTATAAAACAACCTAACATTTCAATACGTCCAGTTATCGACTTGATTTGGAGGTCAATTTTTGAAAAAATTAAAAACAAATTTTAAAAATTTTAAAAAATAATATTTATTTGAAAACATATTTTGAAAAAAGATTTTAAAAAAGATTACAAATAATTAAAATAAAAAAGAAAATAGAAATAAAAAAATTAAACTAAAACAGAAAACTTAAAAAAAGTAAAAAAAAATTCACGGATTGTAGGTGTGAACCGCAATCCGTGGAAAATTTTATTAAAAAAAAATAAGATTGACGGATCGCGGTTCAGACCCGCGATCCGACTACTTTTCGAAAGAAAAAAATTCCTCCTAAATTTCCAAATTTGTAGTTATTTTTTATTATATAAAATAATTACTGCAATGTGCTCTAAAAGTATTAATTAGCATATGATTGGAATTAAAATGATCGATAAAAAAACAAAACCCTAAGAAGAAGAAGAAGAAGAAAATTTGAGCCAACGATATAAGGAATTGTAACATTCAGGAGGTAACTAGCTAAATTATCACAATTTGTCAACCACGAAACCGAAACGATATGACATCGACATTTCCAAGATGACAACCAAGTTGAGATAACCCAACTGGTTGTCAATCAACAACATGAGTGAAATTAAAATGATTGGTAAAAACATAACCCTAAGAAGAAGAAGAAGAAGAAAATTTGAAGCCAACGATATTAGGAACCGCAACATTCAGGAGGTAAGTATAAGATGAATAGTTAAGTTATCATAATTTGTCAACCACGAAACCGAAACGATATGACACCGACATTTCCAATATGACAAACCAAGTTGAGATAACTCAACTAACTACCTACTTTGGGTAACCTCAACTAAAGATTGCAGATTCAAATTCACGTAGCTAATATATCCGATTTTTTCGCAATTCATGTTCTTTATTCGGTTAAAATAATATAATTTTTTTTCAAAAAAAAAAACATTCAATTTTCAAAGACGAGGGTGACGTGGCAGCGTAAAACAGGGGCTCGAGTGGGAACACCACACGTCTGCAGTCCTCCCAAAGTCAAAAACCCAAAACCAGAAGAACTTCGAAATCAATGAACCCCACAAAACCGTCATAAACAGTCGAAGCATCAGAAGAAGAAGAGATCTTCCCTTTCCGCATCTCCTCGCAGTCGCCAACCCCACTGATGGCGCCTCCGATCGTCCGGTTCCCGATCCTCCTCCTCGTCCGCCTAGCTGGCCTCGCCGCCGCCGCTCTAGTCCTCTCCTGGTCCCTCCACTTCCGCGGCGGAATGGCCCTCGTCTCCGAAAACAAGGCCCTCATCTTCAACGTGAGAATCTGTTTTTCTTTTTTGCTTGATTTTCGGTTTTTGTGGTTGTTTTGGTGGTTGGAGTGTTGGATCTGGTTTTTGTAGGTTCATCCCGTGCTTATGGTCGTTGGATTCGTGATTCTCAGCGGAGAAGGTGAGATTTGTTTTGGTCGCTACTTCTCGCAAATCATAATGTACCAGAACTACTAAGATCACAACTAGGGGTATAATGTTTATGTTTGTGTTTGTGTTTGTTCTTGAATTTATGGAGAAATTGTTTCAACTAAAAAATAATGGTTCTCGTGTTGTTCAAGTGAAGGGATGTTTTGTATATTTGCCTACCTATGCGTGGTCCAGGACCGAATCTTAATCTTCATCGATTGATGCTGGGTTTTTTTAAAGAAATTTTTGATTCATTGCATTATATAAAAACCTGGTGATTATGAAACCACAAACCCCAGCCAAAATCCAGAAAATAAGTTTACAACGCAAATAAACGATAAGGCAAACACATCCAAAAAGCATTATATAACCCCTTGTGGGCATGGTCAGCTACCCTGGGTTTGTACTTGTGTCTGTCTTTGTAGCCCTGCAAATTGATGTGAGGTGGATTGAGAAATTTTTGTAGTGTCGAAAAGGAAAAAAAATGAAATTTTGTAAATGCAGTGTTTCATGTGTAATTGGAACCAAATATCAACCAAACCATGAAAAGTTTATAGTTCAATATCATAATTACTGTTTTGACATGACGAATAGAGTATGAAATCATGTAATTTACTAATACCCAAAGTTGAATCCCTTTGAGATTCACCATATATTTCGAGTTTCAACCTCTTTGTGTCATTGTAGTTTGTTTATAGACTAATAGGTCCAAGTGAAATACTTAAACCTCTAGAAAAAACTTGACGGCTTTATTTGTTGTTTCCCCATGTACTCTCGTAAGTCATAACAAGGAGTTTGATTTAAAATTTCAACTGGCATAGGATGAGTGTGCCATGCTAATTTTTGTTTGATGATCCACATTATCTAGTCAGGTGTTGGCAAACAGATAGAACTATCCATGTGATTGAGCAAACTCATAGCTGAGTAGCTGGTGTGTTACTAGAAAATAAATGTGCAACAAACATTGCACTTTTGATTACACAGAGTATAGAGATCATGACAAATAGCATGATCCTTTGCATTCTAAAATAGTGTCTACAAAAAAATGTAGCTAACTTTATGAGTCTCTCTTCCGGTAATATACCATCATCTTCCACTCTAGTGCCTTGGAATCTCTTCCTTCATCATGGATTAAGATCTCTTTTGCTCTTCAATGTCCTGATCATCTTATGTTGCTTCACATTGTTGATGACCATTTTTATATATGATTTGGGCATTATGAAATTTTCAGTTGGCTGCTGCAAGAATCATATAGCCATGTACCTTAACTAACATTGACTTTTTTTAATGATTGAGTGGTCCTATGGTGTGGTAATCAGCAAGTGTGGTTTTTCATTGTTGTCCAATTTTTGTGGTAGTTCTAATATGTGTACTCATAGCATATTGAAGGTTCCATATGCAAAGACCAATAAAGAAAAGGTTGCATATGCGAATAACGATATTATTATTTTCCCCTTGATGCCCCAACATCATGTGCATATTTGCTGCATTTTTTATTTGTAACGTTCATATGGCTGACATCTTCAGTAACTTCTGAAGGTTGCCTTTATTAGTATATTTAGCAAATTTATTTATGAGTTTGCTTAAGGACCGTGTGTTTATTGATATTATAACTTGTGGTCTTAAACAGTTTCCTATGTTTATAACTTATTTATTGTCAGTGTTTGTTGTCTTCCTATTGGGTTATTCCTTGTTTCATTTTTTTATTGGTTGCATTATCTCTTGTAAAATCTTGTATTCATATATCAGTATATATATTATCCTGTTATCTTCTGCATCAACTTTTGTCAAATCACGTACCTTGTATATATCAACATGTGTGTTTATATTATTCCCTTAACCATAGCAATGTTAAGCATTGTAAGCATGGACCTTGTTTGAGATCTATTGAAGAAATGGAAATTTGATTTTTGGTTTTAGATCCTTGCTTGACAGAGACAACCCATGAGATGCTGATGGATCTAAACTGTTATATATTTGTTAAGTGTCAAATTAAAAAATTACACTGGCAAGCTTGCATGTCTTGCACCTTTTAACAACTCATTTACTTTTGGAGCATCTTATTGCATCAATCATGCAAACATGCAATGAATAGTTAGGGCAAAATATTTTGAAGCTATTTCAGATAACATACCATAAAGCTTAAACTCATAAATTGCAACTCATACAAATTGTAATCCCACTGACAAAGTCAAGCATATGGATTTGAAATTTGAATAACTCTATTTGTGCTGAGGTGTGGGTAACTTTTCCAAATTAAAGCATTTTTAAAGGCATAGATGATGTTTATGTTGCTTGGGATGTCATCCAAATGAGTGATTTCCTTGAACTGATAAAATAAAATTCAGGAGTTGGGCATAGCAGACAAAAATGTATGTTTTGAAAGAAATATGTTCTGCCCAACCTAACTAGTCAGACTCACAGCGAGGTTTTGGGGAAGTGATTTTGCTAATTGGTGAAAGGCTTAGGTGGTTTGATATGGTTGGTGTGTTGATCAATCGGTTATGGAGAACTGATGACATTGATGGCATTATATATATGTTATGTACTTGTTGATGGTCAACTATAACTAGTTAAGAGTTTATGAGTTGTGACAATGACAGCTAACAGAAGTGTTCCGTTCTACATGACTCAAGAAAGCACAATCTACAGACATGTTTTGAGTGAGCGCAAAATCCTAGAGTTGGAAAGTGTCTAGTGTAATATGTAAGAAAGTTTGTAGATCTGGGAATCAATGCCGTGGAATCTGCAGGCAATCTCTTTGTGCTTCGCACATTTTCGACTTAATGTACAATATATTGATGATTTTCATTACAGTGCACCAGTAAACCTCTTATAGATTAGTTAAATAATCACCTCAAGCTGGTATTAGCTTTACATGGAAATAACTAAAATGGACAAATTATGGATTTCGTATGCTCTCAGAACATGCTTGACGTACAACCATGCTGTGTTGCACACTGAAGTTTGGTTTTCCTGTGTAGGTATGTTATCATACAAGACCACCTCTGGAACCAAAAACTACAAAAAGTTGGTTCATCTTGCAATTCAGTTTCTTGCTTTGGTCCTTGGTTTGATTGGTACATGGGCCGCATTAAAGTTTCACAATGAGAAGGGAATTGATAATTTCTACAGTCTTCACTCTTGGTTGGGTTTGGCTTGCCTTTTCTTATTTTCTATTCAGGTGCTTGATAGGTTCCCGTATTTCACTGGTACAAAGTTTTCTGCTATTGAGATCTTTGTTATATTCTTCTCATTTTATACTGTGCAGTGGGGCTTTGGGTTCGCCACATTCTGGTACCCTGGCGGATCAAGAAACAATAGAGTTTCCTTGCTTCCATGGCATGTATTTCTGGGGATTTACATATATGCTCTTACAATTGCCACCGCTACCACAGGAGTCCTGGAGAAAGTCACATTTCTTCAGTCAAGTAACATAATATCACGTTATTCGATTGAAGCTTTGCTTGCCAACTCCCTAGGGATTTTGCTTGTACTTCTGGGTGGTTTTGTTATTCTTGCAGTCATAGCACCTGCCTCCAGGAGTGATCCTTTCAGAAATGGTACTGATTAGGAACACATTCATGTACTTGATTATCCAATCTCAGGTTGTCATCTGACTTTTCTCCGATCAACCAATTTCTAATTAATTGATTGATCCTCTTGTTCAAATTTCTATTATGGTCTATTTCTAACTACTTTGCACTTTTGCAGCTTCTATTATGATCTACTTGTAACTACTTTGCATTTTCTAATAATATGTAGTTCTCCCAAGATTGGTTCCATATAAACAGACTCGACTCACATAACCCTTTATCTACCACTGATTATCTGAGTCTTTTAAAGTGTTTGGAACTTAGGCACGTTAATCTTATAGGTGTGTCTTGAGATTCTAATTGTGGGAAAAAAGAGGATATCACTGGTTTCTAAGCAATTGTATTCGAATACAGAAACTTAGAAAATGGATTGATACGAGCTTAAGGTATAATCAATATTATTCACAAATGCAACCCATGGTACGTAAGGAACGATGAAAGGGCCCCTATAATTAGATGGTGTGATATAAGTTAGATTTCTTAGTTAAAGGGTTGTAATGATTTCCAACTAGGATAAGCAATAAATGGCGCGCTGTACGCATCTATTCAGTTGAGCAGCTTGTTCTTCCAGGAATATAGATCACTATCAGATGATGAAGCAATTGAGGAAGAAGAATAGATTGATGGGTGATTCTTCTTCCACAATTACGAGTGATTTTCAAAATAAAAAGAAGACTGAAAGTGATTTGGAAACTAAGAAATTGTTTGAAATCAGAAGTTGAAAATCATATGGTTGCAAGAAGTAGGCAAGAATACACATTTGCCAGATGGTTGCGAATAATAGCAAAATAGTTGATGTTAAATTTTGGAGAAACGATCCGGATCATATAAAATAGCACAGGATGGATTGAAACCATGAAGATATTCGGACATTGTGGATTATTATGAAGTTCAATTTGTCTATTGTCCATGGTTTTGTTGATTGGGAGGGTTTCAATAGAACAATCAAGGCTACTAATTTCAGTGCTAAATGAAGAGGTTGGATTTCCAATAGTGTATTGAGTGCCAAGTTGTCATCATGAAAGGGTTGAGAATATGTGTGGCATCTAAGGGGAGTGGTTAGGATTTACTGTAAAAGAAAATAAATTGAGAATAATTTTTATCGTCATACTCAAGAATGATAGATCATCTTGGTATTTAATCGTGAACTTAATAATTCAGCACCTGAGGTATTTAATAGTATTTTTGAATCTGACGTTGCCAATTTTTGTGTGTATTACCTATTATACCCTTTTGTCCCGTTTCCTCTTTGTTGGCTAAATGATCCTTTCCCTTTGACAACCTTCTTCTCCCTAAGATCATAAATAGTACCCCTTATGATAAAGAGGTAAGAATATAATGGTAATACATATATATTTTGATAACATTATGTTCATACACAATTTTGAATAGTTGAGGCGCGGAATTTGAGTTTTGTAGTTAGGTACTAAAATGTTTTTCGTCATTGTTAGAATAAAAATTACCCCAGCTTGAAACACTCAAGAGGGATATTTATTTTTCAATGATAATATAAAAAATCATTGACTGTACACATTCCACTGCTGGACAATTTTTCGATGTATTGAAACTTGTTACTCATATTATCTTTGATATTTTCTCTCATTCAACTCAAGTTAATATTATCAAGCTTAATGTCATAATTCCTGCATGCCTGATCAAATACTAAGATGTTATCTTGAAACTAAATCTTGGCGAAATCAAACTTATTTAGTCAAGCTGATAATACCTGGTATCAATTATTTCATTTCCCGAACTTCATCAGCATCTGTGATTCTGTATCTAAGGTCATAGTAACGTAGTTTCCAGAAGCCAAAAATTGTCAAATCTTAATCACACAAACTTCATGAATTTCAGATTGTAATCTTCTTCATAGATCTTTTACCAAAACAAAATTCTAATAGATGTCATGATTGCTAATAGAAATCTTGTCATGTGTAGATGGTGAGTTTTAAAACCCTTCCAAAAATTTAAAAAATCCCTTGATGTGTCACACCGTGGTAGAATATTATTAGATTTTTTAGCAATCATAAATTTTTTCTAGGGTCAGAAACTAAAGTTAAAAAATTAAAAGAGGATGACCTAACAACCTTGTCTTTCTTCATATATTTGAGTCAACTAAAGAAAATGATTTGCATGCTTCTACTTCAAATCCCATGACATTAGCAGTAACCTAGACCCAGTATGTTTCTTCATTGTTATGTAATTTTGATTAACTTGCATGTTTCATTACTCTCATTTTCAAAACATATCATTATTAGAATCTGTGTAATATTTATTTATCAAGGACATGGATTCTTTGCCAGTGAAGATGTTCTGTCAGTTCTAACTTACAACCTTGTACAGCTTTGAACATGTCACTAAGACAATGACAGATCTGTAACAGGCCAGGCGAACTTTTTTTAAACAATCATTCATGCTTTGTTTTCTACCCCCAACACTTAGCCTGTTAATTTATTACATTGTTTATGTATTTGAGGTTATTTTCTTTTAGCAATTGGAGCTTGTACTAAAACACTTACGTTTTTCTTTATGTAGGGGATTCATACAAGCATGATACTTGAAGAGGGAGAGCAGATTTCAATTTTTTTTAACCGAACATACTGTATGTGAGTTTTTTAACTTATCACGCATTTCTCTATATGTTTGTTGAACCATGAGATTTAGCAGTACTAGTTCAGTAACTAGTGATGTTTCGTGCTCCAGTTTTCCAAATAAAAAATGTTTTATATCGACATAAATGGTAATCTGTGAACATTCAGAGAAAATTTTACTTTTTTTTTTGAAGAACAAACTTCTACTTATAGTTTCAACTGCCAATTTTTAACATTGTAAGATTTACCATCTCTAAAATTTCCAATGCAATCTGCAATGGATGTGGCATATAGGGGGGCAAATGAATACGTACTATCTGTGCATAACTTGTATCCGTATCATTTTGTAATATTTGTTTTTTAGAGAAATGAAAATCATTTTTCCACATCCTGACGGATACAGATATCAGTTTTTCAATTTGCGGATACTGATACGGATATGAAAATTTTAATTTTTGCGGATACGAATATGCATGTTTTGGTCGGATACGGGTACGGATGCGGATATTTGCAAGATTAATATTTTTTTTTGTTATATATGTTTAAATTAGTGATTATTCTTAACTTTTACTTGAAATTTTTACTACTACACATAAAAAATGTACATTTCTAAACTAATATAGTTAAGATATAAAAAATTACATTTAAGAGGTAAAAATTTATGTGAATTACCATGATATACACTGATTTTAAATTGCATATGTACACCACATATATCTGTTTTTTTTACTTATCTATTTTTTAAGGAAATGAATACACATTTTTCATATCCGAGACAATCAATATCCGTGTCTGCAAATCAAATATGGATATGATAATACCATATCCGATCTGTACCCGATCCGTTTGCAGTCCTAGTGGCAGAACGTATTATGAAATTGAGGATAATGTTTCGCTGCCGCTCTTCTGCATTTTCTCGATGCATAAACTACAAACGCAATTTATTTGGGTTGATGACTACAAAAATAGCATGACCGTTAATGGATAATATATAATTTTGGCTTTTGAACTTTGTATGAATTTGCATTTAATTAGGTTTACTGGTTGTCTATGTAAGAAAATGAATCACTTCCTTGCATGAAATGAAACAGGATGGGTTGTGTGCAGTGTAGTTAATGTTCAGAATTATTCTTACACTATTTTTTGCCCTTTCAAATATTACGGTTGTATATACTATGGTTCTATATAAATTAAAGAAGTTTCGTCGTAGCATATATAATTGCCTCTGGCTTAGATGACAATCTAATATACTGAAGACTTGCTAATGTAGCTAGAGTGCTAGACACTTCTGTAGCTAAAACATTTGGTGAAAACAGAAAACAAAATAATTAGGCACTTCACTGAATAAGCTTTCTGAGGGATGGTTACAGGTAGTGGGCTATTATTAGTGAGCTACTCATGTAATGTTTGTTAGAACTTACCATCATCAGATCACAGGAAAGTATAATATTTGGCTTGGTTATTATGTTGAGCTGCCTATGACAGAAAAACATTATGATTGATTCCATTCTGTATTGTAAATGAAGTTATGGAATCAAGTATTCAACTATTCAAGTACCACTTGAGATAATACAAAATCAAATCTGTAAATACTTGATTTTCCATGACATTTGAGATGCTATTTGTATCACGGCTTTAAACCTTAAGTTCAAGCTATGTCAACCTTTTTTTAATAGAAACTATTAGATTTAGAAGCTTCAATTCACTACCTCAAAAGGATGAAGGTTAAAGGGTTCTAAGCAAGATTCGAAGTGAATAGTTCCAAAAGATATTTATTGGTTAAATGGAATATATACCAACTCTATCATACTAATGATTTGCACACTAACATGACAGTGTAGCTGTAATAAGTGGCCACGAACTGTATTTATTAGCATGTTGTTAAATACTTAAATTACCTTTTGAGTTTAATATGATATATAGTTGAAATTCTCCATAAGTGCTCACGCACGTTCCTCCCTGCTAATTCTTGAACAGTAAAATAATCTAGACAATACGGGGGAAAATCACCATCATAACTTCAACTGTGGTTGTTGGATTTTATGAAAACCATCCTATAGTTTTAGTTAATTTGTTTAAAATATAGGGTCAAGTTCTAGTAAGTCTAAGACTCATCTTATTTAGCTCCCTTACAATCTCACAATTTGATCTCATTTACAGTTAATCTCTCATTTAATTAACATAATCGTTTTTTTTATAATCTACCTTACAATTTCAGATGTGTGGTGGATATTGTAGGAGTTTAAAATAAAATTAAATCCTAGACTCACTAGATAATAATTCTTTTTAAATATTAATAGGAAGGGGTTGTCTTCCTTTCCCAAAAATCTTGAATTTCAACTAGAGAAAACACAAAAGATGTCGTCAAGATATTTTAACATAATAATCTCAGAATTAAGTTTCACAATTCGGATGCAAATCACTCTATTAAGTAGCCACATCAATAGGGATGCCAGAGATAAGAACTAAAGGGGACGAGATGTTGTTACCTAGTCATTTGCTTTTATTTAATGCATTAACTATTCTTAAATAAAAAATTGTACCCTTTTATATTTTCAAGTTTAGTGGTAGAGTCATAGTAGAGAATTGTTTCAATTTAATTGTATGAAAGGTACTATTAGCACAAGAAGTTAAATCACCATTTGAAGAAGCAAGAAAGGAAGATCCTAGGAAGCATCATTGATGCGAGAACTTCGTGAAACATGCAGGTATAATTTTAGAAAATAAATGATTTGGTTCTGTATAAATTAGCACTTTGCAAAAGAAAAAAAAAGGGGACGTCCATGTGATTACGAGTATACGTACGTAGCACGTATTTAATTCAGTGCATTGGAATAATGCAGTTAGAATAAGATGGATAAAAACGCAATGCAATTTGACACGTTCTTAGTGGATGGCACGTAATGACGTTCAAATATTGGAAAGCTTTGACTTTACGGCAAATTTATTATGTTAGGAAAATAGAACTTCAAATCTTAATTTTTTTTAATTATAATAATTTTTTAAGATTTGAAGTTCAATTTCCGTTTTCCTAACAGGATAAATTTGTTGTAACGTCGAAACTTTAAAAGCGAAATCAAGTGATATATAACTTATGGCAAATAAAATATTTTTCCGCGGTTTATGTTATATGGAAATGCTAACTTTTTTTCTTCCATTTGTAAACATAGCCATGTAGCATATATATATACTCTCGTGTGTATGCATTTCATGATTTGGACCTACATATACTTGTATAAAGTTTTAAGTAAGTCTGAGGCTTATTTTTGCAATTTTAAACTTCACGTAGGAAACTTTACGAGACGTATTATAAGTTTAACTAGGGTGTTAGCGGAACAGATACGGATCAAATATCCCTATATCTGAATTCCAACTCAAACCTCTGTATCCGGATCCAATCGGATATGAAGATCTAAATTATAATCAACCAAACTTCTTGTTTCCACCCATACCACTGCACCGAAACGGTTGTCGCATGTTTCGACATTTAATTATATGATATATATTTACGAATATTGTATACTACTGTTACTTCTCAGAGCGAATGGTTGGATATTTCGACTTGAATACAAAAATGGATATACGGATAAAATATTAAAATCCAAATATGGATACGAACAGATAGTCGAATTTTAGATATTCATTGACACCTCTAAGTTTAATTGTAATATGTATTGTTCGTGAGTAATACCATTAATTTTGTCAAGATATCACATGTTGGAGTGAACATGAAAATCCTGAATTTTATCTAACATTTTCCTGATAAATAGAATGTAGCAACAATTGATAAATTTGTATTATGAATCATTTATTTTTAACTTGACTACATTGTTGTGATATGATTCACATGAATATGAATTCGATGCAATTTTTTGTAATTTTCATTAAATCAATATATCTCTTCACACGAATCAAATCATCATATCATTTGTTTTTTTGTTAGGTCACCATTAACAGCGCCCGAGCACTTCCCGAGCACCCAATTTTCTCTCTCTACCACGTCAGCACGATCCAACCCCCTACAAAATCCTTAACCATTATCCAATCCACACAGTCACGCTACATTGTTTGTTGTCACGTCATTATTTTTATTCTTTCTCTAAAACTCTCACGACAATCAACAAATTACATTACTAATAATTATTATAATTACTCAGTGTATTAATTCATTCGATTATAATTAACATTAATATATAAATAGGAAAATATTATAGCGCCAAAGTGAGAGAAGACAAGTACTTGCGTTACCAAAAACGGGTAGAGAGGAAATACAGTGAAGCTGAAGAGAAGTTCCAAAAAGAACTCAACACCAAGAAACTCGACGTACTATTTTCTCTGACGAAGAAAGAAAACAAGAACGAATTCGATAAAGATACACTTGCTGGACTCAAGGATTGAGCTAAATCACAAGGAATTCTGTAGTTTTTTTTATTTTAATTTGGAGTTAATTTCGTAGTTTATCGGTATTCGTGTAGTAGGATCTATTTATGTTTCGTATCCGTATTTGTATTGTTTATTTGGACTCTGGAGTTTATTTGTATTGTATTGGTGTTTTGTGATTTATCTGAATTTCATATTTGATTTTTCATTTTTAAATTTAAAGAAATCTTAATAAATCAAAAAGAATTTAATTAATTAAAAACAATCCTACAATAATTACCAAATTGAAACGACATTAATACATTAACCACAATTAAATTACAAAATCCTAATTACATCTGAAATTGTTTTTTACCGTCCACCCGTTAAGGGTGGGCATTTCAGGCGCCTGGAATTTTGCCTCTCGTATGCACACATAGTTCACATGGTACGTAGACCAAATCCAATGATCAGATATCATTTGATGGTTGGATTACGAGTACCGCAAGTAGCCATTACCCTATACTTTTATAGAAAATAGCCATTTATCATGATCTTCTATGATTGCATAAAATTAACAATGACTATTTTGAACCTTTAATTTATTGCCATTATTTTCCATTGAATCTATAATTGTTTTTGTTTGTTTGAAAGCATAGGTATTATATGTTAACGAAATGAATGCATTGAAGGGATAGGGAAGTTCTTATCCAAAATGTACCTTCCATCAACAATTAATTCAAAATCCTTGATTTTATTGAGGCAAAACTCTTAAGCCTGTCTTTGTCAAATTACTTTTTGTATTTATCAAAATGTAGAAAATTTAGATGCTAACTCGAAGATGTAAGTGACAAAATGAAGTAGGACTGTGATATCTTAATCCTTGATTAGGTGTTAATTGGTGTTTAGGAGGCTAATGGTTTCTTGAGGAGAGAAAGGTGGAGGGTGAGGTTGAGGCTTAGGATTGGTGGATGAGTTTGGGTGAGTATTTAAGGTAAAACCCTTCCCTTCTCACTTTACTCTTTCACTCATCTCTCTCCCTCTCTCAAATCCGTCCCTCCTTCTCAGTTGCTGGGTACGTCGTGGTGTCGTTGTCGACGAAGGAGTAGAGGATTCAGTGAAGTTGTCAAGTGAACGTGATCGTTGTTCGTCGGAGGAAGAGTTTGTCGGGGAAGAAGGAGAACCGTGCGGTGGAGAGCGTCGTTGGTCTTCAAAGGTTTCTTCAAACCTTCATGGTATGTCAAGCTTCGTTAAGACTCACCCAATGTGCATGAGTGACGACTTTAGTCGACGGTAGGCCGATTTGGCTCGTCGAAGGTGATAGTGCACCAGGATGCCGTTGAATAACGGTCGACTGACGTGTGCTCTAGTCGACCGATGCTAGTGCAAATGTGGGTTTTAGCCTTGCACCGGTCGAACGATGCCTTCGGACGGTCGACCGGTTGTGTGTTTAAGGCAAGTCCTGATGTATTTCGGTTGACTGGGTCATTTTTGCTGTTAGACCGAATGCACTGTGGTAAGTCGGTTGGGGGCATAGACCATCTAAACGGTCGACCGTCTTTTGATCCGTTCGACCGATGATACTTGTAGCTAAGTCGGTTGGGGCCTAGACCTTCAAAATGGTTGACCGCCTATATGATTGTTCGACCGATGTTTGCTGGACAAATCTGGACTGAGCATGGGTTGTCTTAATGGTCGACCGCCAGATGATTTTGCCCGACCGATAACTTAAGTTAACTTAAAGTCTATTCGACCGGTGTGTGCCTTGTTCGACCGGTCTTGGACTTTGAGAAAACGTGATGTCCCTATTATTTTTTGGTCGACGAGTCCCCTTTGCCTTTCAACCGTTATGACGTTTATTATTATATTATGGTGAGGGGTAGACCTTCAAAATGGTTGAACGCTTGTTACCTTTGTTCGACCGATTGATCGTTTTGTTTGTTAGTTGTGGTTCTACCGGTCGAGCCCTTGTGCGTTCCTGGAGGGAACTTGACGAGCAACATGCCTATTTCGGTCGACCGTTTCTGCTCAGTCTGGTATTTTGTTATGTTGTGGGATCAACTTTAGAAGCAACGGGTTCCCGACCTTTTTGGGGCGACCGTAAGGACATTTCCTGCCTGATAGTGATCAATGTGTGCACATGTTGTCGGTCGAGGATGTTTTCGGTTGTGGTGCATGTGTGCACGTGATGTGATGGTTGACGATTATTCCAGCCGTGGTGCTCGGTGTGTACGTGTGGGTGATGGGTGAGAGGACCCTCGAGACCCATTGTGTTTCATGTCTGCTGTGGCGGGGAAAGAGTTCCATGGAGCCCAGTATTGATGACGAATATTGTATTGTTGCATTATTGTATCATACTATGCTTGTAGTTATCTAGTTCATATATGTAATATGGGTTTAGCATACGAGGTTTTCCTTATGGGGAACTCAGGCATAGTTTCATGTTTTCTTTGAGGCTGTGAGTGACGTTAGGAGGTGGTACTGCGGAGGAGCACATCTGGGACTAGATCATGTTTTTCCCCATTTTTGGAGGTTGTAGTGATTACTTGTACATTTTTAGTTGATATCGTTTGATGTAATCACATTTTTGAAAACTCAGATATATTATATATTTTCTTGGTGCAGCTGGTGTTCTGTGTATCTTTTCCTAATATCCTCGTGTTGATTGTATGTTTAAAAGTTTTAAATTTCCACTGTATCGAGGATGTTACAAGGACTCCTGGTGCTAATGTGAGTTTAATCCGCTCTTGGTTAGTATTTCATTTAGTAGGTGGCACATATCATGTATAAGAAGTACTACTTCGGAGACATACGATAAATTAGTATTTATTCTTGAAATAAAGATGAACGAAAAACGTATGGTTATGTGGCTTACATGATAGTACACGCAAAACATCTACGTTTACTTCTACTTAAATTGTTTTTCAGAACAAAGCCTAGAAGAAACAAATCCCATTTGATTCTTATAAGATAACATTGGATGGTGAGGGAATACTAATTTAGATTATCATTTTGATTTTTTGTTTCATTTGAAGATTATATGGTCGGTGACATGTGAGTTCCAATTTATCATGGAGTCTAGTTCTCACTTGATAGATACATGCCAGGGCCAGATGGAGGTTTACCTTGTAAGTTTTATTATTCATGATTAGTGTACAACAAAATTCTAATTGCACATTATAGAATCTTGAACAAATAATTTCCATAATGATATTAAAGAGAAAACCAAGAACACATACATTGCTTCATGATTTTATTCAACAAAAAGAAATCTCTAATTGCTAAGAATCGATTTCTCCCTCTCAATCCTCACACACTTTTGTTTGATAGAAGTTTTGATGGGAAAAATTAATTTGTGTTTTTGGAAGAGAGAGAATCAATTCTTATATATGAGAGTGAGTATAACCCTCCATCAAGTGTAACCACCCACTTACATAAAATATCTCTAAAATTAATCAATTAATTTTAACCTCATAATATTATTAATTTAATAAAGTTGAGATACTTAATACATACAAGAAAATATGTAACGTACATTCCTAGTATAAAACATCTTCCAACGTATCAATTGATAAGACATGTTTCTTTTTAAGATATCAGAACTAATCATGATTACATGGTCCATAATTACTGGTACCAATAGTAACAGTGTAATTTCTTCAAAACAAACTTTATATAACATCATACGTTTGGGAACTTCCTCCAATTTTTTGGGATTTTTTTCTGAACGTATTGTATAATTAAATCGAAATAACAAACGAATTCTCACTGTGCCCCTAAAAAAACCACCATGACCAAGTTTTTTTTTTCTTCCAAAAAATATTACTATATCACTCCCAAATATTGTCTCATCTAACAAGAAAATGTCACGGTGAACTATAAAGACACGAGTTTAGTATTACAACATCAAACAACTTAAATTGAAGGACAATTTAGGAAAATATTGTAGGACACTAAGTTCGTGGTGACAAATCGGGTCCGATTTGGTGTGTGTTCTGGAATGAGATGTTAAAAATGGTATCAGAGCATTGAATGAAATTGTAAGAACTTAGTGTTACACCATGATAGGAAAACCACATCTATACAAAATCTCAAAACGCCTGGTTGATTAAACTATAACTTAACCCTGCTCCGATTTGGTGTGTGTTTTGGAATGAGATGTTAAAAATGGTATCAGAGCATTGAATGGAATTGTAAGAACTTAGTGTTACACCATGATAGAGAAAACCACATCTATACAAAATCTCAAAACACCTGGTTGATTAAACCATAACTTAACTCTGACGATGACATTAGATGTTCAAATGGAAGAAGTTATCTGACAACCTAGCGACAAGCGTGTGACAACCTACCCCAATCATTGTCCCACATTGCCTAAGAAGCAAACGTTACGATGGGTTACAAAGACACAAATCTACCACCATAACACAAATAAAATCAAAATTTAAAGCAACTTAGACGGGTGTTGTTGGACAATAGGTTAGTGGCGGAGGGACTGGATTAACAATAACCAAGTTAACATGACATTTTTCATAGGCCTGTTTCTCTTGACGCAGGACAATCTTGCTAACAATGCGATCCATAACTAAATATTGCAATCGGACTATATCACATAAGTACTCCAAATTATTATTTTTTCCTTCAAAAATATACACTTACACTCCAAGGGATGCATTATAGCAAACAAGAAGCGACCTACGAAGGGACCATTGTTGGGATCGCGAACCACGTAATGGTACACTATTATGTAATCAGAAGTTAAATATTTGCCAAATGAATTTTAAAACAAAAGTAGGAGAGAATATTTTGTACTACAGTCCATTTAAGTATTTGATAAGTTCATTTGCGATGATTTGTCGTGACTCAGTAGATTTCATGCACAATAGCTCTGACCAGACTTCACCTAGGTCTATGAACAGATTGTTAAGTATTCATTTTTAACAATTGTTGAAATCAATAAACGTGAACAATTATATACTCGTAATTAATTCTTAATCTTCGTAACTCATTTGAAGCATGTACTTGCACGAATGGCAAGTACAATTTGATATCAAAGAGGTGGACATGTGCAATTAATGGATCTTAATTAATTAGAAGTTGTCGTGTCTCTTATAATTAAGTGCACATGTGCAATCAATTGTCACTTGATAATCAAACACAACATGCAACCTGTCACATATATACACATCCAATATTGTACTAAAAATAATTTCGGTTCGACAACTGAGGTTAGAGGTGAGCTTCGGTCCGGGACCGAATCGAACCGGATCGGACCGAAGATCGAACTTTTCGGAAGACCGGACCGAATCGAATTTATTCGGTCCAAAACTCGAATTTAACCCTTCAAATTTCGGTCTTTGACAGAACCGTACCGGACCGGACCGAAGACCGAATTCCCGTGGTCTCCCGGACGGAAAAAGTTCGATCCGGTTCGGTGCGGATCGAAAAATTCAGTTCAGTCCAGACACCCAGACCGAATCGAATTTTGCTTACTCCTAACTTAGCCACGTATAAGGAATCTACACCACAAAGTCCTTATTCATCTAAACTTTTTGACATGGAATAATAACCCATGTGTTCATAGTCATGGGTGGTTATGAAATGCTAAAGTATTGTTATGTCAAATACATATAATTAAAGATACACGTATTAGTGTCTTGAATATTGCAACGATGTATAATTCGTCATTATTGACCTCAACTAATGGTCAAGTAGTTGCTAGCACGATCAGGAGTTTGACATGTTGTAAAAGAAATATCATATCATCAAATTTAGTACACTTGATGATCATTTGTTGACAGAACTGCCGATCACGACTCGTGGACACGACACGATAAGGAGACACGATTTAAACACGATTTTACACGAATTTTTTTATATGATTGAAATGATTTATTATGATGTTTTGTGAACATACAAATATAAAATAATTGGTACACGATTTGACACGAACACGACACGATAACACGATAAGTTATTTTTGTACACGAAACAGACACGAACTGCATCTTTTGTTAGATAATCAATTATTTTTACTTAATAATAGTCAATTAAGATGTTATTTAGAATGAAAAATATCAATATAACATGTCACTTAACTATTTTCAATCTAAACATGATGAAATCTTTTCAATTTATACTATACACGATAACACGAAATCCTGACACGAATGCAGAACTATCAGACACGATAGTACACGAGCACGACCAAATTGACAGGTCTACTCGTGGAGCTGCGCAGAACCGGGAATTTAAAACACAAAGGAAAAAAAATAGAGGACGAAAGATTGCCGGAGGAAATTGACCTCACGAGTTTTCATATTTTGAAAACGATACAAGATTGTCTCGTCGTTAACTTTACTAACTAAATATTTTTCAACATAAACTACCAATGATTGTAAACTACCAACCAATGATTCTCTATTCAATTGCGCAAACAGTTTTTAACAATGTTTATTGTCGAAAATGATTTTTCAAAGATTGCAGTTGCAATCATTTTCTTCGCAAAAATACCAATTCCTTCCAAGTACAAAAGTCACCTGAGTTGTGTATGTAAAAAATATATGTTTGAATCTCATTACAAAGTCTGACATGATATATAGTGGAGAATTCATTATGATAATATTATATTAAAATGATTAGTTTTGATCTAAGTATGACATGAAAATGAATAATTATGTATTATTTTTTTCATTAAAATAGTTGTTTAATTTTTGAACTTTTGTATTTATAACAAAGTAAAACAGTTCTGAACGGTGATGATAAAGATTTTTGAATTCTTGACCCATTTGGTATGGTCGGTTATCATGTATAAATTGTTCATTCATAATATGAATCACAATTTTATACTTGGACAAAATAAGTCATGTACTTCCTTTAGTAGGTCATCCTAGTCTGTCTTACAATTTCGATCTAGTTTTTATTTCAAAATTAAGAGAAATTACGAAGGCATCTACTTTCCATGAAATTAGTTTCACTCTTAGAAAAATACAAATATTGAAACTAAGAAATAATTTTTCAAAGTAGACAAATATTAAGAAAAATAATGATTTTTTTAAAGAAAAACTGATGTACGTTATTATTTCCTTAAAGTTTTTAAAATTGAGAAAGATGAGGGACCTCCATCACCCATGATATTTTGTTATACATTTATGAAAATATTGTATACTAACACCTTAAATAATTTCAAAATTTCAGGGGGACAACTACCGCACGATATTTTGTTATACCATTTGAAAAATATTCTATAATTCTACTCATTTAACAAATTTCAAAATTCCACCGGAACCGACTACCTCATGCCCCCCTCCGTTGGTTCCGCTCGTGCTCGTAGGGATGTTTATTTGTTGTTTTATTAGGTAATTAAACAATTCTCGTTACAAAAGTCAGCATATATTATGCTATTTTTTTCAATGATGACGCGTCAGTTGAAATTACAATATATGTTTTAAAAAGGTATGTGTATATTACGTCTCGCCACATATAATATTGTATTGTTTTTGGGTACGTATGTACCAAGTGCATCTTGTTGTATACGTTGTTTGTGTCCATCTTGAACTACCCAAGTTGAGGGCAATTTGTCGAAGTTAGTGAAAAATCAATATGCCTTCCTACATAATTAACCGAAGAATTTCACATTTGTAAGACCTCTTATCTTTATCTTCGTTCATCTTTTGGTTATTTATGGGCAAAACTAAAGTTATAAAACAAATCTCAGGAAAGTGCGTAGAAACCTAACTTTCAATTTACAAAGGGTGTTACTTTTCGTCGACCACAAATTACTTAAATTGTCTGTATCAATTACCATTTTATTCTTCACATTCCATTTAATACTTATTTCGGCATGTTTCTTAGTTACTATTTCTCTCTCAATTACTCTCAATTACTCTCAATTCCAGTACCAACACCAAGAAATTGTCTTACGAACCGTCTGACTCTGACCCGATAAGTCTAAAAAAAATTATCGGCTGAGGTGTCATGGTGGAGGCGTCTGGGGTGTTCTAGCCATACGCCCTATTTTTTAATTTTATTTATTTATTTTGCTTTTATATAGTGTATTATTTAAAATTATTTCAGATTCTATTACAAGATTTCAGTGGTGACGGTGTGGAAAAAAACACAAACGTAAATAAACGGATAAACATATCAATATCCGGAGTACAAAAATAAGGTGTTGAAACAAAAAGCAAATATTTTCTCAATGGTTGCTGCCCCCTGCCGATTTTATTTTTCATGGTTTTTTTTTGTAGTATGAACAGATGAAAGTCTATTGGGAGTAAAAATAAGTAAAAAAGAGAAAATGACAAAATGATAATTGACACAGACGATTTAAGTAATTCACAGATAAAATTTAAGAATTCAGTTTACAAATGGTTATAAATATAGTGTTTTTAGTTGCGTGCTGAAAAATCACGAAATTTATGTAACATAAAATGTATTATTGGGTCACATAATGTATTATATATAATAACTATATACAAGAATTGTACGTAATTAAGGTTCGTTTTGTCTTCTTTGAAACAAGCTTAATTTATAATTTAGTAATATTAATTTTTTTATGAAATGCTAGTGAGTTATTTTATTTATATTTATATATTTTTTAACAATTAAATGACCTTTGGTCTATGCACCAAAACGAATATTTTTTGAGGTAGGCACGACAATAAATATTATTTCATGAAAAACACAAATCCATACATCGGGAGAAGCACGACGGCCATTTAAATATTTAATGCAAAATTATAACTAATGATAAATTACAGATAGTGTTTCCCCATTAATGTTTTTATTGGAGTCCGCGAATTGAAAGATTGTGCTCCACGAGTGCTATGATTTAAAATGTCATATACACAAACTTTCAGAAAAGAATGGCATATATACTTGGTTCTCATTTTACCATTTGCCATGGGAAACTCAAGAAATTCTCATGAAGAAGTTCTACGTACCTACTACTTCTCTTGCTTGTTAGTAAATTGGAACTAAGATTAATATATGAGTTTTTCTTTCCCAAAGCAAATTAAGATGGATAGTGGGGGTCATGTTCATGATCCGAGACCAAACATTTGTCCTATTTCGTACTAATAATTCCAAACTCTATATCTTTGTAGCACCAGTTTTTGTCTCTTATGATTAATTAAAGCATTCATAATCCTCTCTTCCTTAATAGCATGAAATTGCCAGAATTATATGGTATAAATTGAATTATTTTTGTATTGACAGGTTGGTGTAACAATTTTATTTTTTTAATGCGAAAAATGTTGAGTTGTTTGAATCCTATGGTTACGTAGGTAAGGAAAGAAAATAAACCTCACAAATTGTGAAGTAGTTCTAAAGGAATTTGGCTCTTAAATTCTGGTGTCTTGTTAGGTTTGTATTCTTTTTGCATCAATTGAAAATTCAAAACTCACATATAGTCTCAAACATCGATCTCATAGTTATTAGGGGTGGATGCAAAGATCTCTTGATTCCTTTCTATGTATATTGTCTAGTTTATATGGTTTCCATTAGAAGTACAAGAGTTTAGTACATAATTTTATATAACACATAAAATTCATGGCAAATTGGAGACAAAAATAGGCAAAATAGGAAAAAATGGGAAGAAAACATTCCAATAGTGATGTTTTCACCTGTTTATTAAAGTAGAGAAACCACAGATTCCACTTCACCCTTATAGCTAAAAATCACTAATTTAAAGAAAGTAATAAAAAAAGGAAAAAAAAGAACAAAATATTCTTAATTTTCGACTGAACTAAATTCTCGTTACAAACTCTAGCTACAGAAACATAAGACTAAAGATCTACAGCTTGTAGTTGTTGACACTTCTCAGCCTCTAGGGTTTGCCGTTTAGGGTTTGGAGTATCACTTTGAGGTAGAGTTTACATGAGATGATAAGATGGCATCAATGGCTTCCTTCACTTGAGCAACATCTGGTGCTTTCTTACCTTGTGATGGCCAGAACTCATCTGTTGCCAATACCTAAATAATAAATATAACAAATTATGTTAGCTTCATCTTATTAGATAACTTTATTCAAATTTGCAATATGTTCATATGCTAACTATTTTGACACTAGGAACAATATTTGAGTTTGTTGGTCATCACCTTTACTTGCAATTGAAGAAAGTTTACATAACTAATGGCTTTCTCCAGCATGGTGACTAAATCTACCTGCACTAAGTCAATCAACAAATCAAAACAAAGAACTATTTAAAATAAAGATATTTTTTGGTAGCAATTTTAATTTTTGTCGGAATATTAAATCTACGGGAAACTAAAATACTTCCTCAAGAGGACTTCAGAAGTACAGTAAAATAAACAAGAATTGTAGCTACAAATTTGTTCTCAGAAGATGTTATTACCTTTGTTCCATTGGGTACGAGATCCTGAAGTACCTTGAGCCTTTCACTGATTCTTTCCCTCCTATTCTGAAAATTATGGACAGAAAAACTTGAATATTTTAATTATCTTGTACTTCTATTATGAACTTATACTTTTTTCTCATTTTTATTCTAAAACTAAGAATATGTATATGTGTAACTAACCTTTGCTGCAAGACTTTGAGGATCCTTGGTTGCAACTGTTTTGTTCTTAGCTTTCTTGTTGTTGCCACAGTGCTTCTTTGAGGGTTGCACTTCTCCACCCTATCATTACAACAAAACAAACAAGATAACAATCATCCAAATTCACCAAAAACATGCAATACGCATGATCCAATTTTTTAGCTCAAATCTAAAATAAATCAACATAATTAACATAATTAAGTGGTAATACCATGTAAGGGCGCTTGTGGGATACATTTTCGGATGTCGTCTCCCCATAAAACCACCCGAATTGCTCTTCTCCACCAATACTATGACTCTTGGAAGTTCGGTCGCCAGATCCATTCCCGCGAGCCATCTCAAGGGAATTGGGATCGCTACCAAGTCGATGCTCCGAAGAGTAGGCAAAATTGGTGCAATCGTCCAAAGGGTGGCCTTGCTCAAAGCTAAGCATGGAGGAGTTCAGATAGCTTGTGTAGTTGCACCCAAGGGTAGTAGTTTTGAAGCTGAGGATTGATTGATGCGAATCCGGAACCGACTCGTCTAGTAATTGAGATGATGACCCTCCATTACTATGAAGGCTCTCATAGTATGAATCCATTGATATCCTTCCTCTTGCAATTGCCATGATAGATAGGACACGTTTAGACTTTAAGGTTTGTTACTTGGAAGAGTAAAGGAAAAAAGGAAGGAGTTGGATTGTATTAGTAGGGTTTAGAGGACTAAGGGGATGGGAGTTCATAGATGGTAGGCTTATATATATAGCACTCTTGGGAAATAGGTCTTGGGCTTTAGTACAACAACTCAACAAGGATGGGAGTTAATTTAATAATGTGTTCGGAGGTGGTTAAACTTTAAGTTTATATTTAAGGATAAATTACTCATTGTTACCTTCTAGTTTATATAATTACTTATAATTCATAATTATTCAATATTTCATAAAACTATATGTTATGAAAGTACTTAACATTCTTTTCTTTAAAAGTGTGTTTTAACTGTAGGATCTACTAGGCCCTAATATTAGTCTAAATGGGGGTGAATAGACTAATTTGTTCTTTAAACAACTATAGCAAATTAAAAGCTAGAAAAATTAAAAGATAGATAGAAGGGTTAATTACAGTTTGCCCCCCTGAACTATGTCTTGGTATCACTTTGCCCCCTAAACTTTCAAAGTTAACAGTTACCTCCCCTGAACTTTAATTTTGTAACACTTTGCCCCCCTGAACTTCAAAAACTCATTATTTAACACACATTCAACGTTTTTTTCCTAATTTTTTTGTTGTATCCCTAATACACTCCTAAACCTATATTTACGTGAAAATTTGGATCGAAACGGAGGTCGGATATGGTTAGAATTTGGGTCGGATTGAGTGTCAAATCGACCCAAATTCCAACCATATCCGAGCTCCGTTTGGATCCAAACTTTCACGTAAATATAGGTTTAGGAGTGTATTAGGGATACAACAAAAAAATTAGGAAAAAAAACGTCGAATGTGTGTTAAATAATGAGTTTTTGAAGTTCAGGTGGGCAAAGTGTTACAAAATTAAAGTTCAGGGGAGGTAACTGTTAACTTTGAAAGTTCAGGGGGCAAAGTGATACCAAGGCATAGTTCAGGGGGTCAAACTGTAATTAACCCTAGATAGAAATATGGAAACCACAACACGATGTATAGATGTTTGTATCCAACCACCGGATCATAGTTCTCTCTTACGAATTGCTCTTCCTCAAACAACTTCGCGTCATCTACTAATCTGATCTCCATTGCAGATCGAGATCAAGCTTTGCGAACAATCTCGCCTAGCTTGGACCACCTTCTCACAATCTGAGAAGAGATTCACTCCGGAAGTTATTACAACTCTTGTAGAAAAACTTTAGCAACCTAAGCTTAGGCAGTTGAAATGAATGATGAAAGCAATGAGCTTGTTTCAAGTGGGAAGATGTGAGCACAAGAATGTTTAGAGCAAATTTGAGAGTAATAAGATGATTTGAGCTTGAAGTAAGATTGATTATCTAAGAAATGTGTTTTAAGCTCTATTTATATGCTCTAAAGTTAATCTAGTCATTGAGATTAAATAATGAGTTGTGTAAGAATACACAAAACAATGAAGGACATGACACAAAACTGGACACCAGTGGTCGACCTGATCGGGTCAATCGGTCGATCAGTTTGTTAAAAATGAGTAATCGTTCGAACAAAGGTGCAGACAGATGAACCAACTGTGGTAGAACTTAAGTGAACAGTCGACCAGATAAACATGTTCGATCGACCGTTTGGGGGATTTAGTCAAGATGAAACTGTGCACATGAGATAACGGGCGAACAAAAAGGTGAATTGGTTCAACCGAAAACTTCCAGTAAGTTTAGGAACCAGAAAGTTTCATGAACCGGTCAACCGTTGAAAAAGTCGTGATCAACCGGTAGACCAAATCTAAAAGATGGTTCGGTGGAGTATTTGTATACGACCGTTGGTAAATACGGCAAGTATAACGGTCATATTAAAGGCCAAATCGGAAATACAAACGGTCAAACAAAATAGACTTTCGATCGACCGATTTCCACACTAACCACGACACGTGTCAAGATTGGATAGGTGAGTGAGATTTGTATCAGTTGACATAAAGAAACGGTCGAACTGGAAAAAGGATTCGATCGACCGATTAAGACTGTGAAAGCACAATATAGAATCAGTCTAACTCAAGCAAAGTCTGGTCGACCATTTGGGAAAACAAAAATTGTATGTTGAATATGAGTTGAACCATATGGCATACCGGTCGACCAAATTGACCCAGAAATTCTGTTCTAAGAGAATTTCCATGTTTCGTCGATGTCCTATTGAAGTCATTTTTATATATACTTAATTGTGAGACTTCTATATGTTTCCTAGGGTCATTCGATGCAATTCATCAAAGATTTTAAGTGTTAAGTTACATTATAGCTTATGTACAAGAAATGTAAACTTATCTACTCTTCATTCTTGATTTCTTGTCTTGATCCATACTTGTTTCCTAATTAGAAATACAATATATGCATGCGATGATATTAATAAGTTACATGTGTTTATTGATATATTAGTTAATCATCAAAACATATTAGCGATTATTAACCAAAAAACCAACATTAACATGTTTTGTTAAATAATACTCCATAGATTTTTCCCCCAGTTTAGATAATAATATCTACTTATATTGTGAATGGAAACACAAAAATCAGGCTCGGCCCATAATAGGAGCAGTTAGGGGTGCACATGGGTCGGGTTGGGTCGGGTTTGGGCTTCAACCCGACCCAACCCAAAATTTTCGGGTTGGGAAAAAACCCAACCCAACCCGAACTTGAACCGGTTTGGGTTCAACCCAACCTGACCCGAAATTTTCGGGTTGGGTCGGGTTGAACCCGAATTCGGAAATTTTCTCCCAAACTTGGTCGGGTTCGGTCGACCGGTGCTTAAACGGTCAACCGGTGGCTTGAAAACCCGAAATTTTCAGGTTGGAAACGGTCGATCGAGTGATGTTCGGTCGACTGGTTTATTTGGGAAAAAATAAAAAAAATAAAAAATAAAAAATCAGGTTCGGGTTGGGTTGGGTCAACCCGACCCCCTCAACCCGAACCCGACCCGAAAATTCGGGTTTTTGATTTTCCCAACCCGACCCGACCCGAACCCCTCCCCAACCCGACCCAACCCGACCCGACCAGTCGGGTTCGGGTTGGGTTTCGGGTTGAACCCAACCCATGTGCACCCCTAGGAGCAGTGTGAGCCCTTGCTCCGGACCTGGGGGGAGGGGGCTCAATTTATTTTGATATATGTACATGAGATTATTGGTTTGCAAAGAAGATCGGTACTAGCACATAGATATTTGCTATGAGGACAAAACTTTTCAAGTGATATTGCATTAAGTTAATGAAATTTTTATGATTTAAGCTAGGAGGATAAACTTTTCAAATTTAGGTGTCTCGTTGTTAGTTTTCGCACAGAGCCTTAAAATTTCCCGAGATGGTCCTGACAAAAATATACGAGATTTAAAATATAGAAATTAAATTATTAATAATACTATAATCTTAAGAGTTATTAATATATATATTTAGAATTTTTTATGTTACTAAAAGAGAATGATAAAATTCTTGTGTTGTAAATCAACGTGAGAACTCTTGATTGTTGGACCTACAGAAATACTGTACTAGAAAATTTGGCTTCACGATTTCACGAACTTACCAAAACAAATGGCTTCTTGGAGTAGATTCGCGTGTGGGGCGGGTTCAACTCGACAATCCGGCCCGATTTGCTTGAATTGTCTTCTTGAGGTGGTAAAAAATGGAATTATTTTATAATAGCTGAATGGTAAGGAATTAAAAATAACTTAAAAAAAGAGTAATTGCCGGATGCTAACAGGTAACAGCATTTGGCAGTACAAGTTGGACGACTCTTATTAGTCACGACTCACGAACTTGTGGTAGTTCTAGAAATTAAGTCGCCGTTTAATTAATTTTTTGGTGAAGTCTATAGTTAGTAACATACGTGCTTTTGTTTTTGGCAAGTGGAATGTGCTGAACAAATTGAGGAAAGACAAAGACGAGTGAAAGGGGAGTAGAAGAGCATAGTTGTCGGCGGTTTCATTGCATGTCCACGTCTATAGATTCTTTCTGAAGTTGTACTTTCTTGTTAACTTTAATTAATTATATATAAAGGGAATATCTATTTAATTAACAAATGATACAAGCATTTTAGATTAAAAATGACATTTTATAATGGTTCTCAATTTTCTCCGAAAACAATGGTTTGCAACGAAAATCTTCAAATTAACACATCTCTTTACCCAAAAATCAACTTGGGAAAGGACCAATAAACATCCACTTTTATGCAGCAACGATGGCAGATCTATTAAACACCACCAATCCACCGTATGCTCATGTTCAACTAATCAAAGGTAGATCTAAATCTATTGATGATGTAACATATAAACAAGAAATTGGTTCAGGCTTCTTTAGTATTGAAAGTTAGAAACACATTACGATTTCAAATTTGGCCGTGCAATAATCAGGTTCGACTTTGAAGTTCTCTCTTCTTTTATCCTATAAGTATTAGTTGATTTTTAAGAGTGAACATCTCGTTGGTTTGACGTTCAATACAAATCATGAATCAAGCCATTTTTAGCTGAACCATTAATTGTTCTTAATTTTGATTACAACAACATCTTGATGCACCCATTTCACACTTACCCCCACAGACCACTAGATATCGGAGGGAACAGATATGACACAAATTTTTCTTTGTTCTTGCATGTTTATCTATGAACTGAAGAATTACTACAAACAATGACACTGTGCTCAAAGAATTACAGAAGCATGTGAACCCCAACTCCAACTCCAACTCCAACCGAACCCCATTGAGCAGGCCGAGGCGAGGCAAGACAATGGGTCAAATCCGATACATTTACACCTTATTAAGTTAATTCCCACGAGAAAAAGAACACTGATTTTTTGTGAAATTTAATTGGTCCATCATATCCACGATAAACACTTGGGTAGTAACCGGTGAGTCCAACTTATTTATAAATTGTTACACTTTTTTGTATTTAGTAACTTGAAACTGTTTTCTCAACAACTTTAACGTCATGACTTGGTTTAAAAGACCACTAACAACACACATCACGAATCACTAATCAGTAATCAAAACACAATATAGTAAAGATCTATTTGAAAATCTCACCATAATAAATCCTAGCTAGATGGACCGAACAATGACTGATGTTGAGATCCAACAAGGCCTGGTAGCTTGATTGGCCCAACTAAAAGCAAACAACGCTCTTGTGAATTCTTAGTCCCACATTGGGCAAAACCTGGAGTCTGAAGTGAGTGTGAGGATATAAATAGAAGTGGTTCTCCTTGAGTTAACGTACGCAGCCGTGTGGTGAGCACAAAGCGAACTATTCTTTCGCCTTTTACTAAAGAATACCGTGTGCTCGCCACTAACAGCGGCATACTCCTATTTTTGGAGGCCAACACTCTCTAAGTGTGGCCATCAATTACAATCCAATTTTTTATTTTTATCTCCAATTGTTCGAGTCTCTGTAATTCTGATTATCTCAAACTGGGTTAATTATTATTCATTAAAGTGTGGACTTCAGCAATCTAAATGTTCAATTACTTGATCAACTGGACCACCAAAGGGTTCATTTTGATGGAACATTGTCCTATTTTTCTTACCATACGAATCTTTTTTAAGATCTCAAATGTTCTATTTGGAGATAAGTCTGATTGAAGAATCAATGACCTCAACATCTGTTATCTACGTTAATTACCAGAGCCGACCTCAACATCTGTTATCTACGTTAATTACCAGAGCCATCATGTTCTTTTCATTCAGCAAAGAACTGGAATTTCTTGACTAAATTCTTATGCATATGCAAAACTGAAACTCGAACTTTTGGTTACCAAAAATTATCACCAATAATCTCTGCAAGAACATAACCCATCTTTGAACAAATGAAATCTGCTACGATCCCTCACAACAATCTCCCTACCATAAACCTTCGATATAAGCTTCATAACGCCATGGCAATCGCGGCAAATTCTAAGGTTCTTCACTATCCTTATAACACCCCCCGACACAATTCTCGCAATCCCAAAAGCCACAGCGAGCTTCTCGCTATGCCTTGAGATTGCATCCTCCTTCTCTTCTTCCTCTATGTCATGGAGAACACTTGCCGTCTCTGGGGAATAACCCTCTTTTCTCAATCTTGTCATTATTTCCTTCAGCTTCAGGTAGGCTTCCTCCTTTAGGCCATTTGGTTCATCATTCGCGACAAACAAATGGATGGTCTTGTCTACCTCTATGGCACTCCACCCCGGACTTTTTCTAATTCTTTGCAAGCTCATTGAGCTGCGAACATTGGCCGTGTCCTTCCATTGACCGGCCACAGCATAGATGTTGGATAATAACACATAGTCACTTGACTCATTTGGGTCAAGCTGCGAGAGATGCTCTTTGACCTGTTCTGCTAGTCTGACACGACCGTGGATGCTACAAGCACCGAGCAACGTCCTCCAGATAATTGCATTAGGCTTGATTGGCATTTGTTTAATGAAATCATAGGCCTCTTCAAGGCGCCCCGCACGGCCATAAAGATCAACCATGCAACCGTAATGCTCGATGGAAGTTTCAATCCCATAGATGTCTACCATCTTGGAGAAATAATTGCGGCCTTCAAAGACCAATCCGGAGTGACTGCAAGCATATAAAAGAGAGATAAAGGTGACACCATCAGCTTTGATACCTTTCTCTTCCATTTGACGGAAGACCTCAATCGCTTCCCTACCGAGCCCGTGCATCGCAAGACCCGCAATCATCGACGTCCACGAAACAATGCATTTTGTATCCATACACTGATCAAAGACCCGCTGCGCCATGCTGACATTCCCACACTTCATGTACGTATCGAGAAGTGCATTTGCGACTGACGAAATCTGAAGAAAACCAGTTTTCTCCACGTAACAGTGCACCATCCTCCCGAACTCAAAGGCCCCAGACTGTGCGCATGACGACAGAACCCCCGTCAGGCTTACCTCGTTAGGTGGAAACTCCAATCTCAACAATTCCCTAAAAAACCGGAAGGTGTCATCAAAACACCCACTCCTCGCGAACCCCGTGATCATCGTGCTCCACGAGACTGGATCCTTCCGTTCCATCTCCCTAAAAACCCGCCGCGCTTGCCCCATTTCTCCAGCCTTCGCATACCCAGCGAGCACAACATTCCACGACGTTTGGTTCCGGAAAGGCATTTCAGCAAACACCTCATTCGCGTCCTCCAAATCATCCGCTCTAAAACACGCAGTCAACAATGCGTTCCAAGCCACAACATTCGGTTGAGGAATACCCTCGAACGCCTTCCGCGCATCGGACAGGCACCCACACTCGGCGTAGAAACTGACCAGCGTGGTCCCCACAAAGAGGTGCGACTGGAGTCCAACTCGAAAACAACCCCCATGTATCTGCGTTCCGGATAAGACCAACTTGGAATTGGCGGCCGCTTTAAGCGCAAAAGCGAAAGTAAAGCTATCAAAAGGCAGGCGATCGTTGCGCATTTTGGCGTACACGAGGAGGGCATGACGTGGGTCAGGGGATTCGGAGAAGCCGCGAATGAGGGTGTTGCACATGAAGGTGTCGGGAGTGGGGAAATAGGAGAAGAGACGGAAGGCATGATCGAATGAGTTAGGGAGGGAGATCGCGGAGACGAGGAGGAGTTTTCCGAACACGACGGGGTCGGTTTGGAGGCCGGATTTGGTGGTGAGGGCTAGAATTTGGTTTAGGTGAGAGAGGGTTTTGCAGGATTTTAGGTGGGAGAGGGAGAGATGTAAGAGGTGGTTGGTGAAGTTCATGTTGGCGGGAGGTGGGAGGTTGGGGGTTTTGAATGTTAAGAGTATTTATACTACTACTACTTATGGGCTTTGTTTTTTAAAATTTCTCAACATTTATTATTATTATTATTATTATTATTAAACAAAGTTCCGGAGGAAAAATGAGGGGGAAATTCTAGCTGCTTTGGGACTGATGGAGTTTTAACATGCAACATTTCAACAATTTTGGACTGCAAATATTTTTTAATTTTTGTAGATTTTTTGATGTTTAAATGAGAATTTGAAGCTTCCTAAGTAATTAAGTAAATATATAAGTAAGGAGAAAATAAAATGTTTGTAGAAATAAATAATTAAGGAAAGATGAGAAGATGGTTAGGGAGGGAGAGCTGAGCTAGAAGATCAGAAATTAAGAGACCTTTTTGAGGTGGTTGGCGTTGATGGTTCGGTGTTGGGAGACGTCGAGTTCGTGGCCTTGTCGGAGCGGCCATCGACGACGGTGAGAGAGGGGCAGAGGAAAGAGGACAGACGGTAGTGGGGGGAAGTGGAAGAGTAAAATTTCCAACATTTGTTATTATCATTATTATCTAATAAAGTTCCTTAGGAAAAATGAGAGGTGAAATTCTAGCTGATTTGCGACTGATGGGGTTTGAATATGCAACATGTCAACAATTTTGGACCGCAGAGATTTGTTTTTGTTTTTGAAGACGTTCGAAAGATCATTTATTTAGGAAACAAAATAGGTTACCGACCCCGTAACTCGAATTTCGAATACAAGCTCAAATTCAAACCTCAATTCTACGAATACAAAAGGAAAAGGAAGGTCATATGTATGGTGGAAATAAGAAGAATCTGGTTTTCAATCTTTGCATTTGTTCTGTGTCTCCCATGTGCAGACAATTGCACGAGATATGGTTCGATTTGCCTTCCAAAGCCACTCAATTTTATCTAAAGGGATGCTTCAAATAAAGATATGGAATATGAGACGAAGGTTAAGATAAAACAACCTAATTTGGACGATTGTGGTTTTCATAATTGTCGTTCTTCTTTTTAATGGTAATAACATTTTATGGAGCGTTTGAATAAATTTAGCCAAAAATCAATTTAGGCTAAATTTTATTTTCTTGAAATATGAGAAAAATGTTATGAAAATTGTATATAATAGATAATTTACCTTCCAAGATGGTTCCTATTCCAACCAATCCATTATAACATCTCTATTAAAATGTGTTGTAATGTGCATTGTATTTACACTCTTGTTTAGTGTAGGTTATATAACTTTCACATCTCTATGTGTATATATATGAGGTTGTGCTATGTATTGAGAATATACAAAGATAAATGTATCCATTTTTCTCCCCTTTCACATACTTCTCTTGTATTGTTATTCTTGTGTTTCTAATGATCTTTCACATATTAACAACACGTTATCAGCACGATTTGCCTCTAGTGTCATCAGAATCTTGGAAATAGCTTAACGAACGTAAGTTCATTGATCATCTTGGTAAAACATATAAGGAGGTATGTGATTGGTTGTTATTAATTCTCAAATTTGATTCTTAAACTCGAACATATTAATGTTGACAAACATATACTATTATCCTTAAGTGGAAAAGAGGTAGTGTTGGTTTTTTGACCTTAATCTATGTTTTGATGATTTAATCAACATAATCTTAATTGTGATCATGTAGAGTAGCACACATGTTGCATTGCATATATATTCCTTTGTGTTAACTTCTATAAGTGATCAATACTTAAGGAAGAAAGGAAATCAAATCAAGACATGTAATCAAGCTCATTTGAAGACATGTAATTTGTATTTCTTTGAGTCTTATGAACTCTATGTAATTGAGCATACTTGAGCTAAAAACTACTCAAACACACACTAGGTTCCCTATAGAAGTCACACACGAAATTTCATATAATTTGGACTTCAATAGATCACTCAAACTTATACCGGAAAACACTAAATCAAAACATGAACAGTCTGACCACATTCGGTCGACCGAAACAGACCGTTCGGTCGACCGAGTGATCAATTATCCTGTAAGTGTTTGTCTGTTCAATTTCGGTCGACCGTCCAGATCTTTTCGGTCGACCGTGTAACACAAAATTCCGACTGTTAGAATTGTCGTATTATACCCAACGGTCGTATTCGTATTTTTCCAAAATATATTTGTGCAAACGCTCAATTTGATTTCCTATTTAGTGTTTGTCTGCCCAATTTTGGTCGACCGTCCAGATCTTTTCGGTCGACCGTGTATCAAAAAATTCCGACCGTTAGAATTGTAGTATTATACTCAACGGTTGTATTCGTATTTTTCCAAAATATATTTGTGCAAACACTCAATTTGATTTCCTATATATATTATGAGTTTTATTTGTGATATATCCTACCTTTCACATGTTTATGTTGTGTGTTAAATTACTATGTTAGTATGGAGCTAGTTATCATTGTTTTATCTTCATATAAAAAAATATTGCTTGACATAGTTAGATATCTTTTGGAATAATGAAAACATGCAAATAGTACAATTTTTTATAAAAGAGTACTCATGAAACATTACAAGTATGTGATTATTGCTTTTAACTTGTGCACCGAAAAGAAAAGAAAATGTTTGGATATTATATCATATTATTCTTGTGATGTGATGAAATAGTAGTTTCAATAATATTTGGTGCATCTTTTTTCGCAAAGCTAATATTTGATGCATTTCATTAAGTTGTCATATTATGCCACATATTGACGCATCTCATTAAGTTGTCATATTATGCCACATATTTCGATGTTATTTCGTTGCATCACATCTGGAAATATTATGGTTATTCATTCAGCACATATGATTTATTTATACAATTATATATATGATATAATATGATATATTGCAACAAAATTTTGGTTTCCATATTATGAAAGTAATTATTTACCATATGTCATGCTATCATTGAAAAAAAAGCACTTCAGCCCTGAAGGTAAAAACTGTAATCTTCATAAAGTGCAAGTATATAACGATATCGAGATTGTATATATTCATGTTAAGAGGGCTATGACTGAAGGGAATGTGTTCTAAAAGTTTTACTTTTAAATGTCAATTGTTATGAATTGAATGAGAAATCATTTTGTTCCTTGTTTATGTTATTCGTCTTTTAGAAGTGTTAAGGAAGAGACTCTTGGTCCTTAACCGTAGAGCTCTAAAAGATATTGGTTTACATAAAACAAAAGATATTCGCAATCATGGTAATTAACATGGGACATTAATTACCGAGTTAAGATTGTCGTGTTGGTCATAGATCATTGTAGCTCTACAAGTGAGTGATGACACGGGTATGCAAAAGAGGAAAATATTACTTTTGTATACTGAATATACCAAATAAGTAAAATATTATAGAAATGTGTTTCTGTGTCATTAATATTTTACTGTGTCTTCGGTCCTTTGATATGAGACTTATATCCGATCGCTTAAGGAGTTCTTAATTAGACTAGTGTCTTGAGCTATCGATGAGTGTAGTGTAAAGGCATTAGTTGGTTAAGCATAACTTTCGTTGGAGAAGATAGTTAGTCAAAAGATTATCATTGCCCCTCTTAATTGAGTGATGATATTAGTGGGCCCCTTGATAAAGCAAAGTTATAATGTGCACAATGTGATTTGAGTTATGTCACATATTTATAACTAGCTTAAAGAGATCAAGAAATGAATACTAATACAAAGATGACACAATACTACTTTGTGTGTATTCTTAATATCATGAGGCAAGGGACGGACACAAGTGATGCACTCCATCACTAAATGGATCGGGTTTTGGTTCGAGTGGAATTAAGACATCTAACTAATTGGGAGCTATAATGTGTAGCTATATACCGCTTATAGCTTGTGATATTAAGCTCTTAATATCACTGCCAACTTAGTCTAGATCCTCCCATAGGTCACACCGCAAAAAACCGGGAAACAAGAAGCTTGATTTTTGGTTCATATGATGTGTCGGGTTTCTTATAGAAAATATGACACATGTGGTGAACAAGTAAAATCAACTATGTTATATATAACATAATTAGAATCATGATAAATTCATATGAGATGCATATATTATGGGGTGCAATAATTTATTATTGCATAGGATAATATATTGCATAAGTTGTGAATTTGCTGAAATCCCTAAAGTTCAAATTTTGTTGGAAATAAATCCAAAATTTGAAAAAGGCAAAATCGGGTAGACGTTCGTTAATCCGTTGAGGTTCGGTCGACCGAAGGATCTGTGGATCGGTCAACCGAACGTGGAACGGATAGTCAAGTTGATTGACCGAACTTGACCAAAGTGCCTGGATCATTGGTACGGTGTACCGAACCAAAAACGGTCGACCGAACAATGTCAAGTTCCGATATTTTCGGTTAACCGAATAGCACTCGGTCTTGGACAAGAATTAGTCTGATCGGTTAAGGAGAATTTTTCTCCTTAAGATTCGGTCATCCGTCGCGTACTCAGTTAAACGATCGTGACATATTCGGTTAACCGAGTGGGACTCGGTAAACCGAAGCACGATCGATTTTCTGCCGTTGATAATTAAGAGATTAATTTGATCGATGGTTGGATTAGCTCCAAACTTGGTCAAACATTTTGTGGGTGCATATAATGCATTATGGAATTAGTTTGCGAGAGAAAATGTCAAGAATTCGTGGCTTAAGAATAGCCATGATTGAGAGTAAGATTGAAGCCTATAAATAGGTCTTTATTCTCCTTAATTAAGTTAGTAGAAGTTTGCTAAATATTTTTCTCTCCTAATTCACCACAAAAATCCACGAAAATTCTCTTAGTTTTCTAAGTCTTTGAAGGAGAAATCTCAGAGGCTAAGGAAGAGGTTTGTAGCTAGATTCTAAGTTTGTTTGGAGATTGATTGGCTAGCTCCTTTCTCTCCAACATTGTTTAGGGTTTCGGTAAACACTCGGAGGCATCCGGCGCAACGAGAAGCGACGATTGGCTTCCTCAACGTCTCTGAAACGTCAAGAAGTTTTTGAGAACTTCTAGGTATGAATTTCGGAGTCCCTTTGTGTTTGTTTTAATAAGTTTTTGAAACTAGTTGTTAAAACAAACCGATGCATGCATAAAATAAATCGAAGAAAATTGTAATAGATCATTATTATACATGAAAATTCGAAAAATATATATGTATAATTAAACATGAAATCCTACAATGACAATGTATAGCAATCCCTGAAGGATTCTTATGATCATCAAAATGATATGAAAAAAAAATTCATAAACCCATCAAACTCATTCCCTAATCTAGCTATATGCGAGGTCAAAAAACCACAGAGAGTTGAGATGTAAAAGGAAAATCTTCTATCCATTTCACAAGTTAATGACCTGATACTCTCGTAGTAGTATCGGAGCAAACCAAAAAACAAAATCAAGATGAAAAAAAGTTTTGTTTTCCTTCGCAATCATTTTCAAGAAAATGATTTCGAAAGTATCATGATCTAGTCTCGTGCTCGAGTGTGGCTGAGTTGAATATCGAGTTATCGATGAAAAATCACAGAATTCATCCAATTGATTTGCTATATTCCCTGAAGTGAATGTATGAGCACGTGAAAAGTCTTACAAAAGTATAGTATAATCATTTACGGCCATGATTGTGAATATGAATGTGGATGAGATAAACGACAAAGTAATTGATGTCCCTATGGTATATAAATTTGACAATCAAAATGGATTGTCAAGGTGACTTTCCATGAAACAAATATATTCTAGTTATGTGTGTTTTATTTGATATTTTATATAAGTAATATACACTCTATTACTTTATATAAGTAATATACACTCTATTTAGTAGATATACATGACCATATGCTAGAATATCAATGTGACAAATGTGCATTATATACCACGATACAAATATTTTGTTTAGTATTCTTGATGTTTATTCAATAATCATATTTTCATAATTATTAACTTTATGTTTTTTATTTAGTTGTTATTTTTGTTGAAACTATATTTTATATTGATTAGTGCTCTTATTATTGCAATTTCCATGCTTGTGATTTTTATTTACTCACGATGAGATTCTTTTAGGTATTAATAATGCACATGCCTATGTTGCTAGCATATCGATATTCAACATTTTTATGTTTGTCATGACTATTTATGCATATCATTATAATACGTCCTTTAATGTTCAATCGAAAAGATAGTATTTGCATTTATCGTCTTAAAATGACAAAATATACATGCATATGGTAATATGTTGATATGCATAAATTCTATTTAAAAGACTTATACCAAGTTACGTTGATATTAATTGAACTTCTTATGATTTAAAATGCATGGTTTTTTATTTTGATTATATTTTGTCATTGGAAGAACCCTATTAGTTATTTTGTAACAATTGCATAAATAATTTATCTGCAACAAATATTTTATTTGGCTTGAAATGAAGAGTGAATATTATTCGGTCTCATATTTGATTTAAGATCGGGAAAGGTGGTTTATGCATCATGTATAGTGTTGTCATGCGTATTATATTAAGATACGAGTATTTTTCTAATTTGATAATGAGAAAATCGAAAATCATTATTGTATATGGTCGTACAAATTTAGTAAAAAGCTCCAGAAGAGTCATATCTACGGTTACATGTGCATTTTATATATTATGTCTCAAGAAACTTATTGAGTTTCCAATCGCTAGAATGACTTGTATTGAGACTACAATTGAAATAAAGAAGAATACTTTTATAATCACTACAATTATGTCAGGAAACAAAAATGCTATTGAGAAAATTAACTAATTTTTGAACGATGTGTCATTGCACATGTAGTGACTTGATCAAAAGAGTTGCAGTAGCGAATTAGATGAATATTTATTCTAATAACATATTGTATGACCGATTGGGTCAATGAGGATCGATATGATGACAAATGTTGCCAAAATTATATTTGATATGACCATCATCTATAGAATGAGATGATTCTCCTACTAAGTGGGTATCTACGAGCTCTATCTTTTCATGAGATGTGATAACTTGTGTTATACATTATTTGTGATTGAAAGTCATAAGCATAAGTTATTGCAACATCACAATATATACCCTCATATTTGGATCATGTGCTCGAAGCACATGTTACAAAGCATCGTGAAAAAAACCATACACTGTGGAAAATAAATTGTGCAATTATGAAGTAATAAGAGATTTAAATGACTCTCAAACGAGTTAACTAGATATTCCAACCCAGAAGTGTCTAAATGAAGTTATTATTTGTATTCATTATGGGTATCATGATCCTGTAATTTGATAATTTATTTGACATTTACTAGTTGAACAAACATGAGGTCAAGTTTGTCGATCAATTAGCACAATAAAACGAGAATCCATCAGTTTATGAAAAAAAATCTCAATATAGATCATTATGAGATCTTAAAATTTATACATTACACATTAATATGATACCTGCTGATATTATACATAATTTTTTTAATGCAGATATACATCATATTATGAATGTTCCCTTATTTTACTTGTACGATATTGAATAAAATGTTTTCCTTCTGCGATTTCTTTTACATTACCACATCCACAATTTAGTGACCTTAAATTGACTTGGACATTTTAGTATGATTCATATTCCTGATAATATTATTTTTTGAAGCCCTTGAAGGGAAATTTATTTTATTGTCCGATCCAACAATTTTATATATAGAGGCACTTTTTTGGCATTAGGGGAAGAAAGCGAGAAACTTAAATAAATGTCAAGAAAATGTATTATATTGAACCTGAAGTTCATAAGACAATATACGTATAAGTATCGTTGAACCTGAAGTTCATAAAATCATTAACTTGCAAAAGAGTGACTAAGTCTTGTATTACTAGATATAAACCGCATAATATAAAGTGAAGATCTCCACATGATAAAATATATTTGAGCTCAAACAACGCCAGAAGCGTGGATTAAAACATATATTATTTCTGGAAATGAAAATAAAATGTAATCACTCATTACATCTCCTGAAGATGTATTCTTGAAGAATATAAACCCGGTAAAATAAAAGTAGCTGTTAGCAAATGTAACAATCCCGGGAATACATAACAGTCAAATCCTGGTGTTTTGGGAAACGACGAGGATTTGATTATTATAAAAGTTGCAATCAACTATGTTGATACGAGAGAGAAACATAAAATAATTGAAATTATCGTCGATGACTGATTCACCTTTGTAGTAGCATGCTAATTCAAGAGAAAATCTGGATCCAGAACCTATAATATTATATAGAATGTCAGAAGCATTCGTATTTGAAATGGATAAAAGAAGAGGAACAATGTAGAAATAGACTCGCTTAATAAACATATTATTTGGACTTGTAGTCCTGATTCATGAAGAATATGAATAGAAATCACATTACAATAACATAGTGGTACATTATAAAACGAGTAGTGACACAAGGATTTTTCGTAGGACCCAACATCCATTATGATGTTACTCATTCTCTCGAAATGAATAATATTACATTGTGTTACTGAATCAGTATAACATAAATATAGAAAAACATATGAGATATGTTGTAACAACAAATTGTATAAGTCACTTCATATTGATATGAGAGTCCTAAAATGACTAAATTGTCCAAGGAAAATTATAATTAAGATAATCAATAGTTAAAAAAATCACCATATGAGCAAACAAAGAAAATATGCATATCATTTCGAAGAATGATATGAAAGGAACTCCTGAAGAGATTAAACACGTACTCGTGAAATATTTGAATGATAAATTTTGAAATAAATAATTGGAGAGAAGTCAACTATTTTTCGACCGGCAGTTCGAACAATTCTCCAGAAGAGAATTGTTACAATGATTCAAATATCTAAGGAGATATTATACAAAGAAAGTTCACCTGGAAAATACATCAATGATAGATTTACTTCAGTGATCCATCCAATATGTCTGATCCACAACAACAAAATTTGTGTTATCGTGGAGACGTTGCAATCATTATGCAAGTCGGTAAACTACGAATCAGGGGGAGCGAATTTCTAGTTATCATCCCAGAAGTACGATTATCCCTCAAGGATAAAGCCTAGGAGTTTTATAGTTGTACTCTTTTTTCCCCTTTATCAATTTTTGTCCTACAAGATTTTTATTGGTTAAAGGTTTTTAACAAGGTTGCTTGTTCATTTGTGTTAGCATATGTCATGCACTTTTTTTACTTGGTTATTTTCTCTTTGGATTTTGTAGCAATATTTTTAACGAGACATGAACATAATGCTATATTATTTAAGAGAGTTTGTAAATGTATATTAAACTAAGAGGGAGAATTATACGCTCTGAAATCTTTTTTCCTTTACCAAGTTTTTGTCCCACATGGTTTTACTTGGCAAAGTTTTTAACGACACATGCAGACAAACGTATAACAAAATGTGATCATCCAAGGGGGAGTGTTATGAAAATTGTATATAGTGGATGATTCACATTCCAAAATGGTTCTTCTTCCAACCAATCCATTGTAATCCCTCTATTAAAATGTGTTGTAATGTGCATTGTATTTACACCTTTATTTGGTGTAGGCTATATAGTTTTCACACATCTATGTGTATATATATGAGGTTGTGTTATGTATTGAGAATATACGAAGATAAATGTATCTATATTTCTCCTTCTCCACGTACTTCTCTTGTCTTGTGGTTCTTGTGTTTCTAAGAATTTTCGATATATTTATAACAAATGTTGATTTTAATGGCAATCAATTACATTAAATATCTCAATATGAGTTCAATATGTTTTAATTTTGTATATTATTCGATGTTTAAAAATCTCCATGGTCGTTTGTATTATACCATTTTTCTATTAAATACGAGAGAATTTGAAAATATTTATAATACCATCCATCTAGCCTTTGTTCTTTGATGGCCCGCACTACGAAATTTTTCTAGATTGCCACTGCATATGCTTATAATTAATTTGTAATGATAACACTCACATAATACTCCAGCACAAATGCATCAAGGTGAAGCAAGCTAATTCATGATTATTGGTGACTCTCGGGATTTTAGAAGTGGAAGGACTGATTTTAGCAAAAAAAAAGAATTTCTTTTTTGGAAAAAAAATCATATCATTTCACATTGACATGCACATGAACCATCTTCATATTTTCAAATTGCATAAAGAAACCTCGAACAAGTCAAAAATGTTGGAATGGTAATAGTGCAGGTGATTTTAACTACTTTTTGTGTTTTCAATTATTAATTGACATAATATTGGAGACTCTATTAATAGTATGGAGCTCTTCTTAGGTGCACGCAATTAGGGGTGCACATGGGTCGGGTTGGATCGGGTTTGGGCCTCAACCCGAACCAACTCGAAATTTTCGGGTTGGAAAAAAACCCAACCCAACCCGAACCCGAACCGGTTTAGGTTCAACCCAACCCGACCTGAAATTTTCGGGTTGGGTCGGGTTGGATCGGATTGAACCCGAATTCAGAAATTTTCTCCCAAACTTAGTCGGGTTCGGTCGACCGGTGACTTGAACACCCGAAATTTTCGGGTTGGAAACGGTCAACCGAGTGATGTTCGGTCGACCGGTTTATTTGGGAAAAAATAAAAAAAAATCGGGTTCGGGTTGGGTTGGGTCAACCCGACCCCCTCAACCCGAACCCGACCCGAAAATTCGGGTTTTTGATTTTCCCAACCTGACCCGACCCGAACCCCTCCCCAACCCGACCCGACCAGTCGGGTTTGGGTTGGGTTTCGGGTTGAACCCAACCCATGTGCACCCCTACACGCAATCTTATTAGAGATTGAATAATGTCTTCAATTATAACTACCAGATGGATGTCCGACTTAATCTCGTTAAGAGGTTGAATGAGATCGTCAATTATAACTACCAGATCTATCGGATTTATTAAGATTGTTGGATTGTATGGAAGGAAATTCCCTGCTAAAAGAAATAATTGTTTAATTTGCGATTCCAAAACAATAATTGGCTCTCTACCTCTAAACACGTCCTCTCAAGTCTCAACCTTCTCATCCAAGACCATACCCAAAAGTTGAATTTCGATGGCTTTTATAATAAAATTATTATTATTTTGCTACATAAGTGTTTGTGTTGTGAAACTCGAAATTGATGTTTTTGTTTCTACATTTTTTTATTTCTTGTATTTTAAATCCATTTTGCTATTGAGGAAATGCTGAAGTGATATTTTATCAAACTTAGAATCTTACGTTAATTTTTTAATCGAAGAAGTTTTGCTATTTTTTGCAATTTGGTCATTTGGTGGGGCTTCAGGTTACAATAATTATATGTCGTGGACTGTATTTTGTTTTCCTTAAGTGAGTTTTTTTTTTCAATCGGGATTTCTGCATTGCTTCTATTTTATTTTTTGTTTTTATCTTGTCATTTTGTTGTATTATTTTTCTTTTTATTTATGCAATACTATAGGTTGTATCATTTCCAATAAAAATGTGTATATTTTATTTCTGCAATTAGTTAAGTTCATTATTGTGTGTTTTTGTTTCTTTGATATTGCATGCATTTTTTTCGTTAGGTATTGTCATCCTGCGACCCCGTTAATTGTGCTCTTAGAGCACTTATTTACGTAGTTTGAGTACTTTCTAGTTTTACGCGTTCCTGATTTATTATGAGATGTTTCTTTTACTTTTGTAATAATTGCGAAGTAAATACGAGAACTTTGTGCAATAATTTCTGTGAGCAATATTGAGATGTTTCATGAATCGAATAATTTCAATCCAACAGTCTATACCGGTAAACCTCGTTCATGATTCACCCCTTAATAAGTTTGCTTGCACCTGAAACTAAGCTGACGATATGTTAAATTTTTTTCCCCTCTCATATTTATTTTATTTTATTGGTAAATTTATGTGTGCAGTTTCCTTTCTCCGTGAGAAAAATAATTTTATTTGATAATCAATATTTCAGATCATGAAAAATTAATTACTTAAGGTCGGTTACAATAAATTCATTCATAAAAGGTAAAATATCATGATATCACTAGCTAGTGAAAAATCTTAAATAAAAAAATAAGGCAAAATGTCTCCCATTGACTGACTCTTGTCCTCTTCTTCACCCACTTACACTCCCACACGCAAGACTATCTCCAACAAGACTTGACCACATCTTCCTTAAAATGTCTAATAGTTGCAACCTTGTAGGATAGACTTTTATTGTGTATAGATTTCTAATTTTCTCTCCTACATTCAAGTTAATTTGAACCCTCAAAACAATTGCAAATTAAGGTTGATTTAACTATTTCTTAAGTCCTCAAACTCCACTAATATTCCACAAATACCATCACCATATATATATATCGATCCATCTCTTCTTCATAATCCTTCTACTACTACTACTACTGTACTACAACATGATAGCTTGGAATGATTTATACAACGTTGTGGCAACACTAGTCCCTCTCTATGTCTCGATGCTCCTCGCTTACGCCTCCGTCCGGTACTGGAAACTCTTCTCCTCCGACCAATGCTCCGGCATAAACCGATTCGTATCGCTCTTCGCCGTCCCTCTACTTTCATTTCACTTCATCTCCACAATGAACCCATACAAGATGAATCTCCGCTTCCTAGCCGCCGATTCCCTACAAAAGTTCACTATCCTTCTTCTCCTCTCTCTCCTCCACTCTAATATAACCCTAAAATTCTTTATCACCTTCTTCTCTCTCTCCACCCTACCTAACACCCTTGTCATGGGCATCCCTCTCCTCTCCGCTATGTATGGCTCCGGTGCCGGAACCCTCATGGTGCAAGTGGTGGTCTTGCAATGCATAATTTGGTACACTTTGCTTCTTTTTCTATACGAGTATGACTCCGCAAAGCGCTTGATGGCCGACAAGGTGGGTCATGAGATTGTTTCGTTGACTGTTGACTCCGATGTGGCTGAGCTAGGGGATGCCGAGACGGAGGTGGGGAGAGATGGCAATTTGCGGGTGTCGAAGGGGAGCTCGAGGAGGCTGTCTAACTTCACTGGAGTTGAGGTTTGTAGTGTTGGTTCATCAAGGGGCTTTAGCCCTCGAGTGTCCAATTTTGAGGAGTGGAATACTGATGGAGGGAAAGTCATTCCTGAGGTTTGTGGTTGTGATGCCAAGGAGTTGCATATGTTCGTTTGGAACTCCGAGGAGTCGCCACCGTCGGAACCCCTTGGGAGTGGGCAAGGTGGGTCATGGGAGAGCAGTGGGGGAGCTAGGGAGATCAGGGTGATGATAAATCATGATCACCTTCTCCGACACGAAGGTAATGTTTGTGAATTGTGATCATAATTTAATGGTTAGATATGAATACGTTTTGTACTTTAAAAGTCGTAATTACTAAACTTGATTTAAGTGTTGTCGAAGACTTTTCATTGTTAGATACGATTCATGTAACATTGAAATTTACATACCACACATATATAGCAGTCCTTAATAATTATTTTCTTCTACCAGAAGGGCTACAGAATGAAGAGACCAAAGGTGTAGCAAACGAAGTTGGCATCATCGACCGACGAGAAGAGGACAAGGAGCCCCAATCAAAGAAGGGAACAAGCTCGACGACGGCGGTCGGGGATGGCAGTGGAGGTCATGATGGCCATGTGAAGCCAATACCACCAGCAAGGGTGATGAGCCGACTAATCCTGATCATGGTGTGGAGAAAAATGATACGTAATCCCAACACCTACTCAAGTTTAATTGGCGTTGTGTGGTCCCTCGTAGCCTTCCGGTGAGTGATGAAACTTCACAGCTTGGCATCATTCTTTTGGAAAATTAAAGGTTTGCAGTGTTATGTTTGGTTTATTTTATTTAGGATTTAATGAGAGTTTGGTTTAGGTGGGACGTTCATATGCCCAAGGTTGTCGAGAAGTCGATCTCGATTCTCTCGGATGCTGGACTTGGAATGGCAATGTTCAGTTTGGGTAAGTCAATTTTTGTTGACTACAAATTTTACTTCAGGGGAATCTCATTTATAACCCCCTTAAATTAGTTTTGATGACATCAATGCCTTCTAATTAAAGAGACTACCACACATAAAACATTCACACTGACTCGAAATTCACCACAGATAATAGTATAAATTTCTAAGATATAGCTATTATATAGGCCAGTGCTCTAAAATTATCTTACTCAACACGAGATGTGTAAATGTTGTCCAACGGATGTGGTTTCGCACCTTATTTTATTAATTAAAATTAACCCAACCATTTATCAATTTTTTAATGTAGTTAGACTACATGAGCTTAGTTTGATGCGAAGTACAATCAGTTTGACTCTAATTAACAACCTTAATAGTATATCAAGCCATGCACGGTGGATTGACTGTCATTAACAAAATACCTCATCTAATGCTTTTTGTATCATGTTTTTTTACATCATCTACTATATTCTACTTAAACCCAGAATGTGACCCATTGTTTCGAAGATCAATCGATCCCTAAATCTTTATTATCTGAAAATTAAGAATTTGCCAACTCGACTATCCCGGCCCAATTATATTGTACACGTTTATAATGAATCATTTTTACACGAAAAAGAGTATGTCATTTACTACAACAGTTGTTTGTATAACCAATCAGGTTTGTTCATGGCTCTTCAGCCAAAGATAATAGCGTGTGGGAATAGAATGGCAGTGCTATCGATGGGCGTTCGATTCCTGGTAGGCCCGGCGGTGATGGCGGTGGCGTCGCTCGTCGTTGGTATCAGAGGGACTCTTCTTCATGTGGCTATAGTTCAGGTAGTAGAATTTAAATATCCAACGACACTATACAATCACTTGATAGTGTTTGATTCGTTATTTCTAAAATTTGACTACATATGTAGACATAGTTCGTCACTCAAATTAGTAGAGTTTTCTTGTACAAATATTGCTTCTTATTGGTTTTGGAGGATATCTATTACAGATCCAATTTGAATGTATTTTCATACACAACTAATTAAGGCCTACATATTCGTTAGTGGTATACAAGTCAATTAATCCAAACTGCTGGCTTCTCAAATGAATTGTACACGTATGAATGTTCAACCCGGAAAATGAAATCTTTGAAAACTCATACCAAATGTATCACATGAAATTCAGTTGTTGATAGCTTCACTTTGTCAAACCAATCACATGCTTAAGCAATGATAGGTTTCCTTTTGGAACATTTGTTGCTTTGCTTGTGGTGTGACATTGTGTTGCACACATAATTACACGTGTTTAAGATGCAATTCATGAGCCCATTCGTCCACGCAATTGACTCTTAAGTAAACCATTAGTGACATCATTTCACATGATATCGTGCATATAATTAACTTCTTAATAACTTAATTATTTTGTTGGTTGTAGGCAGCACTTCCGCAAGGAATTGTCCCTTTCGTTTTTGCAAAAGAATACAACGTTCATGCAGCCGTGCTAAGCACAGCGTGAGTGCAACTGCAACTTTGTCACATGAACTCGTGTGTTGTGTCAGATATTTTTTTCGTTGCAATAAAGTTTCGGTCGTATAACGTCTTCTTGATGTGATCGTAATTATTGATGTAGGGTCATATTTGGGATGCTGATTGCCTTGCCCATAACGCTTCTGTATTACATCCTTCTGGGTTTGTGATTTTGAAGGCAACCTTTTCAACTGAAGTGAAACTGTCGGACTCAAGAGTGGAATGTGGAAATTTCGATCTTGGTCGACGGAAAGAAAGAAAAGTCTTCTTTGTCTTCTTGTTGTAATTTACGTAAAATATGTGGCTAGACTTGGAATTTTCAATGTCATACAAAATTTTGTTCATATTGATATTGAGGTTTCAATGGTTGCTCATTATTGGTTTGACATGATTTCTACAACATTCAATTCTGTACAAAGTATAATTGATCGATACATGTATTTACATACTCTAAAAGTTGTCACTATCCTAAGTTTAAAGATCTAATAATTGCATTAGCCACAATTATATGCATGCATGCACATTGTCATATAAACTATAATATATAAAAATAGAGAAACAATCAATTGGTAGAACAAAGTGCTGGAACATTAGCAAACAAATAAAAAAAGATCGGTACCCTTGGTAGGGGAACGATCTTGAATTAGCGAGAACCAAGACCTTGTTCCCGACATCATCCTGAGGTACATGTTGGGATACACAATATTTTTCACTAGAAAATCTTCTCTTTTATTTTATAATTTTACTACTCATCTCATTTTAAATCTCAAACATCTGAACATGATTGTTGAGATTCAATTGATTGGCTTGATTACATCAAGACAAATGATCTTCCAACTGAACTATAATTCCAGTTGGTCTAGATAAATCTTCCAATCTCTATTTTAAACGTCAAATTAACTAATCAAGGGGAACAATAAAAGCTCCAACAAGATTTCTACAAAACTCAACAACTCAAACAAATCAACCACATCGATCCATTCTCTCGATGCTTCATTTTCAACACCAAGTCTGCGATCTACCACATTAAATTCTTGTTCCAAAAGAGCCAAATGATAAAAGAAGCAAACACAAGAGACCATTATTATTTCCTTTTCACAGTCGGAGACAAGCTTTACCCACACACTTGGGGCAACTTCCCACTTGTGTCTCCCTATCTTTCCTCTTCCAGTCAAGTGATATCGAAGTTCTACTTCATTTCATTTGTGGAGCTCAATTAGACATGTCATGTCTGTATCTCGAGAATCACGTGAGGTTGTCATGCAAGATTTTATTCCATACTCAAACGAATCCACTGTTGCTTGTCGTGCGTGGGTTTAGTATGGATTGAGATAAAAAAAATATCTATTGTTAGATTTACATGTGGACAAAAGTATAAAACGTTAATTTGTTCGAACTAAATGCTTTAGTTGTAACGTATTTAATTTGCATGTTAGATACTTTAGATGCTTGTTTCTTGCGCTTTGTAAAGTGTGGATTGCTATGTCGATCGTGTGCCGGTATATTATTAAAGATTTTGGGGGCAGTTGTCGAATTCACATCATCATTCTCAAAATTCAAAATTTTGTTTTAGATGTCTATAACGTTTTCATCGTGTTGTGAAATTTCAACAACTTGTAATGATAATAATAATAGATATAGGAATTTCATCAACTTGTTTGAGAACAAATACGGTTGCCTACTTATTACCATTGGATTCCAATTCAACCATTAATGGTGCGTTTGGATAACATCTTAAAGAGAAAAAAATGTTGACTTTTGATCGGTAGCTTGGATATCAACTTAATAGAAGAGAAATAGAGATAAAATGTCTATATACAATTTTTCTCCAATTATTCGGGTTGAATTAATGGAGAGAAAGTGATTATTGTAGTTTTATGACTAAATTATTCATATTATTTTTCTATTAAAACAATAACCTAATGATACATAAAATGATACTTCAGTCAATTTACATTTATTTGATTAATTTCTCTCATGTCTATCAAAGCAACAGAAATAATATTTCTTCTTTTCTCTCCTACGTTACTATCCAAGCACACCACAAATTCTATTGGATAAACAAACTATGTAATCCATTGCAAAATGGCAAAACTTTCTTTTCTAATTTGCAAACAAAAGAAGAAAAAAGTGCAATTTTTGCGTTAGAATTAAATGACAATAATATAACGATCGCCATTAAATTCGAGATCATTATCAATTGAGATTAGTCAAGCTTGTACACCTTCAAACTTGATTTGAATATCCAAATTTCGTAATGAGCCCCAAGAATTTGGTCTCGATATGGGAAGTACAAGTAGAATAGCTATGTCCAAGAATTTTCTGAGATCTAATATTTGAATAATTTGAAAGGGCAGATTTATGCAGGTAGGACCTGAATTTTTTTTTTATAATTGGAAACAACTACGTTCTATCTTTAAACTTAGGATTTGACCTGGCTATCGTTGCTACCAATTGACTACTAGGATAGGACCCGATAGCAAATGCAATTCTTATGACATTGGATTCTTCACCTCCCATGCTGCCAGCATTGGGAAGTAAATCTCAATGCTCTCACTGACCTCGCTTCTGCTAAGGGTGGGTGGAGGGAGATGATAGAGCATTGGCTAGTGACGATGGAGAAGTGTACCTCACATATATTGCCCTAAGCTGATGTACGATTAGGAACGTCATTGCTACTAATCTTTTTGGATCTTAACTTCCTTGCAAATGTCGTACTCTCTTGCTATTGGGAATTTTATGCTTAATATAGATTGATATGTTCCTTTTGGATTGTAACCCCACATGAGGATAACTGTTTCTAAACATTAAACCATATTGTGGATCATAGCATGGTTTTTTTATTTATATCTTAATATAGTATCTAACTATCTATACCCAATTTCAATATATATATATATATATATATATATATATTGGGACACTATGAGTTTTGTAAGTAAGCCCCTGAAGTTGCAAAGGACCAATATGTGATTCGCCAAACTGAAAAGCAATACCTAGACAGGTTGCTAGACCTAAACGCTGCTGAGTAAAACAAAACTGAAGAGATGTTTTTTTTTTGGAAGTTCTAAAGAGATGTATGTTGATATATGTAAAAGCCAGAGATTCAATTTAAAAGATATTTGTTGCAACCACGTCCGAACTGTTTTTGAAGTTTTTGGAGCTAAGCCCCCGCCATACACGGATACCTAAATTCCAGAAGCCTCACAGTTGAATTTGGGAAAATATCAGCACAAGTCAAGACAAACAGTAGGGGAATTTTCCAATAATCATTGGTACTATAAACCACAGATTGTGGCTTAAGAAACCCAGACACTAAGCTTAAGCACATGTTTTGATATAATCAAACAATTCTATCCTACGCAAATAGGTACAATGTTTGTCATCGGGATCTTATAGATTGCCTTAATGGTAGGGGTCAGAGTAGAATAATGAACAATCCCAATGCTTATTAGACTCCATGATCTCTGCCTCCTATCTAAATAATGTCTCACAAAAACCAAAATTTTGTCAAACATGGCTGCGTATAGGTTGGAGCACCAACGTAGTGTCAAAGTTCAACCAACTAGTGTTAGTTCATTTGAAAGATATCTTGTCTTGAGATAGTAAAGATTAGACATCAAATCTTGTAATCTCATTTGAGAGACTTGTGATTTAAAATAGAGTAGATAAAATAAAAAGGTATCAAAGTTCAGTTATTATCTCCATTTAATTAGTAGAGCTAGTATTACTTCCAAAATTCTTAAGTTGTACGTTAATGCTTGCAAGGCTAGAACTACAGTGGAGTGTTTGTTTTTTAAGGAATTGATAGGGTTTTTTTTCTTAGTTGAGACCACAAGAAGATTTATATAATTATTGGAAATTCCAGATTCTCAGGGAAGCAGTCCCACAAAATCATTAGAAACTTGTTATCTAACTCCTACATTAAGAATATACACTAACTCTATCTTGGCAGCAACCAACTACTAGAAATTTGTTTGTACCCCACAGATCACTAATTTCAGCAAATAAATCCAAAGAGGCATCTGGCATCACATGATGAAAAAAAGACTAAATTCATTGGATCATTACATAAACTAAGAATGACCTCTAGAATAGGGACAAACATTTGTTTAGGTGTCTCAGTTGGTGTGTTATTTGACTTATTTCCTATTATTTTGCAACTTTAAACGTTTTACCTTGGTGCTGGTTTTCAAGTTTTCGTAGCCATGGCTTCGGCTAGGTGGCACAAGCCATAGCTATGGCAGTTCATTTTGGACGATTTTGATGTTGATTTTTATAATCAAATTAAATCTCGTGTATTCTTATATCTTGAGCTAGAACATATTGAAATTTAAGTTCATCTAAGTTAATTTTACCACTGATATAAAATGTCTATCTTTGAACAGCTAAAACTTACTAAATTTTGAAACGTTTACAATAAGGTCTTTGATGGTCTATTTTATCTGAAATTTTTGTCACATGTTTCTTGCATGTATTTCTCACTCAAAAAATTTAATATAAATAACTTATCGGAAGGCATAAAATTTAGCAGAACTTGATGAAGGTGAAGAAAACGAAATTTTCATTAGCTTTGTTGTTTATATTATAAATCTATTTACTCCAACCTCATTCACGATGGTTGGGTTAGTTGAAAGTTTGAAACTAACTTATCTTTTTTTAATAAAAGGCCGGGCTTTTGATTAATGGGCCCGAAGTACAAATAATTTGGTCTTCTTTTAAGTCCAATAAGTTAGGGTTTAGCCCGTGAACGTTAGGTAAATCTAACAAGATTAATTATCACATTCCACTCATCAATTCATCATGAGAATAAGTAGGGCTGAATGTGTGAGATTTATATACTCAAATATTTCAGAATTTGAACAAAAAAACCAGCTTATCAACAAGACAAGCCAGAGTTCTTTTATCTTAACCAATTTTTTGAATTTGGACCTTTTATTTTGTCACTTGAAATTGCAGTTAATATACTTGACACCATAAACCAGTAAAGAAAATAAGCCAAAACATTAAAAACAAAACCCACACTGGGTTTAAAAATTGCAAGAATATGAACCATTATTTTTTCTTGTAAAACTTATTACAGCTTTTGTGAATCAATTGATGCCCGCCCTTTTAACTTGAGCATATTTAACAGCGCCCGGGCTACCCCCGGGCGCCCTGCACTCTCTCTCTGCCACGTCAGCTTCTCTCTCTGCCACGTCAGCTCACCCAACCCACCCAAAAAATCCCCTTATCCATGCCCAGGCTACCCCCACCCACCCTACACTCTCTTTCATCCACATCATTTCTTAATTAAACAAATTTAATTCTCACACAACATTTAACAAAATACATTATATATAAATCTAATTCTAATTACATTATAATTATAATTCGCGATATACTTATTATTACTATTAATTAATTAACAATATTAATCACTATTAAACACAAAATTTTGAATATTTGAAATTTGAATATTTGAATTTCGAAACGCGTGTGACTGCACAGTATACGCGTGATTGCACAGTATACGCTTGAAACAAAAGTAGTCCGCGTGAATCTACAGTATACGCGTGAAACAAAATAGTCCGCGTGAATGTACAGTATACGCGTGAAAGAAAAGTAATCCGCGTGATTGCACAGTGTCTAATTTTTTCTCTATATATACCCTACACAAAAATCACCTTACACCCCATATCTCTTCCACAAAACTCAAAACTCAACTTACATCCCATATTTCTCCCACAATGTCTTCTCCGGAGTACAATCGTTCCCCCCCTCCTCCACAATCAAATCCGCATCCACGCTATCCACAACCATATCCCTCACGTCCATTTTACCAACAACCATTCCAACAACCCGACTTCTCCCAGTACGCATCACCATTCCCACCACCTGACCAAAACTCACCATTCCCACAATTCTCCCACTACGCATCCCCAGATCAAAACTTACCGTTCCCACAATACTCACAATATGCACCACCATTCCCTTATAATCAACCGCAGTTCCAGATGTTTGGCCGACCCTTGTCTCAAAATAGCCGCCAGAGTATGGCGAACACTGAAGATGAGGGTAACGACGACGATGAGTCCCCACCACGACACACCCCCACACCACCATCCCCACCTCCACAGCGTCGTCACCGCAAGCAAGTCCAAACTGCCAAAGCCAATCCGAAGTTGTGGACCACAGCTGAGGACGAGAGACTTGTCTCTGCATATATGGAAATCAGTTGCGATGCGGTGACAGGGACAAACCAGAAGTCTACTTCATTGTGGACTAGGGTGAAACGTGTGTACGACATCTCCGTGGAAGGCACAGGCCTACCCGAAAGGAACGCAGAGTCCTTAAAAGGACGGTGGAGGAGAATCATACCTGCTGTGAACAAGTGGGTCGGGTGCTTCGACCAGGCATTCCGACGGAAAAGGAGCGGCCAGAATGACGACGATGTTGTCCGACAAGCGCACGTGATCTACGAGCGAAATCATGGGCCTAGTAAATTTCTTTATTTTGATGCTTGGGTTATGTTGCGTAGGTACCCAAAATGGGAGAGTGTGATCTCCGGAGCTAATGCCGTGCGTGTTGACTGGGAGTCCCCGGAGTTGCACGATGAAAATAGTCCCCAGTCAGGAAGCCTTGGGAAAAGAAAGAGCACGGACGGCTCGAGGACGCAATCACCCTCGGATGCAGAAGAGTCGATGCCGGAGTCGTCTACACGCCCAGAAGGTGTGAAGAAGGCTAAGAAAAAGGCTAAGAGTGCATTACGCCCCGAAAGAGACACCGATGTTAGAGAACTTGCACAACAGATGCGATACACCGCCCAAGTCAGAGAAGATGGTTTCTCTAAGCAAGAGGAGTTAGCGGAAAGGAATTTCCAGAGGCATTTAATAAAAAATAAGTTGGACATGCTTCACTCTCTGATGAGGAAGGACAACCCGACGGAGAAGGATCAAAAAGTAATCGATAAACTTCTCGCCTGGGCAGAAGAGAATGGGTACGTGTAGTTTGATGTAGTCCGTATTTCGTATGGTTTGTATTTCCCTTAGTTTGTATTTCGGGTTGTAGTAGTCCGTATGGTTTGTATTTCCCTTTAACATATGTTTGTATTTCGGGTTGTAGTAGTCCATATTTCGTATGGTTTGTATTTCCCGTGGTTGTATTTCGTATTTTAGTATTATTAATGTATTGTTGTTATGGTATTGTTGTATTACTTTTTTTTCTATTTAACTTGAAATTGTTGGTTCTGGAAATTTCTTAATTTTAATCACTTATAAAAAATTATTACCCCAAATTTATAACAAACACCCAATCCATTAATAACAAAACCAAAACTAAAAAAAATTCCAAAAAAAAATTTTTTTTAACCAATTGGAGGGGGACACGTGTCCCCCTCCCATGGGCGACCGGGCGTCTGCCCGGGACGCCCACCGCCCGGGCAAGCGCCCGGGCGGGCACCCCACGTTATGGGTGCCCTTATCTAACCCAGGCAGATTGATGCCTCGGCCCTTTTAAATTGATACCTGTCCTATTAAGTTTAACTTGAACTTACACCATAACACTGAATTTTGATATCTTTTCATGCAATCACCAAACGAAAGTTAAAATTCAGAGGGATTTAACATTCAAACACTTGCAAGGAAGCATTTATATATGACCTTATATCCCCCTAATCCAACTACAATCTCTAGATGTTATCGAAATGCTCAAATGAGATCACATTCATAAAAAAAATACATACACAACCAAGTTAAAATAAAGATAGAATGGCCATGGAATGTTTGTTAAACTCAACCCTTCTCAATTCTATGTTATTACATACACAACCATCGACTCTTCTTCATCAACTTGATGGGAGCCGAAGACTCCATCAAAAGCCAACTAGCAAGCAGCAGAAGGAGAATGTCGGTGCCGGAACGTGATCCGTCCAGCACTGGAATCAGTAGGGTTTAAGCTGGACGTCACACGTTCGCAGCGAGGACACATTGTGAGGGAAGAGGCCAACATGGGCTGGTGAGTGTGAGGGGAGATGACGGTCGGTGGGGCCACCCGAAGGGCTCTTAGCTCCTCCACTTCTCTCTGCAGCCTCCTGTTCTCCTCTGTTAGAGATCCAAAGCACCTTTTCAGATATTCACATTCCACCTCGGTCTGTTTCAGTTTGGTCCTACAAAACACAAATCAAACATTGAAGATGTGTTTGAATAAGGTGAGTTTAACTAAAGAATTTTCAACTTCATACTTAAAAAAAATCATGTACAAGTGAATTGATTGGATAAATTCTCATTAATTAGAAAGTAAACTCACATTAAGAGGTTCAATTAGGAATTCACATGACTTACCTACATTTACTTCACGTTTGCGAATTGTCAATGACCTTAGCATGTTGACGTTCATGTGTGTTTTTTTCTAAAGCAACCATATGTCATGTGTTTATGTTGTTCAAATAATTTGTATTCCATTTGACTAGAAATGTGCTGGTAGTAGTAGTTTCAAGTTTTTAATTATGATCAAATTCAAGAGGGACAAGTTTATTCAAGTAATGAAAAAATGTCACAAAAATTCTACATTTTATCATAGGAAAGTTTGGCAACTTACAGATGATGCAAAGGCCTAGGCTAGCACTTGCAGCATTTTCTAAGGTGTCAAATTACACAAAGGAATTGAGTCTTAGTGTGGAACATAAAATAAAATGTGTGATTTAAGTATCAATTGGGGCCTAGTTGGCAGATATTGGGTATATAGTAGGCAAGGTAAAAAGATCCCATGTTAGTTTATTTAGAAAAAGTGAATATAATGATCGAAATTAAGCAAATAAATGATTTTCCAATAAGTACTTCGCGTACAGAATTTGTCTAATGGAACTATCTTTTTGTTGATTAATTTTTTTTATCTAAACATTGATTTCTTTAAGTTAGACACTTCGAAACACTGTATGTGTGCACATAAATCACGGACGTAATTTCAAAAGGTCAAAATAACCTAACACCAACACCACAACAGTTTAGTAAAACTTAAGAAACTTGACATGAATAAACCTCAGCATTAAATCACCTTGCCCGGCGGTTTTGAAACCAAACCTCCACCTGTCTTGGCCTAAGCTTCAACCTCAATGCCAACGCCTCCTTCTGCTTCTGCATTCATCAAACACAACCACATCTTAATAAGAAAAAGTAAACATCATAACACAATTGTGGTTGACTCAGTCCGCAAATCTCTAGTCTTCACTAATCTTCAATAAACCTGAATAAGGATTGAATCCCAAGCATAATCAGGGATCAAATCCGAACATGTGAATTACGAATTGAGATTTCGTTAGAAAATGTAAATTATCTCCCAAACCCAAAATTTGGGGTTATCCCTAGTCCTACTCCTGAATAGGATTGAATTTCAGCATAATCAGGGATAGAATTCAAACATGTGAATTACAATTGGGATTTCACTCAAAAATGTATTTAATATATTTCAAAAACACATACATGTACACAATCCTAATGTGAATCAAAGTTGGTCAAGAATGAAGTATGTTTGCTCTCTAAAAACCTGCAATCCTTAATTAATCAATTAATGAAATCAAACTTGATATTCAAGTTGATAAAAAGCAAGCATAAAAGGGAGTTGTTGGTTATTAATTACAGGGTTGAGGGTATGGTTCTGAAGGAAGCTCTCCTCTAGCAATTGGGATTGCTCCTTCGATAGCCGCAGTTTCTTCGGCTTGGTGGTGTTGTAGACGTCCTCCTCGTCTTCGACAACGCCCATTGGAAATTCATCCTCCATACCACCACAGGCTGGCCAATTCATGTCCAGGTCCAGCATGTTGCACCCGTTCCCAGTTCCTCCCTCTGCAACAATTAAATATATATATGTTCGAAATTCAGTAAATTCCAATATAAGCATTTTATGTCAAAGGTGAAATTAACTTGATTGACCTAATATTTTAACATGTTATAAGTTAAGAGATAATTATACATTTGATTATGTTTGATTTAAAAATATCAACTTTAAAATGCCTTGATTCTAAGTGACCTTCAGGTTCGGTATGATCACCCATACAGCCACATTTTTTCCACGCATATATATCAAACATATATACGTATTTTTATCCAAAAAAATACATATACGTATAAAAGGAACATCTTCGCGTAGCACTTAGGGTCTCTGCTAAAGCTAGAGTATATGACCCATGTTGCAATTTGACTTTTTTTACTAGAATTTCGGACTGTAGGATTCCCTTTTTTTTACAAAATTAGAACATGGAAAAATTCTAATGAAAGAAAAAAAATAAACCAAAATAAACCAAAATAAACTGAACTCTTTTTCTTTTCTTTTTTCTGCTTTTCTTCACTCTAATATAATCACAGCCCTCGTCCACTAAGACTCCATTCTTGATGTTAACTACATCAGCTTAAAGATCTACTAAACTAACTCTCCTGTAATAACAACTTTATTCAAATAACAATAGAAAGTAGTTTTCTACAAGCTATGCATTTATAATAACATTTAGACTTTCCTAACAAGTTTTTGCAAAAATAAATAATAATTAGACCCACAAGAAAAGAGTAAGAGATTGGAACCAACCAGACCCAGAAGAAGAGCTTAGACCAGGAACAGCCATGGTGAGCTCCAAGCAAGAAGGGCTTCTTTCCATGCTCCCAATCCTCCAAGGACCACCGAAGGCCAAAAGACTCTTATTACACAAATCATCAACATAAATACACCAAAACATCCATCAAACAAACCGAATCAAATTTACAACACATTACATTACACGTAATAAATGTGACACGATGGGAGTTTTGATGGAGTCGGGTTGGGAATTTAAGAGGTTTGACTGAGACGGTCAGTGGGTGAATCTCCACCGTCGAATTGAGAACACGTGGAGGGTGGTGAGGGATCAGGGCAGGCAGTTCCCCAGTTCGGCGTCGCTGCTCCGGCTTGTCGGGTCACAGGTCGGCCATGAAATGATTGGTGACAGTGGCATTCGGGGTAATTATGGTGTGGATTGTGGGGGTGTTTGGAACATGAATCTCTGTTCAGATCAGGTGCAGTGCTCAAAAGATATGTTTGCTTTGCCACTCTGAGAGGACATGCATCGGGTTGACGTGACCATGCATTGCTACCTCCGAGTGATTTCCCTGAGAAACGAAGATTAATCTATTTGGCAACTTATTCATGTAGAGATCATTCACGTGGAATCCAAATATAAACGTAGGAATCACGACTCCAGGGGTCCGTATGGTTTTGAACTTTTGATTACTAAAAGAATCTAAAATTCGTTTTGATGGAAAAATCATTGTTAACAATTTCTAAATGTTAAATAATTAGTACGTCTTTAAATTTAAATTTATATTGTTATTATTTTACTATTGTAAGATATTGTATAATTTTTTTTTACTAAAGTATGAATATTGTTATACCTTAGTAAAACGTTTATGTTATTTTTTAATATTAAAAATTATAATAAAATGTAATGTATATGAAATTTAACTAATAAATATCGTAAAATATTATTTTCTAATTTAAAATTTTATCTAATAAAATAGTAAAATATAAGGATATTATGTTAAATACAACCTAAACTTTCTAGAATCCTACAAGAAACTACTTTTTTCAGGTTCTTGCTTATATAGAAAACTTACTCCGGATTCTTAATGATTCCACAGGAATCAGAATCCAAAATCTTGTTTGGATACACAAATTTCAAGAATCTGAATTCTTACTAGAATCTTACACAAGAATCTCTAGCCAAATCGGACATTAGGATAAGCAAAAGTCGCTTGCATATGTTAGAATCCAAAATTTGATTTTTAATGTTTTTTATAGTATTTCAATCTTGATGTTACATGGCAATTATACCATTGATATACTTAACTCAAATATTGGTTTCCCACGTGAAGCTACAAAATTCCAGTTGAACACTTAACGGGTGCTCTTTTTTGGGCGCCCGGGTGGGCGTCCGAAATGCACTCCTTTAACGGGAGGGCGGTTCCCGGGCGGAACTGCCTGGGGTGCTTTTTCGGGCCACCCGATTGGGGGGGGGGGGGGGGGACGTGGCCCCTGGATTGGTTGTTTTAGTTAAAAGAAAAATGTTTTGGTATATATTTAAATTAATGTATTGATTAGTTAAATTGTAATTTAATTAATTAAGTTTTGTAATTTAATTGTAGTTAATGTATTGATGTTGTTTGAATTTTTTAATAATTAATTGTTAATTCAAATAGAATTAATTAATTAAATTGAGTGATTACAATAATGATTATTAATATATTTTGTTGATTGTCATGAGAGTTTTAGAGAAGATAATAAAGATAATAACGTGACAGCAAATATTGTAACGTGACTGAGTGGATTGGATAATGATTAAGGAATTTGTAAGGGGTTTGTTTGTGCTGACGTGACTGGAAGATAAAACAGTGCGCTCAAAAAATACTCGGGCGCTGATAAAGATGGTCTGAAGAACCTGGGAGCTAGTTTCTACTGGGGAAGTCCAAATTTGATTCCTATAGAGGATCCGGCTACAAATCCCTTACCAAACCGCATCAAAGAGTATTTGTGTATTGGTTGGTGTTGTTAGTTTGAAAAACCACGTAAGAGAGGGAAATGTTGTCTTGAGATTATTTGTGTGGGATTGTTTTGTAAAATAAACTTAAATGTTTCGTAACTTCAAGAATTTGTAATAGAAATTAGTTTGCACGCACTCCACTCAAAAGTCAGAACATGTCCAATAATGAGCTGAAACGAGTCCGTATAGGCAGACGTCACCGAAACGAGTGTTGCATTAGGCTAACACCGAAGCGAGTGTTGCAATTACACGTAGTTTACATAAAAAATGTATTATTTTTCTAATAATTTTTCTAAATATTCCTGTCTAGTTCGTGTTAAGTTGTTGTAGCATACCCAAATTGCCACCCTTATCAAAAAAAATTCAAAGAGTCCAACGTCTGAAAATTACCCACAAGGCCACAAGTGGCTTAATGGGAGGAAACCCTAAAATTCCATCAATCATCATTCTTTGAGACAAAAAAGGAAAAAGATTTATCCAGCCGACCAAAAAGCTTGAGGTGAAAAGAAAAACATAAAATACCAAAATGTTTGTTTGATAGAATGAGTGAACGGGCCAGCTTTCCTCACAAAACGCCACTGCTGCTCTAAACAACAAAGTAGCGTTGTAGCTTTTGAAGACATCCTCTCACGAGTAAAGAAAAATCAGAATCGTGAATATGATGGAGTTCTAAAGGAATTCCTCAGGTGAATTGTTACATTTAAAACTCGAACTTATAACTTGTGGTGCATAATGTAATAGGTTAATACTGGATCTGATTATTGTAAATGGATTATTCTATTAACCCGTATATGATGGACACCAATTATAAATAGGTGATCCTCTCAAGTATAATATTTCAATAAATCATAATCAATAAAACAAACCAACTAAATCACCTTCTTACCGTTGAGCAGTTTTTCTTCTTTTCTCTTTTCTTCTTCGATTCTTCTTTGTTAGCCTTCATATCTTTTTCTTCCTCTTCTCAATCATAGTGTTGATCTAAAGAGGAGATCAAGATTTTACATGGGATCAGAGCCAAAGGAGAAATCAGTCGAGCTTCCGCAAAGTGAATCAAGATTCAAGGTTTGAAATCGAAGGAAAGAAAGGAGTCGAATCAGGAATTGCAGGTCAGAGGAAAAGAAGTGTTGAAAACATGGCTGAGAAAAACCAAGATTTACCAAATCCTTATTATCTAAATGCTTCAGATAATCCAGGTATGATTTTTGTTTCACAACTTGATAACTATTCAACTTGGTCAAGAGCAATGAAGATGAGATTAGGGGCAAAAGATAAACTGTGATTTGTCATGGGCACTTTAAAGAAACATTCAGAAATCAAGAATCATAATAAATATGTAAAATGTAAGCGATGTAATGATATGGTTGCTTCCTGGATTCTTCAAGCTCTTGATCGAATCTAGTTAACAGTGTCATTTACTATGATAATGCATATGATATCTGGAAATATTTGGAAGAAAGGTTTTCTCAATCAAATGGACCTAGATTGTTTCAATTAAAGAAAGTTGTTTCTACTGTTACTCAAGGAAATTCTTTTGTTAGCACATATTATACCAACAACAAAGAACTTTGGGATAAACTTGTTGCCTACGAACAATATGAAGTATGTACTTGTGATTGTACTTGAGGAGCATCCAAGACTAATGTGGAAAAAGAACAACAAGACAAGACTTTGCAGCTTTTACTAGGATTAAATGAATCTTACTCTAACATTAGAGGTCAAATTCTACTTTACAACCCACTCCCTAGTGTCAACAAAGCATATACCCTAATCCTTCAAGAAGAAAGACAAAGGCAAGTTTGTGGAGTGTCTAATCCATTCCAAGAAAGTTTTGCACTCATGGTTGGAAGGCAACCAAGTCAGAATAATTGGCAAGGTGGAAATTCATCAACAAGTAATTGGTAGCAAATTCCAAATCAAAACAACAAAGTCAAGTGTTCAGAAGGATAAAATTATCTGCACAAATTGTAAGAAACTTGGTCACAGTGTTGAGAAATGTTACTGGCTTATAGGATTTCCTCCTAAGTCAGGAAATTACAAGAAAACTAAGCAACAATCAAAGGAGACAAAAAAGGAATGAAGAGTGGCAAATGTAGATAGCAAGATTGCTGACACAAGCATTACTAAGGAACAATGTGATCAGATCATGCAAATACTCAATTCAAGACAAAGTAACAAAGAAGATGAGGTTGTAGCACATGCTAACACCACAGGTATATCCTATTGTTATAATGCTATTAATGAAAATTCTTGGATTATTGATAGTGGTACAAGTGATCATATGTGTTCCAACATTAATCTTATGTATGATTATCATACTATAAACAAAAGTATTCCCATTAGATTACCAAACAATAAAATAATTCATACCAATACAGTTGGGAAAGTCAGGATTTATAAATATATCATACTGAATAAGGTTTTGTATGTTCTAGAATTTAAAATTAACCTCATATCAGTAGCTATAGCTAAGCATGCAAAGAACTCAAATAGTTGTATTAGTTTTTACCCAAATTTCTTTTTCTTATCTAGAACACTGGCATGAAGAGGATGACTGGTATGGGTAGACAAGTGGATGATCTATACATCTATGACAACAGTGAGATTGTTGAGATAGCTACTGGAAACAATGCTTCTAAGGTTTTTCCAGACTGGCATAAGAGACTAGGACATTTACCCTTTCAGAAATTCGAATTCATAGCTAATAGGATCTTCATTCTTCATAATACTTGTAATAACCATTGTGATATATGTATTTTGGCTAAACAAACCAGAATTAAATTTCCTCTGTCTACTACTTCTACTTGTAATAGATTTGAACTTGTTAATGTTGATATATGGGGAAAGTATGTTATTCCCACTCATAATGGTTGTTTCTATTATTTGACTGTAGTTGAAAACTTCAGTAGAATGACTTGGGTATTTCTTATGAAAATGAAATCTGAAGTCTGTCATGTACTCAAATCTTTTCATGCTATGATTAAAAATGAGTTTAATGAAACAATTAAAAGGATTAGGAGTGATAATGGACAGGAATTCCTTTCTAATGATTTATAGAGTTATTTTGCTTCTGAAGGCATTGTTCATGAGAGATCTTGTCCACACACACCCCAACAAAATGGGGTAGTGGAAAGAAAACACATGCACCTATTGAATGTTGCTAGAGCACTTAAATTGCATTTTAATTTGCCTATTATGTTCTGGGGAGAGTGTTTTAACTGTTGCATATCTTATAAATAGAATACCCTCTAATATTCTTGACAACAAAACTCCATATGAAATGTTTTATCAAACTAAACCTAATTCTGATCACTTAAGAGTATTTGGATGTCTTTGCTATGCTACTGACACAAAACCCAAAGATAATTTTGATAAAAGAGCAAATAAATGTATTATGATAGGATATCCCTATCGACAGAATGGTAATAACTTTTATGACATGGAAAACCAAAAAATTCTTAGTCAATAAAGATGTCATATTTAAAGAAGAAATATTTCCTTACCATGAAATCTGCTTTGATAAACATAAAAACAATGTTGTTCTACCATCTCCACTCGAGAATATTGCTTACGAGGTCACAGATAATGTTGAAACACACAAAAATGAACATGATAAAAATCATGCTCAATCAACAGACTGAAATACCTGAACATGTTGAAGAAGTTCAACAAGGAAACATGTTCAACATGAAGAAAATCAACTCAAGAGGTCAACCAGAGCCCAAAAGAAACCAGCAGCACTTCAAGACTACCACTGCCCTTCATTAAGAGGGAATCAAGCACTAGTTTGCCAAACTGAACTGACTGGTAAGACAGGTAAGTCTATAACCAGATACCCTATTCAGAATGTATTGAGCTACAAATCTTTATCACATAAATGTGATTCTTTTGTAAACAAACTAGATTCTCGTTTTGAACCTAGGAGTTATAAAGAGGCTTGCAATGATACTAATTGGATTCAGGCTATGAAACTAGAACTAGATGCATTGAATAACAACAATACTTGGGAGATAGTGTCATTATAACCAAATAAAAGAGCTATAGGATCAAAATGGGTTTCCAAGCTTAAATAAAGCTAATAGTGAATTAGAAAGGTATAAAGCCAGGTTGGCAGCTCAGGGGTTTAACCAAGTAGAAGGGATAGAATGTAATGACACTTTTGCTCCAGTAACCAAAATGTTTACTATGAGAACTGTACTTAGCTTAGATGCTGTAAACAATTGGTATTTACACCAATTAGATGTCCATAATGCTTTCCTGCTGTGACTCAGATTGGGTAAGTTGCTCCCTTACTAGAAGGTCAACAACATGCTATGCTATATATTTATGACAATCATTAATATCCTGGAAGACAAAGAAGCAAGTTACCATATCTAGGGGTTTAGCTGAAGCAGAATATAGATCTATGGCCAATTCATGTTGTGAGGTGACTTGGCTTCTTAATTTGCTCAAAAATTTACAAGTGCAACAATCTGAACCTATTCTCCTTCACTGTGACAACAAATCAGCAATCTCCATGGCTTCCAATCATGTCTTTCGTGAAAGAACGAAACACATAAATATTGACTGTCATTTGATAAGAGAAAAGATTCATCAAAGCATTATACAACCACTTTTCATCGGCAGTCAACAACAAGTGGCAGATTTGTTCAGTAAACCTTTCTGTCAAGCCCAGTTCAGATTCCTAGTCTCCAAGTTGGGAGTACATGACATATACTCTCCAACGTGAGGGGGAATGTAAAGATTCAGAGATAAGATTAACTTCAATACTAATTCTATAGGAGAACGTTAGTGGGCTCATATGTAATAGGTTAATACTGGATCCGATTATTGTAAATGGACTATTCTGTTAACCCGTATATGATGGACACCAATTATAAATAGGTGATCCCTTCAAGCGTAACATTTCAATGAATCATAATCAATAAAACAAACCAACTAAATCACCTTCTTCCTGTTGAGTAGTTTTTCTTCTTTTCTCTTTTCTTCTTCGATTCTTCTCTGTTAGCCTTCAGATCTTTTTCTTCCTCTTCTCAATCATAGTGTGGATCTAAAGAGGAGATCCAGATTTTACAGAATGAAACATAGGAGAAAGCGGAGCTACAGAATTACTACACCTAAAAAAACAAGCAATGGTTTTCAGTGCTTGTGTAACGTTCTTAAACAACGGAAAATTTTAAATTTTGAACATACAAACAACGGGGGACATTACCAAGAAATACACTAGGTGCACCAACGTATATATATATATATACAGATCTGAGTTTACAACAAAATGTGATTACATCAAAAGCTATAAGATAAAATGTACAACGTAATCACAACGACCTCAAAAGAAGGGGAAAGCAGGATCTGTCCCAGAAGCTCTCCTCCGCAGGCACCACCTCCTAACGCTGCTCACGGCCTGAAAGCAGACAATAAATGCCTGAGTTTCCAGAAGGAAACCCAGTATGCCAAACCCTAACACATATATGAACAATAATGAAATATGTAATGAATAATGAATAGCACAACAGACACGATCCGGTCTCAGGGGTCCTCTCACCCCAACCCACCAACACACTCGTGCACACACGGCACCTCCGGTACAGTCACGGCCACACCACCGGGTCTCAAGGGTCCTCTCACCCCAACCCCACAACACACACGTGCACACACGGCACCGCCGGAAAATCATCGGCCACGGGTCTCAAGGGTCCTCTCACCCCAACCCCACAACACACACGTGAACACACGACACCGCCGGAAAATCATCGGCCACGGGTCTCAAGGGTCCTCTCACCCCAACCCCACAACACTCGCACCACCATCGGGCGACAGTCTGTGCCGTTGCCCAAAAGGCCGGAGAGACGAACCGCTTTCAAGCGTACGAGCACCCAACTATCGGGCGTCAGTCCGTGTCGTTGCCCCCCGTGAGGCCAGAGAGACGAGGCACCGTCAAGTGTACTCATAAAACCACGAATCCGCCAAAACCAGCAGAAACGGTCGAACGAAAACTGTTAATCGGTCGACCGATTCTCACCTAGAGAACTGACCCAACCGAAAAACCTGCCAAACGGTCGACCGGCAAAAGGGGTCCCGGTCGACCGAAAAGCACCAGTAAGAAAACGTTTTCGCAAACCAAACACCAACGGTCGACCGACCCAACACCCCCGGTCGACCGAAAACCACCAGTACAAACCTCCAAACAAACGATCTCCACGGTCGACCGAAACAACACTACCGGTCGACCGGACAATAAGTTAACTTAAACGTCGGTCAGACGAAGTCAACGAGCGGTCGACCGTTTAGATGATCAACGCCCCCAACCGACCTACAACAGTACTTTCGGTCGACCGGCAAAGGGGTCCCGGTCGACCGAAAAGCACCAGGACATCTTCCTTTTGTTAAAATTGCACAACCGGTTGACCGCCCAAGGACATCGTTCGACCGGTGCAAGGGAATCGCCCAAAAATACACTACGACCGGTCGACCGAACCTAAAATACTGGTCGACCGATTTTAGTGCAGAAACCGCTGTGCAGGTCCGACGAGCCAAAACGGCCTACCGTCGACCGCTCCCACTCCCACATTAAAGATAGGTGAGCTTGAAAGCAAGTTTGACATACCTTAAGGCTTGAAGAAGCCTTGGAAGAAACCACGGTGAGCACCTCCTCGCGGAAAAGCTCGAACTCCGGCGAACCTCCGATTCCCGAACTCTACGACGATTCCGGCGACTCCAACACTCCGATCCTCGCCTCTACCAACACCGACGAAGCACTAGGGAGAGAGAGACGCGTGAGAAAGAGAGGGATCGTGAGAGAGAGAGAGAGAGAGATCCAAACCTTATATACTTTTCCCCCGAAACGATCTCAGTCGTCGATCTCATCCACCACTAATCCTCTCCTAAACATCATTAGCACCATAAGCAAGGTTAGGATATTACAATCCACCCTCCTTAAAAGAATTTCGCCCACGAAATTAAATCCAGCGCTTACCAAACAACTCCGGATATGACTTCCGGACTTCCTCCTCAACCTCCCAAGTAGCCTCTCGCTCAGAGTGATGCTGCCACCTGACCTTAACCATAGGAATGGTCCTCCTCCTGAGCTGGTGATCCATCCGATCCACAATCTCAACCGGTCTCTCCTCAAGAGACAAATCCTGCTGAATCTCTGGAACCTCAATTTGAATCACATGTGAAGGATCTGACACGTACTTCCTCAGCATCGACACGTGGAAGACGTCGTGAAGACCAGAGAACTGTGGCGGCAATGCAATCTGGTAGGCGACCTCTCCAACTCGGTCTAAAATCTCAAACGGTCCAATATACCTCGGACTGAGCTTCCCCTTCTTCCCGAATCTCATCACCCCGCGCGACGGTGAGATCTTCTGAAAGACATGATCGCCAACCTCAAAAATCAACACTCGCCTACGCCGATCCGCGTAGCTCTTCTGCCTGCTCTGAGCTGTCGCTAGTCTCCGCCTGATCACATCAACCTTCTCAACATACATCTGTATAATCTCAGGCCCGACTAACTGTCTCTCGCCTACCTCACTCCAGCACACCGGTGATCTGCAGGGTCTCCCGTACAAAGCCTCGTACGACGCCATCCCAATACTCGCATGGTAGCTGTTGTTGTAGGCGAACTCAATCAACGGCAGGTGCTCATCCCAGTGCCCTGCCCAATCCAGAGTGCACGCTCTCAGCATGTCCTCTAACGTCTGAATAGTCCTCTCAGACTGGCCGTCGGTCTGCGGATGAAATGCTGTACTGAACTTCAGACGAGTCCCCAGAGCCTGCTGCAAACTCCCCCAGAATCTGGAAGTGAACCTCGGATCTCAATCTGAAATGATACTCACTGGCACCCCATGTAGTCTGACGATCTCCTCAACATACAACCTCGTCAGACCCTCCAAAGGTAAGGTAGTCCGGATGGCCAGGAAGTGTGCCGACTTGGTCAGTCGATCGACTATAACCCAAATCGCGTCGTGATGTCTCCTCGTCTTCGGCAACCCGGTGACAAAATCCATCGTCACGTGCTCCCACTTCCACTCAGGTAGCTCTATACTCTGCATCGGTCCCGCTGGTCTCTGGTGCTCGATCTTCACCCGCTGGCAAACCAAGCATCTAGCCACAAAATCGGCCACGTCACGTTTCATCCCTCTCCACCAGAAGTTCCTCTGCAGATCCTTATACATCTTCGTACTCCCCGGGTGAATGAAATATCTCGCTCGGTGTGCCTCCTCCATGATATCATCCCTCAATCCATCGACCCTCGGCACCCAGATCCGACTCCTGAACCTCAGACCTCCATCCACTCCCACGGTGAAGTCTGATCCATGCCTGGCAGCTGACCGTAGCAGACTAGTCAACTCCTCATCACCGTGCTGAGCCTGAACAACTCGACTGACGGTCTGCGGCTCTACTCGAAGTCCCGCAATCACTGCCCCCTCCGAGCTCTCGGCGAACGGCCTCCACTCAGACAATGTCTCGAGTAACCTCCACTCCTGAATGCACAAACTCGCAGCTGACACCTCTACTTTTCTGCTCAGCGCGTCCGCAACTGAATTCGCCTTCCCCGGATGATATGAGATGGTGAAATCAAAATCCTTAATCAGCTCAAGCCATCTGCGCTGTCTCATGTTCAGCTCCCTCTGTGAAAACAGATACTTCAGACTCTGATGATCAGTGAAGACTTCGAACCGCTCACCATACAAATAGTGACGCCAAATCTTCAGAGCATGAACCACGGCTGCCAACTCTAAATCGTGAGTGGGGTAATTCTTCTCGTGCACCTTCAGCTGCCTCGAAGCATACGCTACTACCTGCCCGTGCTGCATCAGTACACATCCCAAACCAACACCTGTGGCGTCGTTGTAAATCACAAAACCGCCACTACCACTGGGAAGCGTCAGAACTGGAGCAGTCGTCAACCGATTCTTCAATTCCCGAAAACTGTCCTCGCATTTCTGCGACCAAATAAACTTCACTCTTTTCTTCGTCAGCGCTGTCAGGGGTGAAGCAAGTCTCGAGAAGTCTTTGATGAACCGACGGTAATATCCCGCCAATCCAACAAAACTCCTAATCTCAGTCACACTCGTCGGGGCTCTCCACTGTGTCACTGCCTCGACATTCGCTGGATCCACTGATATCCCAGCTCCCGATACTATGTGCCCCAAAAATGCTACACTGTGAAGCCAGAACTCGCACTTCGAGAACTTGGCATACAACTGCTGATCTCTTAGAATGCCAAGTACGATCCTCAGATGCTCCCGGTGCTGCTCCATATCTGGTGAATAGACCAAGATATCGTCTACGAAGACAATCACGAAACGGTCGAGATACTGACTGAAAGTCCTATTCATCAGATCCATAAATGCTGCAGGCGCGTTCGTCAACCCGAACGGCATCACCAGAAACTCAAAGTGTCCGTACCTCGTCCGAAAAGCTGTCTTCTGAACATCTGCCTCTCTGATCCTCAACTGATGATAGCCGGATCCCAGAACAATCTTCGAGAACACCTTCGCTGACTGCAACTGGTCAAACAGGTCCTCGATCCTGGGCAAAGGATACCGATTCCTCACGGTAACCTTATTCAGCATCCGGTAATCTATACACATCCGCAACGAGCCGTCCTTCTTCTTCACGAAAAGAATCGGCGCACCCCACGGCGAGACGCTCGGTCGGATAAACCCTGTATCCATCAGAACCTGTAACTGCTTCTTCATCTCCGACAACTCTGCAGGCGCCATCCTGTATGGAGCCTTCGACTGCGGTGTAGCCCCAACTACCAAATCAATGCCGAACTCTATCTCTCTGTGAGGTGGCAGACCGGAAACATCACCAGCAAACACCTCGGGAAAGTCCTGAACAATCTCAATGTCCTCCAGCCTCCTCAACTCCGGATCTGGAACTACCAAAGTGGCTACAAAAGCCCTGCAACCCTGTTGAATCAACTTCTGAGCTCTAACAGAAGAAACAACCAACCGACCTCCGCGGTCCTTCAATCCTCTGATCAGAAGATCAGGCAAACCCTGCCTCAGAATCAAAATCATCTTATCACGGCATAAGACTCGAACGCCATACTGGGACAACAAATCCATCCCAAGTATAACATCAAAGTCCACCATCGGTAGCAAGACCAGGTCAGCCGGGAATTCCTGGTCTCCCGAAGCAATCGTGGTGCCGGGAAGAAATCTCCCCACAGTGCCCACCAAACCCAGGGGTGTGCTGACCTCCAAAGTGGTAGTCAACATCGCAGGGGTACGGCCCAACACACTCGCAAACTGCTTAGAGATAACCGAGTGTGTGGCCCCAGAGTCGAACAACACCCTAGCTACCAAATCATCAACTAGAAGCGTACCTTCCACTACCGTGCTGGCATCCCTGGCCTCATCAGCTCTGATAGTGAAGACTCTACCAGCTCTCCTCCCCTGCTGAGGTGGTTCTGCAGGTCTGCTCGGTCCACCTCCACCAGACGTGGATGGTCCCGGTCGTCCGCTAGGCCCACCTGGCGCGCTCGGACAAGAACGGACGAAGTGTCCCATCTCACCACAACCGTGACAAGCGCCGGGGCGGTGTCCGCACCCCCGTCCCAGATGAACTCTGCCACACTGCCTACACGGCCCGCTCTGCGATGCTCCACCTCCGTCTATCCTGGGCCTCTTGCCCGGATTCCCCTGTAACTGTCCTCATGGACGTCCTGCAGGCTTCACCTGCAACCTCCTAACATCCTCCAGGATCTCCTGACTATCCTGGTCCATGATGGTCGCAAACTTCACAGTATCTGCTAAAGTCTGCGGCATACAGGTCGTGACACGAGCTCTGAACTGCGGCCTCAGACCCCGCACAAACTTCCGAGCTCTCTGCTCCTGGGTCACATAAATCTCCGGGCAGTATCATTCCAAAGCATGGAACCTGCTGATATAAGCAGCCAAAGTCATATCCCTCTGCTCGAGGGCCAGAAACTGCTCTCTCTTCCGATCACGAAGGTGCTGCGGAAAGTACTGTTGGTTGAACTCCACCAGAAAGTCCTCCCAACTCACGTCATCACTGTCGTCGAACACGACTGCCAATGTGGTCCTCCACCAGTTGGACGCCTCCCCATCCAAAACATAGGTGGTCAGGCCCACCATCCTCTCTGGTGTCAATCCAATAGCCCGGAAGATCTTCTGGATCCTGAAGACTCAGTCCTCTGCTGCCTCAGGGTCACCTCTGCCACCGAAAATCGGCGGATGCTGACGCATAAAACGATCATGCATAACGCCAGTCTGGTCGGCGCGGCTCTCCAGAAGCTCGCCCAACATCTTCAGCGTCACTGGCTCAGACGACCTCTCCTCCGCCTCAGCAGCCCCAGCAGACTCCTCACTGGAACTGCGATAGCGCGTGGTTGGGTCTCACACGTCTCGGAGCCATCTGCAGAACAAAAGAGCTCGACTCAGCAATGAAAATGCATGCATGACCTACTAAAATTCAGACTCAACTCCTAAGGGTGGTTTCTTTGGACAAAGACGCAGGAACCGACCGCTCTGATACCAAATTGTAACGTCCTCGAACAGCGGAAAATTTTAAATTTTGAACATACAAACAACGGGGGACATTACCAAGAAATACACTAGGTGCGCCAACGTATATATATATACAGATCTGAGTTTACAACAAAAGGTGATTACATCAAAAGCTATAAGATAAAATGTACAACGTAATCACAACGACCTCAAAAGAAGGGGAAAGCAGGATCTGTCCCAGAAGCTCTCCTCCGCAGGCACCACCCCCTAACGCTGCTCACGGCCTGAAAGCAGACAATAAATGCCTGAGTTTCCAGAAGGAAACCCAGTATGCCAAACCCTAACACATATATGAACAATAATGAAATATGTAATGAATAATGAATAGCACAACAGACACGATCCGGTCTCAGGGGTCCTCTCACCCCAACCCACCAACACACTCGTGCACACACGGCACCTCCGGTACAGTCACGGCCACACCACCGGGTCTCAAGGGTCCTCTCACCCCAACCCCACAACACACACGTGCACACTCGGCACCGCCGGAAAATCATCGGCCACGGGTCTCAAGGGTCCTCTCACCCCAACCCCACAACACACACGTGAACACACGACACCGCCGGAACAGTCACGGCCACATAACCGGGTCTCAAAGGTCCTCTCACCCCAACCCCACAACACTCGCACCACCATCGGGCGACAGTCTGTGCCGTTGCCCAAAAGGCCGGAGAGACGAGCCGCTTTCAAGCGTACGAGCACCAAACTATCGGGCGCCAGTCCGTGCCGTTGCCCCCCCGTGAGGCCAGAGAGACGAGGCGCCGTCAAGTGTACTCATAAAACCACGAATCCACCAAAAACAGCAGAAACGGTCGAATGAAAACTGTTAATCGGTCGACCGATTCTCACCTAGAGAACTGTCCCAACCGAAAAACCTGTCAAACGGTCGACCGGCAAAAGGGTGTAGGATCGTGTGGGTTATGGGTCCACTAATCACTTTTAATCTAATCCACAATTCTCTACTTGATTAAGCAATCAAATGCGCAGCGGAATAAACAAACAAGTAGAGAAAGAAAGACAATGCAAACCACAAAAGACGCGTCGGTTTTTATAGAGGTTCGGCACCCCACCCGGGTCCTAGTCCTCTCTTGTAGACTCCGCTCGACTCCGCGAGCTCCGCCTACGTCTTCACTAACCACTCCCCGTTCCGGGCCGGGAGAGAACGCCTTTACACCACAAGCAATGCGAACAACCCTCGCTTGCTTGAATTCTTCCTCTCACAATCCGAGAGGGACACTTCGGGCTTTCACCGAAGTCCTTGCTTCTTTTGACAACTCTTGTAACTGAGTGGGATTCACTCTCTAATTGAGCACACTTTGAGTAGGATGAGTATATGATCAAGTGTGTGAAGTTTAGGCTTATGGAGTGTAGAATTGGGAGCTTTAAGGATTGAGGTTTCTCTCTAATGTATTGGGACAATTGGAGTTGGAGAGTTGTGTTAACAACAAGTCTTGATCCTCTATTTATAAGCTTCTAAGGTATTCTAGCCGTTGGGGATAGATTTGATTGGGTTTTGTGCAAGATACACAAAGCAGAAAATCGGGCTGCAAATCTGTCCAGAACCGGTCGACCGAAGCTAGTAAACCGGTCGACCGTTAACATGATTTCAAAGAGAACGGTCGAACAAAAGAATATTCGGTCGGACAAACGAGCTAGAACTTAACTCTACTTAAGTGAATCGGTCGAACCAAAGTATGGAGCGGTCGACCGAAAAGGGGATTCGGTTGAGACAAAGGTCAATCGGTCGAACGAGAAATGTGACGACCGATAGCAGGGAATTTTGTTTCTTGAAGAAATGTTCAACCGGTCGACCGAAACAAGGTCGTCGTTCGACCGGTTACCGAATGTATTTTGGGGTTAAGTTTGTTTTATACGAATACGACCGTTATAGGAATACGACAAGAAAAACGGCCATATTAAAATCCGGGATCGGTCGACCGAAAAGGTAGAACCGGTCGACCGGTAGAGTTCGGTAAAATCACTGTGGAGAGTCTGTTATAAACCGGTCGAACTGAGAACTGGTTCGGTCGACCGGTTCACACAGGAAATCTTGGTTTAAGTTTATAAGTGATTTCCGACTAAGGTTTGGGTGATCTAATGAAGTCCAAATAATGTGAAATTTTGTGTGTGACTTCTCTAAGGAACCTAGTGTGTATGTGATTGGTTTTTAACCCTTGTATGCTCAATTTACACATGTTCCTAAGACTCAAAATAAATCAAGGTTACATGTCTTCGATTTAGCTTTAATTACATGTCTTGACTTCATTTCCTTCTTTCTTGAGTCTTGATCACCTGTAGAGGTTAGCACAAATTAGACCTGTCAATTTTGGACACGACACGATTACACGACACGGACACGACACGATAAGGAGACACGATATAGACACGACTTTACATGAAATTTTTTGTATGATTGAAATGATTTATTACGATGTTTTGTGAACATATAAATATAAAATAATTGGTACACGATTTGACACGAACACGACACGATACACACGATAAGTTATTTTTATACACGAAACAGACACGAACTACATCTTTTGTTTGATAATCAATTGTTTTTACTTGATTATAGTCAATTAAGATGTTATTTAGAATGAAAATATCAATATAATATGTCACTTAACTATTTTCAATCTAAACATGTTGAAATCTTTTCAATTTATACTATACACGATAACCCGAAATCCTGACACGAATGCAGAACTGTCAGACACGATAGTACACGAACACGACCCAATTGACAGGTCTAAGCACAATACAATATACATGCAATGCAATATGTGTGCTACTCTACATCATCATATTTAAGATTAGGTTAATTAAATCATCAAAACCTAGATTAAGGCCAAAAAGCCAACAAAGGGGTCCCGGTCGACCGAAAAGCACCAGTAAAAAAACGTTTTCGCAAACCAAACACCAACGGTCGACCGACCCAACACCCCCGGTCGACCGAAAACCACAAGTACAAAACTCCAAACAAACGATCTCCACGGTCGACCGAAACAACACTACCGGTCGACCGGACAATAAGTTAACTTAAACGTCGGTCGGACGAAGTTAACGAGCGGTCGACCGTTTAGATAGTCAACGTCCTTAACCGACCTACAACAGTACTTTCGGTCGACCGGCAAAGGGGTCCTGGTCGACCGAAAAGCACCAGGACGTCTTCCTCTTGTTAAAATTGCACAACCGGTCGACTGCCCAAGGGCATCGTTCGACCGGTGCAAGGGAATGACCCAAAAATACACTACGACCGGTCGACCGAACCCAAATACCGGTCGACCGATTTTAGTGCAGGTCCGACGAGCCAAAACGGCCTACCGTCGACCGCTCCCACTCTCACACTAAAGATAGGTGAGCTTGAAAGCAAGTTTGACATACCTTAAGGCTTGAAGAAGCCTTGGAAGAAACCACGGTGAGCGCCTCCTCGCGGAAAAGCTCGAACTCCGGCGAACCTCCGATTCCCGAACTCTACGACGATTCCGGCGACTCCAACACTCCGATCCTCGCCTCTACCAACACCGACGAAGCACTAGGGAGAGAGAGACGCGTGAGAAAGAGAGAGATCGTGAGAGAGGGAGAGAGAGAGAGAGATCCAAACCTTATATACTTTTTCCCCGAAACGATCTCAGCCGTCGATCTCATCCACCACTAATCTTCTCCTAAACATCATTAGCACCATAAGCAAGGTTAGGATATTACAGCTTGTGTTGCTTATTCAGTTCTCTCTTTTAGCCGTCACAAGATTAGTTGTGGCCCTTGTGGGCTCGTGGCAAATACGTATAAAAATACGGTTCACAGATGTCTTAGAATGAGATCTCATTTTATTTTAGTTTTGATGAGGTTTTTGGAAAACCAAATATACTTAATATAGATAGTTGTTTAATAAAGTAATGTGACAAACCATTATACTCGTTTTAACAACGGACATCTAATACATTACTTATACTACAAATCAAGTTTTTTGTCTCATGTAGGATATACTAATAAAGAAATGCTAGATGAGATGATTTTGAGCACACCGTTTTTTTTAAACTATTGGTTTAAGTCATGTGAAAGTTAACTGTGTAAACTAAAATAAGGCCAAACCATAGTTTAACATTTTACCATGCGTGTGTAGGACTTTACGATCAAGTGCTTATCTCAATTCTCCGGTGCTTGATAGAAAGCGTGTAGAGATATGGGACTTTAGCCAGTTGAGTAAGGGTATCAATCGCCGGCAACTTAAGCGACGGAGTGGGAATCATCGGATATAAAATATCTTATTTATAATAGGGTTAATTACGGTTTGTCTCTTCTTAATTTTCATTTTGTAACAGTTTGTCTCTCTAACTTCAAAAGTTCATTATTTAACACACACTCGATGTTTTTTTCATTTTTTTGTTGTATCCCTAATACCAGTGTTCACACAACGCCTAGGCGACCGGGTGCGTCATGTCGCCTGGGCGATCGCCTAGCTCTAGGCGGTCATTTTTTTAATATTTTTAAATCAATTAAATTTGATAAAATAGTTAAAAATCAGGAAAAATTGGGAAAAATTCACAAAAATTATCTTAAAATATCATACATGTTTAGGCTTAAAAAAGGCACATAGTTCCTCGACCAATGTCTCACTAGGCACCCCCTCTACCCACCTAAACACTTAGGTATACAATTTATTGCTTAGTAGTACGATTACAAAGGTAGCTCAGAGTTCATACAATAGCAGCTAAGAGACAAATTAGAATTACAAGCTAACTAACTAATTACATTGGATACATTGATCTAATGTCCAACTGGAAACCATATCATATCCTTCACCACCATCAGAGTCGTCAGAGTGGTTCTCGTTCGGATTGTCGACGTAGATATCATCTTCTTCAGTTTCTTCATTGTCAGATTGGACATATTGCTCGTCGATGTCCATCGGTAGTTGAGAACTCAATGCACCTGGATCTCCAGAACTAATGTGAACGATGACATCATCCATGCCAACACCTACTAACGGCACGTCAGATGCAGTGGATGTGGATCGACCAAAGCATCTTTGTGAAGAAGAATGTCCTAAAGTTGCTTCCTCGGCATCAGTCCATGTAAGCTCCTCTCCAGCGAAGACCGGATCTTCAGTTTCTATCAACCATGGATGCTCGTCGAAGAGATCGTAGTCCACACTGATGGGGTTATAAAATCTGGGCTTCATACTCCGAAGTAATACCAACTTTAAAAGTTTTCATACTCCGAAGTAATACCAACCAAATGTACGTAAGGTTGATCGGTGCGTCAGCGCGAACCGTTACTTAAAAAGGGAAAACACCAACTTTAAAAGGAAAAATGCCTACTTAAAAAGAAAAAAAATGCCTACTTAAAAAGGACATATCCCAACTTAAAAAGGACTAAGTTCATACTTAAAAAGTTAAAACCCATACTTAAAAAGGAACAAACTCATTTACGAAATTCTCCCACATGACACATGTTTGTATCAGCGCGAACCCTTAATTTTAAAAGGAACAAACTACACTTAAAAAGAACAAAACTAAACTTAAAAAGAACAAAACTAAACTTAAAAAGAACAGACCCCAACTTAAAAGTTGCAAGTCGTTTCCAAATTCCTCATTCATGGGGAGAAACCATTGTCTTACAAAAGTGTACAAAATTCAAAGAACAATGATTCCTACAACATTAAGGATCATGTTGGTTGTAATACAACTTCATGACCCAATCGTCAAAATCTAGATCCCCTGGTCTAGGCACGACCTGATGAATGGGTGATTTGCCCTTCCTTTGATTCTTGTTTTTTTCTTCTGTGAGGCCCTTTTTTGTGGCTTCTTTGAAGAATTTTCTCGGCTAAGGAAACTCGACGTCTAGTATGCGGTCTTCCTGGACGGGTTACTTTATCTGGATTGCGCAAAGAGGTACCGTCGGGCACAACTTCATCAACTATGAGAGGGCCCTAGGTAATGTTCATACGTGACCTCAGCCACTACATATACTTCACGACCTTAAGATACCTTTCATGAGAAATGAATGCTTCTTGTGCGATCCAAAGAGTGCGTCCCATTATGTCGGCGTGACGACGCAGCACATTCTTCTCCATTACACCATCGTCTTGGTACATCTTGTCTCGATAGCTCCGACGAATATCATTCCGCCATCGATTTGTGATGTAAGACGGCGGGAGTAATGCATTAGAATCTAACCGTGTAAATACGACCAGGACGTGGTAGCAAAGAATACTAACACGCTGAAACTGTCTACAATCGCATGTGAAGTTCAGACTTGTCCTTAGTACAAGGAAACATTTTGATAATTGTTGCTCATCAGCCCGTACACGTTCAGTGACCTTGTAAGGCAATGTGTCGTCCGATTGCAACTTCTCGGTTAGGTCGCAGTTCATCATCTTGCCAATTTGTAATCAGACTTTCTTGAAAACTCCTACGGTATAAAACTCGCTCATTTGCTTCAGGAAGGGATATATTGAGACCATTTGGGGTTTCTTATGCAGGCAATCGAAATCCGATTGAGTTTCCTTCCCGTACTTGTGACAGAAAGCAAGCTTGTATTGTTGAACGAACTGCTTAATGGTGGTTTTAGAAGATAAGTACTTGTCGAAGAACGCGTTCGTACTTTCGTTTCTTTGGGTAGAAGTCATTCCCGTGAAAAAGCAATCACCCAAGTAAGTAGGTACCCAAGACTCACGAATACCGTAAATTGTTTGAAGCCAGCTATGGTCTTGAAGGTCAAAATCAACCAGGAAACTGTGTCAATTCCGCTCAAATTCAGCAGGGGTTTTTTGAGTCGTAGACAATCAATTTTAGATCAAATAACATGTGTTGATGATACTGCGTCGGCAACTTCACGGGAGTTTTGTTCATTATGTGCCAAATGCAAAATCGGTGTCTGGAATTTGGGAAGACATTCCTTATAGCTACAGTAATGGCGCCACATTGGTCCGTTATGATAGTTGGTGGAGGGATATCTGCAAAAGGGAAAATAGGATCTTAAAAATGATGGAAAAGTACTTAAAAGAACGACCATAACTTAAAAAGGATGAATCAAAACTTAAAAAGGAAAAAAAACATGAATTTAAAAAGGATGAAACAATACTTAAAAAGGAACATACATAACTTAAAAAGGAATAACAATAACTTAAATAGGACAAACATGAACTTAAAAAGGATGAAACATTACTTAAAAAGGAACAGACAACTTAAAAAGGATGAAACACTAATTAAAAAGGAGCATACATAACTTAAAACAGATGAAGCAAAACTTAAATAGGAATACAACTTAAAAAGTATGAAACACAACTTTAAAAGGACAAATCGTAAGGTAAAAAAGACAAGCCCATACATCATTAATACGAGTATGAACTCATCAAACGTACCTCCCATACACGAAAGCCACGTCTGAAACAGTCATATGTAGTTTTCAGTACTCTCAGAAGACAGCAAAACGCAACCGTGCAACACAGACTCAAAATGGTCATTAACTCCTACAAATAGTGCAAATGGCATGTCGTATTTGTTTGTGAGGTACGTATTGTCGAAACACAAAGCATTCCCAAAGTATGAATAGACAGCTCTAGAACGACAGTCAGTCCTGAAAACGTTCCTTAGTCTTCCCTCGTCATCCATATTCATGACATGGAAAAACATTGAATCAATCTTCTACATCTTAATGAAATAATTCTGAAGAGCTTGTGCATCGTCGGGTCCCATTTTCAAATTCCTTACTTCGGTTATAACATTCATGCGCACACAAAAATTATTAAGGACGGAGAATTCTTGAAACACAATAACGTCCAAAAAAACACAAACCTTAGGTCCCTATCGCTAAAGGTAAGTTTGTCATGTCCCCAGCCTCGACAACAAACGATTGCATGGTCTTAGCAGCAGAGATCCCAGAAGCATCATTGCACGTTATTTGTGCAATCGCGGCCTCAGGTACAAATTGTTTCAGTCTTAGAAAATGCTTCTGGTACTCCTGAAGCATTTCATAGTTATGATTGAGATCGACAAAATTAATATGGTAACCCCTTGCTGGGTTTCCGGACAACCTGATGCGAGTCATGCACTCAACTCTACTTGGTAAACGTGGCTTTATTATTCCTTGACCTTGGTCTGTTGGTGTCTTCCCTCCTTGGAAGCTCGAGTAACAATAACACCTTCGTAATGAGTATGTCTTAGCTTAACCCCAAAACCACAAGCATCAGCGTAGTCTGAGTAAAAGGTCATTGCTTCATCAAAAGAGGGAAAACACATCCTCTCCTTACGAACGTTTAACGGGCTTTCTTCTTGTGTAGACATCTTTACAATTTCCATGTGTGTGAAAAATTCTTTCAAAACGAATAGAAAGGAACGAAGAAGATAGGAAGCAAAAACGAAGAAGAAAGGAAGAAGAAAGGTCGTCAATCTGTGCATTTTCATAGGCTATAGGGTTGTGGGAAGATGGAACGTCAAAGTATGGAGCAGGACGGAGCGCCAAAAAGGATTATGCGGTTTGATTTGAGACGCATTAAATGAGACTGCCCCCTACCCACCGAGGGAGGAAAAAAAACTTCTGCTTTGTCCAACTCAGCAGCGTCCGCGCACAACGTCCCGGTGAGCGGCCAAAAAACATTTTTCTAAAAGATAGTATAACAACTATATATAAAAAATGTCAAAAATATGAAATCAATTTACAAAAATTAATTAATTGAAAATGTAAACAATACAGAATAAAAATATATTTCGAATTATATGTCACAAAACACATTAATTTAAATTAGAATATTGTAGAACAATTGTGAGTTTTTTTTAACATCGATAGGTAAATGTGTAATAACTTAATCTAAGCAACCTAATTAAACTAAACTAAACCAATTAACCTAATTAAACCTTGATTAGTGAAGGATGAGGTGGCTTGTTTTGATTTGAAGTTTAAGAGGTGGATTGAAGATAAGCTTGGATGTTACTATAAATAGAGGTATAGGGTTAATTAAAATGTTTCTTCACTTGTGTTCAGTTCAGAGAGTGTGTGAGAGGCGAAATTGGTGAAGAAGAAGAAGGAGAGAAGAAGAAGAAGAGGAGAAGAAGGTCAAGTGTTGGGTTGAGGTTGCCAAAGCTAGGGAGGCTTCTTCAACTGTCAAAAAGGTATGCCAAATATTCAATATAACTCACTTGTGCCTTGTGAGTGTTGGGAATCGACGTTGGTATCGAATTCCCCGTCGGAATTCAACCAATTCAGAGGTTGAAGACGACGATCGGTCGACCGGTGCCTGTGGGCAGTCGACCGATCCTATTATTATATTGATGTTTACCCGCGAACGGTCGAACGATGTCGTTAGACGGTCGACCGTTATGCCAAATTCATGCGGGAAAAAGGGGATATGCTGTTATCGGTCGAACGGGACCACTTAGCCGGTCGACCGAATAACGATGAGAATGGGTCGGTTGGGGATTTTGACTTATTAAACGGTCGAACGTCCTTTACCTTGTTCGACCGATCCATTCGATGCTAAGTCGGTTGGGAGCTTTGACCAACAAAACGGTCGACCGCTCTTCAATTCTCGGTCGACCGATTGAGCATTTAATTAAGCGGTAGAGTGCTTGTGTTGGTTCGGTCGAACTGTATTTCAGTTCCGGTCGACCGAACGAGACTTGGGCAAAATATTGAAATCCCTGTTATCGGTCGAACGACCCCTTGGTTCGACCGGTCGGATATATATATTATATAAAATTGTATAGCGTAGACCTTCCAAACGGTCGACCGCTAGATGACTTTTGTTCGACCGATTGGTCGGTAATTCGGTTGACGTGGTTCGACCGGTAGACTTGTTTGTACAGTACTGTGTACTGTGTGGGGGACCGGTCGACCGGTGTGCTTTTAGCGGTCGACCGATCTGCCGCAGGTTGGTGGATTTATCCACACGCGATCCGTCGATGTCAGGTCGACTACCGGCTCCGAGGCGACGGTTGATTACCGGCTTTGAGAGCTACGGATTTCACCTTCGACGAAGGCGTATTATTGTTGTACTTTTTCCTCTCTTACCGAGCGGGGTGTGAGGGATGTGTACCGTAAACCTTGGGCTGTTTGCGAGGGTTTAGCGGTAGGCCGAGGATGTTCCGGCAGGGTGCGCGCTAGGCGACTCTTGGGGGAGCAGTGGCTGTCGTCTGACCCGAGTTGTGTATTCGGCGGACTGACTCGCTCCTTGGGTGCGGCGTGTACCAGGGGTTCCTTCCTGCACTTTTTGGGGAGCAGTGGTGTCGACTGACCCTTGTGAGGCAGCGGTGGACTGACTTGACCCTAGTGGCAGGAGTGGTTCAGTGCCGCGGAGGCGGTGAGGGCATTATTGTGGGCCCGAGGCGGATGATCATGTGCATAGCATTGCATTGTCTTTAATTCCTTTTTATATTTTTAGGAGGTTTGGTATACGGGGTTCCTGCAGGGAACTCAGGCATGTTTGTTTGTTTGCATTTCAGGTAGCGAGCAGGGTTAGGGTTTGAGGTGGTGACTGAGGACGGTGCCCCCGAGATCAGATCCTGTAGTTGTCAGTCTCTTCCTTTTGAGGTGATTACATATTGTATAGCTTTTGTCGTAATCACAGTCAGTGTGTATATTTGACTTCCACGTGGATCATATTTATATTATATATGTTGGTTTGTTTCCCGTGACGTGCCCAGTGTTGACCGTTGACGGTCTTTATTATTGCTTAAATTTTCCGCTGTTTTCGGGTACGTTACAATTTGGTATCAGAGCAATACGATCCTCGGAATTAGTCGGGATTTGGATTTGAAATAAAAATTTGATTGAATTAGAATTTGAGAAATTGGATTTAGAAGTATTGACTATTGATTTAAATGTGAATTTTGACTTAGTTGGATTTGCTACCAAATTATTAATAAATAATGAAAGATGAATTTAGAGATATTTGGACTTGAGTTTAAATGTGAATTTGGATTTGGTTGGATTGATTATCTAAATTATGAGCGATAAGTGGTGTTAGGTTTTTAGATTTGATAAATAATGAGTTGAAAAATTTGTATTGATTTGTTTGGATTGAGACAGTATTGAGATCAAATTTCGAGGACGAAATTTCTTTTAAGGAGGGTAGAATGTAATATCCTGAATTTTTTAGTTGAGGTAATAATCAAATATCTTAATGGACTAATTAAGATTGTTGGATGATTGTGTGGTTTTAGGAGAAGATGAAATTTTGAGAAGAATATTGAGAAGAAAAAGATGGAGATTTTGAGGCAAGTACTGATTCGTTATTCTTCAGTTTCATATCATGTCTGTCTCTCTTGATATTCGTAGTTGCATGCATGTTGAGCATTAATATTGATTTTATGGATATGCATATGATTGCATGGTGGTGTTTCGATCGACATGTCCTGTGGCTGTGTGTATGTTTCTAGCAGAGCAACTTAGGAAAGAGCTGCCTAACGGACAGCGTGGAGCCACCCGAGAGAGGAAAGGGCTGCCTGTCGTTAGTGTGGAGCTACCAGGTGTGCGTCTGACAGATTGATAGATTTCAGAAGCACAGGATGTGGTCGAATCTGAATGGGGGTTTCAAATTGATATGCATGCATTTTATTTGTGATGCATGTCTCTTGATTGTGCTTATTGACTGAATGTCATATTCTGTATTATTTTCCACATGATTATGATTCTGATTGATTGATGGTTGGTACTTGCGGGCTGTCGAGCTCACAAATTGTTGATTATATTTTTCAGATTAATTATGAGCCTATCAGATGGATTTAAATATCAGAGTGCGCAGCGGTCAGGATCGTTGATCGTATCTTAACGCACCGGGTTCGGATGGGTGAGCAGTTGTCCGGGCTCGGGGCGTTACAAAATGAGTTTGGAAATGACCCAAAAATATTATATTAAACTAAACTAAGACTTACATTTACAACCAATTAAACATAATTCATTACAGAATATAACAGTAATATTATCCATGTATTAAAAAAATGTCAATCGATTTACTGTAATTGTTGGAGCCTATCAACAACAGTTAAGTTCTCTTTCAAATGTAAAAAAGGGGCTCGTGGTTTTGGGCTTTTAAAATAAGCATAATTATATATTTTTTGCGTTAAAAAAACAAAACGATCGCGTTTCAAAATGTATCAAGTTAATTTGATTTTTCTCTCTCAATCTTGCTAGAAGCCATCTAGTGATTTTTTCCGTTTATTTCTACGTATGTAGAAAAGATTGCTACTAATGTCTTTTCGGCTAAACTAAAATTAACACTAAAACCATGCCATAGTTTCTAAGAAAACGTAATTAGAAATAATAGAAGCATGTATTTTTCTCATTCTAAATACTATCTTTAAAAGCTAACGCTAACATGGTTTCAATTTTTATATTGAAAGTGCATTTTAGAAAATCTAATTAGAAATAATATGTTGCAATTTGGCAACTCAAATGTTTCAGAAATTAGAATTTCAAAAGAAGAATAATGCAATTTAGATGGAAAATTAATTAACTTCATTGAAAAATGAACTTCATTTAGAGAATTTTTAACTCAATACGCTTATGTTTGAGGTAAGATTGTAAGAGCGTTCGATAAACCATGTTTAGAGCTTTATTATCACTTCCTTAGAGAGAAGGTGGCTTGTGGGCAGCTGATAATCAGATTTGTTTCTTCAGAGATGCAACTTGAAGATCTGTTCACAAAAGCTCTACCGAAGGATGCTTTCAAATGAGCCTTACCCAAACTTAACCTTCTCAAACACTAATTCCTTCTCTCTCTCTCTCTCTCTCTCTCTCTCAAACACACCTTTGTTTAGGGCTATGCAGATTTCAGTCCGGTCCGGTTTTTTGAACCAGACCGATCGGCCGGGTTTCGGTCCGAATCCCAGGACAAATTCGGTTTTCGGTCCGGGCCGGTCCAAACCCGGTCCAAAATCTAATTTTTCCCTCAAATTTTTGGTCTGGACCCCAGAGAGCATCCGGGTTCGGTCCGGTCCGGACCGATGCTCACACCTACCTTTATTTAACATGTTCTTTAATATCAACCTTCAATGATCCCTTTGAGACCTCTTGTCTCAGGTCTTGGATCAGATTCTCATTCTGTGCTTGGGTTAAAACAAAAAACCGACCCAACCCGAACCAATCGAAGTTGGGTTGGGTCTGATTTTTGAATTTGGGTTGGGAATGGTTCTAAAATATCCAAAATAGATCAAATTGAGTCAGTTTTGGTTACACGGATCGGGTTAACCGACCCGACCTGACCAGAGAACTTATAATATATATAATAGTTATTTTACATGTATGAATTGATGTATTATTGTATATTTCTATTAACCATTATGTTTCTTGTATTACTATTGTTTGCGAATTTAAATTTATGACTTATTTATACTTATGTTTGTACGGTGGTATAGGTATTCAACTTTATTTACTTTATATAGGTTTAACATGACTTCTTGTTGTTGTGTCTGTGAATTGGGATCTAGGATGGTTATTTCTACTTATCTTTGTATAGAGTATTCAACTTTATTTACCTTTTATTGGTTTAATACGACTTACGTTTTTATTACAATAGCTTACAACCTTATACAAGATTTCTTGACAATCCGAAACTGAATTGACCCTGACCAATTTTCCTAGATAGGGTTGGTTTGGTTGTGGGCCTTGATCGGTTCGAGTTCGGTTCTAAATCAACCTAGAATCGACCAGGTCGGGTTGGATTCAACTCTCGATTAGAATAGAACCATCTGGATCCATATAAAGCCATAGGCATGTGCGCTATGACTAATATATGTAAACAAAATGACAACCTGTACTGGGCTTAATCTCCATCTAAAGGTCATTATCCGAACTATAGACGTAGAAATTACCGATTTTCAAACAACATTTTCTATACAAAATTAAATTAAATTACAACACTGAAATACCTAGAGCTAATCTAACACAATACTACATTCTTAGTCAAGAAGTTGGTCAGGCAACCTTCATATTTTGAAGGAGCAGACGAATGTCATTTCTCTGCCTCAAATACAATAAGAAAGATCATATCGTTCATGTCTCTGGTTTGGGATCAACATATAAAACTTTGGGTGCGTTTGTATTGAATACTTGTGACAGGATTTGTGTGAAAATTCAAATTCTAAGTGAAAAAAAATGTAAGAATCATGATTCCTAACAGAATCAAAATTCGTTTGGATGGAAAAAATTCTTGTTCATGATTCTAAATGTTAAATAACCAGTATGTATATAGATTTAAATTTATATTGTTATTAGATTACTATAGTAAGATATGATGTGATTTTTTTACTAAGGTAGAATATTTACTAGGAAGAAATATTTATGTTGTTTTCTAATATTAAAAATTATCATAAAATACAATGTATATGAAATTTATCTAATAAATATCAAAAAATATGAAAATATGTTTGGATTAAAATATATATCGTAAATTCATCAAGTTTATTAAATAAATATCGTAAATTCATCAAGTTTATTAAAATATATATAATATATATGACATTTATAGTTTCTAATTAGAAATTTATCAAATAAAAATATTAAAATATGAGGGTATTATGATAAATACAACTAAGGATAATATGTTAAATGTGACTTTAGAATTTTGATTCTTGTAAGAAGCTATAAAAATTCAGTTTCTTCTTTCTATACAAATTTCGTTGTTAAAAATCTGAAAGTTTATTTTTTCTGATTGTGAAGTACATTTAGATTCTTACTGGATTACGTGGGAATCCAGTTAAGAACCACCCCCTTCGGAAGGCGTGATTCAAGGAGAAAAGAGATCAACCTTATTTGGATTTCAATGGCAAAGCTTGGGATAATTCACGTCCAATGATGCAAGATGCGCCCACCAGCCATGTGTACAAACATACCAAACAATATTCATCATTCCTTCCTGACAAAGGCAGTACCAATCAAGCTCGACAGACACGACCATGGGCCCCATTGCAACTCTATCTAACCATGTTTGTGGACTCCGACTCCGAGTCCAATAATTTACAACATTTTTACTTGAAAACTTAAAATAAGATACCCTTTTACCTTTTGATTGAGAAATACCCGACCTTACTGCATTTCACGTGGCAAACTTCTACCGTTGTACGTGTTACTTTGGAATAATATGACTGCTGTGCTGTTTTACTTTACATTGGAAGGCGTTTTGTACCATTTTAATTAATTAAGGGTGTGTTTAGGTGGGAAAACGTTTATCTAACCCAAATGTATTCTATACCACCCCGATTGTTTTTAAGTGTTAGGAGTAATTTTAATTATTACGATAGATTGCAGAAATATCATAGGAACCAAGATGTCATAGGGTCGGGACTCGAAGTAGCATTCTATGCCTTTTTACCTTGATTTTACTATAAACTGGTCTTGATTGTATTTTACTTCATTCGCGTGCAGAAGTAAAAACAGTAGCTGATCCAAAAAAAAGTTAAATTGGGATTGCAATATTATGCATATGAATGTAGCTAAGTCGTACATGAAAATGGGTTTACACACCCGTAATTTTTTTATCTGATAAAAAATAAATTCAAATTTCGAATCTAAGGAAGAATTTTTTTTTTCAAAAAGTACTCGGATCGTAGTGTGACCTGCGATCCGTCGCGATTTTTTTTACGGATCGCGGGTCTGAACCACGATCCGTCAATTTTTTTTTAAAATTCTCACGGATCGCTGTTTACACCCGCGATCCGTGGATTTTTTTTTATTTTTAAATAATTTTTTTCTGTTTTTCTGTTTTAGTTTTATTTTTGTTTCTGTTTTTCTTTTTTATTTTAATTATTTGTAATCTTTTTTTAAATCTTTTTTTTTTCAAAATATGTTTTCTAATTGATATTATTTTTCTAAAATTTTTAAAATTGTTTTTAATTTTTTCGATAATCGACCTCCAAATCACGTCGATAACCCGACGTATTGAAATGTTAGGGTATTTTATACAATAAAAAAACAAAATTTCTTAACCAGATTAATAAATTATTTACAATTGAATATTAAACAAACATTAAAACTAATTAAAACAAAAAATTGAAAACATTATCAAAAATTAGTAGGGTGTACACACATTACAAATATTTTTGGAGGTCGATACAGCAAAAAATTAAAAACACAAATATATTTTTTTTAAAAATAATAACAATTACAAAACATATTTTGAAAACAAATATAATAAAAAACATAGTTAAAACGATTTAAAAAAATCAAAACATAAAATACTACGACTAAAATCCGTGACTTTTTTATATTCTTTTATAAAAACGATGACGATGTATGTCATGGAAGGAAGGATAGGTCTGGGTCATTGTACAGGTTGTGGTTCGATTAATCACACAAATGATCGTTGCAATGTAAGGGAAGGTTGAATGTATAGTAATGTTTAATATATTGTAATGTTGAATGTATTGTAACGTTTAATGTATTATAATGTTGAATGTATTGTAATGTTGAATGTGTTGTAATGTTTATAATGTTTATAATGTCTTATTTATAAGTCAAACCATATCAATTAAGATGACAAAACAAAATCATAAGATCTTAAAGTACAACCGCGAGTATAACTGAATTACAATATGAACTACTGCATGGGAGTGAAAATCATTGTCTTCATCTTGCGTCGGCACCCTCGACCTACTGGAGTCGCAACATGCACTGATTCTTCTTCATCATCAGAGAAAACGTATGGAACCAACTCAGAATGGGGTTGAGTCTCAACAGGTGAATGAGACTCAACAGGTCGAAAAGATGACTGATTTTGAACAGACGAATGAGATGACTGAGTCTCGTAAACTATAGAAGGTACAGGATTTAATGCACAAGTGTACCCTTGGTCAGTTAATGGGCTGAATATACCATCCAACAAAGTCCCGAAGTCTGTTTGCGGCAACTGAGGGGTATCATAATTAGTACCAGGTGTCTGATAAGTTGGATAATCTTCGGAAATCTGGGAAAGCCCAAACTGGGTTGGCTGCGATGGTTCTACGCCAATGTCACCATATGTTTGGGAATATCCAAACTGGGTTGGCTGTGATGGTCCTGCGCCAATGTCACCATATGTTTGAGAATATCCAAACTGGGTTGGCTGCGATGGTCCTGCGTCAATGTCATCGTATGTATATGAACCTCTAAACTGCGATGGATCTGGGACAAAATCATCGTATGATGCGTTGGATAGCCTAAAACTATATGTTGTTTGGTCTGCAACTCTAGGTACAGGACAGTCATCACGAATCTCATTATTACTATCATCATCTTCAGGAATCGACTCCACATCTGCAGGTAATCCAGCATCGCACAGTACTCTTTCAAATTCGTGCACCTGATCGCAATCGACAACATCGAGTTGGTGACTCTTCAGCATCATTTTACACAGTCCCTTAGTTCCACGTTTGTACAACTGCTTGATAACAAATTTAGCCCGTTGAATAGCACGTAAGCCCTGCAATTGTAGTTTGAAAATTAGATAGTAAAACACAACAAACAATAATCGTCAAAGTCGTTCAAAAAACATACCATACGTCGAATACGTGGTCCACCAGGAACGTAACCTAAGTCCTCGATAGAATCACGTGGAGCTGGCAACGGCCTTTCCAAACCGAACTCTATTTGGCCTCGTATGTAGACTGTGTACATACCATTAGACTGAAACCACTGACGATATCGTCGATTTTCTCTCGGATCATATGGTCGACCTTCCTGAAGAATATGCGGTCTGTCCCACATTCGTATGTAAATTTCATGCTTCGATGACCAATCATCTCTTTGTCGGGCCGCATGTACTATCTTATCAAGTCTTTTGAGTTCTGTCCACGGATGAGGTTCTGGCGGTGGCGTCGTCTGATAATATCCAAATTGTCTCATAGTTCTTTCTAGATAATGTCATGAAATCATCCAGAAATGAATCAAAGGCACTCTCGCAAGCCAATATGCAGCATCAGTAGTAAATACCCGGCCAGAAAGCAACATCATATTTTCATAATACGACTGCCAGTTTACATGCTCATCCAACATACATTCAAATTCATTTCTGTAATGTTCAAGACAATTATGTGCGGCACTAACCTCATAAGTCTGTGGGTATTGCCACTTAATAGCAAATGGAGGTCGCGATTCTAGGTATTCTCCACCTAAACACTCAGCATGACCCACGTGTCTCGGCCGGGCTACGAGAAACCGAGTCCAAGACCAGTGTTGAAGAAGTAATAGTGCACCACCAATGTTCTTCTTACCAGTTTGACATGAAATAGACAAGTTGCAATATAAACATGAAAGCACGGCCGCACCCCAATTATATACTATCGGGTTATCCAACACCTGCAAAAACCTCAAATACATAACTGGAACACCTGTCCCAGAGCTATCAGGGAAAACCATGGATCCAAATAAATCTAAAATGAAAGCCCGTGTGTATTGCGCCACTTCTTCATCTGTGGGAAAATCCGGCAGATTCCCGTAATTTACCCGCAACCATTGCAAACTGATGCTAAATTCAGACTCTTTAAAAATTTGTGGCTCATCTCCTCCTACCGTTCTTTTACCTTTTTTCATAATCTCGGCATTTATATCAATCCCAAAGGAATTTCTAATTAACTCACGACTGTCTCGATCACTGTGCCCGATAATTGGAATACCACTGATAGGTAGACCCCACAAACAGCTAACATCCTGCAATGTTAATCCAACCTCTCCAACCGGTAAATGGAAAGTGCGAGTCTCAGGACGCCAACGCTCTACAAGTGCAGTAATCAATCTATTGTCTGTCCTTGTATATTTTATTTGGGCAAGTTGATATAATCCCCAATTTTTGAGTGCTTGACTAAAAAATCGTTGTAAGGAATTACTGGACAATGTGCACGACATTCCGAAACAGCCTCTGGCTATAATATATTCAAATATATTGTTAAAATGCATCAATTAAGAAAATGTAATTTAAATATTTAGAAAAATTAACAAAATATAATTTTTTTGGTACTTACATTTGTGCAAATATTATTGACTCTCAACATGCAATTTGGTATTCCGAGAAGTGGGGAAATAGACTCTCTATCCACTGCATCATTATACTCACGTTCTTTTTGAACAGAGCAACTTCTACTTAAATTACTCATTTTGACAAAACAACTGTTCATCAAAATAAAAACAGAATTAATTATAATAATTAAAAAAACAATTTACTCGTACATTTCATGACAAATTGCATGTTATAGAAATAATAAAAGTTATAACAATTTAACACATAAATACAACTAATATTTAAATTTTAATTTAACAGAAAATAATAAATAACTATTCCAAATACTTATATTATATAATAAATTTCGTAATTGTACGTTATACAAAGTTTAAATGTATATACATTTAATTTAATTATAAACAGATACATAAATACAACTAGTATTTAAAATTAAATATAATAGAAAATAACAAAACAATTCCAAATAATTTAAATTTAACAAAGAAATTAAATCTTAATTTAAAATTAAGAACACACTTAATCTGATGTTAACTAAGATAATAAAAACAACACTTTAATTTAAAATTAAGATAATAAAAAAGATTTAAGATTAAGAACACACTTAATCTGATTTTAACTAAAAAAAAATTAAGAAAAAACTTCATGGATCGCGCTTTTAGAGCGCGATCCATGGACACGGATCGCGGATCGGACCCGTGATCAGTGGGCACGGATCGTGGCTTGGACTCGCGATCCGTGGTCGTGCGGATCGCGGGTTCGACCCGCGATCAGAGTATTCTTAAAAAAAAAACAAAATCTTCTTAGTTTTCAAAAAAAAATTATAATATTATTACTTAAAAAATTACGGTTTACACACTACATTTTCAAAACATATCATCTAATTGTAATTATATTTATGAAAATACAGGAATTCTCTAGTGAGCCCAGAGCTCAACTTTTCTAAATTAAGCCCCCACAATATCCACCACTTATTTCAAATTGTAAGGTAGATTAAGAAAAAAAACGGTTATGCTAATGAATGATGAGATTAACTGTAAATAAGATCCAACGGTGAGATTGTAGGGGGCTTAAACAAAATTTGATGAGTCCTGGACTCACTAGAGCTTGACCCTATGAAAATATATTCCAATTTTAAGTACAACACAACATCACATTAATGCCTCTCTCTACGTATAATTATATACAACTAATTTTTTCTTAAAATTGCATACCCACGGATACGCCACTCAGTAAGAGGGACCAGAATTAATGGAAGACTTGCAGACCGCATACTTCTCGTGAAGAGCAACCAACAAGAAGGACGAAAACCATATAAAAGTCATTTATATTATACGAATCTTGCTTAGTTCACGAGTCCAATAAATCCAAGCAATAACTCACACTCGTGAACCGCAGACTTCCGACTACATAATCCGGATTCGGGAACAAAACGACACGATGACATTGTCCCACACACGCTGGCACCACGTCAGCATCCCAAACCCGGCGCATTCTAGCAAATACAACTTAAAAACGCGCCAAAACCAAACCGTATCATACAAACAAGATCCAAACAAGGCTAGACCAAATCCAACGGTAGAAATTCCACGTTGGCTGGGATCCGACGATGGAAGATGAGGTGTCGTCCAACTCGGCGGAATCGACGGCCAAGGGGATCCCATCTCGGAGGTGAGTGCATGAGATGGGATCCACGCCGTCCGGCGACATCATAAAGACACGTAGGATGTTGGTGACCGTTGGAAGGTAGCGAGTTCGGTTCTTCGTGAGTAGCCACGTCAGCCCCATGAGCTGGCAGTCTCGCTTGTGTGCCTCGTCGTCGGTCTTCCTTCGCCTTTTGTCGTCGTCGGTCGTGTTGGATGTCGTGTTTCCGGTCGACGGTCTCTCTTTTATCTACATTGATTAAAATTTCAAATTTAATTAGTTGGTCTAATATATCTTAAAAGATCCAATTAGACCCTCACCTCAATTGCAACAAAAATGAAATGGCTAGTTAAACTTAAATGTTAGCAATCTGACGAGAGATCACACTGAAGGCCAACCAAGTCGTTTAATGATCTTAAGCAACCAACCTTCATCATCTTGTTCAATATATAGCTATTAATAACCCTAGTCTACTCTTTTTACTATTAAAAATACATAATCTACAACTTATATTCACGTATTAAAGTACTGACACGATCACACATAACACATCAATTTGATCCATTTCATATATTTCCAGTCTATAAATAATCAAGCATTATTCAGATGGCAACAGAATGTTAATCTTAAAGTTAATTCGAAAAAAAGAGATCTTCTTACAGAAATAGAATCCCCAAAAAACATTTATTTAAGGAGGAAAGTTAATTTAGTAAAAAGAGTCCTCCAGCAACAAAATATATTTTGTTATACCACATTTGTCACTTCTTTATCTTCCACCACCTATTCGATGGAGAAAATTAATTTGTCTAATACAATTCAAAAATATTGATCCACATTTGCCGGCGACCGGCGAGTCACCGACCGACGACCAAAACACGAACGGAAAACAAACCTTGTAGAGACTGTTAAGGCATCTATCACATCGCCCAACCCCCTTCCCTCTACACTCCCTCTCAACCCTCCTCCCACTCCCCCCGTCCAACCCGCCGTCGCACCGCCACGGCCGCAGCCTCACCCCACAATAACACCCGACAACATCGCAGCTCTCATTGACCCTCGGCGCCTCCATGCTCCTGACCTCGAACGCCTGCCTGAGGGAGTCGCGGCACGACTCGGAGTCGTCGGGGAGGAGAGGGAGAGAGGGGAGGGAGGAGAGGGAGGGCTGGTAGGCGGCGTAGAGGTAGGCGGAGAGGGTAGGGCAGCAGCGGAGGCGGGTGGTGGGTGGGGTGCATGAGTGGGAGATGGAGGGGAAGAAGGTGGATGGGAGGGTGAGAGGGCAAAGAGTGGTGAGGGAGGATTGGGAAGGGAAGGCTGGGATGGTGGTGGAAGGGAGGTTGAATGGGGTTAGGGTAGTGGTGGTGGTGGTTTGGAGGAGGAAGAAGATGAAGAAGAGCATTGTGGTGTAGGGTTTTGGTGAGAGATCTGGTGATGGTAGTAAGGTAATGAATGATATGTGGTTTGGCTTTTGCAGAGTGCTTTGATTTGGTTGCATGATTTTAATTTAGTTGGAGAGAGAATCCAATGAGGGGTTTTTTTTTGGTTGAAGGGTTATGGAAGAGGAAGATAACTTTATCTTGAAATATGTTGACACCATGGTAAATTTTCGACCTAAATTCCCTCAATTTTACTTCATGGTCAAGTTTCTTTTGATACACTTCAATTTTTTTGTAATTGAAATTGAAATTGTATATTTCGACTTATGACATGAGTCATCCATGCATGTCGAAATTAAATCGTAAAATTTGATAATCTTTTTGTATAAGACCAAATATAATGCTTTCATTTTTATTTTTTATCTTAATTTTATTGAAAACGTACATCTAATTTTATGATTTTCAATGTGCATAGATATTTCAATTCACATATCAAAATGTACGGTTTCATATCTTTTTAATTTTACTAGGGAGGAAGGAGAGGGCTCGGGTGAGAGGGTGGGAGGTAATGTAATGATACGTGGTTTTGTTTTTGGAGGCTACTTTGGTTGGGTTGCATGATTTTTGAGAATCCAATGAGTTCTCTTCTTTTTGGGTGAGTAATTGTTGGAAGAAAAGGAACTTTTATCTTGAAATAGATTGAGAGGGAACGGTGAAAATTGTACTTGAACTATCATTCTTAGAAGTTAAATATGTGATGTTTCACTATTTTTAGTGGGATGAGGAACCATGTGTGTTGGTGAACTATCCTAACTGCTTAAAAGATATGGTTGATAATTTAAAAAGATACAATTTTCAACCGATTATACAACAACTTGCTAATATGTAAGTCTAGAATTCACTATCATGACCTCTAACACTAAACATTGTATCTCATCCATCCTCTTAATATTTCAAACTAGCCGATAGAACCTATCTAACATATTCATTTGTACTATATCTCAAATTATCATGTGTAATAACAAATAATAGTACGAAAAGTGTGTTTGTGTAGAACTACAAGTTGGAGTTTTAAATCATGGAAATTCAGAATCAGTGGTACTATGATATAAAAAAATTGAATTTTTACCATATTTGTCAGAATTAATGGAACGTTAATTGGACTTGTTTGACAGAAGGGTCTGGATTATTTCCCACGAGAAATAATATAAAATTAGTTCATATTGTCCCGGTACAAAACTCGAGAAAGAATTGTATCGTTTATTTTTATTTATGCTTCTATTATTATAATATTATACATGCATAGTATGATAATAGTGACCAAAATCATTAGCAAAATGCCAACGTCGGACTTGCACAATGTTTAGATGCCTACGGAATTACTGAATTCTGAACCTCTTCTCGATCTGACTCCAACTAGGTGTTACTGTATTTCAGTTCCAATTTTTCGGAGTCTTATTAGTGATAAGGTAAAATTATATTTTATAGGAGGGGCGTAATCTCAATATAAGTTGTCTTCGTGAGTTTTCTGCTAAAGTGATTTAAGTTGCTAATCATGAAGAATTCCATGATCCGATCGATCAAGCATGGAACTGGGGTTTTCAGGTTTGGTGTTGGTTAGGGATTTGGACGACAGAGTAAAATGAGGGAGAAATCTGTTAGACCATCCATAATCATGACTCGGACTGGTCATGAACTTTCTCTTTCTCTTCCTGATCAACTTTCTCTTTCTTCCCATCAGTTTTCTCTTTCCCAACCCATTTTCTTTTTTTTGTACACTATTTACCTCTTAACTACAACCCACCACAACATATCTCTCTTTTCCACATCATTTCGGGATCCATTTTAGAAAAAAATTAAAAAATTCTAAGAAATCAAAATAATTATAAACGTATTTTCAAAAAAAAAAATTGAAACAAAAATTAAAAAAAATGCTTTAAAAAACTTGCTCGTCTGACGACGCCTGGTTAGACGACCCATTACCGATTCTCTTATTGTTTGTTAGGAATCAAATTGGTAAAGTTGTTACAATGGTCCCACTTAAGTGGGTTATTGGTTAATCGGATATGGCTAATAAAAATACCCGATAACTATATAATATACAAGTATTTACACAGCTTAATTGATCAATAACATGGCTGAATCTGCTGGACTAAGCTCTTCTCTTATTTTCTAATCTTTATAATTTCACAAATCATATCAGTACATTTTTCTGAAAATAGAATCAAAGGAACATGGAATTTCAATTATAAAAGAACGCCACCAATTAACTTGATATTTTCTACCTTTTTAAATAAACGGTTGCAAAAAAAAGGTACATTAAATTTGTAAGATTATAAGTTTTTATAACCACCCACTTTGGACGGGTACATTGCGGTTCAGAAATAAATATGTTCACACCGCTTTCATCGACCATATTTTAACCAATGTATTGGTTAGGGTTCAAACTTAAATATTTTCCATATTTCTTTCACCCAAAAAAAAAACTTTTCTCAATGCAATATTCCGGAAAGCATCTTCAAAAGACACAAGTTGCTTCTTGGTTTCCTCAACAAGCTGCACTCTAGTGGATCACGAACTTCATATCCAACAACTGAAAAATCTGAAAACTATACAGCATTCATACGGCTACAGTCTACTTTTAGAACCAAGAACAACAAAACGAATCCATTTCATGTGCAAACTGCATTCGTCTTGTACATTCCCTTTGGATCCACTGAACAGTTCTCTTAAGAATACATTTTTATATTATTCCATCTAGACATGAAAGTATGAAAAGCCACAAAAAATTGGCCTTTTCTAACTTGGATTCAGCTCAGATTTTAGATATTGCTCAGCACTAGCAGTATTGGCATCTCTACATTTGGTTTATCTCACTAATTTTCCAGCTGTCATTAAGGCTTTATCTAATTTGTTTTGAATTTTTTTAAAAGAAATTTGTTTGGAATTTCGTGAGGACTTGCGTGTTAGTTTTTTGTAGAAAAAAAAGCATCAGACAGTAAAATAAACATTATTTTGTAACTACTGTTGTCATCAAACCATGTATTTTTCTGAATCTAACATATGATTTAACCGTTTTAAGACTTATCACAAAAAATATCACAATGTGATAACTGTAAAGTAAATCATACGTTGTTCTTTGCAACATGAATTTACTAATCAGTACGATGTCAATGTGATTTACATTACAAAGACGGCCCATTAGTTTTTTTGTGGTCCATCTGGGTTGTGGTTTGATGCATTTTTTTTTTTGGAAACTAACCATACGATTTGCAAAAATATCAATAATATAAGTTTTACCAACCGTAGTAGTGTTGAGTCTCAATTTATTACGAGATTTGATCCTAGAATTCGGATATTACAAGGTATAAAGAAAGAAACATATTTTAAACTCACCATGGATTCCAAGACTTTCCCCTGATGAAGGAATGTTTACACAAATAAAATAAAATAAGTGTCTTGTAGTGCGCTCTTGGTTTTGCAGATTTTTTTTTTAAAAAAATAGAAATTTGGATATATGAGACAGCGTATAAATTAGAGTTAAATAATACTTAAAAGAAGTTATCATTATAAAACAGAGTTCGATGATTATTTTTTTCACTTCACGTCTGGAAATTAGAGTTTTAGAACTACAACTCTATGCATTCTTCCGCTTTAATTTTTGAACTTATGAAAGTATACAAAAATGGAACGGTACAATCACGTGATAAGTGCTAATAAGACACAAAAAAATCAAAAGCCTTGAAAAGTTTGTGTATAATTGCGAACCCAAGGGCATCTTTAACGCGGTCGTGCGCTCCCACAACCCGACGACTGGATTTTAAAGTTTTTTTAAATTTTGTTTGAATATTTTTTTAATTTTTTTTTGAAAATACGTTTTATAATTGTTTTAATTTTTTTAGATTTTTTTTAAATTTCCGAAAATGGACCACGAAATGATGTGGATGAAAGAAATAAGTTGTGGTGGGTTGTGGTTAAGAGGTGAATAATGTAGGAAAGAATACAAAGTGGGTTGGGAAAAGAGTAAGCTGATGTGGAAGAAAGAGAAAGCTGATTTGGAAAGAAAAAAAAGAAGAGAAAACTCATGACCAGGTCGTCCGGGTCATGGTTACCGATGACCTAAAGTTCCTCGCTTTTGTTGGCATCAAGACTTCTTTGTTCCTAATACCAAAGCACGAGGGATCCATACACGCTCATAGGCTCATTTCTTTGGGGCTTGATCTAACTCTCTTGTCTTTTCTTGATCTACCTTCAACCTTGTAAACTGCTATCATGTCCACAAGTATAATTATAGATGTTGTTTTTACCTTGAATATGTGAATTAAGTATTACTGTGGGAAAAATAGGCAGACGGTCGATCGATATTGCAGTTGACGTGCATCACAAAGTGCCTGAATAATTTCAGTTGACCTCGTTCTTTATCAGTCAACTATTTCTATGTATGGACGCCCTGGACAAAGTGTCGTGACAAGTCGGTCGACCGGTAATTCTCAACCAGTCGGCCGTTTTTGCATTTGGAGGTCCAGGACAAGTGCCTGAAGTTTTTGGTCGACCGGTAGTTCTCAACCAGTCGACTGGTTGGAGTGTTGTGACATTGCTTGAAGTTTTTCGGTCGACCACAAACGCACGATGGTCGACCGATGGAGCCCAGGATCAGTTACAAGTTTAAGTTCAGTCGAGCGTTTCACCCTTAGGTCGACCGTTCAGAACAGTTCTGCCCACGATCTGCACTTTCTTTACTCCATTTTTAGTGCAATTACTAGTTGTATATGACCTAGTATATAAAGTCAATTTTGTCTCCCTTTTGTTAACATCATAAGAAGATTATATCATCTTTTTATTGTCTACTTTGCATTCTTGAGAGAAAGAGAAAGAGAAATCATCCTTGTGGATTCGATAGGAGCAACTTCAACCGGGATTTCTTCGCTGGTTGGTCTGTGTGTTCTGTAAACATCTCTTGTAAGTTTCTCTATAGTAGAATGATGTTGAGTCGTCCATGATTTTTTTCGTATTATGTTTCCACGTTAAATCTTGTGTCTTGGGTTTCCGCATTATAATTATAGTTGTTGTTTTTACCTTGAATATGTGAATTAAGTATTACTTTCGGAAAAACAGACAGATGGTCGATCGATATTGCAGTTTGACGTGGATCACAAAGTGCTTGGATAATTTCGGTCGACCTCGTTCTTCATCAGTCGACCATTTGTATGTCTGGACGTCCTGGACAAAGTGTCTGGACTGAAGGGAATGTGTTCTAAAAGTTTTACTTTTAAATGTCAATTATTATGAATTGAATGAGAAATCATTTTGTTCCTTGTTTATGTTATTCGTCTTTTAGAAGTGTTAAGGAAGAGACTCTTGGTCCTTAACTGTAGAGCTCTAAAAGATATTGGTTTACATAAAACAAAAGATATTCGCAATCATGGTAATTAACATGAGACATTAATTACCGAGTTAAGATTGTCGTGTTGGTCATAGATCATTGTAGATCTACAAGTGAGTGACGACACGAGTATGCAAAAGAGAAAAATATTACTTTTGTATACTGAATAGACCTAATAAGTAAAATATTATAGAAATGTGTTTCTGTGTCATTAATATTTTACTGTGTCTTTGGTCCTTTGATATGAGACTTATATCTGATCACTTAAGGAATACTTAATTAGATTAGTGTCTTGAACTATCGATAAGTGTAGTGTAAAGACATTGGTTGGTTAAGTACAACTTTTGTTGGAGAAGATAGTTAGTCAAAAGATTATCATTGCCCCTCTTAATTGAGTGATGATATTAGTGGGCCCCTTGATAAAGCGAAGTTATAATGTGCACAATGTGATTTGAGTTAAGTCACATATTTATAACTAGCTTAAAGAGATCACGAAATGAATACTAATTCAAAGATGACACAATACTACTTTGTGTGTATTTTTAATATCATGAGGCAAGGGACGGACACAAGTGGTGCACTCCATCACTAAATGAATCAGGTTTTGGTTCGAGTGGAATTAAGACATCTAACTAATTGGGAGCTATAATGTGTAGCTAGATACCGCTTATAGCTTGTGATATTAAGCTCTTAATATCACTGCCAACTTAGTCTAGATCCTCTCATAGGTCACACCACAAAACTGGGAAACAAGAAATAGGGATTTTGAGTTCATAGGATGTGTCGGGTTTCATGTGGAAAATATGACACATGAGGTGAACAAGCAAAATCAAAATTATGTTTTCGTTAATAACATAATTAGAATCTAAATTAAATTCATATGTGATGTAAATATTATGGGGTGTAATGATTAATCATTACATAGGATAATATGTTACATAAGTTGTGAATTTACTACTAATCCCGAAATGTCAAATTTTGTAGGGGTTAAACCGAAATTTGACAAGTCTGCATGCACTGTGCAAAAATGATCGACCGCTAAACCATAAACGGTCGAACAAATGTTGCGCGGTCGACCACAATGTTGCACGGTCGACCGGATGTGTATCGATTGTAACGAGAATTTCGTCTGTTCGTTTTCGGTCAACCGAGTATTCTCGGTCGGTCGACCGAACATTGCGATGAATTTTTTTGTTACGAACGGTCGACCGAGTATATCGATCGGTCGACCGAAACTCGGTCTAAGCGGTCGACCGGACCTCGAAAACGGTCGACCGGCCAGACGGTTTTATGCAGAATTAATTTAAGAATTAATTAGACCATGCATGGAATTGGTCCATAATTGATTTAATTCGTGGCTAAGATTATTTATTAATAAATAATAGATGGTTAGATGGAATTTTGCATGAAATCATGGGCAAGGGGTAGCACATGAATAGGTAATTTGGAGAGAACTTATAAATACAAGTTTGTCTCATTACCTCATTAATTCATTCATTATTTTCTTGTGCAAAAATTATCTCTCCATACTTCTCCACGAAAATTCCTTAATTCTTAAGTTTAGTTTTAGTTCTTAAGAGATCATCTTCTCAAGGGAATTAAAGAGGGGTTAGTAATTAGATTCTAAACCCTATCGGAGATTGAGAGACTAGCTTCCCTCTCTCCGATCTTGTTTAGAGTTTGGTGAATACTCGGAGGCATCCGGCGCAACGAGAAGCATCCCCAACGTCTCCGAATCTTCAAGAAGTTTTAGAGAACTTCTAGGTATAAATTTCGGAGCCCATATTTGTTTTAATAAAGTTTTGAAACTAGATATTGAAACAAATTGATGCATGCATGAAATAAATCATAGAAAATTGTAAATTGATCCTTATTGTGCATTAAAATTTCGAAAATATATATGTACAATTAAACTAGAAATCCTACAGTGGTATCAGAGCGAGGGTTCAATTTTCTTATGATTTAAGACTGTAAACAAATTTAGCTTACCATCTAGGATTTAAACAATTCGTTTTACCGGTTTTTCGGTCTTTAAATGTTTTGTTGAAATAATTCTTTGTAATAATTCGTTTTAAATATTTTAAGTGGTTTAAAACATGTCATGTAATTATTAGAATTATGATTTAGACATAAGTCTAACTTGCAACCGAGTGTGAACAGTCAACCGAGAAAGAGTGTGAACGGTCAACCGAGAAAGAATATTTTCGGTAGACCGAAGGTGACACGGTAAACCGTTTAGGGTTCGGTCGATCGAGGTGTCTTCGGAACGGTAAATCGAATGAGGAACGGATAAACACAATTGGTTGACCAATATTGTCTGATGTGTCTGGACAATTGAGTTCGGTCAACCGAGCGTGAACGGTCAACCGATAGAAAATATCCAGGAACTATCTTGGGATATTTTCGGAAGACCGAAAGTGATACGGTCGTCCGATGAGATTCGATCAGAAGAAAATTTGGTGAGTCAACGGTCGACCGGAGCAAGACACGGATTGTCTGAATTTTTCCAGAGAATTTTTCTCATGAATGTTCGGTCGACCGTCTAGGTCACGGTCAACCGAACATGTGTTAAAACTGAGTGGTTCGGTCAACTGAGAAGAATTCTCGGTTAACCGAACAAAACGATTTTTGCCTGAATTATCAAGCGAATAATTAGATCATGGGTTGACTTAATTCCCGATTTAATCAAACGTTTTGAGGTTGCTTATGTGACAATTTGAGATTAATTTTAGGAGAGAATAAGCAAGAGATCCTGACTAGAGAATAGTTCTTGATAATGATGTTTTGGGAGCCTATAAAAGGACCCATCATCCTACTTGTTTATGTTAATGCATAAATTCTCTCTCTCTCTCTCTTTAATCTCTCCCTTAATCACCACAAAAATCTCTTAATAGTTTTAAGATTTGGAGATAGAAATCTCAGTAGCTTAAAGAGGAGTTATGAGCTAAGATTCTAAGCTTAATTAGACATTGATTGACTAAATCTTTTCTCTCTAATCTTGTTTAGAGTTTGGTGAACACTTGGAGGCGACCGAAACATCTCGATTTGGTAATTTATATATAAATATATTTGGTCAATTACCCCACTTTAACGGTCGGACAAAATCACGTAATCGGTCGACCAACAGCGCACAACACAAACGGTCGAACAACTTAACATAACCGGTCAACCGAAACTATATATAAACGGTCAGACAATATCATATTTTCGGTCGACCGTTCAGAACTGAAAATATGTTATAATATTCATCCCATCGGTCGAACGACAAATGGGTCATGTCCAACCGAAATCTACCAGAGGCAACCTAGAATTTCTAGTCCTCAATCGGTCGAACGTTTTTGATACTCGGTCGAACAATCCACTTAATTAGTTAAGTTAACGGTCGAACAACACATTAATTCGGTCGACCATCTCGCAGTAGAAATTCAAACCAACTTATTTACATTCAAACGGTCGAACGACAAATGGGTCTCGTCCGTCAGGAAAATACCAGAGTCTTCATATTCTTCCCAAATCACGTTTAACCGGTCGACCGCTAAACGTGTCGTTCGACCGGTGAGGGATAAACATTAACTTTTACACTACATTCGGTCGACCGAAACCCATACCAGTCGACCGTTCTGCCATGCATTTCTAACTTAAATTTTCGCCTACGAGGTTTCAGACCTCCAGCGACCCATATAAACCCTCACACACCTAGTGTGAGTTACTAATTCGAACTTGACATACCTCTTCTTCGCGATTGCAGGAGTTTCACACGATCCAGACAATCTCATTTCCTTTCTTTTCTTCACTCCTCCGGTGCTTGACACGAAGAGAACAACTTGTCACCTTCTTCTTCTCTCACCCTCTCTCATTCAACTCCACCTTACGTTTTTAAATCCCAAGTCTCACTCTCTATTTACACCAACACATATCCTATATATATATAACTCAACTTTAACCCACCTATATATCTTCCAATCATCTACCTCCATCTTAACTTACACCTCCACTTCCACCAATCATCTCATCAAGTATTACAACTCACCTCACAAGCTTCTCACACGTCACCCCCTCCAAGCAACAAGATAAGCATCAGGTAATTCCTCTTAAACCTAATTAATCATTCATTTAGTTTCTTCTATATGTAGTGGAGTTTAAGATTCTAACAACGTGAATCACCTTGTTTCGTACAAAAGTTAAGATTATAAGTATTCGGTTAAAGCAATGCAAAATAAATAAATATTGATGGAGAAATGGGTATAGTGTCGTAAGTCGAAAGTCTAATAAAGGGTAATCGTGCCGTTGGATCGCTCAATGAGTTAAATGTTACAAGGGTATAGTTGAGGGGGCATTGTAGTTAACCTAAAATTTAATTCAGACTTTTTTGGTTTTTCAAAAACATCTTAGATTAAGTCATTAACCTTCCAATGAACTTACTCAAAACTATAATCCAATTAATAATGATTCCATCTAGCTTACAGATCAAAAGATAATTTTTCAAACCCATGACACCTCCAAATAAGTATCAATTTGCAGCAAAAGCAATATTACTTTTTAAGTTTTTAGCATTTGCTTTGAATGACGAACGGCAGACAAAAAAGATGATTGATTCATGAAACTGTTGGGAGGGGGATCTAAGATGCACTAACACGACATAGATTCCACGTACCACGAAAAACGAATATTGTATGCAGAATAATAACTTGTGACTCTCTCCCAAACTCAATGCAACAAGCAAACACAAATAAGATGAAATAGCAAGCAATCACACAACACACCTGAAGCAAACCACGGCACACGCAATTTTACAAGGTTCTGCAAGATGTCTACGTCCTTGGGGGGTCTCCTGCGGGTTTCCTTTCCTTGAAGCTCTTCTCCAACAAGAGAAGTCTCCGAGATTACAAAAGTTTGGAAACAATATGTCTCCCAAAGCACTCTAGATCTCTCTCTAGCCTAATCTCTCTCAAGGAAATAAGTAATGTATGTTGTGTTATAAGATTAAGGCAAAAAACTTATTTATAATGGGCTAAATTCGTACAGAGAATAATTCAGATCGTGCATAACTGCCTCCAAACGGTCGACCGGAATCGCCCATCGGTCGACCGAACTTCGGTTAGTTCGTGTAACTGCCAATATTCGTTCCGCGTTTCTGAATAGCGCCCGAAGCTCCTGGACTTTTTCGGTCGACAACAAGTCCAACACCGGTCGACCGATCTGCATGCCGATTTTCATCTCGCAGCTACTGACGCTTTTCGGTCGACCGCGTGCCCAGCACCGTCGACCGGATCTCGATCGATCCTGAGCTCCAAATCTACTGACGTTTTTCAGTCGACCGAATTCCCCGAACCGGTCGACCGATCCTCGATCTGTTCCGAGCCCCATGGCTCCTGGAGTAATTCGGTCGACCAGAACCTGAATGTCGGTCGACTGATTCTCCCTGAATTCCTGTATTAACAATTATAAACTAAATCCAACAGAAAGTCACTTTTCTAAGTTGTCTCTATTTATTATTCATCGGCTATCCCAATGCCACGCGGTTATTCCAATTTACATCGGCTATCACAAGACTCAAATTCTATTTTCTCCTTCATGACACCAGAAGTATATAACTTTTCATAAATGTTAAGTAGATCAATTATTGAAGAATAAAATGATTTATTTATCTAAATAATAAAATTATATCACTATCCCACGTTCCCACTTCATGTGGACACATAAATTGTGATGGATCAGAAATGTTAGGTAAAACATCAAAAGAGATGTGTACTTCATTAATGCTGACTTGTTGGGACAACATTCTATATTGGTCCAACAATCAAGATGGAGATGTTTGAGGAGAGGAACAAAAAGAGGGCGATATTGTTTATGATAAGATTTGAGTGTTGCTAAAGTTGTAGGTTACCATGGCATCAAGTTTGCGAAGTCGCCATCCGATTCTTGAGTAGAAAAAGGAAACCGTCCAAACAAGAATAACTTTATGGAAAGCGTTCAACCATTCGTATTTTCCCAGTCCTTCTCACATTTTTTACTGATCCGATCCTAGCCGTTTATTATATTTTTAGATCATGAATACATGGATATAAACTATTAATTTTTCTTTCCATAATTTTAAATTTGAATATGAAAGGACACATCCTCCCAATCCAACTCTTCACACCCCCATATTATCCACTACTAATTTATTTTTTTCCAAACTAACATGTAAGTATCTAACCACCTTTATCTCATTTCTCCCTCCAAAATCCCATAAAAGAGACATCATAATGAGGGACAAATAGTTTTTTGTTGACAGCGAATTGACATGGCAGACCAAGTGAATTAAAATAAAAGCTCCAAGTGGTTAATGCTCAGACTTGAAAATTACAGTTGTTTGGACTTCTGAGTTTCATTTCTTCGTTCTTCATAAGATATGATCAATTTTATGTTTAATAGCAATCACACGTGAAGCTTAATTAACTTGATTAAAACTAATTTTACATTTACTGATTTAAAGATATTTTGCAAAAGACTTCTATTTGTTAGTTTCAAATTCCGGTTTCGTAATTAATATCCCTTATTTGATTTCATACACCATGTAGGAAATCAATTGAACATTTTGATTTGGTAGATTTTTATTGTAACATCATTTGGTGGATTTTTTCTTCGTGCATTTGGTTCACCACGTATAGGTTATCATAGTTTCTTTTTTACATTTGGTATAACATTTTCCTTCTACACTTTTCGTACACCGCACGGGTTTCAGCTAGTTTTGTATGGGCGATGCCAGAAAAATTGAAAATTGGTTGTTTGATTTGAAGTTTGCAATTAGGCAATTTACCTATAATTGAGTTAATAGATAATCTACAACTAGACTAATTCGAAATAAATCGACCTGTCTTGCTATTAAAATCCTAGATGATCCAAGGAATTAAAAACTCATTGGATGTGAAATCCTAAAAAAATCCTATAAACTATGAGAAATTTCAAAATACAAAAAAAAAAAAAAAACTAGCGATGAACGTAATGCGAACCACAACACACAGATCCCCGGGCTATGGATTCTTATGAATCTTGTGGTTAGGTGAGTCTATTTCGGCAGGATTTGGAACAACATTAACGTACACGCAAGACCTATGTGCCAATATGAACCATTACTTTATTTACCAACATCAACGTACACCCAAGCCATCCATTGCTACATTCTTGTTCTCAAAATGTGAAAATTAAGTGCTACACAACTGCCATTCTTGACTTCACACTCCACATTCTTGTGCATGCCACATGGTTGTTGGTTGTATCTGGGCCTCTTCATATCTACAGTTCTCATTCTTTTGTCAATATAATATACATGTGTGTCTCATCACATGTTATGCTTCCCTGCACGTTTGATGACCTTTGTCCTCTTTACTTTGGTGTGGACTTCCCACTTTTTTACCGTGCTTCTTCCGCATTTCTTTCTTGATCTTCTTAAATTCTATCCTGATGATCAAGCAATAATTATGATACGTTTTGGATGATACTTTTAGATACTGAACTTTTATTCGTTTCCGAAAAACTACTTAAATTGTCCGTACGAATTACCATTTTGTCATTCTACCATTTTTACTTATATAACTCTTCATTTCACCATCATAACATCACTCTCTTCATATTACTCTCATATTCACCAGAAAAAATGTCCCAGAGGCCGAGAAAAGAACCAACGGACGCCCCGGATTACTCAAATCTGGTAAAATGTTTTGTTTAGTTTTTTTTAATTAGGTCAAGCGTTCGCTGGAGACGCCCGACCCAAGGGGGAGGCGGCTCCGGCAGACGCCTCCCCTTAGGATGGGGCATCTCCGGCAGACGCCCCATTTTTTATTTTTTTTAAAATTATTTAAATTGATTATAAATTGTGATAATTGCTAAATAAATTGATTATTAAGATAATAATTAGTTAAATTAGTTTAGTAAATCCATTATTGATTATAAATTATGATAATTGCTAAATAAATTGACCATTAAGTTAATAATTAATTTAATTATTTTAGTAAAGGATTATTGATTATAAATTATGATAATTGATAAATAAATTGATTATTAAGTTAATAATTAGTTTAATTATTTTAGTAAAGGATTATTGATTATAAATTGTTATAATTTCTAAATAAATTGATTATTAAGTTAATAATTAATTCAATTATTTTAGTAAATCCATTAAAAATTTATATTTTTAAAATTGAATTAATTGTTATCGGGTTACCGTGGAGGAAAAGAGAAATCAAATCTCTTACGCGTTGTACGTAGTTTAGCAGACGAGTCAGGTCCTCGTCATCCACGTAGATATGATATTTCTGCTTCAGTTAGGAGAGAGAAAAATCTTTTACGTTGTCGTCAGATACCTGATGATTCTTTCGACGACGATGATGATTCAGATGAGGTGATGAGTCACGACGAGAGTGACGATGGGGGGCGGTATGGCTTGGAGCCACAAGAGGAGGCGATACAACAGTATGGTCGAGGACATGGGCGACATTGTAGTACTTCGGCCGAGTGGGTCGTTAGGAAGGGTCGAGGTGGCTGGTGATTCGAGTTCGTGCACTGCAGACGCCCGAACTCAGAAGAGGGTTGAGGATGATTCTTGGATCGTGACAGATATGATGCCCGGTGGTCCTCTAGATGATAGCGTCATTCCGAGTTTCGAAGGCCACATCGCCAGGCGCATCTGGGAGGGCGAGGATCAGAAGGTTCTGAAGTGCCATAATCGGCACAAAGCTTGTGTTACATTACAGGCTTGGCGTTTAGTGATGACTGATGGTATGACGACGACCATTAGTGATAGTGGATTGAGTCACGAACAATTTGTTTGGCCCCAGAACTAAGTCTGTTGACCTGTCGGTGACCCTCTGAATAAACTATAAGTGCGTGGTTGTGTTGCCCATGGGTGGTATTAGAAACAACGACCCATCCATCAGGATCCCGTCGCTCGACTACTTTTACCAAAAAACGACAACCGTAACCTTTTTTTGTGTTTTTCCGTAGTGCAATACTCGTATCACGAGAACTCATTTTATGTCTGCGATCACATCTCAGGTAACAATCCGTCCGGGTATCTTCTTTTGATTTGTATGATGATATAATAAAAAAATCCGGCTCCTATGACAACTTGTTTCGTCCATTTAAAAGCTTCCTCGATTGTTGTAAATATTTGTTTACTATCAAAAAAACTTACTGTAATCTACTCCATCAACACCGAAATCTTGCAACGGAACCTGAAAAAAATTAATTTAACAGAAAATTTTAAAAAATTAAATAAAAGGGGCGTCTGTGCCACCCCCGAGTCGGAAAAAAATCCACCTCTGTTACCTCACCGGATCTAGACGCTTCGCAAGACATTTTCGTGGTGTTGGTACTTGAAATGTGAGTAAAACTGAGTCAAAAATCTTATTTAATGACTCTGGACAAAATGTGTATTAAGTGATTTGTTAATGACAAAAAAGTAATTGTTGGGGCGATTTAAATAATTTTCCGACAACAGATAGTAGTTACCTTTGAATACGATGAAAACACAAATAAAAATGAACATATTATATTTGTTGGTCTCTTAATCTATTATAAAATGGTTCTCATGTGCTGTCATTGTAACGTCCCGTCCCCGAGCCCGCGTCGAACTCGGGTCCCGGTCCGTCACTAATGCACACACTGACCCACAACACCCACTTATTGTCACAAAACTTAAGTTGGTAAATGTTATGGCAGTGAGCTCATGTCATTATATCTCACCCCAACATTCTTACGTTAGTCTAACGTGCAAATATTGTTTTGGGCATGTACGTGAGTTAGTTAGCTTTTAGAATGAGCCCTCGTGTGATTGGTATCCCTATTGCGAGATAGGTAAAATGTAGATGTATAAGTGTAGATGTATAAGTTTTTTTTTTTGGGGGGGGGGGGGGGGGGGGGGGGGGGGGGGGGGGGTAATTAAGCTGGAAAAAGTCAGAAAACACTTGAAAATGATTTGATGTTTCAGTCAAAGTTCAAGTGCAGATTCCTAAGAAACACGGCATTCAATCTTGCAAATGCTCTGATCAAGAAATTAGCAACTGTGCAAATAGACCTAACTCAACCTAAAGAAGTCGTTACCATCTCATGCATGTCCAGCTACCACACACGTTATTAAGCTAAATTATCAATACATTACTATGACCAAGAATTAAATTAAGGTTCTTAACTCCTTATGCTTACTATCTATTCAGAGGTCCCTCTAAAAAAGTAAAAATACTAATCCGACCTCCTACGAATTACAAGTTGCTGAAACTTCTATAATCAATGATCTAATTGTCAGTAGTCGCGCTGGAAATAAAGTATCTTGTTGTTTAAGGAAGTGGCGTGAAATTTCCAAATCAGTGTGCGTTGTTTGATATACAATCTAACCGTTGAAAATTAGCGTCCGGTAAAATATGTTAGTCTTATATTTAAATGTAAAAGTGTAGAATACTCTGTAATGGATATATGCTTACTACCCGGAAGGTTCATCTGCCTTCTATCTCCCTCTCTGCATTTTTATTTATATGTAAGTGTAGAATACTGTAGGTGTTTTTAAGACGTACTAAAATTCTATTTCAATTCGAGATAGTCAAAATTAGATATTGACTGACAACATTCTCATTCGTATGTTTAGTTAAAATTTTGAGATTTAAAATGAAGTGGATTATAGAGTAAGTGAAATCTGAAAACATTGTATAAGAATTTTATTGTAGTAGCAAACTAACCAGTTTTCACTGTTAAACCGGGACTACTTAGGTGAGCTTGGTGATTTTCAATCTCCTCAACTTGAAGTTATTGGATTATTTTGTTAATCCTACATCTTCTCCTTAAGGTTGCATCGCTTTAACCTGAAATTTATATGTTTGGTTGAGATTCTACTGGAACTTGCAAATTCTGAAATGATATTTTGAAATTTCACTTATATATAAATTTGTTAAAACCAAATTACATGTTATTAAGAGGTGAATCTTTGAAATTTCACCCAACTTTTTAAAATTTTAATCATTCAAATTAATACAAAATATTAATGTTATGTTTCGAATATGATTTTATGCATAATATTTTGTGGTTTTATGGATTGTATACAATTTCGAATCGTGAAACTAATAAAATATCACATAAATTTTATGTTGTAATTTTAAAAACATTTTCGTCCAAACATATTGAATACAAATCATATCATTTATGATCTTGGGACCTGTAAATCTGATCAATTAATTTTTTTAATACTACATCCAAATGCAACCTAAGGATTAGATCGGTGTGTGACAAGCTTGGAGAAGTTTAAAAGTTTATTTTCTTAACCTCAGTTAGAGCAGAACTGGGAGATTTCATTCTAGATCCAAACTTTTTATTCTTCAAACTCTTGGGATGCGATTGGTTCGTACAAAAACTCAATTCTATACCCAAAGTTTTTATTCTTGCCAACCAATCAAACCTCAAGTTGAATTCCATTTGTAATTATTATTATTTTCTTTTCAAAATTTAAAATTTTGAACCATTTTTGAGCATCGATCCAAGTATGAAGTCGTGATTCATGACTAATGACTTATGAGGCAAAGCAGTGGGGGTACGTGTAAGAGAGAAGATGTAGGTGAGAGGGAGTAGTCAAATAAGTGGAGATTCCCTTACCCACAGACCCAAAAGAAATAATTCAGTTAAAATTCCTGAGTCCCGACAACCACATCACCGCCCTTCAGAGATCTATGCCAGGTGAGTCCCACCACCATCCCCTCGTCTATAAGAACACACCAACAAGCCCACTCCAGACCAAACTAGACGACCTTCTACTATATTCTCTTCTCTTTTAGGGGTTTTTCGCGGTTTTCTCGGGCTCGCTTGGTGCAGGTCGGGAACTACTGTGGTATGTTTGTAGTTCCTGTCTTGCATCAACTGAGTTCGAGAACACTTCAGAGCGAATCTGCAGGTAGCTTTCGCAGGTCAGGTGAGTTTGTTTCGGGGTTTGCTTGTTTGATAATTGTTTGTTTGTTCACCGGTGATCATTTGGATGTTGTTTGTTGTGATTTTAATTTGGTGATCTTTTGGTGATTGTGACGAGTTGTCTTTAGTAATCTTAGATTTGAGTTTGGAGTTATATATGTCTAGAGTAGATTATGTAGTTAACTCTCTCAAAATAAACAAAAAAGATAAGACTTAGATCAGTTTTGTATCAACTTGCAACACTACGATGAAGTTACTTATCTTCAACAAACACTAGGTAAACCTAAGATTTGCTCTTGAAAAGCCTTTGGTAGGTTGAATCCTTTTCTGAGAGTACAAATATTGTTAAGGAATTGTCCACTATCTTCCATTTGATTACATAGCTTTTAAGAAATTGCACGTAGTAGCAGACCAGCAGAGATCATCAATTTGTTGATGGCTACTTCTCCAAAAATAATCTGATCATACATGCATACAATCTTTTTTGCTCAAAATAGAAAGTCTATGATTTTCTTTAAGAAATACTGGGTTTTAAAAAGTAGAGAGCAAAATCCAATCAGATTTTAGCTTTTGTGATTATAATAACTACAGCAATATATGTCCTGCAAACTGTTCAATTTGGATGAGCCACAGTGTGGAAGGAATACTAATAAATGATTGATGATGTAAAATTTTGTAACGAGACTACTGTTAAAGGGTTCTTCGTTCTTGGATTGGGGAGCCGGGCATGTATGTGCTAGCTAGAACACTATTATGTAAATTATTTGATGTAGATTTTAGCTTAGTGGTTGGAGCACCGTTAACAACGTCCGGGCAGTTCCTTTCTCTGTCACATCAATTTCTCTTTTCGTCACGTCAGTTCAAACTAATTATCTAAATTTTTCTTAACCACACCCAGAAACAACTCAAGCGCCCTACATTCTCTCTCATACACGTCATTTCAGGATCAATTCTAGGCAAAACACGAAAAATTGTCATCAAATTCTAAAAAATATAAACAAATAAAAAACTTATTTTCATAAACAAATATTTGAAAAAACAATTTTAAATGATTTTTAAAACATTTTTTTAAAACAAAAACACAAAAAATAGGGACCAATTGGGACGCGCCCTCCCGTTAAGGGAGGGCAACTCGGGCGCCCTTCCTGGGTGCCTGAGTGTAGAGCACCCGTTAATGTTCTAAGTAACGAAGATTGAAAAAAAAGTAGTAAAAATATAAAGAAGATTGAAGAGTTGGGCTTCATCCGTACCCTACAAACTGGTATTTTTTTTTAATAGAGGATTTTTTTTTTTTACCCCACCGCCATTTCGCGACTTCAGTTGGATGCCAAAACCTCAAGATGTAGCACCACATGGCCTGGTTGGGGGATAATATCCAAGTCCAGAGTCTCACCCATCTCCAGGACCGACCACACTATGCTCATGTGGGTACGTAATTAGGTTTATTTATGAGTTTGAACTTTGAAGTAGTAAAAGATTAATTTGCATGTGAATTGAAGACCTAGGACTAGGAGTATTGTAAATCAAAAGGAAAGAAGTTGCGTGAAGGAATTAATATGTTTGGTCACGATATGGCTGATGGGATATAATCCTGACCTAACTATCCCACCATGCAACCCGTAATTTTTTTATTTAATTAAAAAAAATCAAAAATTTTAGGAATTTTTTTTTTCCAAAACTACTCGGTGACCCTCGATCCGTTCCCCGCCGATTTTATTTTTTTTTCGATTTTCCGTTTTTGTTTTTTCTTTTCTGTTTTTATTTTTTATTGTAATTATTTGTAATCTTTTTTTAAATTTTTTTTTCAAAATATGTTTTCTAATTTATATTATTTTTCTAATTTTTTTTAATTTTTTTTTTATTTTTCCAATAATCGACCTCCAAATCACGTCGATAACCCGGCGTATTGAAATGTTAGGGTATTTTATACAATAAAAAAACAATTTTTTTTAGCCAGATTAATAAATTATTTACAACTGAATATTAAACAAACACTAAAACTAATTAAAACAAAAAATTGGAAACGTTATCAAAAATTAGTAGGGTGTACACACATTGCAAATATTTTTGGAGGTCGATACAACAAAAAATTAAAAACACAATTAAATTTTTAAAAAAAATAATAACAATTACAAAACATATTATGAAAACAAATATAATAAAAAACATAGTTAAAACGATTTTAAAAAAATCGAAACATAAAACACTAAGAATAAAATCTGGGACTTTTTTATTTTCTTTTATTATTTTGATTTTATGTTTTATTTTTTTACAAATCATTTTAACTATGTTATATATATATATATTTCAAAATATGTTTTGTAATTGTTATTAATTTTTAAAATTTGTTAATTGTGTTTTTAATTTTTTGCTGTATCGACCTCCAAAATGTTTGTAATGTGTGTACACCCTACGAATTTTTGACAACGTTACCAATTTTTTGTTTTAATTAGTTTTATGGTTTGTTTAATATTCAGTTGTAAATAATTTATTATTCTGACTAAGAAATTTTGTTTTTATATTGTATAAAATACCCTAACAATTCAATACACGCCGGGTATCGACGTGATTTGGAGGTCAATTTTTGAAAAAATTAAAAACAAAATTAAATTTTTTGAATAAATAAAAACATTTTAAAAAAATAATAAGAATTAGAAGAGTTAAAAGTAATTCGTGCCTCCACGGATAGCGGGTCACACCCCCGATCCGAGTAGTTTTGGAAAAAATTTTTTTTTCCTAAATTTCGAATTTTTGATTTTTTTATTAAATAAAAAAATTACGGCCATGCAACACTATATTTGCTTTGTTGAGAAACAAAAACTCACAAAATAATACAACAAAAGCTAAATCGACTTGAAATAGTTCAACTGACCGTTTTGGGGTTTTCTCAACTCAGGATTGCAGGCTCAAATCTCAATAGCTCCTTGAATTTTCTTCTCTCCCTTCCCTTCGATAAATATAAAGAAACGTTAAAATTTTAAAATATATATATCTACCAACTCTGTCTGACTTGAAGATGCATGAACTGTGTTTGTTTAGCTATTAAGTAACATGCAACCGAGATTTTCTTGCTTCATGGCAACATGATAAGTTGAAAACTAAGCCATACACCAGTGTAATACTCAACTTTGGTTGGTAGTCTTAGACAGTGTTTGGATGTACAATTTGGTAGGTCAAGATTCTACAATTATCTCATTTTTCTCTCTTCAACATTCAAACACCTCAAACTCATACCTAGATTCTTGAAAAACTTAAAAAAGAAGCTTAAAATATTTTTTATCATTGTGGTAACCTTTATTTACAATATTAGTTTATTTGAAATAAATTTTGTGAATGTTAAAATTGATATTTCTCACAAAAGTCCAAAAAAAAGAAAGTGGGAGAGACAAGATTTTGTGACTTGTCCGACTTTTTGGGTACAAGAATTCAGATTATGAGAATATATCAAATCATATATTTTCCCTTAAGAATTCAAAACAGAAAATTTCACGTCGAAACGCTCCCTCATTGATTGTGGCTTTTCCATCTTGCAAGTTGGGTTGTCCGTTGAAACATGTGGTCTGTTTTGCACTCCTGTGATGTTTGTTGATACCCTGGTGAGTTGTACTCTTTGTTGGGGAAAAATAAAGATTTGTAATGCATGATGTGTTGTGTTTTGGGGTTGTTGTATTGTTGATGTGCTGCTCAGATCCATTGAGTGTTGAGTTGTCGGTGTATGCCTTTGTTACATTTATTTTAGAAATTAACAACAAGATGCAAAACATACAAGTTCCATTGATTTGTACAACTATTTTATATAAAAAGAATTCCTTTTTTAGACGGAAAAGGATATCACATTCCCCTCTTCAAAGGCTTTTTTTATAAGTTGTAAATTTAGTTAGGTACTAGGTGGCTTGTAAATTTACATCCCACTAGTCACTGAATGTAGGGGAAATTATAATCGAATTTGTGTCTCACCTTAAACCAATTGGTATACCCAGTAGGTCTTCCCTACTGAAAGTCAGAGTACTCCAGATTATAGTTATTGTCTGCTGAAATTAGAGATGAGAGTGCAAATCGATACACCTTCCGCAAGGATATAGCGTGCCTCTCGTGTCCAAAGTCACTTAATCGACTTTTTTAAGTGGCAGTATAATCTAGGATTTTCTGCCTAACATCTCACAAGCAGGAACGGACCCAGGACAGAATTGAAGGGGTGGATACCCTATAATTGTAAACGGTCTCTAAGAGAATCCTTAATGAAACTCTTTTATCAGGCGTCCAGACGAAACCCCCATAGCGGGAGGAACTAGAGATGCAAATACTAACAAATTATCCGAGTATCTGATTCAAAAATTACCATTTGGGTGATATTTGGTAAAGAAGTTTTTACCGAATACAATTTGGAATTGAAATTGATTTAATTTTTTTACCGTTTTTAAATTCAGATATATGTCAAACTAAATCCGAATATCCAAAAATATTAATTTTGACATCCAATATATGTGGTTATTAATATTTGTATTGTGAGTTAATAAAAAATAAAGTTATTTATTATGTAAATATAAACATAATAGAAATGTAAAAGAAAATTATAATATAATTCTCTTTGAACAACTTTCCAAAATATTTTAGATTATACAACAAAAGATATATAAAAAAACATAATAGGAATTTGAATATTATCCGAATTCGAAAAGTTCTCAAATTCGGATATGAAATTGATAAGCTATAAAAATTTGAATTTGAATTCATATTTATATGTTTATTTGGAATTCAAATTCGAATTCGGATACAAATTATATCAGAGTCAAAAATACTCATCTGTATCCCTAGGAGGAGCGTGCAACCCGGGTTGGTGGGTGGTACGTCTTCCTTTTTAATTTTTTAATAGTTAATTATTATAATATATTTATTTTAAATCTTTTTTTTTCAAAAAAAAATTCTGAAAAATTATTTTTTATTTGTTTTTATTTATTTATTTATTTATCTAGAATTGATTTCCAAATGACAAAAAAAATAGAAATGTAGAGTGTTTGAAAGTTTCAGGGCATGGTTAAACGGACACGTGCACACAAGGCATTTAATAAGTTTGTAACTTAAGATTCTTCTTTCCCTTTATCCCTTACTATTACGGAGTTGTGCGGTGACAGTCGCATACGCCCGCACAACACTGTGCGCGTGCGCATATACATGCATACACACTCAGCTATTCTGCACGCGAGACAACATCGACTGGTTTCGCCCTGCCTTGGGCTCGTCAGGGAAGCGGTTTCAACTCCCAACCAGCCCTACGCTCCCAACTGCATATAAGTGCAATCTCGTAGGCGCTCACCTTCGAGTTGAAGTCTCTCCCCCATATAGCATCTATGCTCGTATGACTACCCGATGTTTCCCAAACAGTTTGCACGCATCAACACTCCCTGGCGGAAGACTTTAAGGGTGTGACACTTACCACATCTAGATTAAAATCAATCCAGTGTGATTGACCTACATGTGAGTGTGTCTAGTTTGGGGTCTAGGCTATAGTCTGGGTGGAGGTGTGGTCTGATTGGTCTCGGGTCTGGCGTGAGCATGTTATCCTATTCCGGAAGTTGAAATGTTCAGTTTATCAGTTTTTTTGTACTCTTTTACCCAAACTAATCATCTGGTAACTGGTTCATCCCTTCCCAGCATATATTTCAATTCGGATATACAGTACTTGACACATTTAGCTGCTGTATTCTTTTAACAATCGACATTAATTAAGATCAAGTTGGTTTAGGTTCGTTTGCGATTGCGATTAAATTTTGAAGGCAAAAAACTTCATGAGTTGCTTCCAAACAAGAATTTCACTTTCTCGCACCATGAGAAGTTGAGAAGAACATCACAAGTTCCTAAATACAGGTGTTTAACTACAAGTCTGCACCTCTGTTTAACACTACTCATTCTCCAAAGAGCATTACCATTCAATCAAACATAACCAAGACACCATAAGCAACACAAAACCTCTCACACCACCAACTACTTCCTCTACAAGACTGCGGCTGGGCTGTATATTAATCACATTGTTGTTCCACTTAACCACTACCACCAGCGTCTCACCACAACCCTCTAGTCTGGCGTCACCAACGGCTCCTCCTGCATAACCCCCACTTTTCCTTAGGCAGCCTCCTATGTCTCTTAGCCGGTCCGGTCCCTTTTGCCATGAGTGTCAATTCTATTACTACATTACTCATTAGTGTTTACACCAGTTTCTTACGTAACAATGTGGTTTTCATGCCACGAGGCTTTTGGCTTAGTGGTTCAAGTCGTAGGATGATACCCAGTGAACCAGGGTTTAAATCCCGCCAAGAGCACTTGACACTTTGGGTATGATGAAAATCAGAACCGACATTTAATTTAAATAACTTACCAACTCTCTCTAAAAATAAGTGGTTTTCATGAACTAGCAATTCAGATTTTGAAAACAATGAACCAAATCATTCAAGCAATTGTGCAACTACAACTTACAAGAACTAACCAACAATTAGCTAGGAAAATTAAATCGACGTACTAAGCTTATCCTGTGTTATACATAATCCGAACATATTCTATGGGAACTACTATTCGTCGTCGGAAAACTACTTAAATCGCCCCAAAAATAACCTTTTTGCCATTAACAAATCAATTAATACTGATTTCGTCCCGTGTCTTTAAACAAGGTGTTTGACTCAGTTTTACTCACATTCCCAGTACCAACATCACGAAAATGTCTGGCGAAGCACCAGAATCCGGCGAGGTAACGGGGGGGGGGGGGAATTTTTTTCCCGACTCGGGCGTCTGCCTAAGCCGCCTCCACCCAGGTGGAGGCGTCTGGATAGGCCGCCTCCACATAGGTGGAGGCGGTTTAGCCAAACGCCTCCACCTAGCTGGAGGCGGCTTAGATGCACACCTCCACAAAGGTGGAGGCGGCTTTGCCAGACGCCCATTTTTTGTTTTTTTTTAATTTTTTGTTAAATTCAATTTTTTCAGGTTTCGTTGCAAGATTTCGGTGGTGATGGAGTAGATTACAGTGAACTTTTTGACAGTAAAGAAATATTTACAACAATCGAGGAAGGTTGTAAATGGGCGAAACAAATTGCAATAGGAGCCGGATTTTTTTTGGTTATATCATCGTACAAACCAAAAGCAGATAACCGGATGGATTGTTACCTCAGATGTGATCGCAGACGTGAGATGAGTTCTCGTGATACGAGTATTGCACTGCGAAAGAATACGAAAAGAAAAGGTTGCGGTTGTCGATTTTTGGTAAAAGTGGTGGAGCGACGAGATCGTGATGGATGAGTTATTGTTTTAGTAGCATGTATGGGCAGCACAACCACCCATTGACAGTTTATTCAGAGGGTCACCGACAGGTCAACGGACTTAGTGCTAGAGCAAAGCAAATTGTTCGTGATATGACAGAGGCACAAGCAAGACCCCGTAACATTTTGTTGGCGGTAAAGAAGAAATTTCCGGACGATAATCCGAATCAAAGACACATTTACAACTTCAGAGAGTACATGAGGAGGACGAAATCTGAAGACAAGAATCCTGCGCAGCAGTTTCTTAGAGAGTCAGTGCAGCATAAATATTTGCATTGGATTGTGGCAGATGAAGAAACTAATGTCTTGACTCACACATTTTTGGCACATCCGACTTCAGTTCAGTTGTTGCGTACATACCCATTCGTAATCTGTATGGATTCGACGTATAAGACGAACAAATACAAGATGTCTTTGTTTGAGATGGTTGGAGTTACTCCAACAAACATGAATTTCCTCGTCGAATATGCGATTTTGCAGGATGAGACCGAGTCTAGTTACCGGTGGGTGTTGGAGAGGTTGCGAGATCTGTTATTGGATATTGTTAGCCCGACAACAATAATTACGGACCGGGAGATGAGTCTGATGCTACCAGTGGCAGAGGTTTTTCCTGAGTCAGCTCATTTACTATGCACCTGACATATCAACAAAGACGTGTACAACTACGCATACCACGTATTCGGCAAGGACCAACAGTCTGCAGAGATTTTCAGGCGTGGAAGGTGGAGGAAAGTCATGATTTCTGATTCACAGACGGATTATGATAGAGCAGTCCGTAATCTGAAAGATTCTTTCAAGTCCTGGTCAGTGCTCACGGAGTATGTGGAAGACACGTGTTTGGTGCATAAGAAAAAATTCGTGTTGAATTGGACGAATAAGTTTTTCATTTCGGCAACACTACGAACTGCAGGGTGGAAAGTGCACATTCGGCTCCGAAAAGAGTGGATCACTACATCGACTGCCGCTCTCGACACTCTTTTCGACCGCGGCAACTCGTCTATTGAAATGCAGCTGACGAATATTCGGAACTTTCTTGAAGATTCGAGACGTCGAAATTTGGCACAGTACATATGTCCTCTGTTTCAGCATATAAATGGCCGAGTTTCACATCACTGCTTGTCGTTAATGACTCAGGAGTTGAAGAGAATGCATGACTTAAGTGATGAAATTGAATATCGTTGTGGGTGTGCTTTCCTGACAACACATGTGATTCCTTGTGCATGTGCCATGTACGAGTGTTTGGCGTCAAGTGTCATGTACATCGGGCGGTTGCGGGGGGGAGGCGGTTCCCGCGACCGCCCTCTCGTTGGGTCGGGCGTCTCCCGCGGACGCCCGACTCAAAAATGTTTTTTTTAAATTAATTGAAATAAACAAGGTAATTTACCAGATGTGAGTAGTCAGGGGTCTCCGCTGGTTCTTTTCCTGGCCTCCGAGACATATTATGTGGTGAATAGAAGAGTGATATGAAGAGAAAGTTGTGTTAAAAGAGTGAAATGAAGAGTTATATTAGTAGAAATTGTAGAGGGACAAAATGATAATTTTACGGACGATTTAAGTAGTTTTACGACGACGAATAACAGTTCAATATTCTATTCCACTAACTTATTATGTTGGAGACTATGGCCGAAAACATTGTGATATTTGTAGTTTTTTATAACACATAACTATTTTCGGAGTTAAATTACGTATACATACTGAAAATTACGTATATATACTGAATATTACGATATTTGTAGGACAACAATCAGACACGTATATATACTGCATATTACGTTTTTAACCTATAAATTTATGAAAAATCCTGAATCACGAATTCAGATACAGATACAAACACAAATATTATCTTACACGCTCGCATCTCTATTATTATTATTGGTCCGAGTGGATATCATCCGGACCACTTTCACCCCTATAATAGACATCCGTCCTTGAAATAAAATCATAGTCTACGATACAAACATTAACTAATCTCCCAAAATCATTAGCATCTGATTTAACACAAAACATCATAACTAAGCAACTAACACAAACCTCTCACCCAACCATCTACTGTAGTCTGCAATACCGTTAGTTGGTTTATTCACACTGAGGCTGTTCCATGCTGATCTTCCGGGGCCGTCCTCTCCCTCTTCTCTTAACCACCACCTCCGCCGTCTCCACCGCAACCGTCTCTACTGGCACTTCAACTGGCGTCTCGACCGGCATTTCGACCAACAGTTTCTCCGCCACAATTCTCTCCGATTTCCTCACCTTCGTCGGCCTCTCCACCGCATCCTCCACCGCATCCACCTCCGCCTTCACCTTCCGCGGCCTCCCGCGTTTCCTCTTGGGGCCCACCTTCACCCTCTTAATCACAATCTCCCCTTTCCTCGGCCTCCCCCGCCCTCTCTTAACCACCACGGGTTCCTCCACCGGCTTCTCCGGCGGGGAGTCTGGGAGGAGGCCGGGCGAGACGGAGTACCTCCCGGGGGTTGTCTCCCGGATCTCGCCGACGGCGAGGAGCTTCTTGAGGTAGTGCGGGAGGAGGTTCCGGTGGCCCCAGGGGAGGTCGAGGTAGGTCGCCTTGATGTACAAGTCGATCGACGGGAGGGACGAGCCGGACTCCTCCGTTAGGGACGCGATCGCCGCACGGATCATCTGGGAACGGAAAAAAGGTAAATTTGATTATTATATTTTTGAAATAAAAAGGAAAAGTGATTTTTTGGGGTGGGGATGGTTGCCTCGGCGTAGGGAGGGTGGTCGGGGGTGTGGCGTGGAGTCGGAGGGAGGAGAGGGACGAGGGCGGGGGAATCGACGGTGGTCGACATTGGGAAAGGGAAGAAAAGGTTTTGGATGGGAGGATGGAATCGAGGAAGAAGGAAGGGTTAGGTTAACGTAAACACTATTTATTTGGGTGGTATCAACCATGGTTCGGTTACGGTTCGGTTTGGGTTTGGACTTACATGACTCGATGGGTTTTTTCTTTAAAAAAAAATGGTAGCTTTATTAGCATAACAATAATAATAATAATAACAATAAAGAAATCGGCTATGATCTACAACAGTTCCTGAACAAAGCGTGGATAATTTATTTACAAAGTTTGGGTGTTAGGTGTAGCTCTTAATTCTCCGGAAGTCAAAGACTAAACCAAAGAAATTTAGTATTTCAAGTGGTATGGTGCCTAAACACTACGTCAAGGTATTTACTCCGACAACAGTTGTGAAGGCTTCAAGTGAGTCCACACCATTCTTTCGCTAGAATTGGAATGACTCAATGGAATGGTTGATGAATGATTTGAATTAAGAAACATTAATGAAAAGACCTCTAGAATCTTATTATGAATTCGTACTTTAAATAATTTTGTTAGTTTCACTATAAATTTCAAAGACATACCTAAAATTTCATTTACTTCCTGCAAATTAACCATACATAAATAGTAGTCATAGTTTCAACCTACGTTTGGGGAAGAGATTATGGATAGAGGATGGAATTTGGGAACAAGTGGCAAACCTAAACTCTATATATTTTTGTGGGTTGAAAACTTGAAATGACTCAATGGTTCGGTTTCGGTGGGTTGAAAACTTGAAACCAGCATATTTGTATTTATGTATTTATATCTATTTCAAAAAAAGAAGCTATCTCAAAGTTATTCCAAAGGGAAAAAAACAAAAGGTAGGGACCAGTATATTCCAATGGAAGAAGAAAAAAATCCACTTAAGTTTGAAGTTTTATTAATTTCTGTATGAGAATAATTTTCTACGTAAGTAATAGATATCACGTTCATTTTAAATTAATTTGTATATATGTCTTAGAAACATAAATAACACATCAATTTTGTTGTTTTCGACGAGTACACACAAAAAAATCTCACATGAAAATTTAGTATTCATATATTTTTGATTTGGGAGAGTAAACGGGAAAAAAATCATTCATGATATGTTTGGGATATGACTTAACGAGGAAAATTACGAGAAGAGAAAATAAATCTATCATGTTTCTTTTCTTTTCTTTTCTCTGTTAATTCGTTATCCAAAGCTTTAGAATCCTCAGCAAAATCAACCTCAAATCTCAATCTCTCCACCCCAACCCGAACTCCACCCGAAACCCGAACACCAACCGATCCGGGGATCGTCAACAGGGGTCCGATCGTGAAAACTAGGGTTTGGGGGCGAGTTTTTACCTTTCACTCCGGAGTATCGTAGCGGAGTCGACTCCAGCGGGGAGTCGGGTTTGGGGGTTAAATACGGTCGTGTGGAAAAGAGGCTTTGCGGGTTCCCATTTTGGACGATCGGAAGATTTTGGCCTTTCCTTCCGGTGGAGCGACGATGGCGGAGGATCAGCTGGAGAAGGCGAGATCGATCCTCAAAATCCAGAAATTCCGGAGAACGGTGGGTACGGCGTCTTCTACTGCTTCACGGCCCTCCTAACCTACGCCTACACCAACAACACCACCAGGGCCGGCCACTCCCCCGCCGACCAGTACTACGCCGCCTACCCCGTCGGCACCGAACTCCTCGCCGACACCGCCAAGGTAAGTAATCATCTCATTCCACTTCCGTCCTTCAATTTTGGTGATGGTTTGAGTTTTTGGAACCACATTTGGAAATCAGACTTTGATTCCCAAAACTCAAGGATCGAACGTGAACTATGACTGACACCAGAAGCTTAGAATCTTCGTACTAAAGTTAGGGTACGTTTGGGAACTTATTTCGAGTGTAAGCACTTTTTGATAATGATAGGATCCTAGTCCTCTCTCACTATAAAATTAGGCACCAAACAAGATCAACAAGAATAAAAACTCTAACCAACCAAATATAATTCACAAGAAATTCAGAATTCTATAGTTTGGCCATTGGATGTCCATAGCTTTCTCATTCATTCTTTATGTATATAGCAAACCAACTACAATATGTGGAAAATATATGGTCTTTACCACCATTGTCAAGTCCATAATTAGATTCTAATTGAAAGAAAGTAATTGGAAATTTGGAATTTGGTTATTTCCTTAATTCACTTTTATTCTTTGGACCCTATCAAATAAATCTGATTATCAAAATGTGATTCCACACGGACTTTAGTTTCTTCGTTTGGTGAGTCTGTTTTTTTCGTGTGGTTGCATGCTTCGGTTTTGGTTGTTGAGTTTGCATTTGCATCTTCTTTTGAATTTGCTTATGCTTTGGTGCTTTGGCACCCTGAAGTTTGGTTTTGGTTCAGGAATATCAGGTTTGCCCATTTGAGGTTGTTGTATGTTTTTCCTTTTATTTGTATTTTGGCGTTTTCTTGTGTTTGATGAGTGTGTTTCTCCTTGTGGGAAGGTTCGATTCGATCATTTGTGTTTGCAACTTTGAGATGCATGATTTCAGATTCTTTGGCTTGATGGACTTCCGTTCACGGGAATTGAGCCTGTTGATGCAATTGTATTTTTAATTCTGTTTAGCTTGTTTCTTGGTTTCTTCATCTGGTAATCGTTGAAGGTTCCTTCTGTGATTGGGTTTTCATTTTCCTATTTGTGTTTGGTCAGTTATATAAGGCAGCTCTGGGGAACTGCTTTGAGGTAGAAGAATGGGGGCCAATTGAGTTCTCTATTATGGCAAAGCACTTTGAGCGCCAAGGGAAGCCACCATATGCGTATCATGCTGTAAGTTATGTCTTTGTCTCTTCTTTCACTTGTAATGTTGAGAGCAATTATGGTAATACTAGTTTGAGCAACAAATAAGTAATACATGGTATTTTAATAAGTTCAGTTTCTAAGGTGTTTGATGTTGGGTCTCTGTTATAATTTCATTTGGGCTCTTATAACCAAGAAGTTTTGAAGTCATAATATTTATTGCATATATTTATATTTGGTCTCTGCTTCTATTTAATTCCATTTGGGCTCTTATAACTAAGAAGTTTTGGAGCCATCCTGTGTATTGCATGTATTGATATTTGGTCTCTGTTTGAATTGATTCTATTCGTCATGGCTCCTATAACCAAGAGCTTTTAAAGTAATCCTATTTATTGGGTACATTGTTGTCAAGACACTTGCACCAAAGTCTTAAAGGAAGGGAGCATGAAATTGAAGGGCTTTACCCACTTCAATGAGATGTCTATATTTCCTCTATACCAATTTTGTTATTGTCAATTCTTGTTGCCTCAGTAAACCTTTGAAATTCAGCATCCGTCATGGGAAGCAAAGAACTAAAAAGAAAGCCACTTTCACTTTCATTACTCTTGTAAATTCTGAAGGGAATGTGTTCTAAAAGTTTTACTTTTAAATGCCAATTATTATGAATTGAATGAGAAATCATTTTGTTCCTTGTTTATGTTATTCGTCTTTTAGAAGTGTTAAGGAAGATGCTCTTGGTCCTTAACCGTAGAGCTCTAAAAGATATTGGTTTGCATAAAACAAAAGATATTCGCAATCATGGTAATTAACATGGAACATTAATTACCGAGTTAAGATTGTCGTGTTGGTCATATATCATTGTAGCTCTACAAGTGAGTGACAACACGGGTATGCAAAAGAGGAAAATATTACTTTTGTATACTGAATAGACCTAATAAGTAAAATATTATAGAAATGTGTTTCTGTGTCATTAATATTTTACTGTGTCTTTGGTCCTTTGATATGAGACTTATATCTAATCACTTAAGGAATACTTAATTAGATCAGTGTCTTGAACTATCGATCAGTGTAGTGTAAAGACATTGGTTGTTAAGTATAACTTTCGTTGGAGAAGATAGTTAGTCAAAAGATTATCATTGCCCCTCTTAATTGAGTGATGATATTAGTGGGCCCCTTGATAAAGCAAAGTTATAATGTACACAATGTGATTTGAGTTAAGTCACATATTTATAACTAGCTTAAAGAGATCAAGAAATGAATACTAATACAAAGATGACACAATACTACTTTGTGTGTATTCTTAATATCATGAGGCAAGGGACGGACACAAGTGGTGCACTCCATCACTAAATGGATCGGGTTTTGGTTCGAGTGGAATTAAGACATCTAACTAATTGGGAGCTATAATGTGTAGCTAGATACCGCTTATAGCTTGTGATATTAAGCTCTTAATATCACTGCCAACTTAGTTTAGATCCTCCCATAGGTCACACCGCAAAAACCGTGAAACAAGAAGCTTGATTTTTGGTTCATATGATGTGTCGGGTTTCTCATAGAAAATATGACTCATGTGGTGAACAAGTAAAATCAATTATGTAATATATAACATAATTAGAATCATGATAAATTCATATGAGATGCATATATTATGAGGTGCAATAATTTATTGTTGCATAGGATAATACATTGCATAAGTTGTGAATTTGCTAAAACCCCCTTAAGTTCAAATTTTGTTGGAAATAATTCCAAAATTTGAAATAGGCAAAATCGGGTAGAAGTTCGGTAATCCGTTGAGGTTCGGTCGACCGAAGGATCTATGGATCGGTCAACCGAACGTGGAACGGATAATCGTAATTGATTGACCGAACTTGACCAAAGTGCCTGGAGCTATGGTACGGTGTACCGAACCAGAAACGGTCGACCGAACAATGTCAAGTTCCTATATTTTCGGTTAACCGAATAGCATTCGGTCTTGGACGAGAATTGGTCCGATCGGTTAAGGAGATTTTTTCTCCTTAAGATTCGGTCATCCGTCACGTACTCGGTTAAACGATCGTGACAAATTCGGTTAACCGAGTGGGACTCGGTAAACCGAACAGCTGTCGATTTTCTGCCTTTGATTATTAAGAGATTAATTTGATCGATGGTTGGATTAGCGCCAAATTTGGTCAAACGTTTTGTGGGTGCATATAATGCATTATAGAATTAATTTGTGAGAGAATTTGTCATAAAACCGTGGCTTAAGAATAGCCATGATTAAGAGTAAGATTGGAACCTATAAATAGGTCCTTATTCTCCCTAGTTGTGACACACAATTCAATAATTATTTTCTCTCTTAATTCACCACAAAAACCCACGAAAATTCTCTTAGTTTTCTAAGTCTTTGGAAGGAGAAATCTCAGAGGCTAAGGAAGGGGTTTGCAGCTAGATTCTAAGCTTGTTTGGAGATCGATTGGCTAGCTCCTTTCTCTCCAACCTTGTTTAGGGTTTCGGTGAACACTCGGAGGCATCCGGCGCGGCGAGAAGCATCCCCAACGTCTCCGAATCTTTAAGAAGTTTTTGAGAACTTCTAGGTATGAATTTCGGAGCCCTTGTTTGTTTTAATAGAGTTTTGAAACTAAATGTTAAAACAAACCAATGCATGCATGAAATAAATCAAAGAAAATTGTAATTGATCCTTATTATACATAAAAAATTTCGAAAATATATATGTATAATTAAACATGAAATCCTACAAATTCAACCAGTGCAACGACAATCATCATCTAAATCTAGGGGGGTTAGGGTTTGGATTTTGTTTGTTATGCAGCTGCTGATGACGATTTGGGGCAAAAAGAGGTGGAAAGAGAGCGGCTTAGCTCTAGTATTATTTTTTCAACTTGATCTGACATGTGAAGGTTCAAATTTCATGGAGATGATGGAAAAGTAATCAGGTGGAGATAATAGCTCTTTTTATGTTATTTTTCAACGTTCTTGACATTAAAAAAGCAACATTACACTTAGTATTGTACAATACGAGATATTTGCGTCATAAATATGTTGTGCAATCAGGTTAGGTGATCAGGTGTGGAAATGATGCCATGAAATTGGAATAGTCCCTGAAATCATGCAGTAACAAGTACTGTACCCCTTGTATGTCAGGTCCAAATTCAACTATCACTTTGAGTCTTGGAATGATGGACCCTTCCAGTTTCAATTCTCAAAACAATGAACCTACAGGTTGAAATGGGAGGTCTAAATGTGTAAGGTTACATAAGAGCAAGGTTCAGGTGGGCGGTCGCCTAGGCGAATAGGTGACGCCTAGGCAACCGCCCCATCGGATGGTCGCATATGCAATCACCCGCACACCTCACACAGATGTGTGCGGTCGCCTGTGCGACTAGGCGATCTCACATCTAACCTAATCGTTTGAGCTCTGATGTTGATCTCTGCTGTGACAACATCTGACCATTAGAAGAGTGGAGAAAGTAAGGTGAGAAGGAGGTGAATATCAAGGCCACCAATAGATTTTCATGCTTAAGGTACTTTTAGGAGTTCGAATAAGATCCTGACCCTAATAAATTCAACTCAATACATCACAAAAAATCTTGTCATGACTAACAGTCAATAACATGAACCCACTATGTATGCAGTCTTAAATACTAAAGAAAGTAAATAATTGATTTTCCTATTTAAAATAGTCTAGAACTAGAATTCAAGCAGCATTTCTTAATTGCTAATGAAGTGACAGGTGGGGTGCCTACAAGGCTTTAACACTTGCTTGACTTTTTTTTGTGCATAACCTGATGACCATTTGAAGGAAAATAGGCAATCTTACTACATTTTCCGTTTCACTGCCTTGATTCTCTTACTACATTTTCCGTTACCTAGCATCTTGGTTGTGTTTTATACCTAGTTGGTGCTACTGCTAAATGCTTTTTTTATGTTGGATTTATTCTTGTCAGTATCTTGTCCTAACAAGTAAGCTCTTGCTTTGTTTTCCAGCAATATATGGCGCACCTTCTGTCGCATGGGCAACTGGATGGCAGTGGTTAATGAGAGGGTCCATCTGGAAGGCTTTTCTTCCAGTTAGACGGAAGAAGGTATTTCACATTTTCTTGCTTCCAGCTCAGGTTAAACTTACTTGTAAGACTAACTAGGAGAAGAAATCCTGGGACAAAACAAGAATGCATAGACATTTTGACAATTATAGTTAAAAGCAACTTACTATTATAATACTAGGAAATTTCCACCACCATCGCATTCATTATGTTGTTTTTCCACTATACTATAAACAGTAGGGGTCTTGGCAGATTACTCATTCAAGTGACGAAACAGAATGATCGCCTTGAAGCTTCTCATCGCAGATCATATCTACTTGCTGCATTGCTTTCTTTTTCAGTTTGCTATACTTGAAGTTGAATGTGTTATTCCGCTAGTTCCTGCTGCTTGACTCTCTTTTTCCTATTCTTTGTTCGTCAAAACTTCAATCTAGATTGGATTCTATATTCATTTTCTTGATTTAAGGTAAATATAAGCGTAAATGTCTACTGTTTCTTTGTTATGCCTAAACTTTGAAATGTACACCACCTCCCTTGAAAGTTGAAACTCACATGAGGAAAAAGATTCGTCTTTCCTTGCAGAACCGTACATAAAATTTCGTTTCGCTTATTTGGTTACAAATTGTGATGCACTGATTTCTTTACATTCATGACATAATCATGTGCTTCTGCTAAGCAGGAGCACTCTGGGTTGTCAATTCCTGTTAAGAACAAAATAGAAAGTCTCCGGCTCAATACTTATGTTGCTATACCAACAAGTTACGATGATGAAACTTGCTGACATTAAGTTCCTGTGATGTGGGTCAGCTCGATGTTGTTATTGGAACGTATTCATTCCTTATGCTTCTCTTACTTCTTGATTTATTTATCATCATTTTTACTTCATTGTTTTATGAGATTTGTTTTTTTTTTGTTGCTAATTTTTGTCTATTACTTTTGATACCTTATTTCATGATTAAGCTTTTTACGAGGTGAACGATTCAGTTAGTGTGAAACAATTACAAAAAACATGAAGAATAATCTGAGGTTTCTATGTCTCAAGTCAGTAGTGGCCAGTGGCTGAGTGGCACACTTGCACTTGTCCGGCGTACATGCTTCTTTTTGTTTCTTTAAGAGAATCTTTAGTGTGTTTTTTTCTTGTGATCCAAAATTCCCAATACCTGGGACATGAGACTACCCATCCTCACTTCAGACACGTGGGTTGCACTTTCAGATTAGGACTGTCTAATATCAGGTACATCGAGAAACATTTCTTTTTTAACAACTGGGATTTGAGCGTGTGAAAACAGCAACCACTTTGGGGGATCAACTTGAGTGTTTGTTTGCATAAGGAAAATGTTTGCTGTCGGTACACACGCGTAAACGTGGTTAGTCCGGTCATCAAAAGTTAAATGTCTTTTACTTTCTGAAATTAATTAAATAATTGATTTTTTTGTGTCACATTCAATATTTACTTTCTCAATGTAACATTATGTTCCTAATGCAACATTTCATTTTCTCATGCAACATTTATTTTTCCAATGCAACATTTAGTTCCCCACGGATAGACTCACAACTTAAAATAGACAGATTCACACCTTATTCAGTTCAGAATAAGTTGTGTGTCTGTCCAGAATAAGTTGTGTCTGTCCAGAATAAGTGATGTGTTTGTCAACAATAAGTTGTGTATGTCCATAATAAGACAATAAGTTGTGTGCATGTCCAGAATAAGTTGTGTGTACAAAAAAGATTGTGTCTATGTAGAATAAGTTGCGTCTGTCCAGAAAAGGTTTTGTCTGTCCAGAATAATTTTTATGTCTGTTATGAATAAGTTGGATTGCAAAAAGGTTGCATAGGAAAACAAAATGTTGCATTGGGTAACGAAATGTTGTATGAGGAAAGTAAAAATTGCAGGTAACACAAAATAAATATGTTATTTATTTAATTTCAAAAAATAAAAGACATTTGATTTTTACTAAATGGACTGCTGACTGTACTGACCATGTTAGCGCACGTCCCAAACGCCAGGGTCTGTGTATCACAACTCCTTGCATAACCTTTAGTGTTGTTCGCGGGGCGGGTTTGACCTGCCAACCCTCCACGTCTCGTGTGGGGCGAGTTGCGGTTGAAATTTTCTTTACCCGCGACCTGTTAACCCGTTAGACTAAACGGGGTGTGTTGCGGTTGATGTGTTACCCGCCCTGTTAACCTACTTACCCGTTACAAATATAATTATAAAAAAATACATATTTATGTATAAAAACTTTCATTAGTTCATTAGACCTGTAACGTTTATGTGATGGTTTGTGACTTTATGTGTTTGTTAATTGTTCATTTAAACATTTTAAATCGTAGACTTGTAATTTTATGGACTTATATGAATATTTTATGCATGTAAACTTAATTATACTTGTAGAAATGCATTTATGTGTGTATGTGTCAATGTAATGAGTTAAAATGAATCTTTACAAGAATTCACCCGTTCCACCCGCTTAACCCGCCCCGCGTAACTCACCTTTAAATGGGACGGGTAGCGGTCCAATTTTTTTTACCCGCCCCACCCCGTTTAGAGAATTGAAAACCTTAAGTGCATGCTTGTATAGTTCAGAATACCATGATTTTTGAGGTTGTCTTATTTAGAAAAAAAATTAATTTTTAATTTTACTTAAGTGTTCAGATGGCTTACAATAATGTATCATAATGCCCAGTTTTTTGCTGAAAATGCATTTTTTAGAAGAGCTCTTTTTGCTTCTCAAATTACATTCTCTTCTTCCTTTGTTTCTTATTAAGTAGTTGATTTTACCAAAAATACATTTTTTTAACCAACACATTAATACATACAATAATATATTTTCAAAAATACATTAGTTGAACTAGATATCTAACTTATGAAAAATATTTTTGAAATTAAAATTTTAACACATTTAGTTACCCAAACAAAACCTACATCAAGCAACAAATGCTGTGCTTTGGTTAGAACGAGTTTCATCTGCTGGTTGCTATCATGATCTTCGCTGAAAAGCTTATCATTTCTATTGCATATTCTCTATCAAATTGGTAAAAGTTACATTTTCTGTAGCCATTTTCATTGGATGAAACGACATTAAGTGCAGCGAGATCGACCTGATGCTTCCCGCTAGCAACATAAATATTGTAGACATTTGAGTTGGTTGATGTTGAAACGAAGGAGGAGGATTTTTGTATATATTTTTCGTTATTTCTATTATATGATTTGCGCTTTATTTATACAAATACAATAGATTCGTTGGGGCCTCATAAATATGGAATTAATGTTTGTGGGAAACTGGAAGGGATGCCTGACTGAAGATGGATCGTCTGAGGAGATAACGGTAAGATGTTTTCAACACGCCCCTCAAGTTGGATCTGGAAGGGATTGATAGATCCTAACTTGTGAAGAAGTGTAGAGAAGGATTTGTGATCGAGAGCTTTGGTGAATATGTCCGCAAGTTGTTCTTTGCTGGGAACGTAGGGAACTTCTATTTCTTTTGACTGAATCTTTTCTCGGATGAAGTGACAATTAACTTCGATATGTTTAGTTCGTTCATGGAAGACAGGATTTGTTGCGATGTGTCGAGCTGCATTATTGTCACAAAACATTTTCATCGGGTCTTGGGTTGTGATGTTCATGTCTTTGAGGAGCTGACTGAGCCAGATTAACTCGTTGGTAGTGGATGTCATTCCACGATATTCTGCTTCTGCACTGGAGCGAGCAACGACATTTTGTTTCTTAGATCGCCAGGTAACAAGGTTACCACCAACAAATGTGCAGAAGCCAGTGGTAGATTTCCGATCATGACTTCCAGCCCAGTCTGCATCAGAATAACCAATAATTGAGTTAGACTTGTTAGGTTTCATCCAAAGTCCTTGCCCAGGTGTGCTCTTTAGGTAACATAAGATTCTGTTTACCAATACCAAGTGATGTGTGCGAGGAGCATGCATAAATTGACTTATAAGGCTTACAACATAGGTGATATCTGGTCGAGTAACTGTGAGATAGATAAATTTTCCCACTAATCTTTGAAATTGTCTGATATTGGTTAATGGCGTGCCATCTGTGGGTCCTACCTTCCTGTTAGTTTCTATTGGCGTGGTTAGGTTTTGATCCTAGTTTTCCGGTTTCCTTAAGAAGGTGTATTTTCGTTGTGAAAGAAATAACCCTTTCTTGGAATGAGCAATTTCTATGTCTAAGAAATATTTCATGATTCCTAAGTCCTTTATATCAAATTTAGATTTTAGATAGTCTTTAACTAAATTTATTTGGTGATCATTATTACCGGTTATTATAATATCATCAACATAAATGAGTATAATGGTAGCGATTTTATGATCATGTTTTGTAAACATGGAGACATCTGCAGAACTCTTAATAAAGTCATACTTAAGGAGAGAGACACTGAGTTTGGCATACCAGGCTCGAGGCGATTGTTTTAGTCCGTATATAGATTTGTGAAGCTTGCATACCTGGTTGGGATGAGTAGTGTACCCAGGGGGTGGAGTCATATAGACTTCTTCTTCCAGATTTCCCTGTAAAAAGGCATTTTTGACATCCATTTTTGATGGTACCCAGGGGGTGGAGTCATGGTTAACGACGACAGAGAGAAGAACACGAATAATGTTCATTTTTGCTACGGGGGCAAAGGTTTCAAGATAGTCAAGACCGTAGGTTTGAGTATATCCTTTAGCAACGAGTCGAGCTTTGTACCTTTCTATTTTTCCATCGCTATGATATTTGATTTTGTAAATCCACCTGCAACCAACCGGTTTTATGCCTGGTTGGAGAGGGACTAAAGTCCAGGTGTGGTTGGTTTCTAGGGCCTGTAATTCTTCATCCATGCCTTTGACCCAATATTTGTTTTGTGTGGCTTCATGATAAGAAATGGGTTCTTTGGTTTTTTCTAATTCTCCTAAGAAGGCTTGGTGTTTCTGTGAAAATTTGTGGTAGGATAGGTGGTTTTGAATAGGATAAGTGGTGTGAGAAAGAAAATAATCATTAAATCTAGGAGGGGGTCGACTCTGACGAGAGGATCTTCTTGGGATCTCTTGTTCTCTTTGGTCATTGTCTCCTCCTTTAGTGTTATCTTCGTCTTTGGTGTTATCCTCGTCATCTCCTCCTTGGTCTCCTCCTCCTTGGTCTCCTCCGAGTCCAGATGTAGTATTTGGAATTTGAGGAAGAGAGGTTGGTAGTGGAACGGAAGCGTCTTTAGTGGAGTGTTTAAAAAAGGGTTCAGTCGCAAAGAAAGTGACATCTCTTGAGACAAGCATTCTTTTATTTTTGGGATCATAACATTTATATCTTTTTTTCCGAAAAGAATACCCAAAAAAAAACACATTTAATGGAGTTGTAGTCGAGTTTGTCATTACGTTTTTTGTGAACAAAACAGATGCACCCAAAAACTCTAAGGTGGTCAAGATTATTCTCTTTATTGTATAAAATTTCGAGAGGTTTTTTATTGTTAATTGTAGGACTAGGAAGACGGTTTATGATGTAAGTAGCAGTAAGAGTAGCTTCAGTTCAACTTAGAAGCGTGACACCCAGGGAGATAATAATCACTCGTCGAACTGCAGATTTGTTCGACAAGTAACACCCAGGGAAATTTAGAAGCATGACAAAATGTCCTTTTTCCTAAATACATGGTGAAACACAACATATCAACTTGGTGAAACAATGTGAACTATCCGAAAAAAGAAGCGTGATTGCAGCATTAAGGATAAGCTGTCCTACAAACGACAATAAGTGCTACATATCATTAGTGCTAGATTAGGTGGATAAACTTGGTATCCATAAGCCAGTGTCTTAAGTGCCAACTTCTACTCTAAATCGCATCTCAGGGCTTCCCGGTCTGGCTCCTAAATGTTCACAAATGACAAGTTACTGGTTGACCTGGCAGACCAACTACAAATCAAAATGATGCTTAATTTAAAATGAATGTACAACTGTACTTAAGAACTGATCAGCGAGGAACAATGATAATCAGTGTTTCCCAACTCCTAGGTAGCATTTTCAGTTTTTATTTAGCAGTTAAAGATCAGGAAAGGGACATATAGTCACATCCTGGTACTTTTCAAACTTTGCTGTATAAAATTTCTTCATACTACTCAAAAAAGCACACCACGTCTTATTTCCTCCTGAATATACACGGCTTATTTCTCATCAAGTGTGCATGCTTGTTTAAAAGTGTTAAGGATTTTACTTACATAAAGTCATAAGTTGTAATTTTGAGATTCAAAGGTAAAATTGCAAATGATCAACTAAAGAAAAAAAAATCATTTTTGTTTCACTACAGGATTTCTTAAAACCCACTACTTTTTCTTTCTCAAAACTTCTGCTCCGAGGATTTGCAAACATCTCTGGCAATCACCAGTCATCTCTGACCATTGCCGACCTCTCCCCAACCCTTTTGCCATTCCTCTTTCCTTCGATACCAAAGGTCTATTTATACACGATGTGGATTCGTTGATTTTGCATGGTTTTGTAGATTGGTTTGCATGATTTAGGTTTTGTGATGTATAATGGGATTCATTTATGCATATAATAATATACATTATAAACTATAATATTTATATCATACATTGTTTTTAATTACTTGCACAACATTTTCATACCAACTTCTGCTATCATGTCCTTTATTGATTGTGCAATGTAAATTTTGTCTTTAAATTCACCCTCACGTTTGGGAAGTTCCCAATGTTGGATCAACTTCACCCATAAACCTTAAATCAAACTCTTTAACTATCACACAAATCTGAAATAATGCAAAACAATCTACCAAACCATGCAAAAAGCAATACAATTGACATGGACCATAAACAAACCTTGGGTTTCAAAGGAAGGAGACCACAAAAGGTTGGAGAAAGGTTGAAGCTTGCCGGTCAGCTCAGAGATGGTCAGAGACGGTTAGAGATGGTCGGTGTAGTAAGCATGGCAACATATACTCAAAGAAAGAAGTAGAAGAAAGGTTTTGGCAAAAAAATGTGAAAAGAGAAATGAGAAAGGTTTTCTTCTTTAGTTCAGGATTTGTAATATTACCTTATAAACCTCAAAATAATGACTTATACTTTATTTAAATAAAACCTCCCAATACTTTGAAAAGAAGTACAAGCAACCATGTTGAACATTGGACACTCCTGTCCATGGAGTGTTGAAGGGTTTCCAACATTGTAGGCTTCTCAAACTACCCTGGATACACTACGTGTCGCGTTAGAAAAATCTAGGCATGTCCGACGTGTTTCGGTGTCCAGTACGAGTATGACACAGATACGGAAACCATTTTCAAGTGTTCGTTCTCCCTAGGGGATAGTCACTCACAACGCTCAGACCTCCTTTCATAAGTGGAAGCCATTTTCAAGTGTTCGTTTTCCCTAGGTGCTAGTCACAGATAACGCTCAAACCTCCGGGTTATTCACTATTTCTACTAAATGGAGCGTGTGTTTAATTCAGAATGTGTTTTCACAACAATAAAATAATTAGGAAAGAAGAAACTACCAGTGTTTTTTGCCAAAGCCTTGGCTGCACATTCTGCTTCTTGTTTAGCACGTCTTTCAGCTTTTGATGCCTCCTCTTTCAATTTTAACCCACCAACCTTTTCATTTTTCACCTTTGTTGGTATTTCTTTTTCAAGAATTGTCTTATCTGGAAAGAAAATTTCAAATTTAAAACTATAACCCCATACCATTATGATAAATACTAAGAAAACCTCTCGGAATTACGTCAAGTTTGTCAAAATAAACAGTTAAACTTATCTCTCCATCATTGTTATATATCCATTTCTACAAAAAGATGTTTTTGTACAAGCAAAAAATGTTTCTGAAAAGTCTAGTTGTAATTGAAAATAGTCTAACTTATCTCTCCATCATTGTTACAAAGATGTCTCTATACAAGCAAAATATGTTTATGAAAAGTTTAGGTTGTACTATGTACCATTCTTCGTGTGGCAAATAATGGACAACAGGACATGCAAGATTAGTTAAATAAAGCTAGATATTTTGTGGTCATATTATGACCAAATTTACAACAGAAACTGAAGAAAATAATGCTAAAAGCCTAAAACATAACACATTAGAAAAGTGCTACAAATGTCGCAAAATAGAAAGAAACTTAAGCAACAAATACTTCAAAGATAAAAGCATATTTTGATTAAATTATCACAAGCATCGTGGGAGCCCAAATGGATATGTTGCCCTACCAACAAGGTTCATTCGTACAACCAATCATTCATTGATTGCTTCAATAAACGAAAATTCCTTCCACCAAGATCCTATAGTGGAGGGCTGGGAAAGTGGAAGATAACGTCAAGAATGTTAAAAGAAAACATATGCGAGACTAGTTAAATAAAATGAGATACAAAGATGAAATTAAGTAAGACAATTTGCGTCCCTAAACCGTGATTCTTGATCAGCATTTCCATCCTATTCGAACTAGATTGAGACTAAAGGCAGATATATGGATTTTATTGTTGTTAAGTAGATATACGGATTGTGTCCATCCTAATGGAGTCAAAGATTAAGTTATTTTTTGTCTTTTGGGTTAAACTGGACTAAATCAACGTAGTTCATATAAGTTGTATGTGATTTTTATTGATTGTGAATTAACAAAAAGTTATCTAGGCATCATATCACGGGTCAATCGGAAACAAACATCTTTGTCACAAGGTGACATGGGTATGGTTGCGCACATATGAGCCCCTCTTACCCTGCTTAACATGGGAGTCTCTTTTGAGGTTTTGGGGATAATGTTGATGTTGAGAAGTGGATATGCGAATTATTTCAGTACTAATTGATGACTGATTGTTCCACGATTGTTTGGTTCAGGGTGAGTGTTATCTAATCATAATTGAGTTTTTTTGTTTTGGTACCTATCATAAAAATCAAAATTAACATGATGTTCGTGTTTCTAATTGAAAATTGCTTTCATGCACAAAAATCGTTATGAGAGTCTAACAGATGTACATGAGAGTAATTTTCAATATAAAGAATAAATATCATGCTAATATAGTCAGAAGTTTCGAACTCTGTTCGTAGTCACGATTTGGATTTATACAGTGATATTATATCAAATTTTATATTTAGAACATTATACGTCATTAGTTAAGACTCAAATTTTGACTCAACATTATACGCCTAGACTCCTTTTGGAATCCTAAAGATCTTGAACAAACAATCGTGTATGTATATATTTGGTTTTCTTTTCAATTTACTTTTACGAATTAGGAATTGAGGAATTAGTCTTTTAGATAAACCATTAAGTGATTGATGATTTAATATGCATACAAACATAAAACATCATGGAACTTGTACATACACTTTGGTATATATCAACGCAAAAGTTATCATGAAAATTAGATTCAATGCAATATATGGTCCCTATTGCTTTGTTTTTCATTTTTTTTTATTTTAGCTTCATTTCCATGTTGAATCAGAATCAAATTTCTCACAATAATCAGATTAAAAAAATTGAAACTTTTTGTTGGCCTTTTGTCCTAATAACTCTTATTTCCGTAATTTTCGCAAATAATTGTCCTAGATTTAGTTAAATTTAAGTATTTACACATGCATCCAAAGTAAGTGTCGTGCTCCTATCGCAAAGTTATTGACAAACAGTAGTATTTAACGATAAAATAAAATTTAAATTTCAAATTGAAAATCAAAATCGTCGATCTGAGTGAATTAAAAATGTCGAAAATCATAAAATTTAGAATATATTTTACGTAATATTTAGATATGTAAAAATTAGTGTACTATATTTATTTAAAAACCGAATTTCTAGATATTTTATGAAACAATTAGCAAATTTTACGATATATGACATTCTTAATCCACTTACGTTGTAAATCAAGATCTACCGTTCAGATTTTCAATTTCTAGTTTAAATAATTTTTAGAGTCAAGTGAAACTGTATGTAATGTCGATAAAATTTAACATATCCCTCCTCATTATTCGGACCAGTAAAATACATGAATGTTGTGCGGTAAGTATAGCAAATTTACAACATTTGAGGAAATAACACTAAACTCGAAAAGACGCCCCCAAAACTCGAAACCCTCCACGTACACCTCCTGCATGCATGCAACCGAGTCAACACTCTCCCACACTTGTCACCACCACCCCTTCTCCTCTCGCCACCACTCAACCCCGGCCATATATCTCCACCACCACCCCACTTCCACCCTAACCAACCCCAGCCATGGCCAACCAACCCTCCTTCCTCACCACCCTCCACCACCACATGCCCACCACCCCCAACTCGTCGGCTTTCTCACCCTCATCGCTGCCGCCTTCCTCCTCCTCATCTCCTCCGGCATTGCGCTCACCGCCACCGCTCTCAGCGTGCTCTTTTTCGCGCCTTTGGTCGTGTTGACTAGTCCCGTGTGGGTCCCCGTGGGGACCGTGTTGTTCATGGCGATAGTAGGGGTGCTAGCGGTGGCGGCGGCGGTGATGTGTACGTATAAGTATGCTAAAGGGAGGCGTCCGGTGGGTTCGGAGAGGGTTGATTACGCGGGGAGTAGGATCGCCGATACGGCGAGGGATTACGGCGGGTTGTTGGATAGTAAGGTTAAGGATGCTGCGCCGGGTGCTTAGAGATGGTGGAGTGATCTTAATAACATGCATGTTGTTGGCTGGTTTGACTTGAGTATGATATGACCATGAGTGTGGGTTTTGGTTTTGGAGCTTCATTATAATTAGGGATGTGTGTTATGGTTGGTTTGAATTTTTTATAGTATATGGGAAGGGACAATCGGTACAGGCAAGTGAGGAGGTTTTGGTTGTGTTGTTTGAACTTAATCTTTTTTTCTAAAGAAAATAATATTTTTTTTCTTGGTTGCGCCTCAAAAATATGTCAATACATCTTTTATTTTCATTTTTTACGTGGTATACCTTTACACCATCGATGGGGGCCTATTATGTTAATTTTTCTGTTAGAAAAATAACAAAATGTTCTTACCTTAATAACAAAAAGAAAAAAGAAAAAAAACTCTGTTGCAAATTAAATCTCGTAAAATTAAAAAAATCCTTAATAGTAAAAACATAAAAAATTATGAACCTTTACACCCACATTTTAATTATTTCTTTGAGTACACTTATATTCTCATCTTATTTACTTGTATGCACTTCTACCTTTAGTGGAATGACTTCTACCATTAGTAGAATTACTCTGCTACTATTTTTTTAACACAATTAGAAATTTTGCAAATTAAACATTAAAAAATTATAAATGCTCTTACGATTATAAATAAAAAACATAAAAAATCTAAACAACACTACCTCTTCTTCGCCCTCGTAATCAAATTCAGGCCAATACTCCACCTTCCACCTCAATCTCACATGGCTTTGCCCAACCGGAAGGGGGAGTGGAGGGACTCATTTCCACAGCAGCAGCAGGGCATGACAGTTTAGTGGGAAGTGGGAAGGAGGAAGCATGGGTGGTTGACAAGAACTAGCAATTGGGTTATTTATTTATTTTATTTTTGTTTTTACCAATAAAGATATTTGTAATTTTATGAGATTTAATTTCTTGAATTTTTTACGGTATTGAATGGAAATGATGATGGAGTATAGGTCCAACTAACCGAAATAGTTAAAATAAGACAATAAAGAGCTATACATAAGCAAATAACCCTTGGAAGTATGATGGTATTGGAATCACCTTATGTGTCCACTAGATAGATATCAATTGCATGAGATGGTTGACAGTTTTCACTTTCAAGAACATCAACCCGTGCATCCATCTCTACCAAAACTTTAAAAGGAAGAGAGAGATCGTACACACAGTATTTTGAGTTTTGGTAGTTGAATTTCAGGTTTTTCTACTTATGAATTTCAATATATAAGTAGAATCTTCAAAAGTTAGTAGTGTTTTTTTTTGTTAATTTGAGTATTTATGGGGAAAATGTTGGCTCAACTATTTTTTCTCACATTTCTTTTTCCGAGAATTTTATATACTTTGATTTAAACAATATAAAAAAATAAAAAATGAAGTATTAAACGCTAACTTATCTAATTCACGGTTATGTTAATGGATGAGAAAATTGTATCTACTTAGCTCAAGCTTACTCTAAGATGTATGAGCAAATAGTAGAAGTGGAAGAAGATTTGAAAGGAAGGTTCAGGTGAAATAAGATCTAAAATAAATGTGCTTAGGTGGCAATTTTTCAATTAGAAGGTATTACATACTAATTGAGATTAGTCAAGTTGGAAAATCTTCTGTCTTACGATAATCAAAATCAGATCAAATCTTAATAATCTTATCGGTGTGTTTGGAACGTTGATTAAGATGGAGGAATCGGTCATCTCATTGATCCCACAAATACTCTATCAAAGTTGGACTTCAATGTGAATGGAGAAAAAGAATGCGGGCTGACGGAGAAGGCACAATCTTCCTAAAGGATATATTGATGGCTAGGTTGACTTTGACTTTTCTTGTAGACAATTATACACCATGAGCAGAGAAGGGGAAAAATATGGATAGCTTTCCTAAATGTTATAATTACTTCACTTCAAAGCATGGATAATTGGAAACTCCACCATTCCTCTTTCATGTCTGGTTCTACAAATAATTTTAATATAATTATGAAAGGAAGAGTAACTACAACAATAAGAATCAGACACGCAAATAGCTAGGCATCTTTCTAGACCAAATATAGTTTGTCTCTACCACAACACTGGCATGTAGAACCCAAACTAACAAAGAATAAGCATCACATAAACCGAACACATCATCAAACTATAACCTAACCTCCACCTAAGTTCCATTCTCACATGTCCTTCATGCCTTGAACTGGTTCAGCCTTCATCTATCTATTATACCAACCTAAGTACTCAAATAAGAAACAAGAAATATTTTATATTTATTGAATCTCAACATGTAATTATAATTAATTTACAATCAAAACCACAACCAACAAGACAACCTCCTCATCATGGACTTCCATCATGGATATGACGACGAAGAAAGATACACCCGATTTACACAACTTTTTAAATAAAAAAATTTAAGTACTCATGAATGTAACCAAAGGGTATTCAACTCAACTTCCTTACAAGATTAGATATTTCTTCATTTGTCTAACGACGACCCTTCTTTCTGCCATCTTCATTGGTGATCACCGCCGGGAACGTGAAACTCGGTAGTGGGCTCGCACCGCTGGAGGGATTTCTCGGTGATTTTGGCGGAATTCGGTCGAGTTTCTTACCTTCATTATCGTAATAAATAACACCCGAAAAGTCCAAAGGCTCGCACTTCTCCCCCATGATTATGCTCCTCTTCCAGAGCGCGTCATCCGATACATGATGTTCTTCTGACTCTGACTCTGAGTCCGAGTCTAGTGCTCTTAATCTATTTGCCAACTTCTTCTTGTGCTTATTGGATAGGAAAGGCACGAGGCTATTCTTTTTGGTGAGGTTCGCGGTCGGGCGATTTTCGTCGTTGGTGTGGTGGTGGAGAGAGAATTTTCTGGCGGCCGAGGCGACAAGGGCCGCCACGAATTGGAATATTGAAATCCCCATGGTTGGAGTGGTGTTGTGTGTGTGTGTGAATTCTTGGTTAGAGCTTGGTGGTGGTGCTATGCCATATATATGTGATGAGTGTGGTAGAAGAGAGATGCATGGTGGGGTGTGTTGAGTGTTGACTAGGGGTTATTGGTTGGTTTTGTACTTGTTGAATTTGATGGGGTTTTTTTTGTAAATAAAATGTCAAATTTATACAAGTGGATTTGATGATAAAGTATTATCTAGTATCTACTTTGAAGTTTGACTGTTTGAGGGATTATTCATTTATTTGGTCAAATTGGACGTGACAAATTCTAGTTGAGCAGTACTTCAGAATCATCTTTTCTTTGCATAAACGACAAATTATTAATAATATTATACTATATAATTAGAGTGTCGGCAATTAATATTAGCCATTTCTTCTGGTGATTATATCACGCTTAGACATCACTCTTTGTATATACGAGTATTTTTCAGTTTATGCACCTGTAGCACCTCCATTCTTTTATTTGAAGTAACGCCACTTGCAACCTCTAATATGTCACATACACTGTATAGTATCATGTTCTTTTGCGTGCCCGCCATCCACTTCGATTATGCCAATCTTATATTCTAATTACGTATGTAACTTTTCATCACGTGTAATTGTTAAGTTAGAGGAAATTTTGTAAATAGATAGTGAATTAGCACATAATTAATCAGGCATGTTAATCTTTCCTACACACAAAATTCTCATAAAATTTCGAAACTGATTGGAGCATTGCTACTCAAGGTCTGTTTAGTTCGGATTTCTAACATTGGATTTTGTGGAAATACATCCAACCCCAATAATCTGAACTATGTAGGTGACTTTTCCCCTGATTCTCACAAGAAAGTGAGATTCTTAGAAATCCAAATGAAACCTACTTCCTCATAAATTAATTATATAATAATTAGGAATCCAAAGGAAACCCTTTTTTTCTAAAAATGTGACCGACGGAAAGTGATATATGATGTGAATTTTGAGAAATTTTTTAACCCGGTAATTTAAACCAAACGGATTTACCCTCGAAAGAGCAAAATGGAATTTTGAAACTTGTGAGGTTTTGCGAAATCAATAGCTCATGGATCAAGCTTCAGATTGTAAATATTACACTTTTCAAACACGCCTCGTTTCGTTATTAAAAAAGACCAGTAAAACTCAGTTGGCAGTTTATGCTATGCTTTGATGTCATGGTGTTCTTATCTTCCACAATGTGGCGTATATAAATTGAATCATCATTAATATAATATGATAAATTTGGCATACATATGATCAACTCAGACTTGATAACATATTGGTTAATTAACTATGTTAAGAGTGGAGGAGTGATTATAAATTTTTGGACATATATTGGAAAAAAAATGGTATGTCAACTACGGATAAGATAGACATAAAGCAAGTCAATTTTTCAGAATTTTCTCCAATAAAGAAGCGAATCCAACCGAAGTTGAAATCAACCAAAATTTCACTCTCATGCAAACGCCTATCTTTTAAGTGGTCTATTCATTTGCCATATCTACACGATAGTCTTTGTGGACTTGGTCTATTTCCACTATCAAATTAGTGGGCAGTTGAGGTTTGTCTAGTGTCAATACAACATAGTTACATAATCCTACCTCAGAACACATGTTTGGTCGGTTAGCACATCTCAGCTGATAAGTACATGATATTAACATATATACGTCCATGATCCATTTAAGAAGAGTAGAACCGTGAAATTAAAACTTTTATAGAAATAGCTATATAAATAAGACTGCCCGTCCAATTATTATAAAATTACCCATGAATTAATATTCCAACTTGGATTCTATTTTGGTCCGGTCTTCTCTTCTACTTTCCTCTTCTTCTTTCCAATTAATTATTTGCTTGTTCTTATTACAAAATGGGATCGAATTAGGTCCCACGAGTGGAGAAAGCTCAGAAACGAGCCGAAAGACCTTAACGATTTGACTCAGATTTTTTAAGGCAACAAGGAATAAGACTTCTTTTGTGGTGTTAACGCTGGATCAATGAAACTCGTATATCATGTTAATAAATGAAGAAATACCGAAGATTCCAAGGTCACCTCTTCATTTTTCCTTTGAATGCTACAATGCTGGAAAGTAATATTAATCCACATCCATTGTTTTTTGATCAATTGACATTTTTAATTCAGATTATTGAACTTCCTAAGTTCAGGCAAAATTTGGACTTCATGCCCAAACTACCTTCACCTTTTAATTTCCTATATTTTGTGTGAAAAAAGAACATGTAAAAAATGCACAATCATGTAAACTTTCGAAAGAAAAATGTGTACGTAAACATCACAAATTATAATCTTTCCAAGAAACTCAGCTTCTAGTCATTAACTTGAAACAAATTTTATCATATCAAATATTATTTTTCTAACCTAAATTGTCTTCTAACAAGTGAATCCATGAATTTGCTCCAGATAATAACTTCCATGCATGCAAAATACTGTTGATTTACAATAATAAATAGTATAGAAATGAAATGGAACCCATCACTTCCAGATTTTGGACTGTCCATCACCCACAAGTTGGGTGTTTTAAGGAGGTTGTGTTTGATGAGAGAGTGGGTGTTTGGTTAAAAATTGGGTTTCTTGGAAAGGTTAGGGTTGCAATCGGTTTTTATTAGTCTCCACTCTCCACTTTACATGCCTGTGGTGTTTTTTACATCAAATGTTATGCACTTTGCATAACACTATGTTTTCACGAAACAATATAAGACATCAAAATATGAGAGTCGTTTGGGTAAAACAAAGAACAGTTGACTCTTAAACTCCACCCAAACATTTCATGATAACAAGAAATGTTCAGATAAACAGGTTCGATTCATGAAACCACTCTTGCGCTTTAAGGTGAAACATCATTGGACCTACAAATTACAAAGTATTTCCATGGAACCACGAATGTCATTTGAAGTTCACTCACCTTTCATCCCAAGCGACAAAGCTGCCGTTCATCAAACACAATATCATGATGGTACAACGAAAACTGCATGAAATGAAATATGAAGAAATTTGAGGAATCAAAGTCGCTCTAGCACCGTGGTAGTTGTTGCTAATATTAGCATCTCTCGTCGCTTGGATTCGTAAAAACAAAGAAAAATCACAACGGGTACAAAGAGAAGTTCAAATACCATGCACGGGAGTGTTTGGAGGCAAATCTGTCACCGGATTCCCCTCATAATCATATAAAATCTTGCCCGAGAAATCCAAAGGTTTGCAACGTTCACCCATCAAAATGTTCTTCTTCCAAAGCTCTTCTCCTTCACAATCACCTTCCTCCTCTCCGTCCGAGCTACCGAACTTCTTCCAAGACATTAAATTCATCTTCGCAAGAGCTTTGGAGCAAAAGATGGTACCACACTTCTTACTGATTGTCTTAATCTTGGCTTTGAAGTGCTTGTCTGAGCCACAAAGAAAGGAAACCAAAGAAGCCACAGCGAAAACAGCAACCATGATCATCAAAGTAGATGTGATATTAGAGAAGGGTGCCAGAGTTCTCATAGGAAAATTCTCAAGATGTCTTGCCATAATTTTTTTCAATAGAGAGCTAGGTTGGAAATGTGGATACGAGTGGTTTAAGGCATTCGCTGCACCATCCAATGTTTAGTAACTTTATATAATAGAAAAAAGTGAGCCTACTGAGCAGAAACCACAGATACTTCATTTTGAAGTTTGTATCCACCTAATAGCACAGAACAACATAAGCTCAGTAAAAGCAAGAACTCAAATCCTAATTCACGTTTTCATCAAGTTGTAATCACATTTGGTTTTCTAGGAGAAAGGAGTGATTCAAGATTTTAATTAATGTTTCTATTCATTCTGAAGTAGGTAGTTGGTCCATTTCAGTACCACAAGAGACCAAACATAAAAGAAGATAAAGGTAATGACAGGCTTCTAAGTGAAGCTATGTTGGTGTCTTGGTGATGCTAATAATTAACATATTAACTAATTGATTCAATAGTGATGACGTTTTGTTTCCATGCAATCTAAAAGAAGAATACCACCCTAACTCCGTAAGTAGAGAAAATGACCAACACCTTGTTTATTACATATCTACCTCTAATCTAATCTATGGTAGCATTGCTTATCCTGTTAGAAATTGTGAAAATTAGTATATAAATTGTCAAGTGAACTAAATGCAAATGTTTTTATATGTTAACTAAACTAAATGTAATAGACATCAGAATCATGAATGTCTCACCATCTAAGTATCTAACTTGATATGCTGTTTAACTAGCCCGATTACGATAAAAACTTCAAAAAATTCCAAATTAAAGGATAAACTAACAGACTATATCAAACTTGAACTGAACATCCACTCTAGCTGAACATCCACTCTAACTGAACATCCGGCAAGCTGTTGTCACTACTCTACAGACTACAGCAGTACATCACTCTAATTTAAACAGATGATTGTAGTCTTGATTATAGCTTAGAACATTAAATAAACTCCAATAGTTTTTACCGTACATTTTTTGATTTTTTTTAACAAAGGTATCAATTAACCTTAGAAAATGTAACATTTCATTTCCTATGCCACAAAAAACGGACAGAGACATAGCCACAACAATCATAACTAATACAGACCCCCATGCAACAAACATAGTCATTTGACCAGTTTTAGTCACGTCTTCCACATAATCTATCAGCAATCTGAACATCACAGCAAGAAAACTTATCCAACATGTGACCCTTTTAGGTAAGAATGCAAATTATAGCAGATCCTTGATAAAATATATTCAAACATAATGATCATAAGCCCCATCATTGTCCAGCAATAAGTGTATCGTTTGAGTCGCTACATCTCCATCATTTGCATCTTTGGCTGCACTATTTTAACTCATTTTTCTAAAAAAGAAACAAATACATAATCGAATAAATTTCTCATATACACATAACCTACTTATGTTAGCTAATCTGCACATCATCAGGGAAAAAGCAATGCTACTCAGAAACCAAATCAAAACATTCTTATTGCACTAAACAAACACAAAAAAGGGAAACAAACATCATTATAAATCAAGCAATCAAAAGCTATGTCTGTATTTGCAGCTTCTAAAGAAAAACCAACTTAAATTGTTGAACTTATGACAAACAACTTGCGTACCAATTAACCGCCGAAGTTGTTCGGAATCAAGGAAACTTTTGAAACCCGAACCAACTTGTGTGGTGTGGCCGTAAACATTTGGTCGGAAGGTGCTCGGATCAAGCAATCTTCTTGTTCATGTCACCCACAAGCCTCCTCATCTGAAACCTCCAGAACAAAAACACTCCAAACCCAACACACCCCATAACCATCAACCCGACCCACTCGCCACTGGTCTCGCGCTCCGACTCCACCTCCTCGACTCTCCAATCCCCACCCCTCCCCTCACTCATCACAAACACTCTCCTCCCATCCCTAACCGCCACACCCCTAACCGTCCTCCCCTCCCCAATCTTAATCTCATCATACACGCCAGCCTCCACCCACCCGTCCTCGCTCCTCAACACCCACACCGACTCTCCCCCGGCGACAACCACCACCCCATCCGACCTCACCGCAACCTGAGTCACATTCTCAAATACAGAACCTCCTCTTCCTCTTACCACAACCTTCCTGGAGGATCCATCTTCGCAGTCGATCCTAACCAGATTTCCGTTCCCAACCCCGAGGAGGAATCCCTTGGGGTTGAAAGCCAATGACGTGACGTTCGACAACAACCTAAGCTCGGAACCAATAACCGAAATATTCCCTTCCGAATCCGAGACGAGGAGGGAGGAAGGGGTGGTGAGGAAGGTTTTGCCTGAGATGGGGTCGAGGGCGAGAGAGGAGGCAGGGAGGGGGAGAAGGGAGAGGAAGAGGCGGGAGCGGGAGAGGAGGTGGAAGGAGGCGAGGAGGGAGGGGGAGGGGAGGGAGAGGACGCGGCGGCGGATGGGGTCGAGGGAGAGGAGGGGGAGGGAAGGGAGGGTGGAGTCTTGGAGGAGGGGTTGGATGACGCCGGCGTCGGAGAGGGTGGAGATGGTTGGGGTGGTGGTGGAGGATAGGAGGAAGTGTTGGGAGGTCGAGTCGTAGACGAGGGTTGAGGGGGGTGTTGGGGGATTGAAGGTGATGACGTGGAGGGTGGCGGAGAGGGTTAGGGGGAGGAGGAGGAGAGGGAGGAGGACGGGAGACATCACGGCGGTGGTGGTTTGTTGCTTTTCTGATGAAATAAATAAAAATGTTATTTTTCTAATTGGATTTATGTGAACCGTTAATTAACGTATTGTCTTTTCTTTTTACTTATATTCTGCTGTCTCTTTAGTTTCCTCTTTAACCACAAAAAACAATGTCTTGAAGACCAAAAAAGATATCGACGGATGCACCATTAGATTCGAATACGGTAGAGGGGATTGCCGACGGATGTCTTCCCTTATTTTTTTTAATTAACTAGTAATTAGTAATATTTGGTAATTAGTAAATAATAATTAGTAATTTTGTAAATTTAATAACTAAATCAATTTAATGAAATTTTATTTCTCAAATGTAATTAATAGTTATCTGAGTCAATGTGGATGAAAAGGGAAATCAATACAATTATACATTGTGAGACCTTATGAAGATGATTCATATCCTCATTATCCACATACTCGTGGTATTTCTGCTTCGGATAGGATGAAGAGAAAGTATTCACGTCATCATCAGACACATAATGACTTGTTTGATGATGATGACGTTTTCAATGATGTTGAGGGCGACGGTGAGAAGAGTGACGATGATGGACGGTATGAGTTGGAGTTTGAGCGGGAGGAGGAGTATGGTAGCGGACTGAGGCGACGTGGTAGTTCTTCGGCTGCTTAGTATATAGTTTGGAAGGGCAGATGTGGTAAGTTTGTGAGTGACGATACTACTTTGTACATTGTAGATGCCCGAACTTACAAAAATAAGAGGGTTGATGAAGATTCTTGGATGGTGACTGATATGATGTTCGGTGGTCCTAAAGATGGGAGCGTAATTCCTAGTTTTGGGGGTCACATCGCTAGAAGCATTTGGGCGGGCGAGGATCAGAAGGTTCTGAAGTGCCATAATTGAAACAAAACATGTACTACACTGCAGAGTTGACGGTCACTTATGAGTGCTGATATCACAGAAACCATTGTTGCTAGCATATTAGGTCACTTGCCGTAGAGCATGTTCACTCACACTGACATGTCGTTGATATCTGCGTTTGTGGAGTAGTGACAACCTGACACGAACTATTTACACCTGCCTTTCGGAGAGATGACGATCATGCTGCATGACGTGGTCCAGATCCTTCGCATTCATGTTGATGGTCATATGGTCAGTGCTCAGACATCGACGATTGAGCTGAAGGGTTATGTAGTCGAGCTACTCGGAGTGACCGTTGCTGGCCTTGGGAAGGATAGCTCTTGTTGACGAGTTCTGCAAATGCCCTCGTTCTCCGTGGGCCATTGACACATAGTTGATTGCCTACTTGTTCTTATTGCTCGGATGCGTCTTGTTTGTCGACAATAGCTGTTGTAGGGTCAGACCACGTGACTTATTGGACGATAGGGACCTGGATACCATTGGTGAGTACTCATGGGAGTCGATGACGTTGGCATACATGTATCGTCAGTTGGGGATAGCTCGTTGTACTAAATGTGGAGGTATTGCAATTTATCTTACGTTTTTGCAGGCTTGGATATATAAGTACTTTCCTTCTTTCCGCCCGCATCAGGAGTGGAAAATCGTTGATTCAGGTTGTCCTCGTTCGCGTATGTGGACCGTCCGAAACGAGGATAAGAGCGATGAGTGACTACGTTCCATTCGTAGACGCCTAGATCAGATGTCTGCATCGTAAGTATAAGACCTTATATTGTTTGTATTTGTTTATTATTATTATTAAAGTGTTAACGTTTAGGTGGAGTGGTTGTCTTATGGTCCTGACCATGCTTGCCGAGGACCTTATTGATGGGTGGTTGTATTCCTTATTGGGGTATCATCGAGCCTTATATGCCTGATCGCGTCTTGTGTCAGTTAGGATACGTTCAGGTGATCCCGATTGACATCCCGATAGGAGAGCGTGCAGTGCGGTCTGAGATTAGTAAATACCTCTCTTACTGGTGTCGTATAAGGCATAACTCTCGATCCATTATGATTGTCGTTGGGCTGACATGACTGTATAATAAATCTCTTAACTTCTCCAATACCCACTGGTAACTACACTCGGTCTTATCCTTCATAATTGCAAAACCGATAAGGAAGTTCATGTTTGTTGGTGTCACCTTAACCATCTCGAACAAACACATCTTGTACTTGTTCGTTTTGTACGTCGAATCCATGCAAATTACCGAAAGGTATGTGCATAACAACTTAACTGACGTCGGATGTGCCAAGAATGCGTGAGTGACTAACATTAGTTTCTTTGTCGGCTATAATCCAATGCAAGTACTGATACTACACTGCCTGATGCAGAAACTGCTGAGCGGGGTTCCTACCTTCAGAGTTCACCATCATCATGTAATCTTTATAGTTATAAATGTGTCTCTAATTCGGATTGTCCTCCGGGAATTTCTCTTTTACGGCCAACAAGATGTTAAGCAGTTTCACTTGTGCCTCAGTCATATCACGAACAAATTTCTTAGCCTCGTGACTAAGCCCGCTGATCTGTCGGTGACTCTTTAGATAAACAACAAGTATGCGGTTGTGTTGACCATTTGAACTATCAGTAACTACGAACCATCCATTACGCTCCCGTCACTCGACTACCTTTATCAAAAAACGACATCCGCAACCTTTTTTCCGTGTTCTTTCGTACTACGATATCCATATCTCGGGAACTCATTTCCTTTCTGCGATAGCATCTCAGATAACAATTCATATGATCATCTCGTTATGATTTATATGAGGATACTACCAAAAAAGTTGGCTCCGATGACAATTTGTTTCGTCCATTTTATAGTGTTCTTGCATGTTGGAAATACTTCCTCACTTACAAAAAAAACTCATTGTAATCCACCCGTCACTATTGAAATCTTGCAACGGAATGAAATAATTTGAAATAACACACCGTATAAATTTACAATTTTTTTATAAAAAATAGGGTGTTTGCAAAAAAAAAACGCATCCCCCATGGTGGATGTGCTAGCCAAATTTCTCAGCCGAATGAGGGAAATAGAGAGATGAACATTCTTTTAAGAGACGAGACGAAATGTGTATTAAATAAAAAGTAAATGACAAAATGGTAATTGACACAGAGAATTTAAGTAATTCAGGAACGACGAATAGTAATACCCATGTTTTAAGGTGAATCACATCATGGGTTAACTATTCTTTCCAGGAGTTCGATCTCGCGGATCTCCGTATCTCATGGCTGCGTGTATCAGAAAGGCTTGTGCTGTGAGTGATTTCTTCGCCCCTTTTTGGCAATCCTGTCCGAGACCTTATTGTTACGTTTTGACCAGGTACGCCCAACGAAACAATTAACATGACATTTCGAGTCCTTATTACTGAATTGCAGACTATTTTCATCCAATTGTCTGAATTGCAGACTATTTTCAAGGTGTGATGTTTTAGATCCAAAAGGTGTCGATAATGCATTGGAAAAATAAGTGACGCACGATTCTGGTTCTACACCACACAATGAGCAATCAAAAGCACAAGTCTAAAGGTATTTCCTTTTTTATGAGATTATCTTCATGCAGTAGTTGGGAGAAAATATCTCTCCCCTCCGTCGGTCTCGGTCAAAAGATTGTAAATGCTTCTGGTTGTGAATCTTGTGGTGCTATCATTTTTAATTAGCACCCGCACTCTCAACCTTTGTTTAATACTGGCGAGATAAGTCATGTAAGCAATATACGGCTAGATGAAGACGGATGGTTGCGGTTTGGGTAGTGGAAAAATCGAAAACGGGTCCATATTTTACTAGATCCAGGTCGATTTCTAACTCGGATACTCATAATGCACTCTCATTCTTTGTTTAATACTCGCGAGATAAGTCCTATAAGCTGAATATACGACTAGATGAAAACGGATGGGGTGCGGTTCGGGTATTTGAAAAATCGGAACTGGATCCATATTTTACTTGAATATCTAGAATTGAACTGGATCTAGGTCGGTTTCTAACTCGGGTACTGATAATTTAATCAGTGAAATAACAAGTACCAGAATCGATCCGTAGGGATCGAATCCGGTACTAGTAATTTTTTGAATTTTTACCATTTCAATTTGTGTTTTTCATTTCTTACCACTACTTGTTTAGAAATTGAGTAACTAAATTTGACCAATATTTGTTTTACCCATGTTCGGTACCACTGGATGCGATTTGGTTTGTTCGGTTCTGGTTGTGATTGTAATATCCTAAACCCTTATTAATTGGGTTAATTGCCTTTTAGGTTGCTAATTGGTGGATTTTGATGGTGGGCTGGGATTGAGTTAGTGGAGATGAGGTGGATGGTGGAGATGAGAGGAGAAGTGTATTGAGTTGGTGAGTTTCTCTCTCTCTCTATTCTGATCCGCAACTTTCGGAGGCGCCGGAGGGGGTGGTTTTGGTGAGGCGAAGTGAAGCTCAGACGTTCTCCGGAGTTGAGTAGATTGTGTCTCGGTTGGTTGTCGCCGGAGTTTGGGTTCGTGAGGGAAAAGCTCGTCGTTAGATCTTCAAAGGCTTCTTCAAGCCTTCAAGGTATGTCAAGCTTTACTTTGATACTCACTTATGCTTTCATGAGTGTTGGAGTGGTCGACGGTAGACAGGATGACTCGTTGAACCTGTGCAGCAGTTTTCTGCACTGTAACGGTCGACCGGTCGAATGATACCCTTGGGTGGTCGACCGATGGTGCATGTTAAGCGAAAAGATGGCGTTACTGGTCTCTTTTGGTCGAACGAGACCCATTGTCGTTCGACCGACACTGTTTTATGTCGGTTGGGGTGTAGACTACAATACGGTCGACCGCCCAAAGAGCTTGTTCGACCGATGACTTAAAATAACTTAAAATTCGTTCGACTTTTTTTACTGTATCGGTCGACCGGTGTTCCTTGTTATGAATTGGATTTTACTGCCCGTTTTCGGTCGACCATCGATCATGGGTTGTTCGACCGTTTGTGCTTTGTATGCGGCAAGTGGTTTTTACTGGTGGAATTCGGTCGAACATGTCCTCTTTGCCGTTCGATCGGTTGACGGGTTTTTCGGTTGGGTCAGTCCTATGGAGAGGATTCGGTCGATCGGTTTGGTGGTTTTTTTCGACCGTTTTCGTGCAGTTTTGTGTTATTTTGGTGTTGTGGAGTCAGCTCAAGGACAACGGGTCTCCGACATTTTTAGGGCAACGATACAGACATTGTCGGCCTGAGAGTGGTTCGTTGGTGTGTGGAGTCAGCTCAAAGGCAACGAGTCGCCGACCCTAGAGCGGCAACGATACGGACATTGCCGGCCTGAGAGTGGTTCACCGGATTAGCTGTGAAGTCAACGAATCCCCGACCCTGGAAGGGCAACGGTACGAACATTGTCAGCCTGATAGTGATCCAGCGTTGTCTTGTAGCCGAGGATATTCTGGCTGAGGTGCCTGGGGCACGTGTGAGGGTTGAGTTAGAGGACCCACGAGACTCGTTACTGTTCTGTGTCTACTGTGGTAGGGAGAGTTCCCGGAGGTCCAGTGAGACGATATTTGTTTACTGCATTTCATAACATACATATTTATAGATGTCTAGTCCATTTATTGTGATAAGAGTTTTGACATGCGGGTTTCCTTATGTTTTATTTCAAGCCGTAAGCGACACTAGGAGGTGCTGACCGAAGAGGAGCGTGTTCAGAATTAGATTCTGTTTTTTCCTGTTTTAAGTTCTTAGTGATTACATGTACATTTCTTTTAACTTTTGTTGTAATCACACTCTTGAAACTCTCAGATATATATATTGTATATATGTTGTCTGTTTTCTTCAGTAATATCCTCGTGTTTATGTTATATTGAAAATTTTAAATTTTCTCCATTTTTTCAGGAGGTTAAAGTGACCTTAACAAAGACGACATATCTGCCTCCCGATATTTCTCCTATTCTCCTAATGCTTTGCCAATTCGGATTAGTCCCCTAGAAACTACGGATTAACCTCCAGAAGATGCTAATCGAAATCCATGAACGTTTAGCCTTTTCGTACAGATCTTGCCAAGACGTGCTGAAGATTTCAGGCTTCCCCACTTTTCCTTTTGTTCACAAATCCTGAATTTGTTTATATTATTCATATTTTTAACGTTAAACAGATAACACATGTCTTGATACATTTATTCAATTTCAAACTTTATTGATATACTAAGGTAAATTTTACTTTTGCGAATGTTAGATGTAGTTTGCTTAAGTTACGGAGACATAAAAAACAGTGCGACCATTTTTTCAACCTTTTTCATTGCAATTGACAGACATCGAACGGGCAACACACTTGACCATCCAACACAAAGTCCATCGAAGCTAGACATTAACAAAACACGGCATGTTTCACCATAAACAGACTAGAAATTAAACCATAAACACATATGGCAGTCCAAGCAAGGGATACAATTTCTTAACACATAATTAACCAAACTACACTTAATGTTACAAACACTACATTAGTCATCATCATATCATACATATAAAACTAAATAAGATTTGAAGACCAATCCGAATGCTCATATGGGAATTGCTCTGGTGACCTTAGGGTAGACCACAGTGGCAGGGTGGGCCATTATCCTCCTCCCCTTGACATGCTTAAACACGTACACCAGCGCGCCGACCGGCCACTCTACTACAGCCGTCACCACGAACGCCAGGAACCCGAGAGTCGGCCCCACCACCTTGCACCGGCAGGGGTTGCTCCGAGTCCCACACTGCACGCAGACTGGGAACCCCATGTATGTATGTATGTATGTTTTTTTTTTGTTGACAAACAAAGTGAGCAGGGTTTTTTGGACAAAATGGTGGGAGTGATTGGATATGATTTGGTGGCTTGAGATCGGAAGGGTTGGTTTTATAGATGAGTGGCGCGTTGACACGTGGTGATTTGGTGTTACGTGGGTGTTTACGTGGTGAGTCTGGAAGTCTCATGGATTAAAGAAACTGCAGAACTAATGAATGTCGATCGTACACGTATTATTAGGCATTTGATGCCTCGGAAGTAACGTTTGCTAAACGGGTGTGGTGGTGGTGGCCCGAGATGGCGATTTCTCTTATCATGTAGAGAGAGGAGTGGAGGAGTGGAGGAGTAAATGAACACTAGTGCAGAATGCTCGATAGACGTCACCAAATAGACGTCGGATGTCCAAATAACCGACGTCGACGTCTATAGGTTTGTAGAAACGTCGGTTGTTTAGTATAACCGGCGTCTATACCTCCTGAAAGAAAAAATATTTTTTGTTTATTTTTTTGGATTTATTTCGTATAATGATTTATGTGGATTTCTTTTGTATCAGAAATAACGCAATTTTTTGGGATTTATTTCGTGTAAAAATTAACACATTTTTTTGGAATTTATTTTGTATAAGAAATAACGTAATTTTTAGGATTTATTTCGTGTAAGAATTTATGTGGATTATTTTGTATAAGAATAATGTTGATTTAAAAATAATTACAATCACATGTGTGTTGTGTTGTACACATGTGTGTGTATGGTGACATGTTTAGTCCCACATTGGAGAAAAATTTTTATTGGTGGAGTTGAAGTACTCCACCACTCCTTTACTTCTAAATGGTTGTTTGGTAACACACTACAAAATGCAAGTGAGATACATATATATATTTAATAGTCAAAAGATTGGCACTTGGGACACTTGTTTTTTTACTATTTACCCATGTATAGACGTCGGTTGTATATGATAGCCGACGTCTATAGGACATATTGTTATTTCAAAGTATAGACGTCGGATGTATAATATGACCGACGTCTATAGGTCATGCTGTATGAATAGACGTCGGTCAATGTATATATCCGACGTCTATTTGGTGTAATAGTTTAGTCCCACATCGGAGAATTTATTTTTGTTGGTGTGGTTGATATACTTCACCACTCCTTTACTGCTGAACGCGAACGACTTGGGGCACCTGCGCATGTTGGGCTTGATATTCGTGGTTATTTGTCAAAAGTTTGGCACTTGGGGCATTTGTGGCACTTGGGCAACTTGGGCTTGATTAATGTGAGTGCAGAATGCCCGATATACGTTCCAATATATTTTTTGTTAATTCACATATAATAGACGTCGGTCGTATATAGCCGACGTGTATACACTGTATAGACGTCGGTCGTATATAACTGACGTCTATACAACAAGGAATAGACGACGGGGAAATATGTTGGATCGTGTGGGTTATGGGTCCACTAATCACTTTTACGCTAATCACCTACTCGTTTTATCGATAGAGTTATATGCAGCGGAATTTAAACAATTAAACGAGCAAGTAAGAAATAATGCAAACCACAAAGACGTGTCGGTTTTTATAGAGGTTCGGCACCCCACCCGGGTGCTAGTCCTCTCTTGTAAGCTCCGCTCGACTCCGCGAGCTCCGCCTACGTCTTCACTAACCACTCCCTGTTCCGGGCCGGGAGAGAACACCTTTTACAAAACAAACTCCGCGAACAACCTCGCGAGCTTGACTTTCTTCTCTTACAATCCGAGAGGAACACTTCGGGCTTTCACCGAAGTCCTTCTTCCTTTGACAACAACAATTTGAGTGAAGCAACACTCTCTAAGCTTGAGCACACTTGAGTATGATTGGAATTAAGACTAAGTGTGGAGATTTGAGGCTTTGAGTGTTTTGGATTCTCTCTAATGTTTGGGACAAGTTTGTAGTGGGAGAGTTGTGTTAAAATGTGTTTTACAACTCCTTATATAAGCATTAGAGAGAATAGAGTCATTGGGATTGATTGAGTATGAGTTGATGTGTGATTACCCAAAACAGAAACTGCAGGACCCAATTCTGAGTTAAATCGGTCGACCGAAACGGGACGAACGGTCGACCGTTTGGCAGTTTCGCACAAGGTTCGGTCGACCGGTTAATCAACGGTCGACCACCCAACGCTACGACTTAGGAAAACTTAAGTCATCGGCCGAACACAAGAAATGGGTACGTTCGACCGATTTCGTCCAGGCACTTTGGGGTTGACAACAACTGGATAATCGGTCGACCAAAACAAGTCTAGCGGTCGACCGTTTTTCAACAGGAGATTAATGTTTGTTAAGAGATGGACAAACAGTCGACCGATCGTGGTCCTCGGTCGACCGATACATAAAATGTATTTTGGGTATTTTTGGTTTAATACGAATACGACCGTTGGGTATATACGACAAAAGTAACGGTCGGAAAAATAAGCACAAACGGTCGACCGAAAGAAAAGGTGTGGTCGACCGAAACTAGACAGGGAAACACAAACATGATTAATTGATCATCCGGTCGACCGAACGACCTGTATCGGTCGACCGAATGTGGGCAGACAGTTAGGGTTCAGGTTTGGTGTTTTCCGGTCTAAGTTTGGGTGATCTATTGAAGTCCAAATTATGTGAAATTTCGTGTGTGACTTCTATGAGGAACCTAGTGTGTGTTTAAGTTGATTTTAGCTCAAGTATGCTCAATATACACAAGTTCCTAAAGACTCAAAGAAATATAAAATACATGTCTTCAAATGAGCTTGATTACATGTCTTGATTTGATTTCCTTTCTTCCTTGAGTCTTGATCACCTGTAGAGGTTAGCACAAAACAATATATATGCAATGCAATATGTGTGCTACTCTACATGATCATAATTAAGATTAGGTTAATTAAATCATCAAAACATAGATTAAGGTCAAAAAGCCAACAATCTCCCACTTTTTGATGATGGCAACCTATATCTTAATTCTATCTAAATACATGGAATTTGTATATGTAAACTATGCATATTAATGCTCCCCCTATGGATGTGCATAGTTTTTGTTCAATTTGATTACAAAATTCAAAGTTACCTCCTTAATTATCTCTCCCCCTTTGACATCCATCAAAAATAACAATTAAATAAGACTTTAAGCATAGAATTTGGATGTCTTGTAATGAAGTTGTTCCCCTAAATTTTGCACTTCATTACTCTAATAAAAGATATAACATTTAAGCTCCCCCTATCAATAAGGCTAGATGGAAACTATGAGTATGATTCAAGTTAAGTTCATTTAAGTTTCAACTTAAGCCTTATTCCAACATCCATTTAAAATTTGACATTTAAAATCAATAGATGTGATAAATGATTTGCAATGAATAGGGTTATTGATTTGCAATGAATTAAACTTCTAAGGATATGACAATTAAGCATATAAAACTTAGACTAGAACCAATTTTATCGAACATGTAGAGGATATAAAATTATACCAACTTGAAGCTAGAATTGGTTCCAATCTCATTTGGTGATGCAATCGGATTTGAATTTGACTCTTGAGCTCACCCGGTCACCACCAATCTCCTCCTCAAGCACCTACAAGTGTAGATTTAGGTACCCAAACAACTTTGGGTCATTGAATGTTAGTTTTGGGAACCCAAACTATTTTGGTTTTAGGAGCCCACACACTTGAGGAAGTATGTTTTACCACTAAGTGCTTTCCATTTAAAGTTGTATAGGAAGCATGATTTTTCAATTTTGCATTAAATCCTAAACCATGTTTTTGCAAAGATTGTCTTTGACTTCCTAATAGCATGTTAAGCATCTTAGTTCCATTGGTGAACTTTTCTAGATCTTTTCTTAATTGCACATTGCAAGCATGAAGATCTAATTGTTCAACATCTATAGGTGTTGCTTTTAATTTATCAAAATTTGATGCATTCTTTTCAAATTTAGCAATCACCTCATTCTTCTCATTCATGCATGTTTCAATTTGGCTTTGGAGATCTTTGATTAATTTTCTAGCATTCTTGTTTTTATCACAAATGATCTCATATTGTTTAACTAAGTCATGAAATACATTTTGAAGCTCATCATGTGTATAGGTTTCTTCATTAACACTAGAATGTGAGCTATCACTATAATATGACTTAGTTGAGCATGAATTACTAGAGCAAGAGTTAGATTCTACCTCACTTCCTTCATCTTGAATTGTCATGTAGCACATGTGTGCATATTCTTTTGTTGATGAAGGTGTGGTTGATTTGGATGACGATGAAGACGATGAGTCGTCCCATGTAGCCTTGTGAGCTTCCAACCTCTTCTCTTTTCTCTTACTCTTCTCCTTTTCTCTCCTTCTCTCCCTTCTCTCATTTTTCTTCTCCTTTTCTTTTCTTTCATCTCCACTCTCCTCCTTCTCCTTTTCTTTTTCTCTTTTCTCACTTCTTCTACCTCTTCTTTCATTCTTTTCTTCTTTGTCCTTCTTGAGGTATTTGAAGAAGTCTTTTGCTAGGACTTCAATGTCCTCATCTTCTACACTCCTCCTTGGTTGGTCAATATTTGCATGTAATCCCAAGGTGTGTTTGTTCTTGGAGGCTTCATTCTCCTTCCTATGGTTTATTTGGAGCTCATAAGCCATGAGATTTCCAACGAGTTCCTCCATCTTTATTTTTGAAAGATCATGCGCCTCTTCAATTGCGACGATTTTATCTTCCCAATCGATGCTAAGTGACCGGAGGAACTTCCTTGTCATCTCTCCTTCATTGATTTTTCTTCCAAGAACCAAAAGAGAGTTAGTGATATCGGTGAAGCGAGTGTTCATTTCGCTTATGTTTTCACCGATTTGCATAGAAAAAATCTCATATTTACGCATGAGGAGACTAATGCGAGTTTCCTTAGTTTTGCTATCCCCCTCATGATGCATTTGCAATCTATGTCAAATCTCATATACACTAACACACCCTGTAATCCTATTATATTCACCTTCATTTAGCCCACAATATAGAATATTCATAATTTTTGAGTTCATCTCAATTTCTTTCATTTTGGGCCTAGTGAGTGAATCTAATTCATCTTCATTTGGGGGTGTGTATGGATTTTGGAGAAACATCCAATACTTAAGGTCATTTGAAATTAGGAATATTTTCATCATATTCTTCCAATAATCATAATTTGACACATTTAGCAAAGGAGGTCTAGTGGTGCATAAACATTCTACATGATTAGATGTGCTAGTCATGCTAAAAATACGATTAAGTAAAGAATTTAGCTAACAAGGCTCTGATACCAAATGTTGGATCGTGTGAGTTATGAGTCCACTAATCAATTTTACGCTAATCACCTACTCGTTTTATCGATAGAGTTATATGCAGCGGAATTTAAACAATTAAACGAGCAAGTAAGAAATAATGCAAACCACAAAGACGCGTCGGTTTTTATAGAGGTTCGGCACCCCACCCGGGTCCTAGTCCTCTCTTGTAAGCTCCGCTCGACTCCGCGAGCTCCGCCTACGTCTTCACTAACCACTCCCCATTCCGGGCCGGAAGAGAACGCCTTTTCCAAAACAAACTGCGCGAACAACCTCGCGAGCTTGACTTTCTTCTCTCACAATCCGAGAGGAACACTTCGGGCTTTCACCGAAGTCCTTGCTTCCTTTGACAACAACAATTTTAGTGGAGCAACACTCTCTAAGCTTGAGCACACTTGAGTATGATTGGAATTAAGACTAAGTGTGGAGATTTGAGGCTTTGAGTGTTTTGGATTCTCTCTAATGTTTGGGACAAGTTTGTAGTGGGAGAGTTGTGTTAAAATGTGTTTTACAACTCCTTATATAGGCATTAGAGAGAATAGAGCCGTGGGGATTGATTGGGTATGAGTTGATGTGTGATTACACAAAATAGAAACTGCAGGACCCAATTCTGAGTTAAATCGGTCGACCGAAACGGGACGAACGGTCGACCGTTTGGCAGTTTTGCACAAGGTTCGGTCGACCGGTTAAGCAACGGTCGACCGCCCAACGCTACGACTTAGGAAAACTTAAGTCATCTGTCGAACACAAAAAAGGGGTACGTTCGATCGATTTCGTCCAGGCACTTTGGGGTTGACAACAACTGGATAATCGGTCGACCAAAACAAGTCTAGCGGTCGACCGTTTTTCAACAGGAGATTCGGGTTTGTTAAGAGATGGACAAACGGTCGACCGATCGTGGTCCTCGGTCGACCGATACATAAAATGTATTTGGGGTATTTTTGGTTTAATACGAATACAACCGTTGGGTATATACGACAAAAGTAACGGTCGGAAAAATAAGCACAAACTGTCGACCGAAAGAAAAGGTGTGGTCGACCGAAACTAGACAGGGAAACACAAACATGATTAATTGATCATCCGGTCGACCGAACGACCTGTATCGGTCGACCGAATGTGGGCAGACAGTTAGGGTTCAGGTTTGGTGTTTTCCGGTCTAAGTTTGGGTGATCTATTGAAGTCCAAATTATGTGAAATTTCGTGTGTGACTTCTATGAGGAACCTAGTGTGTGTTTAAGTTGATTTTAGCTCAAGTATGCTCAAATACACAAGTTCCTAAAGACTCAAAAAAATATAAAATACATGTCTTCAAATGAGCTTGATTACATGTCTTGAATTGATTTCCTTTCTTCCTTGAGTCTTGATCACCTGTAGAGGTTAGCACAAAACAATATATATGCAATGCAATATGTGTGCTACTCTACATGATCATAATTAAGATTAGGTTAATTAAATCATGAAAACATAGATTAAGGCTAAGAAGCCAACAAAATAGACGTCAGGTACTTGGACCATCGAAATCCGACGTCTATACCACTATATATCCGACGTATATGGACTTTTCTGCACTAGTGGAAACTGCTCCAAACAGCAGATCGAGTCTGTCAGTAGAGATCTTCAGTTAAGTGTGGAAGATATAGGTTATTTAAGAAGACATAATCGTTGGTTTCTTATCATTTTGATTTAGTATCTGAACTCAGTGAACATTTATTCGATGAGAAGAAAGGTAGATGGTTGATGGAAGGAGACTAGAGTTTCGTAGTCAAGCGAAGTCAAGTGAGGACTTTAGGCTAATCGTAGCACAACGAAGATGAATCCCTTAGGTCAATCGTAGCATGAAGTTTTTCAATTAAGTGATCATTGTAGACTTTCACATAACGAATCCTACTGCTCCAGCCATTCGCTGTAATAGCTTGCTTCTTGGGGAGAAATCGAACATCCACAATATTTCTCAAGGTGTTATGCCCTCCAACCCCTACGGGTTGAGGTCTTTGATGCGTCCTCATTAAGTAGTAAGCCCTACGAGTAGCCTCGTCCACGTCAAATCTAGGTAATCTTGTCCTCAGTTGCCGTATCTAATGGACGTTTCCATCCTATGGATTAACCTTTAGCAAGTAAAACGAGGCCTGAATGTTGTGATCAATAAGGTTTAGCCCATTCATTCCCCCTCGTCACAATATGAACAAATTCTGACACTTGAATGAATGATTTGATCACTGAATATCTCATTCTTCCTTCTACTTTGATTGCCATGGATTCCTAATAATTCTAAAATTTTAGGTAGAATTTATTTATATATAATTCTAGATCAAGGTTGTGGTTATTATTAATCGTTTATACGTCAATATGTATACGTATGTATTGGTCATAATTCGCAAGAACATTCTGTAGTAAGGTGTGAATGCGAGATGCCAGCGGAATGATCGGTCAGACAAAGATCCTCCTTTCCCTAATGCTTCTCAATTGTAATAAATAGTTGATGCCCTGCACTAGTGCCTAAGCATATCTCATAGTGGCAAAAAAAACCTTTTGAGAAAATACAAAGCCTCTGGTACGAGCTCCTCACCCCCTCGTAGAGTCATGTATTGTAAATGATCTGAACCTACCCGAAGTGAGCCCCCCTTAGAGGCAAGTGAAGTTAGTGAGTTGTATGATGGTCAACTATCTCCTGCGCTTAGCAGGGGATCTTCCTTCTTTCACATTGCAAGACTTCGTCTCTCCGTTTCAATCTTGTTGGTGCCTAGGAAACATACGATTAGTGGCAACACAATAGGTGAAGCAAGTGAAATAACAAGGCTCACTGCATGCTCATACTGATTGACTGATTGCTCACTCACTCTTACCCAATGGGAATATATGTGTGTGTGTGATAAAATAGGCATGCACATAACGATGGTATAAGGTTACGTATAAGATAATAATGAGAACAATAATTGTAGCAAATGAGAGACTTAGGTCATCCACAACAAAATTTACCAAAATATTATCATAGTTTTCTCTTTCTATCACGTAGGAACACCATACGACGCATTGATGACGCGGGTGTGGTCTTGGAGGACGAATCACAGATCCGATACGCGTTTCGAAGGATGGCTCGTTCAGCCAACGTAAAGCGAGGATGGTCTGCTAGCTCCAGCAGTTGCACTACAAGTGAGGCATTGGAAAAGCTTTCCTAACATAAGCCAACGAGTGTTGCTAACGGAACGAGTGAGCTAGGTAAGATATGTTCCACTTCACACAATTTAATCGTAATTTTGTTCTTTTTCTCAATCATAACATTTAATAGAAATGTTTTGGTGTCAAATCAACTTTTCTCTTACCTCCAACCATTTCTTACTCTTTACAAGTAATATATATTATCATTTACTTTTATATATTAATTTTAGTTATTAATAAACTTGACTATTATTTTTTTTTCCTTTCTTAATTTTTTTTGAAAATCATGGTTAGACAAGTAGTTGTCCATTTGAATTTACAATTAGTTATTTGAAATTTTGAAATTATCAAATTTATATAACAATATGGGTATCCATTTGTAGATATCGACGAGAAGTGATTTCTTTAATAAAATTAATTTTTAATTAGCAAGATAAATAGGGAACTACTAAACGTCGCCCCAAAACTACTTAAATCGCCCCTTGAAATTACCAAATTGCCCTTAACAATATATTTAATACCCATATCGTCCCGTGTCTTTAAACAAGGTTTTTGACTCAGTTTTACTAACATTCCTAGTACCAACACCACGAAAATGTCTGGCGAAACACCTATATCAGGCGAAGTAATGGAGACGGATTTTTTTTTCCGAATCGGGCGTCTGGCTAAGACGCCTGCACCATCGTGGAGGCGTCTGGCTAAGACGTCTCCACCATGGTTGAGGCGTCTTAGCCAGACGCCTCCACGATGGTACTGGCGTCTTAGCCAGACGCCTATACCATGGTGTAAGCATCTCGCTAAGACGCCTCAACCATGGTGTAAGCGTCTTAGCCAGACGCCGCCACGATGGTACAGACGTCTTAGCCAGACGTCCCGTTTTTTTTAATTTTTTTGTCAAATTAAAATTATACGGTGTGTTATCTCAAATTATTTGACGTTTCTTTGCAAGTTTCGGTGGTAACCGGTCGGATTACAATAAGTTTTTTTGCAAGTGATGAAGATTCAAAAAAAATTCAGATCCAACATTTTTTAAGTTCCAAATCCCCCGGTGGTAAAACATCCTGACTTACAAATACCACCTCGACAGGTCGTTCGGGGGTCTCGCTCAACGGTGAGCGAGCGGCATTCCACCTCGCCGGTGAGGTGGCGTGGGTGGCAAGGGGGCAGCGCCTCCTGGAATTTTTTTTGATTTTGAAATTGTTGGATCTGAAATTTTTTGAATTTTCGGTGTACCGAAGAGGTATCGGTCATCCGAATATAGTAATTATTAACTTATTAATTAATTTAACAATTATCTAAATTTATAATCAATTATCTTTTTAAAAAAATAATAAAAAATAATAAAAAATTACGGGCGTCCGACGGAGCCGCCCCCATGGAGGAGGGGGCGTCTGGCTAAGACGCCTCCCCCATGGGGGAGGCGTCTTACACAGACGCTTGTCCCATGGGCGGAGCGTCTAGGTAAAACGCCTCCCCGATGGGTAAGGCGTCTGGGTAAAACGCCGCCCCCATGGGAAGGCGTCTTAGCCAGATGCCCCCTCCTACGTGGGGGCGGCTCCTTCGGACGCCCGTAATTTTTTATTATTTTTTATTAAAAAGATGTTAGATATTTTACCAGATTCGAGTACACTGGGGCGTCTGTTGGTTCATTACTGACCTCCAAAACATTATTTTTTATGATTATAAGAGGAATATGAAGAGAGATGTGTGATAGGAGGGTAAAATGTCGCGTTATAGCAGTAGAAATGAGAGAAGGGCAAAATGGTAATTTTAAGGGGCGATTTAAGTAATTTTGGGACGATGTTTAGGAATTCAGTAAATATATTACAAAACTTATAGGATTTTGATCATTCGTGGGCTAAAAACATAAAAAAAACAAAAAAACCCGCCAGAAATCACACACGTGTCATCACGCCACCTTTTGTTGTTATGTGCGTTGCAGAGTGTGCTTCTCCTTGCTGATCGTGGCCCAACATTTTTTTTTGTTTGCTTATATTGCCCAGGTTCGTAAAATGTTCAAAGCACCAGTATTTCGAACGACATTTTTCATTTCTCCCATTCTGGTGCCCTTATATTAATTAATATTAATGCTATCCAACATGTTCAGTTATGGGCCGATTGGTTTGGTAAGAAGAAAATAGAAAGTTGAAGGCGATTTACGGGATGGTCCGGAACAAACAAACTGGGCTTCGTTGTCCAATTTTGGTTTGGTGTTTCTATATTTGTTTGTGATCCATAAAGAAGCCCATTAGAGGCCTTGTAATGTGGAGTCTTGTGTTCTATGAGATTCCATCAGTAATTTAAGATTTGAGGCCCATTGTGTAACAACTAGCTTGGGTGATCCACCGTTTTGTAAGAAATTGTTTTGGTAATCACAAAGTTCTCGGTATAGGACCGCAAACTTTGGCTCGACTTGGTAGCTGGGTTTGAAATCGATTTGAAAAACGTTTAACTCTGATTTAACTTGAAAATGTAGGATTTTGATGAAAAACAAAAAAAATCTTCCGACTTGATTTGGTAAACGAGTCATTCGAACTCGAAAAAATTAAAGTTCAATTCGAATTTTGTATTGCTCCATGTATAATTACTTTTTTATATTTAATAATAACATAAGATTATACTTTATGCTCGAAATTCTACTCAATCCGTTTACACCCTCACCTCAGAATCCATCTCCAATTGTTATTGGTAGACATGTGACAGGTGACAAACTAATAACAAGACAAGTCGGGTAGCTCAATTGGTGGTCTCATAGTGAAATATACTTTAAAGTCATCGGTACAAATCTCTGTAAGAATACCTGTGGATGTTTAATTTCAATGTAATTATACCAATTTCAAAAGAAAGAAAATAGAATAGAATTGAGAACAAATCCCAACAAAAGAGTGACTAAGGAGGTTTCGTCGGACCATCCCAACAAGAGAAGGCAAAATGGTTCTCTCTTACACGTGTCCGATTGAGATGAGGCGATTGATTCTGATTCTTTTTTAAGAGTGACACTGATAAACACACGGTTTATTTTATTCTTATGTTATCGTTTTTTTGCGTATTTATCTTCGTGTCATTATATCATCTTTGTCTTTTCTTTCGTGCGGTAGTGGAATTTAGATAATTAGTGCTCGCCGCAAGCAATTCGTTGTTGTTAACTTAAAAGTTATCATTAACTTACAAAAAATTATAGTATAGTAAACTTCTTATTATAAAATTTTCATTTTATTTTTTATTCTAAATAGGAAAAAAACTGACGAGTTTAAGACCTTAATTAACAATGGTCGTAAAAAATACAATTTGGTGAGCATTAAAAGTGATCATTATGAATGCGTTGCCATAAACATAAATATGGATTATTTTAGCAGTACGAAAATAAATATGAAAAAAGATGACGACATAAAGATAAAATGAATATTTTTCAATGACATGGAAATAAATAATGCTTGATACTTTCTATATGCCCACGAACTACTTTTTGGTAATTTTTAAAGTTCAAGAAAAATAAATTTAACATCTTTTTATTGAAACGTGGTTCGCGCGGTGTTTGTTCTGTGTGGTTACTTTCTACGTGTGGTATTGCAAAGGTCAATGGTGTGGACTGTCACTTTTACACGAAACACGATCACACGACACAAAAACAATACCAACTTAGCGGATATGGATTGAGAACTTAAACACAATTAATAAATGAGTTATATATGACAGCACGATAAGTAATCAGGTATTTAGGTACACGATTACAAATACTACACGATTAATATCGACAAGTCTACAAGTAATATATAATTTATAAATTATAATGAACGAGTGTCGTGCAATCATGCAACCGGTATTCATGTAGTAAACGGAATTAATTATGTATAGATTATTGTTTAATAGTGTAAACGGTAGTCGTGTTAAATGTGTAGATGAAGTAATTATTGGATTTCGTGTCCTATGTATGTGTATATTTTAAAAAAATTAAAATAAACATACATAACCGATTTCATTTTTTCATTGATTTTATGTACATGTTTATGCTTATTCTAATATCATGCAATCCTACACATATTAAAATAAACAAAATGAGAGAGAATCATACCCAAAGGTTCTCTAGAACATTTTAAAAAATTTGGAGTTCAGTTGCTCGTCGAAACGACCGCCGATTCGCCTCCAAGTGTTCACCAAACTCTAAACAAGATTAGAGAGAAATGAGCTAATCAGTCAATCTCCAATTAACCTTAGAATCTAGCTAAAACCTATTTAAAAGATCCTGAGATTTTAATCTCCAAAACTCAAAACTATTTAGAGAATTTTCGTGGTGATTAAGGGAGAAATTAGAGAGGGAGAGAATTTTTGCATTAACATAAACAAGTAGGCTGATGTGTCCTTTTATAGGCTCCCAATACACCATATCATGACTATTATCAACTCATGATCTCTTGTTTTTTCTCTCCTAAAATTAATCTCAATTTGCCATATAAGCATCCTTAAAAAAGTTTGACCCAATCTGGAATTAATCAAACCCATGGTCTAATTATTCTCTTAATAATTCAGGCAGAAATCGCACTGAACGGTCGACCGAACTTTCCAATCGGTCGACCGAACAATTCAGTTTTTTGCAAGTTCAGAAGGACCGTGAGCCAGACGGTTGATCGAATATTCGGGAGAAAAATTCACTGGAAAATTTCGGTTAAACCACGTCTCGCTCCGGTCGAACATTTACCTAACAAATTTTCTCCTGGTAAATTTCTTCGGACTACTGTGTCTCTATCGGTCAACCGTCATATCCCAAGACAACTCCTGGATATTTTGCTTCGGTCGACCGTTTACGCCTGGTCGACCGATCCTATTGTCCATACATGTCGAGACAATTTTGGTCGACCACTCGCGTATCTGATCTTCGTCCGGTCAACCGAACCCAAAATAGTTGACCGTTTTGACCCTGATTTTGTCTTTGTCAAATTTTGGATTTATCTCCAACAAAATTTGATCTTTTGTGGTTTTAGAAAATTCATATCTCATGCAATATATTATCATATGTAATGTCAAATTATTACACCCCATAATATATACATCTTATACGAATTTATCCATGACTCTAATTATGTCAATTCTCATGACATATTGATTTTATTGATTCACCACATGTGTCTATTTTCACATGAAACCCAACACATCATATGAATTCAAAATCAAGATTCTTGTTTTCTAGTTTTGTGGTGTGACCTATATGATGATCTAATCTAAATTTGCAGAGATATTAACACTTAATATCTCAAACTATAAGTGGTATCTAGCTACACATTATAGCTACCCAATTAGAATAAATATCTTGTTCCACTCGAACCAAACACGATCCATTTAGTGATGTAAGTGCATCACTTGTGTCTGTCTCTTGCCTCGTGATATTAAGAATATATACAAATTTGAAATGTGTCAATTTTGTATTATATCATTTCTCGATCTCTTTAAATTAATTATAACTATGTAATTTAACTCAAGTTACATTGTGCACATTATAATTTTACTTTATCAAGGGGCCCACTAATATCATCACTCAATTAAGAGGGCAACGATAATCGTTTGACTAGCTATCTTTTCCAGCACAAGTCATGTTCAACCAGCTATTGTCTTTTATCACTATACTCATTGTAATAAAATTAAATTAAGCACTTCTTGAGTGAAAAGATATGTCTCATATTTTAGGATCCAAGACACAGTAAAACATTAATGATACAAAACACAATTCCATAATGTTTTACTTGTTAGGTCTATTCAATATATAAAAGTAATCTTTTCCTCTTTATATACTCGTGTCGTCAATTATTTGTAGAGCTACAACAATCAATGACAAACATTACAATCTTATCTCGGTAATTAATGTTCCATGTTAATTACCATGATTGTGAATAATTTTTTATTTATATAAACCATTATTTTTTAGAGCTCTACGGTTAAGGACCAAACATATTTTCCTTAATACTTCCAAAAGACGAATATCATAATTAAGGAACAAAATGTTTACACATTCAATTCACAACAATTGACAGATAAAAATAAAACTTTTAGAACACATTCCTTTTAGTAATCCCGTTTAATAATCGTGTATAAACAAGTTAGATATGACAACACGATTATAAAGGGGTTGGATACTGCAGAAGTCTAGCAACACGATTATTAAATGGGTCGGATACGACGCAGCACCTAGAACTTATATATACGATTAACACAAGACACGACAACGATACTAAAAAATAAATAATAAATTCTAGGAGTCTGTTTAATGTTTAGGTATTAGCTTCTGGGTAACCGTCTTTCAACGTATAATATTAATAACTTCCATGTGCTACACTACACCGCAATCGTCATATTCACCAATTATCAGTTATCACATAATTAACAATAGCCAATCATACAAAGACAAAGGAACCCAATCATTTGTGTTATTTTGATGGAAAAACACACATTTGAGAATATCTTTAACAACCCTAAACTTCCAACCAAGCGAACTCTAAGGGTCCATTTAGATGAGGATTCGTAGATAAATTCCCGTGAGAATTCAGATTCTAAATGGAAATGTAAGAAATCATGATTCCTAAAAGAAACAAAATTCGTTTGGATGGAAAAAAATATTGCTCATGATTTTAAATGTTAAATGATCAGAATGTCTTTAGATTTAAATTTATATTGTTACTAGATTACTCCTGCAAGATAAGGTATGAGTTTTTTTTACTAAGGTAGAATATTTATGTTTCAATGTCAATGACAACTATATGTTTTTAATAATAGTTTGAAATATTAAAAATTATCATAAAATAAAAATATAATATATATGACATTTATCTAATAAATATCATAAAATATTAGTTTCTAATTAGAAATTTATCAAATAAAAATATTAAAATATGAGGATATTATGATAAATTCAACTGAGGGTAATATGGTAAATGTCACTTTAAAAGCTAGATTCTTGGAAGAAACTATAAAAATTCGGTTTCTTCATTCTATACAAATTCCCTTGTTAAGAATCCATAGATTCTTACCGAATATGGAAGCTGATTTCTGTTTGGAACACATTTGGATTCTTACCAGATTTTTACTGGAATAAGAATGTTATCCAAACGGTACCTAAGTTCTAATACCAAAGAATGATTTGATATTTTAGAAATCAGTGTTAAATTCAGTTTGGAAATCATCTAGTCTTTCCTAAGCTAGAAAATCACGATTAACTTTTCTAACCATTTACAAACAAGTTGTTCATATTTATATTATTTTCTACAAACTAATCAGCAGATCAGAGTGAAATTCGCTTTCAGAGGAGGATGCTGCATCGTGGGATACCGAAAATAAAATAAAAGACTCCCAATGTGGGAACCAATTATAATGATTTAATTAGGTGCACAACATTTACAAATTATCAATATTGGAGCAATACACTTGACTTCATAAAATTTATTTTGGTGCACTTCTAAAATTCAAAAATTATTTTGGAGCACTTGTAAAGAGGTAGGTCACACTCGACGACACAACATTGGTGTCTATGAAGTAGTTGTGACTACGTGTCGCTTAACCTCACATTACAGCTACATAATGTTATTTAGTTGGTTAAAAAGTTAATTATATTTGACTTTGAACGACTGAAAATAGGAGGTTGATGATTTTGATCTTTTAACCAAAATTAGGGTTGTCGACCCTGGCTCGAGCTCAAAACTCGACTCAATAAATGCTTAATTATGGTTTATGTTGAAAATGAAGGATCTTGGTGAAAAATTAAAAATTCTTCAGATTGGGTTCTGAAAATGAGTCATTGAACTCGAAAAAATCGAAACTCGACTCAAATGCTCGAATTGAATATGTGATTGCTCAATTTATAATTATTTTTTTGTATTTAGTAATAACAAGTTAATACTTTTGACTCAAAAACTCCCCCCCCCAAGAAATGAAATCATCAACCCTACCCATTCATTAGCGGATTTTCCGCTTCTATTTTGGTTGTGAGACGTATTTTGAAGGATAACAGTGTCCAATGGCGTCAAACAATTTTTGAATTTTACAAGTGCGTCAAAATAAGATAAAAAATATCTAGTGTGTTATTAATTACAATATTAATACTTTACAAGTGCACTCAAGCAAATAAACGTGGGAAACAACATAAAGTTAAAGAAAATAAAAAATAAAAGAACCCAATATTCTTCTCTCAAGGCCTGTAGGAAGCATAGATAAGGCTAAAGCTCCAGAGGAGGTGAGCAACTAGTAGGTTGTTTCTTTTTCCAAGACAATTCCAAATTTCCAATACAATAGTGCTCCCAAATTATGCAAGTTTAGTGTGTTCGATTCCTTTAGTTCATCCTTTCCCACGAGTCACTTTCTTAATTCACACCACTCAAGACCCATGGCCCATACATGCGAGTGGGTGAGGTGTCTCCATCCACTCCCTTTCCTCTTCCTTCAAGCCACCACCAAATCATTCACCACTAATCAACAATATAACATTATTTAATCCCTCATGTAACTTGTTATTTCCACTATCCTACAATAACATGCCAATATGTTGTAGTTCTAATATCTTGTCTTGTGATTGGTATTCTACTCTAATCATCAAGAATCTGACAACATATCAAAATTGAAGCACAATAAAACATTACTTTTCCACCATCAACAGAAGCCAACGTGCATGTTTAAATCAAGGTTCATCTGTAACTGCCACTTTAAAATTATATATATATATATATAGGGTCAAGTTCTAGTGAACCCAGGACTCGTCAAATTTAGTTTAAGCCCCATACAATCTCACCATTAGATCTTATTTACAGTTAATCTCACCATTCATTAGCATAACCGTTTTTTTCTTAATCTACCTTACATTTTGAAATGAGTGGTGGATATTGTGGGAGCTTAATTTAGTTTGATTAAGCTCTAGGCTCACTTGAGAATTCCTGTATATATATATATAATTCCTGTATATATATGTGTGTGTTATGTCTTTATTATGAAAGTCCTTCAAATTTTTGTGGTAACAATTAGCAACACCAGGAGGAAAGACTGACAAGTCAAATGAATCAATAGCTCTGGTAAGTTAACAACAAGGATCGAATTGTAATAGGGAAACTAGAGATATCACATTTTCACGAACACTCTACCATATGCCCCGGGACAATTCTTCCAATATTAGCTATATATACATACTCCCAATAACTACCACATCATTGCGCCAATGGATGTAAAGAGCTCCCTTACATTTACATCTATTTGGTAATAATTAAGTAAAAAGTGAAACAATAACCTTCTAGACTTGTTAAGTAAAATATAATGGTATAATATAGTAATAAAACTTGGGAGTTGGGAGAGAATTCACTCTACCCAATACTTAAACCCTCTAGATCTCATTGACTTGTGTGATCTCATCCACAGCTCTAAGGTATAATGAGAAGTTTCTTCCTAGTCCTTCCACATGGGTGATGTGTACTATTGAGGAATTTGGACCGAATGCAAATTTCTCTTCTCCACATTCCAACCAACCATCACACTACTCTTCCATTTCCTCCATGGACACAAAAGCAACAAGATAACATATTCCCATTCCACACCATCAACCAAATACCCCTATCTTTCTCATAGAAAGGAATTCTCTCTTTCTCTTCCAAATTCAACAACAAATTAAGAAGAAGTCTACATGAAGCAACCTCGATGGAGAAATCCACCAGCGGCGACCGTCTTCCTCATAATTCTCTCATCTCTCATCCAATTGTCTTACCAACAAGACCTTGTACCTTTACCAAGTGACCCCTCAATTAAGTGTGGTTGCGCAAGTTGTGATCCATGCTACCAAACTCCATCACCACCACCACCATCGCCGCCACCGCCTGTGGTTCTGCCTCCACCGCCCCCTCCACCGGTCCCTAAGCCACCTTCCAAACCTTATTGCCCACCACCTCCCTATGTGCCATCTCCTTCTTTGCCACCTCCACCACCTCAACCTCAGATATGCAATGCTTGTGGTGACCTCACAATCGCACCACCGGGGACATTGTACCCTATGGATCCAGGGTTTAATCCAGCTGCCGGGGCTCGGTTGACCCCCCAGGGATTTGTGGGGGCATTGATTGGTTTGATGGGAGTTTGGTGGTTGTGAATTATGATATATGAAGCTTCTTCTATGTGTTAACATCTCTAGTGATTCATAGATATGAGTTGTAAGTGTTGTTGTTGTTGTTGTTCTCTCCATGTGTTCTTGTTTTGCTTTTGCTCAATTCTCGGTGTTTTCTTTGTTCCTCTCAATTGTAACGATAAAAGAAACCAACCTTTGCTACTGTTGGAAATAATTAAATTGGTTCTGGTCGTTGTTGCATGTTCTTGGCAATTTATTTTTTTTATATGTTTTTTTGTAATATTGGTGGGATTTTGTTGAAATGTGATTAGATCTACCATTTGGTCGGTTGGTACCTGGATAGGCTGGATTTCTCTTCTGCAAAATATAATAATAATACAACATTATTGGTCGATTGTGGGATTGGTACATTCTGAAGATTTATTTTTTATTGAGAAATCCATTTGTTTTCATTTTACACGGGGGAAATATTTACTTGGTTAAAATGTTGAATATCCGACTATTCCACGTGGCAATTCTTCTTTGATAATATTCTTCTTCTAATAAGTCGACTTCACCATTAGTTCCTTATCTTTTTGACAACATAGAAGAAAAGATAAAGGACTTCTTTAATTTAGAAGACTTTTTATTTAAACATAATTCAAAAAAAATCCACTGGGCTCACCTGACAGGCTGACACCTGTCTTCTATGGGCTTCTTTTATATTAACTAATTATGATGTTGGCAAAGGAATCTTCTACTTTTTAACTAAGAAATAGTGAGAATTTTTTTTTGTAGTGAATTTTTTTGTTTGTTGAAAGTTGACATTAGCATTTGCATAATTAAAAGAAACATTTGTCATGATCCAAGACAACGATTAAAGAGTAGCACAATAATTTACCTCAAGGTTTACAAAAAGGAGCGTATAATTACAAAAAAGAAACATGCAACCGTAATTTTTTAATATAATAAAAAAAAAATTAAAAATTCGAAATTTAGGAAAAAAAATTTTTTTTTCCAAAACTAGGTGGATCGCGGGTGTGACCCGCGATCCGTGGAGCACGGATCGCGGGTCACACCCGCGATCCGTGTTCCCGCCAATTTTTTTTTTTTTTGATTTTCTGTTTTTGTTTTTTCTTTTCCGTTTTTATTTTTTATTGTAATTATTTGTAATCTTTTTTTAAATCTTTTTTTTTCAAAATAAGTTTTCTAATTTATATTATTTTTCTAAATTTTTTAAAATTATTTTTAATTTTTCCAATAATCGACCTCTAAATCACGTCGATAACCCGACGTATTGAAATGTTAGGGTATTTTATACAATAAAAAAACAATTTTTTTTAGCCAGCTTAATAAATTATTTACAACAGAATATTAAACAAACACTAAAATTAATTAAAACAAAAAATTCGAAACGTTATCAAAAATTAGTAGGGTGTACACACATTGTAAATATTTTTGGAGGTCGATACAGCAAAAAATTAAAAACACAATTAAAATTTTTTAAAAAATAATAACAATTACAAAACATATTTTGAAAATAAATATAATAAAAAACATAGTTAAAAAGATTTTAAAAAAATCAAAATCCGTGACTTTTTTATTTTCTTTTATTGTTTTTGATTTTATGTTTTGTTTTTTTACAAATCATTTAAAATATGTTTTGTAATTGTTATTAATTTTTAAAAAATTTGAATTTTGTTTTTAATTTTTTGCTGTATCGACCTCCAAAATGTTTGTAATGTGTGTACACCCTACAAATTTTTGACAACGTTACCAATTTTTTGTTTTAATTAGTTTTATGGTTTGTTTAATATTCAGTTGTAAATAATTTATTATTCTAACTAAGAAATTTTGTTTTTATATTGTATAAAATACCCTAACAATTCAATACACACCGAGTTATCGACGTGATTTGGAGGTCGTTTCTTGAAAAAATTAAAACAAAATTAAATTTTTTTTAATAAATAATATCAATTAGAAAACATATTTTGAAAAAAAAAAGATTTTAAAAAAGATTATAAATAATTAAAATAAAAAAGAAAAACAGAAGAAAAAAAAACTAAAACAGAAAACCGAAAAAATCAAAAACAATAAAAGAAAATAAAATAAATAAAATCACGGATTTTAGTGGTAGTGTTTTATGTTTTGAAATTTTTTAAAATCATTTTAACTAAGTTTTTTTATTATATTTCTTTCCAAAATATGTTTTGTAATTGTTCTTATTTTTAAAAAAAAATTAATTGTGTTTTTAATTTTTTGCTGTATCGATCTCCAAATCTGTTTGTAATGTGTGTACACCCTACGAATTTTCGACAACGTTACCAATTTTTTGTTTTAATTAGTTTTAGTGTTTGTTTAATTTTTAGTTGCAAATAATTCATTATTCTGACAAATAAATTTTGTTTTTTTTTTGTATAAAATACCCTAACAATTCAATACGTCGGGTTATCGACGTAATTTGGAGGTCGATTTTTGAAAAAATTAAAAACAAATTTTTAAATTTTTAAAAAATAATATAAATTAGAAAACATATTTTGAAAAAAAAAAGATTTTAAAAAAGATTAAAAATAATTATAATAAAAAAGAAAACAGAAATAAAGAAATTAAAAAAAAAATCCGGGATCGCGGTTCGGAACCGCTATCCGTGAAATTTTCAAAAAAAAAAAAAAAAAAAAAAAATTGGCGGGAGGGACGGATCGCGGGTGGGAACCGCGATTCGTGCCCCCACGGATCGCGGGTCGATCCACCTAGTTTTGGAAAAAGAAAAAAAAAATTCCTAAATTTCGAATTTTTAAATTTTTTTTTATTATATTAAAAAATTACGGAGGAATCAAAATATTCATGCAGCAGAATCCTTTTCTTAGTTAGTTTCATTTTTTTTATTTTGTGCAACAAAAACATTTATTGCATCATGTGAAATGGCTTTCGGTGCAAGCTCCACATTTATAACATATAACTAATATATGTTATAAAAACATTTATATATTTATTTTCAACAACTTTCCCGATTATTTAAATATTTTTTGTGACCATTTGAAATTTTTATGGAGTCTACGTTTGGTCTCTGATTTAGTCTGTTAATCTCGTTTACAAATTGCTTTCCGATTTCGCTTTCGTTGAACCTTTTGTTAGTTTAACCATACAGTCAATTAATGCATAACCGAAAGGGAAATTGTTAATAGTAGACTTTTTTAAAATAAAAAAAACTAATTTATCTCAAGTTGCAATTTGAATATATTTATTTTTTAATTTTTTTAAACTACACTTTAACAACATAAATATAAGTTCAACTATTCAATTTAAATTGGTTTCAATTAACTCCACCCGTGCTTTCCATCATAGGCATGTTGAAAAGTCTAGAGATCAAACAAGGACCTCAAGTGAGCACTGACTAATAACACTCAATGGATGGGAAATATGCCTTCACCTAGGGGTGCACATGGGTCGGGTTGGGTCGGGTTTGGGCCTCAACCCGACCCAACCCGAAATTTTCGGGTTGGGAAAAAATCCAACCCGAACCCGAACCCGAACCGGTTCGGGTTCAACCCAACCCGACCCGAAATTTTCGGGTTGGGTCGGGTTGAACCCGAATTTGGAAATTTTTGGGTTGGGTTGGGTTGAATCGGGGTTATTTTCGGGTTGGGTCGGGTTTATTTTCGGGTTGGGTCGGGTTGGGTCGGGTTGGATCGGGTTTATTTGGGAAAAAATTAAAAAAAAAATAAAAAAAAAATAAAAAAAAATAAAAAAAATAAAAAAAAAATAAAAATCGGGTTCGGGTTGGGTTGGGTCAACCCGACCCCCTCAACCCGAACCCGACCCGAAAATTCGGGTTTTTGATTTTCCCAACCCGACCCGACCCGAACCCCTCCTCAACCCGACCCAACCCGACCCGACCAGTCGGGTTCGGGTTGGGTTTCGGGTTGAACCCAACCCATGTGCACCCCTACCTTCACCAAAGAAATCAAAGTAAAGCAACAATAATATTAATTGCTTTTATATCAAAACATATTAGTTGCTTTAGTAGAAAGAAGAATGGATTTGTTAAGTTAGGCATGCACGTCTCTTTCTTCTCTTTTGGTATGGACAACTCACAACTACAAAGGTCATTAGGTGGTCGTCATTCATGGACCAAGCTAGCTATGACAAAGATTTTAGATGTGACCCAATACTAACAAACATATATTTTTCAAAAAAATGGGTTCTTGTTTAGTATATATTAAACCGTCGACCACTGAACTTTAAATTTTAAGGTTTGTTATTTTTTTATTTCTTTTGTACAAAGATATTCACTCACTATTAAATATGACAAAAATCTTTCTTGATACAAATATGAAACAAACTATCACCAAGTGTTGTATGATGAACATCAAAACAAGCCCAATGGGTTTTGAGTCTTTTTGTACGAGGAGCTGTGGACGAAAGATAACAGTTGAGTTGAAGTACCTAATATGTTTCTTTTCTTTTGAAAAAAGGAAGAAAAAGAATCAGGACAATATTTTTGTTGATACTATTTGTCTCCTCCACTTGTCCAACTTCAAAGAATCAAAGTCAAAGTTATGAATTTCATAATCTATTTACCCTAAATGTTTTGTTGTTGTTGTGAATCTTTAGAAATATTTCCTCCTTTTTATTTCTATTTCCCCCGCTGAATCCGAATTGGAAAGGAAATTAAAAGATACTATAAGTATCTAGAAATGGATCCATTTGGAAACTACACCTTATGCAGTGAAAATTGTTGCGAAGTACTTTTTCTATCTTTGTTGGTATATATGTTTCAAATTTTTATCTAATTTATATAACAAACAATAGATATATGTCGTGTTATCTTTATAAATTGTAATATAATTAATAAACAAAAAAAAATCCTCTTGAGAAACTATAATAAAAACGTCCACAGACGAATTTTAAATTTGTAAGATTTCAAATTTGGAAGCACAATATCAATTACGGTAAATACGAAGTTATAGATAGTAAAGTTTCAAATTATTTAAAGGAAAAGTTAGGCACAGCTTCCGTGTGATACCATCCTACTCTCTAGAACCATGTCACCACAAGTCATATTATTGATATCGATAGGGATGTCTTTATTAGTGGCAATATTCTGCCCATCTTTTTAGTTGCTTCACAGCTTGCACCTCTCAAGGATTAGTTTTAAACGTTTTTTGTAGTTTAGTGTGCATCTTAATAAGTAAAAATTTAAGGGCAATTACAACATTGAACAAGTACATACATATCTAGGTGTGGTGCAGTTATTTTGGCTTGAAATCAAGAATATGAACGAATGCTGTTTATTTTGGGAAATGCTAATTGTAATTACTTATCAATAGACTTTGATTTAAGCATGAAACCACCAAAATTCTACATATACATTTATAGCAAAGAACAAAATACAATTCAAAACGAGTGTGGTAGGTTAGGATGGGGTTTGACTTAATATAGTCGATGTTGTTGTTTACCTTGAATATGTGTTAAAAGTATTTGTGGGATAAAACAGACATTCGGTCGACCGAAGGGGCGTTCGGTCGACTGGATGTGTGTTCTGATTTGTCCAGCAACATTGCATGTTGTTTTTCGGTCTACCGAGAGGAGTTGTTCGGTCGACCAGGAACACATGTGAGAGTTGGGCAAAAGTGTCTGTCCATTTTCGGTTGACCGGAACTTAAGTGTTCGGTCGACCGGGCACACACGAGGAGCTGAGAAAAATGTGCATGTCACTTTTCGGTCGACCGGAACTTAAGTGTTCGGTCAACCGAGTATGCACTCGAGCAAACAAGAAAAGTGTCTGTCCATTTTCGGTTGACCGCTACTTAAGGTCCGGTCGACCGATGGTACATGTTTTGCGCTACAGTTAGAAGATCGGTCGACCAAAGCACCCGTTCGGTCGACCGTTGGACCCAGTCCTGCCCACGATTTGCACATTTCTCCACGCGATTTTGGTGCAATTAATACTTGTTTAGGCATACTATATAAAGGCAATTTCGTCCCCCTTTGCTTAAGGGTAATTTCTATTGTCTACTTTGCATTCTTGAGAGAAAAGAGAGAGAGCATCCTTGTTGATTCGGTGTGAGCAAATTTAACCAGGTATTCTCGCCGGTTGTTCGTGTTTCCTGTAAGCCTCTCCTTGTAATACGTTTCTCTATAGTAGATTTGGAGTTGTGTCGTCCGTGGTTTTTCCTGCATTGAGTTTCCACGTTAAATCTTGCGTGTTTTGCATGGTTTGGTGTTTTAGATTTACAATTGTGGTTTCTTTCTCCATTGGATTTGTTATTTTCGATTCCGCTGCGTACTTGGAATTAGTTTTAATTCCTTACAACTGGTATCATAGTTGTTAGTCCGAATTTTGGGGTTTTCATCGATCGTTTTTGGCAAGTACACATGGCAAATCATTGGAAGATTGAGAAGTTGAGCCGAGATGTGAATTTCAGCTTGTGGCAAGTCAAGATTCATGCAATCCTGGTGCAGCAAGAGGTGAAGGATGTTTTTGAGGGCATGGACAAGTTGCCAAAAGAAATGGCCGATCAAGACAGGTTGAAGCTTGATCGTAAGGTGATGTCAACCATTAAGTTGTCGTTGTTTGACGAAGTTCTGAATGAAGTGTTAAAGGAAAAGACGGCTGCAAGTATGTGAAAGAAACTAGAGGAAGTCTACATGAAGAAGTCACTTGCGATCCGGATTATCTTGAAGAATAAGTTGTTCTTATTCAAGATGAAGTCGGGTATCTCCCTTCAGCAACACTTGGATGATTTCAATGCAATCATCATGGATTTGGAGAAAGTGGAAGCAAGGTTTTCTGATGAGGATCAGGCGATCCTTTTACTTTGCTCGTTGAGTTCTTCATATGATCACTTCGTGGAGACAATGATGTATAGCAGGACCGACATCTCTCTTGCGGATGTCAAAAACGCACTCTCCTCCAAATCTGATATGGAGAAGAGGTCTGATGATTCTGAGTCGAGCAAAAGTGAAGCACCTGTTGCTTGTGGTAAGGGGAAAGAGAGGAGTTTCTCAAAGAACACCTCTAAGACCAAGTCGAAAGACAAAGATATTATTTGTCATTACTGCAAGAAGAAGGGTCACAAGATATCAGAATGTTTTAAGCTACAGAACAGAGAGAAGCAAAGGGGTTCTGGTAGTGCTGATCAGTCAAGTTCGAATGTTGCGAAGTCCGATTCTGATTTTGTGTTGGCAGCTACAGGTGCTTCTGAAGCCTCCGACGGTTGTTGTCATTCGGGAAGTTGTTACTGAAGGAGGTGTGGTGGTGAAGAAGGTGGGCACTGAAGATAATCCGGTTGATATGTTGACGAAGCCAGTTATTTCAACTAATTTTATGGTATTCGTGAACTTGGTTGGTTTGAGTTCCAAGTAGATGGAGCTAAGAAGACGACACAATGAGGAATGAAGTGTTCCTTCAAAGATTTCCGGGGGCTATTCAAGGTAAAGGTAGAGATTGTTGTTGTTTACCTTGAATATGTGTTAAAAGTATTTGTGGGATAAAACAGACATTCGGTCGACCGGATGTGTGTTTGATTTGTCCAGCAACATTGTCTGTTGTTTTTCGGTCGACCGAGAGGAGTTGTTTGGTCGACCGGGAACACATGTGGGAGTTGGGCAAAAGTGCATGTCCATTTTCGGTCGACCGGAACTTAAGTGTTCGGTCGATCGGGCACACACGAGGAGCTGGGAAAAATGTGTCTGTCACTTTTCGGTCGACCGGAACTTAAGTGTTCGGTTGACTGAGTATGCACTCGAGCAAACAGGAAAAGTGTCTGTCCATTTTTGGTTGACTGCTACTTAAGGTCTAGTCGACCGATGGTACCTGTTTTGCTCTACGGTTAGAAGATCAGTCGACCGAAGCACCCGTTCGGTCGACCGTTGGACTCAGTCCTGCCCACGATTTGCACATTTCTCCCCGCGATTTTTGTGCAATTAATACTTGTTTATGTAGGATCGTGTGGGTTATGGGTCCACTAATCACTATTAATCTAATCACCTAATTACCTACTTGTTTAGACAATCGAGTAAATGCAGCGGAAATTAAAGCAAACAAGCAAGTAAGGAAGAATAATGCAAACCACAAGAAGACGCGGCGTTTTTATAGAGGTTCGGCACCCCACCCGGGTCCTAGTCCTCTCTTGCAAGCTCCGCTCGGATCACCGAGCTCCACCTACAACTTCACTATCCGCTCCCCGTTCCGGGCCGGGAGACAACGCCTTACAACCGTCAAACTCGCGAACAACCCTCGCCGAGCTTGGAATCTTCCTCTCACAATCCGAGAGGGACACTTCGGGCTTTCACCGAAGTCCTTGCTTCCTTTTACAACAATTGTAACCTTGAGTGGAACAACACTCTCTAAACTTTGAGCACACTTGAGTAGGATGAAGAAATGATCACTAAGTGTGGAAGGTTTGTAGCTTTGAGTGTTTGGGATTCTCTCTAAAGTTTGGGAAAAGTTTGTAGTGGGAGAGTTGTGTTAAAATGTGTTTTACAACTCCTTATATAGGCATTAGAGAGAATAGATCCGTTGGGACAAGATTTGATAGGGTTTTGTGCAAGATACACAAAGCAGAAAATTCGGGCTGCAAATCTGTCCAGAAACGGTCGACCGAAAAGTGGAACGGTCGACCGAACGCTTGGGTTTGATAAGGATACGGTCGACCGAAATAAGAATAGATCGACCGAACACTTAAGTCTATTAAGAAAACGGTCGACCGAACAGGGTTACCGGTCGACCGAATAAGCGTTTCGGTAGAGGGAAAATTGGATCGGTCGAACGAAATGGTATCGACCGATAGCAGGGAATTCTTGACAAGGTTAAACGGTCGACCGAACTTGGCACATGGTTCGACCGTTTGGTTAAGTATATGGAGGTGTATATAGTTTTAATACGAATACGACCGTTGGGCATATACGACAAGAATAACGGTCGGAACAGTAAGTTCAAACGGTCGACCGAAAGATATGGTGCGGTCGACCGAAACTAGGCAGGAAAACACAAATTGGATTACTTGATCATCCGGTCGACCGAACGGCATGTTGCGGTCGACCGAATGTGGGCAGACAGTTAGGGTTCAGGTTTTGTGTTTTTACGGTCTATGTTTGGGTGATCTATTGAAGTCCAAATAATGTGAAATTTCGTGTGTGACTTCTATAGGGAACCTAGTGTGTGATTAAGTTGATTTTAGCTCAAGTATGCTCAATTACACTTTGTTCCTAAGACTCAAAAGAAATCAAGATTACATGTCTTCGATTTAGCTTTAATTACATGTCTTGACTTCATTTCCTTCTTTCTTGAGTCTTGATCACCTGTAGAGGTTAGCACAATACAATATATATGCAATGCATAGTGTGTGCTACTCTAATTAAGATTCGGTTGATTAAATCATCAAAACATAAGATTAAGGCCAAAAAGCCAACAGTTTAGACCTACTATATAAAGACAATTTCATCCTTCTTTGCTTAAGGGTAATTCCTATTGTCTACTTTGCATTCTTGAGAGAAAAGAGAGATAGCATCATTGTTGATTCGGTGGGAGCAAATTTAACAAGGTATTCTCGTCGGTTGTTCGTGTTTCCTGTAAGCCTCTCCTTGTAATATGTTTCTCTATAATAGATTTGGAGTTGTGTCGTCCGTGGTTTTTCCCGCATTGGGTTTCCACGTTAAATCTTACGTGTTTTGCGTGGTTTGGTGTTTTGGATTTGCAATTGTGGTTTCTTTCTCCATTGGATTTTTTTATTTTCGATTCTGCTGCGTACTTGGAATTGGTTTTAATTCCTTAGGGTCAATAGATTGAATCCTAACAATTTCATTCATATGTTTGGGATACTTGAGATTTAAAATGAGACAATATATATATAGTGGATCAAATAAAATAAAACGAGTGTGCCCTCGACAACGCTGAATAAACAAAAGTGTTTTAGCATGAAGCTAAACCAGCTACTAGCTAATTCAAGTTTGCTCTCAGCAAACTCAACCTCAAATATAGATGATTTTGGTCCATTTGTTTTTGAACGGGACGTATTGAACATACTTACACAAGTACAACAAATTCGGATTACATAATTTGAATCAGTTATGACTATGACGGGACAATGAATTTTATTCGATGCAATTTGTTAATTCAATTGTATTTGATATATATTTGATGCAACTGCACATTACAAATTTAAAGAAAAGTCAAATTGAGAACTCAATATAGTCTTTTACACAAGTGTTATATTCCTGAGATCGGTAATTAAGCACGTGCTTTCTTAAACTCAAACATGACATCTTGTGTACATCCGATCCGATCCATTTGTGTCGGTATGTAAGTTCCTACCAAGGAGTCATCCCACGTTCAATCATTCATTGTACACCTATTCAACTCGTGCCAATTTTGATGTGTCAATTTTGTTCTTCTTGTGTACATCCGATCCGATCCGATCCGTTTGTGTCGGTATGCAAGTTCCTACCAATGAGTCATCCCACGTTCAATCATTCATTGTACACCTATTCAACTCGTGCCAATTTTGGTGTGTCAATTTTGTTCTTGTGTACATCCGATCCAATCCGATCCAATCCGATCCGATCCCTTTGTGTCGGTATGTAAGTTCCTACCAATGAGTCATCCCACGTTCAATCATTCATTGTACACCTTCAACTCGTGCCAATTTTGGTGTCAATTTGGGTAATTTTGTTTTTGTTCAAAATTCATATGAAAATTCGAGAGTTGGTCTTTTATCCCTAGAAAAGTCCATGTCCAAGAATTTCTTCCTAGTTTGGATAAATTACAAATTATCTTCGTGAACTATAGGTCAATTCATTTACTCTTCCAGAACTTTAGAACATGACACTTATCTTTCTTGAATTTTGGTTTTCAAACACTTTGCCAACTTCTCTACCAACTATATGTTATTTTTCAATACATTTACCAATATTTCTTTATTATTTTTTGTTTTGAGAATTACTGCTGAAATTAATTTTATGAGACTATAACAAGTTTGGATTTAAATAAGCATTGCCAACTTCTCTACCAATTATGTTATTTTATAATATACTTACCATTATTTGTTTTTGTTTTGTTTTGAGTAACTAATTTTACGAGACTATATCAAGTTTAGATGGATTTTGTATGATATTATTATGATATCATAACATACTATAAAATAACACATTTCTTTTTGGTCTCCATATTATGAAATAAAATAATACCGAAGAGATTACTGATCTACTAACTTCAGTAGATCACTAAACATATCCGTAAGTTTTATAATCGTAATTAAGTATAACAAAATCGCTAAATGAGGGGAAAAGGTGCATCTTTAAGAGAATTTGCATAAGAATAATGAAGAAGAAAACCCTTTATTTTTGATAATTAAGTTCCGAGCATACTCGGTCGACTGAACACTTAAGTTCCGACCAATGGGGGGAGCTGCTGACTCGGACACCCGCCCCATGCGGGGGGCGTCTCCCGCGGACGCCCACCATTTTTATTTTTTTTTGAAAACAAATAAAATACGTAATGTTACTGTATACGGGTACACCGGGGGAACTGCTGGCTGCTTGTCTGACCTCCGAGACATTCGTGATCTTCTGTAGTAGGTATAAGAAGAGAAAGTTGTGAGTAAAGAATAAAATTGTGAAATATATAATCAAGAATAAGAAGAAGGGTAATTTGGTAATTTTAAAAGACGATTTAAGTAATTTTAGGATAATGTTTAACAATTCAGTAATTATTTAGACAAAAAAAAAGTTAAAAAACAGATAAAGACAATTTCACGGGGAGGAGACACTGCCAGGGATACGTTGCTCTGCAACGGATTTGTTGTGTCAGACTGTCACCTATCTGTACGTGTCTCTACTTCACAAAAGATAAAGAACCACCACCAAGTCTGAATTCCATAATCCAATCCCACTACAAATTCCAATTCACCAATCCCAGAACCTGACATGGGTTATTATTGCTTAAGTTTCGAGCTAATACCATATTAGAAAAGCATTTGGGCCCAGAGAAGTTTAGTGTGTAGAGATAGATGTCAGAAAGGTCAGGCCCAGTCTGGATCATGCATGTACTGTTTATATTTCATTGCATCGGCCCCATTTGGTTATATGATAATGTCAGAATCATTCAACCACAAAAGCTCGCCATTCCTTGGTTTCAATTTGTTAAATCATCTGCACTGCGTCAGAGTGGGTGCGAGTGGGACTCAAAACTCACAAGTACATTGAACCACTATAGACAATTTCTATATTTGTATTTTTTATTTACGTAACCGATATGAATACGAACTCAAATACGGATGACAATCCACCACAAGGGGTCATTAGGAGCTGTGGTCCCTATAGGATTTTTAATTTCCTTCTATACAAGATGGTTGGAGTTCAATTTTGAAATGTTTTTATAGGTAAATTTGATGACTGAGCCTCATTTTATTTCGAAATTAAAAATATATCAAAAGATAAGGTATTCCAAGCAAAAGTGGACTTAGTAATTTTACCATTAACCATAGATTAAACATCCACCATTTAATTGAAATTCTTGATTTAGAAGGACCATCATGTTTAGAAAGGATTTGAACCGGGAGCAAGATCGGGTTGTAAGTAGGGCTGTCAATCGTGTCATGTGGTGTGCTAATCGTGTCGTGTCAATTCCTATATATAAGCTCTAGGTGTTGCGCCGTATCCGACCCATTTAATAATCGTGTTGCTAAATTTCTGTTGTATCCAACGCATTTATAATTGTGTTGCCATATCCAATCCGTTTATACCCGATTATTAAACGGGTTACTTCGTGTACACGTCTAACACCGCTACCTTTTACACCATTTAACACACAATTATCCACTCGTTCAGAGTTCAAACTACAAAATTTCAAACCACTTATATATATAATTGGTAAAATTATAAATATGACATTCAGTTCTTAGAATTTGTTTATTATAATTTATAACTTATATATTACTTATAGACTTGTCGGTATTAGTCGTGTATTAATCGTGTCGTATTCGTAATCGTGTGCCTAATTACCCAATTACTTATCGTGTTTTATTGTGTCTTAATCGTGTTAATCGTTTTTGCAGCAGAAATCCATATCCAACTCATTTAATAATCGTGTAGCCGTATCCAACTCATTTATTAATCGTGTTCAAATTCTCAATCCATATCCGTTAACTTCGTGTCATTTTCGTGTTTCGTGTAAAATTGACAGTCATAGTCGTAAGATTGTGAATCAAGCTCGGGGCAGTGATAGAGAAGGTGAAGAAGAACAATGATTGGAGATTCTAGTGCATTGGAAGTGGATAAGAGGGGACACGTGGCAAGCATGAAAGGGTGTTGACTATGTGGGCCTCTTAAGAAATGATGGTGTGATAAGGGGTGGCAGCCCTTTGCTCGGAACAAGCGTGCGGAGGTTTATCTGTAGCTTGATGTATTGTGCAGATCGCAATGAGTTTAGAGTTTTTAGTAGGATTTCCTATAAATATATGTCTCCCTTCTCATTGTTGTAACTTTTGGTGAAATAGTTGATTCTCGAACCTGTGGTGACCATAGTTTTTCCTACAAGGGTTTCCACGTAGAAAAAATTTGTCTCGTGATTTTTTCGCGTTTCATTTGTCTCCTTCTACCAGTCGAATCCCTTACGAAAGGGTGTGGGAGAGGGGGAAGAGGAAAAGTTGATGGGATCCCGTTCACGTGTTTCACTTGGTTAGTTGCTTGGTAAGGTTGATATTGTCGTAAGAGTACCTAGAGAATGTGTTGGCATGAAGCTCGAGAGAAGTCAGTCGTCATCTGAAGTATGTTTTGACTTTGCGTTTTGCCATTTGGGTGTTCGTGACCTCTGAATGACTTGAGATTAATTTGGTGGTTTGATTGTAGTGCAAATTAAGTTGTTTCAAGGTAAACTTTCGCTTGGAGTGGTTATGTAGTTTTCTCCATTGTCCCCTAACATATGAATAATTTACTTCAACTATATCTTAGTGGATTTTGCATAGGAAAATTAAACTTTTTATGCTCCAAGTCCCTAAAATCGAGGGGAAAAAATATCTATTTTGACATCTTCTGCAAAATAAGCTTATCTTTCCACTTCTTTCCAAAATACTCATGTATAAACCGTGGGACAGTTCCTTTCCGATCATTCCCTTTCTCCCTTAAAAATCATGCCGTGAACTGTGTTTCATCAAAAAAATCTAAATCATCGAACTCGATATGCGTGCGATATGATGAAGTAAGATATTTTGCTTTCTTGGGCTCGATATGACCTCAATTTGAAACTGCCACCATTTTTTAAAAAAACATGACTACTCACGACACAGTTTTCGAGGGCATCTTTTAGGTTCAGAATTCGAATCGTTTGAGCGTGAAGAATTGCAATATCAAGGCATCTTTAACGGGGTTGTGTGCCCCCCACGACCTGACGACCGGGTCGTCTCCAACTTAATAGGGACGTGGCGCGTCCAAGTTGATATTATTATTTTTCATTTTTTTATTTTTTTATTTTTTTTACTTTTGTTTGAATCTTTTTTAATTTTTTTTGAAAATACATTTTTTAATTGTTTTGATTTGTTTAATTTTTTTCCAAGATAGACCCCGAAATGATGTGGATGAGAGAGATAAGTTGTGGTGGGTTGTGGTTAAAATATGAATAGTGTAGGAAATGGAAGAAAGTGAGTTGGGAAGAGAGAAAGTTGATGTGGAAGATAGAGAAAGCTGATTTGTAAGAGAGAGAAAACTCATGACCAGGTCGTCCGGGTTATGGTTACGGATGACCTCAGTGAACTCGATATGATGAAGTATGATATTTTGCTTTCTTGGGCTCGATATGACCTCGATTTGAGAATGTCGCTTTTTTTGGAAAAAAACGACTGTTCGCGGCATAGTTTTCGAGGGCATTTTTCGGTTCGTAATTCCAATAGTGTGAGTGTGGAGAATTTGTAGTCTCGATGAGCTTGATATGAACTCGATATGCGCGTAATATAATTAGGTAAGATATTTTTCTTTTTTGGGCTCGATGAACTCGATATGACCACGATTTGAAATTGCCATCATTTTTGAAAAATGCATTGTTCACCACACGGTTTTTGAAGGTATTTTTGACGATTTGGAATTCGAATCGTTTGAGTGTGGAGAATTGTAACCCCGATGAGCTCGATATGAACTCTATATGCGCGCGATATGATGAAGTAAGATACTTTGCTTTCTTGGGCTCGATGAACTCGATATGACTTCAATTTGAAATTGCCATATTTTTTAAAATAATGCACTGTTCACGGCATGGTTTTGTAGGATTTCATGTCATGTAGTTGTGTATATTTTTTTAAAAATTACAAGCATTTAGAATCGATTTTCAAAATTTTCAACAATTTTATGTACGTAATTTTTAATTGTATTTAATATATATAATAAACTATTTAATATTGAAATACATAGATTGTATCATACATGGGGATTATTGAATCCCTTTTACCAATAGGATGATGAGTTGCACGTCGGATCGCCTTGGAATTCCTTCAAGTGTTCACCAAGCTCTAAACAAGATTAAAAAGATCAGAGCTAGCCAATCAATGTGTAAATCAAGGTTGAAATCTAGCTAATTACCCATTTAATGCTCTGGAGAATTTAATCTCTAAAACACTCAACTAACAAGGAAACTTTCGGATGGATTTGGTGGAGAAGTATGGAGAGAGAAATTTTTGCATTCATGTAAACAAGGAGGAGAGGAGAGATCTATTTATAAGGCTTCCTCCATTCCACATAATGTGTAACCAACTTACACATGGTCCATTGTTAATAACTCATTTAAACCAATCATATTTCGACATGTAATCATCTCATTACCTCTACTGACCAAATTAGAATAAATCTAACCTATGATCAGAAAATTTTCTTATTAATTCAAGCAAAACCGTGCAAAAACGGTCGACCGAAACAACCAATCGTTCGACCGATCAGTTAAAAATCGACAGTTTCGGTCAAACTGTGTTCCCAGCCGGTCGACCGAATCTTTACCAGGAAAGCTCCTGATAATTTTGGTCGAACCACGACCCACACCGGTTGACCCTTGGACAACAGAAAAAAGTTCATGTTTTTTTTGTCGAACCACGCGTCCAACCGGTCGACCGTTTCCGAATTTAAAAGTTACTGTTAAATTCGGTTGACCGGTTCTCGAAAAATTTTGATCGTTTTTCACTGTTTTACCTTTATCAGATTTTGGATTAATATCCAACAAAATCTGATCTTTGGGGTTTTAGCAAATTTATATTTTATAATGTTTCAGATCACATTATACTATGTAATATATAATCATATATAATGAAAAATGGTATACCCCGTAATATATATACATATCATATAAATTTAGTAAATATTCTAACCATGTAGTAATCACGACACATTGATGTTAATATTTTACCACATGTATTTCAATACATCATATAAAATGTAAAATCAAATTCATTATTTCTCAGTTCTGTAGTGTGACCTATAAGAGGATCTAAGTTATGTTGACAATAATATAAAATAGTTTATATCATAAACTATAAGCGATATCTAGCTATCCATTATAGTTATCCAAATAACAAAGATGTTTTGCTAACTCGAATTTAACACAATCCATTTAGTGATATTTAATATCACTTATGTTTATCCCTTACCTCATGATATTGAGAATATTATACAAAGTAGAAATGTGTCATCTTTGTATTATATATTCATTTTTGATCTCTTAAACTAATTATAAATATGTAACTATATACAAGTTACATTGTGCACATTATAATTTTGCTTCATCAAGGGGCTCAACAATATCATCACTCAAGTCAAGGAAACAATGATTAACTTTTGTCATCACATTTTTCTTCACAAGTTTTGTATAACCAACTAATACATTTATCATTATACTCATTAATAGTTTTTGATAATAATCAAATCATACATTATTTATGTGAAAAGATATAAGCATCATATCTTAGGATTCAAATACACAATGAAACATTAATGACATAAACATAATTCTACAATGTTTTATTTGTTAGGTCAATTAAATATATGAAAGAAATGTTTTCTATTCATATACTCATATTGTTCAATATTTGTAGAGCTACAATATATCTTTTAACCAACATGACAATCTTAACTCGGTAATCAAAGTCTCGTGTTAATTATCATGATCGTGAATTACTTTTGATTTATGTAAACTATTATCTTTTAGAGTTTTACAGTTAAGGACCAAGAGTCTCTTCCTTAACACATCCAAAAGACGAATACATTAATCAAGAAACAAAATGTTTAATACATTCAATTCATAATAAAAGACATTTAAAAGTAAAACTTTTAGAACACATTCCTTTTAGGTTTTTGGGGACGTTTTTTGACGGTTTAGAATTCAAATCATTTGAGTGTGGAGAATTACAACCTTGATGAACTCGATATGTGTGTGATATGATGAAGTAAAACACTTTGCTTTCTTGGGTTCGATGAACTTATGACCTCGATTTGAAACTGCATTCATTTAAAAAAAATACATTGTTCAATGCACGATTTTTAGACCATTTTTAACTATTCGCAATTCGAATCATTTGAGTGTGGAGAATCGTAACATCAGTGAACTCGATATGCACGATACGAAGAAGTAAGGTACTTTGCTTTCTTAGGCTATATGAACTTGATATGACTTCGATTTAAAACTATTTTCATTTTAAAAAAAATACATTGTTCACGGCACGATTTTTTAGAGAGAAATAAAGAGAGAATGATGGAGAAATGGAAGATTGGAAGAGAATTGTCTCACATTTTTCGCATGGGTATTTTGGAGAGAAGTAAAAAAAATATGCATAGTTTTTAAAGGACATTAAATGAGATTTTTTTTCTCGATGTTGGGTCAATTGGAGCCTAGGAAGTGATATTTTATTTTGCATGTTCCTGTATTTTACTCAAAACTGTGGTAATTACTTGTCTCTTCTCCCATATCGGTAACTTTTCATCCACCTTCGCCAAATTAGATAATTTGACATATTTCCCCAAGAATGTAGGTAATTTTGTGTACCTTTTAACCATTTAGAACATATATCATTGTAGTTTACATTTTTTATACACCCATAAAAACCAGTAAAACCATATTCAAAAATTAATACTAATGGAACAAAGTAGCAAGCCCATTATGATATGGGCCGTGATAGACGGACGCGCGCGTCCGTGACGCGCCTTACGTGGACGAGTTTCGATTTGATAAGTCAGCGTCCAGTCAGCTATATCTTCTGCGCGGGCTTGATTTATTTGAAAAAAAAGACGGCTGGTTGGGTGGGACGGTTCATTTCCCCAAATCACGATTAGACGGTTACACTTCACGTACACCAGTAGAGTCTATAGAGCATTCAAGTATCTGTCTGTCCAGTTTCCTGATTGGCCCTTTCCTCATTTCCTCTTCCCATCCAAAAACCGTCGTCCAGTTTCGAGTCGAAGAAAAAACCAGAGAAGGAGAAAATGGATTCTTCTGTCCCTGAAACCTCCATCGCTCCTGAAATTCTAGCAGCGCAGGTCTGTCGTCAACCCGGATGTGTTTTTTTGATGATTTTAGGGTTCAACATCGACTTGTAATATTATTTTTTTGTTGTTTCAGGGAAGCACGTACTACTTCAGCGAAACTAAGTGCGGTTTGACGGCCATTCACCGACAGTTCAGTCGGATGAAGGGGGAGGAGAAGAAGGTTTTCAAAGGGACGTCTTTCGGTCACTTCCTCATTTTTCCTCACATGACAACTGATAATGAGATCGTGGGTTGGTTCGTCGAACACTTCGATGCCAATTAGGTCGGGTTGAGAATAGCAACTAGGGTCGTCCCATTTACGGTAGAAGACGTCGCCCTGATACTGGGGCTAAGAGTGCATGGGCTGAGAGTTGATATGGAACTCATGTACGTAGAGAAGCAAGACGGGGTTAACCTCGACAACACTCAGCTACTGGGTCATCTTACTGCGACGAGTGCAATGGGCGACGAGGAGGAGAACGTCCGTCTCCTTATTTGTTTGATCTTCAATCATTTTTTGTTCTTCGATGGATCACTGCGAACTAGAGCGTGGTACACCAGGCACCTGAAGAACCTCAAGAGATATGCGTGGGCAAATGCAGTTCACGCTTGTTTGGTTAGGGGTCTGGAGGAAGCCAAAAGGGACCTGTCGAGGAGGAGATTGGCTGGGAACTTCACTCTGAAGCAGGGCTGCGTGTCTGGATGTGTTGTCATATTACAAGTAAGCAACTTGGTCCGGTAGTAGTGTTGTGTCTGTCCGGAATAAGTATTGTGTCTGTCCGGAATACGTGTTGTGTCTGTCCGGAATACGTGTTGTGTCTGTCCGGAATACGTGTTAAGACGTATTGGCTGCAAGCCGAAGCAGCCCTTAAGCAGGCGACCGAAAAAATTAACAGACTGGAGGAAGAACTGAGGATCTCTCAAGAGGAGTGTCGGAGGCTGAGACACGAAATCGGTCTTGAAGGACTCCGTGGGAAGGAGGAAGAGAGGAATAGGAGGGAGGAGGAAGAGAGAAAGAGGAGGGACGAGGAAGAGAAGACGAGGAAGGAGAAGGAGGAGAGGAAGAAGAGGGAGGAGGAAGACAGGAAGAGAAAGGAGAAGGAAGAGAGGAAGAAGAGGGAGGAGGAAGACAGGAAGAGGAGGGAGAAGGAAGAGAGGAAGAAGAGGGAGGAGGAAGACAGGAAGAGGATGGAGAAGGAAGAGAGGAAGAAGAGGGAGGAGGAAGAGAGGAAGAGGAATGAGGAAGAGAGGACTAGGACGGAGGAGGAGGAACGGAAGAGGAAGGAGGAAGATGAAGTTAGGATGAGGAAGAAGAGGGAGGAGGAAGAGAGGAAGAGGAAGGAGGAGGAACGGAAGATGGCGGAAGAGGAAGAGAGGATTAAGAAGAAGAAAGAGGAGGAAAAGAGGAAGGAGGAGGAGGAACGGAAGAGGAAGGAGGAAGAGGAAAAAAGGATTAACTTGAAGATGGAGGAGGAAGAGAGGAAGAGGAATAAGGAAGAGAAGACGAGGAATGAGGAGGAAGAGAGGGAGGAGGAGGAGGAACGACAGAGGAAGGATGAAGAGAGGAAGGGCAAGAGGGAGAGGGAAATGCACCCAACAAAATTGCAGACCAAAAGACCACGCTTGCGCACAGAAGATAGAGCCGAAGCGTACAGGAAATCTGGCCAAGAGGGGGTAGAGAAGAAGGCCGCAGAAGCCAACAAAGAGATAGAGGAGGCCGAAGAAGCCGCCAAAGATGTTATGGCCGCCCATGTTTCCTCGACGAGACCTGATCTGGATGTGACCGCCTTGAGATCGTTGAAACCTGATGAGGTACAACGTTTATTGAATCTCACGGCTCCCGAACGCGACGAAAAAGAGGTGATCTGGAGGGGGGACCTCTGCAATATAACCCGTGAACATCTCAAGGAAATAATAACGCCAAAATCGGAATTCAACAACGAAACCATGGACGCCCTAATCGAGGTCCTGGTCAGAAGAGGAGGGCTGCAAAAGGTTGTTTGCATATCAACCTTTGAATCAGGAAGAATTGTGGAGGGACAGGGAGGAGATATAATGGAAGACTGTCTACTCCCCAAAATTGTTGGACTAAATGCGGCGGAGACCATCATCGCACAACCATGCTGGAAGTCTGGCCACTGGACTCTGTTCGTTGCTCACGGACCAAGATCAGAGTTCATTCAGTACAACAGTATGTCTCGTTCGCTGGGAAAAGGTGAAGATCATTCCCGGTGTCTCGGAATTCATGAATGCACAACATTTCAGTTGATGACATTTTGGCGAGAGTTGTTGAAGGTCGATTGACCGCTGATAGTTGAGAGGAAGGCTAGCCAACGACACCTAGCCGGGAGTAACGACTGCGGGACATACATTTTGTACTGGATGAAGTGTTTGATGGTGAATGCTGATCCGACGAAGCCGAAGCAGACCAAGGTTATCCACCGTGTGAGGGGCGAATTGGGTAACTGGTTACTTGAAGACTCTGGGGTGTGCGGTCAACAATAATCGGCCAAAAATACATGTTTTACTTTACACCGTTAATTGTTACATAAACCATTGTTTTTTATAGCTTATACATGTTCAAATTACATAGACTATTTGTTAATTTTTATACTGTTGTTACGAACAATACATGGATCAATGATTAGTGTTGGGTTGAATGATTGGAACAATACATGGATGAATGATTAGTGTTGGGTTGAATGATTGGAACAATACATGGACAATTAGTGTTGGGTTGAATGATTTGAACAAATAACGTAATCTGGACAGACATAAAAGTAAACCGGACAGACAAATAACATAATCCGGACAGACATAAAACGTAATCCCGACAGACAAATAACGTAAACAGGACAAACATATAAGGTAATCCAGACAGACAAATAACGTAAACTGGACAGACAAATCACGTAAACCGGACAGACATTAAACGTAAACCGGACAGACATAGAACGTAATCCGGACAGATAAATAACTTAAAACGGACACACAAATAACGTAATCCGGACAGACGTACAACGTAAACCGGACAAACATTAAACGTAAACCGGACAGACATAGAACGTAATCCGGACAGAGAAATAACTTAAAACGGACAGACAAATCACGATAATCCGGACAGACATACAACGTAAACCGGACAGACATAAAATGTAAACCGGACAGACATATAACGTAATTCGGACAGACAAATAACGTAATCCAGACAGACTAAAAACGTAATCCGGACAGACATTAAACGTAATCCGGGCAGACATATAACGTAATCCGGACAGACAAATAACGTAATCCGGACATACATAAAACGTAATCCGGACAGACATAAAACGTAAACCGGACAGACATATAACGTAATCCGGACACACATAACACGTAAACCGGACATACATATAAGTTAATCCGGACATAATAATAAGTTTGAAGTTTTACATAGACTAATTGCAACAACGGACAAAATCAATAATCAAGGAGGAACTCCCTCGTAATACAAACTCATGTCCCAATCAATGAAGTCGTGATCCCCAGGTTTGGGTGTGACTGGGTGCTTCGACAGTGGAGCCTTCTTCCTGATGATTCTCCTATCGTTACTTTTAATTATTTTCTCAGATAAAGAAATCCGTCGTTTGCTCGGCGGTCTGCCTTTCCGTCTTGTCTTATCCGGATTGAGAACGGATGTACCCTCCAGCCCAGGATCAGCTCGTTGCATACGTTCCTTAAGCAAGTCAAATGCCTCAACCGCATGAAGATATATGTCGTGTGAGACGAAAGCGGCCTGGGCGACCCAAACCGCACGACCCATTATGTCGTCATGGCGACGAACCGCATCGTTCTCCGTCGTGCCATTTTGAAGGGAAAACTTGTCTCGATAGCTCCTTCGGATGTCCTTCCTCCATCTGTTGACGATGTAAGACTCGGGGAGCAACACGTTGGGACGTAGTCGTGCAATAACAACATAAACGTGACAACAAAGGAGAGCGACGTGATCAAACATTCTGCAATTGCATGACCACTTCACATCTCTAATTTGCACTGCGAACCGTTTCGACAATGGGAGCATATGTGTCAATACATGTTCAGTCACATTGAAGTGGAATGTGTCCTCCTCGTTGAACTCGTCCGTGATATCACAGTACATCATCTTCCCAATTTCTAATTGCACCTTCTTGAAGACCCCCACCGTATACAACTCGCTCAATTGCCTCTCGAATGGATATTTCGAAATCAATTGCGGAGCCTTATGAAGACAATCGAAATCCGACTGAGCTTCCTTCTCATACTTGTGGCGGAGTGCGAGTTCGTATTGTTGAACGAACTGCTTAAGTGTCATCCTAGATGTGAGGTACTTATCGAAGAAGGCGTTCATACTCTCACTTCTCTGGGTTGATGACATTCCGGCGGAAAAAAATCTCGTGCAAATGCAGGTACCCAGTACTCTCGAATTGCATAAATGGATCGGAGCCAACTATTGTCGTGGAACTCGAAATCATCGAGAAAACCCTGCCAATTTCGCTGAAATTCATCCGGAGTCTTGGAATCGAATACACAGGTTTTGAGCTCAAACAACGTATGATCCCAGTACTTTGTGGGCAGCTTCACAGACGCTTTATTCATTATGTGTCATATACAAAATATGTGTCGCGCTTCAGGGAACACAGTCCTCACCGCCGCAGTTATGGCGCCACATTGATCTGTTATATCGCCGGGGGGCTTATATCTGCACATAACGTAAACCAGATAAAAACGAGATGGTAATCCGGACAGACATAAAACGTAAACCGGGCAGACATAAAACGTTGTCCGGACAGACATTAAACGTAAACCGGACAGTCAAATAACGTAAACCGGACAGACATACAACGTAAACCGGACATACGTGTTACGTAAACCAGACAGACAAATAATGTAAACCGGACAGACATACAACGTACACCGGACATACATCCAACGTAAAACGGGTAGCCATAAAACGTAAACCGGACAGACAAATAACGTAAACCGGACAGACAAAGTACGTACCGTTCATGCACGTCAACCATGTTTGGAACAACCAAATGTAATTTTGTGTCGACTCGGAAGAGAGGAGTGTGCAACCGAGAAGGACGAACTGGTAATGGTGATTTACCCCCACAAATGGGGCAAAAGGCATGTCGTACTTGTTGGTTATGTAGGTTGTGTCGAAACATATGGCATCACCAAAGTAAGAGTACGCAGCTCGAGAACGACTGTCGGCCCAGAACACGTTTCGTAGTCTGCCTTCGTCATCCATATCCATTACGTAAAAAAACTGGGAATCATTCTTCTGCATCCTGATGAAATAATTTTGGATAGCTTGGGCATCGCCTGGTCCCATCTTCAGGTTTCTAACCTCGTACACAACATTCCTGCAAAACACCATTTTTATGACAAAGCAAAATGGGTAACATCAACCTAGTTAAGTAGAAAACAAAACACCTTAGGTCCCGCTCGTTGAAAGACAATTTGTCATGACCTCCGGCTTCGACCACAAAAGATTGCATGGTCTTGGCGGACGATATCCTGGCAGCATCATTACACGAAATGCGTGCTATGGCGGAATCCGGGACGGATCGTTTTTGTCGGAGGAAGCACATCTGGTCGTCCGACAGAATGGCGTGGTTATGTTGGAGATCTACGTAGATAATTACGTAGCCTCTGGATGGATTTCTGGAGACCCTGATCCGAGCAGTGCACTCGACCCTACCGGATAACCTATGTTTTGGTCTACTTCACCTTGGTTTCCCGGAGCATTACCCTCCTCGGAGCAAGTAAGAGTGGCCCGTATAACAACACCACGATCGTAATGTGATTGTCTTATCTTCACACCAAAACCACAGGAATCGGCATAGGAAACGTAAAATGCTTTGGCTTCTTCGAAGGAAGGAAAATACATCTTCTCTTGCGAGACGTTTGAGGCATGCGCCGGCTGTGAGCATTCATTAACGAGTGTCATTACAGTACAGCAAAAAGAGAGGAAGAAAAAAAGAAGGGTTCATAGGATCCGAATAAGGTAGTCAAAACATTTTGTATCTCCGTGAAACGCCAAAAAATAAGAAATGGAGGACGTACTGATTTGAGGAGCATTAAATGCGATTGTGGACGCATCGGGAAAATAAAAGAAAAAGGCAACATTCCGGAGTAAGTAGTACGCTTGTCCGGAATAAGTGTTCCAACTGTCAGGATTACATAGTAACTGTGTCCGGAATAAGTCATGCGCTTGTCCGGAAAAAAAAGAAAAATGAGTAAAAAAAATAGGTGACGTGACACGTTAAGGGATCTTTAGTGGATCTCCGTTGAGCGCCAAAAGAAAATGTGGTATCTCCGTAGATACGCATTTAATACATCGGGAAGACAAATAAGAAAGACATCATTGCTCTGAGAAGCTTAGTGTATATGCTGACTGGATGCTGAATGGACAAAAGTTTTCCGCCACGTCAGTCGCGTCCGTGACGCGAGCGTCTACTAAACATTTTCCTTATGATATATATCAGAAAACACTTCTCACGTTTTTTTTTTTGAAATACAAAAACTTCTTACGTTATTGGTAGTTGGTACCATATATATAACAAATAAAAAGCAAGACAAACATTCTCCAAACATAGGACTGTTTAGTAATGCATCGGAAATCAAATTAACCTAGTTCGTTAACACCAATAAGGAAAACCGCAACCCCCTGGAATTCAATAAACTAATCTTTCCATATCCTCAAACTCATGTGACATGTCTTGTCCTGATGTCAACCTTCGTTTGAGGATTACTTAGCGAAAATCAATGTATATATTTCTTGTTATATTTCAACTCTCGATTTGCCATGCATGGGTCTATAACTCTTATGTAGAAATATCAAACCACGACAGCAATAAAACAAAGACGAGACTACTCTTTATCCATTGTACATAACCCGAGAAGATATGCTTTGAAACGAGTCAAAAGATTTAACCTTGCATGCTTTAATTAACATACGAAATGGAAGCACTGCCACCACAGCCATACTAGAGCCATAGGACGTTATTTTCCACATTTGTTTTTGTCTTCATGATTTTAGTAACAAAGATAACACAACATCAAAAGTCCAAACTTTGATTTTCCAAAGACAAACACAAGACATTTTTATGATATGCTTTAGCCTTTTATATACGATTTCCTTCAAAAGTTTCTTCATATGCACAAAAAGGTTTAATTAATTCGTATTGTTAAAACTAGTCACACTTGGTAGGAAAAAGCAAGAGAAAAATACAAACACAAAATCAAGAAAAAATTTAGAGCACAAGAAACGGGTCGTGGGATGCCGCCCTGCCATCCCGTACTCTTAATTAAAAAAACAAATCTTCCACTCTGTGTTTTATTCCACAACAATTATTAATAGACCCACAACCAATCCGTAATTAGTTCAACATATAAAAACGATAAGTAATAATAATTATTGCTAATTATTAATAAAAGATGATGTTAAAAGGCATAAGGAATTTTTTTTGTTCAACATATAATTAACAATAATGATTATTATTTGCTAATTAATATATATTTTGTTTGAATTATTAATGTTTTGGGTAAACATAATTGATTTTGGAATAAAATAAAAGCTAGTGGAAATAAAATATGATGCGGATGAAAGAGATGCGTTGTGTTTACGAGGTGAATAGTGTTGGAAAAAGATAAAAGTAAGTTAGGGAGAGACAAAGTTGATGTGGATGAGAAATAAAATTGATGTGAAAAAGTGAGAAGAGAAAGAAAACTCATGACCAGGTTGACCATGGTCATGGTTACAGATGGTCTAACAAGTTCTTTGTTCAAAATCGTGAAATAATAAGTTCTATTTTACTTAAGCTACATCACAAATGTATCCAAATGAACCCACTTTAAATTTGATATATCCTAATCTAAATTTGAATTAGAATTCCAAATAAATATAGCAATTCGACTTACTGGTAAGGAATTTCATCTAATTTGTTAATACGATTCCGCTCCTCTTGAACTCTAAATTTTAAAATCTCTAAAAGTTCTTTACAATTTTGGGAAATACCATTCATCGTCGGAAAACTACTTAAATCGCCCCAACAATTACCATTTTGCCCATCACAATTCATTTAATACATATTTTGTCTCGTCTCTTAAATAAGGTTTCTGCCTACGTTTTTCTCATTTTCCCAATACAAACACCACGAAAATGTCTGGCGAAGCGCCTGGACTCGGTGAATTAAGCTCAGCAAAAAAAAAACGTGTCGAACGTCTGCGTAAAACGCCCCCCACGGTGGGGGCGTCTTAGCCAGATGCCTCCCCCACGGTGGGGGCGTCTTAGCCAGACGCCACCCCCAAGGGGCGGGCGTTTTACCTAGACGCCTCACCGATGGAAGGCGTTTGGCTAATACGCCCGTCCAAAAAATAATTAAAAAAATCTTAAAATTAAACAGTGTGTTATCTCAAATTATTTGAGGTTCCATTGCAAGATTTTGGTGGTAACGGATCGGCTTACAATAAGTTTTTTAGCAAGCGATTAAGATTCAAAAATTTCCAGATCCAATATTTTTTGGATTTTGAAATTGTTGGATATGGAATTTTTTAAATCTTCATCACTTGCAAAAACTCGTTGTAATCCAACCCGTATAATTAACCACGGGCGCATGATCTGATTAGTTGGTGAGGTCTCAGACGGTCGACCGTTTGTTTCTCGGTTTACCGAACATGTTCCATGCGGGTGACCGAGTTTCCATCGGGGCACTGTGATCGTAGAGACATTAATTTTTTGATCTTCCTGGAATCCTTGGGTTGATTTACCGACCTCTACCCGGTCATCCAAATATTTAGCAATTATCACAATTTATAATCAATATAAAAAACAAAAAAATTCAAAAAATGGCGTCTCCTTTAGACGCCGCCCCCTACGGGAGGACGTCTCCTTCACAACACCCGACCTAATTTTTGTTTTTTTAATTAAAAAACTAAATAAGACATTTTATCAAATTGGAGTAGTTCGGGGTGTCTGCTTGTTCTTTTCCTGGCCTCCGATACATTCTTTCTTATGAATATGAGAGTAATATGAAGAGAGAGTGTTGTTAGGAGAGTGAAATGAAGAGTTATATAAGTAGAAAGGACAGAAGGGCAAAATGGTAATTCACACGGGCGATTTAAGTAGTTTTTCGAGGATGAATAGCAGTTCAGTAATTTTCGGTCTACCTGACCATCCTTGTCTTTTGTGCACTACTTTGGACATACAACAACCATCCTAAGCGATCTCTTAATGCATTCTTTTTTGGTATTATTCTTTATTCAACCACTTGCGAAAACACACACACAAGTGCACAACTAAAGATGTTGTAATCCTTGCATCGTCTTCTATCCTCACATCTCACGAAAAACGATAATTTTTCAACCACATTAGTTTTTTTCATGTATTATAAAAAATGATTCAAGGACACCCTTAACGAGTTGGGCGCCCATCGGGTGGGGGCACGTGTTGCCCCCCCCCCCCCCCCCCCCGTCGGTCAAGTTTTTTTAATTTATTTTAGTGGAGATTTTGTTATTAGAGTTAATTGATAATGTATTGGGTATTTTTTTAGTAATGTGTGGTGATAATTTTTTATGTTATTAATTTGAAAAATATTTAAAATTTATACAATGCATCAAATTTCATGCTCAAATCAAAGATAAATCCATATTTAGTGCTGAAATTAGAAAATATATTAAAACTAAAACATCATAGGAATAATACATTACGGTACAAAATACAAAGTACACGTAAATACGGAGCGATACGAAATACAAAATACAACAAATTAATTGTAATATAAACTACACGAATACGAACTAATATGAACTAACAAACTGCATGAAACCATTCTCTTCCGCCCAGTCCATGAGTTTCACAATCGTTTTTTGTTTCCGTTCTGGCGGATTGTCCATTTTCATCAGAGAGTGAAGCATGTCGACCTTAGTTTTTTTAACATGTCTTTGAAAATTATGCTCCGTTAATTCCTCCTGCTTGGAGAAATCTTCTTCTCTCACTTAGGCGTTGTATGCAATTTGTTGTGCAAGTTACATAACGTCGGTGTTGCCTTCAGGGCCTAATTTACTTTTACCCTTGTTTTTTGTCTTCTTCACACCTGGTGGGCATGTAGACGATCTTGACGTCATTTTTTCTTCCTCCGGTGGTGATTGTGTTCTGAAGTCATCAGTGCTCTTTTTCCCCAAGACTTCCCGAATGGGGACTGCTTTCATCGTGAAACTCCGGGGACTCCCGACCAACACGCACATCATTTGCTCCAGATAACATGGACTCCCATTTCGGGTACCTATGCAACATGACCCAAGCATCAAAGTAAAGAAATTTAGACTTATCAATGCGCTCGTAGATATGGTGAGCTTGTCGGACGACATCGTCGTCGTTCTGCCCGCACCTTTTCCGTCGGTACGCCTGATCGAAGCACCCGACCCACTTGTTGACAGCAGGTATAATTCTCCTCCACCGCCCTTTTAAGGACTCCGCATTCCTCATGAGGAGGCCCGTTTCCACGTCGGAGATGTCGTAAACCTGATTTACTTTGGTCCACAAAGAAGTAGTCTTTTGGTTTGTCCCTATCACCGCATCAGAACTGACCTCGATATATGCCGACACGAGTCGCTCGTCCTCATGTGTGGTCCACGTCTTCAGATTTCTTTTGACGGATTGGACGTTGTGGCGTCGCTGTGGACGTAAGGATGGTGGTGGTGCGATAGTCTGACGTAGTGGGGACTCATCTACGTTTTGGTCATCTTCTTGAGTGTCTTCCATACTAGGAGTACTTGTAATATGTTGCGGCCAAACATCTGAAATTGGGGTTGATTTTGTGAGAATTGTGGTGCGTATTGGGAGAATTGTGGAAATTGTTGATTTTGGTCTAGTGGTGGGAATGATGGTGTGTATTGGGACAAGTCGGGCTGTTGGAATGATTGTTGGAATGGTTGTTGGAATGACTTAGCGTAATGAGAGAAGTCTCGCTGTTAGAATGGTTGTGGAAAATATGGACGGGGGTATCCTTGTGGATAGTGTGGATGTGGATTTGATTGGGAACGACGGGGAAAACGATTGTGATCTGAAGAAAACATTTTGAAGTTGTGTGAAATTTATGTTGTGTTTGTATGAGGTATATGTAGTGGAAAAACCAGACATTATGCATTTACGCGTGTATTGTACGCGCACGCGGATACTGTGCATTCACGCGAACTACTTTCTTTCCACGTTTATACTGTGCATTCACGCGTGTACTGTACGAGCACACGGTTACTGTGCCTTCACGCGAACTACTTTCGTTGCACGCGTGTACTGTGCATTCCTAATTTTAATTACTAAAATTTCTCGTGGTTTAATATTAATTATTAATGTTAATTACTAATTATTAATATTAATCATTTCGTCAATTGGAATTATAACGTAATTAGAATTAGAATTATGTAAAATGTAATTTGTTAAATGTGGTGTAAGAATTAAAATTGTTTAATTAAGAAATGATATGGAGGAAAGAAAATGTATGGTGGGTGGGGTAGTCCGAACGTGGTTAAGGTTTTTTTTGTGGGTGGGTGAGCTGACGTGGCGGAGAGAGGGAGAGAGCGTCTAGGGTAGCCCGGATGCTGTTAAACATGATCTAAACTTATCCTCAAAATAATTATCCCAAAAAGTACACATCTTGTGTTTCACACCGGTATAATGACAAGTAGGTTAACGATAAATACAAGTTTGATTCCCACCATTGTCACAACAATAGTAGTTGGCTTTGATAGTGTGATTCACCCAAAACTAATATAACCCACATGGAAAATAAATAAATAATTTTTTTACCAAAGTAATCAAATTTATATCAGATATAGTGACATAATTTTCTGAGATATACACGACGACAACAGTACCTGACCTCCAGACCTCCACTATCTGTGTCCCCAAATCCCCATCGTACGGCTGAGATCACCCGAGCCACCTTTTGTCCCACACCAACGCCATAATTCCGTGCCGCCACGAACCCACCTGACAACCCTCCAATCCACCGTCCAATTCAAATCCAACGGACCATATCTCTCGCACGTTCCCAGAAAAGACAAGCCCCACTCTCGCCGCCTCTGAGTCCCAACGGTGCGGGCCTTTTGCACTATAAACCCCGAAACATCCCGTTATAAAGGATTCATCCAATTCCAGACTCCAAAAGGCTCGAAACGGCTCTGAAGTCTGAACCCATCTGGAGAGGATGATAGTGCCGAGGAGGTTCCGGCGAGGGTTCCGGCGAGGGTTCCCGAGGAGCAAGAGGAGTGGGCGTGGAGGGATAGAGAAGAGAGAGGTGGGTGGGAGTAAGAGCAAGGCTTGTGTTGGGTGCAGGACAACTGAGACTCCGCTATGGAGAAGTGGCCCTGATGGGCCTAAGGTTGGTTTGGTTTTGGGTTTTTTGGAGGTTTGGATTGGTTTTGGGAAATGGGTCGGTGGAAAATTTGGGTTTGGAGATGATGTGGTGTGGGTTTTTAGGGGATTTTTCATGGTGTGGTGTTTATTGCTTGTGATTTGGAGGTTTGGATTCGTTTTGGGTAATGGCTCGATGGAATTTTTGAGTTTGGAGCTGTAATAGTTTGGTTTTTGATGGTTTTTTGGTGTTGCTCCGTTTTATTCCAGAGCTTTACTGATGTGGGTGTTTAGGATTGTTAGTTGTTATGTTGAATTTTGGTTTGGTTTCTTGAGTTGGATGATACAGATTTTAAGTTAGGTTACAGTTGTTTGTAGGTTTTTTAGTTTTTTTGGTTCTGTACATTTTGTTCTTGAAAATCTAGTTTTTTTTGTTTGTTTTAAGCTTGGTTTTGCGCATTGGGTATTCGAAATTATCATGTTTTGATTGTTGGTGGTGTGTCTTTGGCCTTTGGGTGTTGTCTTCTGTTATGTTTTTTCTGTGTTCTTGATACCAAATGGGGTTTCTGATACGATCTGTTTTTTTTTGACTTCAAACGTCTTTGGATCAAAGATGGTAGAATTTATTAAGCCTTTCTTTCCTTAATAAGCTTCATACATTCAAATTTGTCTTGTTGGTCTTCTGAATATTTCTACATTTATTTGAAGTTCATAGCCTTTTTTGATATGTTCTTAATAAATCCCTATGGTTTTACTACTCCATCTTGAAATAACCATCCACGTGAACTTCATACTTTCAGTGAACTTCATACTTTCAAATTTGACTCGTTGAGTTTTCTTCCTATTTTTAGTTTATGGTATTTCCTTAGGTCCCAATAGTTTTTACCACATGAGCATCCAACTCTGAAACTTTGACTTGTTGGGTCTTTGCATTTTACGATTTTAATCAAAATTGATTTCCTTTTTTAGTATGTGGTCTTAACTCCCAATGCTCACAAACACCTTGTGACTCATTTTTTGTAGACTTTGTGCAATGCGTGTGGGATAAGGTACAGGAAGCTGAGGAGGAAAGGCAACCACCATAAGAACCAAAGCAACAGCAGTGGTAGCATTGGGTTCAGGAGAACACCACCATTATCGCAAGTGGAAGCAGAGGCCATGAAGCAGAAGCAGAAAAGGAAGCAAGAGGGTCTGTGGCTTCTCCTGCAGCAAAGCAGGAAATTTGCTTCCACGTGTGGAAAAGAGGAAGCTGAAGCTGCTGTTCTCCTCATGGCTCTCTCCACTGGCCTCTTTGTCCATTCCTAATCACACATCCGCTTTTTTTAATCTCTGTAGGTCACTTTCTAATAGGATGCTAACCATTAACAACCCCTTCAATCCCCTCTTGTTGAGGAGATTTTTTGGTTTTTAAGGGGTCTAATCTTGTTCACGGTCTGTGTATTTGGTCTTGTCATATTATGAAAGGAAATGTTTACTTTCTTGTCAATTCTTTTTTTTGTTTGATGATTGCCCATTTGAGATTATCTCACAAGGTAAAATGTTTGTTCTGATTTGTGCTTGAATTGAAGGTGCAAGGGAATGATTGGTTAATTTTACATGATGAGACAATGTGTTGGATGCAAATGCTGGTAGGAACTGAAACAGATCGACAGCAAAAGACAGGAAAATTCAGTGGTGGAGGAATGAAAGCAAGCACCAAAAGTTCTGTGGAGTGTAGTGTTGTGGGCTCCTCCATGTTTCCTGCAACTTTATGCCACTCATCATCTGATAATGATGGAGGGTGGTGGCCTGGTGTCCCGGAAAGTTTCACCACCCAGGGTTTGTTATTTTGTCCATTTCTTGCATGACGAACTAAAGTAAGATAACTTTACGAGAAGAGTGATATGATTCGAATAAAGTTCGAGCCATTTGGGAGAACGAGTATTTTTTTCTCGTAGGTCGGGTTGCCCCGTGTATATTATTCATAAATGAAGAGTTGCAAGATAAATGAGGTCGCAAAAAAACCATGCTAATACAACCCTTCCCAAGTAAACAACAGTAAGCTATTATGCACACTAGTTAAGAAACTTTCAGCCCTCTAAAATGATACGACAAAGATCGCACTTCGGACGACCTCCAAACGAAACAACCAATACTCTAAGGGGGTGTTTGGTTGGCTGGGCTGGAATGGAATGGAATGAGAATCTCATACCAGGTTGGAATGGATTCTCATTCTATGGTAGGTAGGTAAGGTTCTAATTCCTAGGTATGGGCTGGAATGGATTCTAATTCTGGACTCAAAATAAACAAACCAAACACCAGAATGGAATGAAATCCATTCCATTCCAGGTACCTCCAACCAAACACCCCCTAAATAGGGTCCAAATTTGCGTGACAACCAAGTCTATTGCATGCTTCTGGCGGCTAAAGATTGTTCATTTCTCTCTCTCTCTCTCTCTCTCTCTCTCTAAATAGCCTTCATAGCGGAGGTGTACGCCATCTTCAACGCGTATGAGCAAACGTCTTTCCTACAACAATCATAATGGAGGTGCTCAAGGTCACCCCCATTGAGCTCCAGGATATGGAATCATTGCAAAGGCAACAGTAATGGCGGTCCACACATCGTGAGCAAATGGACATTTGAGAAACACATGGTCAATGGACTCCTCGCTCTCACATAAAACACATCGGCTATGTTACTTCCTAACCCTTGATTTTGGGTTTAATTGTGATTAGGTGGTGGATTAGAAGGGAAGGAGATGGAGGGCTGAGATGGATTGGGTGGTGATGAGGTGGAGGGTGGGGATTGAGGGGAGGTGGCTTAGGTGAGTGCTCTCTCTCCATCTCTCTCTCTCACTCGTGCATTCTCTCTCTCACTCAAGTCTCTCTCTCTCTCGCGTGATCAACAGCTCTCTGAGGTGAGGAGGAGCTCGAGGTTCGCCGGATCGTGTGATTCGAGGCTCGCCGGATCGTGTGGCCGGAGGAAAAGGATCTGGTTCGGGTTTTCGCCGGAGAAGAGGAGATTTGCGAGGAAGCGCTCGCCGAGGTTCTTCAAAGGCTTCTTCAAGTCTTAAGGTATGCCAAGCTTTAGTGTAGACCTCCTTTTAGCCTTTGCGAGGGTTGGAGTGGCCGACGGTAGGCCGGAAGGCTCGTCGAGAACCTTGCAGGAGCATTTCTGCTCTGCAACGGTCGACCGGCGGGATGACGCGGTCGACCGGTCGTAGTGTATTTTGGGCGGAAACCCTTGCACCGGTCGAACGATACTCTTCGAGTGGTCGACCGGTGGTACGTTTTACCAGGGGAAAAAGGTTCTGGGTGTTTTCGGTCGAACGGGTCCCCTTTGCCGGTCGACCGAAAAGCACTGTTGTAGGTCGGTTGGGGGCGTTGACCATCTAAACGGTCGACCGCTCATTGACTTCGTCCGACCGGAGTTTAAGTTAACTTATTGGCCGGTCGACCGGGAGTGTGGTTTCGGTCGACCGTGTAGTGCGGTTTTGTTGGGATATTTCCCTGGTTGTTTTCGGTCGACCGTGACTTGAGGGTCGTTCGACCGTTGGTGCTTTTGAGCGAGAGAGGATTTTCCCTGTTGGATTTCGGTCGACCGTGATTTGAGAGTCGTTCGACCGGTTGGACGTTATTTCGGTTATTCTGAGGAATAGTTGTGGTGTTCGGTCGACCGGTTGGGGTCTTCCGTTCGACTGTTGGGCACTGTTTTGCATATGGATGCTTGTGCTGTGTGTTGTTGGATCCGCCTCGAGAGCAACGGGTCTCCGGCCTTTTTTGGGGCGACGGTACAGACATTGCCGGCCTGAGAGGAGGGTCGTGTTGTGGCTCTGAGGAGCGGGTGCCTTGTGTGCACGGTGTTGTGGTGGCTCTGAGGAGCGGGTGCCTTGTGTGCACGTTGTTGTTGTGGCTCTGAGGAGCAGGTGCCTTGTGTGCACGGTGTTGTGGTGGCTCTGAGGAGCGGGTGCCTTGTGTGCACGTGTGATTGAGGGGTTGGGGTGAGAGGACCCTTGAGACCCGGGGCCGATGTGTTCGGTTGTGCCTGGTGTGCACGGGAGACTGTTGTGTTTTACTGCATTTCATTTCATCTCATGTTTCATTACGCATTTTATGTTCATAATTTAGGGGTTTGGCATACGGGGTTTCCCACGGGAAACTCAGGCATATTCATGTTTTATGTCAGGTCGTACGCGTCGGTAGGAGGTGGTGACTACGGACAGGAGCACCCAGACCAGATCCTGTCTCTTTTGGTTCTTCGAGGTGGATGATCTTCCCTTGTACATGTGTTGTATATCTTTTGTGTTGGGTTGTAATCATCCTTGACTCTTGTATTGTACAGTTTCCCTATTATATATATCTGTACTTGTGGTTTGGTGACGTTCCCTGTGTTAATTCTTTATCTGTTTAAAGTTTTAAATTTTCCACTGTTTCGGGGCGTTACAATTTGGTATCAGAGCTTTCGGTCTCGGTGTACTTGTCCAATGAAACCACCTTAGAGGTCTTGCATTAGTTTCCATTCATCATACATTCATTAATAATCATTAATTCATTGTCGTTTCCTGTCCTCTTGTGTAGATGGCTCCGAGACGTGTGAGGCCACCTTCACGTTTTAGGGACGCCAGTGAGGAGACTAGTAGGGAGGACAGAGAGGAGGAGGAGAGGAGGACCCTTCAGGGGACTCTTGGTAGGCTGGGCGAGTTTCTTGAGCGCCAGTCTGCACAGGCCGAGCAGGCAGGGGCGGGGGCAGTGCTGGATCGGTTTATGCGACAACACCCTCCTTCCTTTGACGGCAGTGGTGAGCCGGAGGCAGCTGAGGATTGGGTCTTCAAGATCCGGAAGATCTTCAGAGCGATTGCGTGTCCTTCTGAGAGGCAGGTGGATCTGGCCACTTATGTGTTGGACGGTGAGGCGGCCAACTGGTGGAGGTCTACGTCGGCTGTTGTGTTTGAGGACAGCGAGGAGGTGGGCTGGGAGGAATTCCTCGCGGAGTTCAACCAGCAGTTTTTTCCCCAGCATGCGCGGGACAGGAAGAAGGAGGAGTTCCTGGCACTCGAGCAGCGAGAGATGACGCTGCCAGCTTATATTAGCAGATTTCACACCCTAGAGCGTTACTGCCCGGATACTTATGTGACACCGGAGCAGAGAGCTCGGAAGTTTATCCGAGGATTGAGGCCACAGTTCAGGTCACGTATGACCACGAGTATGCCGTAGACTTTAGCTGATGCAGTGAAGTTTGCGACGATCATGGAGCAGGACTATCAGGAGACGGTAGAGGCCAGGAAGGTGCAGACGAAGACCAGTGTGCGGCCTGGAGATCAGATTTCGGGAAATCCGTGCAAGAGGCCCCGGATTGATAGTGGTGGATCTCAGTATTCAGGGCAGTGCAGGCAGTGCGGTAGAGTTCACCCCGGGCGCGGGTGTGGGGCTCGATCAGGTGTGTGCCATGGTTGTGGCCAGATGGGTCACTTTATTCGTTCCTGCCCGAGTAGGTCAGGTGGACCTAGTGGACGACCGGGTTCCTCCTCAGCTAGCGGAGCTGGACCGAGTCGACCAGTTGCACCCTCCCAGCAGGGGAAGAGTGTGGGATGTGTCTTCACCATCCAGACGGAGGAGGCTAGAGACGCCAGCGCTGTGGTGGAAGGTACGCTTTATGTTGATGGGTTGTTTGCTAGAGTGCTTTTCGACTGCGGGGCCACACACTCGTTCATCTCTGAGCGGTTTGCGAGCGTGTTAGGCCGTACCCCTGCGATGTTGACTGCCACGTTGGAAGTCAGCACACTCTTGGGTTTGGTGGGCATTGTGGGGAGCTTCCTCCCTGGCGCCACAGTTGCTTCGGGAGACCAGGAGTTCCCGGCAGACCTGGTCTTATTACCGATGGTAGACTTCGATGTCATACTTGGGATGGATTGGCTGTCCCAGTACGATGTTCGGGTCTTGTGCCGAGAGAAGAAGATTCTGATATCGAGGAAGGGTCTTCCTGATTTGCCGATCAGAGGGACTAAGAGTGGAGATGGTCGGATTTTGGTTTCGGCAGTGAAGGCTCAGAGGATGATTCACCAGGGTTGTAGAGCGTTCTTAGCGACGCTAGTGGTGCCAGATTTTGAGGTGAAGAAGTTGGAGGATATCGAGGTTGTTCAGGATTTTCCTGAGGTATTTTCTGATGAGATCACCGGGTTACCGCCTCACAGAGAGATCGAGTTTGGTATCGATCTGGTAGCAGAGACTACACCACAGTCGAAGGCTCCGTATAGGATGGCGCCTGCGGAGTTAGCTGAGCTGAAGAAGCAGTTGCAGGATCTTTTCGAAGATCGATCTGCGATCCGGTTACCATCAGTTGAGGATTCGTGATGCAGATATCCAGAAGACAGCGTTCAGGACGAGGTACGGGCATTATGAGTTTTTGGTGATGTCATTTGGACTGACGAATGCACCAGCAGCGTTTATGGATCTGATGAATCGGACATTCCAGCCGTATCTCGACAGGTTTGTGATTGTCTTCGTGGATGATATACCGGTATACTCACCAGACAGAGAGCAGCATCGGGAGCACCTGAGGATTGTGCTTAGCATTCTGAGAGATCAGCAGCTCTATGCTAAGTACAAGAAGTGTGATTTCTGGCTAGATCGGGTGGCCTTTCTGGGACATGTAGTGTCAGCAGACGGGATTTCTGTGGATCCAGAGAAGGTCGAGGCTGTGACTCAGTGGAGAGCTCCGACCAGCGTGTCTGAGATCAGGAGTTTTGTGGGCTTAGCAGGTTATTATCGTCGGTTTATTCAGGACTTTTCCAGACTTGCTTCCCCACTGACGGCTTTGACACAGAAGGGTGTCAAGTTCGTTTGGTCCCAGAAGTGCGAGGACAGTTTCCAGGAGCTGAAGAGGCGACTGACTACAGCACCGATTTTGACGTTACCGAGTGGTAGCGGAGGCTATGTGATTTACAGCGACGCTTTTGGTATCGGTCTGGGTTGCGTGTTGATGCAACACGGGAAAGTGGTCGCTTATGCTTCGAGGCAGTTGAAGGTTCATGAGAAGAATTATCCGACTCATGATCTGGAGTTGGCAGCGGTGGTTCACACGCTGAAGACCTGGAGACATTACCTATATGGAGAGCAGTTTGAGGTTTTCACAGATCACCAGAGTCTGAAGTATCTCTTCTCGCAGAAAGAGTTGAATATGAGGCAGCGCAGATGGTTAGAGTTTATAAAGGATTATGACTTCACCATTTCGTATCATCCGGGGAAGGCAAATTCTGTCGCGGATGCCTTGAGTAGGAAGGTGGAGTTGTCAGCTGCGAGCTTGTGCATTCAGGAGTGGAGGTTGCTTGAGGCCTTCACGGAGTGGAGACCTTTTACGGAGGGCTCTGAGGGGGTAGTGATTGCGGGACTTCGAGTGGAGCCGCAGACAGTTTCGGGAGTTGTTCAGGCTCAGAGAGCAGATGATGAGCTGGTCAGTCTGATGCAGTTAGCTGCTAAGGACGGATCAGATTTCAGTGTCGGAGTCGATGGAGGCTTGAGGTTCAGAGGTCGGATCTGGGTACCGAGAGCAGGTGATCTGAGGGATACTATCATGGAGGAGGCACATAGAGCCAGATATTCCATTCACCCGGGGAGTACCAAGATGTATAAAGATTTACAGCGGAGTTTCTGGTGGAAAGGGATGAAGCGAGACGTAGCAGACTTCGTGTCCAGGTGCTTGGTTTGTCAGCAGGTGAGGATTGAGCACCAGCGGCCAGCAGGGCAGTTGCAGAGTATAGATCTGCCAGAGTGGAAGTGGGAGCACGTGACTATGGATTTCGTCACCGGGTTGCCGAGGACGAGGAGATCTCACGACGCGATTTGGGTCATAGTTGATCGACTGACCAAGTCGGCACATTTTCTGGCGATCAGGACCACCTTACCGTTGGAGGGTTTGGCGAAGCTGTACATCGAGGAGATAGTCTGGTTACATGGTGTACCTGTGAGTATTATCTCTGATCGAGATCTGAGGTTTACCTCCAGATTTTGGGGCAGTCTGCAGAAGGCTTTGGGGACTCAGTTGAAGTTCAGCACAGCTTTTCATCCACAGACGGACGGGCAGTCAGAGAGGACTATCCAGACGCTAGAGGATATGCTGAGAGCGTGTACTCTGGATTGGGCAGGGTTTTGGGATGAACACATGTCGTTGATCGAGTTCGCCTACAACAATAGCTACCATTCGAGCATTGGGATGGCACCGTACGAGGCTCTGTACGGTCGGCCTTGCAGATCGCCGGTATGCTGGAGTGATGTAGGCGAGAGGCAGTTGGTTGGACCAGAGATTTCTCAGATGTATGCTGAGAAGGTTGGCGTGATCAGACAGAGGTTGGCGACGGCTCAAAGCAGACAGAAGAGTTACGCAGACAGGCGTAGACGAGAGTTGAGATTTGAGGTGGGCGATCACGTTTTCTTGAGGATTTCACCAGCTCGTGGAGTGATGAGATTCGGGAAGAAAGGGAAGCTCAGTCCGAGGTACGTCAGACCGTTTGAGATTCTTGATCGTGTCGGAGAGGTTGCCTACCGTATTGCTTTGCCGCCGCAGCTTTCGGGTATTCACAACGTTTTCCACGTTTCTATGTTGAGGAAATACGTTGCCGATCCATCGCATGTGATTGAGATCTGTGTTCCGGAGATCGGTCAGGACCTATCTCTCGAGGAGAGACCCGTGGAGATTGTAGATCGGATGGAGCACCAGCTCAGGAGGAGAACCATTCCGATGGTGAAGGTCAGGTGGCAGCACCATAGCGAGCGTGAAGCCACTTGGGAGATCGAGGAAGAGGTCCGGAAGAAGTATCCGGAGTTGTTCAGTGAGAATTGGTCCTAATTTCGAGGACGAAATTCTTTGAGGATGGTGGATTGTTACATCCTAACCCTTGATTTTGGGTTTAATTGTGATTAGGTGGTGGATTAGAAGGGAAGGAGATGGAGGGCTGAGATGGATTGGGTGGTGATGAGGTGGAGGGTTGGGATTGAGGGGAGGTGGCTTAGGTGAGTGCTCTCTCTCCCTCTCTCTCTCTCTCTCTCACTCGTGCATTCTCTTTCTCACTCAAGTCTCTCTCTCTCTCGCGTGATCAGCAGCTCTCTGAGGTGAGGAGGAGCTCAAGGTTCGCCGGATCGTGTGATTCGAGGCTCGCCGGATCGTGTGGCCGGAGGAAAAGGATCGGGTTCGGGTTTTCGCCGGAGAAGAGGAGATTTGCGAGGAAGCGCTCGCCGGGGTTCTTCAAAGGCTTCTTCAAGCCTTAAGGTATGCCATGCTTTAGTGTAGACCTCCTTTTAGCTTTTGCGAGGGTTGGAGTGGCCGACGGTAGGCCGGAAGGCTCATCGAGAACCTTGCAGCAGCATTTCTGCTCTGCAACGGTCGACCGGCGGGATGACGCGGTCGACCGGTCGTAGTGTATTTTGGGCGGAAACCCTTGCACCGGTCGAACGATACTCTTCGAGTGGTCGACCGGTGGTACGTTTTACCAGGGGAAAAAGGTTCTGGGTGTTTTCGGTCGAACGGGTCCCCTTTGCCGGTCGACCGAAAAGCACTGTTGTAGGTCGGTTGGGGGCGTTGACCATCTAAACGGTCGACCGCTCATTGACTTCGTCCGACCGGAGTTTAAGTTAACTTATTGGCCGGTCGACCGGGAGTGTGGTTTCGGTCGACCGTGTAGTGCGGTTTTGTTGGGATACTTCCCTGGTTGTTTTCGGTCGACCGTGACTTGAGGGTCGTTCGACCGTTGGTGCTTTTGAGCGAGAGAGGATTTTCCCTGTTGGATTTCGGTCGACCGTGATTTGAGAGTCGTTCGACCGGTTGGACGTTATTTCGGTTATTCTGAGGAATAGTTGTGGTGTTCGGTCGACCGGTTGGGGTCTTCCGTTCGACTGTTGGGCACTGTTTTGCATATGGATGCTTGTGCTGTGTGTTGTTGGATCCGCCTCGAGAGCAACGGGTCTCCGGCCTTTTTTGGGGCGACGGTACAGACATTGCCGGCCTGAGAGGAGGGTCGTGTTGTGGCTCTGAGGAGCGGGTGCCTTGTGTGCACGGTGTTGTGGTGGCTCTGAGGAGCGGGTGCCTTGTGTGCACGTTGTTGTTGTGGCTCTGAGGAGCAGGTGCCTTGTGTGCACGGTGTTGTGGTGGCTCTGAGGAGCGGGTGCCTTGTGTGCACGTGTGATTGAGGGGTTGGGGTGAGAGGACCCTTGAGACCCGGGGCCGATGTGTTCGGTTGTGCCTGGTGTGCACGGGAGACTGTTGTGTTTTACTGCATTTCATTTCATCTCATGTTTCATTACGCATTTTATGTTCATAATTTAGGGGTTTGGCATACGGGGTTTCCCACGGGAAACTCAGGCATATTCATGTTTTATGTCAGGTCGTACGCGTCGGTAGGAGGTGGTGACTACGGACAGGAGCACCCAGACCAGATCCTGTCTCTTTTGGTTCTTCGAGGTGGATGATCTTCCCTTGTACATGTGTTGTATATCTTTTGTGTTGGGTTGTAATCATCCTTGACTCTTGTATTGTACAGTTTCCCTATTATATATATCTGTACTTGTGGTTTGGTGACGTTCCCTGTGTTAATTCTTTATCTGTTTAAAGTTTTAAATTTTCCGCTGTTTCGGGGCGTTACAGGCTATCTAGCATCATCCCGCATCTCAGTAGTCGGTCCCTAGTTAGAATCCTGCGAGCACAAATCTTCCATGTCGTAAACGAGATGCGCTTGATCGAACCCTTGGACCAAACAAACTTGGACCAACAGGCTTTGAAATGTTTTTCTCACGTAAGCTTCCAAGCCGAGTTGAGGGTGAACCTCCCTGTATATGTCCCTTTCCATAATAGAACCATAGTCCCATTATTGTGGTACATATCAACATTGGCATGCATGAAGCTTTATGAGGAACACTGGCATGTCAAATCGAAGCCACCCTCAAGTACTTGGCCCGCATCCAGCGCAACCAAAGTGATTCATCTGCCGAAATAAAGAGCCATAAGAGCTTCATGAATCCAATATTATTTCATTCCCTCGCAGAGTGGATGCCTAGTCCTCCCTCATCCGTAGGCTTACAACAATTATCCCAAGTAATCGGAAAGTAAGAGGGTGCGCTCTCTTTCCTTGACCAGAGAAAGCTCCTAAGAAAATTATCAACCTCATCAAGGAAAGCTTGTGGGAGCCAGAATGCGGAAGTCCAGTAAAGCATAGTAGGCCATAGTACTGACTTGATAAGCTCAAGCCTTCCCACAGTCAAGAGAATATGATATTGTCAAGAGCTAAGGTGTGCCTTCAGCTTGTCCAGTAGCTCGCGACACACAATTGAAGACATACGAGTGGGGAAAAGTGGTAGTCCTAACTCTCAAGTATTTAACAGGAAGAGTCTCGAGGGGAACATTGAGACAATCAGAAATATCCTGCTTGATCATACACCTTTCCTCACAAACAATGTGATTTTCTCATTGTTGAGTCTCAACCTCGAGAAGCTAGCAAAAATATCAAGGGTACTTTTAATACCTTCAGTCTATCTCTGGTCCACCTTTGCAAATATCATAAAATTATCTACAAAGATCAAATGAGAGGCCTCCACGTCTCCATGAGCACGCATCGGCGTAATTCAGCCCGCATCAACAACGTTATACATTAACTAGGTGAGTCCCTTCCTGGCGAGTACAAAAAGATAGAAAGCAATTGGGTCTCTTTGCTTTATGCCCAACATGGACACAAAGCAAAAAAGACTATTACCATTAACACCGGCTGAGAACGAGGCTCCGAGGCACGTGCGTATCTAGCCAATCCACTGCTTAACGAATCCAAATTGCTTCAGTACTTCACAAACATACTCACGCGACAAGGAATCATAGGCCTTCCTTAGATCAATATGATGAATATTGTGGAAGAGCTCATGTGCAAGCAACACCGCATCCGAGATCCAACGACCATCAACGAAGGCATGTTGTTTGGCACCTAACCAGATTCGGCATAAGGGGTTTAAGTCAGTTAGCCAGCAGCTTGTACACAATGAGGTACAACCGTACAACAGGATGCAGAGAGAGATTGATCTAAAATCACCAAGCCGGTTAGCTCCGTTACATTTCGGGATGAGGGTTACAAGCGTATGATTAACACTTCCTAACACTCTTCCGAATTGAGGATATTTTTAACCGTCAGCAAGAGATCCGCCCAATCACACCTAACAAAACCCTGGCATCGAACCCATCACTGCTAGGAGCTTTACTAATGCTCAAGCTCATAACCGTACCTTTTAACTCCTTCACAATGATGTCTCAGCACATGCTGCCATTATTGGTGGTGAAGTGATCGTATCCTCCATGAAATCGCAGTGGAGCTGCTGACCATAATGATGGCGGTTAGTTGAAAAGCTCAGAGAAATATCTCATGAATTCAACAGTGATATCAGCCTCATTAGATATGACTCGGTCTCCAATCCGCAATTGTGAGAAGAGTGATTTGATTCTATCATTAATGTAGTCTTCTGCTGGCGTAAGACGAGTTCTCGTTACATCCCGTTTAAGATTAAGAGAATAGTACAGCATTGTACATCCCGTTTAAGATTAAGAGGTAGTACACCATTGTACATCCCAATTGGTATACAAAATGACACTCATCAGTTAGAACCTTGTATGGGATCAGTTCTTCGATAGACGATAGCCTTTCATTTGTAATATATTGATAATTTATAGGTCATATAAAGATAATAGGTGATATATTGATAGCCTTTGATTGGTATCAGTTCCTTCCACAAAATTTTCAAAGTACCAGTTTGATGCAAGTCTAATTTCTACCCCTATAACAGATATGGATTCGTGATCCACCAAATAATTAAAATTAATCCTACCACTTATCAAAATATAAATAAAAAACGAGGATGATCTCTTGTTCTCAATGGTTCGAGAGATGCCTTAACCAAATGCAATGAAATAAAATCTTTACAGATCCTGTGTGTTTCATTTGAGCACAAATGTTAAGAGTCTGTTATCTCCCATCCTGCTCTAAAGTGATACAGTAATACTCCATTGTATTGTCGTGGGCAATAAATGTCGCAACTTATTTATTGAACGTATACATTCAAAGAATGTCAACAGACATCTTAGAGCTTTAAGAAATAACAATACTGCATGCTTTATGGGCCAAATGACATGGGACTTCGGCACTATAACTACTTTATTCACTGAACTTATTTTATTAGACAACTTTATCGTCAAAAAACGTTAGGATCATGTTCAAAGTTCTATTAATTTTGTTCGTGCAGCATATTTACTACTTCATCAGATACAAACTGAAAAGAATTGCGGTTTACAAATGTTGGCATACTACCTTAAGACGCGACTTGAACAGCCATGTTTCTGTCTCCCAAGCCTGCCATTACTGTCCTGGTGCGGATTTTACGAGTGTTTCCTTTCAATGTACTCACATCTTTCACTGTACTCGCTCCATGCGGATCCTGCGATTTCACTTTGCTCGCTTTTTTGCTCGGGTCATTCTTTTTCACAGTTTCCATTTTTTCACGTCCTTTCCTTTCAGCTGGTCCTGAATTGGTAGAGCTGGATGGTTGAGATTCGACTGTGATTTGTTGACTCAATGAGCTGGAGATATCGGATGATGCATCTTCCCCGGCAGGTTTGGTGCTAATGTTCTTGAGGATGTTTTGCTGTCCTGGACATTTCGCAAGTGCCTGAGTAAAGCAAAGAAGATGGAACATTCTTCAGTATCTCTGCAACTTCAATGTTTGGACAACTTGCAAATGCATACTAAGAAGATTAAAAGACAAGTACACAAGCTACTGAACAGGCATATTTTAAAAGTACGCAAGATCTGTTTACACGGTTAAACCACCTCATCTAACTAGTGTTCCTCAAGTAGGAAGGGTGAAAAATGGAGGTAGGTGGAACCCTGTTAAAGTAGAAGTTTGCCCGTTGTGATTTCGAACTGTAACAGAATTTGCGATGGTAAGCAATTTAGTCATTCCTTCACCAATTGAAGAGGGACAAAACCCTTTTTTTCTGTAAGGCCTAAAAACCTAAGCTAAATGGTTAACTGTTCAGCAGAAAATGATATTGTACTTTCTCAAAGTACTGAATAACAGAAATTTAAGTTAAACATTTCCAACTAGACATTTTATGGATAACATTTTTCTGCATCTAGTATGGAATATGTAACTACCTGTTTTCCACTCGAAACCCTTTGAGCAGTCTCATGATAAAAAGAAGGCATGGGTGTCGCTTTGAAGTTTAGGCTCTTTCGGAACTGTTTCATCTCAGCTTCAGTCTTTCTCTGCATCCATTAACATTAATGCACGAGAATGTTAAATAGCTGCAACATATGGATAACCAGCCAAAGGAGAAACTTTCGTTATCGCAACCAACATCACGTGACTACCCTTGAATTGCCACATTGTCTAGAACAAATATGGAAACAATATAATAAACAAAGAATAGAAAATATGATCACGTCAGAGTTTTGAATCATCAACATATCAGAAACTTATCTCAAAGACTATTTTGGAATTCACTGACACCTGCTCGTAACCAACAATTTTCAAAGTTTAGACTTTAGAGCCTTTGAATTGCAGAGGAAGAAACCTTAGTTCCAAAAGGATGAGGTAGAGGTGTTGTGCACAGTGCATGTTTTGGTACCTGTGTTGTAGTTTGCATGGCATTCATCTTCGCCTCTTTCGCATGGTACTTTTGTTCCAATTTCATGTAATACTAGTAACAAATTAAAAATTCATCAATTAAGAACAACCACAAATTTTACAAACTATGCTAGTATTATTGCAAAAGAAGGATATAAACCAAGTACCTCTTTTCTTTTTTCAGCTCTTTCATCACTTTTAAAGGTGAAAATTGGGTCACTTGTTTTCAGGTCTGGTTTGCCAGAATTCATCATTTGCCGTGACCTGAGTATACTAGTACATCAATATGTTAGTCATAAAAAAATAGAACCTTAAAGATATGATACCAACCTGTTGGCCATTTGCTTCTCTCTTTCTCCTTTCTCAGAGAGGCCTCGAGAAACTATAGCACTCTTTGTCACCTTCGGATCTTTTTTGTGTCCGCTCACACTGCAAATGAAGAAGACAAATTTGTATGTTTAATAAAGGAACAGTGTCAAGCATTTGCAAGCATCAAAAAAAGTACCTCATTTTATCCCTGCGTTCTATAGACTTGCAATTTCCAGAATCCTGCATGGCAAACAAAGCTAGTTCAGGTACAAAAGAAAACAGATAATATGTACAACCAAAATATATCATTGTGAAGATCAATTGTTGGAGCTCAAGAAATGGACCATAGGTTATAGATTGTGACCTTCATCGATGAATGGAATATAAATTTGAACAAGTTGGGTTTTCCTGATCTCTAATGGTTGGAATCTACTGATAAAAAAGGCTGGTACCTAGGATCCATTCTACATTCTAATACCATTCAACCATGCACTACTTTCAATTGTGTATCAAGTAACTTGTTTCTGTGTAGTCAAAAAACTATTACCCCAACCTTTGTTGCTTGCTTGACCAAATTAGTGCTTGGTGAAGTCATTAAATGTATTTGCTTCTCTAATTTTGCAACCAGAGAACCACTTTTTTCAATTTTCTTGGGAACTCTGGCTGATGCTCTAACTGACGTAAGATGCTTCTTTTCAACCGATTGCTTCACTGGTGCTCCTTTGGTGAGTAGTGATTTTGATTTTGTGAATTTTGGGTCCAAAGTTGTCCTTGCCTGTTGATGAACAAGTATCATACCGTATCAGCTAGTAAACAATCCCAAAAAAGAAGTCAGTTTTTTTCAGTTATGAAAATTATTGCTAAATATTCTGATCTTCCTTTGTTACCCATCACTAAATTTTAAAGAATAGTTCCAAAAGGGAAAGTAATGACCAAGCTCACAAGGTAAACAAGTAAAAAATTCACCTTTGTAGAACGTTTTTGTGATTGATTTGAAGACAAGGTCAAAGGATCGGTTGCTATGATCTCTTTTGTTTCACAGGAAGCATCTGTTGTTTCATCTCTGGTAGTTTCTTTTTCGCAGATTGTTTGAACATCAAGCTCTCCAATTACTCGAGAATCATCATTTTTATCCACAGATTGAGGAACACCCTTTTCATCCACCGTCTGAGCATCATCCTTTTCGTCCATTGACCAAGCATCATCCTTTTTGTCCACTGATCGAGTATCATCATTGATAGAAGATGGGCCAGATAAAGTTTCAATTTCAATAGTTTTAGCGAAATCGGGCTGTTGAAGACTGGTCTCTAATTCTATTTCCTTATAATCCCTTTCTTCCATTGGAAACTGTGGAGTAGAATTTACTTCTCCTTCGCTGCCATTTGCATTATGTTCAAGTTCATCTGATTCATCAGGAGTTTCATCATACCAGGAGAACTGTATCCCATTGTCCCCATTGTTGTGGAACTCTTCAAACTGGATCCCATTGTAATGATCTTCATAGCCCTCCTCATAATTCATATGATCTTCACTGTTGTATTCATTTGCATGGCCCTCGCTTCCATTTTGACTGATAGAAGAGCTCCTCTGATGAAGCAGCCCTTTCTTTTTAAAATGTGCTTCAAAATAAGCCTTCTTTTGTGTAACCGAACCTGGTGTGGAATACTTCTCAACTTCCTCAAGATACTTGTTGTGCAGGAAGGATGATCTCCTTTCCCAAGACAATGATTCAGCCTCAAACCTTCCAAATGACACAGAACCAGTGGGCATACATTCAGTCTGCAGAAAGACAAATGTTGAATGTTATAACTAGTACATTGAATCGCGTGATGACACAATTTTAACAGGATTATCAGAAATAGAGATAAACATATGTCGGCAAGAGCACTTTTTAAATTGAGTTTAATTTCGAAAAAAAGCGTTCCTCATAATGAAAATATGGAAAGTCTCAGTAATATTCATAAAAACCTTATATACCAATTTGAAGAATTAATACCACCAGATCGCAATAGAAAAGTTTCTACCTGAAAGTCAGTGTCATACCTGATAACAGAAGATCAGAAATAGACTCAAATAATAATGGAGTTCAAGAAAAGGCACAAAATTAGAACTAGTGAACTAACTGATATAGTATTAATTTGGGCAGCATGATGATATGTCACAACTATTTTGTCGATTTACATGTAATTGTTTTTCACCTGGACAAAGACTAGATCCATCTACGCATGCACTTTGTTTTACGAGGATGTAACATCATTTGTTCAGCATCAATGACATGTTTCCGTGTCACATTAAGCTGTGTTTGTTTCGCAGGGATTTATTTTCCATTGCAACTATAGTTCTACGCTGTTCAGAGGAGTGGAGTTTATATGTCCTTAATTGGTCCTATGGATTGGTTCCAAAGGAAGTTCAGGAAGTTGTCTTGTTCTTGTAGTCATTTTTGGCTTAAACGTGTGTCCTCTTGGAGTTAGTAGGGAAATGGTAAAAGTGATCAAAAGCACAAATTGTTAAGTCGTAAAATAAACCAACGAATCAAAAGTTATTTTCAAAACTCTAATGATCCACTTCCATATTGCCTTCTAGCGGATCATGATATGCTATAGGGATACGTAATAGAGATTAAGAGGAACCATCAATTACTCAATCTTCCCCTTCTACTCTGCTTTTAAGACATCTTTAAGTCGAAAATAGTTTATCACAAATTGCAAGAAGGCCGACATATAAGAAGCACTAGAGAATTCTAAGAACCCTACGTCCCTACGTAGCTTGAAAATATCTCCATCATGTATTGTTCTAAATATAACCACTCAGGGAGACACTAATCTCATTCATCGCCTCATTGAAAATTCCCAAGAGATTATCAGTACAATATAGTAAAAAAATACGCCACTATGAAACAAAATGACGGAAATATTTTACTTATCTTAGAAACACATATGAATCACTAGATCTGGGATTTTAAAGAACTTGTGCATATTCATTGCTCAATCTAGGAAAGTTGAAAACCAGAAAGAAAAGATGCCGACTACAAGAAATATATACATCAACATCAACATAACCCTAATGCCTCAGAAGATGCTCCCGCCTAAGCGAGGTAAGAGGGGGTCGGATGTACACAACCCTATCACTGTAAAACAATGAGGTTGTTTCCAATTGACCAAAATGATGCAAATGCAACTGTCTGCGATTCCACAATAAAAGAAATACAGATCATTTAAATAGCACTTTGATATAGTCCATGATACTCCAAATGTCGATAAAACAACTTAATCTTTGACACAGTAGAAATGGACATACTACAAGAAATATATAGTAACAGAATAAAGATAAAGAAATATCAAATATGATTACATTGTGCGAATAAAAAATGCTTTGGATTAGTGGACCAATTGGAGCAACCCAGCATATTGATAAGGAAATTTCACAAGGGACTGAAGACTAAAGATCAGTCCACACGTAGTTTGAAGAGAGATCACAGCTAGGTCTGCCATTGCTTACTATGCCAAGATAATGTGCATATGTGATGAAACATCTTTTAATGATATATTTTTGGTTGATCACTGTCACCTAAGAGTATATGTGTAACTCCTTTTGCTCCCAAATATATAGAAATCTTGTAGCTCACATTTCAACAGAAGATTGCATAACAAAAAGGAATTCAGACCTAACCAAAGGTCAATATCGCCTGACATTCAAGAAAGCATCTTAAGATTCCGTTACAGATAAATATGCCAGCAATCAGAAGCAACCAAAAGAACTCGACGGTCAAGTCTATTCCCAGCAACCACCGTAGGTATAACAAATGATAACAAGACAAACCTGAAAACCTTTGAAACCTTCGCAGTCCTCAATCTCGCTCGCCATAGCCAGCAACCAAAAACATCAAATAACAAACAGCACCTGAAAACATGAATTCAAACAACCAGACTTCAGAGGTCTACAGGACATGATCAAGATCCAGGAGGTTCGACAAACACCAATCCTAATACACCAAAGTAAAATCAACACAAAATCGTGCAAACAACATTGACATCACATAACTCTATCCTCTTGCACGTTACAATTATATCTTCCACACAGTTACCTTAATTCGTCCCATTAAATAACAACAGGGAGCCGAAACTTTAAGTAAAAAGGCAGTTATCCTTATCTTAAACAGCAAGAGATACCAAACTTAAATGTTACCCCACAGTAGAGCTTAATTTCAACTACAAGTGCTCCGAGAAGGAAAATCATTACTTATAACTATGAACCAACACAACTTCTCAACCAAATGAGAGCGAGAAAGAGAAGCTCTAAAAAACATTTGAATTTCCCTGAAACATAAAATCACAACTAAAAATCACCAACAACCACAACATTTCACAACCTCACAACCAAATGAGAGCGAGAAATCACATACCACAGCAGCAAAAACAGAACAGAACTCGGCAGTTACACCTAAAATTAGTCTCTAGAACGCTTAGAACTCCTTGCAAACTCAGAATATCACTAAAACTCCGAACAAAGAAAACATCTCGTTTCCGGAATCACATTCCGAAGAAGAAAACGAAACCAGAACCTCGAATTCGGCCGTTATACCTCAAATCTTAACAAAAAATTACGAACCCCCCGAAAAATCGCGTCCCAAAGAAGAAGAAAAAAAGAGAACCAAAGCCTCGATTTTGGCGAAAATACATCAAATCAAACTTCCTCAGAAACGAAAATCTCAACAAAAAACTACGAAAAACCGCGAAAGTCTCACTTCCACACCACAAAGGGAGAGCGAGAAATCGCGTCCCAAACCAAAACCTCGAATTCGGAGGTTATACATCAAATAGCTTTGCAACGCTCCAAATCACTCCGAAACGAAAATCACTACAAAAAACACCTTAAAAACGCAAAATCACACTTCCACACCACAAAACGAGAGCGAGAAAACAGAACGAAACCTCGAATTCGTCGTTCGTACCTAAAATCAAGCTGGAAAACACCGACGAACCGCGAGAAGAAGAGGAAACTCCATGAAACACCTGAGACGGCGAGAATGTCGAATTTCTCCACGGAATCGAGCGGCAGAGAGGTCGTTCTGGAGCTCCAGGCGAGATCCGGAGGCTTGGAGTGGTTTCGGGAGGGTTCGGATCAGATCTCGGTTGGGAGGAGAGGAGAAGAAGATGGAGAGAATGGGAGTGAAGAGTCACACTCGTTCGGTTGTCGCTTTTTGTACTCCATTTCCATTACCGCGCGGACTTCACGCCGTCTGCCACGTCGGACCAACGCCGTCATTTGTACTAACGTCGGTTAGATGCGCCGCACTAACCGTGTGTTCGTTAATTTGTTGGAATTGTTTCTTGTTTGGCCCTTGAGTTTGTTGTTAATTATTTATTAAAACTCACACGTCTCTTGAGAGACTTATCTATCTATTATCTTACTGTTTTTGTGTGGTTATTTCAAGGCAAAATTGTTATTAAACCTTTTATGCGTCAATCTTTTATGTATGACTTTTGGTTTAACTATGGATCATGCCTAAATCAGTTACTTCAAGTAATGTATGACTATTATTAATAAAACTCACACATGGAGTGGTTATGCAGTCTAGCCACGTCGATTCGAGTCCTGAGAATTTTTAGTTAATGAAAAAAAATATTGTTACCTCCATTGTATGTCATATGCAATAAAGTAAAGGTGACTCCAACCTTTGGGAATTATGGTTGAAGTTTTTTTAGTAGTGAGAAACTCCTTTGACCAACTCCCATATGCTTTTGCAACGATATAAGAACGAATCGTGGAGCAATAAAAATTAGCCATCATGTAAGGGTTTCGAATATGATGACCTCTAGCAAAAATAATCGGTATCGACCAAGTTATGGCTATGAATGTACTATGTTTAGATAATACTCATCCTAGTTGCACCATTATGAATTTAGATCTAAAATGCATAACTTTGTTAATTGTCTTGAAACTATATCAAGTGCTTCCTTTGATTCAGAACAATTATGTCACAAGTTCGATTTTAGATATTGCACGAGCTATATTAATACTATATCTATAATTTAATACCATGACACCAATTATACCTCTTAAATGCATCGTGTTGGTTGATATTGCAACCTTAGCCGTATTTTAGTAGTGATAACACAAATCTTCAAATTAAAATTAGTACGTCTAGCACATCCTCGTTTTAGTTCACCACAATGTTGTGTCACACTATCGAGTTTCTACCTATGTGACTGAGTACGTAAGATTACCAAATGTTTTATGATAAACGTGCAAATGGAGAAGAGCATTACACTAAAACAAACAAAAAGAGATTTTTCAAAAGAAAATATCCTTTAAAGCACATCTAATCAGCACAATAATAAAGATTGTTTTCAAATCAGAAGGCGTTTATACAAATACAACTTCAACTGAGGATATACATGCAAAAACAGCAATTTGCTATCATACGGACTTACGGAGTTAGACGAGATGTGGACGGTAACGGTTCCCGTCACTGGGGCATCCAGTAGCGGTGGTGGTGGGGCCAGATGCTGCCACGTTTCCGGACAGGTACACACCAGCCGCTCGATTTGACTTGGGAGTTGGGAGTGTGAAGTAAACCTCTCTGTTCTCATCATGTGCTCTGACCCTAATCATTAGACAATTCTTGAAAGCTGTAATAATAAATTAATAATAAAGCTTCTAGGTTTTGCACATATTAAAAATCCAATCTAGCATTCCCCACAGTAGCAATGATAGTATCTAATTGGTTTAGGGAATATTATTTTGAGGCAAATGAGTTTTTTTTTTTTTGAGGATTAGCAAATGCGTTATTAGATTTGGGCATGAGCATGATGCATTCTGCTTGTCGTCGGGAAGTTTTGTAAGGACATGAAGAGAGAGAGGTATGGGGTGGATGTGATGGAGGTGTGGTGAGGGTGTGGAGGGAGGTATGGTTGGGGTGTAGGGTTGGTGTGGGGTTTTGGTTTAAAAACCACCTAACTCATCTCATTCTTCTTCTTTTCTCTCCATTTTCTTCCCCACCCATCACTCCCTCACTTTCTTCCCTTGTTCCGGCGACCAGAAGGAGGAGAGGATCTCCGGCAGCGTGGTGGAGGCGAGCACGAGGAAGGAGCGTGCGGAGGTACGGAAGTTGGAACGTGAGGAGGTTTTCGGAGACGGCGGTGCGTGAGCGAGGCTCCGGCGGGTCTTCGTCGTCTTGAGAGGTATGCCAAGTCTTCATAATAACTCCCCAAGTGGTGTGGGAGTGTAGGGGGCGGCGTTGGTGTCGTTTTCCCGGCGAAAACCCACTGAACCAAGGTTGAAGACGACTGGTTCGGTCGACCATTGTGTGTCTCGGTCGACCGAACATCGTCTAAATGATGCCTGTTTAGTGGCGATTATGTATTGTCTGGTCGACCGTGTGAGGTCCGGTCGATCGATATCAGTGAATAATAACTTACTGCCCGAAAACGGTCGAACGATGTTTGTGTGACGGTCGACCGTTTATGCCAAATTTTAGCGGGAATTTCTAAGGGTTACATTAGCCCGGTCAACCGGTGTTTGTTTCGGTCGACCGAACCCCCTTTAGATAGGTTAGACAGACCTTCGGCCGACCGAGTGTGTCTCGGTCGACCGAACTGCGCAAAGTCGGTCAAGAGCGTTGACCATCTAAACGGTCGACCGCTCTGGATCCGGTCGACCGACCGCGTGCAGTTTTCCTGCAGTGAAGTGTTTGTTGATCCGGTCGACCGGAAGAGTTTCGGTCGACCGAATACAGTGGGCAAGATTCAGGCAGACTTTCTTATCGGTTGAACGGACCCTGGTTCGACCGACAGGATATATATGTATATAAAACGTATAGCGTAGACCTTCCAAACGGTCGACCACTAGAGTTGACCTTGTTCGACTTGGTGGGTCGAATTACTCTTTGGTGGATTTATCCACACACGAGACGTCGAGCATAGGCGACTACCGGCTGCCGAGCCCACGGTCGTTAACCGGACCTCGGAGCTACGGATTTCACCTTCGACGAGAGCGTATTTCAGTTGGACCCCTTGAGCCTGTGCGGCAGAGGGATGTCTTCCATGCCTGTGTGGGTGGGAGATGTCTTCTTCCTTGTGTAGGGGGGTTGCACTTTCCGTGTGTCGGAGAGCGAGGTCACTTGTGCATGTGCAGCCGAGAGACGCCTTCTTCCTTGTGTAGGGAGGGGATGCACTTTCCTTGTGTAGGAGAGTGGAGGCAGTCAGTGGGTCCGAGGCTGATTTGCATTGCATGAGCATCTTTGGTATTTTCGTCTGTATTTTTGTATATGTTAGGAGATGTTGGCATACGGGGTTCCTTTCGGGAACTCAGGCAGATTTCATGTTTCATTTCAGGGAGCAGGCAGACGTAGGTTGGTGGTGACCGAGGGGAGTACCTCCGAGATCAGGTCCTGTCTTCTTAGCTTTTTGTAGAGGTAGTGATTACAGTAGTTATGTATTAGACATGTAATCGCTCTTTTGACACTCTGTATTATGACTTCCACGTGGAGATATTTTATATATATGTATTCAGTTGACTTTCCAGTAACGTGCCATTGTTGACCGTTGACGGTCGTATGTTTATGTTCTAAATTTGAAAAAATTCTTCCGTTGTTTCGGGACGTTACAACTTGGTATCAGAGCCTTGATTCCGGCGTACTTTCCCAAAGAAACCACCATTGAGATAGGATTAGAGTCTAGAGGTCCATGGCATGCATTCATGATCATTCTGACTTGAGTTTTTTTGTCATGTAGAGTGATGCCTCCGAGACGGGTCGTGCATGTGGTTGAGACTCGCGATTCGAGTGAGACTGAGAGAGAGGAGGCCCGGGAGGCAGAGCGCAGGGTCCTGTTCGATACCGTGGAGCGGTTGAGCGGGATGTTGGAGCGCCAAGGAGCGCAAAGTGCGCAGACGGGGGCCGGTGCGATGCACGACCGATTCATGAGGCAGCACCCTCCGACTTTTACTGGGCAGATGGATGCAGAGGCAGTTGAGGAGTGGATCCTCACTATGCAGACGATCTTCAGGGCTATCGACTGTACTCCGGAGAAGAAGGTGGACATGGCCACCTACGAGCTGAGAGGAGCTGCGGCGAATTGGTGGAGGTCGACTTCAGCAGTTCTGTTCGCCGGTCGAGAGGATGTGTCATGGGAGGAGTTCGTTGAGGAGTTCAACGAGCAGTACTTTTCGGAGCACGTGTGAGACAGGAAGAGGGAGGAGTTCCTGGCCCTGGAGCAGGGGAGCATGACACTGGAGGAGTACATTGGGAAGTTTAACGCCCTTGAGCGTTATTGTCCGGAGATCTTCGTCACCTAGGCGCAGAGGTCGATGAAGTTTGTTAGGGGACTCCGGAAGCAGCTGAGGACCCGAGTGCTGTCGAGCATGCCGCGCACCTTGGCGGATGCTGTGAGGAGTGCCACGATTATGGAGAGGGACTACCGGGAGAACTACCAGGATGAGAGGAGACCAGTCGGGAGATCCTCAGGGAGGCCAGGAGGGCAGAGTTTGGGGAATCAGGGCAAGAGGCCCAGGATCGAGGGAGCAGGGGCGCCGCAGCCAGAGGCGTACAGGAGTTGTGACAGAGTGCACACTGGGCGCTGTTTTGGGCCGGGTACTTGTCATGGTTGTGGTCAGCTGGGCCATTTCGTCAGGAGTTGCCCTAGCAAGGGCGCTGGACCGAGCAGACCTCTGGGACCTCCGATTGCCAGTGGAGGCGAAGCTAGGAGACCTGCAACACCTCAGCACGGTCAGCGCACTGGACGAGTCTTCACTATCCAGGCGGAGGAGGCGAGGGACGCCAGCACTGTCGTGGAAGGTACACTTCTTGTGGCAGGTTTAGAGGCTAGGGTGCTTTTTGATTGTGGCGCGACACACTCGTTCATCTCGGAGCGATTTGCGGGAGTGTTGGGATGTACCCATGCGATGTTGACTGCCACTTTGGAGGTCAGCACACCCCTGGGTGTGGTGGGCACTGTGGGGAGCTTCATCCCCGGCGCCACGATTGTTTCGGGAGACCAAGATTTTCCGGTAGATCTGGTCTTGCTACCGATGGAGGACTTCGATGTTATTCTTGGGATGGACTGGTTGTCCCAGCATGACGTGCGTGTCCTTTGCCGTGAGAAGAAGATTTTGATTCCGAGGATAGGGTTGCCTGATATCATGATTAGAGGAGTCAGGAACAGAGGAGGCCGCATTGTGGTGTCAGCTTTGAGGGCTCAGAGGTTGATACAGCAGGGTTGCAGAGCATTCCTAGCGACGCTGGTTGTTCCAGAGGCTGAGTCGCCGAGGTTGGACGAGATAGATGTGGTGCGGGAGTTTACAGAGGTGTTTCCAGATGATATTCCAGGACTACCACCTCCGCGAGAGATGGAGTTTTGCATTGATCTGGCAGCAGACACCTCACCACAGTCGAAAGCCCCGTACAGGATGGCGTCCGCAGAGTTGGCAGAGTTGAAGAAGCAGCTACAGGAGCTGATGGAGGCTGGTTTCATCAGACCGAGTGTCTCACCTTGGGGCGCGCCAGTGTTGTTTGTGAAGAAGAAGGACGTGTCATTACGGATGTGCATTGACTATAGGATGCTGAACAAGATCACCATCAAGAATAGGTATCCCCTACCTAGGATTGAGGACCTGTTCGATCAGTTGCAGTCAGCAAAGGTCTTCTCTAAGATAGACCTACGTTCAGGATACCATCAATTGAGGATCCGAGAGGAGGATGTCCAGAAGACAGCATTCAGGACCAGATATGGGCACTATGAGTTCTTGGTGATGTCTTTTGGGTTGACGAACGCTCTGGCAGCTTTCATGGATCTGATGAACCAGACGTTCATGCAGTACTTGGATAGTTGTGTCGTTGTCTTTGTGGATGATATCCTGATCTACTCACCCGATGTGGAGCAGCACAGAGAGCACCTGCGGATTGTACTTAGCATTTTGAGATACCAGAGGTTGTATGCTAAGTTCTCGAAGTGCGAATTCTGGTTGGACAGAGTCGCATTTCTTGGTCACATTGTTTCTGCGGAGGGTATTCCGGTGGATCCGGCGAAGGTAGAGGCAGTGACTGAGTGGAGAGCCCCTACGAGCGTGACGGAGATCAGAAGCTTTGTTGGATTGGCGGGTTACTACCGTCGCTTCATCAAAGACTTCGCGAGGTTAGCTGCACCGCTGACTGCCCTGACGTAGAAGGGAGTCACTTTTGTTTGGTCCCAGAAGTGCGAGGACAGCTTTCAGGAGCTGAAGAGACGACTGACGACGGCTCCAGTTTTGACTTTGCTGAGCGCCACAGGAGGTTTTGTGGTCTACAGTGACGTGTCAGGCGTTGGTTTGGGTTGTGTGTTGATCCAGCACGGGAGGGTGATTGCATACGCTTCGAGGAAGCTGAAGACTCATGAGAAGAATTACCCGACGCATGACTTGGAGTTGGCAGCTGTTGTGCACGCATAGAAGACATGGAGACACTACCTGTATGGCGAGCAGTTTGAGGTATTCACCGATCACCAGAGTTTGAAGTACCTCTTCTCCCAGAAGGAGTTGAATATGAGACAGCGCTGTTGGTTGGAGTTCATTAAGGACTACGATTTCACCATCTCCTACCACCCGGGGAAGGCGAATTCAGTTGCAGACGCCCTGAGTAGGAGAGTGGAGGTATCAATTGCAGGTTTGTGCCTTCAGGAGTGGAGGCTGCTTGAGTCATTGGCAGAGTGGAGGTCGTTCACTGGGGACTCTGAGGGAGCAGTGTTAGCTGGGTTGCGGGTAGAGCCACAGACAGTCTCACAGGTAGTACAGGCGCAGCGTGAGGATGATGAGTTGGCCAGTTTGCTGGAGTTGACTGCCAAAGAGGGGTCAGATTTCAGTGTTGGGGTCGATGGGGGTCTGAGATTCAGAGGGCGGATCTGGGTGCCGAGGGTTGATGGGATGAGAGATGACATCATGGAGGAGGCACACAGACCAAAGTACATCATCCATCCAGGGAGCACGAAGATGTATAAGGATCTGCAGCGGAACTTCTGGTGGAGAGGCATGTAGAAGGACATTGCAGAGTTCGTGAGTCGGTGTTTGGTCTGTCAGCAGGTGAAGATTGAGCACCAGAGGTCAGCTGGGCCTATGCAGAGTATCGAGCTTCGAGAGTGGAAGTGGGAGCACGTGACGATGGACTTCGTTACGGGGCTACCGAAGACGAGGCGGTTCCATGACGCGATTTGGGTGATAGTCGATAGACTAACCAAGTCGGCGCACTTTCTGGCCATTAGGACCACCTTGCCTTTGGAGAGTCTGGCGAAGCTGTATGTAGAGGAGATCGTCAGATTGCACGGAGTACCGGTGAGCATCATCTCTGACAGAGATCCGAGGTTCACATCCAGATTTTGGGGGAGTCTGCAGCAGGCACTGGGGACACGTCTGAGGTTCAGTACAACTTTTCACCCGCAGACAGACGGTCAGTCAGAGAGGACTATCCAGACTTTGGAGGATATGCTGAGGGCTTGCACGCTGAACTGGGCTGGACACTGGGGTGAGCATCTACCTCTGATCGAGTTCGCCTACAACAACAGCTACCATGCTAGTATTGGGATGGCACCATATGAGGCATTGTACGGGAGGCCATGCAGATCACCGGTATGCTGGAGTGACGTAGGTGAGAGGCAGTTAGTGGGCCCGGAGCTTGTGCAGATGTACGCAGAGAAGGTTGACCTGATCAGGAGGAGGTTGGCTACAGCACAGAGCAGACAGAAGAGTTATGCTGACCGACGTAGGCGGACTTTGAGCTTCGAGGTTGGAGATCACGTCTTCCTGAAGATTTCACCAGCTCGGGGAGTGATGAGGTTCGGGAAGAAGGGGAAGCTCAGTCTGAGGTATGTCGGGCCTTTTGAGATCTTGGACCGTGTCGGGAAGGTCGCCTACAGAGTTGCTTTGCCACCACAGTTCTCTGGCCTTCACAACGTCTTCCATGTTTCTATGTTGAGGAAGTACGTTGCAGACCCGACACATGTGATAGAGATTGCAGTACCTGAGATTCGGCGGGACTTGTCACTTGAGGAGAGGCAAGTTGAGATCATCGATCGGATGGACCATCAGCTCAGGAGGAGGACCATTCTGTTGGTTAAGGTCAGATGACAGCATCACAGTGAGCGCGAGGCCACTTGGGAGATCGAGGAAGAAGTTTGGAAGCAGTATCCAGAGCTTTTCGGTAAGTTATTTTTCTGATTTCGGGGCAAAATCCTTTTAAGGATGGTGGATTGTAAGGACCTGAAGAGAGAGAGAGGTATGGGGTGGATGTGATGGAGATGTGGTGAGGGTGTGGAGGGAGGTATGGTTGGGGTGTAGGGTTGGTGTGGGGTTTTGGTTTAAAAACCACCCAACTCATCTCCTTCTTCTTCTTTTCTCTCCATTTTCTTCCCCACCCATCACTCCCTCACTTTCTTCCCTTGTTCCGACGACCAGAAGGAGGAGAGGATCTCCGGCGGCGTGGTGGAGGCGAGCACGAGGCAGGAGCGTGCGGAGGTGCGGAAGTTGGAACGTGAGGAGGTCTTCGGAGACGGCGGTGCGTGAGCGAGGCTCCGACGGGTCTTCGTCGTCTTGAGAGGTATGACAAGTCTTCATAATAACTCCCCAAGTGGTCTGGGAGTGTAGGGGGCGGCGTTGGTGTCGTTTCCCCGGCGAAAACCCACTGAACCAAGGTTGAAGACGACTGGTTCGGTCGACCGTTGTGTGTCTCGGTCGACCGAACATCGTCTAAATGATGCATGTTCAGTGGCGATTATGTATTGTCCGGTAGACCATGTGAGGTTCGGTCGACCGATATCAGTGAATAATAACTTACTGCCCGAAAACGGTCGAACGATGTTTGTGTGACGGTCGACCGTTTATGCCAAATTTTAGCGGGAATTTCTAAGGGTTACATTAGCCCGGTCGACCGGTGTTTGTTTCGGTCGACCGAACCCCCTTTAGATAGGTTAGACAGACCTTCGGCCGACCGAGTGTGTCTCGGTCGACCGAACTGCGCAAAGTCGGTCAAGAGCGTTGACCATCTAAACGGTCGACCGCTCTGGATCCGGTCGACCGACCGCGTGCAGTTTTCCTGCAGTGAAGTGTTTGTTGATCCGGTCGACCGGAAGAGTTTCGGTCGACCGAATACAGTGGGCAAGATTCAGGCAGACTTTCTTATCGGTTGAACGGACCCTGGTTCGACCGACAGGATATATATGTATATAAAACGTATAGCGTAGACCTTCCAAACGGTCGACCGCTAGAGTTGACCTTGTTCGACTTGGTGGGTCGAATTACTCTTTGGTGGATTTATCCACACACGAGACGTCGAGCATAGGCGACTACCGGCTGTCGAGCCCACGGTCGTTCACCGGACCTCGGAGCTACGGATTTCACCTTCGACGAGAGCGTATTTCAGTTGGACCCCTTGAGCTTGTGCGGCAGAGGGATGTCTTCCATGCTTGTGTGGGTGGGAGATGTCTTCTTCCTTGTGTAGGGAGGGGTTGCACTTTCCGTGTGTCAGAGAGCGAGGTCACTTGTGCCTGTGCGGCCGAGAGACGCCTTCTTCCTTGTGCAGGGAGAGGATGCACTTTCCTTGTGTAGGAGAGCGGAGACAGTCAGTGGGCCCGAGGCTGATTTGCACTGCATGAGCATCTTTGGCATTTTCGTCTGTATTTTTGTATTTGTTAGGAGATGTTGGCATACGGGGTTCCTTTCGGGAACTCAGGCAGATTTCATGTTTCATTTCAGGGAGCAGGCAGACGTAGGTTGGTGGTGACCGAGGGGAGTACCTCCGGGATCAGGTCCTGTCTTCTTAGTTTTTTGTAGAGGTAGTGATTACAGTAGTTATGTATTAGACATGTAATCGCTATTTTGACACTCTTTATGATGACTTCCACGTGGAGATATTTTATATATATGTATTCAGTTGATTTTCCAGTAACGTGTCCTTGTTGACCGTTGACGGTCGTATGTTTTTGTTCTAAATCTGAAAAAATTCTTCCGCTGTTTCGGGACGTTACAATTTTGCTCCTCTACCTGCTTTAGGTGCTTGTTATATATAAGTAGAAGGTAATGTGAAGTATATATGAACACATACATAAGCCAAGATTATAAGATTACGTATATAGTCCTATGTGAATTACATTAGATAAGGAAAACAAAGATATAATCTGCCATAGCATTTGATCTAGGAGCCCCTTGATGAGAAGGATGCATGTTATATCCCTAACCCTTTTTAGGGTTAATTCGTGTTTAAGAGGAGAGAAGGAGGTATGGTGGGGCTTGACTTTGTGGAGAGAGAGAGAGGTATGGGTGGAGGCATGGGTGAGGAGATGGGGTAGGCGTGTAGGGGGATGGAAGGAGTGTGGGGGTTGCTTTAAGAGCACCCAACCATTCTTCCTCTTCTTTTCTTCTCCTTCCTTGTTTTTCTCTCACACCATCCTCATCTTCTTTTCTCTTTGGCGTCGAGCAGCTCCGGGGATCGGTGACGGAGGTGGACAAGCGGTCCAGGCAGGAGAGGTGCGGTGTTGAGCGCGAGGAGAGGTCACAGGAGGCGACGTGCGTGAGCGAGCTCCGGCGGTTCGTCGTCGTTGGTTGAGGTACGCCGCTCCTTAGTGTGGTTTATTGTTAACCCTAATGAGAGGGTTGTGTTGGTCGGTCGGAGGAGGTCGGAGGCCTCTCCGACGTCGCGTTTGGGCGAAGAAACCTCGGCTGGCGCAAGGTTGACGACGACCGGACGGTCGACCGGCCCTTGGGCGGTCGACCGATTGCATGTATATCTTTACTGCCTGTTGCGTTTCGGTCGACCGAGGCCTTGTGTTCGGTCGACCGGAACTTAAGTTTATTGGTTTATATTGCATGATGTTCGGACGTAGGCTTGAGTTCGGTCGACCGTTATATGACGTAGAAATATTAAGTTGACCCTGTAAGTTCGGTCGACCGAGACCCCTGAGTCGGTCGACCGATGGATTAAAGTGATGTAGAAGATGTTATGTTAGTTTTCGGTCGACCGGGACCTGAGTCGGTCGACCGATAGACTGGATTGTAATGTTGACCAGACTCCGGATTTGACCTCGTTCGGTCGACCGGTTTTAGACCTTCGGTAGACCGTTGGGGGGATTGTGTTCTGTGCGCAGCTGTAGACCGTGTTAGGGACGGTCGACCGATTCCTTTCGGGAAACGGTCGACCGAATCACCTCTTACGGTCGACCGTTTGGGCCCAGAACAGAATTCCAGGTTCCCATTTTGAACGCCAACTTTGTCACGGAAACCCGTGTCCTCGCCTTGTGCGTGAGCCGGGAGGTGACGGTGGGCGCGTGATGTGTGCCTTCCCAGGGACCGTCGTTGGGAAGAGTGTGGGTGTTCGAGACGCGTCACCTCCGAGTATGGACCGTGACTTGAGATGATTGTTGGGCACTTTGTAGTATAGCAGGCCTGAGGGATCGCGGATCCCAGTGTTGATGTTTGTGCGAGCACGCAACTGGCGTTGGGTGAGGTGACTACCGGCCCACGGGCTACGGAGGTCGCTGCCCTGCTTTTATAGCGGCGCGGTTGGTATTTGCGGCTCGAGGAGCCCGATGACCTGGCAGACTTCGGTCTGGATCTGTCTGATGTTGTGCCGGACTGTTGTGATGGACCACCGATGTTGTGCCGGTGATGCCGCCGAGGTTGTGCCGGCAATGATGATTGTTGGGCCGAGGATGTGCCGGCTATGTTGTTTTTCCTTGGCTGGGCACCTACCGAGATGTTGTTGTTATATCTTCCGGGCGACCGCCCCGTTGGTCCCTGTGGCTCCGACCACTGAGATTTGCAGATCTGTATTCTATCGGCGTGCAGGCGTGACAGAGGCTCCCTGCCGAACCCTTGAGTAGTGTAGCTGCGTGTGGGGGGTGTGATGTCGCGTGCTGTAAGGCTGCATGTGCCTGCAGTAGGTCTCCTCGGGAGACTCGTTGTTGATTGTCGGACTGATGTACCGTTTTACCCTTCGGGGGAACTGTTTCCATTTCTGTCGATGTCATGACACGCTACTAGTATGATAGGTTCATTGTGTAATGCATGCATATAGGTGAGTTGGCGTACGGGGTTTCCTTTCTGGAAACTCAGGCATTGTTGTTGCATCTTTTTCAGGACCGCAGTAGATCCAGTGGGGTGGTGATCGGCGGGCGCGCGCATTTGGAATCGGATCCTCTAGTCAGACCACTGAGGTCCACATGATTACGTTTATCTTCCCTTGTCGTTTTGTTGTAATCATGTATGCATTTTGGCAAACTCTGATGTATTATGGTGCACCGCTTTATTGTTTATGAGAAGTAACAGTCCCGTCCTGATTATTGTGCTCTTTGTCTTGATTATGAATTTTTAAATTTTCCGCTGTTTCGGGATGTTACAATGCATGAGGTCGCGTTGTCGTGGGAAGTGACGAGGTGTCTCCACTGTTAAGTGTCGAATGCAAAAAAGGTGAATTAATGAAACGTAAATCATGCTAGTATTATATCATGCAAGGATAATAAATAAGTGTCTACCAGATTTTTAGAAGTGGTGGGGGAGGAGCGGAGAGAAACGTTTAGTTGTGAATCTACTATTTGGATTTAATGTCATACTTTTTGGCTGCAGGATACCTAATTAAGCTGGCTAAATCTACTAAATTGAGTGCACATTGAAGGAAGATTTTGATATAAGAATATTGTCAAAGTGCACATTGAAGGAAGATTTTGATATAAGAATATTGTCAAAGTGCATGATGACATCTTTAGAGTTTACCAAAAGTTGAAAAGTGGAGGCATGACCTTGTTGCATGCACACTTTACCGTTAAGTACGACCTTTTAAAACTTTAGTAAAGGTTTGATAGATGGTTGGAACTTGGAAGATCAAGATCGTTATGGTGTGTCATAATGTTTTATGTTGGTAGTTTAGTACATTGAGATTGTGGAGCCCATGAGGTGTAAACAATTAGGCAGAACATAGCTTTTGGTTAAAGTGTGGTACAGATCTTAATCATTAATGATTTTGAGTACGAGTTAGTAGCTTTCACGAAAAAGCTAGACTTGTGGATTTCTATAGGTACCATACACTTAAATTATGTAAGTTATATTGAGAAATCCGAAGGAGACTAATCTTGTGTTTTGGTTGGGTGATTCAAGTCTAAATTTTAAGAATCAATTTCAACATACAGAAAGATAAAAGTCTTCACCCATGGATCTTAGGGCACCCTAATTTCAACACACAGACAGATAAAAGTCCTCACCGGTGGATCTCAATGGGGGATCCACAGGGCGTGTGGGTACTTCAAACGTGAGTGGGTCCCACCATATTAGCTTTTTTTGTTGTTTTTGTTAATTAAATGTTATTAGTGATTATTTTATTTTTTCAATAATTTTCTCAAATCATTTAAATATTTTTTAATCTAATTTAATTTATTATTCAACTAATTTTTCTGAAACTAAAAAATTAAATAATAAAAAATGAATAACATGAGTAATATATTAAATTAAGTTATGTAAATGAATTAAGTTGTATATTGGATGTTGGGGGAAAAATATAAAATAAAGGAGAAGAAAGTGAGGTAGAGGAAATGGAAAGTAGTGGATAAGATCATTGTTGATGAGTGAATAGTGTAAAGATTATGAGAGTAAAGATCGTGTTGATGTTGAGGGAAAAGAAGTTGACGTGAATGAGAAAATGTGAGTTGTGATCTTTAAAACAAGATCATTGTCAAGGATAATTGTACTTTGTATTATGATAGTACTTGATATTTCTCAATATTTAACTGTTATCTTAAATTTGTCCTACTGCCTTGACAAAATAAAGGAATAAGATATATATTTTTACACAATTTAACTAAAAATAGTGAAGGTGAGCAGTGGGCTCTGACAACCATGAAAAAGAATTAAGATAGATTGGTATTTTTTATGAGTCATAAATCCAGTAGAAGTCTTTTTTGTTTTAATCCACTTGAAGTCAATAGGGTCTCTTTTAATTGGTTTTTGCACTCGTTGCTACCGAAATCTGAAGGCCAAGATTCTTATTGCAAAATGGAATCGAAATTTATTAAAAGTGGGATATTCTCCGACCTGAATAAATTAGTACGTCCTAATCCCAACAATAAAATAACTATGTACCATTGCTTGAATTTGGAGGAAAATTATATCCACAGTTCCGTAGGAAACTTAAACTAGTATATAAAACCGATAAAAGAACATGTTGTGTTTAAGTGTTGGTTTTTTCACCGATGCGTCGATCAGTTGATTTCCTAAAATGTCATTTATGTGTATCTATTTTCTCATGTGCAACCAAAAGAAAAGATTAACTCCGAAGTGTCATTAAGGTTCCATTCGGTTACTCTTTCATGTTACCCTCGACTATGTCTAGTGACGTGGCACAATATGGTTGGTTAATTTTAATTAAGCTTTAGAGCACCCTTAACGGCACTCGGGCGCCCAGGAAGAGTGACGAGTTACCCTCCCTTAACAGGAGGGTGCGCCCGGGTGGGGGGGCCAAGTGCCCCCCCCCCCGTTGGTCCACATTTTTTATTATTTTTTTGTGTTTTTGTTTTCAAAAATCATTTAAAAATCATTTAAAATTATTTATTCAAATATATTTTTATGAACATAAGTTTTTTATTTGTTTATATTTTCTAGAATATTTTAACAATTTTTCGTGTTTTGCCTAGAATTGATCCTGAAATGACGTGTAGGGGAGAGAATGTAGGGTACTTGAGTTATTTCTAGGTGTGGTTAAGAAAAATTTAGGAGGGTTGATTTGAGCTGACGTGGCGGAGAGAAAAGCTGACGTGGCTGAGAGAGAAACCAGGGCGCCCGGGAGGCCGGGACTGCCCGGGCGCTGTCAATGGTGCTCTTGCAAACGAAATACTTAAGAAGCCTATTATGTTAATTAACTTAGACATTAAATCTTAATCTCCCACCAAACATTACCCAACTCATTTTTCCATTCCTCTTCTAAACCCTAAACCCTAACTTCCCAAACCTCTTTCTCCGGGCGTCTCCATCCTCTCCTAAACATAGTCCTCCTTGTTGGTTCAAAGCAACGTTCAGGTAGGCGGTCGCCTAGGCGGTAGGCGACCACCGCCTTTCGCCCAGCCAATGAGAAGGAACAGGTTGGCTGTGAAGAAGATGAATGACTTGGTGTATGTGAACTACAGAGGTTGGCTCTGAGGGTGTTGGGGTTGACATGCTCGACATCAAGTTGTGAGCGGAATTGGAGTGTCTTCGAGCAGTTGCACTCAACGAGAAGGAACAGGTTGGTTGTGAAGAAGATGAATGATTTGGTGTATGTGAACTACAACCAAAAGTTAAGGCAAAGGTTTCAGCAAAGGATGGAGAAGCCCGGATTTTATGACCCCATCAGTGTGGACTACAATCTCTTCGACGAGCATCCGTGGTTGGTAGAAATTGAAGATTCGGTCTTCACTGGAGAGGAGCTTACATGGGCCGATGCCGAGGAAGCAACTTTAGGACATTCTTCTTCACGGAGACGTTTTGCTCGATCCATGTCTACTGCATCTGACGCGCGGTGTTTCACTACATCTGACGCACCATTATTAGGTGGTGGCATGGATGATGTCATCGTTCACATTAGTTCTAGAGATCCAGGTGCATCGAGTTCTCAACCACCGATGGACATCGACGAGCAATAAGTCCAATCTGACGATGAAGAAACTGAAGAAGATGATGTCTACGTAGACAATCCGAACGAAAACCACTCCGACGACTCTGATGGTGGTGGAGGATATGATATGGTTCCCAATTGGACATTAGATCAATGTGTCCAATGGAATTAGTTAGTTAGCTTGTAATTCTAATTTCACTCTTATATGTTATTGTATGAACTCTGAGTTACCTTTGTAATCGTACTACTAAGCAATAAATTATATACCTAAGTGTTTAAGTGGGTAGAGGAGGTGCCTAGTGAGGCATTGGTCGAGGAACTAGGTGTCTTTTCGAAGTCTAAACATGTATGGTATTTTTAGATAATATTTGTGCATTTTTTCCATTTTTCCGATTTTTCCTGATTTTTTTATCTATTTTATAAAATTTAATTGAATTAAAATAAAAAAAGACCGCCCAGACTTGGGCGGTCGCACAACCGCCTAGGCGATCTCCCAGGCGACCGGACGCCCCCGGTCGTCTAGGCGGTCCCAGAACGTTGGTTCAAAGTACGGTTTGTTTCGTTTGTTTTTTTATTTTGACCGATTTCAGATGGATTTGGGAGTGTATAGGGTTTGGGTGGTTTGATAGTTTTTGTTGGTGGTTTGTAATGGGTTGGAGTGGTTTGATAGGTTTTTTTTTTTGAATCAGATCAAACAAGAGAAGATCTTTGATGTCAAGAAGATGGCGAGAAGAGAAGACGCAAATAAGATGGAAAGAAGAAAATAGAGGAAAAAATAGGTAGATGGATGTGTTTTGGCATGAAAAAGGGAAGGAAAATGTTCATGTGGCTTAACTAATGTCTTAACTATGTTATTAGCAATGACCAAACAGAAATTGGAGGGGTAAACAACAAAAGGACAACAAAATGGAAAAGTTGAAAACTTAATGGCAGTTTGGACTTAATCTTTGTGTTTAGTTGGACGTAAGAAAATAGTTGTAATTGAATGATATTTTAGGAAATCAACTATTTTCGAGTGACACAGCACACAAAAAACCGTGTTTTCTTTCCTTCTTAAGAAAATAGATGTTTAAACTATTAATATGTTTATAAATTTACAATATGAAAGCTCTCCTACCAACTATTGGACAGATATATCATATAACTCCTGGTTATGGGTAGAATTTTAAATAAATAATGGAGAAAATCACATCTGTGAAATGTTAAATTACCATTTTTTTTCAAAATCATCCGTGAAAGGACAAAGAGCAAGAGACAAGTGGATAAGATGAGTCAATGAATCAAGCACATGGAATTGAGTGGAGTAACATCTTAAGTTCTTAACATCGAAGGACATGAATAGAAGAATTAGGCCCTACTCACATGGTGACATTCAAAGCATTCAAGGATAATCCATTTGCTTGGATGTAACGTGTCTTTCCTGGCCTTCGGCAAGTACATGTAAACTGTTTAATTCTCGACTTAAGAACTACCAGTCTACCACAGAGGGGTCCACAGTCGTGAACCAGATTCATTTCGTGTTCTCTTCTCTAACACCTATACTCAAGTGGACTTGAACCAAAATAACAGAACCAAGCACAATTGATAAAGGCGGTCGTGTACTTCCGTAGGCAATCAAGCAATTTATAATCAACTATTACACTGAAAATACACCACCGGCGGCGGCCAGAAAGCGTTTATGGGTAATTATTGGTGACCAGCCTTGCTCACAAGGGGAATAGTGACAACAGACCAAATAACGTACATCCTCCATAGGACACTTCCTCAAGCTGCTTTTGGAACTCAAATCTGTACACAGAGACCAATTTCCTTTGAGATGGGCAAGTAGTTATTTGTGGAACCACAATGCTTATTCTTATTTCTTACGATAACCATTATCATTCATCAATCGTCATATTAAGTCTAGGCACAAGAAATTTTTGAACACCAAGCAGCAGACAGCCTGTACAAGCTTGGGTTTATGCCTTATGATAGAAGGCCTTAAAACCTAGCAACAATTGGTATAATCCATTCTCGTGATCTGTGATGCTGGCAGAATTTTTCAAGCAATTTAACAATAACCTATTGCTTAAGCATCAGTAGGATGTTACAAACTTCCGGTACCTTTATTTACCAAAGACATACCTTGGTTATTTCTACTCATACACGGATGAATTGGAAATCATGTATAATGGTTGCCCACCTTCTACAATTGGCGCATCTGAATGGGCAATTTACAAACCAAAAATCAGCCAACCCGCACACCATGTCATGTAAGAATCAGCGCCTGAAGCAAGTGTAATTTTTGCATGTATTCCTGCACGAAGGCAGCTGCAGCCAAAAATCTGATTCTTGGTTGAGGGTATATCATGTCATATTGTGTGCAAAATGGGCAAAGGCAGAACTCCGTGAGAAAACTGCCACAAACTCATCAATCTAGTGACTTGATTATCTTCCGGCACCATGTAGCTGTTTCGGGGTCAAATTGCAGCTCCCAGGTAGGCCAATAGTGAAGATCCTGTTTCAGCGTCAGAACACGAGGCTTCCCATTTAAATGCACTGTCCGAACTCGCACAAACTCCCCATGTCCAAGGTCCTGTTTTAGGAAAATTATAAGGTTTACTGCAACAGATAAAGCATGAAATCATTTATCTAACTGTGAGGGGGCTTTTCTTTTGGGATCGGTTCGATTGTGGTTTCTGTGGACACAAATTGAGTCAATGTTACATTATGCATGTTGTGTTCTGTTCTTTGATCTCTAACATGCAGCTTAGATCTTTCTATCTTTTCTTATTCCTACACTTGATCGATGTGTCTGTCAACAGAAAGTCAGGAACATCAAAGACAGACCCTTCCCCTTTTATCATATGATATCTTCTCACGTTACATTTTTCAGAACATTATTCTTCCTCATGGATGTTTTGGCAAATGTTTAATTCGGCTTTGTATAATCTTATTCAATGGTTTTTTAGTAACCACCGGATGCAAAATGTGGAAAATGAGATTAATACCGAAGTGTTTCTAGTTCTCTACCACAGAAAATGCCACTAAAATGCAAATCCACGTGCATTTTCAACCAACTTGAGGATCCATGAAGTTCAATTAAGGACAGACTTCGGTAGCTACCTGCAAAAACTTATTAAAAGTTTTCAACTCATCTCAACTATATGGTATAGTTGTCAAATGTAAGTTAAAATGAGAACCGGTAGGTGGGAAGTGGAACACTAATCTTAAGGACTGCGGAATTTAATTGAAAATTAGAGAAAATATGCCCATTTATAGAAGTATGAGCATGAAGCCACTATTGTCCTAAGTCCTAACATCTAGTTACCTTCAGTAGAAGGAAGAGGTTAAATATAAATTCATGCATCAAGGAACAGTACCCAAGCAAAGGAAACGCATCAGCACAATAAAGGCAATATTATACCTTCACCACATCTAAGAAAGTTTCCACGTCCGGAGTGACTTTTCCATTCACTTCAACTATCCACTGTAGAGCATACAGGCCATACCTATGAACTGGACTCCCATGACACCACCTACAAACAGTAAACATAAGCAACATATTAGCTTTCAGCAAGAAAACTTTATGCATTGGCAAATGGTATTTGTTCAAATACCAAAGCCTTGCAGCAATTATGTGGTGATATTGAGGAACTTCAACAGAAACATTATACATACGTACATACATATGTGTGTGTGTGTGTATATATATATTGTTAGAGGTAAATAGGGCTATGAGCGACTTATAGTCATCTTGGCCATGGTACTTCATTTTTACTTACTTTTGATGAGTTGTTTTTTATGAAATTTTGTGGATTACATCTATCATGCATGTAGCACAAGTACCATGTGGTAAAAACATTCAAACGAAATGGATTACTATAAACATTGATCTAACCATTTTAAAATTCAGTAAATGGTAACCGTTCAAATTTTGACATTTTAGATCAACAGCAAAATTAACTAGGATTAACCTAAAAATTTAGTATGTTTGATATTATTTGATAAGAATAAATGTGATTTAGTTTGATTAGAAAATATGATTTTAAAAGTGCAAATTGTTATTGTTGCACCATTTTTTTGGGAGCACTGATAGTATTTTACAGAAATGTTGAAACTGGTACAGGACTGTTTAATCTGGAAATCCAGATTTCATTTCTCTTTCACGTTGGCAACTCATTATCAAAAATAGTGAATCCCAGGATTCCACATGAAATGCGTCTTTTCTCGGCAGAAAAAGGGAAACTTTATACAAACACTTAGGAAAATTATTCCATGCCCATGTTAACGGTCTTAAGGCTTTGCGGTGCACGACAGTTCAGGATAGACCAGAATCCAATTCCAAGATTGAAAGAAACTGCAAGTTCAAGTGACCAGGAGTATATATTGAGAAGGACTCTAATTTGGCTCCAACCTCAATCGAAGGATTCATCAAAAGTCAAGTGCTTGACAATTCAAAATGACAACTTTTTATGTCATAAAATGCATTACAGATGCAACCAAGATAACATTAATAAAGGCATTTGCACATAAATATGCAGTGGGTGATCTCTGTAACTCAGGAATTTATGATCTTTTATTATGGTTCCAGAATGAAATTCGAAGTACCAAGAAAATCCAAAGAGAAAGGCAATCCCACCTCGCAACATAAACACCATGTCCTTCTTCAGGAAGAAATCCAAGAGCTCGCACAGCTGAGTGAGGATCCTGGATTATACACCCACACCAATTGACCATGCGTGTTGTCCCATTGCCATCTCTTATATCAGTACCAACAACGAGTTCAATTTCCTGACCCTGAAAAAGACAGCTCATGTCAATATAGCTTTACAAAATTAGCAGTCAAGCATGTAAAGGTTGGATTAAAGCCCGAGGTTTCAACTAGTACATCATAATAGTTTACGGTCAGGAAACTTATTCTACCTGCCGGAAAATTGTCAGATTCAGCCCATCATTTTCAGTAGATTTTCCCAACTCCTGGCAAGCATTTTCCACATCACGGAAGCAGGTGACGGGTACTTTATTAACAGCCAGAAGCATGTCACTTTGTTCAAGGAGCTTCTCGGCCTTTGAACCCGCCCAACAACCTTTTACACGCAAGACTTGACGGCGAATTGGGTCTTTCTTTGCAAGAGCCTGCAAGAATAAATGCAATGAGGTGCTAAATATGAGCAGATAAACAGATTGTGCTGTGAATGTGTTTGCAACGTTGGTACACAACAAAGATACAAACTTAATGCAAGCAGGAACCTCTAGCCACATCATTGTGTTCACATTACCTTCAAATTACATGGAATTGTAGACTAATACCCTTTGCAAATAATCTTATCGTTTAACTATGACAAAATATTTTATATCAAATTGTGAAGCACACAACTTTACTTCTCAAATATTTGTAACTGAAACAAATAGATGAGGTGAAAAAAGTGTCCTATGTTAGTGTTTCCTAATTGATGTTTCCTTTTGTCATCTTTTCTTATATCATTGATCGGGTAAAAAAAGGGTACAATGGGTGAGAAAGCAAAACAAAGGAAACCAGAAAAAACATAAAATCGGAGAAAGAAACTCCATAACAACCGAACAGAACCGAACAGTCATCCAAAATATACCCACAAGATGTGAGGTACACCCAGACAAAATCTCGTAACCACAACAATAAAAACATGGGAAAACACGTTTCTAAAACAGAAAACCCACATCAATCCCTGAAATTTGCGACCAAAGATAGACATTTCGGATAGTCTTTTGCCAAATCCCCCCTAATACGATTCTTTTGTTGTCAAACCGGACTATTACGGGTCACCCAAATATTCCACCATAAGGCTAAAGGGCCAAGAGTTCCAACTTCCTTGACGGAGCCATTAGGAATGTCCGATATCCAAAAACAACAACAAAGCCTTTAATCCCAAACTAGTTGGGGTAGGCTAGAAATGAAACTCTAAGGAGTCACGGTTCAGGCACGTGAATCGCCTTCTTCCACGCATTTCTTTCCAATGCAAATTCCCGAGGCACATACTAATCTTTGATATCTCTTTTAACTGCTTCCTCCCAAGTCCATCGTGGTCTGCGAGGAAGCAGTTAAAAGAGATATCAAAGATTGGAATGTGCCTCGGGAATTTGCATTGGATAGAAACGCGTGGAAGAAGGCGATTGAATTCTCTAAAATCTCCACCCATGACAAAAATAACCATGACGCGTGGAAGAAGGCGATTGAAGAAGGCAATTTGCATTGAATGTCCGATATCCAATTCACCCAAAATTCTCTAAAATCTGCACCCATGACAAAAATACCCTTAGCAAGCTTAGAAACAAGTTTTCCCAACATAACTCTGGTAATCTCACAATCTCTGAAAAGATGATCATTATGATCTTCCTCCATCAAACAAAGTGGGCATCTACTAGCTAGGCACCAGCCCTCAACCCCTATATTTCAAGGCGACCTCCATCAAAGTCTTACCATAAAAAATCAATGAAGCAAGGAAACAAAATTTTGATGGAGCATTCTTGTTCTAAATCAACTAATCAATGTCTAAGGTCGGGCCTGGGCCAAAAGAATATGGTAGATGGATTTGAATGGGAAAGAAAGATTAGAACAGAAATTCAAAATAAGGGAAGTAGGGACAACATAAGAGATAAAGCACGAATTAAGCAAATTCGGAAGAGAGCAAAATTGAGAGGATTCTCGGTCCGTGAGGGGCCGAGAGATAGATAGATTCCAAACCGGTGACGAATTCTGCCAAGTAAAGAGATCAACAACCCACGCCTCCTTATCCACCGCTAACATGTAGAGTAGGGGAAAATAGGCTCTAAGTGACGATTGGCCCACCCACCTATTTGCCCAAAATCTAATATTCACCTCATCCCCCACACCTTACCTCATTCCCAACTGTACCAAATTTTCCCCTTCAAAAACACCTCTACAAACCTCTTATAGTTTTAATATGTTGTGGGAGTCATTCAGTAGAGCCACAATAGTATTTGTCATGAATTACACATTTCCACAAAGGTGGATTTGGGTCAGGCGAGCAATCTCCAAACTCATTTGCCTAGTAAAGTTTGGTTAAAAGACTTAATATCTCGAATCCCCAACCCTCCCCTATATTTTAGTTGGCACGCTATCTTCCACGGGACAAGAGGGCAGCCAGAGTGTTTCTCACATTTTCTTCCTTTCCAAGGAAGTTTCTTTGTAAACTAACCATTTTATCTGCTACACTTGTGGGGACCACAAATATTGACATAAAATGTATAGGTAAGTTAGACAAACATACATAAAGATAGAAATTTTTCTTTCCATCCTGCAAGTCTATAAGATTTCCAAAATCGGGCTCCAATCATGTTTTTGATTTTTTTTTGGTGAGAGAGGTAACCCCAGATATTTATTTGAAACATCTCAACTCTACACCCAAGCATGTTGGCCCAATTAGATGTATCTTCAACCCCCATATTGATGCATATCACAAAAGATTTATTCCAGTTAACAGAAAGTCCCGAAACACATTCAAAAATCGTGATTAGGCAAAATAAAATTCTGGACGAACTCTTATCCCCATTAAAATAAACAAAGTATCATCCACATATTGGAGAAAACTGACTTCTCCATCTCTACCCACTTTAAAACTTTCCCACATATTATGTTGGAGTACCTCTACCATCCCCCCCAAGGATTTCTCCAAAAATGGTAAATCGTAGTGGAGAAATTGGGTCCCCTTGTCTAACCCCTCTTGAACTCTTAAAAAACCCACAAAGTGAGCCATTTGCAAGAATAGAGAAATTGGTTGTAGACAAAATGGCATTAATCCAACCCCTCCATTCATTTCCAAAAGTCATAACTTTCATCACCATATCAAGGACTTCTCAATCCACGCAATCATATGTTTTTGCTAGATCCTATTTTAGCATTAATCTAGGTTTTTTGGATGGAGAGATCTAGTCGTTACAAATTATTGAGCCACAAGGAAACCAACAGTAATCAGTCTATCCTCAACAAACGCATACTGGTAACAAGAAGACAGTTTGGGTAGTACAGTATTGAGTCTTACTGATAGAAATTTGGAGAAGATTTTAAAACAATTGAGTAGGTTGATAGATCTAAAGTCATTCATGGTGCTCACCCCGACCGATTTTGGAATTAGGGAAATGAAAGTTGAGTCGGCCGAGGAAAGAACAAACCCATCAAAACAATCCTTAGTGAAACCTCACAACCTCGGGAGCCACAATTTGCCAACACTTTTAATAAAACAGAAAAGGAAAATCATCAGTTCAAAGAAAACCATCGGGCACGCATTTTAAAAATAGTTTTCTGGATTTCTTGTGTAGTAATTGCAACCTTAAGACTCATACGATCCTCCTCATTAAGAGATTTAAAATTTACATTATTGACCCACGTGAAAGATCTACTTTTCTCAAAGAATTTTTTTGAAAAAACCTCTCTCGACAAACATCATCTTTATCCGACACGATCCCGAGGTCAGTTTGTAACTTTCGAATACCATTGAAATGGTTTCGACCATTTGCATTTGAATGGAAAAACTTTGTAATTTGTCACCTTCTTTCAACCATTTAACTCAAGATCGTTGTTTCAAAAAAACTTCATTTTTCAACATCTACTCCTACTCAATTTTAAGTTACCCATGACCAATTTTTTGATCCTCAAAAGGTGGATGCTCCTCTTCAAAAATATCTTAAGATATGAAGCTCCTTAAGAATCTTATCTTTATTAGCATTGACATTCCCGAATTCTCTTTGTTCCAAATTTTGATTTGACTTTTAACTTAAGGATTAAAGACAGAATTTTTTTTGGGGGACGGGGGCACCATTTTCCACCACACCTCAATTTTCTTGATGAGGTCTGTTTTTTCAAACCACATTTTTTCAAATCGAAAAGAAATAGGACCCTAATTATGACACTTAGGGGGGTTTGTGCGTTGAGAATATGAAGGAATCCAGGGGAAGTAAAAAATTATTTGTTTGACTGCTAAGATGGACTTGCTTGTGCACGTTTCGGAAAACACTCGCTTTCCCTCGTATAAAACCAAATTTCCTTTTTTTCTGACCTCTCAACTCCGGAAAGCAAGGGAAAGCAAACCTATCCTCCCTCGCGATTCTCGACTCTCCAGTCCGAAACGAAAGCAATCCTCCCTCCAGTCCGGCGACGTCTCCGACGGGGTTGGGGTTCCGGTGTTACGCGATGACCCTTTTCTCTGGTAATTTGGGGGTTTCTTTTCCGTCGGGGTTGGGGGGTTTAGATCAATGATGTTTGATTTTGATTGTGTTTTGTTGGATTTATGTCCGATTTTGGTAACTTCTGACGAGATTAGGATTTATGTCTGGTCTGTGTAATCTTCTATGGCGAAAATTATGCAGAAAGGTTGATGTCTGGTTTTCTGACGAGGTTAGGGCTCATGTCTCGTTTGTGTAATCTTCTCCCACGAAGATTATGTAATATAAGCTCTCTAAATTTCAAATAATTTATTAAGGTTTATGTCTGGTTTGCGTGTTGCTTGATTTATGTCATGATTTGTATTTGATCAATTTCTACTTAAGTTTTTATCTGAGATAAATTGATATTTGTTGATTGTGGATGATTAATCTGAGATTTTCAATTTGTAAATCTCCTCGAGCACTCTGAATTTGAATCTGATGTTCTCCAACTTCAAAGTGTTAAGTTCGTAGAAAGGTTGAGGAACCATGCTCTTCACACTTCATGGCCAATCAAAGAAACTCATTCAATCATATTAACTCAAAGACGATTTTAAATTTTGAATAGGTCGTGAATCAAACTTGTAGTTATAAGTAACAAAATGGGGCTTCTTCCGGTATATGATTTTCAATTTGTATTTGGATGAGATAGTATAATATGAGAGTCGTGCTTAATTTATGTCCTGATTTGTATTTGATTTATCTGAGATTTTCAAGCTGAGATAGTATAATTTGATACTTTTTTATCCCAGGTAATCTGAGATAGTATAATCTGAAATTTTCATGCATGTACTTAGATGAGAAAGTCTCTTATTTATTATACATATGCTTCAATCAAGGAGATATATTGTGGTTGTGGTTCTTTAAAATCACGCACTATATTCAACCTTTTTCTTGCCTTGGAGTGCATCCTGCTATGTTGCAGACTTCCAGATTTCAGTGAAATAATATGGCTTCTCAATTGTGTATGCTTTAGTAATTTGGATTTGATGGTATCACGACAATGTAGTTTTGGGTACATAACTGACTCGTCTTGAAAACTGTTGGAAGTGTAAACTGACTCTTCTTGAAAACTATTCGAAGTGAAAATTGTTAACACCTAGTTCTTGGCTTTTCTGGTTCATTACTTAATAACACAAACTCATTTCATGTTTTTCAAAAGGTTGTTAGAGGCTGAAAATTCACAAGGAGAAATAAGAATTCAAGGAGTTGTCGGACACTATTTTCATTTCCAGGATTTGAACGACATGAAGTATTCAAAGCAATGAAGTTAGAGTGTGACAAGAAGATGAAGTCCTTATGTCTCCCACATGAAATGCGGGGTGATTGTTGAGGTGGTCTTTGAGTGAAAATTAAGAATTCAGTTGTAATATTGTACTTTGCATGTTTGATTGTTAATGTAACATTGACAGTTGTTTGGTTTGATATTAACATTTTAGTTAGATTTTATTTCACTTGTTAATGTACCTTTGACATTTGTTTAAGTGATATGCTATTGTATGATTTGAATGTTTGGGTTGTTAATGTTATGCTTCATTTAAACAGTTGTATGATTGTGGATGTCATTATCAACTAAGTACATGTTAACATGAAATTTATATGATGTTTACAAGTGTTTAAATTAAAAATGTTGGCACTTTTAAAGCAACAAATATTCATTTATAAAATAACACATTTACAAAAATTCCCCTAGTTTCTGTTGTAGAAACAAACAACTGGAATTGTTTTCTGTTGGATTTCATAGACATACACAAACAACAGAATTCAGTCAAAGGAAAACAATTTTTCATGGTCTATATTTAACCCAAAATTCCTTAATTGATCTACATTTATCGTGATCCCCTAAACCTCTTACATTCGAGGATATTAAGTTCATTTGGAAACATGACTTTCCCATTCTTTTTCGCTTTTCTACCCCCTGTATTGTATGATCTAACATTGGTCCAAGCTCACAAAGTTCCCTAAGTCCCCCAGGTTTGTTCTTAAGAGGTGTGTGTTGTCCAGGTAAGCCTTTTTTCACTTCCTTAGATCTAACAAACTGGATTAATTTTTGAGTTAATTCTGGATATCTGTCAACAGGGACCCCGAGTAAGTGAGCATCAGATTTTAAAGAGTTAATTCATTCTAGTTCATCATTTCCAATAACCGCCGATGGGTTCACATATGAATCCGGAAAAACTACCGTTAATGGCTCATAATGGTTGCCATCTTCATTAGTTCGAGCAACATCTATCTCCACTAGTGGTAAGTTCCCCTCTACACCACTTAAATACCCCCTCTCCTGACTTGTTCCTTCGATTTCAGTCTCCTCACTAACCATCGAGTTGATACCCCTTCCATTAAAAAAGTCGTTATGTATCTTACCCACCCCATCCCTTTGCAAATCTACCCTTGCATTGGTTCTAACTACATCCAACAACAACAACAACAACAAAGCCTTTAATCCCAAGCTAGTTGGGGTTCTAACGACATCCAACACTTCTCCAAAATATTTTTCCCCTACTCCATCCACCATATCCTTTAATGTGGGTTGAAAAGTTTGACCACGGACAATGTCACCAATAAGGGGAGGAGGACAACCGAAAGAGGGTTCAGAAGCAAAAGAAGTGCTAACAAGGGGTTAAAAGAAACAATAGATGAGAAAAGAAATAGGTGTTGGGAGGAACCCAAGTGGCCACACCATCGTTGATTTGAACCGGAACTTACCACCAAAGTTTGCCCCCAAAGAGTCGGCAATACAGGGATGAGAAGTGACATTTCTGCTGTCGGCAAGGAGGGTAACGAGTGTTCTGGTCTGAGTGTTCTGGATATAAGCTGGTTGATCGAGTCGTGCAAATGCAAGAATAAGGTGAAGAAGTTCGAACTCAAGGGTTAGGTCCAGGAGGCAAACTTGTCTTCTTCAGATGACCAAAGCTAGGTTTGTGGTACCGCCAATGGACTGGACTCACAAGGCGCAAACTGTAGCTAGTTCTTCAATACAGGTACTTGGGTATTTGGATTTACCAATGGATTGTCCAAAAAAGGGAGGGTTCTTGCGACTAGGGTTCCCAGCTGGCCATCACTGTCCCCAAGAGGATCATGCAACGGCAACTTCATCCCCCCAAACATCTCCTTGCCCGCCTTCCACCAACAAATTGATGCACGAATTAATTTCAACGTTGGTAACCGCACCCATGCCCACCCAAGGTTGACTCCAGAGGTCGATTGACAATCCCCACATCCTCCGTAGGAGGCAATTTCGACGTTTGCCACTAACGAACATGCAAGGCATCCTACGGAGGATATTTGTGGTGGAGGGCGCTCAAACAAAGATTCAACAACCTCTCATGTTCCATCAAGCACAAAGATCAGCAGTAGTGGAACCTCATCCAGGATAATCACTTTCCTTTAGGGTATGACCTTTTTGTCCCAAGCAACAAGGTGGTTCCACACCGTTCCCACCTTAAATTCCTTGACGATATGTTTGAAGAAATCCTTCTTCCAATAGTAGTGTGGGAGATTCTTGATCCCAAGTCTTACCCATCTAGAGAACCCTCAATCTCAAAATTGTAAGATGGAGCACCCCATAAAGTGAAGGATATACGAACACCCTCAATCATCACACTTCCTAAAGTCATGATTGCATCCACGATGTGCCTCGTTGTCTTGACCAAGACGTTGCCGTCTAACCACTTGATAACACTCACTAGTTCATCGAACTTCACCCTTGAGTCATTCCTCTAAACTTCTTTTGTCAACTTCCCCAATATTTCGTTGAGCGAGGATGTAGCCTAGGCATGGGGAGGCAGCTAGTTCCACAGCGTCATCACAGTGAATCACTTGGGCACCTTCTCTTAGCATGAATCGATATGTGGACACTGGATTCAACTTTAGCAATGGGAGGATTGGGTGTACTGGTCTCACAGTGACTTTCTTTTGAGTCCATTGCGCGGGATTGTGCAAACCTTTGGGGCAACTTTTCTCCCGGTGGCCGATACAACGACAGCGGTGAAAACAATAAGCATTTCGGCCTCGATTCGAAACATTTGAGGCAAGTGAGTTTGTTCTTTCTGTGTTGTAATTTACCATCTGTCTTATTCGTTGTGGCCCTTCCTCTAGAGATTACTAACCTGTTAACTCCATCTTTTAGAATTTCCACATAGGATAGAACCTTGCTAGATGTTGATCGATTTCCTAGCATCCCCGCACCTCCACCATTAGGAACAATGTTGGTGTCAGAAGCCGGGATGGCACCAGTTTTAATCGCAATGGTGGGTAGAGGTCTAAAAGATGGAAACAGACAGGTTCATTTGTCATGTTGCTTGCCCCCTCCAGACTTCTTTCTTCTTCCCTTAAGCACTTCCTATATTTTTAGATCTCCCTGCTCGTCCATCTTTTCCTCTGAACTTTAGGCGACCTCTCGCGGGACCTTCCTCGGTAGCGGTTCTCTTTTTCTCGATGGTGGAACTAGCAGTGGTAATCTTTCTCATAACAGTGGTCATCTTTTGGCCGGAAATGGGTATCTCTCTCACACACACTCTCTCATTCTCCCACCATCGTCATCTTGATAAACTTGTGCGAAGCAAACATCCCCTGGCTTTCTCATGTGGTCCTTCAAATAATGCCAAAAGGCAGAGGCAGGCAAACCATGGACAACAACTCGATAAGCAGTTCGGCGAGAGACTTCGTATTTCCCAGCTCCTCCACGACCACCTTCAGGTCCATAGTCATTGTGTCTATCAGCTGCAAATGAACGCCCTCTGCCCCCATGGGCTAGCTCAACTCTCAGATGATGAATATCGAAATTGTAACCAGGAGGGCGAGGAGGAATCTTTAACTCAATTTCTACAATGCGGCCATACTTGTAGAATAAATCCTTAACTTCACGCTCTCGTATATCTGAAGGAAGGTTGCCAACATATATGGTAAAACCACTACGTAAGCCCATTGCGAACCAACGGGATTGAAAGATAAAAACATATCACGGATTGGGGAGGAGGGGGCGGAAACCCTAATTTTGGTCTTCGTTGGTGATGTGGGCTCGTGCGCATTTGGATGCGGATACTGCTGAATCTAGAAAGGGTGTTTCCTTTTGTCATCTTGAAACTCTATATATAGACCTACCTAATCAATAACATGTCTTCTCTTCCACCTCAACAACCTGAAAATGAAGTTGCATACAAATGAAGAGAATAGTATTTCGAGTTTGTCAGTGTGCCATTAAGCAAGTTGACAAATGATTCAGGGTATGCTGATTTTAATTTTTGATATCAAACTGCCAACTAATTTTTTACGCTCAAGTGTGCAATGCCCAAGTTTGAGTGGAAGCCTGGAAGGGCTAAAACTAAATTCAGTCACATCAGTCTAACCACCCCCAAGATATCTAACTGCATCCAGACGTTGAGGAGTTGTCTATTATGCGGGGCATTGAAATATGTAAGCTTGATCAGTTGAGTGACTTGAGTCTAGTAAGAAACTCTTGTTTCTATCATTAATAGAGATGAAATGTGGGATACACGTGAAACAATTCAACAAAATGAAACAACGAAAAAGGGAAGAAAAGAGGGGCAAAGGAGTCCCCAGGCCTAGAAAAAAGAAAATGGAAAATGCTGCCAACATCTATGAGAGATAGAGTGGGAGCCACAAAACAACATGAACACCAAGTGGTCAAAATAGAAATTCAGTTCTCAATGGTCAAAAGAAAAAGGGAGCAAAGGAGTCCAGTAACAAGCTCGGGATAGTTATTTTAGAACATGCAATCCTAAGGCCTAGACTTTGGTCATTCAATATCTAAAATTCCAAAATACAGCCCACACTGTTCAACCAGGAATTTCTAGGGTTGTTGTTTACAATGTACACTTTTCCCACCTTTTTCAGTTAATAGGGAACCAATCAACATATGCCTTCAATCCGCAAGCGAGTACATTCTCCGTAAGTTTGTGGATCTATACAAAATACAAACTACATTCTCCGTAAGTACTTAAAAGTAAATCATGACGGTGAAGTGCCCAAGAACAAATTCATCATGACTTGTTGTGTGGAAGTTATATTAAGGAGAGGATTACAGCAGTTGAGCTATCACATTCTCATTAATCTTGTCTTTAGATAACTGTGTTTACTGTACATTCACACAGTGGACATACTTTTCAGGGGGTTCGGATAACTAGACCCATCTGATAAACACATGGTCAATGCCAACAGGCCAGGCACTTTAAGAGTCACAATCAGAATGAATGCTGGAGTATTGCATTTAAACAAATTCAGACTCAAATGAGTCCATGGCAAGGCCACGACCAAGCAGCTTATGAAACTCAACGAACTATGAATAGGGATGTATATGACACCATTTTGACCATGAAATCATAGTTGCAGTCTCTTTCTCATTTAGCATCAGAGATGGTTGGCGAAAAGGGATTGACATAGGTTTTCAGAAGAAGAAGAAACAACTAAAAATATCAGAATTAACAAAGAGGATTAGAAAAAATTAAACTTCGAAGGCTGAAAAGAGAGTTGCCTCTTTTTTATCAGTTCTTCTAGAATGATTGGCCAGTAATTTTGATCAATGTCTCTGAATGATGATCATAATATATGCTGTTACACACTTGGGAGGGTCAGAACTTATAGCTATTAAATAGAAAAAGGTTAGTAGTTCTCACTTGGAGGGTCAGAACTTATAGCTATTTAAGACTCAAAACTGTATAGAAAAAGGTTAGTAGTTAAACCACAGTAATTTTCATGTAAAAATGCGTCTTCACCCTTGAAAATAGTCTACATTCTGAAGAAATCCATATGTGAATCTATTTTTAAACAGGTACGGTGGGACCACGGGAGTCAAGTACATAAGAGATGAAGGTGATAAAGAGGAAAGCATAGTCACATTGGCACGTGTGACCTAAATACTAAATACATAACGTTAACCTAATTCATTCTGAAATGTGTTCGGAAGCAGTTCATCTAAAATTCTAAATAATTGCACTGGAGGATTAAGCACATATAGCTTATAGTCAAAAGCATGAACAAAAAAATTCTAGTTAACTGTGAAAGGAGCCAAGAAACCAAACCTGAATCCACTCATTGCTGAGTCCAAAACCGCGTGCCTTAGAAAGCAATGTTGGGAAGAGTTCTGCTTCCAGGATCCTCACAAGAGGCATAGGTCTTTTTACACCATTTATTAACAATGGTGGTCCACTGGTGCCATGTATTATCTTGTCAAGGATTTGGCTAATTGTGTATATTGGCATGCCTCTAACAAATTGATGATCTTCTAATGAGCTGCCACCATATCTCAACTGCAAGCCAAGACGATTAGTGGAGCACAAGTCCATGTAACCAAATCAAACCACAGATATGGAACATACCTGTGTTGAGAAGCTTGCCCACAGTGCCTGCACTCTTCCATGATCATCAGTCAAAACACCAGAAAATGTGCTCCCAAAATCTGACATGGTAAACAACAATAACACTTTAACAAACAACCTCAGGATGAATCATGTCTTGGTTAGAAGGATGGAGACAAAACAAATTACCAGTATCAAGCTCAATAACGTCCATATTGATTGCCCTAAAACGGGGGCAATCACCTGATCCAATATTCAAAGCAGCACAGGGATTGGTAACAGTCGATTTTCTTGATGTAGCTTGTAAGCTCCTACTTAGCCCAACAAGGTGGACAGAATCTCCACGCCGTAGAGGTGGTTCTGTCATAAAAATTAATTAACATAAGATAAATTATGATTTAGTAATACATCAATTCCATCATGTAAAAGATATGTTTAATGAATTCAAGAATAATGTACCAAATTGGGATACAATATGCATTATCTTCCTAGCCTTCATATATCATATTTCATAAATAAAAAAGCATCACAATGAGTTGCTTTTTCCCACTTTTGCTAGCAGGAAAATACAAATTTAACCATCCATACAAAATATACAACTGTTACAAAACTGAAGAAAACATTAAAGTGCTTCTCTATAACAAAATGTACACTATGCACTCATTATGGGCATAGGTGACTGTTTTAAGTGACAATAAAGAATTCCAGCACAAACTGTAAAATTTGTGAAATCAATAGTGATTGGTAATGTTTTGAATGTAATACGTTGAGTTTTTATCTTCCCACTCCATCTGGTCTCAGACTGTAAGCCAAGAATCTACATTAACCAAAAACATAACGACATGAGAAGTCAATACAGACATGAAACCATTGGGCATGCTTTAATATTTAAAGATATTTTTTATGATCAATGATCTTTGAACAAATATTACGGTCATGTAATTTACTTTACAGAAATTAAGTAAAACAGGATACTCTCTCTAGAAAGAAGCTAGGAATTCAAAGTAGTTGGGTAATTGATGCATCATGCAAAAGCAGCAGACAAACCGGGCATAAGTTCAGCTGCACGAACTTTGGAGACGCCCAAAGCTCCCAGAGTAGAAGGGTCATAAGCAACAAGGGCGTAATTGTGAAGAGGGTGAAGAAAAACAACCTAGCAAGAAATGATCATGCAGTCATATCTCTCATTCTATATAAATAGAGATGTCTAAAGCATAAAAATCAGTAGGTGTGGTTCACCTCCCCAGGAATTTCCATGGGAAATGCAGCAAATGAGAGCACCACGTCAGAAACGGAGACAGCCACAGTATTTCTATCAACAGCGGCTAATCCCATGGTTTCAGAATGATACACAATAACTCCAGTTCCAAAAAAATGTTGAGAATGCACACCATCAAGCATACATGATGGAGGCACATGTACCTGTGGGCAACAAATACGATCACAAACACAACTGTTGATAGAGAAAGGTCCAGTACAAAATTCAAGAAGCATCATATGAAAATGAAAGCATAATAGCATGTCAGGTCAGATAAAGGCTTTGTTGTTGTATCAGTTGTAATACAGTCGTTATTATCAACTTCAGATATATGAAAAAGGTACAGCTGAGGACTTCCATAAATCAACTCATAACTGTATGTGTATTCAGTGGCATAATGAAATATGGTTTGTGAAAAAACTAAAAAAAAAAATATGTGTGTGTTTGGAATAACTAGTTGTATGTTGTCACAAACTAAAATATGTCTAGGAACAACTTAGTGGAATGTTCTGGTGTATTTTGGAGTGATCTGAAAAAACACTGAAATATTTATTCAGTGCGACATCCAAATATGTTCATATTTTTCATCATGCTGTGATGTTATTTTTTACCACTACTGAGCCATTTAAACTTGTACCAATTATATAATTTCTCGAAAGAATCAAAATAAACAAAATCCTATGTTAAATACTTAATAACAATGTCTTCCACATATGTAGCCTTGGGAGCATGACCGCACCAACAGATTGAACCTCATAAATTCATTCTAACTGAAAAGGAAAAATAACCACTTGCAGCTATTTTTTCTGTTTTCGACAGGGGCATGGTTTTAGGGGTCTTGTGCTATGCAGAAAAAGAAGAAGAAAAAAAGGAAACTGATTATGGACCAATAGAAATAGTAGTTATCACGGAAAGGATTTGCATAGAAAGGAACATATTTTTTGAAGGAAAAAAACTACTTTTTTTATACCTCAAACATTACAAGAGTTGGCTCAATCACTTTCTCAGCAACTGATGCATTCGTGCCTGGTCCCTGTTCATCCAGCATGCTGTTATTATGTATAGCTGGACTTGCTGATAGACTTTCTAAAGTTCCTCCAATTGGAACATGCATATCACTGACTACCATCTCACTAACTGAAGATTCATCTTCCACACGCCTCTTTTTTCTCTCACAATTAGAATCTTCGTCACAGTTCGATTCTTCCGCAGCACTCCCATTATCCATTTGCATCCTATCATAGCCTTCTGCTTTATCTCCATTGGTGCATTTGGCTTCAAGGTGTGATAAACATGATTCTTCAGATACAGCAGGAGTGCATAAAGTTTTTCCATTATCATGACAAGCGCCTGAAACAAGCAGAAGAGAATCCGGCGGCAAAGCTCGCTTGATGACCCAAAGGCCAGTGCTGTCATTGCGGGTGTAGATATGTGGAGAGGCATACCATTCATGCCTATCAACCGTGACAAGAACAGACTGCAAGTGAGAGAAAAAATAAAATGTGGATGAGAGAAACAATGAAAATATGGATCATTTACTGTATATCAAAAATTCAGACGCACTAGAGGTAAATAAATATTAGATGATTACAGAATGAAACCGATACCGCATAATTTACAAAAACTTGTGAATCTGAATGATTTTGAAAGTTTATACGAGCTCTGATTCCAAAATGCCATCAACATAAAGCAGCATTTCACCCTCATTTTCAATTTAAAGGATAATCCAGGAGATACCTTATACGCCGAAAGATGTAGTAGGATACACTGAGGGTGGGTTTTTTTAATCATTCTGAGGGAGAAAGAAACAAGATGAGCATCTAACCTACTTATCAAACCACAAAGATGCATGGTAACTGTCTGAGTAGAGATCAGAAGTGTTACGACTCAGAAGTCAGAAGGGTTCAAATGTCCTCCTAAGAAAACAAGAATCTTCCTTCAACCATGGATACTCATTCTTTCATGAATATTTTTCTGCTGATTGAACATGCTACACTTCATATTGCCACCAATTGCTACAGAAAAAAAAATTATGGGGCCGAGTGTTAGAATTTGGTTTGGCCCTACAGGACATTTAAGCTCATAGGGGACTTGGATTCAAATTCTGGCATTTAATATGTGTTGGAATTTGGATACATATATATGGGTATCCACTCCAATACTCCATTGACACCCTAACTCAGTTATTCTCATCACATGATCATGTATAGGGTCAATGCTTTCTATATGGTAAATTTTATAGTTGTTTACTAAATCTAGGAGTGGCACCAATATTGGATATGTGTTGACGGCTCGATCTCCTCATTTCATGCATGTAGTTATTGTTAATCACCACATGTGCTTCATGTTAGAATCACGCCCCTTATCTGATTTATTCTTATGAAATCTAATCCATCTCCTAAGTGCTTTCACTTTCTGATTTATCCTCTAAAATCTAGATTTGTTTGTGTAATCATTCACATTCAGTAACACTTCCCAGTTTGGTAGTGTAAGTAGATCCATCATTCTCATATCCTCTTTCGTCGAGTTGACTATAATGTAAACTTTTTTAATGGAATGACTCGATTTCCTAGAGATAGGTTGTACTTGTCAGTACTTCATCGACCATCGTGCATTTGCAGTTCATAAATTTTAATCTCATCAATAATTCTTATTGCATGGTTATCAAGAAAATATACAGGAACAAATTAACATTACTAAACAGTATATTCATGAAAAAAATTATCAGTATATATGAATAGTTGTTGCCGTAGTAAGCACACCATAGAAGTTAGATCATAAAATAAACATTAAGACAAGAAAAATTGGATCTACAAAAGCAGAAGAAACCTTAATGTCAGAATGTTGAAAAATAAACTACCTTGTTACGATGGCGATCAACATATGTCACATATTCCAAAGGCACCCTGGCTCCTTTGGAAAGTTTGCTAAGAACTGATATGAAATCATCAAGTTGAGAAATCTCTTCCCCAGCAAACTTCTTTATTATGGCATGGCGAGGAACTCCTGCCCTTGATAGCATGTATCTGTAAAACCATTACGAAACTATAGCACTACTGCACTAGGTAGAAGTAAAACATACGCAACAAGATAAGGCTCTTTTAGTTTACCAAGATGATTCATTGGTTTTTGCTACTTTTGAATTTATTCGTACGAGATTTGGGTGTTTTTAATGATCTAGAGCAATCTGAGCAATTCTCCAAAATCAATTCATGCAAAACAAAGATCTTTACAATGACATCATTTTTTCCTCAACTAGTTGACATGAGTAAATTTAGATGCATCCAGTAACCAGACAGACAGATATTCCACAGTGCAACATGGCAGATGGTGGGGAGAAAAGTGTACCCAATCTCGACGACATGCACATACAAACATAAGGATATGAATGTCTAATCAAGGTCTACTATGCAAAAGATTTCAAAAGAATCACAATAGATTGCCATCAAGAAGAAGAAAAAAGATCAATCCATGTAACTGACATGACTTACCCTGGTTCGGTGACATAAACAAGACCACATTTGAAGCGGAAGTTCCTGGCCTGTAAATTAATAAAGATATATATAATTTGGAGTATTGTAATACTAAATATAAGCAATTAGCAAACAACCTAGTTATTAATTAGTTTGCAAATCCCCAATGCAACACCAGAATGTGATATAAAGGTAGCAACTAGAAAGACATTTTATGTCTAAAGTCTCGGGGCATTAACAAAAATGATCTAAGAATGCTAAAATTTCAACATCATTAAGTAGCCAAATGGAAATTTGATTTGTATTCACTAATTTCAAAAACTCCAGCATACATCCATGCATGCTAAAGATATACAGGAACTTTATAACATATAACCTAGACTGAATCATTACAGGATCGTTTGAAAAGATATAACTACGCAAGAAACTAAAATGACTCATTTCAATCTATTACTTCAATTATTGTGTTCCTTCAACATTATTCATATCACCCCTACAAGACAACAACCTATGAGTAATTTTTTAACAAAAAACTAGCAAACAAAACATCCCCAAGGGAAGAGAGTTTATATGAGCTTTTAACTGATTATTCCTCTTTATGTTTTGATTCTGTTAACTTTTTGCACTTCGGGCCAATAAATAATATGTAAAACAAAGCCACCTTCTAAAAATTTAAAAATCAAAGCAAGTGCCACATAAAATGGGAAGGAGGTTTGTGGAGAAAGGACTGGAAGTCTGGAACAATTTTCCAAAAGAATATAAAAAATAATCTTAATGACAGGATAAAATAAAATTATCAGTTATTTAGGAACAGTAAAAGTGTAACGTACTTGTTGATAAGAAAGTGGGTGGATCACAGCACCACTGACTTCTAAAAAGTAATTTGGAGTTATGGAATGCAGATTTTGAACCTGAAAACATAGTCAATTTTATTAAATAAAAGAAAATGCAAGGGACAAATATCCAACATAAAATTAGTCACAACAGTATTGCAGATGTGAGATTTCCATCCCTACAACCACTTGCAATAACACACACAGACACGCAAGCAAGCACACACAGCGGACGCAGCCGCGCACGCACAGACTAATTTTATTGCTGATCAAGAAAAGCTTACCACTAAATTTATTGTCATCGGTGTTCCACCTCTTTCAATCAATAATTCAATTTCCATTTCAACATTATCATTAAGTAATTTTTCCAGATTAAAAAACTGTGTGAGAACCTGCAGTAGAAAATTGAGTTGTCAAAAAAGGCTCTCGCTTAGTAGCCAGTACTGATGGAATGGAAAGAGATGCAGAAGACATACTTCACCATTTGCACGGACCAGAACATCACCTGGTTCCAATTTTTTATGGGCTGGACCCCCAGGTACCTGCGAAAACAAGATTGGTTCCAAAATCAATACAAAATATAGAAGAAAACTGCAAAATATTACTAGCCGAAAAACTCAAAATGAGTTCCCCAAGTCATACTCACCACAGAATCAATAACAAGCATCCCAGTTTCATCTACTGGTGAAGCCTGTCTAACCACCTAATCAACCATTACAACCAGAAAAAATGAGAAACGATATTATTGGTGCACAAAAATGTAATTGTGATTCACTATGATGATTGACAGCCAACTCAAACATCAAGAGAATTGCAAATTACATTCTACCTGCTCGGTTTCACATTGAAGTCCAAGCCGGCGTATCTCATCGAATCCCTTGTGGATAAATGTCACCTAAAATAATAATGAACAAGTAAGAAACAGCCATGAGGTTGGTTGGCACAATTTGTTGAAATAAACATCACAAAGGCCAAAATAAAGCAAGCAAATGACTAAATTCTAACCCCTTATCACAAAATATACTCAAGAAATTTGACATTTCTCCACACAACACATATTAACGAACCATCTGGGCTAGGCGACAAGGATTGAATTTGCTAGACAGTTCAGCATTCAAAAACCTTACACAATCACGTAATCTTACACTACCATATTACAAGCAGTCAGTAGCCAGATCCAGCTTAATTGAACGTGGCTTTTTTAAACAAGGAAATATAACTGGTGCATGCACTCTACCCGCACTGTAACCACATTACGAACTGTGTAATCCAAGTATCTGACGCAGGGAGGGGAGGGGGGATCTCTTCCTCAGATATGCATTAGATATTATGTTTTTACCTTAAGAAAAATTAAGGGAAATCTTGGAATTTAAATACAAATACAAATCATATATACTCTTACCGTTGAAATAACCATATTTGTTACCACACACATTTAAACAGAAACTATATTTAATGATCATATCCTACTGCACAAGTTCGAATGTCGGTCGGACAAGATATTATCCGGACCATTTTCACTCTGGACTATAACTGAACCAAATCCAATGGTTAGGATTAAATTGACTAAAAGGAAGTACCAAAGCACCAACACCAATCACATGGAACTATAGGATTACAACAGTGCGCAAAATCGATCCCATGCTAATTTTTAAAAAACAAGAAATGACCAAAGGAAAGATTAGATGAGCAACATGTTATTTTAATGGGGACTGTATTTTGCTAGGACCAGGTATCAAGATTGCAAAGAAGCTTTTCAAGGATCTCAATTCTTGTTTGATCACCCAAGCTCCTGAGATGTGATTGAAGAGGCCTTTAGTACAAAGTCAGGGAAATCCAACCTTCACATTTTTGCAAGGCACTGAAGGCCATGAAGCTTCTACGTTTTAAGTTCTTAAAAACAAATAAACAGGTTGGGACTTCAATAGACTATTTAGGCAATAGGTCTTAGAATAGGGAAACATGCCATAACTTCAATGAACCATCTAAATCACAGGCCTCGACCATATTAGCGAAACACATCCCCAATAATAACATTAGGGATTCTAAGTCTGACAAAAAGTCAAAAACAAGATTACTTCTACATCGAGCAACATACAACACATGGTGCACAATCAAACTACAGTAGTCATGCAACTAGAAACTTGGAAAAGTCACCACAACAGACATTATTCAATACACATCAGGCAGCACTCTCACAAGCCACAACTTTGATGTGTAATGATATTCAATGCACATCAAATAAATTCTTTCTACTCCTAAAAGGATTCAGCTGCCTAGGATGTCAGGTTAGATATTATAATTAATCAAAAAGCTTGTAACCATCTCTTTTGATGGAACTTACAAATCAGATTCTCAATTGTACTTTAAATACTCATTAATTGAACCTCCAGGGTATATTGGTGAAGTAAGCTTGTTTCCCTACACTTTCATCAAACAATTCCCTTGATGATCAAACTCTATTTTGAGGACCAAACATTCACTTTCAAGGTTTGTCTGATTAGTTACTAAAACTTTCAGTAAAACCTCAAAAGATAAGCAATATAACCTATTAAAAGCATGCCATATAGGTAACAATTTGTTTGTTACATCATTCCCCATGTATCAATAGCACCAACCAAAGTAAAACTGTTCTTGATTAATTTTGAAAAATTGACCACACTAAGACATCATTTAATGATATAATGCCTGCTACTACATTAACTTTTATAGTCAGTATCCTGATTCAGGAAAAAAAGAGCAGAATATATTCCCCTATAACATATTATAAGTACCAAAGGAAGGATGATAAATTTACATTAACCACCAAACCTGAAGTGTACCACGAGGGATCGTAACTGCCTCCCATATACTTTGAGGTGAACCCCAGCCCTTCTGAATATATCTGAATGCCCTAACAACCTACCAACAATAAACAGCAAATTGTAATAAATACTCATAAATCACTTGACAAACTAAAATATTGGCCATTTACATACACTTCCTACTGGAGAAACTACCTAACCTGGTTGTCGCTCAATACTAACATAAAGTGATGTGGAAAGTGATGAACATAAAAAAGTAATTTCTTTCTTCTGTCGCAGAATTTATAGACAGCACAGCACTATCCAAAGGTTCAATGCATTACATCAACATAAATCGAGTTATTTTTGTGTCATGGGTAGTTAAGAAGATTCAATGCTTCAAGAATCCAGAATAGGATCCATCCAATCTTGTCCCCAGGTAATAGGCAAATCATTTGAAATCAGAAAAAAAAACTAATAAGCTGACTGCCTGACCATAGAGCGCAAATCCACCAAATCCTAAGAAAGACATCTAAGTTTTCAGCAGTTGACTGAAGATAGAACATTGTAAAACACCAACAAAAAATTGAAATACTAAGTAATAGATGGTATTACATAAGTGCAATCTTATTCAAATTAAGTAGAAAATGGTGTAGAATGCTACCTGCTCTAGAGGAAGGAAAAAGGCTGAAGCACTAGAAGATTTGCTTCCAGCATTCAAAGCAACTGCTCTGCCTTGGCAATCAATAACTGGTGAACCACTTGAACCACCTTTTGTTCCAGATGCAGCCTGGGGGGGCATCAAGGACATATCTAGTCACTTTTACAGTATGTTGTATAAATCATTAGACGTCAGAAACCGATTAACAAAAAAAGACATCCGTGAGATTGAGTGGAAAAGAAAAGGGACACCAGAACTAACTGAAAACGTCTTGATATGCATGGATGTTATTTATAGAATCAACTAAAAAGTCTTCAATATCAAACTACCAATCGGTGCGGCCGACCCTTGTCAGAAAGTGTATTGTTTCAAATTAGCATGCCCTCAAAGTTGGTGACTTCCTGGAATTAATCTTCATCAGGAATGAATTTACGGCCCCTTTCTCTTCTCCACCCCAAATATGAGTCATTTGATTACAAGAGAAAATTAATCTTCATCAGGAATGAATTTACGGCCCCTTTCTCTTCTCCACCCCAAATCTCTTTCACTTAATACAATCAGTCCTATATATGACACAAAAGGTTCAAAAAACGCAATACTAAGACAACTTAATAACATACCTGCACGTAGAATGTGTTGAAATCATTATATCCATCCCTACAGCCAAATCAAAATGAAAAATGTCAAGTTGAGAAAAGGTTAGTCTTCCACACTTGAAAAGTTTAAACCGAATAAAAATATCAGCATCTTGAGTTAGCAGGGAGACATCAATATTATCTTGTTGCACTTTAAGTGACATGTCAAACACAGGTCAATTATAAAATTATGTATAGGTAGTTCATTATCCACCAAAATGTCAACGTGAACACAATTTCAGACACAGGTTCATATGAGCAGAGCCTGTTTGAGATTCCAAACCAAGGCACAAAGCACTGTACAAAATTATGGAGAAGAGTCAAACTCATATTTAATATCTGCTCGTATCCAATGATACATCAGAAGGTGATTAAAGAGCACGACTACATGAGAAAGGTCAGTGCATCTACAAGTTTCTTAGACCGCAGTAAGTTATCCAAGCTTTTAGATCTTTAGTACGTTAAACGATCTCATAAGAAGTCCAAACAATTATCTTTCTTCTATAGCATAACCAACAACCTTGGAGCAGAAACGACAAAGTTTGCAGTAAGGTGGTCTTCATCCAACTAGTCACTAGGTGGCCCTAGACCGACTGGTTTCCTGCCGATTAATCACTTAAGTCGAAGATTGATATTCAAGAGAGCGTACCCACTAAAGCATCTGCTTATCCATGTAAAACCTTAAAAAAAACCTAACCAACACAACAACCAAATCCAACCCAAAAAAACCAATAATTGCCAAAACAAATATGTTTTGGGGGGAAACCGACCACATTAGTCAGCCGCCTAGTCTGACGACTAGTCGCTTGGGAACCCCAGGTCGTCTACTAGTCAACCATCCGCCTTTCAATCCTTGAGTCCTGTTATCTGACCACTTATAAGTTACATCAGAAGCATCCCATAAGTGACTTTTACTAACTTCATCTTATCATAAGCACGCCCATGGTCTAATGCCAAATAAAGATAAAAGAATAACGTACAAAATTGTATTTCTTAGTAGGTAAAATGTGGCTGCCAAAAGAAAACTATCAAAATGACATTGAATTAGATGTTATACAGTAAACAAAGTGAACACAAAATCGAACGTAGTTAGAATAGTTTAAAAGCCAATTATAGCAAATTCTCTAAAACAAGCACAAACTTTTTATAGTGGGGAGCATCTCTATCCAACCGAGCAAGTGTGCCTGCCAAAATAGAAACCTGCAAATCCAAAATGATTTAAGTTAGGAGAGAGAATCCACATAATCCATATTTTTGTTTGTAATTTTCTCATTCATTTGATTAAAAGGTGAAACTAAAATTATGCATTTGTTCTGCAATCATATATTCATATTTAACTCATTGTTGTATATATTGTTACATATAAAAAGCTCTATTGCATGCCATAATAGTTTATGCAAAAATCACAAAGGTTTGAAAAAACATGGATTTAATTGCAACAAATGGATGACCATCCAGCCCATGGCAATAAGACTAATAAAGTGATAAGCATGAAACAATTATGTCACAGATTCTCAAAATATGAAAATATGACACAATTCTTTATGAGATAGCATCCTCTAGCTTCTGTTGAGATAATGGTCTCTGTTCCCTATCCCTTGAGCTTAAGTCTCAAGCTTATTAGCTTGGTTAGCGCATGCTCAACTCAAAGGATGGGAAGTTGAATACAGACAACTCAGTTTGAATTTGATTTGGTCTGAAGCACTTTTCCACTTTTGTTCCATGTCTATCGTAATTAAACTCTGGATTGTTAACTTTTCATGTCACTCTGAGAACTCCTATTTACACAATTTGCCAATCTTCTCGGAAATAGGGAAGAACAGATCTCACTATTTGCTGAATTGATTTGAAGATTTCTCAACTGACAATCACATCATGGCTTTGCTTGGCAGTACTTAAATGTTTATTACAACTCAATTGTCTGCTTATAATCCAAGTTATGGCTCAATTTCGATCTGCATTTGAATTTGGAAAGCATTACTAGATAAGAGTGATGATTATGACAGCTTGTCATATAGGAATTTGGGAATCAAGCTGTTCTTAGCTCAACTTCATTGGAAATAGAGAAGATCTATTTCCTTTCATCCTTGTTTACACGACCCATACTTGTCACCGCTTCAACGCAGCCGTGCACTTGCGATTTTAAACTTCACAATAGTTAAAAATGACTATGTACCTTGGGTTATAAGGCCCATAAATCATTCCTTAACAACTAACAAGCATGCATTTAGTGTGTAGATCTCCCTATGGGTCCTTGTTTCTAACAAAAATGTAATGATATAAAACCTTTCCTTAGAGAAATGGTGAATTAAGTTTAACGAGTGTTCTGGAATGCAGTTTATGCGAGAAATGTGGCTGCCATGCCGCACCACATCAGGGTTATGCGTGACAGGAAATGTTGACCTGCATCGGGGCACATAAGTGGTGCTTTTTGTTTATTCAGGTTAAGCTGATCCATATAAAGTCCAATAACCCATATTATTGAACCAACCAAACCTTCAACATAAACACATCTTTTGTCCTAACTCAACAAAACAATTTCCAACACCAAATGAAACTTCTAATTCTTTTCTATGTAGCATTATTATATGCATATACTTAGCATTTAAATTTTATATGCATAATAGTAATATTATTATTACAATCTGAACTCCATATGTGCATGCATAGTTCTCACATACTGCATAAGAGTGTATTCTTGAACCTTGAGATTGACTACATAGGATGGGAAGCTAAATAAGTCTAACAACTAACAAAGAGATTCACTTCGATAGAAGTGATAAAGAGAGAGAGAGGATACAGCCTACATTAATCCTTGTACCTTTTCACCACTGTCATTTCCGACAACTCGAATCTCAAGTCCAACACATGCAGCTTCAGGAGCAAGAGGAATTTCCTCGTAGCTTAGAAATTTAATTGTTGAAGGGTCGTAACGAAAAAAGCCAAAATCGTGGACCTGAATACATAAACAAGTTATACAAAGATGAAATTTCTTTACCAGCAGAAGCCAAATGTACATGCACAGATCTTCAGTCTATGACAATAGCTAAAAACAACATGCACGATGGCACATTTGTGGACCCAACAAACAAGATATGAGGTCTCTTAAAGTAATCAAATGTGTAGATGAAAGAAATTTGAAAAGTACTAATGTATTCCCAAAGTTGCCTTACTAATTCACCTAGAAAAATGAAGATGATGTATAAGTCCATAATTTTTTTATATTTCTGAAACTCTTCCACCACAGACATTCGTTAATTTTAAAAAGTGGGTTTAATTTCAGAAGAATCAAGAGTCAAGATCATAGAAGTACTTAAATCTGCAATAGATTGGAGGAGAATGTGCGTTATTCGGACACAAAAATGTTGCTAGTGTCAAGTAATTTATGTCAATCAAGAAACAACACAAGAGTTCTAAGTCAGGCTATAAGGTTTTAATTGCTCCTCAAGTCCTCGTTACTAACAATCGTTCCTTCAAAATTTGAGCATCCATAGCTTTTGGAAAGTCGGCATAATCTTAGCTCCCATGGCAAATAATGTTTCAAAAGGGAGCACCATATCCAGGTGTCATCTCCAGTCGTCATCTATACGAGGCCCCCATAGTCAGTCACAGGCACGTCGAAAACGACGCTTCAGACCTAGAAACCTTAGGCAGTATAAAAGGAATGAAACACTTCTTATGTGCCTCCATGCTTGAATAGGAGCTTGTGTTCTGATAAATGGATTTGTACAAACCAAATACTGAAATATAGACAATGAAAAAACAAACCAAATGGAGAACCTTATAACCCTATCTTCTCTTGTCCAACCGTTCCTCTTTTCATTTTCATGAAACAAGATCCTATGCCCAATCTCCACACTCACGAGCCCGTCACCCAGCACCCACTTCGCTTCAGTGGCTATGCAATTTCTCGGTGGCATGGTTGTGGCTTTCCTATCCGACAGGATTCTCTTCATTTTACTTTTTTGGCCACAGTACTTTTTAATATATATTTTCCCCCTTTGTCCACTACAATGCTAGCGAAAATTGTATTTAATTTTAGAATTTGTTATTTTCCTTATCATAAAATCTGTTCTTATTTAACATGTCATCAAACATTTAGAATGAAGTTGAGTTTATTTTTAATTTTTATTAGCAAAAAGGGAAATCAAATTAAAAAGTAAAATACATGTACAAAATGGGATCATTGTACACATACTTAATAACAAAGTTTGGAGGGAAGATAATTACGTTTATTTAGCGTGAGTTTATACATTATATATGCATTTAATAATAATACATAATTCTCAACGACTACACAGTGGACCTAAATTCCTCCACACAACTAACTTCAAAGTCACAAATTAACTTCAAAATGAGGATTTAGATCGTGACTCTATAATTAAATATCGAAAATCAATCCGCAAAAGCACGAGAACCACCCGACTCACCGGATCCCTGTACATGGGGTACACCGGAATCTCCTCTCGGTTCACGAACATCGCTTCCGCCACCACCGGCCCTGCAAATCACAAACCAACCATCATTAAACACAAAAAAACATAAAAACATGAAAAATACAAAAAATACAAACAAAAAAAACAGCACACACCAGGCTTGACAACATGGCGGTTGGTGAGAATGATCCCCCTCATCTTATCCACGATGAACCCAGTGGCGTAACTCGCGCCGGCGGGCTCGGTGTCGAAAGCCCTGGCGGCGGTGGTGCGAAGCACGACAACGGCGGGGACGACCTTGGAGAGCGCCCTCCGCCAGTCCTCAGCGGTGGCGGAGCCCTCGCGGCAGGAGGACGTAGCGTCGATTTCCATGACGATGTCGTCGTCCTTGGGCAACGCCTCCACCATCGCCGCCTCCGGTCCCAGTGGCTCGAGGGACTCGTCCATGGCGATTAGGGTCTGGGATTTGGGGATTTGGGAAAGATTGGGAAGTGTGGGTGTGGAGAGGAGTTTGTTTTGGGGTGTGGCGGAAAAGTTGTGGGTTTGTTTTGGTACGGTTTAGTCGAGGTATGGTGTGGCCCACGTGGAAACTTGGTATTGGCCGGCATGTCGGGTTGTGATTGGTTTGCTCGAAAAGAGGTAAATATTAATTAATATTAAATGAGTTTAAGCGTAGTATTCTGAATTAGTATTCTGAATTATTATTCGTCGTCGGAAACTAATTAAATCGTCTCAACTATTTTATCTTTTTTTTCATTTTACTCAAACATCACAACATTTCACTCCCATATCACTCATCTCTCTTCATCTCCTCTAATAATCATAAAAAATATATTTCAGGATCAGTAAATAAGCTAACGGACGCCCTAAGGTACTCGAATCTGGTAAAATGTCTAACTTCTTTTAAATAATAAAAAATAAAAAAATTTAGATGGCATCCGCCGGAGCCACCACCTCCATGGGGAGGGTGTTTTACCCATACGCCTAAGACGCCCCCCATCGAGGGGGCGATTGTCTAAGACGCCTCTCCCATGGGGCGGTTCCGGCGGATTAGTTAGACCCTCAAATAACTTGAGATAACACACTGTATAATTTTAAGATTTTATTTTATTTTATTTTGGGCGGGCGTCTTAGCTACCCCTCCCCCCATCGGTGAGGCGTCTTAGACAGACACCCCCTCCATGGGGGAGGCGTCTGGGTAACACGTCCGCCCCTTGGAGTGGCGTCTGGATAAGACGCCCCCACCATGGGGGAGGCATTTGGCTAAGACGTCTCCCCCATTGGGGGGCATTTTACCCAGACGTCTGACTCTTTTTTTTTTGCTGGGCTTACTTCACCGAATCCAAGCGCTTCGCCAGACATTTTTGTGGCGTTTGTACGTGAAAATGAGGAAAACGTAGGTAGAAACCTTATTTTAAGAGACGAGGCAAAATGAGTATTAAATGAATTGTAAATGACAAAATGGTAATTGTTATGACAATTTAAGTAGTTTTCCGAAGATAAATAGTAGTTCCCATAGTTTCCTATATGAGTTACAAAACGTGAAACGTATTAATCCAGAGTAGTATAAAGAGACCAAAATAAGTTCAAATAACAACAAAACGTCTTCGTCTAACAAAAAATTCCACAAACCCAGAGAAGCAATCTCCTCACATGCTTGAGAAGCAACAACAACAACTGGGATAACTCTCGTAGTTCCACTTGGGTTTAGTGGAAGTAGTGGTAGAGGGTCGGTCAACTAACGACTCTTGTTGCATCGGGATGACTCCGCTTGTTGAAAATATTATGACTTTGAAACGAGCTTGAATTTGATTACGTATTTTTTCCTTTTGGTATTATTTGCTCGATACAATAACTTATCTTAGGATTTTTATGTTTTTGTGGGATCATTGTGATCTATAAGTTTTTCTCGTACTTCCAAGTTCCACGATCTGAAATTGGTCAATACAATTGTCCTCGCTTTATTGTTAGTGTCTTGTTAGATATATACATCACAATTGAAGCTTTAAGTTAAGAATGTTGGGAATTAATCGTAAGACTTAGATACGTAGTTAGTTGAAGAAAAGGGTATGGAATTGATGAGAACTTAAAGTTGAGTTTAAACAATTGGTTTCAATGGAAATGACAAATATTTTGAATTTGATTTTAGATGGATTTCCACAACATGAGCTTGTGGCATATGTTTTGTATATAATAATTGGAAGTCAGAGTATCAAAATGACTTCCGCGATTATGTGGTAGGGCATGGTCGCTTGCTGGTACGTAGTGAAAATCATAGCTCGGTGTCAACCTTCTCGAATATATGACTCATGCTCCTTTAGCCGAAAGGAGGTTGCTTTCTTTTTCTTGTCCGACTGCGAAACTGCAGTGTCTGGGGCATCTGAGGACGGGGAGTTGGCTTCCCATCTCCAGGATGAGATATCGTAGGAAATTCGGAAGCTCATGACCGCCACGGTACCTTGATGGCATGGAGGCGAATCTCACGTCCGCGAGTATCCACGGGGAATACCAAGCCAACTTGGACGTAGAAAGCTTGGAAAGCCAATAAAAGCAGTATTAAAATCCCCAGAAACATTGAAGCTCAAATTGTTGGATCATCCCATAAATAATTTCATCAATGTGTTCTATATACAAATCCATATTTTTAAAATAAAGCAAACATATTCCTCTTGGAAGAGCTAGTGCTCCCTACCAAATACAAGCCTTGCTAAGCAACAAGGCTCAGCTTGGGCACAGGAGAACAAAGGTCAATAACATAGATTAGCAAACTCATTCGATTCCAGGTTGACGAGCCAGGGGGATCTTCTTACCAAGGATCGATCGGACGAGAATAGCATGGGAATCAATCATACAATGGATTGAACTCGGAGAAGTAGCAAGGCATCCCAACGTTTGCAGGAGTACGATGAAATGAAACATTTCATGTAACAGGAGAAAGATTTCACATTTCCTAGCCGTAAAGATATGTGGCCATGAAAAAGAGGGATTAAGTGGAGCAGAATTGACCGGGTGGTAGAGTCGCGGAAACATTGGTTTCTTCCATATTTTGGATCTTAGTACCACATATAGACAGCAAGCAACAAGCTGTGTCGGCTTCTCCGGAAAATTAGATTTGTGCCACCCCAAATGCTACTACCTCTTTGCTAAGCACAGGAATGCTTGGTCAAGAAAAGCAAGCAAAGAAGCAGCAGGATACAGAAGGAGAAGGGAAAGAAGTTTCATATTCTTCTCTTTCCTGACAAGCGGCCTCTGTATTGTCCGCCAGTCCCATGCCTTCAGATAACATGTATCAAATAAGTCGGATCACAGATCTTGCTCTTCCGTCTGTTGATACACGGAACGTAGTTTGAAGTCTTTTCCAGTCGTTCAGCCTATGCACCCTGTGATGCCTACTACCTCTGTTTTAAAAACCAGACCGAACCGGTGGTCGGACCGAGAACCAGAGCTAGACCAGTTCGGTCCATGGAAAAAACCACTTCCCACCTGAACCGGAGCGAACCGAAAAAACCCGAAAAAACCGATCGGACCGGTCGGGTTTTTCGGTTTGGTCGGACCAGATTCGACCGGTTTTCTTTTATTAAACAAAAATTACAAAATCAATAATTTTCCTATTTTTTTAGTTTCCACCCCCGCCTCCTCCGGTCCCGACTCCACCCCCACCTCCTCACTCCCAACTCCATCCCCACCTCCTCTCTTCTCAGTCCCGACTCCACCTACGTCTCCTCAGTCCTGACTCCACCAGTTCACCTCGTCTCCCGTACTTAGTCCCAACTTATCAAAATTCAAACTTGTTGGGTTTTTTTAATGCTTAGCATGTGTGGTTAATTTTGTTGAATGCTTAGTATATGTAGTTAACTGGATTGGTCACTGAAATGATGGTAATTTGGGTATTAAAAATATTCTTATAGTTATTTCTACGTTTGGAGCAATGTGGTTTCAGTTTTACATCATTTATTGATTATTTTTTATTCTTCTCCTTTTCATCTAAATAGAAACCAAGTGTTCTTGGTTCGAAAATGTTGAATATTTTATTTAAAAATTATTATGTGTTTATCTTAAAACTGGTTCAATCGGTCGAACCGTCGGTTGAACCGTCCCTATGAAGTCGGTTCGGTTCAACCATCGGTTCACAAAATGTTGATGTCATGCTGACGTCATCATCGGTTCGACCAGGTTGAACCGTCGGTTGGACCACTTTGAACCAAACCGAACTATTTTTGGTTCACTCTTCGGTTCGATTTTTAAAACATTGCCTACTACGACTTCGCAAATTCATGTGTCATCTCCTTTTCCAATATAAGTGTCAAACAAAGTCAAGTCGAGATAAATGATTCACAGCACCTTTTCCGGAAAAGCAAAGAAGCAGGCTGATGAGTCGGGCGAAAGGGAGGCAAGGTAAGCAGTAATCACGATTGTTGACCAGAAAGAAGTGGTACTTCCTTAGGATCATTGCAAGTGATATACCACACACGTTACCAGACTTCTTCACTACAAACTTAAAATTATTCTTCATTGCAAAGAGAGTAGCTTTGGTTTTCAATTCAACCTTGCTTTCGAAAGTCTTACCAAGCTGGAATCCTCTAGATGATTCGCCAGCAGAGAACATATAAGTGTGGCTAGAATTCAATATATCTTCTCTTGTTAACATTGGAGTACTCCAACATCTGTGATCTTCTGGTGAAATGAATTGAGACGACTGTTAGTTGTCCCAGGTGTTAGGTTTCCTGGAGTTCCAGACTGTGAGTGTCTTTCCGTTGGGGGTTGCGAGTGTGGGAGTGACAAGTCTTCACTACCATCTCCTTCAGAATCTTCTTCCCAATTTCCTTCTTCATCACTTAAGTTCACAGCAGGATCATCATTCAGATATGTCTCGTACTCATTCAATTGGTGGGCGACACCAACTTCAGGAACAACTATCTCACCGATAGTAGCCATGCGATATGTTTTGGAAACACAAGTCCCAACCTGACTCCTAACTTCTTTATTAAAGTTGGGACTGAGATATGGTTCTAAAGGTGCATTTTTTTAACCAGAGTCACACATAAAGGGATATTGCCTTGTAATATTTCAGACACCAAGAAACAAACTGTGGGGATCGTATGGGGCCCTTTAGTGATCGTAATTAACTAAAGTGCGGAATTAAAACTTAATTACGAAACTAACAACTAATCATGCAAGGGTTAGATAAGAGTTAGAGAAATTGCAAACCACGTTGTAGTCGACGCCCGATGTAACGAGGTTCGGCACCCGCTCCGGGTCCTAGTCCTCACTCGCAAGCCCTGCTCGTCCCTCGAGCCTCGCTTGTGGTTTCCACTATCCGATCTCCGTTACCGGGCCGACATCAACGCCTTTACAAACAACGAGCCTCGCGAACACCCTCGCCTCGCCCGTGTCTCCTCTCACAACCCGAGAGGGAGCTTCCTCGAAGCTATTACAACTCTTGTGATTTGGATGAAGGAATGAATCACACTTCTTGCTAATGACACTCTAACTTTGAGCACACTTGGATTATGATATGGATCTAAGAATACAAGTGGTGAAGTTTTGGCTTGAGTGTATAGGATTTGAGCTTTGAAGGTTTGGGAAAGATAGCACAAGGATACTAGATGTTTGGAGAGTGTAGTGCTTGTGTTGTGCTTCTAATGAGGTCCTTATATAGGCTTCAAAGCTCTTAGAGCCGTTGGGGAATGGGTGAGAAAGTTGACCCATGAAATGTGATGATGTGACAAAAGTTCGGGCAGAATTTGCACGCTCCTCGGTAGACCGTTAACCCAACGGATTACCGAAGATGGTCATTTCGGTTTACCGAATCCTATTCGGTTAACCGCTCACTCAACTCCAGTAGCTTTCTAACTAGCAACCCTAATACAATTCGGTTTACCGAAACCTATTTGGTTAACCGTTCCAAACTGGACAGTAAGATTGGTAGGGTTCTGTTAATGCTAGGTTCGGTTGACCGTCTATACTTCGGTATACCGAAGTTAGCGCAGGTTTTGCGCTGACAATGCGTGGGAAATTGTTTTACCAATAACGGTCAAGTTAAATAGCCGTTGGGCTCCTAAAGCAATATGATTCGGTTGACCGAATGAAGTTCGGTGTACCGAATAAGGATAAGTCAATTGGGCTTTAGGTCAAGATTTAAATACGACCGTTGGAGCAAAGTCCAAAACCGGTCCAGGCTAATTCGGTCTACCGAAGGTGGTTCGGTATACCGAGGTGGTTATTCCAGGGGACACCTAAAGGATTCTACACGGTTGACCGCAAGGTGTTCGGTGGACCGAAGTCTACATGATTCGGTTTACCGAGAGGGGTTCGGTTAACCGTGGGGATACGGGACAGAAACCTAATGTGCTCAAGTTTACATTAATCCTTAGGACTCAAATTATACTAAATTACATATTGGTCCAAAACTTGATTACATGTCTTGAGTCTTTATCTTCTTGTCTCAAAGCTCCTTAGCTTGATTCTTCATCAACCTATTAAGAATATCGCAAATACACGAATATATATGCAATGCATGTATTCATGTTTGCTTACTTTGATTGTCTAGGTTGATTGATTAAATATAGATTAAGATTAGATTACTTAATCATCAAAACTAAATAAAGATTAAGGCTAAAAAGCCAACACAGACGTCAAAATTATTTGTAATTTCAATAAGTCTAAATGGCTACCAATGTATTTTGTAAGGGGCGTCCAGCGTGAGCTCATACTTCAACTTATCAACATCAAACACCTTATGCAAAATTTCAAGCAATTGCAAGTATGCTACATTCTTTTATCGTGATCACTTTACTTTTGTCATCCTTGAAAAGTCAATCGCTACCATCCATTTCCCAAGCACCATTGTACACAGTCAATACGTTAACGGCCGAACTTGATACGACAAAAAAAACAAAAAAAGAAGATGAAAACAATTGAATTCAGAATAATAATCATAACTCATTGGGTTCTATCGAGTTTCTATCCAACACATATCGAGTTACCCAATCCAACACAATCGAGTTCAATCGAACTCTAATCAAGTATAACTATCACGCATACATATTGGCACGCACTATTGTGCACCATCGAGTTGACTCAAACTCAATTGAACTCTAACATAATCTTAACTATCGAGCAAACCCATCGAGCTAATCAATCGTGTTACTATCGAGTACCGTCTGGCGTCGCCTTCAACCCCACAAAAGGCATATTCAAACAAAACTTTAAGAAACCAACAAAATACATCAATACATTGACAGATCTATTCTAAAATGGAAAGAAAATGCAACAAAGTAAACCCCATATCATTTTTTTACAATTTCACTTACCCATTCTCTTTTTTGACTGGTTTCTCCTCCAAGAACACTAAAGCAACGTGTGCATTCCGGTGGGGGTCCAACGGAATCAGTGAGGGAGGATGTCAACTCGATATTGGCTTTTATGGGCTCAATCTGGTCTTCACTCCTAACTCAAAAATCATAGCTCGATACGCCTGAAACAGAGAAAGAGATAAAGAAAGAGACAGAAAGAGGGGAATGATCCCACCATTTATGCAGAGTTTTTTTGGGTGAGAAGTGGAAACATAAACATATTTTTCAGATGATGTCAATGTGAGGGCTTCTTTTTCAATTTTGGGTCACTTCGAGCATAGAAAGTTAAATTTTCTTTCTTATATTAGTATTAGTTTATATTTTTTATATTAGTCTTTATACATGTTTGCATGTCAATTTTCAGACCAAATTTCCCACTTTCATTTATGATAATTTCTGTTTATGTATTCTCCATTATTATTTTGATGAGGCTACAAAAGTGTCATAACCGAAATAGATATCGTACGTCAATATTTTAAAATCGCTAAATGTTTTATTATGAATTATTTTTTGTATTAGGTCTGTCACATACATGAATTTTTATTTTATATTTTATATCTACTCATAGTAATATTGGCAATTTTGGTCAGCAGAGAAGTGTGCTTTGTTCAGGTTAAACTTTACCATATATGACCTTCAAAGATAATTGATATTGTATTTACTAATGTAGTTTAGGGAAAAATCACTTGGTGCATTCAGTTGCTAAGGGACTGTGCTAAGAATACCCCACTTCCATTTATTATGTATTTCAGTTTTTGTATCGTATAGTATATTTGTGGGAATTTTAACTGTTCTCCAGGCGTAGGTAGAAGCGAGCAAATACAATTATGAATTGTTACTGTAATAATTTTTTGATAAAGTCACGTGACGACTTGATGAGTGAGGAAGCGTGTCAATCAAATCAACTAATGCGTATAGAGATTGATACCTTTTATTAGTTTTTTTAATTTGATTTAGATCACTTATGTAGTTATGTTGTATTTGTAAAAAGTAGAGTGGTTATGTAAAACATGAGAATTAGTTAATCTTTGACATTTTCTATGACCGGGGGTTGCTCTCTTTGTGATGCCATGGTCGATTAATTGAAGGGTACCCAAAAAATTTGAGAACTATTAAATGTCGTCCCAAAACTACTTAAATCGTCCCTTGAAATTACGGAATTGCCCTTAACAATATATTTAATACCCATATCGTCATGTGTCTTTAAACAAGATTTTTAACTCAGTTTTACTAACATTCCTAGTACCAACACCACGAAAATGTCTGGCGAAGCACCTAGATCAGACGAAGTAATGGAGGCGGATTTTTTTTTCCGACTCGGGCGTCTGGCTAAGACGCCTGTACGATCGTGGAGGCATCTGACTAAGACGCCTCCACCATGGTTGAGGCGTCTTAGCCAGACGCCTTCACGATGGTACAGGCGTCTTAGTCAGACGTCCCGTTTTTTTTTTAATTTTTTTGTCAAATTAAAATTATACGGTGTGTTATCTCAAATTATTTGACGTTTTTTTGCAAGTTTTCGGTGGTAACCGGTCGGATTACAATGAGTTTTTTGCAAGTGATAAAGATTCAAAAAAATTCCAGATACAACATTTTTTAAGATCCAAAATCCCCCGGCGGTAAAACATCCTGACTTACAAATACCACATTGACAGGTCGTTCGGGGGTCTCGCTCCACCGAATTTTTTTGGAATTTTAAATTGTTGGATCTGGAACTTTTTGAATTTTCGGTGTACCGAAATTGTATCGGTCATCCGAATATAGTAATTATTAACTTATTAATTAATTAATTTAACAATTATCTAAATTTATAATCAATTATCTTTTTAATAAAAAAAAAATTACGGGCGTCCGACGGAGCCGCCCCACGTAGGAGGGGGGCGTCTGGGTAACACGCCTCCCCCATGGGGGAGGCGTTTTACCCAGACGCTCCGCTCATGGGGGAAGCGTTTTACCCAGACGCCCCGCCCGTGGGATGAGTGTCTGTGTAAGACGCCTCCCCCATGTGTCATGGGGGAGGCGTCTTACCCAGACGCTCACCTCCGACGTGGGGCGACTCCGTCGGACGCCCGTATTTTTTTTATTAAAAAGATGTTAGATATTTTACCAGATTCGAGTACACTGATTCATTACTGACATCCAAAACATTATTTTTTATGATTATAAGAGGAAGATGACGAGAGATAGGAGGGTAAAATGTCGCGTTATAGCAGTAGAAATGAGAGAAAGACAAATTGGTAATTTTAAGGGACGATTTAAGTAATTTTGGGGCGATGTTTAGCAATTCAGAATAATTTCTTGGTAATTATTATCATTTTATTGATATAAAATATTTCCAATATCATTTTATATTTTCATCATCTCTTCGTAATTTCGTCATTTCTATTGGAAAAATCTTGGACAATACAAAATATACCCATTGATGATAACGTATTTTTGCGACATAAGACCATCACTAACCATGACCTGGACGACCTGGTCATCAGCCCTCTCTCTCTTCAAAATCAACTTTCTCTCTCTTTCACATCAGTTTTCTCTTTCCTCAACCCACATTCTTCTCTTTCCTACACTATTCACCTCTTAACCACAACCCAACACAACCCACAACAACTTATCTCTCTCCTCCACATCATTTCGGGGTCTATCTTGGTAAAAAATTTAAAAAAATTAATTTTTTTTCTAAAAAATCAAAACAATTATAAAACGTATTTTCAAAAAAAAAATTAAAAAAAACTCAAACAAAAAATTAAAAAAATCAAAACAAAAATCAAAATAAAATAAAATAAAAAATCAAAAAATAATAAAATAATGCATGACCGGGTCGTCGACCCGGTCGTTTGAATGACCGGGGCGACGACCCGGTCATCCACGACAGTAAAAATTCAACGTTAACAAAAAAAAAATATCTCGGTCATATGTGACCCACCTGCTCACGACCTTAACATTTCCAGCGTTAAGGAATAATGTAATGAGATAACTTCTGGTCTTGAGTAAGAACCATCCATATGGGATTTGCTTGAAGGCCATGATGATGGATTGTCTGAATATGATGAGGTGGACCACGAAAATGTCAAGGAGATTGAGAATGACAAAGAAACATCCACGCTCGAAGGAGTGGAAAACTTGGGATATTCGTTTAGAGAATCAATTGTCAGGGTCAACAATATGAATGACGCATTCAAAGATATTCACAATTCTATGCGAAAAGACTCAATATATTACTCCAAGAGTTGACCACTTTTTGTGGAACTAGTGCGCAACATTCTAGCAACAAGATCCTTTTCATCAACCTCTGTCTCGGTTGTGAAATAGAAGATAATCTAGATCATATTTTTCCCCATTGTTCCTGCACAAGAGAATATGTGTCAGTAGTAATTCTGTTGGATAATGGATCCAACTTCACAGATATTCTTCAATCTTCACATTGTTATAAATATGATGGCCATCGGTTCATTGGCAACCTTAGCGTATTTATGGTGGTCAATTTGGGATGCACGACGTGCTTATGTATTTAGAGCGCAATTATAAGAACCTAGACAAGTGGTTATGAGAGCATGGTGTCAAAAGGAATTTTACTCTCTCACTTAATTAATTGTGACCTATGAACATGCACTCTTGAATTCATAATAATGACATGTGTGCTTTGGGGAAAATAATAGTCATACCGTATCACAATAACTTCCATGAGTTATAACAATAATAGAGGTTGACTTCAATGTAGACTATAAAAATAATATCCATGCACAAAGAGTTACACCAATCAACCAATGTGCCTTACAAATCAATGGTTAATTTTTAATGTAACACGACAGGATGATCTATAGCTCCATGTCATATACATGTTGAAACATAAAACTATCAAGAACATGGACAAATGTTGCAATGTTGAAGACATTTCCTAATTGAATAGATACCTGATAATGGTCCAATTAAAAGATGAGCGAAATTAACAAATAGGACCATATGATGGATAGAATGATTATAATTTAGTTAAAAACAAATTTACAACAAACATATTTCTTTACAAAATAATGGGATAATAGTTTCACAATAATTGATCTTACCAATTGAATAATAATGGCGTTGTCATACCAGATGAATATTTATGCTGCCAATTTCAGCGCCAGCAATCCGTCGTAGTCCTAAAAAATGTACTTATTAAACAACAAACATAAACTACCCATACAAAACTGATTGTAATGAAACATTAGCCATGGCATATTAAACAAAAAAAGTTACCCATGGTTGCTTATTTTTGGGGGGTGGAAGATTGTCTTCCCGTTAAGGTTGTCCTTCATTTCCCTACATGTGTTGATATCGTCTTTCCTATTAGGATAGATATGTTGTGTAGTTTAAAGACTGGAAAATAAAAGCTAATCTTCTGATTTAGAAAAGAAACTAACAATTAAACTAAACCCCCATGGAGTGGAGGTGTGTAAGTATGTGCGTGTGAGTGAGTCTTCATTTCAATTAGGAACACGTGTAGTTTATGTGACATACATGTAGAAGCTAGTGTAGAATCTAAGTGTAGTATACACAACACTACATGACAAATGATGAACATGCATATCTCACATAAAGTTGTGGTTGATTTTAAATTATCAAGCATGTAATAAGTACCTAGTGTGACCATTAGAACATCAATCAATCTTACATACAACCTAAATCATTCATGCAAATGTGCACCAAACATGGATCCATACATAACAAGTCATTCCCATCAAACCATTACAAACAACAATATTAACTTAAAAGCTAGCAAGAGATAAGTACCTAGTGTGGACATTATCCATCTAATACAAGTTTAAGCATGCTACAAGTATAGATCTAGATTAAACATATGAAATGACACAAATAAGAGAATACATCACTATCACATATTCTATATTACCTTCACCCCAAATGGGGATGAAACTACTCACTACTCAATAAGAAAAAAAGACAAAACGAAACTAAACTAAACATGCAAGAATTGAAAGAGACAATATAAAACTAACTAAGAAAAATTATTTTATTTACGTGACTCACATTACAAATAGTATTTTTCTCTACTTGAGTTTTGCTCCACGGCTTACTCTAAGTAGAGAGAATGTCACCAAGTAAAACTACGATGACCAACCCCAAAATTTAACTAATCAAGCTTCGACCAACCTGAAAGGATAGATAAATTATTATATTATGCTCTCTATTTTTGTATTCACATTCGTAGATGTTTGCTCTTATACATTATGAACTTGTTTCCATGTAGTATATATGGAAGCTATTTGTAAATGAAGTATATATGGAAGCTATTTGTTTAACATAAAGAATATAACATAGTTGAAGAAATGACTATAGGAAATGAACAAAGAAGTGCAACTGAGAATGACCAGCCGCAAAATTTTACTATTGAAGCTTCAGGCAACCCAAATGATTAGTTAAATTAATCTATGGGACTTTTAAGTTTTATTTACCTATAAAGTCTCTATAAATTCTTTGTGTTTTCCCCCCATTTTAAATATACTATAGAAGTCAGGATTAACAGTCATGTCTCAAGTACTATGACAAAAATAAAAACGACATCAATCCATCAAATAAGTATCCTTCAAGTGTTACATTAAAAAGTAAGAAGAAATTAACTTCTATTGTTTATTTATGCTCATAATTTACAAGCTTGAAATTCTAACTATAACTATGAAGTAACTTCCAGGGAAATATCTTGAGAGGTCGGCTTCCGGTATGCCTACATGTCGTTGCCCAAAGTGCTCTGCACTTTTTGGATAGAAGAGAGAATCCAACTCATGGTCAAAACTCCCTGAGGTTTAGTTTGTGTTGCTTTGATGGAAAAGTGAGGTTGCGAGTCTTCTACAAACTCCACCTCTTCTTGACAAATTGTTTCAAGAAGGTTTTTGAATCGCATTAGAAGTTATAACAAATGCATTTAGTTTTACTTCTATGGGTGCCAACGTTGATCATAGTGTCAATCATGTTAGTGGTGCTTTTTGCTATAGAATTGATGGTCAAGTCTACCACCGAATTGGCACGCTTCTACCTACGCCTGGAGATCGGCCAAAAATTATCACAATACATATATGATACACAAAATGAAATACATAATAGATGTCAAGCATTTCAACCAGACCCTAATTCAACACCTCCAAATATTGAACCTCTAACTGAAATACAAGAAATGTTGTTCTCAATAAACCCATATGTTCACAAATTCCACCAGGCTCGAGATATGATTCAGAATAAAAAACATCATAAATTATGTTGAAAAATAATAGATTCAAGAAAACATAATGGAAGACAATTCGTTGCACCAACTACAAGTAAGGTGGCTGGGCTAATTGTAGGTGATGCTAACAATCAAGGTGAGCATCACGACATAGTACTATCTAGGCAAAATGGTATATTCCAAAGGATAAATGAAAGTCATCTTTCCTACGTGGCCCTACAATATTTACTTCTATTCCCATATGGTGAAGATGGTTGGACATTTCAAATAGCTTATAGTCCTATGCCTAATAGTCGTCTTGTTCCACGTGGAAAAGTTACCATGATGGAATATTATTCATTCCGACTGGAAATCGTGACACTGTGGGAAACACTACTACGTCGTGGTCGTCTATTGCATTAGTACATAGTTGACGCCTATGCATGCATAGAGTCTGCAAGATTGGGATGGTTTAGAAGAAACTAGGATAAAATTAGAGCAGAATCATACCACGCATTGCAAATGCTTTGGGTAATGGTCTCCCATCCTCATTTACTGGACGACCATGTTATATTATTCAGAACTACGAAGATGCCATGCCTAATGTGCTTGGGCTGGCCCCCAGATCTTTTCCTCACATTCACTTGCAACCCAAATTGGAAAGAAATAAAAGATTTCCTTGATATGATTGGAGTTCAGAATCCCCAAGATCACCCAGATATCATTGTCTATGTCTTTAACATCATATTAAGAGAATTAAGGGATGATATATTATTTGGACGTACTCACTTAGGTGCGTAATTTTTTCCAATTCTCATTGGTTTTAAATATTTAAAAAACCTAGATTATTTTCTTTCTAATTATTACTCTGTTTCATAGATGTCTCTGTTGTGGAATTCCAAAAAAGAGGGCCCCATATGCTGACATGCTTATTGTTATATCCTAACCCTTTGCTTATAGGTTAATTGTGTTTTAGGGGGTGGATTAGAGGGGGTTGAGATGGACGGTTGAGATGAGTGCATGAGAAGAGTATAAAAGGTGATTTTCTCTCTCTTTCTCTCACTTCTCTCACTCGTGCGATTCTCTCTCTCCCTCTCAGCTACCGGTGCATGGTGGTGTGGATTCGGTGAGGAAGACGACTCGGTGGAGTGTGCGAGGATCGCGTTGATCGGTTGCTCGGTTGGGTTCGCCGGAGAAGGAGAAGAAGTGCTCGTGGAAGCGACCTTCGTGGGTTCTTCAAAGACTTCTTCAAGCCTTAAAGGTATGCCAAGCTTCTTAACACTCATTTAAGCCTTGCGAGTGTTGGTTTGACTGACGGTAGGCCGGAAGGCTCGTCGAGGGTCTTGTAGCAACTTTTCTGGTCTGGAACGGTTGACCGGTGGGTTGGTGCGGTCGACCGGGCGTAGTGTATTTCGGGCAAAATCTCTTGCACCAGTCGAACGATACCCTAGGGTGGTCGACCGGTGGTGCAATCTTTGCAAGAGGAAGAGGCTCTGGGTGTTTTTGGTCAAACGGGTCCCCTTTGCCGGTTGACCGAAAGCACTGTCGTAAGTCGGTTGGGGGCATTGATCATCCAAACGGTCGACCGCCCGTTGACTTCGTCCGACCGATAACTAAGTGACTTAAAGTTGGTCTGACCGATTGATTAGTTCGGTCGACCGGAGTGATGCAGATTATTGGTCGGTTTTACTGGCGGAAATCGGTCGTCCGTTTGTGGATTTTTTTCCGAACGATTGTTTCTTTTGAGAAAAGAGGGTTTCACTGATGGATTTCGGTCGAACGGGGCCCCTTTGCCGTTCGACCGGTTGGACGTTATTTCAGTTATTTTGCGGAATAGTAGTGGAGTTCGGTCGACCGGTTGTGGATTTTAGTTCGACCGTTTGGGCACTGTTTTGCATATGGATTCTTGTGTCGTGTGTGGTTTGGATCTACCTCAAGGGCAACGGGTCCCTGACCTTTTTGGGGCGACAGTACGGACATTCCAGCCTGAGAGATCATGGTTGTGACTCTGAGGAGTTACTCAGAGAATGTGTGGTAAGAGTGACTTTAGTCTGATTACAGGAAAGATCCATTCTAGAAATGATGTATGGCCTCTGGCATGAATGAATCGATCGATCCTGGTGAAATGAAATTCTGTGTCACAAGAATTGTAAGCATGATAAGGTAAAGGCAGCAAAGCTTGTTTAGGATGATGCAAATGAAGCTTAACATAGTAATTGCATAGGTCAAGCATCAAGAAGTAGTCTCGGTGGCTGGAAAGCTGGATCTGGTCAATCTAGCCTGGGCGGGAAATCGATCCTCACTCACAGGTGGCGGTCAATCTCTTTCTCTTTTCAATCTAAGCTAAGCTCCGGAACCGAAGTAAACTCCTTAATTTTCGTTGGCAGTAGAGGGCAGTCTCTTTTTTTCTTGAAAGAAGACGAGTCGAACGAACTGCACTCTCGATCCGATCTTCGAAGGACCTTTTCCTTTTTTGTTTAGCAACCATTCTTAGTGGAATAGCTAGAATACTGGGTTTATCCCTAGGTGTAGTGCGGGAGCCTGATTCCGATGAAAAGCAATATGAAAAACGGATACAACAAGGGCTATTAGCAACTTTAGGCTTTCATACAACGAGTTACGACGACAGCCGTATCCAGGAATATGATATACCATTCCCAGGAAAAAAATCCTTGCTCCTCTACCTATTGATTGAATAGGTCGTGTGGTTCCGTGAGCCGCTGGTCCATCAACTGAGCTCAAACAAGGTCTTGATCTGAGAAAGGAGCTCGATCTTGAACCTCTAGAGCGCGCTAGCACGACATTGCTGGTCAGCTTTGGCCTTCGTGACCTACACTCTGACCGTCACCGTAGCTCGTTCTTCGGCGGCAGGCCTCGTCCGTGAACAAGCAAGGGAATCGATCGGCTAATGCCTACACTTGTTGCGTTGGGCCCATCGGGCCAGAGGCTTCTCAAGCCCAAACATTTACTTTTCTAGTTAGAGACCAACGTCTTGGGGCTAACATAGGGTCCGCTCAAGGACCGACTGGTTTAGGTAAATATTTAATGCGTTCTCCCATTGGAAAGGTCATTAACCATGCGTTTTTGGGATCTCCGTGCTCCCTGGTTGGACCCCCTAAGGGGTCCCAATGGTTTGGACTTGAGTAGGCTGGAAAAAGATATACAACCTTGGCAAGAACGACGTTCGGCCGAATATATGACTCATGCTCCTTTAGGTTCGTGAATGGTTTTCACTGTTGTTCTTTAGGTTCGTGTCACTTAAATAGTGAATGGTTTTTCACTGCTGGTCCTTAGGTTTGTGTTGGTACCGCGGGGTGTTCTGTACTTTTTCATAAAGGGGTATTCGAATAAAAAACTCGTCGCTTGCTGTCTGTATGTGGTAGGGCCTGGTCAACTGCCCAACCACCTCTTTAGCTCATCTCTTGTCAACGCTAGCACTTTTTCCTAAATGATGTCATTCCCGACTCGCGAAGTGAAGCTCCATTTCTATGAATTAGTTTAGCGCTAAGATGTAGAACTGGATCGTATATGGGTCAAGAGATCTTCAATCTGGAATTATCTTTTTGATATTGCAATCCTTCTTAGTGAGAAATGAATCTACAGACTATGTAGGGGAATGCAAAGATTTATTTATTTATTTTTACTTTTTGATCTTCCCACTTTTGTTACCTTCATTTCAAGTGATACTGATATGTTACAAAAGATACTTGGGTAGATGATGTGTATTGGTTTATTGTCTTTTTTCAACCGGAAAGTTTTATTCATTCGGTTTTTCCCTTAACGATCTATTTGCAATGCAACTTAAAAGGTGAATGCCGATAAAAAATCAGTGTATCGATAAAAAACCCGTTACTAGCCTGACATGTCGTGTTGGGCCGAAAACACGGCCTAGCATGTTGTGCCAACATGACACGCCAGGACGATTCTGTCGGCCTGGCTCGTGTTGCGTCGGCACGGTGTGCCAGCGGGCCACGCCGGGCCCATGAGCCCAGCCGTCGTGCAGTGCCGGCACAACAAGGATGGCTAGGTCGAGCCGACACGACTCCCAGGTCTAGGTGTATCCTCTCCCTTCTTATTCCAAATTTCGCCCATGGATCCTTAAAATAACCAAGACGGTGATCAAAAATCAAAATAACCACGACAAGTTGCAATATTCCACTCAATGTGGGATTATTTACACAAAATATAAGGAGGTGTGAGATTATTTTTAAAGAAATATTAGAGAGTTCATAAAATAGTAGAAAAAACATAAAAGTTGCCCAATATTCAATGAATTGCCCCCAAATATGGGTGTAAATGGGGCACGATGGATTCCCCCCCCCCCCCCCCCCCCCCCCCGCTACTCGTCCCCCCAAAGTTTTTTGGGTAAGCAGGGTGGGTTAAAAAATTAACAACCACTCCCACCTGCCTAATGGTGGATTAGGCGGGTGTAGGGTGAGTTAAGTGGGTTGAGTCTCTAGATTTTTTTGTTTTTATAAATTAGAACTCGTATAATATTATGACTTAGAACATGTACAATCACAACAAATTGTATATATCACCAAAAAACATACAACATAACATATTTTTGTAATATATAACATTTTCATATTTTTATGTTCAAAAAATGATAAAATGCATGTCCAAAAAAATAAATAGCATACATAAAATGCATAACCACATAAATAGTCTTTTAGTCCAAAGATTACAAATCACAAGTTCACAAATCATATTGCCACAAGTTCATAACTCCATGATATAGACTTAATAAGAAAATTTTAATTATATTTATAATATATATTATTTAAAAATAAATATATTTTATGCAGACATGTTGAGAGATAACCGCAACCCAACTCATCTATTAAGCGGGTCGGCGGGTGACAGGTAAGAGTTTTTTGACCGTAACATGTATAAGGTGAGATGACGCGGCGGATTAAACCGTTCCATATACGACCCTGCCCCAAAGTTTCAGTCCTGGAATGGCCATGAATATGTATAGGCATGATTTCCTCACAATTAGTAAAATAGCTTCGCGTGACGGAGTTGGTCCACACACTTTGCCAACCTTCCTAGTTAGGTAGAACTCAAAATCATTTCATATTCATTCATGGAGCATCCATACTCCAAAGTAGCAACCTGGTTTTGTGTTGTTTCCAAGTTGTCAAGTCAATTCTTCTCATCCTCTGAAAACATTGATTCCAACCTCAAAACCAAGTTCTCGGCATTTAGCATTTATGAACCTTTTGCAGAGAATTTAACTTTTGTTTTTCTTTCAATGTGTTCAAGAGTGTCTTTGCTATCTCGTGATTTTAAACGTAAAAAAAATCATATGAATAAAAGTATTTATGTATAAACCCTTAAACTCTAATATATTCAAGGTTTCTCTAAAAGTTCTAGCCAACTCCTAGAAAGTAAAAGGGTTAATAATAGCGTAGTTGCCAGCACCAACATCGTTTTGCCCGACAAAGATGAAACCAACATCACTGTTACCACCATTAATGCCACGGCATCGCTCGATCTCTTTGTCGATGTGAGCACCGACGGAGGCAGTTTGATGGTTTTCAAAAAAAAATCTCATTGAATTGGTCAAAGATGAGAAGAGGACATTATGAAAGAGGAGAAGATTAGGAGATTTTCTGTAACGTTTTTAATTTTATTTATGTGACTTTCTGAAGAATCTACTTAATTGAAATCATCAAGAATATTCATTACGATCATTGTAAAAATATGTTTATGTTTCATGTACTACCCAAAATACATCTGACATATAAAAAAAACTAATTTTTTTTCTTTCTCTATCTCTTTCACTCATCCATTCTCTCTCGACCATTGTCGAACATAGATTGAGTTTCCCCGTCGTAGTCGAACCTATATCGGACAACTCCTTCATTGAAACTAATGACGAATGTCAGTTTTAGGACACTTTTTTAAACCTTTTGATATAGATCTAATGATTTTTAAAGTTATGTTAGTGTTTCTATCAAAAATGTAGTTGATTAAAGTTATTGGTATTATTTTTATATTTGTCTCAAGTATAAATTAAATGGAACAATTATGATTTCAAACCAGACAATGTCATCAAGCTCCATTGAGCCTCAATCGAGCACATCAACAGAATATATCAAAACAAACTCAACTTTATAGGAAAACAACCATCGAACTATATCAAGCACTATCGAGTGCAACATTAAAACACATTCAAATTGATTTTTCCATGGGAAGTCATAAACAATCAAGCTCTATCGAATACAACAATCGAACATGATTCAACAAAAAAAATTGTCAAAAAAGTGTAATTAAAATTAAAATTCATATTATCGAGTTCTATCAAGTTTCTATCGAGCTCAACAATCGAGCACAATCAATTCCAATTGAACTCTAAACAGGTATAACTATTGAGCATAAACATCGACCATCACTATCACAAAACATCGAGTACACTCGAACTCGATCGAACTCTAAAACAATTTTAACTATCGAGCATACCCATCGAGCCTCATAATCAAGTATCATCGAGCACCATCGAGTATTCAAACAGATTCAAACACATCCAAACTAAACTTAAACCAACAAACAAAATACCTTAAGACATTGACAAATCTATTCGAAATTGGAAAAAATACAATAAAGTAACTCCCACAATAATATTTTACAATTTCCCTTACTTATTTTCTTTAATGACAGATTTCTTCTCCAAAAACACTAAAACAACTTTACATTCCTGTGAGATCCGACGGGAGTTTATCAAGAAACTCCTAAAATCCCATACATCTACGTAGAACTTGGTTTGGACGATATTGAATAGTGGTAATTCAAACTTCAACTTAGACCACGTTTAACTAGGGGTGAAACTTTGTGTCCGAAATCCGTCAATCCGACCGACTCCGTATTCGAAATCAAAAAAATTATCTGAGAAAAAAAAATCCGCAACCGAATTTGTATTCGGATATAAACATCCGTAAAAAAACGAAGCGAATATGGATATTGGTACATCCGATTCGAATAATATCTGGTTCGTATTTTATATGCACATATAAAAAAAATAAAATATATATACAATATATATGAATTAAATTATGTTATTTATATTATATTTATATTTTTTCATGTAGGCAAAAAATAAAGGTTGAAATTATTCTTGTTTAGATCAATCAAAAAATGTTTTAAGTCTATTCGGATTTTTTAACGAATTCGGATATCCTAATTCGGAATGGATTTTAAACTTAATTCAGATGCTAATTTATTCGAATTCGGATCCGAATTCGACGGATACGAATTCGGATCCCTTTCTCATACATTCGATCGGATTCGAATTCGGATTCGGATTCGAGAAAAACAAACGGATACGAATTCGGATACTGACACATCCGTTTCGTATCCGCTCCGTTTTCACTCCTACGTTTAACCATGCCCGGGCTACCCCCGGGCACCCTGTTCTCTCTCTCCGCCACGTCAGCTCACTTAACCCACAAAAAAACCTTTACCCATGCCCGGGCTACCCCCACCCACCCTACACTCTCTTTCCTCCACATCATTTATTAATGAAACAATTTTAATTCTTACACCACATTTTAACAATTTACATTTGTATTAATTGAAATTACTACATTATCAATTAATACCCAATACATTATCAAATAACATTAACCATGTGTTTTAGACCATGAATTAATCATCTTAAACCATACTATTAACTCACATTGACAGGTTGTTCGAGGGTCTCGCTCCCCGATTTTTTGGATCTGAATCACTTGCAAAAAAACTTATTGTAATCCAATCTGTTACCACAATAATAAAAAATCATCACCCCACATTATTAAAAAACACCCAATACATTATCAATTAACTCTAATAACAAAACCTCAACTAAAATATATAAAAAACAAAAAAAAATCGACGAACGGCAGAGGGCAACACGTGCCCCTGCCCGATGGACGCCCGGGCGCCAATTCGGGTGCTCTGGCACCCGATTGCCTGCCTTCGTGCTCGCCCCAGGAGCCTGTCGGGCGGGGGGCACGTGTTGCCCCCTGTTCGTCGAATTTTTTTATTTTATTTTTTATTTTTAGTGGATGTTTTGTTATTAGAGTTAATTGATAATGTATTGGGTATTTTTAGTAACGTGAGGGGATAAATTTTTATTATTGTGGTAACGGGTTGAATTACAATGAGTTTTTTACAAGTGATGAAGATTCAAAAAAATTCAGATCAAACAATTTCAAGATCCAAAAAATTTCCAGGGGGCACTGCCCCCTTGCCACCCCGCCACCTCACCGCTGAGGTGGAATGTCGCTCGCTCACCGGGGAGCGAGACCCCTAACGACCTGTCGAGGTGGTTTAATAGTATGGTCTAGGATGGTTAACCCATGGTCTAACACATATGGTTAAGGTTAATTGATTTAATAGTTTGAGTTAAATAATTTAAATTAATATTATGTAAAAATGTAATTTGTTAAATGTGGTGTAAGAATTAAAATTGTTTAATCAATAAATAATGTGGAGGAAAGAGAATGTAAGGTAGGTGAGGTAGCTCGGGCATGATTAAGGGGTGTTTTTTGGTAAGTAAGGTGAACTGACGTGACGGAAAGAAAAAATGACGTGACGGAAAAATGGAACAGAACGCCCCGGATAGCCCGAGCATGGTTAAACATGCTCTTATCACGCAAGAGCTGCAAATTTCAAAAGTCATACCATCGAAAGAATCATTCACTAATAACTCTTTTTTTCGAATCCCAAGTCAGAACACGTCGCAAGATGAGTTAACGTTTGAACCAACGTGACTAGATTGTCATGTCAAACCACATCATCTCAGGGAATTCCATCCGAATCGTACCAATGTTTTGCGACAGCTGTTTCTTCTTGGACTGCGTTTGGATGGGAGAGTAGTCATCATGTCTGCTACAGTCATTTGGATCATCTAAATACGGGGATGGCTCCCACCGTGCTAACCGAGGTATGTTGTGACTTAAGAAGCTGATAGGAGGATCATCTGGTAATTCTTTTACTTGTTGAATTTTTATGATAATTTTATTCCATTGATTTTAACATATACTTGCATAATTTTTATTTCAAAGTCTAGTGGTAATTTGAAAATTTACTTTGAGAAGACATTTGAAACTCCTAGAAATTTTTAACGCATCCAAACAACTCATTACCTCTAAGGAATAAGTTACTCTTGGATCTGCATTCTGAGAAACGGACTTCGCACGATAAGCTGGTATCCAGAACCCATGCAAATCAAGCCTCGAAAAGCACGACAGATTGTCAAATAACTTTAACCATGTGTTTTAGACCATGAATTAATCATCTTAAATCATACTTTAACTCACCTCGACAGATTGTTCGGGGGTCTCACTCCCTGGTTTTTTGGATCTGAATCACTTGCAAAAAACTTATTGTAATCCAACATATTACCACAATAATAAAAAATTATCACCCCACATTACTAAAAAACACTCAATACATTATCAATTAACTCTAATAACAAAACCTCAACTAAAATATATAAAAAAACAAAAAAAAAATCGACAAACGAGAAAGAAAAACACGTGCCTCTCGCCCGATGGACGCCCGGACGTCCGACTGTTAAGGGTGTGTTATCACGAAAGAACTACAAATTTCAAAAGGCATACCATCGAAAGAATCATTCACTAATAACTCTTTTTTTCAAATCCCAAGTCAGAACACGTCGCAAGATGAGTTAACGTTTGAACCAACGTGACTAGATTGTCATGTCAAACCACATCATCTCAGCCAATTCCATCCCAATCGTACCAATGTTTTGCGACAGCTGTTTCTTCTTGGACTGCGTTTGGATGGGAGGGTAGTCATCATGTCTGCTACAGTCATTTGGATCATCTAAATACGGGGATGGCTCCCACCGTGCTAACCGAGGTATGTTGTGACTTAAGAAGCTCGTGGGAGGATGGTCGTTCTTTTACTTGTTGAATTTTTATGATAATTTTATTCCATTGATTTCAACATATAATTGCATAAAATTCTATTTCAAAGTCCAGTGGTAATTTAAAAATTTAATTCGAGAAGACATTTGAAATTTTCAGAAACTTTCTGTCCATCCAAACAACTCATCACATCTAAAGAATAAGTTGCTCTTGGATCTATATTCTGAGAAACTGACTTCCCACGATAAGTTGATTTCTAGAACCTGTGCAAATCAAGCCTCGAAAAGCACGACAGTTAAACCCAGCAAGAAAATAAATCAGAAGCATAAACTAGTCATACTTTCAGATTTATTTGTCAACATCAACGCACGTGAGGTTATTTTATGCATCTTGCAATTTTTAGACAGAGAAATTCTGCTTATAGCTGTCAACTGATTATTTTTGGATTTACATTTTAAATTCACCACCACATAAAGTTAAAAAATAAGTAAGTTGGGTGAGACAAAGGACAAGACACGTTTCTACAACTCCAGAAGATCAGATAGCAGTGAATAATATTAAAACCCCCTCTTTCTGAATCAGCATAATGCAGAAAGGAACAAATTAGACAGCTCTTACCTTCGGATTTTTTTCTAATTTTTTACGATGACTGTGACAAGGACCAAATATCTTATTCAGTGAAATCAACACGAATCCAGATAACCACTAGCAATTTAAATTTAGGAAAATTTTTCAAAATAATATTTTTTTTTAAAAAAATTCTCAAAATAAACCTTAAACAAAAGTATTTCTCAAACTATACCCGCTGCCACCACGTGGTGACACTTGATATTCCACTCGACTTGAGTTGTCAGGAGAATAGTGATTCAAATAGAACTCGGCACTCTCAGTGCCGAGTTCTCTTTGATTCACTATTCTCCTGGGCTCATATCGTGCATGAGACGATTGACACGCCAGTGCAAACCTCTGACCAAACCCAAAGTTACGGAACCCTTACGACCCAAATCATCGGGGACCTGACCCAATAAATCCATGCAAACCTCTGACCAATCGTACTCCTGAGACTCGCACACCGGCAATCCATCTACGCGCAAGCCGGTAATCATCGAGATGTCACGCAATGTGCACGTCATCTCACCATGTCGCAGGTGAAATGAATGAGTCTCCGGTCTCCAACGCTCGACCATCGCCCCCAGCAACGTATGATCCAACTGAACTCTGCCCAACCGAGTTACTGTGTCAAACCCTGCCATATCTAGCAGGAACAACATCCTCTCATCAGTGATCTGCCATGCGTTGAGCTTCGATCCATGCTCAACGCATTTTACACCATCAACATCCTTCTGCATAAATTTAGATAACTTTCAGAATATTGAAACTCACGCGCAAATATTTAATTTGAAAATGTAAAATACTTACAAAATCTTTGAACAAGTCTGACTTGTGGTTGGCCTGCAAAACCAACACTGATCTGTCTACCGGACCCTGTGAAGCGTAGCTACCTCTAACTGAACCAGTACTGGAACCACCAACCTCCATCTGTACATAACACGTTAAAAAATGAGATGGTTGTTCTTCATTACTTACTACTTAAAAAGTTGAGAATGCCGAGTTTAAATGACTTTAAAAGTTGAGAATTACCTCAATCGAGTGTAGAAGCAAATGACTGTAAACGTCGAACAATCTCTCCAATAAAATCAACTACAATAAACAACGTTACGAATCATGTCAGAGAATTTTTAAAAAATTTGACAGAACATCCCCTATATTTTTCATATTGGTAAATTGGGAAAACTAACAAGACTACAAACTTCAATACTCACATACATTCAAAGTCACATACATTTAAACACAAATAAAGCACTTTTAGGTTTACATTCATTCAATTTAACATACATTCAAACATAAATAACAACAAAAAATCTAATTTTAATCACAATAATCATACTTAATTTGAACTTTTTTTAAGATGACTACCGTAGAACTATGATCAACAAAACTAAATTCAATAATCAACTAAAAAAGAAAAAATAAAACGTTTTGCCTAAAAGCCCAAATTCGATTTCGATTTTGCACGAAAACGGGTTCCTAAACCAACAAAAACACCACAATCATACCTAAAACAACAATGTATATCATCCTAATACATAAAAAATGCAAGAAAACGGTGAAAAACGAAAAAAATTCGAAACCCTAACCTCAAAACTCGAGAACTCGGCGGAAGGGGAGAGTTGGGGGCGTCGGGCTGCTTTTATAGCCCGACGGAACTCGGCGTTGGAAACGCCGAGTTCACTTTTTTTTAAGTGAACTCGGCGTTAGTAACGACGAGTTATGCCTTTAGAACTCGGCACTCTCAGTGCCGAGTTCTATTTGAATCACATCAGTAAAAATTGTCAAGTGTTGGCCAATAAAAAACCAAGTTGAACTCGGCATCACCAGTGCCGAGTTCTTCTTGTAATAACTCGGCACTGGTGATGCCGAGTTTGATCTGGGAACTAGCCCGAAATTCCCAGAATGAACTCGGCATCACCAGTGCCGAGTTATTCCAAGAAGACCTCGGCACTGGTGATGCCGAGTTCTTTATGCACAAAAAAACAAAACCCGCCGCCGCCACGTGTCACCACGTGGTGGCAGCGGGTCTAGTTTGATAATTATTTTTAGTGGAGGTTTATTTTGGCAAAAATTTTAAAAAAAAATTTTATTTTGAAAAAATCTTCTTAAATTTAATATAACATACATAATCCAATTTAGAAGTGGTTTGCGGGTTAGTGAGAAACAACACATATGGTGCAAGTTTTAAATTGGAAGCATTGCAAATTGTTTAGGGTTTTTTGTTGTGTCATTTAAATAATTTACCAAACTGTCTATCCAATTACAAATATTGTCTTAGATGCCACTCAAATATAAGACAATAGTTATAATTAGATGACATTTTAAGAAATCGATTGTTTTTTAGTGGCATAACAAAAAACTCAATTGTTTATGTTGTTTAGCAGCTATTTGTATGAGTTTATAACCTCAAATTTGCAAAAATAAGCATGAAAAATCCGATCAGGATATAAAAAAGGTGGTTACCAAAGTGGACTCTATCCACACCAATAACAGGATAAAAAAGCTAAGAAGCATATGCACAATTCACAAAACAATCCAAACATGAAAATATAATAAAAAAACAATACACAGAAAGTTACGTGGAAAATCTTCATCAATGCAAGCAACAGAGAATTCATACGTGAGAATTCCTATATAAGATCGACCGACCGCTCGTGAATCGTGATCTTTCAGTTGTTCTCTTGGTTTGATTCAAGGCTTATCTTCAACATCTTTATCTTTGTATTCATCAATGCAAACAATGTCCAGATTGTAACTTGCAAGAGTGGATTAGCCTAAAACTCCACCTTTGCCTCCCCACCCTGAGTTCATATATTAAAATATAAATTCAAAATCTTGCATCGATCATAAGAAGGCCAAAAAATTATGCATCCTAAAAAAGACTGGGGGAAAGATTGCAGATTCTCACTTAACCATCAACAATTTGATCATTAAACAGCAACACTAATGATACAATCCATATTCCCCACAACACTTACAAATTTAAAGACAGAAGAAGATATCCATTCTAATTCCATGTAAAAGAGGAGGAATTAGATCCGATACATACAAGCTTGATAATTCAAAAGCTGTAGTACAACATCGTAGTTCGACCGACAGGGAAAGAAAATCAGAATTCACAACTAAGAACCAAAGTATCAACACTTCTACACCAGTCACCAGATACCAGAGAGGGCCTGGACTGACATTTACTACTACTACTACTACTACTCTACTTTATTCTTCGAGAAAATTGGACCTCCAAATCTTCGAATAAACTCAAGTTCACGAACACGAATTGTCATTTCAAAGGAACTTACGACGGGCTCTTGCTTGCAGACAATTCAGAGACGGGGCACACGACACCAGCCCTCTCCTGCAAGTTTTTCATACTTTGTTCCATGCTGACTTGCACCATCTCAGACAACATCGCTTTCGCCTTCTCCTCTCGCTCTTTAGTGCCCATTTTCGAAACGATGCTTTTGACGAGGTCCTGAAGTGTGCAAGCCTCAAGTTCAGGTCTTGGTTGAGTGTTCCTTAGCAGGTTCATGAGTAGTCGGGCTCTCGCTTGCGCCTTTGGGGTGCCATCAATTGTCAGATAGAGAACTGCAGGGATCGCACCTTCTTTAAGAATGGCCGGCCTGAACCTTTCTCGGTCGCTTTCGCACAAAGTCAGAAGGATTGCTACCGCGTGCGATCTTCCATCAGGCGTTCCATCCTCGAGCACTTCAACCACAGTTGCTATTCCATTTTCAAGCGCTGCCAGAGCATTCATTCCGTCGTCTAACACCACCAAGGATTCCAAAAGCGTCATGACCTTGGCGACTTCATGCGAGAATTTGTTGTGGTAGTTGTTGATCAGACTTATCAAGGCTGGGATAGGATGCTCAGACAGCATAGCCATTCGATAACCGGCAAGTATCGACAAGTTGTTAAGGGCCTGCACTGCATCGATTCTCGCTTGGTGATTCCCTTCTTTGACAATTTTCACGAGAAGGGGAATGGCCCCCGCATCGACGATGGCCGGCTTGTTAATTTTCGAGGCACTAAGGGTGAGGATGGCAGCCGTGGCGCAATCTTGCAAGTCCGAGTTAGTTGACTGTAAGAAACCAATGATTGGTGGGAGAGCTCCAGCGTCCACAATATTGACCTTATTCCTACACATTTAGACCAAAATCTATCAAGCAAAATAGTGTAGAAACAAACAGCTAACACATCGCTGCTATTATGCTTCGATTTATTCCCTAAATAACCAACAATTTTTTTTAATCCCTACTAAAATCATCTTACATAATAAGTCTGCTTTGCTAAATCTTGTTGGTCAATTGTTATGACAGCATGATTTATAATGAATATTTTCAGTACCATTGCCATCAGGGCATGAACTATGAAATTATGTCTGACGTCTATCGAAACGCACAGTCATGAACTCGGACGTCGACTAAAATATTATCAATCTTATTAGGTGGAATCAACTTCACTTTGTCTAGAAGCCTAATTCTCAAACATCAAGTGAGTAAATGGAAAAGGAGATAATGAAAAAGACTTGGCTTCAGAAAACAGTAAAGCAACAAAGTCATATTCCTTTGACTGTTCTACAAGCATCCAGCGGATGTTTAGTGTAAAAGTTACAGGTAGGACATAGTCTGTTCTACCTGAAAACTGAACAAATTAATGGTAACAAAATTTGATGGTCATATAAATACATAATTAAAGTAAAAAAGAGAGGCCCGAACATCTCTTTCAAAAGAAACAAACAACAATGTTAAAGAAAGACAGGAAAAGGAGAAACAAAAAGAAAAGTCTTCTGGAACATAATTAAAGAGACAAAACCTACTTTGTTGCCCAATCCAAATCCCCTCCCACTAATCACGCCTAAATCCACAAAAGATCTCAACTTTGGCCAAAAACACTTCAATCCCAAGAACCAATCATCACACACACAAAATTAAGGACCCTTCAATTTTATGCTTAATATGATTTGTACCAATAATTAGCCTTCTATGGTTCTACCCTATAATTGGACTCCATCAACAGACCCCTTGTCGTTGGCTTGTTCATACACTAATAGTATCCGTATTGAGAGATTACACTCTTCCCAAATCTCCAAAAGAAAATTCAAACAACAATCCACTAAACATAAACAAAGTTTACCTATGCTTAAAAAACCTGCTTAGACAGGTATGACCTGTGTTAGAAACCATTAATTACGATTAGCTTTTCAAAACTTATCTTTCTGCCAACTCGATTCAATCCCCTTCACCAGTGCATAACAATTCTACTAACCCGAATCAGTAACCCTTAACTACAATTATCCAAACTCCAATCAGTCTCACGTTGCCACATCTACTTATGATTATATTTTCGAAAGATTTTCTTTCTACCTTCTCTGGCACGAAATCGCTGATCTCCCAACTCGATCACTCAACTAACCCTGGTTACTAATCCTTAACTACAACTACACAAACTCACTCCTACTTCTTATTCAAAGCAACCAATCACACATCTTATAAAAAGCCCTAAAAATCAAAACTTCACCAACCAAGAAATATAAGAAAAGGTTTTTTACTATTATTTTTCTGAAAAATTTACTTCTACCCACCCGATGCGACCCCCTTCGCCGATCCCCTAACTCGACTAGCCTTAGTTGGTAATCCTTAACTAATACTACACAAACTCTAATTCTTATACAAAGCAACCGACTAAATTCACCAAAAAAGATATTTAAAATCCGAACAGTCCAACAAAAGAAGTTAAAACTCCGACCGACCTCTCGTCCTTGACGGCGAGGTTAAGCAGAGCGAGCAAGGCAGCCTGTTTGCGTGCGGTGCTACTGCACTTGAGTATCTCAACCATTGGGTCGATGGTGGCGGAGAGGCGTCTCCGGTTCTTAGAAGAAGTCTTGGTAAGGCGCCTAATCTCGGTCGCCGCCTTGACGGCGACCGCCTCGTCTTCCGACTCGAGGTTCCTGATAATTCCCTCGATTGTCAGTGCTGCCATCGCCGCCTTGTCGGTAGTCTCGGAAGCCATTTGGTGGGAAATTTGGAGGTTTAGAAATGGGATGGAATGGTTGTTTGGGGAGTTTTATAGGGGTGGAGTTCGAGATAACCGTTGGTTGGTGGTTGGGATATTTTTCCTGGGTTGACCATGAAAATGGGTATTTGGATCTTCACCTTGTGATTTTTGTGGTTTAGTGTTTGGCAGTCAAGGAAGTCAGTGGACTTGTCGGCGTTAATTAGTTTGTAATATTGTAAGGACTAAAAGAGGTGGAAACGTCGGTCTGTTCACAATTGGAAAGTGTTGGATTAGATTTAGATCTTGATTTTTCGAAATTTTACTTTTTGACACTTGAAAAGTAGATCGACATGTCTAGATTAGTTTGCAGCATAGTGAAGATTAGAGGAAGTGTGTAGGTACGTATGGTCGGAAGAGTTGGCAACCATTGACCGCCAAAATAATGTGGAATTCAAATCTAATTTTGTTTTTGGCACCTGAAAATAAGTCCATTTACATGGCCATAGTAGTTTGCAAAATAGAGAAGACAAAAGAATGTAAAACCATTACTTTGATTGTCAAAGTTGAAAACAATTATTCACGTAAAAAAAGTACGTGATCGATTTGAGAACGTACGCCGCAAGATGCATCATACCGAATAAGTAACTAATGAATTATGCCTTGATAGAGCTATTATATGTAGAGGTAAGGCATTTTGAATTCTTGAGGGACGCAAAAAATATCATGTGGCTATTCTTAAAATCTAAAGTAAAATGTTGACGAACCTATATTTTAACCATTTTACCATACTTCGAGCGTAGATCACAATATCATGTGTTTGTATGGTTATTTACTCGATTTTGTGAGGTTTTTCTAAAGTTTGTTTTTATGTCCACGTTGTTGGTATCGGACGGTGGGCGTGGAAGGAGGGATTCACACTGGTCACGATCAATGGTTGGGACCACAAGACTTGTGATCTAATGAATTAGATTAACTTAGATAAAATTTACACCCGCGACCCTGTAGTTTGTGATTGTTACCTTGATGTCTTTGTATATTTCAAATTATTTTCTTAAAACATGTAGAGAAAACTTATTCAATCTTTCTTTGCATTTTTTACTCCTGCGTGACCATCGTGGTGTGGGAGTGGAACGAGAGAGTTCTTCGTGATATACAACTATTAGAGTAGTCAAATTTGACTGAGTTAGAAAACTCAAAACCGCCTCCGTCCCACGTGGTTGAAGTAGGTTTAGTTTCATAAATATTTATAAGGAGGAGAATTATTATGCTAATTTTTCAATAATTTTATTTCACAAAATATCATTTAATTATAAGGTATTATATATAATTTATTTTTTTGAGTTTGCATCTTTACGGCTTTACCTGCCCACCACAGTTTTGAAGAGATCAACGACGAAAAAAATATTACAATTTATAAGCTCATTGAATAATCTAGAAAGCCCATGGTTGTAATTTATACGATTTCACAAACCAATGGCACTGTCCAAGATCACAATATAATTGATTTTACTATAGCATGGTATTGTCCGACAAGAAATTGTGTCTTGTTCATCACAAACGCATATTGCCACGACTACAAACAATATTTCAACGTCGCACTCGCACTCAACACAAGTTGCAACAAACACCTCAATCCGAAGCTTCCCCACGAAGAATAAAAACTTTACCTACACATTATTTTATAAATATACTTTTAAACCAAGTTGGAAATAACATTAGATTATGCCCGACAACGTGGTCATAGATGTGAGTTTGGAACTTTAGATGGTGGTGGGCATTTGACCATCGTGGAACATGATAGTGATCCATCGTAGCCACTTTCCATTTGCCAATAGTCATGCTTTGGTTTGATTTACTTCTTACTTAACATCACATCAAACAAGATTTCAAAGGTTGCTAACGATAATATTGGAGACGTATCACACCGATTAATGAGATTTGCCCTTTTGTGATATAAAGTCAGTTGATACGTGTTCTTAATCTACACGTAAGTAGCAGTTCAACGACCCTTGCCCCTACGACGGCAAAAATATAACGTTCCGACCTACCTCCGGTGCCATGACCAGCCGGGCTGGGCAGTAGGTACGTAAAATAGTAAGAAAAGAATCACTGGAAATGTAATATATACAAACCAAGTAGAATACGGAAACACAGAGTGAAAATTAATCAGGACGAACACAAATACACAAGATTTATGTGGAAAACTCAATCTTGGTGTAGGAAAAATCATGGGACAAACTGACAAACTATTCACTAATCAAATCAACTAGATACACATTTTTTTCTTGAATTTTGCCTAAAATCGGACATACAAATTACATCTAAGGTAAACAAATCCTAGTTTAATCGCCCCTAAATAATCACCAGAAGCCACCCTGAAATCAAGTCTGACGAACCGCAGCCACTTCACTGCTTCTTCTCTCTCCACGCCGGCACCCTAACTGTTTGTGAATCCAAACAAACCATTCATGCACAGCCACATATGTGCTTTGATATGTTTATTGTTTGTTTTTGGCCATTTTGCATATTTTCCCCAAAACTTCTTTATTCTTCAACAAAGACCACAGGTGGGTTTGCTTTAAACCCAACATCCTAAACGTTCCGGTGGCATGTTTATTTTAGGGTTTTTTACTTAGGTACGTCTTCAAAAGATGTCAATAACTGATTTACACATGTATTTTTCATATTTACTAGAGTACACATTACGTGCTATATTTTTATTTAATACATTAACCTCAATCAATACATTCACTTAATTAATACATTAACCTCAAATAAAATTAAGTCACACTCACCAAATGTTAAAGTTTAGGATTGACAGGGAAGATGTACCTAAGTAAAAACACAACACTTAAGGTGTACTCAAGTAAGTACGAAAAACACAAGTGTAAATCAGTTACTTGGGGATTGTAGAGTCTGACGGGGGTGTTACATGGGGTTACGAATGTCTGATGGAGTGAGTTCCATTGACGGGGAACACGTACCCAAGTAAAAACACAACACGTAAGACATACTCAAGTAAATATGGAAACACAGGTGTAAATCAGTTATTGACATTTTTTGAAGGCATACCAAAGTAAAAAAACTCGTTTATTTTATGTTTTTCCTGAAAACATTAAAAAATTATTAATCAAATGAGAATAGTATAATTGAGAATATCTAGAATTAGCGTGTGAAATGCTTAAATGAACGAGTGGAATGATGTTTCATTACCTGTCTCGTTTTGTAAAATGGTTAAAATTTTCATACTCTCATATCCACATTGTTTGTTAAATGATTAGAATTTTCTATTCATAATTGTATTCACGCATACCATTAGGACGATTAAGAAGTTTTTAGGCTACACAGTTACAATCCTACTTCTTAGCATTTACTGGACTTACATGTCCACCTTTTGTATCCTCTACGTGAGGAAAACTATGATGTATGATAAGATCTTTTAATTTTAATGCACCTACCAACTTATAAAAGCTTCTTCTTACCATGGTAAAATCAAATCACTTTTAAGTTTTAATGCAACATGATGATTTCTCCTTTTGGGTGCAGACTGCAGACACGTACCATATGCCTTTCTTATGAATATAGAATATAGTTTAACCTATATGAATTTGAAATTGGTTGCGTTTCAATTTTCATGATCTAATTCCAATTTGGAGAACATTCTTAACAAATGCTCAGAAATTCTAATATTCAAGGTGGATAAAACAATATAGCAGTATTTTCATTTTTCACTTCTTCTAAAATAACTTACTCTTGTCCGGTTCTCTACTTACTGAAGATTGTTCATTGAAAATTTCACAACCATAACACAATTGATATAAACCCACACAGACACCAAAACAAATCAAGACGCAAACTCCTTTATATATTCAGGATGCAAAGCTGACACTTATTTACTTGGAAGGGTAGCATTACAAAATCAACTACCCCTTCGAAAAAAATAAATAAATGAATGTGTGTACATATGAATTCTAAGATTCATATTACTTCTTGGAATCTAATTAAATGATTAACATTAAATTTTCACGTTGAGCAAGCTATAAATACATGCATGTATTTTTCTACCTCCAAAACCAAGATTTCGGATTGCTTTTTGGTGATGTAACATTTCTTAATAGTTAATAAAATACATTGACAACACACCAAAACCTTAATTCCGTCGTTAGATTTGACTCCACTATGACATATCCACGAAAAATCTTTTGTCTTGCAATAGGATGTGTATAAAAGTCGAAAGTAGAGAACTAGTGACGGTAATGGAAACTTTAAGCATGAAGTGATCGTAAGAATATCGACTTTGCTTCTCACTGCTTCTTGTCAAACCTTTGTATTAAACTATCTTAAGCAAACACGACTCGTGTCAAACTCGAGTGATTAGTTAATTCAGATGCTTAAGTGCTTTGCACGGAATTGGAGGATGAGAACCAACTATTTGAATAATTGGAGTAAATAATCGACACACGTGTCAAATTGCTATATGTTTTTATGGAGTTTTGCATTTAAGTTCTTGTAAATAAGGTCATGTGTCCTTGCATTTAAGTCCCAACGTTTTCAACTATTTGTTTTACTGCGATCTAACTCATAATATTACGTTATAGTCATCATGAATTTTTTAATTTATGTTACCGCCGTTATGAATGTGAGATGGATTTGTTTACTGAACTGCTAAACATCATCCCAAAATTACTTAAATCGTCCCTTGAAATTACCAAATTGCCCTTCCTCCTATTTTTGCTTATATATCTCACAATTTCACTCTTTTTTCAAAACTTTCTCTTCCTATACCTACTACACAAGATTACGAATGTATCGGAGGCCAGGGAAGCAGCCAGCAGTTCCCCCGGTGTACCCGTATGAGGTAACATTACGTTATTTATTTGTTTAAAAAAAAAAAAAAAGTCGTAGGGGGAGCGGCTTCCGAGGACGCCCGACCCATGCGGGGGGCGTCTACCTCGGACGCCGACCCGTAATGGGAGACGTCTGCGGAAGACGTCTCCCCGTAGGAGGAGGCGTCTCCGACAGACGCCTCCACCTTGCGGGAGGCGTCTCTCGCAGACGCCTCCACCTTTTTTGTTTTTTTAATTAATAAATATCATAATTACTTTAATAAATAGTGATAAATCAAAAAAATTAATTTAACAAATTCTTATTAAGTTTAACATTTGTGATATTTAATTTTAACAAATTTTGATTTAGTTTAACAATTGTTTTAATTTAGTTTAACAAATTTTGATTTAGTTTAACAATTTTGATAATTTAGTTTAACAAATTTTGATTTAGTTTAACAATTTTGATAAATATGATAATTTAGTTTAAAAAATTTAACAAATTTGTATTTAAAATTTCAATTAATAGTCATCGGGTCACAGTGGAGGGAAAGGCAAGTCGATACCATTACACGCCTTCCGTTCTTTAGTTGATGATTCAGCACCGCGTCATCCACGTAGACGGGGGATATCTGCTTCGGTCAGGAGGGAGAGGGAGGCATTACGTCGTCGTGAGGAGGAGGATGATTCCTTCGATGATGAGCATGTGGATAGTTTTGACGACGAGAGCGACGATGATGGCCCGTATGAGTTAGTGCGGCCGGAGGTGGAGAGGCAGGGGGATTATAGCGGAGGACGTGGTCGAGCGGGTACTTCTACTTCCGCCGGATGGATGGTGCGGAAGGGTAGGGGTGAGAGGTTTACGACCGGGGATTCGAGCTCGTGCACTGTTGATCCCCGCGCTCAGAAGAAGAAGAGGGTCCAGGACGATTCTTGGATCGTGAGCAGTATGACGCCTGGTGGTCCTTTAGATGGGAGCGTCATTCATAGTTTCTGGGGTCACATTGCTAGACGGATCTGGGACGGAGAGGATCGGAAGGTTCTGAAGTGCCAGAATCGGCACAGAGCCTGTACAGCACTACAGGGTTGGCGGTCTACACTGAGTGCTGATATCAGAGAGGAGATTAGTGCCACGCATTTGGGGCACTTACCGTACAGCATGTTCCCTTATCTCGACATGCCTTTGATTTCGGCGTTTGTGGAGCGGTGGCAGCCTGACACCAACACTTTCCACATGCCTTTCGGAGAGATGACGATCATGCTTCACTATGTTTTCCAGATCCTGCGCATTCCTGTGGATGGTCGTCTGGTTAGTGCTCAGGGGTCGACGTCTGAGCTGAGGTGTTATGTGGCAGAGTTGCTTGGTGTCACACCTGATGGTCTGGCGAGAGATACAGCTTTATGGAGTGGTGGTGGTGTCGGCATCGACTCCCTTGAGGACCTATGCAGACGGGCACGACCTCCGCGGGCCGATGATACACAGTTGACGGCGTACCTATTCTTGATGCTCGGAGCCGTCTTGTTTGTCGACAAGAGTGGTTGTCGGATCAGACCACGCGATCTACTGGAGGCTAGGGACCCGGAGACCGTTCGTGAGTACTCGTGGGGGTCAGCGACGTTGGCATACCTGTACCGGCAGCTTGGGATAGCTAGCCGTGCGGATTGTTCTGGGATTGCAGGTTGTCTTACGCTGCTGCAGGCGTGGATATACGAGTACTTTCCTGCATTCCGCCCGCATCGTGAGCAGAAGATTATCGACGAGGGTCATCCACGTTCGGGTATGTGGGCTGTCCGGAGCGAGGACAAGAGCGATGGACGATTGCGTTCCATCCGCGCACGGCTAGATCAGATGACTGCATCAGAGGTATCAAACTTTACACCATTTATTTAATTTTAAGATGTATTATTATTAATGTGTTAAACTTTAGGTGGAGTGGTTACCCTATGGTCCTGACCCAGCAGCGGATGTCCCGAGGACTTTATTGATGGGTCTTATTCGTTATCGGGATATCATAGAGCCTTATATGCCCGATCGGGTCTTGCGTCAGTTAGGATATGTTCAGGTGATCCCGGTTGACATTCCGACACCAGAGCATGCGGTGCGTTCTGCGACAGCAGCGACGTACGACGTCAGGTTCCCCGCTTCTACAGCGGAATCGACTTGGCGGACATTTCCGAGATCATGCCGATTGTTCCTTGGCGACTTCAGACGTAGTCGCGACCCCTCCGAGTGTGATGCACGTTATCTTGATTGGTTCGGTAGTTACTCACATCCTATCATCGTCCGTGGTGCCTCCCGGAGAGCAGATCGACCACCAGATAGGACGTGTGGCGATCTGGTAATTTTTTCATTTTATCTATATTTATTTGTACCGTATAATTTGTTAATGTACGCTAATGTTATTGTTATGTGCTGTGGATGGGTAAGATGATACGGGCTGTAGACCCAATCTTGCAGATGAGGGATGAGCTGCAAAACGATGCCAGAGCTGCATGCGGAGATTTGGATGAGATCATACACTCGTGGCATACTCAGTTAGGCATCTCCGACCATGATTCGGATGATGAGTAGGCTGATCTGTTGTACCGTACTCTTAGTATTTGCATTTATATTTGTTTATCTGTTGTACGCTTAGTATTTGTGTTTGCTTATCTGTGGTACGCTTAGTATTTGCATTTATATTTGTTTATCTGTTGTACGCTTATTATTTGTATTTGTGTTTGTGTTTGCTAACATGTCGTACGCTTATTGTTTGTATTTGTGTTTTGCTTATCTGTTGTACGCTTATTATTTGTATTTGTGTTTGATAACATGTCGTACTATTATATATAATGCAAATAAAGCAAACATATCAAAACATATTACATAATAAAGCAACACTATATAATGTACAAACATATCAAAACATATTACATAATTATACAAACATATCAAAACACATTACATAATTATACAAACATATCAAAACATATTACATAATTGTTGCCAATATGCTATCCTATTTTGGTACTCCAGCTCCCATCCAATAACACTCTCATCTCGTATTTGATACCACAGAGTCGCTATAGGAGGTACGGGGAATCCCTCATTCAATTCCAAACGAATGTAATGAGCGTAACTCCCTAAATGAGCAATAATCAACTCTCTGCACGGTCTCGTCACGGTAGGCGGACTCTCCCAAGGTAGAACTGTAAGACATGGGTACAAGGAACCATCATTTCCGAGAGAGAAGAACATAACTGCACACTTGTAAAAATTTGCAATGGGAAACAAGTCCGTCCACGTCTCCATATAGTGAATCTCGCCACAAGGTCCCCCGCCCCAATTAATCCGGTGACGAGCCTCCGCCACACCGTCGTAGTATACGTGCTCATAAAAAGATGGGTTCGCAGCTATCTCATTTGAAATCGAACGACGGGTGAGTTGCCAATTGTCTTCACCACCGTGGAAAACATCGGCGACACATCGAAATCCACAGTTTCCATCAGCACGTACATCATTCCACTGGTGTAGGAATGGCATAATGATTCCTGGAATTCTATCTCCATATGGGAAGTCGTCTAAGTCAGCCCGCCCAGTCACTACAATATGAACAAAAAATACAGTTACATATAATAACAAAAGATACATATTTACTGAAATAGATAACAAAATTATAATAATAATAAATATAGGGATGATATACCTGATCCTCCCCTCACAGACGAAGAACCAGAAGATCGACCACGACCTTTGCTTCCACTACCGGAAGAACGACCACGACCTCTACTCCCACTACCTGAAGATCGACCACTACCTCGCTCTGCATACTCAAACGCACTAGGGTCCCGTCGTGTCGACTTTCCCCTTGGTCGACCTCGTAGCTTTGTTTTTACTGCAGGCTCTTTCAAATTCGAATGTTCGGGGTGTAGCTGCTCGAATAAAACCCGAGAGGCAGATCGAATTACGGTAGGGTCACTTCCTGCAATCTCATCAACCAGACTGCGAAAATGTTCGGCGTCTTGAGCTGCCTGAGACACAAACTCTGCGTTCCCGGCTCCTTCCCCAATGACAAGTGTCCTCCAGAACGGATGAATCTGCTCTAAGTAAATTCCGTTTTCTGATTCAAGACATCCACGGATGGTACATGCGCAAGGTATCCCATGAGAAGTCAGAAAAGCGCACTCGCAACAATATTCAACTTCATCATCTAACTGTTGCATTCTCTTCACCTCCTGACTCAGCAACTGCAAATAGTGATGCGAAACTCTACCATTTATGTGACGATATAGAGCATGTCCGAAATTAGTCAAATTTCGCCGTCTCGAGTCTTCAAGAAAGTTTCGAATATTCGTCAGCTGCATTTCAGTAGCCGCGTTGACGCGCTCGAAAAGAGTGTCCAGAGCTGCAGTCGATGTAGAAATCCACTCTTTTAGAGCCGAATGAGCACTTTCGACCCTACAATTCGTGGTGTTCCCAAAATGAAGGACTTTGTTCGTCCAATTCAGCACAAACTTTTCTTTATGCACCAACCACGTGGTGTCCAGATACTCCGTGATAGCCGGCCACGATCTATACAAATCTTTCAGAGCATACACAGCTCTATCATACTCGGCTTCTGAAGTAGAAAGCATGATCTTCCTCCATCTTCCACGCCTCAAAGTCTCTGCCATCTCCTTATTCTTGCCGAATACGTGGTATGCGTAATTCAATACGTCTTTGTTGATGTGCCATGTGCAGAGTAAATGAGCAGAGTCAGGAAAAACCTCTCTCACTGGTCGCATAAGGCCTAACTCCCGGTCTGTTATTATTGCAGTCGGGCTGACAGTCCCCAATAACAGATCTCTCAACTTCTCCATCACCCACAAATAACTGGAGTAAGATTCATCCATCAAAATCGCATATCCAATAAGGAAATTCATGTTTGCTGGTGTGACCCCAATCATTTCGAACAAAGGCATCTTATACTTGTTCGTCTTGTAAGTCGAATCCATGCAGATAACGAAAGGATATGTCCGCAACAACTGGACTGACGTCGGATGTGCCAAAAAAACGTGACTGACGACATCAGTTTCTGGATCCGCCATAATCCAATGTATGTACTCACACTGCACTGCTTGGTAGAGAAACTGCTGGACGGGATTCCGATCTTCAGATTTTGTCCTTCTCATGTAATCTCTGAAATTATAAATATGCCTTTGATTTGGATTGTCCTCCGGGAATTTTTCTTTTACTGCCTTCAAGATGTTCCGTGGTTTTGCTTGCGTCTCTGTCATATCACGAACAATCTTCTTCGCCCCAGAACTTAGACCACTAATTTGACGATGACCCTCTGGATAAACTGCCAGTCTGTGGTTGTGATGTCCGTGACCACTATTATAAACCACAACCCATCCATCACGATCCCGTCGCTCCACCACTTTTATTAAGAAACGGCAACCACAACCCTTTCTTTTGGTGTTTCTTCGAAGTGCAGTATCCATATCCCGAGACTCCATTTGATTTCGCCGGTCGCATCTCAAATAACAATCCATCCGACTATCTGATCTTGTTTTGTACGACGACACGACCAAAAAAAACCCAGCTCCGATAGCTACTTGTTTGGCCCATTTACTTGCTTCATCGATTGTTGCAAAGATTTGTGTAGTTTGAAATAACTCACTGTAATCCACTCCATCACCACCGAAATCTGGAACCTACAAAAATAAAATCGAAATAAAAAAAATAAAAAAATAAAATCGAAATTAAAAAATTTAAAAAATAAAGTCGAAATTAAAAAAACAAAATCAAAATAAAAAAAAGGCGTCTGTAATAGACGCCTGCCCCATGGATGGGGCGTCTGTGTTAAACGCCTTCCCCAACGGTAAGGCGTCTGCGTAGGACGCCTTGCCGTAGGGAAGGGCGTCTAATACAGACGCCTTACCCATGGGGAGGACGTCTACATAAGACGCCTCTGCCATTGTGTAGGCGTCTGCGTTAGACGCCTCGGCCATGGGGAGGGCGTCCTACGCAGACGCCCTCACCATGGGGGAGGCGTCTAAGGCAGACGCTCGGCCCAAAATTTGCCCCGCGCCAGGCTTACCTCACCCGATGCATCACCCTCGCCAGACATTTTCGTGGTGTTTTTACTGATAAATTATGAATATACAAGACCATAGGCCTTATTTATAGACACGGGACGATATGGGTATTAAATATATTGTTAAGGGCAATTTGGTAATTTCAAGGAGCGATTTAAGTAGTTTTGGGGCGACGTTTAGTAGTTCCCTTTGTTTATCGTCCAAAAAAGTAAAATTTTCGTTTCTTCTGTGTTAAAAGAAGTAAGAAAGTACGTTGGGGAAGATGAAGGTAAAGAATGGCCAAACAACAAAAAAATAGTCTAAAGTTGTACAAAACAAATAAAAAAATTAAACTATAACTATTTGGTAAATCAGCCAATAAATAAAACGAGAAATAAAGCTAACCATCATATTTGAGAAATAAAAGTTTTAATTTGAGAAATAACCGAAGATAATAAATAAACAACAAAATAAAAATCATGTCCCCACTCCCCGTCAAGGTCAATTTGACTCTTATTTATATCATAAAAACTGGATTTAGATTTACTCGGTAAATGGAAGTTCAAATATTCAAACATTGAATAAATATTTTTTTCAACCGTTTGCACAATTGAATAGAAAATCAATATTTGTTGAACGATAATTTGGTTGTTTATATTAAAAATAGATTTACTCGGTAAAGTGACAGATGAAGCAATCATGTATCGTTTTCAAAATAAAAAAATACGTCGAGGTTAATTTTAATTTTTCTATAAATATATATTAATATTTTTTCTTTATATTTTGATCCCTTTAAGCAAATTCCGCGTCGCTGATGGATGACGTTGTCACGGGGGGTGAGCTTCGGTCCAGGACCGGACCGAACCAGACCGGACCGAAGACCAAACTTTTCGAAAGACCGGACCGAAGACCAGACCGAGAAATTCGGTTTGGTCCGGTCCGGTTCGGTCCAAAACTCGAATTTAATCCTTAAAATTTCTGTCTTTGACCGGACTGAACCGTACCAGACCGAAGACCAAATTCCCATGACCCTCCGGACCGAAGACCGGACCGAAAAAGTTCGGTCCGGTTCGGTCATAACTGAAAAATTCGGTTTCACGGGTGATCTCGATCTAGATTTCACACGTAACACTTTCTTCAGTGGACGACGTCACCCGGTGTACCATCCCATCGTTGACTATATCTAGTGACGTGGCAGCTTCTGGACATTTCTAATTGTACACTAACAGTAACACCATCTATCTTGTAGGGAAAATAAAAATGATTATTTGCAGTAATAACCTCGTGAGTTCTTGCATTTCATCTTCGTTTTTGTTTTGTTTTGTACGTTTTATTTATGGACCTTTGGCTATCGAATTTCACAAATCTTGTGTACACATGCTCCTTTTAAGATTTGATTGGGTGCAAATGGAAGCCTGTGTCCAATTTCTCACTTTTCTAGGTATACTCAAGCCAAAACTCCTTTATTTATAGCCTTGAAGAGCTCAGTTCATTTTTCACGGTCATTGTTTTCACTTTTTTATATCTAAACGATGAAGCTATATATTTGTGTATATTAACTTACCTTTTATATTACTTGTTATCTCAAATGAATTTATAACGATTGTAATTTCACAATTCTCTACTAGATTGTATTTGTCATTTGCCATCCAACTTTTCTTTTATCCTCTTAGTTTAGTAGCATGTTGGATGGAGTCATGGAGATATGGTATATAAAACATTTAGGAAGATTATCAAAGTAAATGAAGAAAAAACAAAAACAATCTATAAGGAAAGACATTTAAGTCAAAAATATGTATTGTAATATTTAACTAACACCATCAATTGCTCTCTAGGATTATAATCATATAATTTAAAAAAAACCATTTCTACAAGAAAAAAACTGTAGTAAATTAGATCTAGCTTAGTATTTATAATTCAACCATTAATTGAAAATGAATCAGTATTTTCCCCCCAAATATAGAATCCTCTAGAAGTATATTTGTTCCTTCTTTAGAAGAGACTCCAAAGACATATGAAATGAAGAGTCTGTATCGATACCAATTAACATTTGTTGTCAAAACAAGTCCTCCATTTATTGTTATCAATCCAAGATTTTCATTTTATCTATCTTTATATAGTCTCCTTTACTCCTTGTGATAAATAGAATTCTCTCCAAAAATTGACTGAGTTTTGTCACCAACGAGAACAACCGAAGTAAATAAGCCCAACTGAATTAGTTGGTATCGATTGCATTAAGGGCATCCCTTATCGGCAGGTCATCCCAGGTCGAAGACCTCACGACCTGGGATGACCAGGTCATCTCTCCCTTAACGGGGGAGAAGACTTGGTCATCTTCGACCAGGTCACCAACCCGGGCGTTGAAACGCTCGGGTCGACGACCCGGAATTCCGGGTCGTCGAATAAAAAATTATTAAATTTTGTTTTTTGTTTTTTATTTTTTTTGTTTTGATTTTTAGAATTTTTTGTTTTAGTTTTTTAAGTTTTTTTTTGAAAATACGTTTTATAATTGTTTAGATTTTTTAGAATTTTTTTTATTTTTTTTAAAGTTTTACCAAGATGAACCCCGAAATGATGTGGATGAGAGAGATAGGTTGTTGTGGGTTGTGTTGGGTTGTGGTTAAGAGGTGAATAGTGTATGAAAGAGAATAATGTGGGTTGAGGAAAAAGAAAGCTGACGTGGAAGAAAGAGAAAACTGATTTTGAAGAGAGAGAGAGCTGATGACCGGGTCGTCCAGGTCATGGTTAGTGATGGTCTAAGTGTTGGACAAAATGCCAGTTTGATGAATCCTAACAAACCAATCATGACTCTAGACGTCTCCATTACATTAACTAATTCTAACTAACCTTTTTATCTAACGGTAAGTGTAACCATTGTTTCCTTATAACCAACTTAGCTAACTTAAACAACAACATAGAATGCGGAATGTTAGAAATCTTAGATGTTCGTAATCTATGATCAATCACAAGGAGAAGTGCTTGCGACCATAGTTAATACCAACGAAAAATGCAGAGTTGTTGTCTACTTGCCTCGGTCGTGTCACGTGGACATTTGGACGGTCCATCTTAAATGTTTTGTTAATTAGGTGTTATCCTGTTGATTTGGACAATGATTAATCTGATCATTTCGTCCTTTTCTGCCCATGTTAGACATGGACTGAAACATGTATTTATCCATGTTGTCCTGATTGTAATATTATTGCGTAACTAGGCGTATCATGTCTGGGGTATATATAGTTATTTATATATGATATCCAAAAAGGTATTGATGTAAGCATTTTACGTGCATGACAGGCGATTGACAGCCAAGGTTCGGTGGTCTATTTTATTGTATTTGTACATACGATCCAAAACTCTACCGTGCGACTCCAAAACGAAATAATATAACTTCAATAGTCGCAACTAGATTGAGTGGGAGATTCATTTTTTTGGATATACGAGTATGAGCATAATATAACGATCCAAACACATACATTAACTATTGCATTATTATTATTTTTATTCTAAGGACCTACGGACACGATGCAAGCATCTTGAAAGTTCCTTATCTTATTAGGTTTTAAACTTCAAGCTCAGCGATAATATACAATTTTCTACGCATGTAATACCTCTACCTACAACATACCATTACTTGAATTATCACCAAACGTGCCCACAGAAAAAGAAGAGAGAGGATACTCTGAAATTCTTCTAATCTCAATTTTTTCTTTATGAATATTGATGAGGTGATATTAATTTCCTTGGAAAACAATTGTTGATTGGGATTTTCCGCCAAATCATTTTGAACATCGCCAGTTAATTAACTTGATTGGATATACTTTCACAGATTGAAAATTCTTCTGGATCCTTATCTCGTGCAGAACGTCCACACCTGTCTCATTATCAATTGGAGAGAAAGATCACTATTGTTTGGAAGTTGGAACGTACACTTATTCTGGTCAAAATTTGTTAGAACCGAAATTTATGTCACTGTCAACTGTTTGGTGGAACAAAATAACCAACAATTTTCTTTCAAAAAGATGAATACCACAACTATATATGTGTCAATTGTCAAGCTTATATACTAGTACGTGGCACATGCTAATGCACATGTTTAGAAAATTAAGTTGCTTTTAAATTTTTATGATTGTTATATATAATTGATGATTAACATTTAAAATTTTCATTATACTTAATGTAACCAACATGTATAATAGTGAATTAAAAGATGTATCTATGAAAACTAAAAGATGAAAAATTTAGTAATATAATATTATATTAAACTTGTGGTCCATCTTGATTCAGGAGTTATTAGTATATATATAATATTATATGTTTCTAATATATATAATATTAGAATTAGACATACATGTAAGTCCTAACAAAACTAAAGGTAAAATGAGAATTACATAAAAGTATGACCAATCACATTTTCTTTTAAGGAGGTATAAGATATATATTGTATTATTATTACCTCCCCCTTCTCGGATCTTCATCACCGCGATCTAAAATATTTCTTTCCCTTTTGCCTTACCCACTGCAATGCATGTTAATATGTTATTGTTGCCGTTGATTTATATCAATATGGAACTTAATCCAGTCCACATACTTAAGACATGTAAAGGTTGAGGAATTTGGTTGGTCTCTAGAACTTGTTTTCTAAAACACAAAACCCTCTCCCGAGGTTAGTAAGCACAATATAGTTTGCATGCAGTACGTATTCTAAGTTCATCTTCTTAGTAATATAAGATTAATTATATACTTCTAATAATTATACGTTGCATGTTAATTAATTAATAAATCATGCTTTTGAAGTGCTGTTAACGTCAGGTATCCATTCCAAAGAACCTCTATCAGCTTTAAATCCCGATTAATACTCAAGCAATTATTCCATTAGCTATGCACTTAAGCATGCGCATATCATCATATGAAGCCTTTTCCTTTTTGTGTAGGAAATAAGATGTGGATTATGAACAAGAATCCATTTGTTCGTGTGATTGTGGGTAAGAAGTTAATGGATGTAAAGCGATCAATTATCCACTAAAAAGTACATTATTCTATCAAATTGGTGCTTATGTTATAGTTTGATGTAAGAGATCGACATCTGGAATGTAACTTTACCTTTTGGATTTATCAGTCTTTGTCATTAGTTTTATTATACTTCGCACAAAGATTCGTCATTTCTCATCAACACACGTAAGTGTTTCGAAATCTACGTATAACTCAAACTTGGGAAAATTACGTATTTCTCCGTATAAAAGCACAAAATTCAATCTACACTCATCAATCGGCTTAACTCTGGATCGTATGTATACCTTACAATTTTTTTATAGTATGAGCTTAACATACCCATAATCTATAGCCATTGCTTTTTAATTGTTTTTTTTATCTTTCTAATTGTTTTATGTTTAGTTATCTTCCTTAAAATCTCTCCATTTCAAGATAAATATTATTCAGGTAGTGCCAGTGGCATCTTAAAATATGTCGTCAAATATGGGGTTGACATGGAGAACGCACACAATTTCACACCTAAGCTGCCCACTTGGATTGAGAGTAATAGGGGACAGAGCTTTTGCACCTCTTGACTTTTACAATCTTCTTATTGGGTCGGGATTCTTTCCATTTCCTTGACGTCACGTTCAAAGCGGTAACTAAGACAAAGGTTCGCACATTCCTTGTTTGATGAACACCTTGATCGTGGTCGAATCCTCTCGTGGTTTATGCATGGATTGTTCTTGGACTAGTGAAGGATAAATATGAAATAATGTGTATTGGGATATAGGCTAGCTAACTTACTATTAATGTACCATCCTAAGTGTTTAGTTTCACATCGGCTAATTAAAAATTGGTGGTGTGAGATATATTGATGACACGTGTCTACTGCTACACCATTCAACCGGATTAAGTTTTTGTGGTAAATTTACAAAGGATGTTGTGGACCAGTGAACTTATGGATGACAGACCGAACTCGGGTTCGATGTAGACTCAAGGACGGAATGTTACAATTAAACTGTCTAGTGGCTTAATTTGTTGTTAGACGAAATGGAATAATTCCTCTTTAAAACAAGTGATAATGCAAATAGAATCACATGCAAGTCGAATAGGAAAAAATGGTGTTTCTTCCGTTTAGGGCCAGACGAAGCCTAAATCTTAAGAGGCTTCGAGGAAGCCGAACGAAGGAAACTAAAATTATGTATTCTCAAAATGAAAGTGAAGAAATAAAAAAAAGTCATACAGGAGTAGAATCATGGAGAATGAGATATTGTATGAACACATGCTTCTTGTAATCTTGTCTTCTACGTTTTTTCCATAATCTTTTTTAGCGAAATGTGATTTTGGGTCGTAATATATAAACAGCTAAAGGCCAGACTCATAGCAAACTTTGGACTGGACTCTCTGATGGCTATAGGTCCACATTCTAATTTGAAATTCATCTAGCGTTAAAAAAAGAGGCATTCGTGGTTAATTTTTGCCTCATTGATTTAAATGATGTTATTGCATTATACATAAAATAATTTCTTATACTCCTGGGATTAAGTCCGTGTAAAGTTCATCACTCGCAAAATATATTTAAAAGCCGGTCTTAAACCATTTATCATGCTTGTTACCTTTTAAAAGCACTGCATTTGGGAAAATACTCTATCTGATCGATTAGAGTTAATTTGCTAAATGTTTGGAAAAAGCACAACATTTATACTGTTATAAGTTAAGATGTGAAAATAAGCCTTTTTTAGCCTTCCAAAATATAAGGTTGGCACTATTAATTTATTATAAGAATTACAACTTTATTTTCTTTCCACGTACGTGTACTACTTGGGAATATAGTCTTAATTAGTAGCTAAATTTCTTACTTCAAGTAATTTTCAATTATTGTCCAAAGTAACTGATTAAAGAATATATCTGTCTTCAGAAATTAGACTAGTTAATCCCACATGAATTAACACTCTTTGACCAAGTGTAATGTTACAAATGAATACTGATAATACTGCTTGGACTTTTCGAACGTGTCAAGCTCACTACAAACCTGAAATACTAATATACTAGAAAATAGATGACTATTTGTGACAATTACTTCTAATACCAAAATTCTATCCGAATTATAGGTGACAATTACTAGAAAAGGCTTGCATATTCTATCTGATTAAAGGTGACAATTACCGAAAAAGACTTGCATATTCTATCCGAATTAAATGTGGTTTTCATAGCAAATCTGAAAAGAGAAGGTAAAATCAAAATTTGAACATCAAATTTTTTTGCCATCAGAAAAATAAGAGGTACAAAAACTTCATATTTCAACGCCAACCTACCAATAAGTTAGACATCAAACAAATCATATATAATATAAGTAAACATGTAATTACTAAAATTAAGTTGAATTCAACAAAAGGTATGTGTCACCAACCATTAATCCAAATACCCACCCACCACCTTGATGGAGACTTGATAGGTGCTTGATTCCAAAACAAATAAATAAATTAGCCTCCCTGCATATACAAATTTAACCTTGTGGATTTGTTGTTACTTGGTTCAACTACTGCATAAATATCAGCTAGTAAATGAATATAAGGAATTCATTAAACAAGTACATTATGGGTTTATTAACAATTGTGTTTGTTCAGCAATTGTGTATATTTATTAACAATTGCGTGTTTTTTATTAATAACTCTGTGTGTGTTAATTAAAAATCACGTGTGTTTATAAACAAGCACAATAAGTTTTTATTAGACAACAAATAGAAGCCAAGGAAGACATTTATCTCAGTAATAAATGCTTGTGTCTCACAGAACCTTTTACCAAGTCTTCAAACACAAACCCATGTTTAATTATGATAATCCCTATTCAAATAGTGCATGCTTAGAAGAACCAACGGGTAAGAAGTCACTCCTTATAGGTTACATCAAATCAGTACATAAACAAAGCAAAATCATAGACCAGTCAAGAGTCCATCCAACTTTGTTGACAACCAATTAAGAACATGCATGGAAGCTACCAAACCACCAATCAAACTCAAAAAAACACGCATATAAATCCCACAACCATCCCAAACCCCAGCCACCAACACAACAATCCAATTCCAAACCAACATACTTTAAACTCATAAACCCTTTAGAGCCATGGAAGCCTTCCCTACAAAGTTCTGCAAGAACATTACCTCCTACATCAATAAGAGGCAATACCAAACCCCACAAGCCAAGAAAAGCCTTCCAATTGTGAAGCTTGGCGGCGGCGCCAGCGAAAGGAGGTCGAAGTTGGTCCGGTTGCGGAGTGGGTGGAAGTTGAAGCTGAAAGTGTTGTCTCCAATCAAGCTCATGGCTAGAGTTAGGGATTCCTACATGGAAGCCATGTTGGGGTTGGCCGGGAGGAGTGGGGGTCAAATATCGGGGTCCGCTGCGCCTGCGGATTCTGTGTGGGCTAGGAGGATGCCCAAGGCTCGGTCGGTTCGGGAGGGTAGGAAAGAATTCGAGAGAAAGTTGATTATCGAGATTTACAAGTCCGTTGCAGCTTCTAGGGGGAGAACTGATTTTTAAAGTAGTACACGTTACAACATGTGTGATTCTATATATTTGATTATATTTTTGCTTTTGAACTTTTGATAGAGTTGGTTGTTCCAAGGAATTGGACTTGGATATGTGTGGGGGGTTTATTTGTTTAATTAGTTGTACAAATGATAAGAGGGTCTGTTCTCATTTCAAAAATTTAATGTTTTGTGATGAAATCCTATTGTTTATTATTCCTTAAATATTCACTGAAGTGAATTTGCAAAATAATAGTTTTCTCGATTTTAAAACAATGTGTTTTCCAGAACAAATAATATGTTCAAATGATCTTTTACTTCAAATCAATATCTTGATTAGTATGCTAGTTTTATTCAATATAACTTTCAAACACAAACTGACTGAAATTCAACATATTCATATAAACTAAGACATAACGAACAAATCCACACATATATATAGCACGCATGACATGGATTCTTGTAAATAATCAATTCTTTCAAAACTAGTTTACAGTCTGATAAAACTTAAGGAACATGTTTGTGTTTTTCGTTAATGCTACACCCACAAACGCAAGTCTTATGTCTTAATCATGTCGGGGGTGATCCGCACATGGTTGCAAGGTATCACCAGAAGAGAAAAATAACTTATAAGTAATGAAAAATATATAATCAACCACAGAGAAACTCCAATGCTGCCCTTGTAATGATCGATTACACAACAAAATTGCGAAAGAAGGATGCTTTTTGCAAAGGATTTTTGTTTCATGTTTTAGTGGCAAAAAAATTCCACAACTTCTTGTAGCGCAGTCTTTCCCGTAAAATAGTTGGGAAAAAAAGCAGGTGATATTTCAACCACGATTAAAAGGAAGGACATAAAAGCTCAAGGCTATTATGTCATAGGTACAAAAATAATCGAAAGTACATAATGTACATAATTGGAGAACAGTATTAGTAAATGATGGGTGAGACTCTTCAATCCTTTGACTTTCTCAAGTAAGTTCCTCTTTACCAAATCCAAGACAAATCTTCTATTTTATTTGTTACTGTTATACAACTATATCCCTGAAATGTGTGCTTTCACCATTAAATTTGGGCTATATCTCCACTTCTCAAGGAACTTTTAACTACCTTTTACGTGCTACAAATTTCATAAAGAAATTCGAAATTCAATTGCTTTTGCATTGCATTGTTAGAACAGAAAATCAAGTTGAATTCGATGATGAGATGGGAGCAAGAATCTGATTCTAGATGAGATGATTCGCGTTGACAAATGTGAAGGTGAGGGCACAAAGTAAGAACCAACTAGGCGATGATCAATAATCAATGCCAGTCTAGGCTCGTACGTGTGCTCGTGCCCACAAAGATCGGCTCCCAATACTGATGCTAAGCAAATCAACTACATAAAACTGGCTCAGGTTCAGGCTAAGCAAATACTGAGTCTAATCTTGTGTACGAGCTTGAAATTTCAAGCATTGATTTAATCGGATCCGGATTTAATCAATCCCGTTTAGCTGATCCGAGATGTATATATACTGGTGTAAAACAAAGAAAACCCTAATCAACAAAACCTTTTTTCTTCCGCCGCACTCTCTCTCTCAAACCCTAATCCTACTTCCGCATCCTTTTCCTCGTCTTCGATCTTGCCTTGGAGACCTCTTGTCTCCGATCCAACGTCGATCGAGTTTTAGCATGCATAACATTTACGTTTCATTATATGTAATGTCCAAAGGAACATTGCTGTAAATATTGCAAAAATACAAATGCAGCCTATGCAAAACCAAAAAAAGTACAAGAAAATTAAAATATATCAGTAATATAAATACTGGTATGTGTTTTTTATATTCCAATTTTCCTTATTAGAAAGGATTACAAACTTAATATTTCTTAGATCAGACAGTAGTCCAGAACTCAACATACGGGAGTTGTTCAAATGCTCATAAAAGAAATTTACCTTCGAGCTAGTATCTGATGGCGTGGCGACAACAACACAATAAAGTCGTTAATCCCAAACTAGTATCCGATGTATCCTAATTTATGTAAAACCAAAAGCCATCAATATAACACAGGCCTATCTTTGAGCACCATTGCGTTTTATTGAGCTCATCAAAAGTGGTGGCACAGTGGCATTAATGGGTTTAGAAAATTAGATACAACCCAGGAAATGTTTGAAAAACATAGGTTTACTTCTTAAGCTACTATCGAGAAGAATGATAGTTTCTTTTCCATGTTCATTGTCAAACTGAAAATGCCAGTAGAGGGCAGTTTATGTTTATCAAAATTCACCAATTATTATCATTCAAAATTTCAAAAACAGATGTACTAAGTAAGGGGTTCCTCGAAAGTGGCTCGTCTAAAATTATTTTGATTTAATAAAAAGAAACTACCACGTCAAATATAAGTTATCTTGATCTACATAAAACATGGTTAAATATGGGTTTCTCTGAATTTGCTCGTCTAAAGTTTCATACCCTCTTCGAGACGAACGGTGCAACTTTCGTCAGCGCTTGTTCAACGTGTGCAGGCCCGTATAAAACAAGAATCAAAATTTGGATTTCCATGCTTCAAGGCCATTTGTATTTCCTTTATCGCAAAGCTAGCAGCTACATCCATTTGAATATATATATATATATATATATATATATATATATATATATGTTATTATAATGAAAAAATAGTGTAGAAAGATAATTGCAAAAACTTACACGGCACAAGGACGTACAGCTACGCCAAAAGCATAGTCATCTTAATTACTAAAATCAGACCAATTTGCAAAAACAAATTTATATTTTCTAATGAATTCGACATTCATTACCAGAAGAAGACCTGAAGTTGTTGCAACTCTCACTTCGGCCAATAAGATCCAGATCCATGTCAGCAGATCATGACATCTTTCTAGCACAGTCTTTAAAATTAGTTGCTCCAATGACATAAACACCATGACGCTTGTCCTCCCCATCTAGTTTTATAAGAAACTACATTGAAGTTTAAAAGCAAGCTTAATATTCCTAACAAATACATTTGAGACTACAAAATAATACGACTCAAGGACCCAATTAACGACTCGATTGACAGATCCTCCCTCTTCTCCACGTTTTGTTGCCAACACATCTATCTTATCTGTAATAATAAACTGTAACGTCCCTAATCCGCACTCATGACACAATAATAATCACAACACTAAAATGAAACGAAAAAGAGAAATTAACTGAAATAACCAACTTGATGCCTCAATTAAAATTTATAATAAGGTCAAAATCAAAGTACAATGCGGAAGGAAAAAATAAGAACTCTGAATTCTACTACACAACTACTGAGAGTAGGACAAATACATGACACTGAGCTCAACATATCCAGTCTACGCGTCCCAAGCCCAAGTCGCCTACAATAACCTACCGCGTCCCACCTGCACACAAACAAGCACGCTTGAGTCTCGAATCAAGACTCAGTACACCACCCCAACTCGACACCATACAAGGTCTAGCCGTCCCTGACGTCTCACACCGATCTCGTGTCCCAAGGCGACTACGCATCCAGTGAAGTCAAGCGTGCACCTCGACCCCACCACGCATCCGATCCACGAGGCAACACTCAACCCGCTCTCACGACAGAACTGTCACATGTCCCAAGGCGACCACGCGCCCAGCCAGGTCGAACGTGCACCCTCGACAAGACCGCGCATCCGGCCCACAAGACAACACCTTACTCCAACCACGCACCTGACCCCGTGAGCAACGCTCCCAAACGACCACCCGTCACAACGCTGGTGAGCTGACCAGTTCCACATCCGACTTCGGAAGCCGACCACACGCCCGAGCCCGTGAGCAACGCTGCCTAACGGTCACTCGCCACAACGTGGGTGGTCCATCCCGAACCTCTACAACACAGAAGAAAACCCAGCTCTGGGAATCCAACCACAATGCCCGAGCCCACGAGCCTAGCTCCAGCGGTCACTCGTAACAATGCAGGTAAACCATCCCGGACTGCCCCAACAAGGGAACACCCTAACATCTAGTCATACGTGCCTCACACGCCATCCCCACTACTCGACCTCATGCCCGGGTCCATGAGCAACGCTCCAACAACCACTCGTAACAACGTGGGTGGACAATCAGTTCCATGAACCTCTCACATTCTCATAGTCTCACTAGGCATGGGGTAAATGCAATTTACCCCCAACAACACGAGTCCACAACCTCGACAAGTTATTGAGCAATAACATGAACCAAACTACAAAATCATATAAACAACATGAAGAAAAATACAACTTAAAATCCACAATCAAGGTACAAGGGTATAAGTGTAAATCCACCAAAATTTATAGACAAAACATAATTCTCATAAGCTGGAGGGGAAAAATAGCAATTTTCCCTAATATTAATCATTTACTCAAATACAAACAAATCCATGGGTTTTCAACAATTATTTCTGATTATTAATTAATTAAACAATTAATCTCAGGATTTCCAATGCAATTAATCCAATCGTTAACTATTTACCCAAAAACAACTCAACCATAGGGTTTCTTCTGTAATTATTCCAATTAAATATTAACTAATCAATTTCAACAACTTCCAGGATTTATCATGCAAATCACTCAACTAAAACCATTCCACCCCATATTAAACAAACCAGAGACTAACATGCAAAACATACACACAACAAAATCCAACAGAAAACCCTAAACGCGGCCCACCGCCGACTCCGGTAGCCCTGCTCCAAGGCAGTCGGCCGCGATGACATCCACCACTAGCCCACGATGGCACGGTTCGAATGGTCGTGTACGACTCCAGCCCGCACACGACTACGGACCTCCGGTACAATTTTGACCAGCCTGCACGCGGCGCCAGCCCGCGTGGGCCACTCCGGCCAGCCTCCTCGGCGCCTCCTCTCACCTTCCCGACCTCCTAGACTCTAAACTAGGGTGGATGACATACCTCAACCCGAAGCGACGGGAGAAAAAGACCGGAGAAGGGGAAGCCTCCCCTCCTCCTACGCGCGGACGACCTCGTTGGAGCCCTCGCCGCTACGGTCGTCATCGTCGGAGCTGCTGGAGAAGGAGGAAGGAGAAAATGTGAGGGTGTAGGTTTTGGGTTTAGGGATTTGAGTGAACGGGAGGGGTGAGAGAGAAAGAGAGAGAGAGAGAGTTAATAATCACCCCACCAAAAAGGGATTTCGTCCGCGAAATCAAAGCAAGCTACGCATCGAAAATCTTTTGGTATACCTTCCACACATCCGCACTAATCTCCCTCGTCACCTATCACGGGGTGTGGTACCACCATCGGGCCTTAACCATCAGGATGATCCTCTAATGAAACATATGCTCCATCCGATTGACTATCTCCACTAGTCGCTCCTTCAACGACAAGTAAGGCTGCACAACAAGCATATCCACCTCTAACACATTTGAAGGGTTGGAAACACGATTCAATACGCCTCAACACCAACTCTGGCTAAAGCCTCAAACAACCCTACATATCTCAGACTCAACTTCCCTCTGTAACCAAACCACATTACTCCCTCAGTGGGGGTGCCTCAAGAACATAAGGTCTCCCACTGGAAAAGTCACATCTTGTCGGTGCTGATCTGCATAACTTTTCTGTCTATTCTGCGCTGTGGTCAATCTCTGTCTAATCATATCCATCTTCTTGCACACTGCAGGACAACTTCTGGTCTGACTTGTTGTCTCTCACCCACCTCGCCCCATCACGAGGGCAATCTACACGGTCGTCCAAACAACACATCAAAGGATGCTATCGCTATACTGGCATGGAAACTGTTGTACACAATCTCGATTAATGGTAGGTGCTCATCCCGACTATCTGCCTTGTTCAAGGCACCCGCTCTCAACATGGCATCGAGCGTCTGTATGGTCCTCTCAACATGCCATCGAGCGTCTGAACTAGGTCCTCCGACAATCTCCACTCATAGACTAGCAGACGAGCAACTGAACTCTCCCATTTCCGACTCCGAGTATAGGTAATAACTTGTTAATCCCACAAGCTTCTGACCTCTAACACTGATGTTGGTGTCTGCTAGTGCGTCACTACCTCAATTTTTGCTGGTTCGCCTAGGTACTTTGCTTAACACGATGTGCCCAAGGAATGTCATGCTATCAAGCTAAAACTCAATTTCAATACTTGGCATACAACTACATCTCCCTCAGCACCTCTAGTACGGGTCCGCAAATGCTTTCTGTGCGTCTCATGGTTCGGCAAATATATCATGATATCATCCACAAACACAATCACACACTAATCCATGAACGGCTTAAAAGTCATGCTCATCACATCCATTAACGTTGCATGTGCGTTCGTCAACTCGAAGGACATTCCCAGAACCCATAATGTCTAGATCTCGTGTGAAAGTTGTCTTCGGCACGTCAACATCTCTGATCCTCAACTGATGGTATCCGAATATCAAGTCAATCTTCGAGAAGACCTTCGCAAACGTATAATTGATCAAAGATGTCATCGATCCTCCACCACGGTAGCGGTTCCTGACAATCACCTTATTCAACATATGTCAGTTGATACACATCCTCCAATCTGGGTCACTGCCTCTCAGTCAACACTGCGCTTGCAAGAATGCTGCACACCCTGACTCAAAAGCTTTTGCATCTCTTGCACAGAACCGATGATACAACCATCTCTGTTGTGCACGCCACAGACCATAGCTACTGACCTACTGCCCTCAGATTCAAATTCTCCCGCTCTCGGTAATGAACTAGCATGTCATAATGGGACAACCAATGTATCATGAGTATCGCATCAAAGTCCACTATCGGAAACAACACCAAGTGAACCGGGAAGCTCTCATCGCCCAACACAATCGGCACACCAACTAGAAACTTCCCAAACACAAGCCTCTCTCCTACTTGCTGACCTCGAGGTGAGAGGTCAGACTTAGGGGCAAAGTTCCACTACGCTCGCAAATCTCTCAACAAAGAAGGAATGCTTAGCACTGCTATCAAATAAAATCTTGACAACATGATCAGAAACATCAAGCGTACCTTCCACCACGTCAGCAGACGCAGCTACATAATCCTCCAAGCGTCCCTCAAAAACACGTCTAGTGATCCTCGACGACCCAACTGCAGACTTGGTAACCCCGGTACCCAGTCTCTTTGAAATGCAGTCATGTGCAACGTGCTCCGGCTTCCCGTAGGTGAAACAGAACCTCGTTGCTCCGCCGCTACCAATGCTGCCACTACCTGCTCCTCTCTGCCTGGGGCAATCACGTGCCATGTGACCCAACTGTCTACACTCTAGGCATCCACCCGTCACCCAACCGACCTCTCGTCCCGGGTGTGAACGACGACAACGTCCACAACATCACTGACACTCCCTTCAGCTGACCATTGCTTTTTCTCAAGACAACCCCGAATCTGCCCCTGGACTGACTCCTGTCGTGGTGACTACCGCCTTTGCCCACACTGAACTGATTTGTACCACTACCACACTCCCTGCTTTCCTGAATGCGACTCGGGTACTCAACATTCAGTGTCTGAGGCATACTGGTAAGTACTGCTCGCCGAAGTGGCTGTCGAAGTCTCTCAGTAAACTTCATCGCCCTTTGTTTGGGGGTACTAAAGATCTCCGCACAGTATCTCTCTCAAGAGATGAACTTGTAGATGTACTGATCCAACCTCAGATCTCCCTGCTGGAGTGCCAGAAACTCGCACCTCAGACGATCACGAACTTGCTGCGGAAAATACTTTTTCTTGGACTCCCCTAGAAAGTCTTCCCAGCTGATCACGATTGCACCTCCAAAGACCACCGTAGTAGTGGACCTCCTCCAACTTATCGCTAGCCAACTAAAGATGTATGTGGCCAGTCCCACCCGACACTCAGGCAGACATGCCATCACCTCGAAAATCTGCTAGATCTTGAAAATCCAATCCTCCGTTGCCTCTGGCCCCGCCCCTCCAAAAAAGGTCGGTTGGTGCTGCCGCTAAAATGATCAAGAACGTCGCCCATGTCCTTAAACTTGGACCTCCTGCGTGCTCCTCCATAAACATGCATAAGTGCTCAAGCTGGTCTCAGATCACTCATTGGTCCCCCTCGTGGGAACTGGCTTTGGAGGAGTCTACAAGTCTCGCTCAGACATGTCGACGGGGTGACGCCCGCCCACCAAAACAAGAATTAACACACTTATAAAACTAATGGAACAACGCTAAAAAGGTTCCAACTTGGGTTGTACGTGAATGGACTGACCCGAGCTCTGATACCAAGCTGTAACTGTAGGATTTCTAGTTTAATTGTACATATATATTTTCGAATTTTTATGCACAGTAAGGATCAATTATAATTTTCTATGATTTATTTCATGCATGCATCAATTTGTTTTAACAACTAGTTTCAAAAGTCTATTAAAACAAACACAAGGGGCTCCGAATTTCATACCTAGAAGTTCTCTAAAACTTCTTGATGATCCGGAGACGTTGAGGATACTTGTCGCTGCACCGGATACCTCCGAGAATTCACCAAACTCTAAACAAGATTGGAGAGAGAAGAGCTAGCCTCTCAATCTCCAATAGGGTTTAAAATCCAATTACTAACCCCTCTTTAGTTCCCTTGAGAAGAAGATCTCTGAAAACTAAAACTAATCTTAAGAATTAAGGAAATTTCGTGGATAATTATGGAGAGAGATTTTTGCATGAGAAAACAATGATTTTTTTTGAGGCAATGAGATAAACTTGTATTTATAAATTCTCTCCAAATTACCTATTCATGTGCAACCTCTTGCCCATGATTTCATGCAAACTTCCATCTAACCATCCATTATTTGCTAACAAATAATCTTAGCCACGAATTAAATCAATTATGGACTAATTCCATGCATGATCTAATTAATTCAGCAGAAAACCGTCTGGACCGGTCGACCTTTTGGAGGTTCGATCGACCGCTCGAACCAAGTTTCGGTCGACCGTTCGCAACTCGGTCGACCGTTCTCAACAATAAAATATTCATCGCAATGTTCGGTCGACCGGCCGATAGATTCGGTCGACCGTTCCGAACAGATGAAAATTCCCTGTTATCGGTCGAAACGTGTCCGGTCGACCGTGCACCTACCGGTCGACCGTTTACCGTTATCCGATCGACCGTTTGTGCAAAGTTCTGCTGGTTGGTCAAATTTCGATTTTACTCCTACAAAATTTGACATTAGTAGTAAATTCACAACTTATGTAACATATTATCATATGTAACGATAAATCATTACACCCCATAATATTTACATCACATATGAATTTAATTTAGATTCTAATTATGTTATTAATCACAACATAATTTTGATTTTGCTTGTTCACCCATTGTGTCATATTTTCTACATGAAACCCGACACATCTTATGAACTCAAAATCCCCATTTCTTGTTTCCCAGTTTTGTGGTGTGACATATGGGAGGATCTAAACTAAGTTGGCAATGATATTAAGAGCTTAATATCACAAGCTATAAGCGGTATCTAGCTACACATTATATCTCCCAATTAGTTAGATGTCTTAATTCCACTCGAACCAAAACTCGATCCATTTAGTGATGGAATGCATCACATGTGTCCGTCCCTTGCCTCATGATATTAAGAATACACACAAAGTAATATTGTGTCATCTTTGTATTAGTATTCATTTCTTGATCTCTTTAAGCTAGTTACAAATATGTGACTTAACTCAAATCACATTGTGCACATTATAATTTTGCTTTATCAAGGGACCCACTAATATCATCACTCAATTAAGAGGGGCAATGATAATCTTTTGACTAACTATTTTCTCCAACAAAAGTCATACTTAACCAACTAATGCCTTTGCACTACACTCATTGATAGCTTAAGACACTAGTCTAATTAAGCACTCCTTAAGCGATCGGATATAAGTCTCATATCAAAGGACCAAGGACACAGTAAAATATTAATGACACAAAAACACATTTCTATAATATTTTACTTGTTAGGTCAATTCAGTATACAAAAGTACTATTTTCCTCTTTTGTGTACCCGTGTTGTCACTCACTTGTAGAGCTACAATGATCTATGACCAACACGACAATCTTAACTCGGTAATAAATGTCCAATGTTTATTACCATGATTGCGAATGTCTTTTGCTTTATGTAAACCAATATCTTTTAGAGCTCTAAGGTTAAGTACCAAGAGCCTCTTCCTTAACACTTCTAAAAGACGAATAACATAAACAAGGAACAAAATGATTTCTCATTCAATTCATAATAATTGACATTTAAAAGTAAAACTTTTAGAACACATTCCCTTCAGTAACACCCCTAATCCGCACTCAGGACACAATAATAATCACAACACTAAAATGAAGCGAAATAACTGAAATAACCAACTCGATGCCTCAATTAAAATTTATAATAAGGTCAAAATCAAAGTACAGTGCAGAAAGAAAATACAAGAACTCTGAATTGTACTACAGAACTACTGAGAGTAGGACAAATATATGACACTGAGCTTAACAGATCCAGTCCACGCGTCCCAAGCCCAAGTCGCCTCCTGTTATCTACCACGTCCCACCTGCACACAAACATGCACGCCTGAGTCTCAAATCAAGACTCAGTACACCATCCCAACCCGACACCATCAAACACTATCAAACTCTATACATCGAGTTCTACCAAGTGTCAATCGAACACATATGGAGTTCAATCGAAGTAAAACTCTCAACCCGCACTGTCTATCGGGTATTGTCGAGCAACGTCGATCACTATCGAACTATAAATCAAATAAAAAAGGCGAGTCTATCGCGTACCGTCGAGTACCATTGCTAAATCGAGCACCATTACACCGCAAATGAGAGATTTAACCAAAATTACACAAAACAACAGAACACTACATTTTAATTCGAAAATGTAAAGAAATTGCAAGAAAGTAACACGCACATCAATTTTTAGCAATTTCGCTTACCCATTCTCTTCGATACCCTGTTTCTCAGACAAGAATAGTAAAACAACTTGTGCCAACAAGTGGGGGTCCGACGGAATCAGTGGGGGACGATCCCGGCATGCCAATTTGTGCTAGTGGTGGTCTTCAGTCCCTGAGAGAGAGAAAGACTGAGAGAGAAGGAGAGAGAAAGTCTGAGAGTTGTTGCTTTAAATGCAGTGGTCTCGTGAATTACTTAAGTTAAAAAGTCCCTGAATGACTTAAGTTAAAAAAGATGCATAGGATTTCGATTTTCCATCTTTTAGCATGAAATTTGATTTGACAAATTTTGTTGCAAGAAAAGAAATTAGTCGGTTTGGTTTGGTGTGATTTCAACATTATGAGTCTCAATTTTAACAATTTGTATAACTCGACGTAAACTGCCATCACTATTATGATCCATTATAATGTTCACATAATTTTCCTAGTTGAACGTAACAACATACAGATGAGTACCCATAGACATATAACTAGTAATCACTGTCTTCCAAATCCATGGCAATGATGGCTTTCCCAATTTGAATAAGCGATCAACCTCCACGACAACCATCAAATATTGACAGTTAGCATGTTGTTGTCCCCACCTTTCCACAGAAAACAAATGGTGTATTAACATGCTTAGTTAAGCACCAACTGCATTTGGATTCCATTTGAAGTAAAGAGATGAAAGGGAGAGAAGTTGTTAAGTTTTGAAGAGGAAGCAACAAAACCATAACGCATCATGACATACATGTAAGATATGACTTCTGGGGTTGCTCCTTAACCAATTAATGATTCTCTTGAGATGAAAATAATTGTATATATTGGTTTGTTAGGATATGATGTTTTTTCAGATTTGTGAGTTCCGGTCATGTGATGATTAGTGAGAATAAAATGGGCGAAATAGGGGTTACTTGTGTCCACCCCCCACCCCCAGATCCAGTGAAGCAAGATTCCAACCCATCTCTGCATAAGTTACAACTAGCTAGTTAGGTTCCGTTGGATTTTTTTTTGGGGAATAAGATACTTATAAAGATCATTATGATATTTGATATCAATCATGTTGGTCGCTGTTAAGTTTTCGAGTATGTTCGAGCAATTGAGGCAAATGAAAAATCAAATAATTTGAAATTTACGTAACAACATATGCAATCTTCATGTAAATGAATAAGTTTGAAAAAATGTGTTTATCTATCCTAATGGTACTACATTGCTGTGAAATACCTTAATTATCAATCCAAATTAACGATCTATGTATTATTTTGCGTGTGGCATTGGTCTAATTCTATTTTGACCCTATACATTACAATATAGTAGTGTCATACTTGTCAGATAGAGAAATGACAGTTTGATTACTCAGTAAACTTGTGTAATGTCCATCGCAAAACTCACACTATAAATCAAGTCTTAATTCATAATACGGCTTACTAGTTAACTGACATAGAAATGTTAGAAGAATCATGTGATTTTGGGGTACAAGTATAACGTACATGTTGATCTAACAGTTAGTCGATGATGAAACACAAGCTAGCTAGAGACCTCGCTTATGTCAAATAAGGATCAAAATCGCTCAAAGTAGATATCAAGTTGGATCAAATCAAATGACCCAGCGGTTCGATCAGAAATTTTAACTCAACTCCGACGAGCTGAGTTGGATCAAAATCGGCCCTCAAAACTCCTCCTTCAACGAGCTTCTTGACAAGATCCATTGGCGTCTCAGCATTTTACTAGAGAATACTGATTATTATTGTTCTAAATAGCTTGTACCTTGTAACAGAGACTTGGCATAAAATGTCATTAACTTGTAACTCCTTGGTTTATGTGTTGACAATTCCTTTCAATTTTTTTAAACTCAACTCAAATACAAGATAATTAATTCCCTCGGTCGTCTAGATGAAATTTCTAACCAAAGGAAGCTCAACTCAATCCATTTACACTATTATTTTTCAATGCACTACAAGGTGATATGAATTGCTAAACCGTTCCTAACAAGACTAGACTATTTCAAATAACAAGAAGTATCGATATGACCAACCCAAGAATTTAATTTAGGGTTAATTACAGTTTGACCTCCTGAACTATGCATTGGTATCACTTTGACTCTCTGAACTTTCAAAGTTAACAATTGCCTCATCTGAACTTTAATTTTGTAACACTTTGCCTCCTTGAACTTCAAAAACTCATTATTTAACACACATTCGACGTTTTTTCCTAATTTTTTTGTATCCCTAATACACTCCTAAACCTATATTTACGTGAAAATTTGGATCGAAATGGAGGTCGGATATGGTTGGAATTTGGGTCGGATTGAGTGTCAAACCGACCCAAATTCCAACCATATTCGACCTCCGTTTGGATCCAAACTTTCACGTAAATATAGGTTTAAGAGTGTATTAGGGATACAACAAAAAAAAAAGGAAAAAAACGTCGAATGTGTGTTAAATAATGAGTTTTTGAAGTTCATGGGGGCAAAATGTTACAAAATTAAAGTTCAGGGGAGGTAACTGTTAACTTTGAAAGTTCAGGAGTCAAAGTGATACGAAGACATAATTTAGGGGAAAACTGTAATTAACCTTTTAATTTAACCTCATATTTTTAAGATAAAAACACAAATAATCCGCATTCCCCAAACATGCGACCTCCCCAAAAACGTGACACCACAGCCATCATCACGACACTCCCACATCCTCACCACAACATCTACGCCTTCCATTTTCCAACGTACGGTTTGGATCATTTGAGTTAGTTACGCCACGTAGGACGACTACCACGTCAGCAACGAAATCCGTTCCCGTATGTCCCCCTCGCGCCGAGCGTTCCCATTCCCCTATAAATACCCCCTCCACTCACCTCTCTCCTTCGCCGGAAGAGGAAAAAAAACCTCAAAAAAGTGGCCTCGAAGCAGGTAATGGTTTGGTTTTCGTCGTTTTCGAGTAATGGAGGATGGGATTTGCGGATTTGGGACTCGACGGTAGTGAATCCGAGGAGTTTTGAGTTTGGTGTTGCTAAACTGGACTTCGGCTTCGGTTTTTATTCGGTGTTTGGATGTGGGATTTGGTGAGTCGGAGATGATGGGAGTTGAGAGCAACTCCAGATCTGATTCCTCCTCCACTCTAACTGATTCCATCGTACTTTTGAGTTTTTGTTGGATTATTACCTTTTTTTGTTTGAGTTGGAATTAGTTGAGTTTTGATATGCTCAGTTAATGCCGTTTCTCTAATTTTCAAGTGTGTTTCTGCTTAAAATGCGACGATCTGTTCTTGTACTTCATCAACTTAAGTCTGTAGCCAAACTCTGTTTTTCAGCTGTAATGAGCTCATGATAGACTTGGTGGTGTTAGTTAGAGTAATTTCAGTTGTCGATAGATTGATTTGGAAACGTTTCGGCTCCTATTTCGTAGATAGATATGACGGTCTGTTTGGATTCATTTTCCGTTATTTTTTCTGTTCAAAAGTATCTCCCATTTCTGTAATAAAACTGAATAAATCGCAAATTTCAGAAACCAAAAGTTTCTGATAAAACTTAACAAACTAGTAGTCATTGAGTCATTCTGTCATTTTCCTGTTTAAGAATCTAACATTTTGCTACAAAAACCATAAATTCTCCGATCAAAATGGACACATTGCTTAAACCTGTACAGCTCCAAAATAATTTCAAAATTTTCTTACTAAAAGCTCTATCTTCTATTTTGTAGATCAGGTATGATATGTCCAGATTAATTATTGTTTTCTCAAACCAGCAGTCAATCTATTATGTTTCAAGGTATTTATGATTAGCTTAAACCTGAGTTTCGTTTTTAACCTACTCCGATTCGTTTGGGATTAAAGGATTCGTTGTTTTCAACTGAATCAGACATATAGTTCAAATCCATTCTCAGTATCACCTGTAAATTTCTGATGAAACAAACAAACTAGTAGTCACTCTGTGATTCTCCTGTTTAAGCATATGAATCAATTTCGAATTCCCGTTAGCTCAATCAAACCGGACACATTGCTTAAACCTGTTTATCTTAAAATAATTTCAAATTTTACTTAAGGCTCCAAATTCTATGCTGTAGATCAGTTATGAACTGTCCAGACTCATTCGTTTTCCTCGAAGTAGTAATCATTTTATTCTTCTACCCAAAAATTCCGAAGAAACAATTTCTGTTCGCTTAATCAATCCAAACACATAATCCATTAAATTCCCAAACTTCCAATGAAATTACTGATGAAATTCCGCTTTGACTGTTATCTCAACAGCACCAACCATCGAAAATGGAGATGAACTTCAGCGGGGACGAAACCACCCTCTTTAACTTCCACACCTCAATCTTCCCCCCAAAACCCCGTTCCTCTCCACCAACCCCGTCCCCCACCGCAGCCCGGCTCCGGCTCCTCCTCCACCTCCGCGACCTCGAGGACCGCCACGACCTCTGCCTCGCCCACCTCCACGCCGCCACCCAGCAAGTCCACGCCCTCCGGCTGGAGAACTCCAGCCTCCGGAAGGCCAACACCGACCTCATCAACAAGCGCCTTGATAGGAAGAAGGCCAGCGCTTCCCTCGTCGACGACCTCCGCCGCCTTAGCTTGGTTGAGGACAGACCTAACAATGCTCGGGTTTCCTTCCCCAAAAGTATCTCCGTTCGGTCTCCCGGTTACCTCAAACCCCCCTCTCTCGGGACCGTAAGTCGCCCTTTGCTTCTCTGTTTATGTTCCTTAATTATTTAATACCAACGCTAATAATTAGATTAGCGGATTTTTTGGTAAAAGCATCAGTGGAAGTTGGTAAAAGCATTGGTGGATTCTGGAATATTAGTTTTTTTGTGGATTGTCGGCAGGGGCTTAATGGGCTGTACTGGAGTCTAATCTCTTTAATGATTTATGTGAAATCATGTAATTTGGTAGCTTTTTATAATGCTAAAGTCTCTTTTTTTCGGCTTATAACTTAGTAAATCATATTGAATTTGATGACATGTAGTAATAATTTTGAAATTAGAAGACAAATGACCTCAAAACAGGGTACAGTATGGATGCAAAACAACCATATATGATATATGTGTGCTCTAAACTCATAAAGTAACAAATGTAGGGGTGAGATGCGTTGGGTGTCTTTCGAGGAACAGCAAAAGGTGTGAATTTTTTGGGATGAAGGATCAGTGGGAGTTATATTATCTCTTCGGAAACTATATTTTTGTGGGTTGTGGGCTGATGGGCCCAACATATAAAATGTACTTTACTCTTGTCCAAATTCTTATTGAGCCCATCTCTTTAACAGTTCTATATCAAAACATGGTATTTTGGTATCTTTGGACAGTGGACACTACCATAATCTTTTTTGTTTTGGTATAAGTTGCCTCTTCAGATCGAGCAGTACAATTCAGTAAAATTATATTGAATTTGAGCACATCTCATAATAATTGGAAGGTAAATAGTGCATATATTCCAAACAATCACATATTTATGCTCTTGAATCCCCTAAAACAAAGGTATACATACCTGATATGTGTTGGGTGTTCTTTGACAAGCAGCAAAGCGTGTACGTGCCAGAGCCAACCAAGCAAGTAGAGGAGGAAGAGGAATCAATGGAGTTCGAGGTCTACGGCCAAGGCATGACGAAGACAGAGCTATGCAACAAGTGGGAGGAAACCGGGGAGTGTCCCTATGGCGACCACTGCCAATTCGCTCACGGTATTGGCGAGCTCCGACCAGTCATCCGTCACCCCCGTTACAAGACCGAGGTGTGCCAGATGATCCTCGCCGGCCAACCATGCCCTTATGGCCACCGTTGCCACTTCAGCCACGTTCTTAACCAACCTCAGTAATATGGAGTGTCGAGTAGCAGAGAATTAAGAGAATGAATGAATATATGATGCAGGCGAGGTTATTTGCATTGGTTATATATCCACTCTAATCGAATCAAATGTTAATAAGATAGAGCAGGAATAAGTAGGAGTAAATGTCAGAGTTAGGGGGAGAGCATGATTGGGTTTATTTGTTGGTAATTTGTTTTGCAGTTCGCGTTCTGTTTACTACTTACTAGCATTGCTGTTATACAATACAGCACGTTGTCAATAATGTTGTTGATAGCAGTTTAATTTCTGTCATAACAATATCATCTTCCTTTTGTGCTTGTTTTGTCAAATTGCTTCCTTTCTATTACAAGGAGAGAGTGAGTTCTGGTTATTGGTTTTTATTGTTAATATATAAATTATTTTTTGTTTTTATTGAGCACGTTTTAGAAGAAGCTAACTATTTATAGACAAGTCAATCTGCATGCATGACAAAGTAGTATTATGTTAGATTGTTAGGCTAATAACTTCTTCTTGGGCCTGGCCGAGCTGCGAGCCTGAGACAATGATTTCATGCTCTGCATCCCTCTTGTTCGCCGCGATGTTCACAGCCCAATTAAATCCCTCTTGTACAAGTGTTGACGACAAAGGCCTGGTGATATAACGAGACAACGAGTGGATATGAAATGGCAAAGATAGGCCTAATATTTTGCTAATATACTGTTTTTTTTGGGGTTAAAACTAACACACTAGCCTTGTGGGCGCAGTTATGATGAATTAGTATTTTTTTGGGGTTAAAACCAATATACCAGTCTCCAACCGTTTTTTTGGGCTAAGGTCTAAGCAAAGCGTTTAAGTAAAAAACCAAGAAAAAGAGGATCTTTATGAGTTGAAAATTGGGCTTTCCCATTGCATATTTGCATACAAAACAAGGTAGGGTTATGACGTTCCAACCAAAAGACACATCGTCAATAAAGGAGCACACTTGCTAATGTAGACCACAACATTCCATCACATCCAACTCCAACGTTGTTCACACGCTAGCTATTGATGAAATGAAATTACTCCGACAATAACTGTAGGATTCTAGCCTAATCCTAATCCTAATTGTGCTTTGTGGTTGATTAGGTGGTGATTAGAGGAGATTAGAGATGGATGGCTTGGATTGAAGATGGTTGGATGAGGGGTTGAGATGAGTGGAGATGAGATGAGTGGTGGAGATGGATTGGATTGGATTGAGTGGTGAGGATTGGTTTGGGTGGAGATATTTATGTGGTGATTTTCTCTCTCCCCCTTACCTTACTCTCACTCACGTCTCTCTCTCCCTCTCCTAGGCTGATCTCCGGCAAGAGGATTCGAGCTCCGGCGTGGTGGAAGGAGTGTGCTCCGGCGAAGGGAGGGTCGGCACGAGGGGTGGTTGGAGGTGAGTTCGTTGTTGTACCTACTCATTCTTGTGCATTTGGTTTTCCCTCTCCCTCGACCTAACGTGTTTCTGGGTTCGTGGTTGGTGGTTGGAGATTGCCGGAGGTGGTGTTGTGGCTGTGGATCGTCGAGGAGACGATTGATCGTCGTTTGGACACGAGGTTCGTCGGCGGATCGCATTTTGGGGAGACGTGCTCGTGGAGGAGTCGCCGTGGTTCTTCAAGGGTCTCTTCAGACCTTTAGGTATGTCAAGCTAGCTCACTTAATCACCGTGAGTAATTGGAAGTCGACGGTAGGCCGATTGGCTCGTCGCGAGTAAATGTGCAGCAGATTTCACTACCTGATCGGTCGACCGGTTGGTGCAAACGGTCGACCGTTCGTGAAGAGAATTCGGGCTCTGCCTCAAATCGGTCGAACGATGCCTGTGGGGCGGTCGACCGATTGTGCATAGGAGGCAAGTCTGGTGGAATTCGGTCGACCGGGTCCCCTTTGCCGGTCGACCGTGTGCACTGTCTTAAGTCGGTTGGGGGGCGTAGACTATATAAACGGTCGACCGCCCTTTGATCTCGTCCGACCGTGACTTAAGTGGACATTGTGGTCGGTTCGACCGAATGTGGGTTCGGTCGACCGGACCTGTGTGTTGAGCGTGAGAAACACTCTGGTGGAATTCGGTCGACCGAGGTGAGCTCGACGTTCGACCGGATTCGTGGCGCGAGTGAGGGATTATTCCCTGGACAGATTCGGTCGACCGAGGTGTGCTCGGCGTTCGACCGAATTCGTTGTGGAGTTGTGGGATTTGTTCCCTGGTGACTTTTGGTCGACCGGGACCCCTTTTGTCGGTCGACCGATTGGTCGTTTTGTTCGTTGGACCGAGAGTTGACCATCTAAACGGTCGACCGTCCCTTGATTTGGGTTCGACCGAACGAGTGTGGTGTTGGGAATCGGTCGACCGATGGAGTGCCGGTCGAAGTGGATTGCTCTGTATTTGCTTGATTCGGTCGACCGGGACTTTTGGTTCGGTCGACCGTTTGTGTCCTGTTTTGCACTATGGAGGTGCTGTGGTCGTGGTTGCCCGTGTGGGGCGAGTCGTTGTGCCGATGTTCTTCCGGCAAGTGTGCTAGGTGCACGAGGGTTGCGGTGGTTGGTTGAAAATAGACCTAGAGCCCCGTAACCGTGTGAGAGCTGTGGTTGGTTGAAAATAGACCTGGAGCCCAGCTAGTCTGTACGGAGTTGGTTGAAAATAGACCTGGAGCTCCGTAGTGCGTTCGGGTTGGTTGAAAATAGACCTGGAGCCTGAGCAAGGACCGCGTGTAGGGGTTGGTTGAAAATAGACCTGGAGCCCTTATACGTTTGGGTTGGTTGAAAATAGACCTGGAGCCCTTGGTCGTGTCGTGGTAGCTGTGGTTGGTTGAAAATAGACCTGGAGCCCAGCTTGGCGACGTGTGTGAGTCGCGGCGGTTGGTTGAGATTAGACCTGGAGCCCCGTGACTGTGTGGGTGCGGCGGTTGGTTGAGATTAGACCTGGAGCCCCGTACCAGTGGTGTGTCCTGTGATGGAGTTGAGAGCCCTGGTGTTGGGCGTGTTGTGATGCTTTTCTTTTGAGTAGAATTGCATGCTAGGATGCTTTTATTTCATACATATAGAGTTTGGCATACGGGATTTCCTTCTGGAAACTCAGGCATTGTTGCATGTTTACTTTCAGGCCGTGATCGGCATTAGGGGGTGGTGACCGAGGAGAGGAGCACCGCTACCGGATCCAGCTTTCTCTCAGTTGAGGTCGTGTGATTACTGTTTCCCTGTATATGCTTTTGATGTAATCACAACTTTTGTATACTCTGATATTCATATATATATATATATATATATATATATATATATATATATATATATATATATATATGATATATGTCGGTGCACCTGTGTTCTTTTATTGTGTAATGTCCTCTGTTGATTGAGTGTTTAAAATTTTAAATTTTCCGCTGTTTTGAGGATGTTACAATAACCATCACTAATTGTCATCACTAATTGGCCTCATGGGAACCATTTGCTTATTTTTCATAAAAAAATGGTAAGGAAAATCTTGGTCGTTGCCTGTTGGGATTGATTTTGTAATTTTTGATTGGGAGTCAATATATATCACACTGAAGCCAATTCCCCGATAATACTTGCTTGAATTTGTCGGTGATGAAACAACAGGGAATCCCCATAGTCCCACGCTGGCACACTGTCAAGGTTATTATTATTTTTAATACATCACAGTGCAAACTGCAAAGGTTTTAATGGCAGCATGTAATATTTGACTCTACTGTAAAAGACAAGTTATTCTTTTAAAGGAGAGGGAAGTCTAATTTGATTTCCTTTCTCCTGCTCTTCACACGCAAACCATCATAACAACAACATGTACCCCCAATCTCTTGTTCAAAAAACAAATTAAACACGTTCCAAACCAATGCTACAAAAATGGGTAATTCTCAAAACAAAAGCAATATTATCAAAAAAAACAACGAAGTGGGTGTGGCCTTCAAACCATATCCTTTTGTTCCAAGTACAGTAGCTAGACAAGTAATCCAATTCTAGATATGTGTAACCATGCCATGTATGCTCACGTTTTGCTACTTTGACATGTGTTTGGTTTGAACCAGACTGAGAGACAATTTGCCTTGTCAGTATAGCAAGTGAAATCACTCATTATAGAAAGTGAAATAAAATGTACAAGTGCGGACAAGTGTGGTAAGAGCATAATACTATTCTTTAGTCAATTTGCATGAGTGCATCCACACATGACATATCATACTGTGGACACCAATAAATATGTGTTAAATAACCGACAAAAAGTTTAAATTACTGAATATTCCCTGTTCAAAAGTTAAAAGCATTAAATGTAATTCAAAGCAGTTTTTTAATGAAATATCTTTCAACATATCGGCTACTATTATCTTAGATTCTTGAATTTGAACAATGAACATGATCTAGTCAAGTCAAATTAAATGACCTAGGTTTCGTTAAAGTGAGGTTGAAAACAAATGGAATTGGTCATATAAATAGGACGGTAACGAAGGAAAATGTTAAGTGAAAGTTGTTGATATTTGGTTCGTAGATTTGTTAAGTATAGCAAAATAGGGAGATTTGGTCGACCGAAAGTAAAGTTCGGTCGACCAGAAATATCCAGAGCGTGTCAGGATTCATCAAAATGTGAGAATCGGTCGACCGGTGTTGGGCACGCGGTCGACCAAAAACTTCAGAGTCTTCAAGGCTCGGACCGAAGCATGGATCGATCGACCGGTGCGGGGCACGCGGTCGACCGTAAACTTCCTGAGTCTTCTAGGGCTCAGAACGAAGTGCAGATCGGTCGACCGGTGATGGGCACGCGATGGAACGGAAACTTCTAAGAGCTTCAAGTCAAGGATCAGAAGCGTGGAACAGTCGACCGATGGTGATTCCGATCGGCCGTGTAGCAGTTGAAAGAACGGGAACGATTCGGTCAACCAAATCGCAAAAGGAAGCGGTCCCGTTAACTGGATGGTCGACCGATTGAGCTATTTCGGTCGACCGTTGCACACATTTTCTGCACGGTTTTGCTAAGTTTTAGCTCGATTTTTGAATCTATAAAAGGGCTTGTTTGTCCCCTTGTTTGAACACAATGTTCACAAGTATATTTTTTTTATTGAGAGTTAAGAGATTAAGGTTAAAGATAAATCTAGAGTGTTTTGAAGAACATATTGTCTTTAAGTACTTGTAATTTCGATTGCTTCTCTTGTTAGAGAAGCAGAAGAAAGAAGGAAACCCGCAGGAGACACCCCCAAGGACGTAGGCAATTTATCGAACCTGGTAAATCACGTGTGTCGTGGTTGTTTCGGGTGTGCGTTTGTGTTTTCTTGTTTATTTCATATTATTTGTATTTCTTGTTGCATTAAGATTGGAAAAGAGTCAGAAGTTAAGTTTCACAATCAATATTTGTTGTTCCGTGGTGTGTTTAATCCGTATTCGTGTGAGTGCATTGTTAAATCCTCCCTCCCAACAAAAGTGTCACTGCGACACTGCCCATGCCCTAGCAAATAATATCAACTAGATTAGTTTTTTTCCGTTGGAGCTTATAGACTCTTAGAATGGTCAAGATTGATGCCTAATGAATCCATGATGAAGTATTATATCTTGGTTGTAGTTTGAGTAATGAAAAATATGTAGATATTTTAATTTGGTAAGTTGCTTTGATGAAAACTTAACTTTAAACATTTAAGCATCGATCTCAAAGAGTAGACCATGATTTTTTCTGTAAACATATGAATAATTGAGAACTAAATGTTTAGAACTATTTCTATGATTGACATAAAATTGACATGAAAGTGAATTCGCAACTTGCTCCTTCAACAAGAATTAGCAAAGTAAACTATCAAATACTCAAACTATGATTTGCAGATTATTAGTCACCTAGAGAGAATCTAGAAGCACTTCATGCACTAAAAAACAACACATTTGCTACATGCCAGAGCTTCATAGAGAGTCTTGGTCAAACTAAAGCACTTAACATGAAATTCAGGTAGAATATATATCACCACATAGAGTGAAGCAAATCAAAAGATACCAACTAGAACATCAACACACTAGCTAATTACTAGATAACCAACTAAAACTCAACACATCAAAAACTAAAAAAAGTAGAAGCAAACTAGCAAGCACAATGAAGAAGTAGTAGCTCGGACCATTAACCCTCAATTCCCCATGATTGGAGTGCAATGTGAGTCTCATCCTTCTAAGACAAGGAGATGCCACTGCAAACCTGTCAAGAAATAACTTCTTCTTTCTTGGGGTAATTACCCACTAATGATCTTCGGCTTTGGTGTGGTCTTGCTTTGTCATGCCCAAAAAATCCCACTTGCATCATACTCCGGCCAAGCCAATTAGGTGACTCAACCATGAAACCTAATAAAGAAATATATGTATTCATAGAAGGTGGAAGCCATGAATAGAACATAGAGGATATATATAGGAAGAGGGAAGGACAAGAACAAGTGGTGTAAGAAATAGTTATAACAGTTTCAAACAAGGACAAGGGGTGTTTCTTTGACAAAAGCAAGAAGATATGGGCTGGTACTAAGTGCTAAATCTCCTTGAAGGGTCCATTAGGTAAACCAAAAGAATAAAAAATATATATTTTTGGGTTTTTTGCTATTCTACCGCTCAAAACACTTGATTTTCTGAAATTTCCAGTTACGACTATTTGTCCAGGACTAACTAAAATAATTTTTTAACATCCAAAATGTCATTATAATATTTTTTTATGCCACTCCTTTAACCTTTTCTAACGGAGTTACTATTTCGTTAACGACGTTAAAAATATTAATATTTAATTGTAAATTTTAAAATTTCACATTAAAAACTTGATTAATTTTTTTTCTCATTTTTTTCTTTTTTCCCTCTATCTCCTCTTTCTCCTCTTTCTCTCTCCTCTCTTTACTACACAAGGTGTAATTCCACTTTTACTTTATTACTTTAGTTCTAGTGTTGGAACTTAGAACAAGGTGGAACTTAGAAGAGAGAGGAGAGAGAAAGATGAGAGAGGACAAAGAGGAGAGAGGGAAAAAAGAAATAGATGAGAAAAAAATTAATTAAGTTTTTGAGGGTGAAATTGTAAAATTAACAATTAAATATAAATATTTTTAACGTCGTTAACAGAATAGTAACTCCATTGAAGGAAAATGTTAACGGAGTGACAAAAAAATTATAATGACATTTTGGATGTTAAAATTTTATTTTAGTTGTTCTTGGATAAATAGTCGTAATTGAATGATATTTCAGGAAATCAAGTATTTTTGAGTGGCAGAATAGCAAAACTCCTTTTTTGCTTCAAAAAACATGGTTTTCAAGCCTAAAACACGTTCGCATCAGCCCAAAAAATGTAATCTAAATCTACGTTTTTACTAAAAATATGTATATGATTCTCAAGTATACTAAAAAAATAGTTTTTACTTGTACTTAAGAATCGTAAAGGAAAAAAATGTTTTAAAAAAAGTTTATTTGTTTGGTGCACATCTACGGATGCCTAATTAGGGCTTTACACTCAGTTTTCGACTATTTGCTTGAGCACATCTACATGTCGATGTTATTTACTTGGGTGCACCTCTGTCGTTTATGGGACTCATTCCGTTATAACACCGCCTTTGGAAATTTTACAATTTACCCCCTATGAATTTCAAAATATCCTTAATGTTAAATAAAAAAACCAAAAATCTCTCCCTTTCTCTCTATCTAGTCTCTCTCTTCTCTCCTATCTCTAGTTCCTCTCTTCAATCCTCCCTCTGTCACTCTCTCGTTCTCTCTTTCTCTCTTCCTCTCTTCTCTCTATCTCCTGTTCTCTCTCTCCTCTTTCTAAATCTTTCATCACCAAGATATTGATGTTATAACGAAGCCGAGATGAAATTCATACGGGTATCAAGCTGCAACAACTCAAATTTGATAATCTCTCTAGAGACTAGAGAAAGAAAGATTTGGAGAGAGGAGAGAGATAACAGGAGAGAGAAAGAAACTAGAGAGAGGACCGAAGAGAGAGATAGAGAAAGGAGAGAAGAGAGAGACTAGAGAGAGTAAAAGAGAGGAGAGAGAGACTAAAGACAGAGAGAGGAGAAAGATTGGAGAGAGGTTTTCAATTTTTATTTTACATTAAGCACATTTTGAAATTTATAGTGGGTAAATTGCAAATTTCCTAATGATTCGGTTGTGGTATTATAACGGAGAGGGCCCCATTGACGGCAGAGTGCACCCAAGTAAATAACATCGACATGTAGGTGCACCCAAACAATTAGTCACAACCTGAGTGTAAAGCCCAATTACACATCCGTAGAGGTACACCTAGGTAAATAACCCTTTAAAAATGTATTCAATTGACACCACCGTGATTGCTAGTGTTATTCCATATTGTTTTTTTTATTTCAGGATGTGTGAGTATTTAAGGTCATCTTTACCCATGACGTTTTGTAGGATTTCATGTTTAATTGTGCATATATATTTCTCAATTTTTTATGCATAATAAGAATCAATTACAAATTTCTACGATTTATTTCATGCATGCATCAATTTGTTTTAACAACTAGTTTCAAAAACTTATTAAAACAAACACAAGGGACTTCGAAATTCATACCTAGAAGTTCTCTAAAACTTCTTGATGTTCCAGAGACGTTGAAGAAGACGATCGTCGCTTCTCGTTGCGCCGGATGCCTCCGAGTGTTCACCGAAACCCTAAACAAGGTTGGAGAGAAATGAGCTAGCCAATCAATCTCCAAACTATCTTAGAATCTAGCTACAAACCATTTTCTTAATCTCTGAGATTTCTCCTTCCAAAGACTTAGAAAACTAAGAGAATTTTCGTGGTTTTTTGTGGTGAATTAGGAGAGAAAATAATTAGAAAACATCTAACTTAATTAACGAGAATAAGGACCTATTTATAGCCTCCAATCTTACTCTCAATCATGACTATTTCTTAAGCCACGTTTTCTTGACATTTTCTCTCACAAACTAATTCCATAATGTATGACATGCATCCACAAAACGTTTCACCAAGTTTGGAGCCAATCCAACCATTGATCAAATTAATCTCTTAATTATCAAAGGCAGAAAATCGATCGTGGTTCGGTTTACCGAGTCCCACTCGGTTAACCGAATATGTCTCGATTGTTTAACCGAGTATTAGACGGATGACCGATTCTTAAGGAGAAAAATTCTCCTTAACCGATCAGACGAATTCTCGTCTAAAACCGAGTGTCATTCGGTTAACCGAAAATATCGGAACTGGACATTGTTCGGTCGACCGTTTCTGGTTCGGTACACCGTACCAGAACTCCAGGCACTTTGGTCAAGTTCGGTCAATCAATTTTGACCATCCGTTCCACGTTCGGTTGACCGATCCACAAAACCTTTGGTCGACCGAACCATAACGGATTAGCGAACTTTTACCCGATTTTGCCTTTTTCAAATTTTGGATTTATTTCCAAAAAAAATTGAACTTTTGGGGTTTTAGCAAATTCACAACTTATGCAATATATTATCCTATGCAATAATAAATTATTGCATCCCATAATATATGCATCTCATATGAATTTATCACGATTCTAATTATGTTATATACAACATAATTGATTTTACTTGTTCACCACATGTGTCATATTTTCTATAAGAAACCCGACGCATTATATGAACCAAAAATCAAGCTTCTTGTTTCCCGGTTTTTGCGGTGTGAACTATGGGAGGATCTAGACTAAGTTGGCAGTGATATTAAGACCTTAATATCACAAGCTATAAACGGTATCTAGCTACACATTATAGCTCCCAATTAGTTAGATGTCTTAATTTCACTCGAACCAAAACCCGATCCATTTAGTGATGGAGTGCAACACTTGTGTCCGTCCCTTGCCTCATGATATTAAGAATACACACAAAGTAGTATTGTGTCATCTTTGTATTAGTATTCATTTCTTTATCTCTTTAAACTAGTTATAAATATGTGACTTAACTCAAATCACATTGTGCACATTATAACTTTGCTTTATCAAGGGACCCACTAATATCATTACTCAATTAAGAGGGACAATGATAATCTTTTGACTAACTATCTTCTCCAACAAAAGTCATACTTAACCAACCAATGCCTTTACACTACTCTCATCGATAGCTCAAGACACTAGTCTAATTAAGCAATTCTTAAGTGATCGGATATAAGTCTCATATCAAATGACCAAAGACACAGTAAAACATTAATGTCCACACATAATAGATTTATTTTGCCTTTGTCGATAAGGTCACGTGTCACGAAGTACTTACGATCCATGTACTTCACTTTGTGGTGTGATCTAGGATCCTTGATTTGCGAGATAGATGCACTATTATCGCAAAATAGCTCAATGGGTCCCTCGCTCGTGGGAACTACTCCAAGCTCTTCAAGGAACTTCTTGATCCACACTCCTTCCTTGCTTGCTTCAGCGACAACCATTACTTCGGAAGTGGTGGTTGAATCGGCCGTAGTGGTTTGCTTCCAGCTACGCCAACTCACAGCTCCACCATTCAGAAGAAAGACGTATCCTGATTGCGACCTTCTATCGTCTGGATCACTCATGAAACTCGCATCCGAGTACCCTTCGGCTATCAACTCCCTTTGTCCTTCATAAATAAGAATCTTATCCTTAGTCTGGTTAAGGTACTTCAGGATATTCTTGACCGCAGTCTAATGCTCAGGACCTGCGTTGGATTGGTGACGACTTGTCACGCTTAGAGCATACGAGACATCGGGTCTTGTGCAAGTCATTGTGTACATGATCGGCCCAATTGCCAAAGCATAAGGGACATCCTTCATGTACTCTAAGTCCTTACGTGATTGCACACGTTGAGACTTCTTGAGTTGCACACCTATACTCATTGGCACACTGCCCTTTTTGGAGTTGTTCATCTTGAACCTTTCCAAGACCTTGTCAATGTATACACGTTGACTTAGGCCAATGAGTCTACGGGATCTATCTCGATATATCTTGATTCCCAAGATGTATTGAGCCTCACCCATATCTTTCATTGAAAATGCAGATTTCAATGAACTTCTCGTTTGCTCAAGTAAAGGAATATGATTGCCCATAAGTAATATGTCATAGACATATAAGATTAGGAATACTACATGACTCCCACTGACCTTCTTGTATATACAAGGTTCTTCCTTACTTTGAATGAAGTGAAGCTTCTTCACTTCCTCGTCAAAGCGTTTGTTCCAACTCCTTGATGTTTGCTTCAATCCATAAATGGATCTTTGGATCTTCAAAACCTCGAGGCTGTACCATGTACACATCCTCTTCCAAGTCCCCATTAAGGAACGCCGTTTTGACATCCATTTGCCATATTTCATAATCATGAAATGCAGCAATAACGAGCATTATCCGAATAGACTTGAACATGACAACTGGTGAAAAATTTTCATCATAGTCAATTCCTTGAACTTGAGTGAAATCCTTCGTTACAAGCCTCGATTTGTAGGTTGTCAAGTTCCCATCCATGTCAATCTTCCTCTTGAAAACCCATTTATTTTGAATGACCTTTTTCCCTTGAGGAAGGTCAACCAAGCTCCATACTTGGTTATCATACATGGATTCTATTTCGGATTCCATGGCTTTAAGCCATAGTCTGGAGTCTTCCTTTTCCATTGCTTCTTGGAAGGTCAAGGGATCATTGGTATCTAGTACCATGATTTCATGAAGTCCCAGATACAAGTCAGGTTTCTTCCTTTCCCTTGTTGACCTTCTTAGGTCTTTTGGTTCTTCTCGTGTCTCTTGAACTTCTTCCACAACTTCTTGAGGAGTGGGTTCACGTTCAACTCTTGAACGTACACTAGGTGGGGATGATTGAGATTCTCTCACTTACGCTCCCACTAACCAAAGGAATCTCGGTTGGCCTTCATGATCTTGAATGTCATCATTCATGTCATGATCTTGTAGAGTATCTTGAGTATCTTGGGCCTTCATGATCCTGTAGGATTTCATGTTTAATTGTGCATATATATATTTCTCGATTTTTATGCACAATAAGGATCAATTACAATTTTCTACGATTTATTTCATGCATGCATCGATTTGTTTTAACAACTAGTTTCAAAAACTTATTAAAAAAAACATAAGAGACTTCGAAATTCATACCTAGAAGTTCTCTAAAACTTCTTGATGTTCCAGAGACGTTGAAGAAGATGATCGTCGTTTCTCGTTGCGCCGGATGCCTCCGAGTGTTCACCGAAACCCTAAACAAGGTTGGAGAGAAAGGAGCTAGCCAATCAATCTCCAAACTAGCTTAGAATCTAGCTACAAACTCCTTCCTTAATCTTTGAGATTTCTCCTTGTGCGCACATGTTTTATTCAAAGTCAACAAAAATGTACTTCTTGGATCTATTATACGACCACTTTCAGTGTATGGAGGACAACAATACATTATAAAGGTCTGTGTTAAGGTAAGTAAGGTTGTCAATTATTGCAAATGTTAGTTATTTCTACCTATCAATGATGACTTTCTAATAATTAAAACCATTAACAATAATTTATACTTCACTTGTGCTATATATATTAAACTATACTTTTTTTACTAATGTAGTAAAAAGATGCAGCTTTGGACCTCCAAAATATTTATGGCAATCTAAAATATTAATTGGGAATTACTATTAATCGTCGGAAAATTACTTAAATCGTCCTTACAATTACTATTTTACCAATCAAAATTCATTTAAAACACATTTCATCCCGTCTCTTAAAATAAGGTTTCTGCCTACGTTTTCCTCATTTTCTCAGTAGAAACACCACGAAAATGTCTGACGAAACACCTGCATTCGGTGAAGTAAGCCCGAAAAAAAAACCGGGTCAGACTTTTGGGTAAAACGTCCCCCATTGAAAGCTCCAACCCGGTTCACCGATGGGGGGCGTCTGGCTAAGATGCCAGTCCAAAAAAATTAAAAAAAAATCTTAAAATTGTACGGTGTGTTATCTCAAATTATTTGAGGTTCCGTCGCAAGATTTCGGTGGTAACAAGTCAGATTACAATGAGTTTTTTTGCAAGTGACTAAGATTCAAAAAATTCAAGATCCAATTTTTCCAGTGGTAAAACTTCTCGACTTACAAATATCACCTTGACAGGTCGTTCAGGGTCTCGCTTGCAAATTTTTTGTTGGATTTTGAAATTGTTGGATCTGGAATTTTTTGAATCTTCATCACTTGCAAAAACTCGTTGTAATCCAACCCGTATAATTAACCACGTGCGCAAGATCTGGTGAGTTGGTGAGGTGTCAGACAGTCGACCGTTTGCTTCTCGGTCTACCGAACACGTTCTATGCGGATGACCGAATTTTCATCGGTCCACCGTGATCGTAGAGACAGTAAGTTTTTGATCTTCCTGAAATCCTTGGTGGGTTTACCGACCTCTACCCGGTCATTCGATTATTTATCCTCAGTAGCTTCGACATTTCTCTGGAAATTTCTATTCGGTGTACCGAATGGGTATTTGTCATCCGAATATAGTAATTATTTACTTAATAATAAATTTATTTAGCAATTATCTAAATTTATAATCAATTATCTTTTTAATAATAAAAAATAATAATAGCGGGCGTCTGTCGGAGCCGCCGGATCCTACTCTACATTTTTAAATAAATGACTAGAGATAAACAAATTGTTTTTCACCTGAAGTTCGAACATTCTCCAGAAGAGAATTGGTACAATGATTCAAATATTGAAAGAGAATATTAAAGAAAAATATTCTACTAAATGCTCACATTGAAAGCACATTAACAAATGACATCTATTATATATCAACAAAGATCCAATTCTTATAGGACTTGAAGTTCCTTATCATGTTCACAGTAAATATTTTTCTAAAAATATTTAGATGACGTTCAAGTATCTATCAATTTCTACTAATGCGACAAAGATTTATATTAGTGATATTTCCTACATGTCCAATACACTTCAATTATTACCACAAACTATTTGGTGTCATTATGTGGAGTCATTACAACTTTGTGCAAGTTGGTGAATTAGTTATTGATTCTTACATTCTCATATTGCTATGACATCAATATAAATATGAGATATCCGGCATCGTACGACTTATGGATCTGACACTCCTTCTTCGGAATACCGGGTTCATGCAATGACTTGAACGTCCTGCAACAATCTCCGGTTTTCGACGACATACTAGAAGGTCGAGCACCACCTGAAATTATGAGGTAAATGATGTTCAATATGATATGGGATACTATCTTACTGATGATTTAGTTTATGTAATATGTACTGTTGTTTCTTAACTTTGAGTGTAATATTTCCTATTTCAGTTTATCTTAAATGTAATGTGACTCCGTAATATTTAATAATAATTTCGTGATTTAGCAGTAATTATTAACAATATTTCGAGTTAAAATAGAATTGTAATGTTATTAGAATTAGAATTATATAAAATGTAATTTGTTAAATGTTGTGTGAAAATTATAATTGTTTAATTAAGAAATGATGTTGATGAAAGAGAGTGTAGTGTGGGTGGGGTAGCCTGGGCATGGGTAAGAGTTTTTTTTTGGGTGGATTGGGTGAGTTGACGTGACAGAGAGAGAAGCTGAAGTAACAGAGAGAGTGCAGGGCGCCCGGGGGTAGCCCGGGTGATGTTATTTGTGCTCTTGCTAACCAAAGCTAACCACTAAGCCAACTTCAAATTTTGTACATCTTGCATGTTTGCACTAATTAATACTTTAGTTGTTTGTATCTGGTAATCTAAAAATAGGGTTAATTACAGTTTGACTCCCTGAACTATGCCTTGGTGTAATATCCTAAACCCAAAGCATTAGTTGAATATATATATGTTGGATGTGGACTTACATGGAATATAGGAATGTTTAGGACTAAATCTTAATGGTGAGAAACTTGAGGTCTTGGCTGCTTTTTCCCAACCAAATATCTCCCCACCAGCAGGCATAGCCGACCAAAGAGGGTTTGTTGTGGGTTCTAAGGGGAGAGATGGAGGAGGAGAATGGCATGGGAGACCACGTCTGCGCTGGCCATCCGGCTATCGATCTTCATCCGTTCGCACCTTTCATCCTCGTCTTCGGCCTCAGCTGCATCCACTTCCCCCCTCTTCAGCATTAGACTGAAATCGCACCCTTCAAGCCTATCAAACTCGTCGGGACTCGTCCAAGGAGGAAGATCTAGAGCTCTTCGGGGGCTGTCACCATCGAAGATGCAGGGTAGTTCGAAGATGGGGTTCGATCAGTTAGAGGGAGTTGCAAACGCAGGTATGCCTTTGGATCCACTTAAGCAACATTTTTCTAGACATATGGCTCATCGAATCGATCTTGAAACGGTAATATTGAAGTAGAGTGAAACTCACACCAAAAATGACTATTTGTTTCTATTTTCTGAAATTGATTCTCATGTTGAGATTAATAATGTGGTGTGATATGAAATCAAAGAAAATTTGAATGTTTTTATGTATGCAAGAACACTACTTTAGCTGAGAATAAACCCATCTAGTTCGAGTATTGAAACCGTTATATGAGTAAATAAGGTTCTGAATTGGCTGTAAATGAGTTGTAAGAATTGGTTTGCATTTTCTGCTAGCATTGAGTCATGGATAAATTTACTCTTAAGAGCTAAAAGTGTTACAACTAGTAGTAAGGATTTAGTTACTATCCTTTCGAAAATAAAAATGGATTTAAGGTATTGGATTGCTAGCAGCTTGGCTGGAAGTGAAACTCTTTAAGAAGGAGTTAAATGTGTTAGGTGAATGGAGTTTTGGTGTTGCATGATTTGGACTTATGTTTGAGACAACCCAGCTATGATCGAGATGACTTCCTACATCTTGTGGCTTATATGAAGTGTTTCATGCATAGAAGTAGGAACTGAATTGAGAGAGGATACTTATACCTTTGTTTCAATTACTGCATATGTTCATTTTTGAGTTGTAGGATGCATTTTCAAATCTGAACTGAATGGTAGAAATGCTTAGACTTATATCACTATTTATGTATATGGATTAAATGAGTTCTTTGATGTTTCGTTGTTGCACATGTGAGTGGATAAGTCTTGTAAACTAAGATTTGGACTCCATCTGAATCTGAAAATTTGATGTTTATGTTCTAATCAAAATCCTTGAAGTGTATATTAATGTCTAGCCATTTCCACTTGATGTGATTAGGCAATAGAATAACTAACTAAGTTGAATATTGAATCTTGGAATCTATTTTATGTTGGTGGGGTTATTTGAGAAGTAAAGGAATGGTTGTTGAAATTCCTACTTGATGGTAACACTTATCATTTAAGGATCTTAATACTTTTGTGGTCATGACTTCTTGGTTGCTATGTAAGACTAAGTTGACATTCTAGTGGTGTTATGTTCTTGCAACTCTTTCGTCCCGAATGCAAAATGAGAGATATAGATTTATGCTTTACTTGAGTTCAAGATGATATTGTTCTTTGACCTTATAGTTATTGTAGTAATGTTGGAATGTGATTGTAATTGTCATCTTGAGTGCTTTGGACAAGCAAGATAAATGATGAATTTCTTGGCAATATTCACGATTTCATACTCTTTCTAGGGGAATAGAATTGGAATGATTATCTATTATGGTTTAGCACTTCTATGAAATTTAGGATATACCGAAGTTGTTGTGGTCATAAATAGACTAAGTAATGTGATTGATAGAGTTTGAATCTCACTATGTTATGGTAGGGATTTATGTTGGTATTGTGACTCTTAGTGAACTAGAATGATATTTTTGGTGGTTGAATGCTTGGATTGTGTTTTCCACTTGAGCATACTTATGCATAGTCATCAATAAGTGAGTGTCTAATGTCCTTAACACCCAATAATGTAGATGACCAATTGATAGCAACAAGTGCATTGTTTTATCATTGATAAATGGATTTACCCTAGCTCTCAATGAAGTTGAGTTAGTATTCTATTAATCTTTTTGCACTCTTGGCAACTAATCTCAGGATGTATTGTGCATGTAGTCAACCCGTGATGTGTCACGGTTAAGTGGTATTTAAACTTTGAAACTCAATATATTGTTTTACGCTTGACGTTATGCCATCTTCGATTGGACAATGTTTTGGTTAGATCAGTTATGTATGTTCAATTGTTGTGCTTATTAAATATTTGATATTTTCGAACAAAGGGTTACATGATATGATTTAAATTGTATTTTGTCATGTATAGTATTGGTTTACATAGGTTGTGTTAACCTTAATGTTGTTTTATAATCTTCATAAAAATAGAAATGGTATTAGTCATGATAAATGAATTTGCTCATGGCCTCGCATGTTACCTAATATGTGTTTATCTTTGCAAGTGACTATATGACTTAGTAGTGTTCGAAGTGCATGACCATCTCATGAAATCGTCTCATGCTTTATGTAATTGTTTTGGAAGAAGTTGTATCGAATTGACTACCTTAATAATATCTGGTGGTCATCACTAGATTCTTATGTAATTTACTCTGTATAGTGAACGAATAATAATGATTAAGAAGGTTACTTATCCTGATATTGTGATCTTTCATCGTCAAGTTTGACTGATGATAAAAATGTGTTGTTGGTCCCAAGTTCTTGCAGAGGACTTGGGCAACCACATCTGGATTTTATTGCATTTGATTGTGTTTTACTGGCATTGATTTGATGTGATTTGAATCCATTAGCTAATGCATGCTAGCATCTTTGTTGCTTGTATAAACTAGTGAGTTCTAGTGAAATCACCATTTGGGGTGGGCAGTGAATATTGAAATTTATATCATTGGTCTAGTTGCTCATAGTTGAGTAAATTGTGATTTATTTATTACCATAGTCATTTGAACTAATCATGAGTTAGTGATTATTAATAGACCTGATTGTGAGTTATTCCCAAGGAATAGCTAGTGATGAATTACACACTACTGACTTAACACTGAAAAATAAATTGTGGGTTTGGCACTATTGGCTCTTTAAGAGCATATTGGGCTCTACGGAGCATGACTCTTCGGAGTATTGGGCCCGACGGGGCACATCTCTTATGAGATTATTGGCGGCTGTAGGACCGCAGATACAGATCTGTTATCTATCGTATTGACACAGGTTGGTGTATGAGACCCCACAATGAACTGAATGAATCGAAACTAAAAGTGTTTAATATGGTTATGATTACATAATGGGTGTGGGGATGGGCCATACACTAACTGGAAGACCGCACGTGCCAGCGGTGGGTTTCCTTCGGAATCCCTGATACATGTATGTATCATTAATGAAATGACTGACTGAATTAAACTTGGGAACTAAGATACATGCTTGTTCTTTAGTTCATCTTGATATTGATTGTTATTGAATTGAATTGGGAACTAAGACACATGTTTGTTCCTTAGTTTATACTGCTTATTGATTGTTATTGAATTGAAATGGGAACTAAGATACATGCTTGTTCTTTAGTTCATATTGATATTGATTGTTATTGAATTGAAATGAGAAATATGATGCAAGTTATGCTCTAACTCATCATGTCGTTGTGTCTATTGAAGTTACTATAGAGTTGTGAACTATGATTCACTTTTATGATCTAGCTCCTTAAATGGGTTGATATTGATCATTTTGTGAATGACTTTTGTCAAGCGCTTATGCTCATATTTAAGGTAATATTAGGCATATGTTTACCAGGAATATGAACGTGAATGTTATCGTATGGTTTATTCTTTTTAATTGTATGTCTATTAGATTGATGTTTAAGTTGGATCCTTTGGCATACAGAGTTTTATAAACTCACGGTGTAGTGGTTTTATATTTTTGCAGGTTACCGTCAAGCTCTGGCGGTACATGCATGACATTCATGACATATAGTTGCATAGGTGATCTTTTTAGTTTTCTTTTATGTCTCTATATGCCTAGAATTTGATTGACAGTCATTATTGATTCTTTTTGATATCTCTCGAATGTATTGATTTTCGATTTGTACGTTGTGTACGTATCTTATTCTTGATTCCTCAAACATGTTTACATGTATTTAAACCAATTGGAGCTCCTATTATCTTTTATTGACTTCTTCTGTCTTCCAGTAACTATCTCCTTTCAAAAAAAATTAATTTCATCTTCCGCTTTGACCGTCCGGAAGGGGATATTACACTTGGTATCACTTTGCCCCCTGAACTTTCAAAGTTAACAATTACCTCCCCTGAACTTTAATTTTGTAACACTTTGCCCCCTTGAACTTCAAAAACTCATTATTTAACACACATTCAACGTTTTTTTCCTAATTTTTTTGTTGTATCCCTAATATACTCTGAAACCTATATTTACGTGAAAGTTTGGATCCAAACGGAAGTCGTATATGGTTGAAATTTGGGTTGGTTTGACACTCAATCTGACCCAAATTCCAACCATATCCGACCTCTGTTTGGATCCAAACTTTCACGTAAATATAGGTTTAGGAGTGTATTAGGGATACAACAAAAAATTAGGAAAAAAAACGTCGAATGTGTGTTAAATAATGAGTTTTTGAAGTTCAGGGGGGCAAAATGTTACAAAATTAAAGTTCAGGGGAGGTAACTGTTAACTTTGAAAGTTAGGGAGGCAAAGTGATATCAAGGTATAGTTCAGGGAGTTAAACTGGAATTAACCCCTGAAAATATAGTCCCACGTCGCCTGCTATATCTTCTCACCCTATAAAGCCAACGCAACCATTCACATTTATCCCAACTCACACCTCGACCCATTCGGTTGGCATGTGTGTTAGGAATAGGATACTCTAATGAAATTAATGTAGAGTAAATACTGAAAATTTTAAATAAATTTTTTTGGTTGGTTTTCGTGTTCGGGTCATTTTTGTGTCCTTTTGATGGGACACGAATTTTTTTAAGGTTTTATTCGATACGATTGTCAGGCCTTTCATGCCTGCTATATAAAAGAAGTTCAAGATGTGAGCGAGGATAATACTGTAGATTATACTAACAATTTGAGCCTCGATTAATCTCTTGTAACTGCTCCAAATTGTTATATTGTCGGCAAATATTTCTTAGGCTTGTATGGCTTCTCTTTTGGAGGACCAGGCTGCTAATGTAGTCATCATTAATTTGTAAAAAACAAGATAAGTTGAACTTGATACGTTTGTTATCATTTTCTTTCAAGTATCCATGATTCTATGATGTTCATAGATTCTCAAGCGTAAGTGTCTTTTGAATAAGAGTTTGCATATAACTTTCAACCTTTCTAAATACCCATATATACTTGCAAAACTACATTTTAAGAAAACTAGTTTCCAAACCCATGTGCTAGCTACGATGGGCAAATTAACCACTTAAATCTTAAATCTAAATAATATATGTCGTAAAGTGTCTAAATCAAAAATTAAATAATAAGAGAAGAACATTACCTTTACTAATATCATTTATTTTATATATGGTAAGTATATGAGCATCGCGATCACCTGGTCAGAGATGAAAGAGAGAAGTATACATATCAAAATTTTGAATAGTATACCAACTTATCAAATTTGTTTTGAATAATAACAACTTTTAATTTTTATATACGCCTTTTTTAAGGTTTGGGCTGCTTAAGAAAATGAGCTCTGTCCTGGACGAGGGCTTCATCAAGGTCCAGCCCAACCCAGTACTATAAGTAAATGGGATTATGTTGCAGCCACAGACCTCATTAGAATAGAACCCCGTTACGATCTTAAATTATGACATTTGTTTCTAGTCTAGTTTAAAAAGTACACTGCACGCAAAATTCTTCCACTTTAGTCACACATCATCAAATACACTAATGAAACAATTAGAATGAGTTGACACTCAAGAAAGCAACTTGGGAAAAACAGATAATTACCATAGCTTATCTTACTTTTGGTCATGCATCACTTTGTAGCATATATTTTAAATTTAAGCACTTACCCTAGACCGTTGTAATTTTAGCGAGTTGCCCCCCTACCCACAATTTTTGTCCATTTCTTATAAAAGTACCCTTAAACCCTACAAAACAATTAAAGCTCTCAACCGGCCAAATTTGACTTTGAATTATTCAAGATATAACTCTCACCAATAAACCATTTTTTTTCTTGTAGGGTTGAAGGGTACTTTAGGTCAGGTGGATAGTTTTATCTTTTGTTATTCAAAGATAACCTGGTAGCAGATTAACAGATTGAAAAAAAAACTGGGGAGGGAAGCAAAAGGTGGTTAAGATGAAAGTGTTACAAGCCCGGGTAAGGACCAAAGGTGAGTGGGTAAATTAATTGCAATTACCGGGAAAACTTATAGTAAATAGAAGAACATATGAACCAACCTTTTATTCAGTAATGTTCAAATTCAACCCTTATGTGCAACTAATGAAGTATTTATGATATAAAAACTGTGATATTGAGGAATAATGGTAACCAACCTTTCCAAGGTTTTGGAATATATTTGCAACTCTAGAGTATAATGGGCCATATGTGAAATTTGTCATTTTTTTCAATGGTACACAAAGTAAAGCCACCTCTAGTAGACAGTGAAGAATTCAACTCCTAGTTTAGCAACGTGAGATTCTATTTGTAACACTCTTCATAAAGTGCGACTGAGATTATTTTTCTCTGTGCCGAGGCTTGGATTACATTGAGCTTTCACATGTTGACCAGCTCCTTTTGGGAAAACAATTATTGGACGCGCGCGTCACGCACACGTCCGATGTGGAGGCCAACGTGTAGCATCTTTTCTACGTCAATATTTTTTAATCAGGAAAGTTGGGTTTTACATTCTAGACGACGTTTAATTTCCACATGCATCTGCTGTTCACTTTCCAAATTAAGGAAGCTGACACGTATAATTTTCAGTTTCTAAATCCATGCATTCCTACTACACCTTTCCAAAATCAGATGTTTTTGTCTTCCCTCTCATCTCTTACTCTCTTTTTGTTGTCCTTTTATCTTAATCTATGTTATGATAATTTAATCAACCTAATGTTAATCACAATCAAAGTAGAGTAGTACACATTATGCATAACATATATATTGATTTGTGCTAACTTCTACAGGTGATCAAGACTCAAGTAAGAAAGAAATTCAAGTCAAGACATGTCATTAAGCTTTGAAGACATGTAATTTTCTTTTTCTTTTGAGTCTTAAGAACTTTGTGTACTTGAGCATACAAGAGTTAAAAACTACTTATACACACACTAGGTTCCTTAGAGAAGTCACACACAAAATCTCAGATCATTTGGACTTCAATAGGTCACCCAAACTTAGACCGGAAAACATTTATAACCAAACCTGAACTGTCTGAGCAAAATCGGTCGACCGAACTAGTTCTCAGTTCGATCAATTGGATCAGTTAATTTGTTAGCCAATAGTGTTGCACCGGTCGACCGTCTACACGTGTCAAATGACCGTTACACTTGCCTTATTCTACAACAGTCGGTTTTCCCAAAACCCCAAAATACAAGTGATTACCGGTCGTCCGTGGACCTTATTTCGGTTGACTAAACATACACATTTTGACAATCCCCAAGTGTCTGTTATTTTCGGTCGACCAACCCAACCATTTCGGTCGACCAAACCTAAACATTTTTGACAACCCCATAGAGTCTGTTAGTTTTCGGTCGACCGAACCAACCATTTAGTTCGACCATTAACTTAAGAGAACTTAAGTTATAATCAGTTTTTGTTCGATCGTTCCCTTCTCGGTCAATCGTTGTGTTTCTGAACTTTTCTAGACTTATATTTCGGAAGACCTCCGGTTGACCGTTAAAGCCCATTTTGGTTGAACGAATTGTGACATGCTCTTTTCTGTTTTACAAACATCATCTAATTATATCACAACGGCTATAACTCTCTTAGAGCTTATAAATAGGTGTTACCAAGACACAATTTGATAACTCTTACACTTCATATTGTCATATACATCTAAGAGAAACTCTCAAGCTTCAATTCCCCAATCCTACTCTTCCAACCCATACTTTCCACACTTTAGTCATCAATTCCTATTCACTCGGAGTGTGCTCAAGTTTAGAGAGTGTGTTCCACTCAACTTTGTTGTCAAGAAGCAAGGGTCTTGGTGAAACCCCAAGACAAAGAGTATAGACTTCGGTAACAGCCTGAAGTGTTTCTCCTCAGATTGTGAGAAAAGGATCCAAGCTAGACGAGGGCTAGCTTGCTGTGTAAAAAACTTAATCTCGGCCTTAAACGAGATTGATAGTAAAGACGTAGGTGGAGCTCGCGGAGTTGAGCGGAGCTTGCAAGAGAAGAAGTAGGCGGGAGGCAGAACCTCTATAAAAATCTTCCGGTGCCATTGTGGTTTGCATTATTTTCTTTACTTATTTTTGTTTGTTTATTCAGCTGCATCTTTAATTAAGCAAGTAGGAGATTAACTTAAAAGTGATTAGAATTAAGGTCATACACAATCCTACAATTTTGTCATCCAACACTATCACACTCGTGACGATGGAGATTGTTGCACACGTCGATCAACATGAAAACCAGGACACACGCAAACAGTCTGCGCCTTACGTGGGGATGTCTTTCAAAACCTTTGCTGAGACCCGAGAGTTTTACATCTCTTTCGCGGATGTTAATGGATTCAACATCAAGATTAGACATTCTCATTACAATGATGGCATCATCGAGAGAGCTACTTTGACGTGTTACAAAGAGGGTTGTTCACCCACTAACCAAGGTCAGGGTGCAATCCATCCTCGGTTGTCTACGCACATCAACTGTCTTGCGCGTGTTAGGGTTGCCGGAAACTAGGTTAAGGGTTATGTTCTCATGGAAGTTTGCTTGGAGCATAATCATGTCATGTCGGACTAGACTTAGATGCGCTTTCTTCATGTCAAAAGAGAGAGATCTAAAGCAAAGAAACTTTGAATTGCCACAAACGATGCGGCATGTATTTTAGCTTCCAAAACCATGCAAGCTTTTGTTGCTGAAGCCGGCGGGCACGAGAACCTCACATTCAATGAAAGAGACGTTAGGTGGGCATGAAAAACTCTAGACAATCCTAGATTTAATGTGGACAATTGTGTACAGTACCATATCGGTCCAAGAAATCACGAGTATGTGTCCAGAATCAGTCCTCTTCTGGACACAGAATATACGATGGGTTGTCCACAATTGGAGTGTTCTGGACTCAATCTCGTTTTGTCCAGAGTTTGTCTGGATATATTGATACTAGACACGGACCAGTCCATGGATTGCTCAGTGGTCTGTCCAGAATTAGTGCTATTCTGGAACCACGCTGGACATTTTCTGGACGTACATGTACTGTCCATAATTGTCTATAATTTTCATAAATTTTTCATTTTTATGAACTCACCCTTGATTCCTCCTGGACCATATTCAGTCCAGAGTGCGGTCAAGATCTTTCGAATATGGAGTCGGGCGAGTTTAGTGTCTGTCCAGAATAAGCCTGATTCCTTGTTTTAATCCTCTCCAGTCATCCCCTTTTGAACAATTTGTTGTATTTACAGGAATGTGTTGGTTGAGATTCGTAACATTAAGCTGGGACCAGGGGATGCCCACTTCTCAGAATCATTTCATCAAGATGCAGACTTTGGATCCCAATTTTTTCTACAATATGGACAATGACGACGATGGACGTCTGAGGAATGTGTTTTGGTGACTCCCGTTCTCGTGCTGCATACAATTATTTTGGAGATGTAGTCTGTTTCGACACAACCTATCTAACAAATAAAAAGGAAATGCCTTTTGCTCCTTTTGTTAGTGTCAACCATCATTTTGATTATGTACTTTCAGGTTGTTTTTTGTTGGCTTGCGAAACAACCGACAATTACATTAGGTTGTTTGGAACTTGGGTAACTTGCATGGGGGTATGTAATCATTTATTCGTTTTCGAACATCAATATAGTGTATGTATTTTTACTAATCGTCTACATTGTTTGTACAGGTTCACCACCATCACCGCTGCCATTCGAAATGTCTTCCCAGACTCTAGCCATAGATTCTGTATATGGCACATCATGAACAAAACACCTTTCAAACTGCCTCCCACTAACAAAGCTGCTATCTTATCTCGTTTAAAAGAGGTGGTTTACGAGTCTGAGGATGAGTCTATTTTTGAGAAGAAGTTTTTTCTTCACAACAGAAGTTTTTTCTTCACAACAACTCCTGGCTACATTCAATTTATAATATTCGTTCATTCTGCGTGCCTGCATTTGTTGGGGGTGTTTTCTTTGCTAGGATGTGTTCTACCCAGAGGAGTGAAAACATGAATGCTTTCTTCGACAAAAAAGTTCGAAAACCACTCTTAACAATTTGTCCAACAGTACGAGTCAACAATACGTCAAAAGTATGAGGAGGCACAAACCGATTTTGATTCTCGTCATCGTCATCCTCAGCTGATTACCTAATTTCCCTTTGAAAAATAATTATCTCAGTTGTACACAGTCGGAGCTTTTAAGAGATTTCAACGTCAAATTGGGAGAATTGTGTATTGTGACATTATGCAAGGTGAAAATCGGAACGAGGTATTGTATATCTTCAGCAGAGAAGCTATCTATGTCGAACACTCATAGGATTCTAGGGAGAAGAGGTTTGAAGTGAAATACAACCCCCACGATATAACATTTTGTTGTATTTGTCGACTGTTTGAACACGAAGGTATATTATGTTGTCACACTTTATCAGTTTTCAGTCGTTTCAACATTTCTACTATCCCCAAAACTTACATTCTTCATCGCTGGAGAAAGGATGTTAGACGTAGCTATGAACCACCCCACCACTTGATCAGGTCAACTTGCAGTTGGATGGGAATGCTGGATATGATGACGTTGTTGGACGTTGTGTTTCGCTGGCTGAGGAAGCATTCGTTTCCCATGAAAGATATGAAGTGGTGTTGAAGTATTTAGATTAAATGAAATCTCAAATCTCTATGCAGCCACCCCACCCGAACTACTCAACTCATGTTCCTAGAAAATAAACAACTAATGCAACCGTGTTGAACCCTATTCCTGTTAGAAGAGTTGGTAGACCGCCTACCAATCGAAGGGTCTCGTATGTAGAAAAATATCCTAGAAGATCATCAAGAAGAACTCAAAAGATAAGGGCATGTGCAGGGCGAAGGTCGATTTATATAGTGTAATTCCTGGGCCTGGAGATGTAGACTATTCAGACTGGGATTTAATGGTCTATAAAATCCAAACAAGTAATTAGAAGTTTCTTGTGCAAGAGTTATGAATGATTTATCTTTTTTTCCAGCAACATTATTATGCTTGTAATGTTTCTTTTCAAGAGTTATGAATGAGTTGCCTATTTATGTGTTTATGCGGATGGTGGGTGTAAATGGTGGTGTGGATGTAAAGTGTGGAGATCCTGATCTCATAAATAAAACACAATTTTACATGATCTACTTACCACCCCATCAACACCAACTTCAACAGTGCATAATTCAGAATCAGTCCATAATGTGTTCAGAATCAGTCCATAAAGAATGTGTCCACAATCAGTTGAGAATGTGTCTAGAATCGTGTACAGAGTCAGTTCAGAATGTGTCCAGAATTAGTCCAGAATGTGTCCATAAAGAATGTGTCCAGAATCTATCCAACATTAGGTCCAGAGTCAGTCCAGAATCGTGTCCGGAGTCCATTTGTAATCGTTTCCAAAAAAGGACACGATTGTTCACATTAGTGTCCAGAATTAATCCAGAATCGTGTCCAGAATCAGTTCAGAATTAGTCAAAAGTGAGTCCAAAATCAGTCCAAAATCGTGTCCAAATTCAGTCCAAAATCAGTCAAAAAATGGACTGATTCTGGACACGATTCTAGACACATTATGGACTGATTCTTGACGGATTCTGGAAACGATATGGACTGATTCTGGACACGATTCTGGACACATTATGGACTGATTATGAGATGATTCTGGACACAATTCTGGACTGACTCTGGACAAGAAACATGAGTTCAACTACTCGTGTTGGCTCTCTCTTATCCCCTCAGCGCTATGATTATGGACACAATTTTGGACTAACTATGGACTGATTTTGGACACATTATGGACTGACTCTGGACACAATTCTGGACTAACTGTGAATTGATTCTGGACACGTTCTAGACTAATTCTGGAAATGATTCTGCACACATTATGAACTTATTCTGGACACGATTGTGGACTTATTCTGGACACGATTGTGGACTAATTCTGGACTCGATTGTGGACTAGATTGTGGACACATCATGGACTAATTCTAGACTAATTCTCGACACGATTCTGCACAAATTATGAGCTGATTCTGGACTCGATTGTGGACTGATTCTGGACACGATATGGACTGATTCTGGACACGATAGTGGACTGATTCTGGACACATTATGGACTCGATTGTGGATTGATTCTGGACACAATTCTGCACACATTATGGACTGATTCTGGACACATTATGGACTGGATTGTGGACTGATTTCAGATACAATACTGCACACATTATGGATTGATTCTGGACTCGATTGTGGACTGATTCTGGACACAATTCTGCCCACATTATGGACTGATTATGGACTCGATTGTGGACTGATTATGGACTCGATTGTTGACTCATTCTGGACACGATTCTGGACTGATTATGTATTCGATTGTGGACTGATTCTGGACGCGATATGAACTGATTCTGGACACGATTCTGGCCACATTATGGACTGATTCTGGACACGATTCTGCACACATTATGGACTGATTCTGGACACCCTCTGGAAATGTTTTAGACAAACTCATTCTGGACATGTTCTGGAAACCTCCGTCCAAATTTGGTGTGAATTAGTTCACACCTTCGTCCAACATTAGTCTAGATTGTCTGGACTTATGTCGAATTTAGTCAGTTCACGAATTCGTCCAGTATCTGTCCAGGAAGCGACAGTTCTTTTTTCATCTGATTATCTCTTTGGAATGTGAACCGTCATTTCCCTTTATGGAATTAGAAGCAACCTTTTTTGGGCAACACAATTATATTGGGAATTGAAAACAAATCTGCTTACTTTATTGAGCCCACAATTACAAATGTCCGACCTGGCAGCTGACATGGTGCGCGTCCGTGTATCAGCACACCGTTTTTTATAAGATTTTTTGCATAGCTGCACTTCTAAAGTAGTAATATTGGAGGAATGCACTTAAGTTTGTCAAATTTATTTTGGTATACTTTTAAACTTGAGAATTACATTGATACACTTGCAAAAGTAGTGATATTGGAGCATTGCACTTGAATTTATTTTAGTGTACTTCTAAACTTGTAAAATTACATTAATGCACTTAAGAGAATGTGAGCCATTGCATCCTTTAGCTAGTTGTATCCATTAGCATTGGCAATAATATATTGGGAAATTGGATAAGAGATGATTGGATTAATAGTTGTTTTGTTGCATACATTTGAAAAAAGAATTTTTTATATAAGATCAACAATGATGCAACTCTTGAACGGTTTCAATATATATGAAAGCTTCTTGAGAGAAAATCATAAAAAGAAACTGATCAAAGACATAAAAGCACTTTACTTTCGAGAGTATCTCTTGAACATTATATTCTTAAATAAGGTTATCATAATTTTAATTGTTCATTTTCTTTATCTTTTTTTATCTTATCAAAGCGTAGGAGAGGCTTCCCAACTTTGGTTACAAATAACACAACACATATGTTAATTCAAATTCATAATTAATCAAATTCATAATTTGAATGGATGTCGTCACAACTAGGTAACGGACGCAAACCTTAATTGTGCCCACATTCATTTGTGCACAAAAGTAATTTCTCAAGTTTAGAAGTGCACCAAAATAAATTCAATAAACTCAAGTCATTGATTTAAATATCACTACTTTGTAAGTGCATTTATGAAAATAACCCTTTCTGATACCATGAGTAGTAGATTTAACTTTGTTATAAAAGATTGGACAATTTTAGTGTTTAGCGGTATTAATATAAGATAATCTTTTCAACACCTCCTAATGGTATTGATTCACTACTACAATACAACGATACACCGATGATACATATCCGCCAATGGATGTCCGCTGGCGTTACATACGTCAGTGTTGCTCAACTCCGACGGATAGACACTGTCAGATCAAACAACCCCGACAGATAATTACCAACGGCTGTTCCGTCTGTATCCGTCGATGTCAGTTATACCGACCAATATCTACTACGACGATTGTACACAACAATCGAAAGATTTGTACCATCAGGGTACGTCTACAACAAGCGTCACTACCCTCTCCAACGGATATAGTCCATCGATGTATAACCTACACCGACATATACATTCCGTCGATGAAGGTCCTGTCGAGAACACAAAAGAACCTATTTTCTCTTTCTGTGTTTCGATTTTCCTTGATCAAACAAAACAATTGTTACAATTCATTCATCATTCACCAAACATTCATACATTACAATTCATTCAACATTTACAAAACATTCATACATCACACAGTGGGGTTCGTGGTGGAGGCTGAGGTGTGTTGGTGGTGGGGGTAGTGGCCGTTTGGTGGTGGTGGAAGTCGGTGGGCGGTGGGGTACGTCGTGGCCATTTTGTGGTTGTGGTGATGGGGGGGGGGGGGGATATTACCAAACGAGGAGACCGATGGCAACAACGTCAGTGAGGGCTGACAGCGCAGGTCGGGGCGGCGAGCAAGATTTTGTTTGTGTGTGGCGTGACAAATGAAGACAACCTGATGCAGGGCTTCTGATATAACCTTACACCGACGGTATGTGTCCATCGGTGTTAGTAAGGCTATGGTTGGTGTAGCATTACTAATGGTCTAATGACTCTATCCGTCAGTGTTGGAGTTGTTTCCATCAATGACGTTAAATGTAATGACTATGTAACAATTCTTTTTCGAAATATACACCGACGAAACATATCCATCGGTGTAAATTTTTGAAAAGAAAGCACTGACGAAATATATTCGTCGGTAAAGTGAAACTTGACTGCCGGTGTGGTTTTTTGCATGACAAATTTTATTTTCCCACAGATTGTTTTATTGAAAATATACACCGATAACATATATCCGGCAGTGTAGATTTGTTGTCCGGCTAATACTACGAAAATATTAAGCGACGAACTATGTCCGTCGGTGATGGTTTTCATATCCGACGGTGTATGTTGGCACCGACGGTTTCGAGATATTTGTCGGTGCACAGTGACCAACCCCGATGGATACCTCACCGACGGATACCGCACCGACGGATACCAATCTGTCAGTATATCCTATTTTTCTAGTATCAATTTCTAGAATTTAATCAAATTTTTAGAATAGAAGTTGTTTGGACTTTAATGATAAAGCACAAAATCTTAAAGGTCATAACATGCTTTTTTTTAAAGAAACATAACATGATAAAAACAAGCTACCAATTCTTAAACTTTTTCATAAATCGACAAGTTTAAAGTTTTCAAGCTGAAGTGAAGTGTGAAGACCTTAAGGAAGGCGGCATTGATTTTGCATTTTCGTCGAGCACTTACGTCCGACATGCATGCATGGTAGGCAGAATACTTAAGATGACCAGTAGTGCAAGGAAGATATTGGATTCCATTTGACTAGCTCTTGGAAAGAAATATTATTCAATGTTGAATTACTGAAAAAGAGATATCTTTTGCTTCCAAAGATAAGAAACGTAAAACCAACGAATGAGGGAACGACAACCATTGTGAGCATAAGACTAAGTATATGCTCTTCTTTTGCGATGCTCATTTGCATTTTACCAAGGGAGGAATGAAACTTTAGATGTACAAACTGAGTTTTGTAACCCACGATCTCTTCGATCCACTTATTGCTTACTGAGATCATTTTCATCTTATTTTATAACTTTATGAATTTAACAAGAGAATTGTATCCACTACCTTCCGTCAACTTTAATTATCTTTTCTTATGGTTACCTTGATCAAATTTCCAAACAAAAACACCTAAATTAAATTAATACCAATATTATTTTTTTGATATTTTTCGGGCTCAATGTAAGCCAGCACTGCATGGTGCATACGGTATGCTTACAAATAAATAGTTGCACTAGAAATTTCGAACGTTGAAAAAGGCTAAGGCTCGTTTGGTTAGTGCCGAAGACATCTCCTCCAACTCCTATAAGTAGAAGTTCCACTGAAGTTTCATCCAAATGGCCAGGATTCGGAGAAAGTCATAGAAGCTAGTGCGGATTTCAACACTAAAATTTGAAGTTGGGATGAGGGTGCTGTTGTTACAATTACAAATATGATCATGTAATACAGTGAGTTACATATGTCGAATAAATAATCCATAAGGATCCATATAAAGCCAACATACAAAAACATGTAAAGGAAAACAAGAAACGCAGGAACAATGATCAGAAAGGACCTCAAAGACCGAGCCGTCGGAAGACGACTTGTCTCAGAGAAAATATCGGCCCACATACCAGTGTGTTTGATGGTCTTCCGGTTTTCTCCCAGGATAGAACAGTCTCACCGTCGATTGGGCGCACACCGGAGTCGACGGACCACGAAAGCAGCGCGGAACCTCGCAAAAATCGGGTGTTGAACAACTCTGGATTCAGAGATAGGAAATCGCCGGAGAGGGATGATTTTCGTAGAGAGATGATGAGAAATAAATCGTGTGTATTCAGGAGGAAACCGTCATGATATATATATATATATATATATATATATGTATTTATTCTTGTAACCGTCAAGGACTTAATTGCAAAAACAATTATCTTGAGGTCCAAAAATAAATACACCCATCACCCTGAGGCTAAAGCCTCTAATTTCCCCCAAATCCCCTGCTGCCACGCCACGCCACGCCCCACCCCGGACCGGGACGGGACGGGACGGGCGCGCGCGCGTGTGTGTGGAGAATTCTCTCATTCTCTCTTTCCACCTACAAAGTGACAAGTGAATAGTATGTTTATCAACATCCTTCAGCTTTTTAGCTTCACCAATGTGGGACTAAAAGTGAGGTGAGCACATGACACATGGGGCAATAGTTCTCATCTTCATCTCAACATTGGATTTCTTCAATTGAGCTATTCATGAGCCTAGCCCAAACTCAATAATCCAACAATTCCCCACAAATCCATTGTTGATCGAGCAACCAAACCTTGCAGCCTAGTGCTTTCAGTAATGGTACATTTCGGGTTTGAACCACGACCTGAGTCCTTCAACTTTATCCCCACAGGAACTAAGTGAAACGAAGTCTTGAACTTGAACATTTTGTGTGGAGATGTCAATTGAGAACAACACTAAGCAGGTTATGCTGGAATCTACAAGGTTGATGCTTTACGGCCATGCATCTGTATCCTGTTTCATGAATGCTTTCAAGGAATGACCTCCATTCCTCTAATTGCGGCCACACAATTGCATTCACATAGTTGGGCTTCTCCAAAGATGCACTGCTAACATCTTGTCTCAAAGACTTGAACTCATTCAGAGTCTACACTCTTACTAAACTTGCAGTTTCAGCAACATATCCATTCTTTGGGGTATTGACACAGATACAATGTATGACCTACAATGTATCACCAATGAGTTGCACTTGACTCACTCAAGAACTTGTTATTATCGCATTGAACCAACTTCGTGGGATCTCCACTCTAATTAGTTGGGTTGTCATTCTAGATGAGTCATGTAATGGGTCTCAGTCTCATCCCCAACTTGGATTTCAGAACTTGAGCTAGATCAAGTCCTTTGGTGAAAGGATCAGCTGTATTGTCTTTGGTACCAACAAAATCAACAGCTATCACCCTTTCCGAGATCAATTCCATTACAGACTTCAGTCTGACTTGGATGTGTCTCTTTTGTTTGTGGTTATACTTTGAGTTTCTTAACTTTGCAATAGTAGTCATACTATCACAATGCACATATATTACAGGAACTTGTTTGCTAGTCATTGGCAATTCAGAAAGGAGTCCTTTCAGCCATTCAACTTCCATTCAACTTGTATCAAAATCACAAAGTTCAGCCTCAAATGTAGATCGAGACAATATGGTCTGTTTTGTAGACCTCCAGGAGACTGCGCCTCCACCCAGAGTAAAAACATACCCTGTAACACCGTTACTCCCAGAGTTTTTGGCTATCCAGCTTGCATCACTATACCCTTCTAGTACAACTGGGAATTTCCCATAATGCATCCCAAGAGTAGAAGTACCCTTCAAGTACTTAAGCACTCTATCCAAAGCCTCCCAATGAGTACGATCAGGACAACTTGTGTATCTACTAAGTTTGCTCACCGAGAATGAAATATCTGGTCGTGTGCAATTTGCAAGATACATCAAGCTACCTATAATCTGAGAATATCTCAGTTGTGAAACTGGAACACCACTCTTGTTCTTGTACAAAGGTTTTGATGAATCATATGAGGTTTTCACAGATCTACAATTCGTATAGCCAAATCTCTCAAGAATCTTCTCAACATAGTGAGATTGAGATATGGAAATACCATCAACTGACCTAGTCAGTTTGATACCCAAGATCACATTTCCAACACCCATATCCTTCATCTCAAACTTAGTAAATAAGAAGGACTTAGTTTCATGTATTATATTCAAATTAGAGCCAAACAGTAAAATGTCAACAACATATAAACACAATGCAATACATGCATTACTTTGAACTTTGCAATAGACACATTTATCAGAATCAATAACCTGGAATCCAAATGATAATATAATTTTGTCAAATTTCTCATGCCAAGCTTTTGAGGCTTGTTTAAGTCCATAAAGAGACTTAACAAGTTTACAAACTTTGTTCTCGTTTCCAGAAGCTACAAATCCTTCAGGTTGGTCCATATAAATTTCTTCTTCAAGGTCACCATAAAGAAAATCAGTTTTTACATCCATTTGATGGATTGTAAAATCATATACAGATGCCAATGCCAAGAGCACTCGGATAGTAGTCATACGAGACACTGGAGAATAGGTATCGAAATAGTTTATTCCTTCCTTTTGTTTAAACCCCTTAACAACTAATCTGGCTTTATACTTATCGATGGAACCATCTGGTTTTAATTTCTTTTTAAATATCCTTTTACAACCGATCGTTGAGCAACCTGGAGGAAGATTTACCAACTCCCATGTCCCATTAGAGACAATAGAGTCCATCTCGACCTTAACTGCATCTTTCCAATGCTTTGCTTCAGATGAAGCCATAACATCCTTGAAAGTGTTAGGATCACCCTCAATGTGGTATGTGATAAAATCACTTCCCAAATTCTTGGCAATTCGAGAACGTTTGCTCTTTCTAGGTTCAATTTCAACTTGAGTTTGAGAAGACTCAAAATCGGCAATAGAAAAATCTGCCCCCACATTTGTCATCCTTTCCACATGCTCGTGGATGGAACCAGACGTAGAGGGATCAACTGAAGAAGAAACTTGTTGAGGAACTCCAGATTTCATGGGAAATACATCCTCAAAAAATATGGCATCACGAAGTTCAACAATTGTGTTAACATCTATGCCAGATATCTCGGACTTGATTACCAAAAATCTGTACGCATAGCTATTAATCACATATCCGATAAATATTGCATCAACAGTCTTGGGACCAAGTTTTTTCCTCTTATGTTCAGGGATTAAAACTTTTGCAAGACAACCCCAAACTTTAAGATATTTAAGGCTAGGTTTTCGACCACACCAGAGTTCGAATGAACTATCCTCCTTATGTTTCTGAGGAACTTTATTCAGAATAGGGCAAGCCGTATTCAAAGCTTCTCCCCACATATATTTGGGTAATCCTGAACTCTCTAATAATGCATTAATCATATCAGATAATGTTCTATTTTTTCGTTCAGCAATTCCGTTAGATTGTGGAGAATACGACGTCGTCACCTCATGAACTATGCCAGAATCCTGACACACTTGTTCGAACAGGTTGGACGTATATTCACCACCTCTATCAGATCTCAACCTCTTAAGTTTCTTTTCAGTTTGTGTCTCTGCTTCATTCTTAAAGATAAGAAACTTAGATAACGCTTCATCTTTACTTTTCAAAAGATAAACATAGCAATACTTTGAACTATCATCAATGAAAGTGATAAAATATTTATTTTTATCCTTAGTTAACATGCCATTGAATTCACAAGTATCATTGTGTACTAAATCTAAAATACTAGTATTTCTAGTCACAGAATGAAACGGTCTTTTCAGTTGTTTAGCTTGTACACACACTTGATATTTTTTATTCTCAATAGCATACTTAGGAATCATATTTAAATTCATCATTCTTTTCAAACATTGATAATTCACATGTCCTAAACGTTTATGCCAAACATCACCAGATTCAATGGAATAAACAACAGGAGAAGACACATCTTTAACAGAAATAACATTGCGATTATAAAAAGCAGGTTCATCATGAATTAAAAAAACACCACAAGACAAGTACCTCTTGCCAATAAAAGTACCAGAAAGAGTAATCACAACTTTGTTACATTTAAATGTTACTTCATAACCCTCAACTACCAGACACGGACCGCTAATAATATTGCGACGAACAACAGGCACATGATGCGTCCTGTGCAGTGAAAGAACTCGTCCTGAAGGTAACTTCAAGTCGATACGTCCAATTCCAAGCACCTTTGCAACATTCCCATTGGCCATCGCCACAGATCTACGATCAACAGGCTGGTAAGAGACAAACATGAACTTGTCAGCACATACATGCACATTAGCACCAGTGTCAACCAACCACTCACGTGGTTCATAAATGGAAAAAAACTTGAGGATTAACAGAAACAAACTTACTGTTGGTCTCATCCACCTCAGTCAATACATTGACCTGTGGAGTCGATTCAGTGGTACCTTGTTGGCGTTTGACTTTCTTGGATGGACAATCCTTAGCCCAGTGCCCAACCTGTCCACAATTCCAACATGGTTTGTTTGTTGGCCTTTTCTGGATTTTGACCTTGGGTTTAGTCTTATTAATAGGTTGTGGTTTTCCTTTAAAATGTGACTTAGATGAGGATCCAATTAATACGTTTGCCTTTGGTTGGAACTCTACAGGCATCACTGGTTTTTCACCCCGATGTTCCTCCTCGATTGCAATTGCAACCATGAGGTCATCCATAGTTAGTTTTCCTCTCCTATGCTTTAGAGACATCCCACTAGTGCAGAAAAGTCCATATACGTCGGATATATAGTGGTATAGACGTCGGATTTCGATGGTCCATGTATCCGACGTCTATTTCCCCGTCGTCTATTCCTTGTTGTATAGACGTCGGCTATATACGACCGACGTCTATTATATGTTAATTAACAAAAAATACATTGGAACGTATATCGGGCATTCTGCACTCACATTAATCAAGCCCAAGATGCCCAAGTGCCCCAAGTGCCAGACTTTAAACAAATAATCACGAATATCAAGCCCAACATGCGCAGGTGCTCCAAGTCGTTCGCGTTCAGCAGTAAAGGAGTGGTAGAGTACATCAACTACACCAACAAAAATAAATTCTCCGATGTGGGACTAAACTATTACACCAAATAGACGTCGGATATATACATTGACCGACGTCTATTCATACAACATGACCTATAGACGTCGGTCATGTTATACATCTGACGTCTATACTTTGAAATAACAATATGTCCTATAGACGTCGGCTATCATATACAACCGACGTCTATACATGGGTAAATAGTAAAAGAACAAGTGCCCCAAGTGCCAATCTTTTGACCATTAAATATATATATGTATCTCACTTGCATTTTGTAGTGTGGTACAAAACTACCATTTAGAAGTAAAGGAGTGGTGGAGTACTTCAACTCCACCAATAAAAAACTTTCTCCAATGTGGGACTAAACATGTCACCATACACACACATGTGTATAACACAACACACATGTGATTGTAATTATTTTTAAATCCACATTATTCTTATACAAAATAATCCACATAAATTCTTACACGAAATAAATCCTAAAAATTGCGTTATTTCTTATACAAAATAAATTACAAAAAAATGTGTTAATTTTTACACGAAATAAATCCCAAAAAAATTACGTTATTTCTGATACGAAAGAAATCAACATAAATTCTTATACGAAATAAATCCAAAAAAATAAACAAAAAATATTTTCTTCTTTCAGGAGGTATAGACGTCGGTTATACTAAACAACCGACGTTTCTACAAACCTATAGACGTCGGATGTCCAAATATTCGACGTCTATACCTATAGACGTCGGTTGTTTGGACATCTGACGTCTATTTGGTGACGTCTATCGAGCATTCTGCACTAGTGTCCCGAAGTCCTCCCAGGATCGAGGGAACTTCTCAATAATTGACATTACCAGAAACTTCTCAGGAAGCTTCATGTCAGCCTCTTTTAAGCCATGGATTAGAATCATAAACTGATGAGCTTGTTCAGTAACTGACTTGCTTTCCACCATTTGAAACTTAAGGAATTTTCCAACATACTACTTTTCATGACCTAAGTCCTCAGTATTATATTTTTTATCCAACTCATCCCATAAATCCTTTGCAGTCACAGAAGCAGAGGAGGACGAACTATAAGCATCGAATAGCACGTTGGACAGAGCCAATAGAATGCAACCTCGACATAATTTGTCCTTCTCTAGCCATAGTTCTTGTGCTGCTTTGATTTTGGGATCTTCAGTTTCAGAAAGTGGGAAAGCCTTTTCAATTACATCAACTAACCTAATAGTGGTCAACCAGATCTTCATACGTTGTTGCCAACGTTTGAAATTCTGCCCGGAAAAATTTTCCGGCATGCCTGACATGTCCACTTTTGGCGCAAATGAATTATTAGACGACATAATTAACAATATTTTCTCTGAGATTGTTGTTACAATTACAAATATGATCATGTAATACAGTGGGTTACATATGTCGAATAAATATTCCATAAGGATCCAGATAAAACCAACATACAAAAACATGTAAAGGAAAACAAGAAATGCAGGAACAATGATCAGAAAGGACCTCAAAGACCGAGCCGTCGGAAGGCGACTTGCCTCAGAGAAAATATCGGCCCACATACCAGTGCGTTTGATGGTCTGCCGATTTTCTCCCAGGATAGAACAGTCTCACCGTCGATCGGGCGCACACCGGAGTCGACGGACCACGAAAGCAGCGCGGAACCTCGCAAAAATCGGGCGTTGAACAACTCTGGATTCGGAGATAGGAAATCGCCGGAGAGGGACGATTTTCGTAGAGAGATGATGAGAAATAAATCGTGTGTATTTAGGAGGAAACCGTCATGATATATATATGTATTTATTCTTGTAACCGTCAAGGACTTAATTGCAAAAACAATTATCTTGAGGTCCAAAAATAAATACACCCATCACCCTGAGTCTAAAGCCTCTAATTTCCCCCAAATCCCCCGCTGCCACGCCACGGACCGGGACGGGACGGGCGCACGCGCGGGTGTGGAGAATTCTCTCCTCCTCTCTTTCCACCTACAAAGTGACAAGTGAATAGTATGTTTATCAACATCCTTCAACTTGTTAGCTTCACAAATGTGAGACTAAAAGTGAGGTGAGCACATGACACATGGGGCAATAGTTCTCATCTTCATCTCAACATTGGATTTCTTCAATTGAGCTATTCATGGGCCTAGTCCAAACTCAATAATCCAACAGGTGCTTCAACCAGTTACGTTGTTGGTGGTGGAGATATTTGTACTTTTTCGACGATACTGCCCATGATCTTGTGATTGTGGTTAGGAGAAGATAGTGGGTTTAAGGGTATTTCGGGAAGCCCCAACGGATGTGAAATCGGCTCCTCTACCATGTCTTCTTCAATCCAAACATCTCCACAGTGAGGATGAGGAAGCAACTTCATGATGGAGCTTGATTCATCAGAGAAGTTGCATAACAAGGAGATGAACCAAACGTACCGTAAGATTGCTCTATATGTTTATCATTAATGTTTGGGTCCCGAGGAATATTGTGCTCTGGAGGTATATTTCTTTAATCAGACTTCTATCAACACGTAAGTAATTGTATATTGTAAATGATTCTCAAATATTCTAGCTTTTTTCTACTTTTGAATGATCAATTGCAAATGGAACATGAGGAGTTATTCAAAGTCCCAATAACGAAAAAAGCAGTGATGGAACATTACCCATAAGCAATAGTTGGTATCGAATAAAGCAGGACACTACTCTACGTATAGATGCCACTTTGTTGGTGCGAATCGCCTTTGTCTTCGAATTATTACACGACACGCATCTCCACTGCTTGACATTTTTTCTAGAAAACTACAAGAACTTACTTTGAAGAGACTATAAATTACTCCAGATATTTGCTTAAAAAGATACCGACAAGAAATGATGTAATTGGTATAAAAGATAAGTGTGACATTGTTGTTACAAGCATAAATTACAATAAAGTACGTACATAAATTATTATCACCTACTACTCATGATATGTCATTATGTTGTAGACGTCATTATTCATTAGAATGCAAGATTCAGGTCGGGTGGAATTTGTAAGAACGATTGTATAAAAAGGTAAACATACATTCTTGTTAATATTTTTGAACTGGACGAATCAGTTATATATATCTAATTATTGGTATTTGTAAATTTTTGAAAGGATCGAAATCGAAAGGGGTAAAAGATATCAAATCCAAGGAAATAAAAAACTCAAAAGATATTTATGAAGCGAAATCCCAGAATCCATAAGAACCCACGTCCCCACCCTTTATTTCTTGGCACTAACTGGTCATCGCTTAAAAACGTCGAGACATTGGTGAAACCACATTAAACCTAAGTCTATAAACCTCTAAGGTTCAGTGTTAAGTTCAGTTTCGAAAAGTTGGATAGATTATAGACCATAATTATTTATGCAAATACGGAATTAATACTTGAGAGGTACGTACTTCAATAGCACTGGTGTACTATAGTTCAATCCTCCTTATGTAATAAAATTGTTTTCTTGAAATATCTTACGATATATTTTGAAAAGCCACGACAATTTTTTGTTAAATTTAAGATGACAATTGATGGCAGGAAAGCTGTTGTGGACCTTTCGATTTTGCTGATGCGATCGTACGGCTAGGGTGTGATGTAAGGGCAATTCTTCTGGTGCATGTCATGGACAAAATCCAGTACAGAATCCACCGTCTAACGCAGAATCTCACGTAGAAAGCTATCACTTATTAGAGTCTTTAGACGGCTGTGGTTTTGGATAAGGTATATGTGATTTTCCCCCCTCACACGTCTCTTTCTTTTCTTTCTTCTTTGTGGCATCATCATCCTTCCAATCTGATCTGATCTGATCAGATCTAATCTAATCATCTTTTTTTGTGGTTCTGTTGGACAAATCGATTGGGTCAATATGTTTTGATCATTAAAGTGGTCAGTCATGTTTTTTGTCTTTTATTTCTTATGACGTAGAGAGCAAGAACTTGACAACGCCTTCATATATATATATATATATATATATATATATATATATATATATATATCTTTCAAAGAAACTAAGAGCACCCTTAACGGGTGCTCTTTTTCGGGCGCTCGGCCCCGGCGCCCGAATTGCCCTCCCTTAACGGGAGGGCCGTCCCCGGGTGGACCACCAGAGGTGCTTTTCCGGGCGCCCGATCCGGGGGGCCACGTGCCCCCCGGATTGGTCAATTTTTTTCTTTTGATTTGTTTTAAAGAAAAAAATTAGTTATATATAATTAGGTTAATGTATTGATTAGTTAAATTGTAATTAAATTAATTAGGTTTTGAAAATTAATTGAAAAATTATTTTATGATTAATTAAATTATTTTTTATTTATTTAGATAAAAGTAAATTTAAAAAATCATATACAAAATACGAAATATTAGTACAATACTCATAAACTTCAGATACGAAATACAAATATGAATACGAAACACTGTAGATTCTCGATGCTTGAGAACCCCAAGATTGGATGTTATCGTCTTTTGTTTTGTGTAGTCACGCGCGCATTGTAGGTCGTCGATGCTTGAGAAGCCCAAGAACCGATGTCATCGTCTTGTGTTTTGTGTAGTCACGCGCATACCGTAGGTTCTCGATGCTTGAGAAGTCCAAGAACCGATGTCATCGTCTTGTGTTTTGTGTAGTCACGCGCGCACTGTAGGTTCTCGATGCTTTAGAAGCCCAAATACTGATGCCATCGTCTTGTGTTTTGTGTAGTCACGCGCGCACTGTAGGTCCTCGATGCTTGAGAAACCCAAGAACCGATGTCATCGTCTTGTGTTTTGTGTAGTCACGCGTATACTGTAGGTTATTTCTCACAACTATAAATACAGTCCTCTTGGTGGGTTCTACCAAATCTCACTCATTCATCTACGAACAATGTCTTCATCTGATTAGTCTTCATCATCTTCAACATCCGATGATGAAGCTTATGACCAAGTGTTGAACTGCTTAACAGAGTATGTCTCTGAAGTGGTGGATCGACGTCCTAAGAGGCGTAGAAGGCGATCTTCGAACCCGGATAGAGATAGAGAGCTTGGTTACAACCGTTTGATTGCAGATTATTTTTCTAACGACCATGTTTATCCTGACAACATTTTCAGGAGAAAATTTAGGATGCAAAAGCATGTTTTTCTTCGCATTGTGAGTGTCATTGAGGCGTCTGATGCCTTCTTCCAACGTACACCAGACGCCACCGATAGGATGAGCATCTCTGACCTGTAAAAATGTACCGCGGCAATTCGTATGCTAGCATACGGTGTTGCAGATGATGAGGTGGACGAATACTTAAGGCTAAGCGAATCGACGGCAAGAAACACACTTGAAAAATTCTACGACGGTGTAATTAACAACTTCGGCGTGAGTACCTCTGAAAACCTAATGCAAGTGATTTAGCACGACTACTTCACGTTGGTGGGCAGCGTGGGTTCCCAGGCATGATGGGAAGTATCGATTGCATACATTGGGTGTGGAAAAATTATCCGGTTGCATGGATGGGCCAATATCGAGGGCGTAGTGGTAATGTCACTCTTGTCCTCGAGGCAGTGGCGTTAGTTGACTTGTGGATATGACACTCGTTTTTTGGCACACCAAGTTCATGCAATGACTTAAATGTCCTGCAACGATCTTCGATTTTTGACGACGTAATGGAAGGACGAGCACCACCTGTGACTTTTGAGGTAAACGGTTCTCGATATGATATGTGATACTATCTTACGAATGATATTTATCCAAAATGGGCGGCATTCATTCCGTCCATCATTCATCCACAAACACGGAATGACATGTTATTTGCTGAACGACAAGAACCATCACGCAAAGATGTAGAACGTGCATTTGGAGTCTTGCAAGCGCGGTTCGCGATCGTGAAGAAGTTATCTCTTGCATGGAGTAAGGTTGTGCTTAACAAAATAATGACAGCTTGCATTGTAATGCATAAATGATAGTGGATGATGAACGTAATTCCTACGCTAATTTTGGAGATTGGAATGAATTGATTGAGGACCAACCTGGAAATTCTGTGAAAGACCTGGTTCGGTATTCCACTGATCGTGTAGTGGATATTACCAGGTACTTGAGAAGGAGAGATCAGTTGCGTGATCGCACCACACATTTTAACCTTCAAGCCAATTTGATCGACAATATATGACAACGATTTGGAGGAAATGCGTCTTGATGTATTTTAACTTTAGTATTTAATGATGTATTTTTAGTTTTAGTTTTTAAATTTCCAGTTAATGTACTATGTAATGCAGTTTCCTAAATTTTAATAATATTTGCCTATTTATATATTAAATGTTAATTAAAAACGAATGAAATAATGATATTAAATAATTATAATAATGATTATTAATATATTTTGTTGATTGTTGAAAGAGTTATAAAGAGAAGAATAAAAATAATGACGTGAGCGTGATTGGGTGAATTGGATAATGGTTAAGGAATTTGTAAGGGGGTTGATTTGTGCTGACGTGAAGGAAAGAGAAGTTAACGTGACTGAAAGAGAAACCAGAACGCCCGGGAACTGTCCGGTGCTGTCAAAGGTGGTCTGAGTCAAATCATACCCTCCCTCCATAGGATCGTGACCGTGGACTTGTCCCACAAAGCAAATTTGATCTGAGACTGAGACATCACATGTCGACACGAAACAGGAGCGTGAGTTGCCGAATGTTTTTTCAACTTCCGTAGTTCTGATACGAAGTCGAAGTAAATAAGTTTGGAATTCATGGAGAATGCTTTGAACTCACAACATTTGGTTGAGAGTCAAAGGGTTCCGTTCGCATTCATTCAACTCCATATACAGAGTTACACAATCAATTAATCTCCTAATTAAACAAGATAATACTTGCATAAACGGCCCTATACTAATGCATAATACTCTAAGTAGTTAGATAATAACTAAATATTCTGAAACACAATATTTTGATCTCCATTTCCCATCTAGCATCACATGTATATAATATCAAACTCTTAACGGACATCCAATTCTAGTGTTAACTGGGCTATCGGATTTGGTAACCGTTGAACCGATCTCGGAAACTATTTCATTGATCTTTTGGTTGTCGCTTACCTAAAGAAATAAAACTATTGATTGACTTATTTAAGGCGGGTGTGGGCTGCTGACTACTGCATAGCCCCAAGATTTAACTCAATTAGTGTGAGAGATCATGGAATTCAAGTTTTACATTATTTACCTCAATAGAAAAACCTTGATGGGTTGAAATAGTTCAACTGATTAATTTAGTATTATGTGAACCAAAAGTTGCAGGTTTGAATCACAATACTTGCAAAGCAACTAAAATTTCCTTCTTCATCTTCTTTTGGGACTTATATGTGTGCATATTCGTTTCATTAAATAATAAAAATGCCAATTTTTAATATTTACCAAAAGCTATCGTAAGCCAACATCACAGATGGCATTGGTCTTTTGATTTTCTTAATTTCGACTATTGGATTACTTGAATTTACCTAATTGTTGTAATCCTTGCTTGAAGTGCAAAATATGTACTCTCTATAAGTCCACATTATCTTTGTTCCATTACATGATCCACATTCAATATCTATTCGCAAGTGTATGTGAGTTCCTGTATGAGTCGTACGTGTACCTAGTTTTTAACCTTAGAGTTTGTTCGTGGAGAGCGTGCTCCAATATGGGGTGCATGAGTTAGGCAACACAAGCGGTGACAAGTTGAGATTTCTGATTTGTCAATTCTACCCGCAACCCCTAAATTCTCCTGACGACCACCCGCTACTAAAGTTTAATTTGTAGCATGTCCATCGTGGTCAACATGAGCATTTGACAACTTATTACTAGTGAAGCTGATTGGATTGACGCCCATATAAGTGTTTGAAAATGAATTAAAGTGTGGCGATTGAGAAGTCTGAGTTAGGGCTAAAAGTAATTTGAGTAAAATATCTCGTAGAATACAATCGCTAAATATAAAATATGTCAAAAATATAATAACAATAAGAAAGTGATGTAACCAAGAGTTTATATTTGACACACTGGCGTCCGCAATTTGAAGAACTTCCACGAATTTACAAGCTACAAAGATACTATTTGATTCGTATTTTTTCTTTTATATGATTGGTACCCAAACAATTTATACCATATACTAAAATATTGGTAGCCACGTCTAAGTTGCAGTCGTTTATGTATTTGTTAAGTAAATATGATGTAAATACAAAAACTAAATCTATCTGGTCTGTATTCAGCCTTATCTTTGGCAGTACACACCCTCCCTCCGCCTATGGTGCTCAGGTCTCCTAAGACCTGATTTAGATACGGTTACTCTTGAATTACTCCTCTAAATAGTTAGCAACTAAATTTAACCATAATCATTCATTGCACATTTTAACCCATACCAGACCGTACACCACGCCTAATCTCATCAATTCAAACTCAAACTCTATTTGTCAATTTACCGTCTAAGTTGTTAAGATGAGGGTCATACTTTAGCATCATATCTGTAGATTTAATTAATCCAAACTGCTAAACGTCGTCCATGAATTACTAAAATCACCCACGTCAATTACCATTTTGTCCTTCACATTCCATTAATACTCATTTCATCTCGTCTCTTAAAAGAAGACTTCTCTCACAGTTTTGCTCACTCTACCAGTATTAACACCAAGGAAATGTCTAGAGAATCGTCTAAATCCGGGGGCGAATTGTCTAAAAAAAAGAAGGCCGGGGCATCTGAAAAAAAAACGCCCCCTCCCCCAGTGGGGAGGCGTTTTTTGCAGACACCCCTATTTTTTTTAATAAAAAAACTTAAATTTATACGGTGTGTTATCTCAAATTATTTCAGGTTCCATTGCAAGATTTTGGTATTGACGGGTGGATTATAGTGAGATTTTTGTCAGTTAGGAAGTATTCGTAGCATGCGAGGATGCTATTGGACAAAAAATTATAACGTAATTTATAACGTCTATAGAGGGGTAAATAAAAAAAATGCAACCATCTTAAGCCCAAGTTGCCAATCTTTTGAACATTATATATATATATATATATATATATATATATATATATATCTCACTTGCATTTTGTAGTGTGGTACTCAACCCCCATTTAGAAGTTAGGGAGTGGTGAAGTACATCAATTACACCAACAACAAAAAATCTCCAATGTGGAACAAAACTTCAACACATATGGTCATAAACACACATGGGATAGTTACATTGATGTAACTATTTTTAAATCAATCCAAATAATTCACATTACTTTATACGAAATAAAAAGTTGCATAAATTCTTAGACAAAATAAATCACATAATAAGACATATATTTATGACAAATATATTTTCCTTGTAACTGCGTAACTACTCCTAATAGTGACCTCGCATGCTGGAAATATTTCTTGATTAACAAAAAATTCATTGTAATCCACTCCGTCACTACCGAAATCATGGAACAGAACCTGAAATAATTTGAGATAATACACCATATAAATTAAAGATTTTTTTATTAAAAAAACAAGGGAGTCTGCAAAAAACGCCTCCCCCGTTGGGGGGCATTTTTTTCAGACACACCCACTTTTGTTTTTTTAGACGATTTGCCGCCGGATTTAGACGATTCGCCAGATATTTCCTTGGTGTTAGTACTGGTAGAGTGAGTAAAACTAGGAGAGAAACCTTCTTTTAAGAGACAAGACGAAATGTGTATTAATGGAATGTGAATGACAAAATGGTAATTGACATGACGATTTTAGTAATTTGCGGGCGACGAAAAACAATACCCTAATTAATTCCCATAAATCGATCGTATATATTGAAATAAATATGCAGAGATATATACACATGAAACTTTGGTATAGATGCATGCTTACTTTAACTTGGGTTGGTTCATTTGCACGCCTATAATCTTCCTCCTTTTTGTCCAAATGTTTTGGTTAAAGTTTGTGTTGCTTTAAGAAAATTTTGAGTTTCTACACACAAAATGACCCAAATCGAAAAAAAACTCACACATTGATATCCTCTGAAAACTATGTTTATGTTTCCACTTCCCTCCAAAATACCTCTGCCTAAACCGTAGGATCAGTCCCTTTGACTTAACATCATCTTTCTCTCTCTTTCCCTCTCTGAATTTCTCAATGGCAGATGATACTCGATATACACGAGATAGGAGCTCGATATTAGTTCACTAATGGTTCGATAAGAGCTCAATATGATCGATATTAGTTCGATAGGAGCTACATTTCGTTCATAGTTTTAGGTCATATGGTTTCCGTTTGTAGTTTTAGGTCATATCGATTCTACAATTTAGCTCGATAGGGTTTGATAGGTGCTCCTAAGTTTAGATTTATTGTTATTTACTAAGGTATTTATGTTTTCTCGATGTTCTGGATATGCTCACGATATGAACTCGATAGAATGCTCGATAGGAGACAATGGTTAGTGGTTATTTTTAAAGAAAAAACTTGACTTTCTATGCATCAAGTGACGTAACTTCTGGAAAAGGCTACATTATGACATTCTCTAAAAAAATATGCTTATGTTTCTCGTTCTACCCAAAATACCCCAACATAAACATGAGAATTCTCTTTCTCCCTCTTTCTATCTCTTTTCTTCTCTCTGTTTTCAACCCTAAAAAATCATACGGTAAACAGTTCTCTACACCTAAATGATTCGAATCCCGTTTGTAATAAAACGTCCTAAAAATAGTGCGGTGAAAAGTAACTTTTTTTCAAAAAATCTAAATTATCGAGGTCATCTCGCGAACATATCGAGGGCATTGAGCCTATCGAGTTTACAGTTCTCCACACTCAAACAATTCGAATTCCATTTGTCATAAAATATCCTCAAAAATCATGCAGTGAAAATGACATCGAGCTCCATAGAGCCTTATTGAGCTTAGATGCAAAAGTAATCGAACATATCGAGCACAACAATCACGTCCTTATCGAGCTCATATCGAGCTCAACGAGCTTCGTTGGAGACAGAAGATCAGTCCGACTTTCATCGATTCAATCCACTCCACAAAACACTTAGTCTAATCCTATCGAGCTCACATGCAAAAGTAATCGAGTCTATCGAGCACAAAAATCACGTCCTTATCGAACTCATATCGAGCTCATCGAGCTTCGTTGGAAACGCAAAAGATCGGTGCGACTTCCATCGATTCAATCCACTCCACAAAATACTTAGTCTAATCCTATTGAGCTCACATGCAAAAGTATTCGAGCCTATCGAGCACAACAATTGCGTTCTTATCGAACTCATATCGAGTCCATCGAGTTTCGTTGGAAAAACAGAAGATCGTTCGTTTTTTATATCCAAACTGTTAGAATTCATAATAAATCCCCAAACCAAAAAAATACTTTGTGCTTGGCTTCATTTGTCAATACCCTCGACCGACCCGTTGGAATGGGCATAAGGAGTATAAGTGAATCCCAACCCAAAAACCCTGAAATCACATTCCGAACATGCATAAACAACCCCCGCTCCAAAACATATCTGAGTTTGACTACGGTGGTGAAGGTTTGCATGAAAGAGAGAGGGAAGATGTGTGACAAAGAGGGGGTTTTGGTATTGTTAAAGACAGTGGTATTTTGGGTAGACGGGAAACATAAGCATATTTTTCAGAAGATGTCAAAATATAACATTTTTTCCAGAGATTGAGTCACTTGGAGCACAGAGAGTCAAATTTCTCTTTTTTAATTGGTTTTTTTTAACCTCATTCGTCACACATCACATACACGAAATTCAAGTTGAAATTTGATGTAACACTATAAGCTTCCATATAACATTCCACTTAAAAACTCAACATTACAACACACACACACACAAAAATTCCAAGCAACACTACACATAAACAAAAATACAAACAAAAAAATTATAAATCTCTTCTAAGTCCGTTCGAAGATAATCATCCGCTCAGATGTCGCATGCAAGCCCAAAAGATGGTTTTGTTTTTCTTGTGTGCCTGACTCAACCTACCAAACCTCCAGAGAAGCTTCCGCATCCCTGGGTCATTTATGCTCTCGTCGGGTTTCTCCATCAATGGTACCGGTGTTCCATCGTCCCAGACGAAGTACCGACAGTAAAGGATTGGCTCCAAGGAGCCACAAACAAAGAACTTTTTGCTAATCTTGCCAGGAGTGTTGGACCACAGCTCTGTTTCCTTCAAACCGCACCTACAGGTAGGGGTGAAACTTTGTGTCCGAAATCCGTCAATCCGACCGACTCCGTATTCGAAATCAAAAAAATTATCTGAGAAAAAAAATCCGCAACCGAATTTGTATTCGGATATAAACATCCGTAAAAAAACGAAGCGAATATGGATATTGGTACATCCGATTCGAATAATATCCGGTTCGTTTTTTATATGCACATATAAATAAATAAAAAATATATACAATATATATGAATTAAATTATGTTATTTATATTATATTTAATATTTTTTCATGTAGGCAAAAAATAAATGCTGAAATTTATTCTTGTTTAGATCAATCAAAAAATATTTTTTAAGTCTATTCGGATTTTTTAACGAATTCGGATATCCTAATTCGGAATGGATTTTAAACTTAATTCGGATGCGAATTTATTCGAATTCGGATCCAAATTCGACGGATACGAATTCGGATCACTTTCTCATACATTCGATCGGATTCGAATTCAGATTCGGATTCGAGAAAAAAAACGGATACGAATTCGGATACTGACACATCCTCTTCGTATCCGCTCCGTTTTCACCCCTACCTACAGGTGTGATAGAGTAGACATAAAACTCCTGATATTCCAACGGGGGGACAACCTCTTCATATTGGTCCACCGACGATGTGCTCATCATCATCAGAGTAGTCGTTGTTGGCATCGTGTTGGAAGACCATTTTTTTGGGGGGGGGGGATCAAATACATAGTTAAATGGATGAGATTTCTTTAGGGTCCACAAATCGAATACACAACTAAATGGGGGAATCAAATACAATGATTTTATAGATCCCGTAATGAAAGGTTGTGTTCTCTACGGAATGGTTGTGTCTCTTAACATTCTAATGGTTCCTCTCCCTCCAGACGTTACCTCCGTAATTAAGAGCTACCAATGGTTGACTCGATATGCGCACGATATATTGAAGCAAGAGAGTCCACTTCGATGGGATCGATGGGGTCTATGAGCTTTAGTATGAGCGCAATAGTTGATGCGATGGTTCCTTCCCTCCAAATGTCACCTCCGTAATTAAGAGCGTGAAAATGGTACCAATGGTCGGCTTGATATGCGCCTGATATGATGAAGCAAGAGAGTCTGCTTCGATGGGATTGATGGGCTCGATAGTTTACTTGACCAACAACGACATGATTACTGAGGACGTTTTTGACGGTTTGGTTTCCTTCCCTCCAAACGTCACGTCAGTTATTAGTATAAAACGTAATTCCCTTCTTTCGGCATTACATCTTCCAACTTCGCTTGCCACCACCCTCTTCGGTTCTTCCCTCATCATTCGTGAACTTCCGCATTCAATTCCAAGAATGCAATATAACGATTACCTCGCCGATGTCTCACCTCTTGTTGACCTCCAATGCTTCTGTGGTTTCCCCGTCGAACGACTTTACGTCAGATCCTAGACTGGGGTGGTGCAGGTGATTTGGTGGTGAGCAGCCTCGGACCACCATTGATGCACCTTTTATATTTTGGACCCTGTGTCTCCGGCACAACCGTCCCCGGAACCACTCGAGGAGGTCAAGCAGAACCTGGCCGAACTCCGTCGAATGATAGCCGATTTAGAGAGTCGTTAAGTCGATGCCCAAGACATGTTGACAAACCTCCTCATCGACAGTGGTACGTTTTTGTTATTTCTTATACGTTTAATGTTGTTATAATAATGACCTATATTTTCTTTTTTAATTGCGTAGTTTCCACCCCGAGGACACCAACACGTACCGCCCCCTTTTCGTGGAGCACACCTGCCCGAACTGTAGGGCGGTCTGCATAGGGGACCCTGACCAGACGACCTCCCCAGTGCCTGAAGTACCTCCTGGCTATGAAGAACACACCGGGTGGACCAAGAAACATGCGAAGTTGTTTTAGATAATTTATTAGTTATGTGAATGTGTCAGTTACCAACTTTGTAGAAGAACTTTTAATACATGTTAATGAAGTATATGTTGAAGTTACAAAATGTAATAGTTGGTTAATATGATTTTTGTTAATGTTTGAATTTGTGGATGTTTGTATCTTCATCGCATGATCATCGATCCATGTCGAGCTCGTATCGAGCCTATCGAACACAACAATAATTTAGTCAAAACTTCATGGTGTTATGTGTTGGTATGTGTTGGTGCACTCTTAGAAAATCTTACGTGAGAAAGCTCCATTATTCAGTTAAGTCATGGACCACAGATCGTCGTCGAGCTATAATCGAGCTCGTATCGAGGTACAAGGAGAGTAAATCAACTGAACGAATATCAACCTCATAGGAAAACAACCATCGTTTCGTGCCAGACACGTATCGAGCCTATCAAACACAACATTAAAAAGGAAAAGTTCAGGAGCTGTAATTTATCGATCCATGTCGGGCTCGTATTGGGCCAATCGATAAAATGAAAGGAAAATTGAACATTATAAGCTTCCATATAACATTCTACTTAAAAATTCAATGTTACAAACACATACATAAAAATACAGTACTTGGCTTCCAACCACTTATCGAGCTCTATGGAGTTCCCATCGAATAAATATCGAGATGTTGTTAAAACTGCGAACGAAATGTATTTCCTATCGAACTAATATCAATCATATCAAGCTCCTATTGAACCATTAGCAAACTAATATCGAGCTCCTATCTCGCATATCGAGTACCGTCTGCCATCGAGAAAGAGAGAGGGAAAGAGAGAGAAAGATGATGTTAAGTAGGGACTGGTCTTACGATTTAGGCAGATATATTTTGGGGAAAAGTGAAAACATAAACATAGTTTTCAGAAGATGTCAATGTGTGAGTTTTTTTCGATTTGGATCATTTTGAGCATACAAATTCAAATTTTCTGCTACAATTCATTTATCACTCGAGCCTGACTGCAGCCACTATCAGGGATTGATTTTTTTTTTTACTTTGGGTATTTTATTATGATTTGGAATCTCAAAACGAGTTACTTGAACCTTTTTTATGTGAAAAGCAATCCAAAATAGCTAGCACAATATGGTTACGAAATTGTGATATATTTTATGTGTCATTTCAACTTTGAATTTCAATACTGAATTAAAACTGGCATTTCTGGTGAAATCCTATGGGAATTAGTAAATTTCTCGTGACACTTGAAATATCACATTTACAACAAAAAAAATAAAGTTTCCACCTAAATAGGTAATTTTTTGAAATTTTAGAAGACTTTTTCTAAATTTTGGTTGTTCAAATTAATACAAAATGGCAATATTAATCTCGATAATTCTTTTAGTAATTTTTATTTTAAAAAACTAACATGATTATCAAAACAAGGTCAAAAAAATAATTGGATTCATGAATCCCATCATTGGAAAAATATCCAATTTACAAATACTGCATCGAAACACACATTTGTTGAACTTTACAACAACCACCTTTGGTTAATTTAAAAAAATAAAGTCATTGATCTTGTTTTCACTTTGTCTAACAATATTGTAAGGAGGCCTAGCTATGGACTAATACATGTACCACAACACCAATAAACTCTGGCAAAACGAATTCTATCAAAGTAGACTAGAAACTGAGAAAAATTACAAATGGTATCAGAGTTTAAACCATCAATAAATTAATGTTGGGCTGATGTACTATGCCAAGAATGTGAGAACCACCTCTAGAATTTTAAAATACTTGATTGATTAAATTGTAATTTGACCCGAAGAAAAAGAAAAGGAAATAATCTCAACAGGAAATATTCTTTTTTGAACAAATCTGACCTTCTAGATGCATATATGTTGGATGACACTGTCCACAAACACACCCCAAACATGCTTAAGTCCACACTTCTGACCGTTGGAACTTGATTCCTTCTTCTCATCCAGTTCACTAAGAGACTACAGCGAAAACAAACAAAAAAAGAAAAGAAGAAAAACTAAAAGACAGACATCACCAAAAGGACTACACCTGGGATGTTTTGATGTTGCATCTAAATTTTGAGTTCACCCGTAGAGAATTATTGCTACGTGTACCTTTCTCTTCCAATAATGCCAAAACTTTTGACTATAAACGGTTTTATATAACTAGATTTTGTAGAATAATCACATTAGCACAGATAGCGATGAATGTCATGTCAACTTCAAACTAATCCATGAATACCACGTACGCAACCTAGCAGCCCGAACCACATGGGGGACAAGATAAGTCTGTTGATTGTGCTTCCAATCTATTTGGGAAAAATTATAGTTTTCCACTAAAATTATGGCTCAATATTACGTACTTTTCTCTCCTGTTTTTTCATTTAATGTTTTACCCTTTCCCTTTTAAAGAATATGTGCGTTTTCAACGTCTTTACCGATACTTTTGGGAACTACTTCGCCGGAAATCTACTTAAATTGTCCTAACAATTACCATTTTGTCATTCACAATTCAATTAATACATATTTCGTTTCGTCTTTTAAAATAAGGTTTTTACCTACGTTTTTCTCATTTTCTCAATACCAATATCACGAAAATGTCTGGCGAAACGCCTAGATTCGGTGAATTAAGCCCAGTAAAAAAAAATCAGGTAAGGCGTCTGCGTAAAACGTCCGTCCAAAATATTAAAAAAAATAAATTTATACGGTGTGTTATATCAAATTATTTGAGGTTCCGTACAAAATTTTGGTGGTAACAGGTTGGATTACAATGAGTTTTTTTGCAAGTGATCAAGATTCAAAAAATTTCATATGCAACAATTCCAGACCCCCGACCAATCTGTCTAGATGATATTTGGTAAAACTTTCCGACTTACAAAAAACCTCATTGTAATCCACCATATTAATAACAAAAATTTTAGAATGAAACATGAAATAATTTGAGATAACAAACCGTATAATTTTTAATTTTTTTATTAAAAAAGTGGTGTTTTAGTCAGACGCCTTCCCCATTTGTTGGGGGGGGGGGGGGGCTCCGACGGACGCCACCTAAAGTTTTTTATTTTTTATATTAAAAAGAAGTAGGACATTTTACCAGATTCGAGTACACCGGGACGTCCGTTGTCTCATTTCCTGACATCCGAAACATTGTTTTTTATGATTATGAGAGGAAGATGAAGAGATAGGGGTGTTACGAGAGTGAAATGTCGAGATATATGAGTAGAAATGAGAGAATGACAAAACGGTAATTTGCACGAGCGATAGTTTTCCGGTGACGAATAACAATTCAGTTATGTTTTGATACCTTTGTATTGTTTCTAAGCAGTGGCGGACCCCCCCCCCCCCCCCCCCCCCCACCCATTTTAGAAAAAAAAACTCATAATATATTTATATTGTATATATATATCTATGCAAATTACTTTTAAAATTCATGATTTTGATCCATGTAATGTAATGTATTTTAAAATTCATGATTATATCCATGATTAATCTATTAATTGACTGAAAATGACCTATCACGCAAATTGTCACGTAAAAATTAAATTTTAGGTGTTTTATGTAGTGGCAAACCCATGAATTTTCAACCCCCCCCCCCCCCCCCCCAATATGAACCTTAACTCATAATACATAATCATAAAATCCAACAAAAATATATTAAATATATAAATATTAATTACAACATTCCCCTTCGAATGATACTCATCTGGATTTTAGTTCACACAACTTTTTTTGAACTCTTTTTCTTTCACTTCATCAAATAATATTATTTCAGATGATTCAATGATTTTTTCTTTCCTTTGAAATATCTTTCAATGATGAAAGCTAAATTTCACAAAATAATAAAAACATCAAGTTAATCATACAATCCAAATGAAGCAAAAATGGAACAAAAAGTAGGGAAACCTCAAAAGTAGACAATACACAAAACCACATCATAGCTTTTGTAATTCTCACTTACAATTTTCCATCTATTTCTTCAATCCATTTGTACAATTATTTTTAGAATCCAATTCTAAAGAAGCATAAATAAAAATAGAACATGCAAAATTCAAAACTCAATAAAGAATTTGTTTACCACGTTATCAACCACGACACAAAACTTCAATGTCCCAACACATTCTCTCAAAATCTTTGTTGCTTAAGCTAACTTCAACTTCTCATTAACACAAACTCAAACCAAATATAAGAGAGATTTGTTACCTCTGTGTTGGAAACCCCCAAAACGTGGAGCCAATCTTTGTTTTGAAGGTTTGGGGCTAGAGGAAGTTGGAGAAGATGATGGTTTATGTGATTTGGGTGCGTCGATTTTAGGTTCTCATTTTTTAAAATGCCTTAAATAGTAGTATTTTTTTCCAAAGGGGTCCGCCCCTGGTTTTATGTTTATACTATTTTCATCTATGTAATGTCTTTACTGATTAATTGTCTAAGTAATGTCTAAACAAGAAGTCAATTTGATAGAAGATTGAGTTTGAGATTTAGGACTTCACACTTTTTACTTGCACTAAATCTTATAATAATGCAATTCACTTTTTAATATTACGATAGAAAGATTTATTGGAACTTCACAAGTTCAAGGGAAGTAAACGTGGACATTGATCAATTACACATCTTCCTTACTTCAAGAATGACATTTTTTCATGTAGTGATTGCTAATCAATTACAAGAGCTTAATGATTTTCTAATGACTTTTATGTGTGTTTTTTATGTTAAACATTTGAGTTTATTAATTATTTAGTTCGGTTGCTGTGGAAAAAATTGCCCTCCTATGAAAATTTTCTGGATCCGCCCCTGTTTCTAAGAATGCTCATAATCTTAATAAACTGATAATAGTTTGGTTGTTGATTTAGGTTTAATTTTGATCGGATTGGTATATCTGACATCTAATATAATCTAAAAGTTATGATAAAGTTTGCATTAGGAGTATATTTAACTGAAACACAGAAATCAAATTATTGCAGTGAGTTTGTTCAAAACAAACATGTTCCAGAGTTTCAATAGGTAAAATTTTACGAAACGAAATTCCAGAAGTTTTGCAAATCCTTGTTTATGTTGGTGTTTTTTAATTTTTAGGTCTCCCAATTATTTTGGAAATTCTTGTGAGTATTTAAATTTTGGCTTCCAAAAACAATTTGCGACTCACTGTAATAATATCAAATGAAATATTTTAATATATATTTAACGCACCCAAGCCATTCAATTCCTAACTCCATCCCATGTAACTTGTAAGAGACCAATCTTCTTCACCGATCTTGGACTATGTTATATATTTTATACTGAAGATGTGGCACGCGCCGGGGATAATTGTGAAACCAACCATTTTATCATAATATTTGTGATTGTCATTTTAAAGAAGGACATTATCACAGTGAAGGGATTGAGTCCAATCTTGGACTTCTATATCACGTTAAGCCTGTTGGTCCTGATTAGTACCTCTTGATTAAGAATGTAACAACAAATGCTGGGCTTCCATTTTGTTCAGAAACCTACCATGCAAATTGTGTCGATCGCTGGAAATTAAAGCATGACAAACCACAAACCTATGATTGAAAAACAGTTGGGCAGCAAAAAGGACAAGTCCGGTCACACACATAAATGTGCAAACATGTAGTGGTTGTGGTATTAGTAGTATCTTCTCTTTTCTCAACCCCTTCCTCCCCTATAAATACGAGCACAAAATTTGGCAATTCTGTGTGTCAAACAATCCCTAGATTAAACAATTTCCATTTTTCCAGCTCTTCCTCTCAATTCCAGAAAATCCACTTCTTCCAACTCTTCCTCTTAATTTCTCTATATTTTGTAGGTTTTGATGTGGCAAAGGTGGCATGTGGTGGTGCTGCTGACAGAAGATAGAGAGCACAGATGGAGGATTGCATGTGGTTCTTGCATCTCTTTCCTTTGTGCTCTCTATGCTTCTGTCACCACCTTCAACCCCTTCCTAATTAGACCACCAACTGCTTTCCCTTTAATTCATTGTCTTACTTTCTTATTTAATTTTGGTTTGATGTTTATGGATTGTTCTATTAATTTAACATATTTCATGGTTTTGTTGTTTTTTTGCAGGTTAAAATCACTTATTAGGGTTTAGGGTGCGTATCTAGTTATGAAATAGTCAAGTTCAAGAATCGCAATCAGGAATATCTAATCTTACAATAGTCAAGATCAGAATTTTATGCTCCAACAAAGTGGCCGGGCTAGAAAATTGTAACAGAAAGAATGAAAAGTATAGAAGGGGGATGATGATCCATGTTCATGAAGAAGCATATCTTCATAATTTTTGTTTATGATTAATTTGATTGTCCACTTGCGTGTGACATCTTTATGATTTTTAGTAATTTTTGTTAACTTGGTTTCTTAGAAACATAGATGACAACTTGAAATTGTTGGTTCTATAAGTCTTCTTTGGTTCTGTTCTTTCGAAAATGTAATGTAAACTATTGTCTGAAGATGAAATTATACGACAAAGTATTGTTCTTTCTACTTTTATGTTCAAGATCATGGCTTCATTTTTTCTCCTTCGATTGGGAGATTTTTTTAAATTAATTTGGCTATTGCATTTGTTACTGTTGGATTGGAAATCTAGTTATGTCTTATTCTAGTTTTTTTATTTATGATAACAAGTGCGATCGCGGAGAGACAAATTAGCCTTCACAGCTGAGAGATGGATGATGAAGAATATTTCACTAAACATAAAATCAAGTGAGGTACTAGTCGGCGCTGTATCTCGGATTGCATTTGACGAGTTTTGTTTTTCTTGCTAAATTTAAGACATACGATATAGCTTGTTTGAGAATTTTTTAAAAACGTATTGATCCTTTAGTTATAACGGATGCAGAGTTTAACGGGATTATAATGCCCGTCCAATTGACGGAGTAGATAATTTTGTTTCTGTGGTTTCGACTTTCGGGGAACGATTCTAAGAGATTGTGAATATATTTAGTAAACCTTCCATTAATGGATCATATCTACGTCTATTAACATAAATAAGTCAAGAATTTTATAAGAAAGCCACAATATTTTTAATTTTAATAAAATATCAACATGTAAAACACAATGTTTGGATTCGGTATCTGCTCCAAACCAATTAATGGATTTAAATTCATCATGAATTTGAATCCATTAATTTCTAAAAAGAAGACATTCAAATCTACCTCACGATGAACTTCAACCCAGACATACCTCTTGTGACACACACAAGCATCGCTTCATTATTTTTGATAGTGTGTGGAAAATAGAAGGGTTGTAATATGTGCATGCTTAATTTAGACAAAAAAAAACAAATTATGACTCGAACTTCAATATTTTGTTATTGTTGAAGAAATATATTCAAACCATGCATGTAACAAAGCACTGACAACAGTTTTGATATTAACATGAAAACTTTTATGAACATGTTTTCGTCATATCAAATTGAGCTTCTGCGTTTATTGAAGCTTGCATTTTTTCCTACGAAAGATGTAAAGAAGGAACAATTTTGCGGCAGATACCAATCCCGAGGAGCTCAAAGAACTCTACTAGGTTTACAAACTTCTCAAAAAGACCTAAAAAATTCTGGCCTTCCAAAAAGGCAGCCGATATTAATTAGATGTTGCATTGTTTGTTCATCCATGCAAGAATCGTGATGGTTGACATGTTTTTTTCATGGCCACATGAATTCCCGCAGCATCTTTTGAATATTAGGGTTTGGAAAAGAATGGAGTCGCTAAACGTATTGCACTTCCAAATCAAGAAAGCCATCCCATCACATTTATCATCTTTCAACCATATTTCTAAGAAGCTGTTGTCAAATGAAAGCATTTTTTATGTGATCTTGGGACATCCATTGAAGGAGTTTCCGAAGCTAGACCTGATACCTGATGATCACTAAGCACTAGAATTTAAAATATAATGAAAACATTTACCAAACATAACCACGTTCCTTATCTACAATTCGCAAGTAGAGTGGCAAATTGAGGAGTCAAAAACTGATGTGATATGATTATTTTTCAAAGAAAAGATTGGGAGATGTTTGCAGTTTGAATAGAAGAAAACAACAAAAACTGCACCCCAAATCATGTGCAACATGTCATTAGCCGACGCCAACAAAGAGCAAATCATCAAAAATGATTTCCGTTTTCATAGGCGCTGCTGCACTGTCGTTTTTCGATTGAATTTTTTTCTTTTCAAACTTCGATTCCAACGAACCATCGTAAAGGAATGCGGGGCATGCCTTTCCTGGATGAATATCTAACAATCTAGCTAAAATTCTATTTCTAGTGACCGCCATGCTTGACCATCACAGTTGATATGAAAAAAACCAAACCATGCACTTTAGCGTATGCTCGCTAACAAGAGTAAACAATATAACTTCAAAATAACTATAGAAACATTGACAAATTTGGTTCACCTATCAAATTCTTCAGCAACATCAACAAATGGATGTCATGTCGAACCTTATCAATGGTCGAGTGTACCAATTATAGGTTTGTACTTTCGATTATCGTTAACATGGTGCCACCAAAGTGTCGAAATCGACATAGCATTCATCTCTTCATACCTAATATTTCTCAAACCAATAAATTTCAAGCCTGCCAATAATACAAGCTATAGTTTTATTTCAGCAGCATCACTTTCTGGAAACCTAAAAATTAGGTGATGTGAGACATTTGACCTAATTTTAGAAGAAACAAAAATAACATGTTTCTCCTTTAGGGATAGGTTTTGAGTGGTCAGATAGCATGAAACTTGTTCTTTGAGGCTACCAGTGACGGATAGGGTTTCCCTTCTGATTGCAACAAATGAGTCATACAATTTGTCATTATCTCAAAAGAAAAAAGATAGAACTCATACGGTCATACCACAACATAACAAAGGACACACAATATACGAGTCGCCTCAATTATTTAAAGATTTTGCACAAATATTTAATCAGAGTAAATTGTAATTATTATTTTTGGATAAAAAAGTGTTATTCATTTAAATGACGCCGAGAAAATAGTCAGTTTGACCAAAACATTGAAGCAAACCTAATTTTGTTAAGAGCACATTTTAACTATCTAACCAATTAATCATGAAACATCAAAATTAATAACAGTGTTAAAACAAAAAAATGGTTAAAAAATTAATTATTCATAAGAGCCCTCCATCCCAACTCACCCTTCATGCACGTATAACAGCATAGGAAACTGTTCCACTCCATCACAAGAATGAGAAGTGTACCCCTTAACACTGTTGGTCTTCAACAAGTACATTAGCATTAGAACAACCGAAGGTCAGCTTAAAGAGAAAACACAGCACCAGTACACCGTGAACATAAAATGGACAATCAGGTACCAAAAGTTTAAGCTGTATATCTGTTGGAACGGTAACTATTGTACTTCAGGAAAGAATGTAAGAAACCAACCATGCATGCAAAATGTACACTAATGGTACAAACGCTGTCCCTCTATAGAAATACATCTTTACATCCTCTAATAATATCAAAACAATATTGTGTAATAGTGAGGATTTGACATCTGAGTGATTTTTGTTATAATATAAAAAAATATTATAATTCTATTAAATTTTTGTAGTAAGTGAAAATTGATAGTCTGGTAATTTATGACTTCAAATGTGGTATATAGTTCCTAAGAAATTTACAATACATAAAGGAGATCGTGTCTGTGTACACTGTTAAGAGAGAATGATTTTGTAAAGGTGGTAACAAAGAGAAACCAAATAAGTAATGTAAGATTAAGATATAATACAAACACAGATATGCATTGAAAAATAATGTAACCAGAGCTCTATCTTAAGCCTAGCTAACAACTTTAGACACAATTCAGGATGACAATAAGTACCGACTTCATTGGGATGGCCTATCGGCTATCAATCAGGATAACAATGACTAACACTTAAAACCAAAACTAATCCCTGACGGAGAGTAGGATACTTGCCTGGTCAACCAACCTATGCCTTTGCGATTTATCAAAAGAAAAAAAGGCATGCCTTTGCAGGCCATAGAAAGGAGGCATCAGTCAACAAGGTCATACGCAAGACCTAGCTAGAACTAGCCGAGTGAAATAGTAGATCTTACTGTTGGAATAGCCGACATCAATTATTTAACTCAAACAAGGGCTCCAACCTGAGAGTTAGTTCAAATAGGAAAAACTAATGAAACAACATTCATACGTGAGGGGGAACAAATACAATGATATAAGATTTGAAATGAGATGCGAAGCACATATGGTTTATTTGGCGTGATGTGCATGGAGGGATGCTGCAAGATAAGATTAGATTGTGTTTATCTTCTTTTTTTTGGAATAGTAGGTTGTGTTGGGTTGAGTCACTGAGCAGGAGATGGAAAGGTGACAAGGGAGAAAAAGTTGATGTTATGTAAAGATGAAAATGGCAGCACAGCAGATTCCTGTAAAAAGAGCATTTCTGAGACAATTATGGAAAACAGTATTAGGGCACATGAAGAACCACCTCCCTGGCAAAGAAAAGTCTAGTCCTCAATGTGTTTTTTTGGTTTCCAAAAACCAACTAAATTACTTTTCTTGCACACTGTTGGAGTATGGAAGATAAGTATCTTATCCAAACTCATAGCTAGCAAGTAGCCCTCGGAAAAGGTAACTAGCAAGTAACAAAACTCAGATTTCTTTTAAGCTTATAAATAGAAACAATTAAAGTAATCCTTTTTTAGTATGGGAGACGATCAACTTGGGGCTGTAGAAAGGGTTCTACATGAAACAAATTGAGTGGCATAATGACTCTCTTTATCCATGCAATACAACTTAACTAAATATGAAATATACGAGTTCAACATGGAAGAGGAATCAAATTTCAGTTTACTTCATTAGTTCTTATTATAACTTCTTACACTGGACATGACACACTTGTTAAGTGATAAAGGATTTAAAAATTCAACCTAGCCATCTATATTGGAGTAATGATGCTAAGAAATAAGGCATGATCAAATGTGTAATGAGTCATGAGTTTCATATCTAATATAATATAACTCGTCACCTTTCTAACAAAGGATAATTAATTTACTCCTTATTTCAATAAGGAGCACAGTAGTAAATAAAATCACAAAATTAGCAAAAGCTCTATTTAGCCACAAGGTAATAGTAAAAATACAAAATAAGAGAATCGATTTGAAGCACTTAATAATCTAATTAATGTGAAGAAAAAGCTAAAATAAACACCGCCAAAGTTTAAGGAGTGACGCATGGCTGGTAGTTTCTTTATGCATAACAGAAATTCTACTTGGGAAGATAAAATAACGATTTTGCAATATTAAGCAAAGTTGATTTCAACTCAAGCAATAGAAGGTGTGAAGGATAGAGAAAACAAAGGTACAAGTAGAAAACAACAATAATTAAAGCACATTGATGTAAAGTTTGAAAATTAAGACAAAATAATATAATATAAACAATCATCAACTGCAATATTCTTCTTTTAGTGAAAAACAATTGCTTAAAAAATCTTGAGAAAAAAGAGATTTTAAAATTAGGTACAAGTTAACTGTAATGGTGGTTATCAATATTGTGAAAATACCATTTAACTGATTTATTTATTTGTAGCTTTGGTATTAATTACTAGTGCAGTCTCAGTTTTTTAGTACTAAGTGTAGCTCTTCCTATTTGAGCTACAACCAACTTATAAAATCATATGTTAGTAAGCAAGATAACACTTAAGCATGTACAATATGTACTTTCAAACGGCGTCTATTAACAACAGAAATCAACAAAAGTCAAACATGGTTAATATGCTGAAAAGGTTTGATCATTATTTAGATCGTCTCTAATCTCACATGCTTATAATTAGTACCAACAATGGGATCTCTCTCTAATTATATTGCTAAAACCAAGGTCTTTATTTAGAAAACATATATTTAATAATAAATTGATGTATATACGAAAAGAGTTGCTTTAGTAACAACTAACGGATGAGGTTAACTCATTTGGTATATTTTTAAGCTTGGATGATGAAGACCAGGAGTCGCACACTTCCAAAGCAGGTCTCATGGAAGGGTGAATTTAGTTGGAAGAGCATTAAAAGAAAATCAAAATCGAGAAGCTCTAGGAACACTAAGGTCTATGGTGAATGCTTAAAGGCCCGTCGGAAGAACTAAACCTAAATAGGAAAGTCATCAAAGACAACTGAAACAAAACAAATAACAAAAAGAAACAAAACAAAAAACCCTCACAAATAGAGAAAATGGCAACAAAAAAAATTAGACAGCTCCATTAGCATCTTGAATTTCTCTATTTTAAGGAGGATAAACAGAATCTAATCTTCTTAAATGTGGAAATTTTGTTATGAATAAGTAATATGTCTAACTTTAAATTACCAGCAGGTGAAATAATGTACAAAACTCAGGGACAATCTAATCTTCTCAAATCTATGGTCTGATATAAAAAAATTATATTATTTAAACATAAGAATGAAAATAGAGAAAATGATGTAAGCATCTAGATCTAGTGATTATGATCTAAGCATCTAACGTTTCCAAACTGATCTAGCTCTTTCCACCATAACTAGTTACTTCCCTGGAGTATATATCTCCATAACTAGCCTCTTAGCCCTATTAGGGCAAATACTACAAAAAAACAACACACCAAACAAGAAAGTTTCCATTTTTGTTTCACAACAACAAACCCCAAAAATCTAAAAACTCATAAACGAAGCTACTATTTTTGTTCATAGGATATGGAGAACTTCCCCATGTAATTTGTAAGCGTAAAACAAACATGCACACACTAAAATAAAACATAATATTTCAAGAGAGAGAGGGAGAATTAGGACTACAATACACCAGTACATCACCTTGCAAAGAAGTGGTGCATGTGCTTAGAGAGAAGAAACATGGGGAGTTGTTCCTCAAAGAAGTCGTGGTGTGTCCAAAAGGAGAAAGAGGGAGAAATTTTGGAGGAGGAGGAGGAGGAGAAGGGGAGGGTTTCCCAAGGAATGGAGAAGGTAAAGTACATCCAACAGTTCAAAATAATTGTTACGGACCGAGACAGGCTCCAGCATGTCCCTATACCAAAACAGACACCTATATTGTATTGGTTATGTTCTGTGTGGGGTTCAGTCAACAAGCTGATATTAACAGTATTAATTAAGTGGTTCGAAACATTAAACATGCATGCCTTTATATACAGTTCATATTCACAACACAAAATATATTCAAGCAATTTATTCTCAAAAAAATAATTATCCCATCCATGACATCTTTTTCTTATTTTATCTACTCTACAACCCCAACCCTATTTTAAATAATAGCTCGCAAACATTAGAACGTGACTACTAGAATTCAATCTTATATAGTTTTAGTTGGTTATTGATGACACCCTTCATATCGAGTTGAACTTGATTAGTAGATATGTCGTCTTTGATTGACGGGTACCCGGCTTCAATCGTCACCATTTGATTGCATGTTAAAGATTTCACTAAGGGCACCCTTAACAGGGGTGCCCCGCCCGGGCGCCCTGGTCGGGCGCACCCCCGTTAACGGGGCGGGCGCCCCACGGGTGCCTGCCCGGGCGTTGGGCGTCCCGGGCAGACGCTCGGGGCGCCCTCGGGTGGGGGACACGTGTCCCCCTCCCATTCGTAGATTTTTTTTTAAAATTTTAATTATTTATTGGATGTTTTGTTATTAATGGATTGGCTATTTGTTATTAAAATGGGGTAATAATTTTTTACAAGTGATGAAGTTTCAAAATTTTCCCAATCAACAATTTTAAAATCCAAAAAATTTCCAGGGGGTGCTGCCCCCTTGCCACCCCCGCCACCTCACCGGCGAGATGGAATGTCGCTCGCTCACCGGTGAGCGAGACCCCCGAACAAACTGTCAAGGTGGTTTGATAGTAAAAATTTAAAAAAAATCAAGTTAAATAGAAAAAATATTAATACGACAATACCATAAGAACAATACATTAATAATACTGAAATACGAACTACAACCAACCACATGAAACATATGTTAAAGGGAAATACAAACCATACGAAATACAAACCATACAGACTACAACAACACGAAATACAAACTAAGGGAAATACAAACCATACGAAATACGGACTACAACAAACTACACGTACTCATTCTCTTCTGCCCAGGCGAGAAGTTTATCGATTACTTTTTGATCCTTCTCCGTCGGGTTGTCCTTCCTCATCAGAGAGTGAAGCATGTCCAACTTATTTTTTATTAAATGTCTCTGGAAATTCTTTTCCGCTAACTCCTCCTGCTTGGAGAAACCATCTTCTCTGACTTGGGCGGTGTATCAAATCTGTTACGCAAGTTCTCTAACATCGGTGTCTCTTTCGGGGCGTAATGCACTCTTAGCCTTTTTCTTGGCCTTCTTCACACCTTCTGGGCGTGTAGACGACCCCGGCATCATCTCTTCTGCATCCGAGGGTGATTGCGTCCTGGAGCCATCCGTGCTCTTTCTTTTCCCAAGTCTTCCTGACTGGGGACTATTTTCATCGTGCAACTCCGGGGACTCCCAGTCAACATGCACGGCATTAGCTCCGGATATCACAGACTCCCATTTTGGGTACCTACGCAACATAACCCAAGCATCAAAATAAAGAAATTTAGGCCCATAAGTTCGCTCGTAGATCACGTGCGCTTGTCGGACAACATCGTCGTCATTCTGGCCGCTCCTTTTCCGTCGGAATGGCTGATCGAAGCACCCGAACCACTTGTTCACAGCAGGTACAATTCTCCTCCACCGTCCTTTTAAGGACTCTGCATTCCTCTCGGGGAGGCCTGTGCCTTCCACGGAGATGTCGTACACACGTTTCACTCTAGCGCACAATGAAGTAGACTTCTAGTTTGTCTCTGTCACTGCATCTCAACTGATTTCCATATATGCAGAGACAAGTCTCTCGTCCTCAGCTGTGGTCCACATCTTTGGATTGGCTTTGGCAGTTTGGACTTGCTTGCGATGGCGGCGCTGTGGAGGTGGGGATGGTGGTGTGGCAGTGTGTCGTGGTAGGGACTCATCGTCGTCGTGACCCTCTTCTTCAGTGTCCGTTATACTCTGACTACTTTGTTGAGACATGTGTCGGCCAAACATTTTGGAATTGCGGTTGATTATGTGGGAATGGTGGTGCATATTGAGAAAATTGTGGGAATGATGAGTTTTGATCTGGTTGTGCGTAGTGGGAGAATTGTGGGAATGGTGAGTTTTGGTCTGGTGGTGGGAATAGTGGTGTGTAGTGGGAGAAGTCTGGTTGTTGGAATGGTTGTTGGTAAAATGGACGCGAGGTGTATCCTTGTGGATAGCGTGGACGCGGATTTTATTGTGGACGGGGGGGAGGAATGGTTGTAATCCGGAGAAGACATTGCAACGTTGTGTTTTGTGGAAGAGATATGGGATGTAAAGTTGGGTTTTGTGTAAGGTATATATAGAGAAAAAATTAGAAACTGTGCAATCACGCGGATTACTTTTCACGCACATGTATATTGTACATTCACGCGGACTACTTTTCTTTCACGCGTATACTGTGCAATCACGCGGATTACTTTTCACGCATGCGTATACTGTACATTCACGTGTATACTGTGCATTCACGCGCGTTTCAAAATTCAAATATTCAAATTTCAAATATTCATTTTTTGTGGTTTAATAGTGATTAATATTAATAATGAATAATTATTATTGTTAATTAATTAATAGTAATAATAATTATATCGTGAATTAGAATTATAATGTAATTAGAATTAGATTTATATAAAATGTAATTTGTTAAATGTTGTGTGAGAATTAAATTTGTTTAATTAAGAAATGATGTTGATGAAAGAGAGTGTAGGGTGGGTGAGGGTAGCCCGGGCATGGGTAAGAGAGTTTTTTGGGTAGGTTGGGTGAGCTGACGTGGTAGAGAGAGAAGTTGACGTGGCAGAGAAAGAGTGCAGGGCGCCCGGGGTAGCCCAGGAGCTGTTATTTGTGCTCTAAGAAGAAGATCACAACCTTGAGATTTTGGTAAACCATTTGGCGACCTAAATAAAATTAACTTAAGTAAAATTAATCAAAAGTTGTAACCAAATTCACCAAATTTTGACAAAATAGGATCTGTTCAGCTTTTAAATCTTTGAAGCCGCGAAGTTTAATAAATACTCAAATAAGTAAAATCAAGTCAAACTATAATTGGCTAACATGTTTTATACATAATGTATACATAATGTATACATGTGCTTTTTAAGAATATAATATTGAGCTAATATTGGAAAAGTCAGTAGCATGTACTTGTGTTGCATGACTATCGAGGAGTATTATGAATCAGGGCTTTTGCTCGTCGTATTGTATAGTGGGCTATTTTTTTTAGACAATAAGGTCTCTACTCTCTAGTTCGATCTTGTAATTCTCTTTAAATGCTAACTACATTACTCTCATAACTTAAGGGTGAAAACACTATTTAACAACTTGTAGAGTGTCACTCTACTATATATATCAAGAGAAGCCAAATTTCATCCTGATGCTTGTGGGACTAAAACCACCAAAACAAGAAAATAGTCACCTTGTTTTTACAAAGAGGGTTTTTTGCGTGGATATACTTGAAAAAGAGTGATATTAGAGATTTATACCGTAGTTTGTAAACACACTTCATAACACGTGAAATAACCTTGACGCTCTTCCATGTTTTTGGGTCATTTTCCTTTTGCTTGTTTTGACTTTCTTTTGTAGGTGAATACAATAATAATTGGGTTTTTTATTATTTTTGCTAGGGTGCACTAAAGAAAAAATGATATTGGAGGTTTGCACCTGGTACTTTACATTTGTTTAAGTACACTTCCCAAAACATGATATTATTTTACTGTACTTCAGGTTTTATGTGATTATATCAATCTTGCTTAGTGTGAGTTTCTTTCGACAACATCAGATATGGTTGTGCAACTTTCAGTCAGTCCATTTTTTTGGACCGGACCGGACCGATCGGTCCGGACCAAATCTGACCGGTCCGGGTTTCGTCCGGATCCCGGGACGAATTCGGTTTAGGGTCCGATCCGAACTTATTATTTATTTTGTGTCACATCACGCACACACTAAACTATTCGACTTTTGATTTCAACCGTATATAGTTCCTCAAAACCTTCAATTATCGCCCAAAATCTTCCATTCTCTATTATTTTCTCCCGACGCAAAGACTCATCTTGGCCTCGTTGGTGCTATCGACGGAGAGGTCGAGGATGAGGTGGAAGGCAAGATCAGTGAGAGGGATGCCGATGGAGACGTTGGAGCCCGTCCGAGGCGAGGAGGAGGAGGAATGTGGTTCTTTGTAGTTGATTTGAGTTTTTTGGAAAAAATTTGGTTTTTTGTGGTTGATTTGAAGTTTTTGGTTTTGTTCTGTAATTGATCGGTCTTGGTTTTTTAGAAGTGTGGTTCTTTGTAGCTGATTTTGGTTTTGTGTGTGGAGTTTTTAGGGAAATGTTTGGTTCTTTGTGGTTGATTTGAAGTTTTTGGTTTTGTTCTGTGATGGATCGATCTTGATTTTTTGGTGTTATTTTGGAAAGTATGTTTCTTTGTAGGTTTTGTTCTTTGTAGCTGTTTTGGTTTTTTGTGTGGTGTTGTTGGGGAATGTTTGGTTATTTGTAGCTGATTTGAGGTGTTGTGGTATTGAATTTTTTTTGGGTTGTTGATGTTTGTCTCGAAAGTTTGGTTCTTTTTCTTTGATTTTGGTTTGTGGTGTTCTTGTCTAAAGTTAGTTTGTCTTTGATATTAATTTTTTGGGGGGTTTTGATTTGTTTTCACGGAATTGGGTTTGATTTCGTGTCATTGTTTGCTAATTTCAACTTGGATTGTTAAAAAAGACAAACTTATATGATAAAAAAGACGAACTTTAAAAAGACAGACCCAAACATTAACATGAGCAACCCAAACATTAAAAAGGACATCCCCCACGCTAAGAACAAACCTCCCAGTTAAAAAGGATAAACCATTACTTAAAAAGGACAAACAATTACTTAAAAAGGATAAACTCCTACTTAAAAATGACAAGTCATTACTTAAAAATGACAAACTCATGACTTAGCTGGAGCAGTTGAACCATTGTCACGAATTTACATGTGCTTAAAAAGGACAGACTCCTACTTAAAAATGACAAACCATTACTTAAAAGAGCCGTGATAGACGGACGCGCGCGTCACGGACGCGCCTTACGTGGATCTGTAGAGCTCAGATATTTTTCTTTGAGTCAGCGTCCAGTCAGCGAAATTTCTCTTCGCGCGTTTTGGTCTTTTTTAAAAACGCCGGTTCTTTAAGTTGAACGATTCATTTCCCAATACACAGATAAGACAGTGTGCAGACCCTAGGACATCGTGCAGTCTCATTATTCGTGCAGAGCCCACACTTATCATAATAAAATATTTGTTTTTAAGTTTTACGTTGGATCAACTTAATTTGTCTAGCTTACTTTATGTGTGTGTGCAGTTTACATTATGTGTTTGTCCTGTTTACGTTATGTGTATGTCCAGAATAAGTGTATATTGATGTACGGAATAAGTGTATTTGTTGTCCGGAATAAGTGTATTTGTTGTCCAGTTTAAGAATAAAGTGTGTCCAGAAACGGAACATAAAGTTTGTCCGGAATAAGTGTATTTGTTGTCCGGAATAAGTGTATTTGTAGTCCGGAATAAGTGTACTTGTCCAGAATAAGAAGAAAGTGTGTCCAGAAACGGAACAGAAAGTTTGTCCAGAATAAGTGTATTTGCTGTCCGGAATAAGTGTATTTGTTGTCCGGACTAAGTGTATTTGTTGTCCGGTTTAAGAATAAAGTGTGTCCAGAAATGGAACATAAAGTTTGTCCGGAATAAGTTGATTTGTTGTCCGGAATAAGTGTATTTGCTGTCCGGAATAAGTGTATTTGCAGTCCGGAATAAGTGTAATTGTCCAGAATAAGAATAAAGTGTGTCCAGAAACGGAACAGAAAGTTTGTCCGGAATAAGTGTATTTGTTGTCCGGAATAAGTGTATTTGTTGTCCGGTTTAAGAATAAAGTGTGTCCAGAAACGGAACATAAAGTTTGTCCGGAATAAGTTGATTTGTTGTCCGGAATAAGTGTATTTGCTGTCCGGAATAAGTGTATTTGCAGTCCGGAATAAGTGTAGTTGTCCAGAATAAGAATAAAGTGTGTCCAGAAACGGAACAGAAAGTTTGTCCGGAATAAGTGTATTTGTTGTCCGGAATAAGTGTATTTGTTGTCCGGTTTAAGAATAAAGTGTGTCCAGAAACGGAACATAAAGTTTGTCCGGAATAAGTGGATTTGATGTCCGGAATAAGTGTATTTGATGTCCGGAATAAGTGTATTTGCAGTCCGGAATAAGTGTAGTTGTCCAGAATAAGAAGAAAGTGTGTCCAGAAACGGAACAGAAAGTTTGTCCGGAATTAGTGGATTTGCTGTCCGGAATAAGTGTATTTGCAGTCCGGAATAAGTGTATTTGCAGTCCGGAATAATATATGGCTTCATTATTGTCGGAATAAACGAATCAATATATTTGCAGTCCGGAATAATATATGCCGCCCCCTGCCACCCCCGCACAAACTCAACAAACCTCCCACTGTATATTTTACCCCACAAGAATTACGTTAAGGAAAAAAATAGCATCTCAGATTTCCTGTTTATGTAGAAAGTTTGTCCTGTTTATGTAAAAAGTTTGCCATGTTTTGTCCGCACAATGAGATATTGATGGTACATATTATTGATTGTAACTATTACACAATAAGATACAATGAGAGCACAAAGACAAACAAACAATACAAGCACAAACACAAACACAAACACACAAAAATTACAAAAATAATATATCTTCTCCCAGTAAATCACACACAAACAAACAATACAAACACACACAAATTACAAAGATAATATATATTTTCCCAGTAAATCGGAAAGAAGATGTAAGACTTAAACATGATCGTCTCATTCACGCTGCTTACGTTGTGAAGAACCTTGGGAGTCGACATCAGACGCTTCTTCGACGTAATATCTTACTCGAAATGGTGATTTATTACGGAGAGATGTACGACATAAACCGAACAGACGTAAGTCTTCACCACGGAACGTTGTACCTCTCTCCGGAATAAATCACAATTTCGAGCAAGATATTATTTCGAAGAAGCGTCTGATGCCGACTCCCAGGGTTCTTCACAACGTAAGGAACGTGAATGGGACGGTCGATGACACTCTTTCTTTCTTCTTCCTTCTTTTTCTGTCATGGCTTCAACAATGCAGCAAAGATGTTGTGGTGCGAAGTCTTCACCACCGGATCGTCACATTCACGATGCTAACGCTGACAAGAACATCGGGAAGTCTTCGCACCGTCTCATTCACGCTGCTTACGTTGTGAAGAATCCTGGGAGTCGGCATCAGACACTTCTTCGACATAATATCTTGCTAGAAATGATGATTTATTCTGGAGAGAAAGAATGAAGAAGAAAGAAAGAGTGTCATCATATTTGTATTTGGGTGGAGAGAGAGAACGTGCTGAGTTGAAACACATTTAATGTGATTTGAGTGGACATCAGGAAGAAAAAACAAAAAAACATTCATGTTTTGGCCACGTAAGGGCTGACATGGATATCCACGTAGAGCGCGTCCGTGACGCCTGCGTTCAACAAACATTTCCCTACTTAAAAATGACAAACTCATGACTTAGCTGGAGTAGATGAACCATTGTCACGAATTTACGTGGGCTTAAAAAAGACAGACCCACAATGTAAAAAGGACAAACCCCCACTTAGAAAGAACAAACCACCAATATAAGAATGACCGACCCAACTGTTAAAAATGACAAACACATATGTTAAGAAAGATAAAGGCAGATGATAAAAAAGACAAACTTATATGTTTAAAAGGACAAAACGCATATTGTAAGGTTTTTCGTTTTACATGAACTTTTAATTTTACATTTGTATCCAAAAGTTGCATGGGAAACCAAATGTTAGTTGGGAAAGTAAATGTTGCACGAGAAAACCAAACGTTGCATTATGAAAGTATAGTTGCATTGGAAAACTAAAGGTTAGATGTTATACAAAATAAATAAATATGTTATTTAATTAATTTTACAAAGAAAATGACATTTGACTTTTATTGACGCCCAGGACGCCACGTCCGCTACAACGATCCTTTCACGACAAGGAAGAATCGAAAGATTTCGAAGGTACACGTGTTTCTTACTTTATAACTAATAGATTTATCATCTCGATAAGACAAGATTGAGTTTAATAATTATTATTGTATTCATCAACGAAAGAAAGGCAATGATCCAAAAACATTGAAGAGCATCAAGGTTATTTCACGTTTTATGAAATGTGTTTACAAATGAGTTATAAATCTCCAATGGGTTATTTCCTTGAAGGCACTTACAAAATGTTGATATTAGATCTTTGCACTTGAATTTTACATTATTGCTTGGTTGTACTTGTGAACTTACATATTTGATTAATTTGTTATACCTGGCTATAAATGTATGGATCCCATTTTCCTTTAAAACTCCGTTAATTTATATTAAATTTATTGGAAAATTTGTATATAAATCCAATTTAGAACATAATTGTAACGTCTTTAATCCGCACTCGGGACACAACAGTCAATAATAACTATAAACAAGTGAAAAATGGACATTAACAAATATAGTCAAGTCAAGGCCTAAAAACACAATGTCAATATCAGGGTACAAACGGAAGGGAATGCAACATGAGCTGAAATTCTACTACATAAATACTAAGATATGAAAGGAATACATCAAAATGAGCTCACGATCTAGTCCTCGCATCCCAAGCTCAAGTCGCTTCCAGCCGCCAACCGCGTCCCTCTTGCACACACACATGCCACGCCTAAGTCTCAAATCAAGACTCTGTACACCACTCCAACCCGACACTATACTAGACCACGTCGACCATACGGTTCACACCTGTCTCGCGTCCCAAGGCGATCACGCGTCCCAGTAGGGCCGAGCGTGCACCTCGACCTAACCATGCATCTTATCCACGAGGCAACGTTCAACCCGCTCTCACGGCAAGAACTGTCACACGTCCCAAGGCGATCACGCATCCCAGCAAGGTCGCGCGTGCACCCTCGACCCAACTGTGCATCCGTTCCCCGAGGCAACACCCTACTCCAACACATGCCCGAGCCCGCGAGCCCCGCTCCAATGGCCACTCGTCACAACGCGGGTGAGTTGACCAGCTCCGGAAGTCCAGCCACACGCCCGAGTATGTGAGTGGTTTGTCCTTAAACTGTGCTTACGTTGGGAATTAAAATAAAATTAGTCAAATTTAAACTGTGCTTACGTAGGATGACTGGACTTTTGCTCACGGTCTACCGTTTTTACCTATTTTTGTCTTTATCAAATTTTGGATTAATATCCAACAAAATCTGATCTTTGGGGTTTTAGCAATTTATATTTTATAATGTTTAGGATCACATTATAATATGTAACATATTATCTTATATAATGTCAAACATTATACCCTATAATATATTTACATCTCATATAAATTTATTAATTATTCTAACCATGTCGTAATCACGACACATTTGATTTTAATATTTTACCACATGTATCGCAATACATCATATAAAATGTAAAATCAAATTCCTTGTTTCCGAGTTCTGTAGTGTGACCTATAGGAGGATCTAAGTTGTATTGACGATGATATAAAACATATTACATCATAGACTATAAGCGGTATCTAGCTACACATTATAGTTACCCCAATAACAAAGATGTATTGCTCACTCGAACCAAATAGGGATATGTTATATCACTTGTGTTTATCCATTGCCTCATTATATTGAGAATATTATACAAAGTAAAATTGTTTCATCTTTGTAATATATATTTGTTTCTTGATCTCAAGCTATTTATAAATATGTAACTATACACAAGTTACATTGTGCACATTATAATTTCGTTTTATCAAAGGACGCAACAATATCATCACTCAAGTCAAGACGGACAATGATAATCTTTTGACATATCAACTTTTCCATCACAAGTTATGTATAACTAACTAATACATTTGTCACTATACTCATTGATAGCTTTTGATAATAATCAAATCATACTCCTTATGTGAAAAGATATAAGTCTCATATCTTAGGATTCATAGACACAATGAAACATTAATGATACAAACATAATTCCATAATGTTTCATTTGTTATATCAATTCAATATATGAAAGAACCATTTTCTATTTCATATAGTCATATTGTCAAATATTTGTAGAGCTACAATATCTCTCTTAACCAACATGACAATCTTAACTCACCAATTAATGTCTCATGTTAATTACCATAATTGTGAATTACTATTGATTTATGTAAACCATTATCTTTTAGAGCTCTAGGATTAAGGATCAAGAGCATCTTCCTAAAAAATTCCAAAAGACGAATACATTAATCAAGGAACAAAATGTTCATACATTCAATTCATAATAAAAGACATTTAAAATTAAAACTTTTAGAACACATACCTTTCAGGCATGATGGTTGGTTGACACCAACATGGCCGATGGTGCGGTTGGGGCTGGTCCAACCGGTCATGCGATGGCCATGTGCGTGGTTGTTGCATGCGCGCCATTGCTGGCCGACGTTGGCCAATGGCTGGAGGCTCTAGATTACGGCGAGGTCTAGCGTCCTCCAACGTGGTAGGGGCTGAAAACGACGAGGCTTGGGTAGGCTAGGTCAGGGTTTTGACTAGCGTAATCGGACATGTATTCTTTCGGGTGAGTTATGTATGAGTTTGGACTTGGCTGGACGGTTTGACATAGGCGGGGTTGATGCCCGCTGACCATAGTGGATGGCTTAGAGGTGGTGCACGGGGGTGAACCCCACATCGCCTCTGACTGGCCCAACCACCGGACAACCAAGCCATTAGAGTCTTCACACGTGCGTCTTGTGCAAGATGCTTCTGCTGACGTGCCGGGGCTGGTGCCTATCGACCTGGAGGTGTGCTAGTTGTGGGTTTGATCAGGGCTCCTTGCTTCTGGACATGCACCTCGGTGTTGGCCGGTTGGCTGACATGGCGCGTGCATGGGCAGCGGTTGTCCATTTTTGTGGTGCATGCATATTTGATTCTTGATGTGTTGTGACTATATGTAATGACCTGTAGATGCTTATATTGTTGATAATATGCCTCATATGCTTGATATATGTATGTTTGTCAAGTTCTTATTGCCATATAGTTACGTGTGCATGCATGTTTGATTCTTGATATATTATGACTATATTTCATGACCCATAGATGCATGTATATTGATATTATGCCTTGTATGCTCGATACATGTATGTTGTCACTTTCTCATTGCCATATAGTTACACGTGCATGTTGTTGATGTTATGATGCATATGGGTCTTTAGTGGATGCTCGTAGCATGATCATTGCATTAGACATGATTATGAATATCTATGTATATGTGCTACATAGACGGCTTGCATGTGCATTCTTGATGATTATTGAATCTGGGCACAATTATTTTGTGAGGCCGACGGGCCTATTGGAAAGACTTCTATATAGATAGGTCAGGCGTGAGATAAGACTTGGACGTGCACATTGTCATTTTCTACATGACGGGCATACCCAACTTGCGATGGAATCATATAGGTCATTGTCGTGAGTTAGGGTGTCAATCCGGAAGATCGCTTTGTGTCAAACGGTGGGTCACACTTTTGGGCGACCCGCCTTTGGATTAGACCAGTGTGGCTGGTGGTCGGATTCCTATGTATAGGAATCACATTGGGCTAAGCTCAGGAGGTACGTCTACGTAGAGTCGGAGCCTTGTAATGTTTGCATGTGTCGCATATAGGATTTCATGCTAGACTCTTTATCCTACTCTTGGACCGGGGGCATACAAGGTTTTCCTATTGAAAACTCACGTATATTTTATTGTTGTTTTGCCTCAGGTATTTTAGGTTTCCGACAAGGGTCAGGCTGGACATGTTTCAGATGATTCTGTACACGAGGGACATGTCGACCAGCTTCCTCATTTTATGTTGTTTTCCTTGAGTTAAACCTTGATGTAATGAATTCTGAGTTTATTTCTATATATGGATACTTTTCTTTTTCGGCATTATGTCTTATATCTTATATCCACGTATGCTTTTATTCGTGTGTGTTCCAATTTATTGTAACTCTCTCGGTCGCCCGGAGACTCAGATCGCGACTTTCGCTTGGACTCCCCAGTGTACGTACCAGCGAGATCGGGGGCATTACACAATGAATTTCTAACGTCCCGTCATCGAGCCTGCACCAAGCCTGAGTTCTGTCTGTCATCCATAAGTCTACTGTCCAACAACACCCTCCCTGAAATTGCCACAAAAGCTTAAGCTTGTTGAATGGTGTAGTTGTAGACACATGTCATTAATATATCTCACACCACCAATTTATCATTAGTCGATGTGGGACAAAAGTGTTTGGGGTGTTACAACCTACCCCACTTGAACACTTGATGTCCTCGTCAGGGTCAAGCCTATTATCAGTCACCATGCGTTGTGAGATTCGAGAGGTGACTCCCATCTTATTGGTGTAGCACTTAGTTTCCACAATTTCGGCTGGTTCAAACTCTGATACCATATGTAATGTTCAGTCCCTGAGCCCGTACTGAGCCTGAGTCATGTCCGACACCCATGAGTCTACTGTCCCGCAACTCCCTCCCTGAAATTTCCACAAAAGCTTAAGCCGGTTAGATGGTGCAATAGTAGACTCATGTCATCACTACACCCACACTTCCAATTTCTTAGTACGTGGGACTAAATATTTTTGGGCTGGTACAACCTACCTCACTTGAACATCTGACTGAAAGGAATGTGTTCTAAAAGTTTTACTTTTATATGTCAATTATTATGAATTGGATGTGCAAACATTTTGTTCCTTCATTATGATATTCGTCTTTTGGAAGTGTTAAGGAAGAGACGCTTGGTCTTTGACCGTAGAGCTCTAAAAGATAATAGTTTACATAAATCAAAAGTTATTCACAATCATGGTAATTAATATGGAACATTAATCACCGAGATAAGATTGTCGTGTTGATCATCAATTGTTGTAGCTCTACAAATAATTGACGACACGAGTATATAAAAGAGGAACAAATTACTTTTATATATTGAATATACCTAAAAAGTAAAACATTATGGAATTGTATTTCGTGTCATTAATGTTTTACTGTGTCTTGGATCCTAAGATATGAGACTTATATCTTTTCACTCAAGAAGTGCTTAATTTGATTATTGTCAAAAGTTATCAATGAGTATAGTGATAAAGGCAATAGTTGGTTGAACATGACTTGTGCTGGAAAAGATAGTTAGTCAAACGATTATCGTTGCCCCTCTTAATTGAGTGATGATATTAGTGAGTCCTTGATAAAGCAAAATTATAATGTGCACAATGCAACTTGAGTTAAGTTACATAGTTATAATTAGCTTAAAGAGATCAAGAAATGAATATAATACAAATGTGACACATTTCTACTTTGTATATATTCTTAATATCATGAGGCAGGTGACGGACACAAGTGGTGCACTTACATCACTAAATGGATTGTGTTTAGTTCGAGTGGAACAAAAACAACTATGCTAATTGGGTAACTATAAAGTGTAGCTAGATACCGCTTATAGTTTGAGATATTAAGTGTTTAATATCGCTGTCAATTTAGCTTAGATCTTCCTATAGGTCACACCACAAAACTGGAAACAAGAATCTTGATTTTGAGTTCATATGATGTGTCGGGTATCATGTGAAAAGGGGACACGTGTGGTGAACGAATAAAATCAATATGTCATGAGAATTGACATAATTAGAATCGTAATAAATTCATATGAGGTGTTTATATTATGGGGTGTAATAATTTAATATTACATATGATAATATATTACACAAGATATGAATTTGCTAAAAACCCCAAAAGATCAAATTTTGTTGGAAATAAATCCAAAATTTGACAAAAGAAAAAATCAGGGTCAAACACGATGAACCGTTTAGGGCTCGGTCGACCGAGGTATCTTCGGAACGGTCAACCGAACGGGGAACGGGTAAGCACAATTGATTGACCGAAATTGTCTGGAGTGCCTGGACAATTAGGTTCGGTCAACCGAGCGTGAACGGTCAACCGAGAGAAAAATTGTGGAATATTTTCGGTAGACCGAAGGTAACACGGTCGTCCAATGAATGTTCACCAGGAGAAATTTTGGTGGGTCAACGGTCGACTGAGCAAGACGCGGATCGTCTGAATTTTTCCAGAGAATTTTTTTCATGCATATTCGGTCGACCGTCTAGCTCACCGTCCACCGAACATGTGTTATAACCGAATGGTTCGATTAACCGAGAAAAATTCTCGGTCAACCGAATAGTACGATTTTTGCCTGAATTATTAAGAGAATAATTAAATCATGGGTTGGATTAATTCCAGATTTAATTAAACGTGTTTTAGGATACTTATGTGACAATTTGAGATTAATTTTAGGAGAGAATAAGTAAGAGATCATGACTAAAGAATAGTTCTTGATAATGATGTTTTGAGAGCCTATAAAATGACCTTTCATCCTACTTGTTTATGTTAATCCAAAAATTCTTTCTCTCATTAATCTCTCCCTTAATCACCACGAAAATCTCTTAATAGTTTTAAGTTTTGGAGATAGAAATCTCAGGAGCTTAAAAATGGATTATTAGCTAGATTCTAAGCCTAATTAGAGATTGATTGGCTAGCTCATTTCTCTCTAATCTTTTTTAGAGTTTGGTAAACACTTGGAGGCGAATCGACAGGTGATTCGACGAGCAACGAAACTCCAGATCTTCTGAAAGGTTTTAGAGAACCTTTGGGTATGATCCTCTATTCTTTGTTCATTTTAATATGTATAGGAATGCATGATATTAGAATAAACAAATACATGTACGTAAAATTAATGAAAATATGAAATCGATCTTGTATGTTTGTTTTAAATTTTCTAAAATATATACATACATATGGACACGAAATCCTACACTGACGTCATCGTCAGGGTCAAACCTATTGTCAATCACATGCGTTGTGTGTTTCTAGAGGTGTTCCACCTTCTTAGTGTAGCACTTAGTTCCCACAATTCTGGATGGTCCAATCTCTAATACCATCTGTAATGTCCTATCCCCGTCCCCGAGCCTGCACCAAGCCTTAGTCCGGTCCGTCACCCATGAGTTTACTGTCCCACAACACCCTCCCTAAAATTACCATAAAATCTTCAACCGGTTGAATGGTGTAGTAGTAGGTTCATGTCATCAATATATCACACACCACAAATTTATCATTAGCCGATGTGGAACTAAAGTGTTTGGGGTGTTTCAGAATCATACTAATAAAACTCACAAATCACCTTCACAAAATCGCATTCTAATGTAATTACTATAATTAACTAAAATAAACTAATTAAGAAAATTTAAATTGAAAAAACTAAGAGGTGGAGGTGGGTGGTGGTGAGGGGACAGGGTGGTTAGTAGTGGGGTGGTGGGGGCGGACAGGGGTAGATGGCGACAGGGTGGTGAGGGTAAACTGGGGTAGATAGGGGTGTTTGGCCGGAGAGGAGGGAGAGGAGTGGGGGCAGGTGGTGGTGTGGCCGATTGGGGGAGGAGAAGGTGAGGGGGTGGGCAATCGGGGTCGGGGAGGGTGTGTGGTGGCCAGTCAAGGGAGGAGGAGGTGAGGAGGATGGGCAGTCAGGGTCGGGGTGGGGGTACAGTTGTCGGTCGAGGGAGGAGGAGGAGAGGAGATACTCACCAATGAAGTTGAGGCAAGTTGAGGAGGGTGACGAAGCACAAACACCGGAGGCAGGGGGGATCGGAGGTGGCAGTGTGTGAGAGCGGCAAGAGTAGCGGGTAGTGTTTGGGAAAGAAAGGGAGAGTGAAGGGAAGCCCAATTTGGGCTAATATAAACTTTCACCGATGGTGAAACCTATTTTTCTAGTAGTGAAAAAATACAAGTAAACAAAAAAAATGTAGAAATAGAACTCAAATACACATAAACTGAAAAATACACAAATTATGCACGCATGTATATATGGTTGCTTGGATTGAAATGGATTTGAAGTCAATGAGTTCAGATTTTTTGCAATGAATAAGTGGACAATGTTTGTGGTCACATGTCCTGGGGAAGCAAGAACCATGATCTTATGATGAAATTGCCAGGTTGTTTCTTACCCAAGATTATTGTATGCAGAGATGAAACTACATAAACATTAGTCGGTGTCATGGTCTTTGCGAGATTTTTGAAAATCCTCACCTATGTTATTGAGCAAACCTTTTATAAAGATTAAGATTTTAAAGTAGCACCCACGAGGATAAAATTCTTTATATATGTTTCTGTAATACAAATTAAAAGTTTCAAAATGTTGAGTAATGTACTGGTTTGTATATGTTATTAAGTTGTTATCATGAATGTTAGGCGGCATTTGTTCATAAGTTCATGAATTTTTGTAACAACCTCAAATTTTCTTATATATATCATTTAATGGTCCATCATGTTATTAAGGGGAAACACATTTTATTTACTTCTCGTTCGCTACTGTCATGGTATCCTCGGTTTTCCACTTCTTACTTGTTCTTGCTAGACTAGAGTTGTAAATAGGGCGGGTTCAACCCGTCGCTCCACCTAGGTTGTGAGCAAACACAACCCGCCAAACCAACACTCACCAACCCACTTAATAAATGAGGTGGGTTGCAGTTGCCCCTCAACAACCCGTCCCGCCTAGCTCACAAACGCGCCTAAATATATTTAATATATAATTATATTATAATTATATAATTAAGATATTGGTATTAGGAATTTAAACCTAACTTAGTCAAATTACATTTGATAAAATTAAGATACATATCATCACCTTTACATTGAATATATGGACTCGGTATGGTTTATATAAGTCATAAGGTTTTATGTAATCTTGTTTATTTAAGTGTTATATGTTGTGAAAATATATTATGCTATATGTACCTTTGTTATCCTAGTTTTTTGGTTATATATATGAACTTGTCATGGTTTTACAGGTTCTAAGTAATAGAATTTTCCAGATTCTAATTCTAAAGATACAAAATCTAAATACCCAACCCACTTACTCTCCTAACTCACTTCCTCACCCGCCCTCAGGTTGGGCGGGTAGAGGCTATCAATTTTTTGCCCCACTCATCCCCCATTTACCCACTTAACTAAGGTTGGGTGGGTAACAGTGAGGCCAAAACCTATCCCACCCCATTTTGCGGTGGCGAGACTCCTATCAATAAAATTCGTATCATATGTCTTGGGTCGTAGGCTTTTACCCAAATTATGGAAATTTCCACCTAAAGCTTTTTGTTCTTGTTGCATACATGATCATTTTTTTCTATAGTAAATGTATGCTTGTGCGTGGAATTCTTATACGCTGATAATATCTTTCTATAGTAAATGTATATATGCATCTCGTGCAAGGGCCACCACGGGTAATTGACATGATTGTGATCCGAGAATCGAATTACCAGTGTTCAGGTAGGCGGTCGCCCGTGGCGGTGGTCGCCTGGGCGACCACCGCCTTTCGCCCAGCTCTGCTGGGCGAAATAGGCGATCGCCTAGGCGATCATTTCGCCTAGGCGAGAGCCGTTGGAGGCTCTCCAACGGCTCTCTGCTTTTTTTTTTAATTTTTTTTCAAAAATTACAACTTTGCCACTAGCCCCAAATCCTATATAAACCCTTCCAAAACTTTTCATTTTTCACACATCTCTCATTCTCTTCTTCTTCATAATTCTATTCTCATCAACTATCCTAATCACCAAGTTTTGCGATTAAGTCTCCGGTCTGGTGCTTAGTTTTGAAGTTGGAAAGTGAAGTTTCCGATCCGGTTCTTCATTCTTCAACCGTCAAAATTAAGTGCACTCTTTCTAACTTCTCTTTAGAATTAAATTAATTAGTATTTTATTTTCATATTAGTCTAAATTTTATATTAGTCTAGTTTTAAGATATGGCTTACGTACCCGGCACTAGTCTACCTATGCATCACGAGAGTTACGATGACCTAAGACCTACCCGTACAAATGACTCTGGTTGGAATACTGCCCATTACATTAGTGCTAATGATAAAAATTGTATTGTCTGTGAGTTATGTGGTAAGGAAACTAGAGGTGGTATAGCCCGTCACAAACAACATCTTGCACACACACCCGGTAGGAATGCTAGAACTTGTGATAAAGTTCCCGACTCTATTAAACAAGACATAACTGCATACATGATTAGAAACAGTAAGACATTACAAAACGAAAATGTATGTCTTGATGATTATGTAGACCGAGAAAACATAGAATTTGATCTAGAAACCGGGTCGGGTTTCGGTTCTGCTCGGACCCCAACCTCCCGTTCTCGCCTCGTTCCTGGTCGAAAGAGACAAAAACAACGTTTGTGGGCACCATTTTGCGGACGTAGGAATGACGTGGTTTCCGGCCCCCAACAAACAACCATCGAAAGAACCTTTAGAAAAGAAGATAGGAAAACAATTAATCAAAAATGGTCTAGGCTTTTCTATAGATGTGGTATATCATTCAACACTGTAAGGACGCCTGAGTGGAAGGAAGCAATATCCGCCACTTGTACTTACGGACCCAGACTTAAACCCATGACGTATCATGAAGTTAGTGACTCGTGCCTTAAACAGGAAATTGACTACACTAGAGGTATACTAGAATCGTACAGACAAGATTGGGCAACATACAGGTGCACGTTGATGACAGATGGCTAGACTAATAGGTCCGGTAGGAATATAATCAATTTTCTAGTAAATTGTCTGACAGGTACCATGTTCATGAGGTCTGTAGATGCTTCCGGTCACTCTCACACCGCAGACTACCTGTACAAGCTGATGGACAAGGTAGTTGGCGAGATTGGCGAAGAACACGTTGTTCAGGTGGTCACCGACAACGCCACCGCGTACGTACTTGCCGGTAGGATGTTGCAGCAAAAAAGAAGGAGATTGTTTTGGACTCCCTGTGCAGCGCATTGCATCGATCTCATCTTGGAGGATATTGGCAAGTTGTTTTTGAAGACTATTGCTTTAGCTCGGAAGATCATCAAACATTTCAACAGCTCTGTCATGTTGTTGAAGAGGATGCGAATTGCCATTGAAGGGAACCTGCTACGCCCTGTTGTCACGAGATTTGTCACCGCCTTTCTGAGTTTGCAAATGTTGTTTCTGAAGAAAGACAAACTCCGAGCCTTTGTTGTTTCCCTGGAGTACAACGATCCTAATGCAAGTTGGATAAAGAACAAGAAAAAGAAGGAGATCTCTACTGAATTTGCTGAGACCATTCTACAAAGTGGTTTCTGGACCAACGTCGTAAAGGCACTGAAGGCCTCACAACCTATGGTCCAGGTTCTTAGACTTGTTGATGGCGATAAGAAACCACCGATGGGATATCTGTATGACGCAATGGAGAAAGCCAAAGAACAAATCATGAGGAACTTTGACAGAAACCCGAGGTTGTACAAGCAAGTCATCGACCTCATCGACACCAGGTGGGGTCCAGGGAAGATGATGTCATCACCGCTACACTCTGCTGGTTTCTTACTCAACCCTGGTACCTTCTCCGTCCCACCTCAGGATCGAAATGTAGCTTTCAATGAGCATATGCCTGGATTCATGGATGTCGTAGAGCGGCTCGTCCCCACTCCTGCAGAACAAGACAAGATTTGCGGTTTACTTGATCATTACAAGAACTCTCTCGGAATATTCTCGAGGGATATAGTCGTCAGACAAAGGTCGGAAAGAAGACCTATAGATTGGTGGCAATCGTATGACGCAGACATGGGAGAGACTGTATTACAGAGGTTGGCCCTGAGGGTGTTGGGATTGACATGTTCGGCATCAGGTTGTGAGCGGAATTGGAGTGTCTTCGAGCAGTTGCACTCAACGAGAAGGAACAGGTTGACTGTGAAGAAGATGAATGACTTGGTGTATGTGAACTACAACCAAAAGTTAAGGCAAAGGTTTCAGCAAAGGATGGAGAAACCCGGATTTTATGACCCCATCAGTGTGGACTACGATCTCTTCGACGAGCATCCATGGTTGGTAGAAACTGAAGATCCGGTCTTCGCTGGAGAGGAGCTTACATGGGCTGATGCCGAGGAAGCAGCTTTGGGACATTCTTCTTCACGGAGACGCTTTGCTCGATCTATGTCCAGTGCATCTGACCCGCGGTGTTCTACTGCATCTGACGCGCCATTATTAGGTCGTGGCATGGATGATGCCATCGTTCACATCAGTTCTAGAGCTCCAGGTGCATCGAGTTCTCAACCATCGATGGACATCGACGAGCAATATGTCCAAACCGACGATGAAGAAACTGAAGAAGATGATGTCTACGTCGACAATCCGAATGAGAACCACTCCGACGACTCTGATGGTGGTGGAGGATATGATATGGTTCCCAGTTGGACATTAGATCAATGTATCCAATGGAATTAGTTAGTTAGCTTATAATTCTAATTTCTCTTTTATCTACTATTGTATGAACTCTGAGTTACTTTGTAATCGTACTACTAAGCAATAAATTGTATACCTAAGTGTTTAGGTGGGTAGAGGGGGTGCCTAGTGAGGCCTTGGTCAAGGAACTAGGTGTCTTTTCGAAGCCTAAACATGATAGGTATTTTTAGAAAATATTTGTGTATTTTTTCTATTTTTCCCGATTTTTCCTGATTTTTTATCTATTTTATGAAAATTAATTGAATTAAAAAAAACAAATTTACCGCCCAAACCTAGGCGTTCGCACAACCGCCTAGGCGACCGGACGCCTCCGGTCGCCTAGACTCGCCTAGGCGGTGCCTGAACACTGCGAATTACTAATAACCATGAATATCTTGGATACTATATTTACAAAATACAAACCCGCCTCATTTGCAACCTTCGAACGAGAGAACACTTCAAGCGTTATCACTTCCAAGATCTTCGAGTAAGTATTGCCTTGGGATGCCCAACTACAACGTTTCCAACAGACCAAGATCTTGGAGTAAATATAACTGAATTGCTAAACATCGCCCCAAAATTACTTAAATCGCCCCTTGAAATTACCATTTTGCCCTTCTCTCATTTCTACTGCTATAACGCGACATTTTACCCTCCTATCACACATCTCTCTTCATATTCCTCTTATAATCATAAAAAATAATGTTTTGGAGGTCAGTAATTAACCAACGGACGCCCCAGTGTACTCGAATCTGGTAAAACATCTAACATCTTTTTAATAAAAAAATAATAAAAAATAATAAAAAATTACGGGCGTCTGACGGAGCCGCCCCCACGTAGGAGGGGGCGTCTGGCTAAGACGCCTTCCCCATGGGGGCGGCGTTTTACCCAGACGTCTTACCCATCGGGGAGGCGTTTTACCCAGACGCTCCGCCCATGGGACAGGCGTCTGTGTAAGACGCCTCCTCCATGGGGGAGGCGTCTTAGCCAGACGCCCCCTCCTACGTGGGGGCGGCTCCGTCAGACGCCCGTAATTTTTTATTATTTTTTATTATTTTTTTAAAAAGATAATTGATTATAAATTTAGATAATTGTTAAATTAATTAATAAGTTAATAATTACTATATTCGGATGACCGATACCTCTTCGGTACACCGAAAATTCAAAAATTTCCAGATCCAACAATTTCAAAATCCAAAACGACCTGTCGAGGTGGTATTTGTAAGTCATGATGTTTTACCACCGGGGGATTTGGAACTTAAAAAATGTTGGATCTGGAATTTTTTTGAATCTTTATCACTTGCAAAAAACTCATTGTAATCCGACCGGTTACCACCGAAAACTTGCAAAGAAACGTCAAATAATTTGAGATAACCCACCGTATAATTTTAATTTGACAAAAAAAATTAAAAAAAATGGGACGTCTGGCTAAGACGCCTGTACCATCGTGGAGGCGTCTGGCTAAGACGCCTCCACCATGGTCGAGGCGTCTTAACCAGACGCCTAGACAATGGTATAGGCGTCTGGCTAAGACGCATGTACCATCGTGGAGGCGTCTGGCTAAGACGCCTCAACGATGGTGGAGGCGTCTTAGCCAGACGCCTCCACGATGGTACAGGCGTCTTAGCCAGACGCTCGTGTCGGAAAAAAAAATCCGCCTCCGTTACTTCGCCTGGTCTAGGTGTTTCGCTAGACATTTTCGTGGTGTTGGTACTAGGAATGTTAGTAAAACTGAGTCAATAACCTTGTTTAAAGACACGGGACGATATGGGTATTAAATATATTGTTAAGGGCAATTTGGTAATTTCAAAGGGCGATTTAAGTAGTTTTGGGGCGACGTTTAGTAGTTCCCAAATATAATCTTGGGGAGTACAAGTCTCGTCACATGGAAGTTTGGATTACGTAAGCCATTTGGAGTTCTGGACAAGTGGGAGGAAACATGATCTTCAATAAGATATCGGCCAATCTGGATTAGAATTTTCAAATTATCCACTTGGGCTTTGAAGATTCTGTGTGCAACCAAACTGTCTCTTTATTTGCGCATATTGGGTCCTTTAAAGTTGTACGTTATACATCACTGTTATATTTTTATATATAAAAAAATATAATATAAAAGACAAGTTGCATTTATTTATTTTTGTTTATTTCTCCAAGTTACTTGCGTTTAAGTGCATTTGGAAAAGATTACCTGCCCCTGCAAAGCCAACCCAAGCTCCAAGTAAAGTAGTCAAGGATCATTACCCTTTGTACTAAGATATTTCCCAATAAGTATCAACAAGTTAAATATGGAAGGTGTACCAACTAGGTTTAAATTGATAAGAAATTAAATGAATAATTGACAACATGTTTATGTGGTTGATGCTTCATGCCAGAGTTTAAGTTGTCTCTTTTCAAAAACTATTGACGTGATAAATGCATCTCATGGGTGGAAGGTTACAAATACAACAGTGTAGTTGCCTCTGAGGAGTGGAATTATTTCCATCATACATGTATGACTTCCTCATTTTCCGTTGTCACCCTTCAAGAAATCGAAGCCTTTCATTGTCTCTAAGCCCAGTAACCACATGTATTTCCTCTTGTGTTGAATTAGATATGACTCACATCAGCATCGAACTAATGATTGATGAAGTTGCTAGAAGTATAGGTTTTGTTTTAACGTGCAGACAATTTATATAGTTAATGTGAATTCTTTCGCCCAAAGAGATAACTTCAAAATATTACTCAAATGGTTTTATACTTTTGTTATGAATTTCATTTTTTTATACTTTATTTTTTATTTTGTTATGAACTTCTATGTTATTTTGGAGGAATTAATCCTTAGGATTCGTTGGTGCAAGGGATATTTAAGGACTTTAACATTTTATTTATATGTCTCGTATAAGCATATCTAGAAAGCGGATGGGACCTAATAATAAGACTTAATTCCTTCCCCAACATTGAGAATGTATTTTTATCCGTACACCCCTAACTTAAGTTCTAACGAAAAGTTCAGCAGGCAACTTCATATATCATATACGCGTTGAAAGCTTAACTTCAATTTCCTACTAGTTAAACATTCACAACTCACAACTCACAACTCACATAAACTTGGATTACTTGTAAAGCAACTTAAAATATAGACTTGTTTGCTATACACTCACACTCAATTCTCTTGATAAAAGAAGTGATTATTCCAAACAAAAAGTCTTCTTTCAAGAAAATAAAAACATACGACAATGAGATGTTCACACTCGGATTCAACGCTAAAAGCACGTTGTACTTGTTGAATATTTGTTCTCGTTGATTAGAGTTTGTTCTTGTCGAATACTTGTTCTTCTTGAATATTTTCATTCTTTGTTCTTGTTGAATATTTGTTCTTGTTGATAACGGAAAGAGAGTTTCCTCTTGTCAGGTGGTTGATTGGTATGGCTTTAGGGGTTGTTTTAATTTACTTTCTTGATTTGCTAAGGTAGTGATTGCTGGTTAGAATTTTTGTGGTGCTTAAATGGTTAAATATCCATGACATGTCTAACGGTAGAAATGAGTGTTTGAAGTTGAACTAAGTAACTTTTTTTGCAATCAAAACAATCTTAATTTAATTTGTGACATTAAATAAATGAGAATTGTGACGGTAGAGACCCCAACCACCTAGCAATCTAGTAAAGTTTAAGTGAATAAGTTCCAATTTTTTACTTGGGATGTTGGAAGCCATGCCAAGTGTGGCGACTTCCTGGGTTTTAGGATTTTATCTAGTTTGTAAACAACTTTGGGATCTAACAACTTGAATATTGAGATTTCGTCTGTCTATAAGGACCCATTGACAATTATGTATTTTTCGAATTTTTGAACTTTAAATTTTACCTTATGGATTGTACTAATAAATTCCGACTCATTCGGAAATGAATGAGAATGCCTTCTTGGTTGATTAATGTTGGTTACAACATCACAAGTTGTCCCTCTTGGTTAATTTGTTTTGAGATTGGTTACGTGGAATGTGGTAATGTTGGCTAGCGTCGAAGTTTACAAGTTTTAGTTGATATATGGATTGTTAATGTCCCTTTTAGTGTTTTTTTTCGGGACTGTTAAACGTCGCCCATAAATTACTTAAATTGTCGTACCAATTAACGTTTTGTTTTTCTCCTTTTTTATTTATTTCTGCTCCCAATAGACTCTCCTTTTTTTCAAATTACAACAAAAAATAATAATGAAAAACAAAATCATACTAGGAATGCGGGGGTGGCAACCCCTGCAGGGGATGCTAGGAACGCGGGGGACGTTTTTGTAGGATCATGAGGGTCTCTAATTCTAATCACTTTTAATCCTAATTACCTACTTGTTTAATCGATCAAAGATATGCAGCGGAATTTAAAACTAAACAAACAAGTAAAGGAAAGACAAATGCAAACCACAATGGAGATAGAGGATTTTACAGAGGTTCGACACCCCACCCGGGTCCTAGTCCTCTTGCAAGCTCTGCTCGGATCACCGAGCTCCGCTCACGACTTCACTAACCACCCCCCGTTCCGGGCCGGGAGAGAACGCATTTACAATCTTCAAGCTCGCGAACAACCCTCGTCGAGCTTGGCTCCTCCTCTCACAATCCGAGAGGGACACTTCGGGCTCTCACTGAAGTCTATACTCTTGTCTTGGGCTTTCACCAAGACTCTTGCTTCTTTGACAACAATGGAGTGGAACAACACTCTCTAATCTTGAGCACACTTGAGTGGGAATAGGATTTAAGACTAAAGTGTGAAAGGTTTGAGGCTTGGAGTGTTTGGAGCTTTCTCTCTAATGTATAGTCGTTTGAGGCTTGGGGACAAATAGTAGTGGGAGAGTTGTGTTAAAATGTGTTTTACAACTCTATTTATAAGCTCCAAGATAATTATAGCCGTTGGGGATGAATTGGGTAAAGGTTGTGTAAGATACACAAACCAGAAAACTGCAGGACCAAAAACTGAGTAAGTTCGGTCGACCGGATCGGGTTGAACGGTCGACCGTTTGACAATTTTGAAAACTATTTGGTCGACCGGTTAAAGAACGGTCGACCTCTAAAGGCTATTATCTAAGTACAAGTTATCGGTCGAACACTGAGATAGGTTCGGTCGACCGAAAATCAACAGGCTCTTCTGGGTTGACAAACAAGATTGAATTTGGTCGACTGAAACAAGGTCCACGGTCGACCGAAAACCAATAGGAAGTTTTGGTTTGTCGAGTCTTCTTAAGTTCGGTCGACCGAACAAGGTCCTCGGTCGACCGATACACTAAATGTATTTGGGGTACATGGAGATAATACGAATACAACCGATGGGTATATACGACAAAACAAACGATCGGAAATATATTGTTACTCGGTCGACCGAAAAGGTCTGGACCGTCGACCGAACATGGTCTGTAAAATACTGACCAGATATATGATCACTCGGTCGACCGAACGGTCTGTTTCGGTCGACCGAATGTGGGCGGACAGTTCAGGTTAAGGTTTGGTGTTTTGTGGTCTGAGTTTGGGTGATCTATTTGAAGTCCAAATTATGTGAAAAAATTTGTGTGTGACTTTAATAGGGAACCTAGTGTGTTTTTTAATAGTTTTTAGCTAAAGTATGCTCAATTACACAAAGTTCTTAAGACTCAAAGAAATACAAATTACATGTCTTCAAATGAGCTTGATTTCATGTCCTGACTTGATTTCCTTTCTTCTTTGAGTCTTGATCACTTGTAGAGGTTAGCACAAAGCAATATATATATGCAATGCAACATGTGTGATACTCTACATGATCATAATTAAGATTATGTTGATTAAATCATCAAAACATAGATTAAGGCAAAAAAGCCAACAGTTTTTTGTTTCGATGTCCTATTATTGTACTCCAAATATTGATATGTTTATCCGTTTATTTACGTTGTGTTTTTTCACCCCATCACCACAGAATTCTTACAACGGAACATGAAATAATTTAAAATAACACACCGTATAAATTCAAGATTTAAAAATATAAAATAATCAGGACGTCTCCCTTAGACGCACCCCCCCCCCCCCCCAAAATTGGGGGAGGCGTCCTAGCCAGACGCCCCCGAGTTTTTTATTATTTTTTACGAGACGAAATAGGTATTAAATGGATTTTGAAGGACAAAATGGTAATTGGGAAGAACGATTAGTAAAACTCGACGAACTATAGTGATTATAGTGTAAATTTGCCATGTTATCCTTGTGATTAGTTTTTATTATAAAAATACACCAACATGTGAGTAGTGTAGAACCCCTTTTTTATTGTAAAAATCCTTGTGCCTAGTGTTTATCTATTCATATGTGTAACCTAGTTATATTGTGGTTGCGTTTGTTCCAAGGTATGATTTGTGCTTTTTTGTGATGGTTTAGGTAGAAAAAATTCATTTGTGTAATTTGGTTATGTTGTGGTCGTTAGGTGTTGGTTGCATTTCTTTTAGAAAAGATTACTAAATATTAAGAAATCCATATTAGAACGACAACTTGTGATGTCTTGAATGCATGCTTCAAATGGATATATCTTGGTGTATGAAAAAATGAATTATTGTGACTATTGTATGCTTGAGATAGACTGAGTTTGAAATGCAAGTTGGAATTTTTTCCATATTTAATATTTCAGGAGAGGTTCTGTCTAAATTTTAATGAACTTAAAATTTTAAGATATTAAATTTTATATAGAATGGATTTGTGTGACTTGTATAAGATATATAAATCTTGATTACAGATATGTAACAGATTCTCACTTGAATACATAAAAGGGTTAGATGACTTTTGGATTTCACACGTGCAAATTTGGAAAGATACGGTGGTTTTATTCCTTACCCATACAAGAAATGTAGAAATCAGACACTTCTTGATCAGCACAAAATTCCTGAAATGTTGTAGGTTGAGATACAAGAATTAGCCACCCAAAAATTGGCGCAATAGATATTGTCTCAAGAGAGTGATGAGTGTTTGAAGCCAAAAACACATGAGGTGATTGAGGAGGAGGCTATAGAAGAAATCTTGGGGAAAGAAAAGATCGACAGGGTACGTACGAGGTGCTGGCATTGTAACCCATAAGAAAGACAAGATGTCAACAGGTCGACATAGCAGGATTCACATTGAGCATCTCCAAACTAAGATTTCGCAATCCGTATCGCTTGTAAGTGTATACTTAATTTCATACATTTATTTTATATGTAGAGTAGATGTAAGACAATAAAAGGAGCATGAGAAGTTGAGGGCTCAAGTCGTAAAATTAATAGTTGCCCAGTTCAAGGAGATCAGGTATGTATGATTAATTTGTCATTTGGTTCTTTAATATATATGTTTTGTATTGTCCAACTGACGAAATTCACTATTTTTTTGGTAGAGTGATAACATAGATACGTCTTCCCAACGTGACGATAATCCTTCAACAGATCTGACTTCCTCAGAGCCTTAGTTGGTATTGTTGTGTTACATCTTTTGATGTGTATTTACTTGAACTATAACATATATTTATATCTAGTATGACTTATGACTTGGATACTATGTGACTTATGACTTGTGTTATATCTATTATGGTATATAGATATGTGGCTTATGACATTGTATACGGTTTGACTTATATTGTGATTCTATCTTGACTGTTATAGTTGAGAATATATGAGTATGCTTATATGCTTTAAGATTTCTTATATGAATTATAGTCGATGACTAGAATCATATGACTTATATTGTGATATATAAACGAATTGACTTATGTAGGACAAAAAAGTCTAAATATATCTTATTCTAAATGTATGTGAAACAAGAATTTATGGTTGAAGGTGATTTTATTGCAGGTTATATTTACAAACCCGATATGAATTTTTGAATTCACATTATATTTTTTTTATGAAGCATGCGCTATTATTGCCGATGGAAAATCTGTTGGCAATAGTCATGGTAGATGACTACTACCAACAGAAACTCTGTCTACAGTAGATCATTGTGCGCCCTCTTTTCGTCCCAAAAACATGACCTATCGATGGAGTTTTCGTCGGCATTAGTCTTGCTAACGAGGAGTCCGTCGGCGGACTTTTATCGAGGGATGTTCCAGCAGTAGGTCCTATTGTAGACGGAAATAAGGGTTATTGCTAACAGATTAGTCCGTCAGCATACCCATATTTGTAGTAGTGTTTGTTTTGGTCATTTTTCTATATAAGGTATGCACAAGAACTTCATGCCAAACCAAAAAGTATTTACCAATAACCACACGACTCGAGGGTCCAACGAATAAGTTCTCGTTCTTTAAGGAATGGACATCATTGTCTCCAACCCAATTAGCACAAGGGAGTTGAAGAAAAATCACAACATTGTCTCCAAATCCATGCACATTTCAACTAAATCTCTGGTCAAAAATACTAGAACCTAATTAGCATTCGTGACCTGACAAAAAATCACAGCACAATTGTCAAATCTATGATCCTAAAAACTAATACTCTACTCAAAGGATACTAGAATCCAAGTATCATAGGTGACCCTAAAAAGAATCTCAAAGTCAATGTGTTTATGTGTTATAAGAGCTTAAGGTGTGCGTTAGAAGTACATAAGAAAAGGCCCAAACCTCAAGGTATAAATCAATAGCCACAATGTACAACGAATAGATCATCATTTCTGACAAATGGACTTCATGCTCGTATAGTGAGAATCAGAAGGTATTAACCAATAACCACACGACTTCGGTGTCAAACATATAGGTCATCGTCTCTTAACGAGTTGACTTCATATACTCATGTGGTGAAACGATTACATAACCCAATTAGCCCGAGTGACCTGAAGAAAAATCACATCATTGTCTCCAAATCCATGCTCCTTTCAACTAATACTATAGTAAAAGAATACTAAAACTCAATTAGCCTACGTGACCCAACAAAAAATCACACCACATTTGCCAAATCTATACTCTTAAAAAATAATACTCAAGTCAAAAGATATTAGAACCCAAGTAGCATAGGTGACCCTACGAAGAATCTTAAAATCGACGTTTTAATGCGATATAGGAACCAGAAGGTATTGAACAATAGCTACCCAGTTTGGATGTCCAACGAATAGGTTATCATCCCTTTACAAGGTCCGCATGTAAGAGATCACAAGGTCATTAATTATATGTAAAAAGTTCGTAATACAAATCAGAAGGTCGTCATTTTCGTATAGAAATTGTGTTCCCTGGTAATTTGAAACAAAGAGTTAGGTGGAACTACAAAATACGAAGATGACAACAAAAAAATCGTGTGATGGAGAATGACCAAATAACTCCACAATTTCTCTCCTTGGTAGTACACATTCTTTCTTATGTCATATGTGATTTTTCTCTACACATCACAAGGTGTATACATAGAACATTACCCAATGATGTTTGAGCGTCGAACATTATCCAATAACATAAGGTCACCGTTATCAATAGCCTTCGGAAGAAAAAAAAACATATCAACGTGCATCAGAAAGATACCAATAGACCAACTACACACATGCATGTCTTTTTGATAAAACAAAAAAGACACACATGCATGTCTTTTGTTTGAAAGAATTGTCTAGCCTAACTGAACGGGGTATGTAACTTGCTACTGCCGAGTTTAGTTATTTCCATTTTTGAAATACGTCTAACAACTAAATTAATCTCAATTGAATTACCTAACACATGCATGTCATACGTGGGTTCATTTGGGAATACTCAGCCTCTCGGTTTCGAAGGTGAGACATTATGTCTCGGAGTTGGTTTTTGACGCGAACGTATGGAGAAAGTGAAACCCAAACATGAAATTTTGTTTGTGTTATCAAGGCAAAAAATTGCAGTAGGGTATCCTTTGCATTTTTATTTTTTAAATTTATTTGTAATATGTTTTTAAATTATTAATTTTTTCAAAATATGTTTTCTAATTATTTTTATTTTTAACAAATTTAAAAAAAAATTAATGACTTTTAATTTTTTTTTAAGATCAACCCGAAATGATGTAAAGGAGGTAAAGTATTGAAAAAGTTTGAGTTATTTTATTCAATAAAAAATTTTAGAAAACCCAAACATTTAGAAAACATATTTTAAAAAAAAGATTAAAATGATTTCAATATTGGTAATCAAACAATAGAGTAACAAGGGGTAATATTGGTAACTTAATAAAAAAATTGTGTAGGGGTGAAAAACTAACTTCAATCGGCTTCTCAAATTGGTGGATTTAACACAGGAGTGTCTGACTTTGAGACGCATGAACCAAACCCAATATTTGTTGTTTGGTTGCACAAACCAGCGTCTGAACGTCTGCTTCGACGCAGACACTGATTCGGGTGTTACCAAACGGACCCTTAGATCCACAAGTTTGGGAAACTTAATTAATTACTTATATTTAAAATGGCATGAGATATCTTAAAGTCATTTCCAAGCATTATAATGAAACTTTGTATTCATACAACACTACCATAAAAGGTATCATTGATAGAAAAACTAATTTTAAACGACCACTTTTTAAACATACATGAATCGTGATGATTATTTCGAATTTCGAAAAATAACCTCTCAAAGAACCATGGTGGTGCAATAATTTCAAGTGCCCCACTTAAACAAACATTCTCAAAAAGAAACTAAAACATCACATGACCGGCGTAGCTCAACCAACAGAGAGGCAACGATTCATTGCATCCTCACGACATCGATCTGAGTCCTGAAAATTTAGGAATCGAGACTCGTTTAGCTAGGAGGTTCATGTCTTGAGATAGTCAAATCATGTATCAAATCTCAAACGTTTACTAATTTCAAATTTCAAATGAGGAGTGAGGTAGAGTAGATTGAACAAAAGCACATACATGATGATTTTCTCTTGGAAAAAAGCTAATACAATTAACACAAGTAATGGCACACCACCACTACTCCAAAGACAGCCAACCATCGACGCCGGCGATAACCTCCGACCGACACAACGGACAAAACAGCCGATTCCTCCGGTCAAACCACCCATCAACGCAGCCCTGGTGGAACACGTGCCGGCAAGGCAGACGCCGGAGCGTCTCGCCGGATTCGAACCCGCATAGGCAGAAGACGCAGTCTTGGTCGGAGGTGGTGGCAGTGTAGGAGAAGAGGGTGGTGGAGATGAGGTGTTTGGAGGGAATTGTGTTCTGGGTTTGAAGGGTTGTGGTGGTAGTGGTGGGATGGAGGAGGGATAGGAGGGACGAGAGGAAGGCGGCGGCGGCAGCGAGGAGGAGGATTGGTATGGAGTTGGTGTTGATGTCGGTGAGAATTGTGGAGAGTCCCATTCTTGTGGGTAGATGAAGTGGTGGTGGGAAGGGTGGAAGTGGAAGAATACTACTTATATTATTGCTGAGGTAATATAGGATGGCGACTTGGTGTTGTTTCAAATCATATTTAATAGGTTAAAATCTTATTAATAGTTGTTGAGTTTCATATTCTATTTTTTTTTACTTTTTATCTTTATTTCGGTGACTTTTGAATTTGGATTCGCTTAGTTAATATTATATTCTAAGGGTGCGTTTGGATGCGTCGCTCATACATGAAATTTCAAATTTTGTGGAATTTAAGAATACTTCATTTGTAAAAATACCATGTTTAGTAGATTGAAATTTGTAAATTTCAAGTGGAATTTTGAAAATTCTAATCCCGTACAAAAGTGACAAAACAAAATTCCACATTTTTAAGTAGAATTTGCAAATCCCCACCCTAATTCCCAACATCAGAGTTCACCTAAAGTCGTCATTCGAAATGACATACTTACCCAAACAAGGTGAAAACAAATGACGTCATTTAGAAATCTTAAGATTTACGAATCTCGTCGTTTCAAAGTTCCATGGAATTTACAAATGACGCATCCAAACACATCCTAAAAAAATTGTTCCTAAATTGGTATTTCATTCTACGAAGCGTTAACATGTGTAGAAAGTAGTTATTCATTATAAGAATAAATGAGCATATACATGAAATGGTGCAACTTACAATAATGGTAGAACAAGCAAATTAGAGTGTGATATCGATTTGTAAACCTAAAAAGAAAAATTGTGTAGTTGTATCCGTAACTATTATGTTTTCTGAAGTTTTTTTTTTTTTTTTTTTTTGCACTTTATTCTTGACAAAGGTTTGAAAAGGGATCTACAAGGGTGAAATTTTGAAGTGTTATTGCTTTATAAGCAGTTGAAGGAAGTTTCGAACTTCAGTTCCCTTGATTTAATTTGATTTTTAAGTGAAATGGGGTAATTTCTTTCAAGTACAATATTTTTAAGTGATAAAGCTCTAATTAAACTATGATTTGAGGATTTTAAAAAATCTGCAAATTAATCACCCAAAATCACAGCAAATGTTTAGTTTTCTACTTTTTTACGGTCCTAACCTAAAAAGAATTTGTTGAAATTTAATTTTTTATTATTTTAACATTAAGAATCCTCCTTTCAAAATAATTAATTAAATAATGTATATGTATAAGTGCACGGAGACGGTGGAACATGCTAACTAACAAAAGATTAAGCACAAGTGAATGTGTTATTAACTATGTTTTAAAAATCTAACCGAACTGGTGCTCCGACCGGCTCCTACCGAAAACTAGAGGTAGTCCGGTCGGTCCATGATACAAACCAAACTGCAACTCAAACCGACGCGAACTGAATTGAACCGAAAAAAACAAATTGAACCGGTCGATGTTTCTACATGGTCGAAACGCGGTTCGTCCGGTTTCAATTTTACTTATTGAAAAAAAAACGATGAACTAAAAATTAACTTTTTGTTAAAGGTTTTACTTTTACCCTGCCGCCACTCCTCCCTTCTCACCTCTTCCACTGGTGTTGCTCGTCGCTACCTACGTCCGTTGGTGACCTTCATCCACCGACCACCGCCATCTGCCAACCGGTCACCTCCCTCCTCACCTCAGGTATGATTTCATTTCCTTTTATTTTTATTCCCTTCTCTTCTCAATTTTTTAAGTTATGCTTTACGTGTGTTAACTTTTAACTACAAATTGAGTTGATTTATGACATTTTTGTGTTGATCCTTCTAACTTTTAAGTTGTAGACTTTTAACATGATTTTTTGTTAATTTGTCAGATGGAAGGTGATCTTGGTTATTAGACAAAAAAATAAAAACAATAGGTAAAAACTGGTTTAATCGGTCTGACCATCGTTTGGACCATCATTTGTTAGATAGAGTCGGTTCAGTCCAACTCCCGGTTCACAAAATATTGATGTCATGCCAACGTTATCATCGGTTGGACCATGTTGAACCACTTTGAACCAAACCGAGTTCTGTTCGGTTCACTCTTCGATTCGGTTTCAAAAATCATGGTTATTAATAGACCATATGGGGAAAAAGGAAAGAGAAAAATAAAATATTATAACTTAATGTTGATTATGTTGTGCGTGAGAATATTGAATTATTTCTTTAGTTAAAACTTTTTCAGGAACAAAAGAAGGAATCGAGGGAATGACATCAGGTAGTATCATAGAGCTTTGTAAATATAAACAAAAACATTTCAACGAAAGAGAGGTTGAAACAAGCCAGAGCTTCAGCGAAAATACCCAGAAGTTCATCTATCCGGAAACAAATTATAATGTAATATACTTTCATCTAAACTTTGTTATTTACATGTTCAAGAATCAAGACCATAACAGAAGAAAATATAAACCAAAGAAACTATGCTTCACAGGACCTACGAGAATATTGAAACAATCCCGAGTTTATAACTATTCACGTGTCTTAAATCTTAATTATAACTCTTTTGTATTCGTTTCTATCTTATCCTAACCAGTTTGGGATTAAAAGTTTGGTTGTATTTCTTTTCTTCCGGCATAATATCTAGTATAGTATAACCACAAGTTCGTAGTATTTTACAAATTCGTAATTAGTGTTCACTTCATTTATTTCAGAGAGTTGTTATCTTGGTTGGAGTGTTGGACCTGGAAGATTGTAGAATACCCTACCATATCCTCAATATTGGAGTATGGGTCATTATTCCAAAAATAGTGGGGGACTGGATCTCTAATATCCCCTATCATTGTCATGGTATAACATCTAATGAAATATTTACTAGTTGGTTTATCAAAATGTCTTTGTCAAAGATTTGTCATTACACAATACCTTTGGAATCGGAAAAGCCTGGAGTAACTTGCATATACCCACTGTTAATTAACACGCATATTGAATTTGTTTTTTTGTTTTTATTTTTTGAAAAAACAACATATTGAATTTGTTTGCTTGCTTGTTTTCGCAACCCAGTCAACTTGTGTCTGGCGTGGCTTGAATAGTAATAATACGAAAATGTCGACATGCCTTGTGTTGCTACGACACAACTGGTCAAGGTCAGTAGACCCACTGCAGGTATTCTTTTCCTCACTCCATATCATGCATAATTAATATAAAATAATTATAATTTAGAAAGTACAAGCCAAGTTGTTTGTACAGCAATATCAGCATCGTTTTTTTGGGAACCTGACTTGGGATGATGAATAGGGACGACGATGATGAAAGGAACTGAGTTGGTAGCAGTTCGCTTGTTCTCCCTTCAAAGCCATAAACATTTCCGTAAAGTACATCAGTCCCACCTCCCATACCGAACGTTTCAATTCCATCGCTTGTCCTATCCGTGTTGCAAATATACAAACCATAATGGCGATGCACGATTTTGATTTCCAACGTCATCTGAAAAAAGTAGATATCATTAAGCTTGTGCAAATTTGTACTTGCCTACAGTTATCATAGATAAATAAAGATACAATAAAACCGGCATAGTAAGGCAGTAAGCACTCGAGCTTGAACTATACTATACCAGAGTCTTGAGTTAATAAATTTCAAAAGGCATTCATGAAGTTCATCAACAAAGGCTTGAGCTTTTCAGGGCTACTCCAGGTCTTCGCTGGAACTGGTTCAACACAACTGAAATTTCACTATAGAATTTGATAAAGATTACAAGAGATTATGGCATTGCAACCGTACAAGCAGGCACATCTCCATCCACTGAGAAAAAAATATAAATTCAGCAGAGAACAAATTTCATCTTTGAAACTACAGATTTGTTTTCTCGAGAAAGGATGGAAGCTGAGGAATAGTGATGCCATATACAATAACTCAAAACTCTCGAAGCAAATCTATTAGCCCTCGGGAGGGGGATTCTAATTTACAAAAGAAACCAATTTTGAGTCGATTAAACATGAGCTTTAGGTTCTCCCTCTGAGAAATGCCTGCAGATAAAGACCCATATGCAGGTAAACCTTACGAGCAACAACTATGTTGGAGGGATTGCAATGCTCTTTACCGCTTTGGTGGAAGCTATGGCCTGTCGCAACCTTTTCTTCTTTTCGCGTTGGCACTCCCCACACCAGCTTGGAAAGTCCTTCTGGTACTTTTTCATCTCTCTATGAAATGAACTGCATGCCAAAAAAGAAGATTTTTTTTTTATCTCGGACAAGTTTTAGGTTTTGGCTACTAACTTTGAAACATATTAAGGTCAAAAGTGAAAACATAGTCCTGTAAAATGAAAACAGAGGCCCCAGCACAAGGGTGTTCATTGGTCCAAACCACAAAAAAGTAAGGTACTGAATCGGAAATCTCCTTGCCATGAGATAACGACGATAATCTCTTTCCCTTTCCGATGGTCTTCTGCTTTGTGTTTTAAACTTGATAATTGATACTAAGATTCAATTGGATCTTGGTAAGTAAAACCATAATCTAACCATTTTGCACACAGTATTTTTAATTATGAATAAACACATACCTATTGTGAATGGAAATAAATGTCTCTTCTAAAACTCAAGCCAGATAATTTAGATTTTATACAAATAAACTTAATGCTAGGCCCATAAAATCTGAGATAAGCTTGCAACGTTCATTTTTTCCATGATGATAATGCCAAACCAATCTACCTACACACCTCACAGTAAGATTAGTGGCACAGTTGAGCAGGTTAAAGAGAATTATACGTTTCACTAGTTTACAAGAAAAAAAAGTGCAAAGAACTACACCACCAAAGCAACATTATATTCACAGGAGTCCCTTAAAATATTTTCTTTTATTATGACAGTATCATTACTAAATAGATCTTGTTGAAGATGGAAAGTCTGAGCATGCAAAACTAAGGAAAAAATAATAAAAACAGGTTTTGTCTTTTAATTTTTAGTAAAAGAAATGAACCAATAGTTTACCAATGATAAGAGTTTGAGCTGTTGCCTCTTTTTTTTATTTAAAGTTAATAGGTAAACGGCAAATACAAACCAAGGAAGCAATGCTCACTGCAGTCTCACATTTCACGCAATAAGATAGGATCTTATTCAATCATATACGCTTACAATTTATGATGAGCATGTAAAACTTCGAAGAGTTTACATCTTAGAAAGACATTTCTAGGAATTTGAGCATGCAAAGTTCAAATGATTGTACTAGTCAAAAATTGAATCTATTGTCCCAACCAATAGTACTGAGATATTTTATAGGCCTAATTCTGGTCACTACACATGAAAAATCAATACCACAGCATTTGTAATCATTCTGCTATAATCTATTTGAACCCATCACTCTGCTTCCAATTTCTCATCACCATGATTAGATTTAGTTAAAGACATGGTGCAAGTAGACCATTGGAGATCTAGATAACCAGTAAAGTGCTTTTATTATTAACATTAGTAATGGAAAAGAAACAAAACTAAAGGCCATGAAGATGTCAAAAAAAAACCTTCTGCACCACATGAGCAAATTAATTCTATGTCCAGAAGTTGTCGCATGTGCCCCATGCCTATGCCGACCACGGTGAAGTATAGCTTGTCCAGGGACATGTGAATAGTTGAAAACTTCCTATAAAGCAATGAGTAGAAACAACACTCACAATGCTATACAAGATAACACTAACAGATACCACAACTCAATTCCAGATGAACAAAATAAAGAAGCCAGCAACTAGGCCCTTTCAACAGATACTTATGCTTACAGTAAGGCCTATTATGGCATGGCAAAGAACATGATGTTAATATGATTCTTAAAGTTGTTTCCATGGTTCCATCCTACTTGAATGTACAAGTAAATAGAACTGAATAGACACCAGTTTGCAATGAATCAAGACGCTTGAAACTGCACTGAAAAGATTATGGTAAATCTTATAACTTACATAGTAAATAATCAAGAAAAAGGAGGATACAGTGCCTATTCGAAAACCTGTTTTGCATTAGTAGGCTGTTCTGAATATGTGTATATTTCTACTACCTTGGCACCACAAATGATTTCTTTAAACATTAACAGAGACGTCAAACCGAATCCTGATTGTTTACTTTTTCCAATCATAAACTCAAGCTACTTCAATATTCAAATTTTAAAGAATATAAGGCAGAAAGCGTATGTGACCCCCTACACCCAAAATAAATCCAAACCTTAAATTTCATGATCCATGAACAGAAGCACTGTGAGGTAATAAATATTGTTCATTACTGTGTAAAACTTCAAAGCATGCAGGTTCTAACACAGTCCAATCAGTTTCTGAATTTGGATACAACCTGGCAGAGTTACTGCACATCACATCACCGAGAAGAGAGAAAAAAAGTGTCAAGTCTGATTAACAAATATTGAACACTTTTGTGTTCATATTAGTCAAGTCATCTGGACAGTTGGTAGTATTGGACTATTGTAAAACGGTAGTACTGTGCTCACTTGACCTAATAAACAAATCCCTAGGGAGTGGATACTCATAGAACAAGAAAAATATATTTTGTGCCAAACATAAGTGTAGACCTTTTTCATTACTATAAACCACAAATGTCATGTCAGCTCAATTGAGTTAAAGAACAAGGATACCGCATACCTCAGGTTGAGTCTCAGAATTTACATGCTTCTCACAACGAATCCCTCGAAAGAATAAATCGCCACCAGAAAATTGCTTCCCCAAGCACACATTCAAAGAAACTTCGGAGTCATCAACATGAAAACCTGAAACATGCAAGTGGCAATTTCTGAGTTATATTTTACAAAATTTGGGAAACTTAATGATGTCAAGTACAAAATAGAAAATAAAGAAATGTTGAGCTATGAATGACTGTTGGTGTGAAACTGTGAATCACGTGATTGATAATAAATAATAAAACATTAAAATGCAGAAATATATAAAAAGATATAAGGAAGAAATAACAACAGAAAATGAAACCCAGTTCTCCCAGTAAACAGTACAACACTAAAACCTACACTCACAAACAAGTCGAGTGAAGGACAACTACTGACCACAAATGAGATATGTATGTCACTAAAAATTAAAGTACTTAAAAGAAATCTCTATTGTAGTGAAATGATCTTAAGATATTTGGAACATGTCAACAAGACTCTAGTATACTAATGGGCAATCAACTGCAGTTAACCACAATCTTGATTCATCGTTTTGCGTTTTGCGTTTTGTACGATGATAGAACGATATTAGAGTCATCGTACAATATGATATGAATAAAATAAAAATAGCAAAATAAAAAACCGAAGACAACTTGGATCAGATATAAATTCAATGATGAATAACAGCTTTTTCTGCATGCTCCAATTTAAATTTCAAAAGGACAAAAGTTGCTAAATAATTTGACGTGACGTAACACCCCCTTGGATTGAAGCCATAAGCTCAAATGATGCAAAAGCAACTATTTTTTCAAAGAAGAGTCTGAATTGAATGGTTCTTTGTTTGAAACGAAAACTAAGTCCACCCAAAAAGGATAAACTCCAAATTCTGAAAATAGGTTTAAATTAGGAAAACAATATCTCCAAAATAAAACAAGATCCTTTTCTCAACTTAAAGCCCTCCTTCTCTTACACCCTGATTTTCTTCATTGGCTGAAGCCCGTGTTCCCAAAACAAATTCTGGATTTTATTTATTTTCTGGAGTGGGGTGATAGAAGAAAAAAACACATGAGCATTAACATAAAATATGAAACCCTTAGCATAAAAGAAACAAAACAATGGGCATTTAGGTGATAACACAGAATGAATCTATATGATTTGCCATTAGATATATAATTTCTTTTGTAGAATTAGCAATTTCCAAGGAACAGCCACATGAGATTGTGACCTAATAAATAGATGTCATAAGACAGAAACAATAAGTCCAAAGGTATGGAAGGTACATTGCAAACTATGATGATGTTCACAAAAGATTGAAGTACCTACCCAAGTCAAGATCCTTATCTTTTCCATACTCAACAACAAAAGCATGATGAGAATCCAATGAACATCCACCAACCTCGGGGAAAAAAACTGCAAAGACCAAATGAAAACTCCTGAACAGAAGAAATAACATTATGCATAATTCAAAATGTTACCAATTTTACATAAAAAATAACAAGTTCAACGATGAACATCTTAATCACCTCGTGATATTGGGCATATAAATTCCTCCATTAGTTTATCAAGCATAGATTCCAAACCAAAATCATCAAGAACAGCGCCATATTTATTCATTGTGTTAGGCCGCATGATCCTGAACTTTACGGCAGTGACCCACTTTTCAAAATTTACAACCTAAGAAATCCCAAAATTAGGTTTTCCAACAATAAGATAAGAAGTTGACATGCAAATGCAATGATTTGAAAATATAAACCTTTTAAAAATCAAAATCATATAGGGTCTTCAACGGGTTGTACCTCAGACAGTAGCATCTCGCAGAACTTCGGTTGTAGCATGGCAAAAGTATAAACTCCAGGAGATGGCTCAGATATTATACTCCTAAAGCTCTCTTCTTTGTTATCATTTACTGCTTTAATAAAAGATGGCACAAAGAACATAGAAGGATGCACGCTGTATAGTTCCTTGTGTAAAGGCTGCAGGAAATATTAAGCTAAGTAGAAGCCCAAAGAATTTAACTGAATCTCACTTAACATCTGATTAAAACTTTTTGTAGAGATTTTTTTTGAATGATACTTGTATATGATATAAGGACATGGTCGAACTTATTTTGACAAAAATATGTCAATTTTTTTAGTAAACATGGTACAAACATTCTTATCCATTTCCACTGTGTCAAAGATTAAGTTATTTTTTGACATTTGGAGTATCATGGACTATATCAAAGGGTTATTTAAACAATCTGCATTTCTTTTATTGTGAAATCGCAGATGGTCAGTTGCATTTGCATCATTTGGGTCAATTGGAAACAACCTCACTGTTTTACAGTGGTAGGGTTGCGTACATCTGACCCCCCCTATCTCGCTTAGGTGGGAGCCTCTTCTGAGGCATTGGGGTTATGTTGTTGTATGGTACAAACATTCACAAAAAACCTTTTGCTTATCAAGTTCCCACTTATATAAAATAAGGTTAAACTCGTGATCTTTTCTTGACAAAATGTAAAGTAAATGTCCAATGACGAACCTCGTAAGATGACAGTATCTTATTCCTGTACTCTTTATGCCTCTGAGCCTGAAAAGAGGAGGGAAATAATGATGATTCAAATGTGCCTAATATACATGGATAAAAAATGGACCTATGTCGGGAAACTAATCACTGATTTACATTGAATTTTTAAAAATTAGACATCCATAACTACAAATTCCAATAGTGATTCAGAAAAATGAGTGGAACTACTGAATTTGAGTAAAAATCAGGTATTATTTATGAACTTCAGTTTTACTCCAAGTATTATAGAAGGAACTTTGTATTGTTTTTCTTCAACTTTTTCAGGTCAAAGGAGTTATGAACCTCAAGGGTAAAAATTGATACTGACACTATTTAACAGTAGAAAGTAATGTTATGTGATGAAACATGTTATATGAATGTTTGTCCTTCAGATATTTAAGCTATTTAGAGAGATTTAACAACTACATGGTATGTTTTCACATCTTAAATGTCTTTCTTAAATATGAATGCTTTCAGTAAGTAGAAAATCAGATTTTATGAATGCTTTCATAAAGCTAACAAAGAATTGACTAAAACATCAAAACATTCATCTTTTTCATAGAGCGACCTTTCACTGAGGTTCCACCAAAGTCCAATTTATTTTCTCAATTTCAAGGTTCTGTGGCATGTCAAAACCAATATTATCACCATATCAAGTTTCAGAAGAAGAAAAAATAGTATAAATAAGATAGGGAATATATTGGAAATTCAACAGAAAGAGTTGGCCAATCCGAACTGTGATATGTATGGCATGTGGATAACACACAATGTACATCTTAAATTCTTAATACTTAAACTATTTTTCAAACAGGGGCATCAGCAAACTCAAAAGAAAAAGATGAAAGATGTGATATGTCACCTATAAGTTTATGCAATTGAGTAAACAAGAAATCTCAGTTACAAGAATGAATAGTTGAATACTAATAAAGAGCATGGAGATAATGGCAAATTATTAGTATACAATTCCTAAAATGCTAGACTGCCAGAGGATGTTCTTCCATTCATTGCCATATATTTATTAGACTATTGTGGGTGTGATAATTATACAATCCTGCCTACTTCCAATGTCATAGATAGATTCCTCACACATCAGAGGATATTCAGGGTTCTGATATTCATAACCACCCCCGTACTAAGCAATAGAAAAGGACAAAGATAACAATGAGGGGGCACTCATGAATAATTGAAAAGCAAGGATCTTAACTACAATGCAACTACATTGTTCACATCACTCGTACACACTACTCATGGATGCAATAACTCAACCTAAAGAACCAACATACTACCATAGTTATTTTTCTTTTTTTGATCGGTGATGTACTACCATAGCTCTGAAAACACTCTCAAAGACAACAAAAAAGGGATACAATAAGCAATTGTTTCAAATATGCACACTGAGCACATTGCTCGTGCCACTCATGGACACTAATCGTGAATGCAATAACTCAAATTGAACAACCAACACATTGAACACAGCAGAAAATACACAAAATGGATGCAATATACAACAATACAAAAATTCACACAAACCATATTGGTCACTCTACTCCTGGACACTAATCATGAATGTGAGAACACAAACTAAAGAACCAATGCACATCCTCCAATGCACTCGTAAATACCAAAAATGAATACAATATGCAAAATTCAGATTACACAAACCGATCAGATTGTTCAGTGTCCACGTCACTCATGGACACTACCTGTTAACCTAAAAGCATAACCTAAACAAATTAACAAACACTCATTTTCTTCAACTTACTCATAAATACAAAAAAAAACAATATCCAAAATTCAAACCGACCACAATGTTCAGTGTCCACACCATCCGTGGGCGCAAATCATGAATGCAATGACTCAAACTATAAAACCAACCACATTCTTCAATCCACACTAAAATACAAACAAAAAAAATCCTACACACAGAATTTCAAACTAAACAATAACTCAACCCAAACCAGCTACAGAGCCACAAAACATATATCAGGAACACGTTAACCTAACCTACCCCGCATGACACCCGACCACCAACACTTGGCGCCTCAAACTCAAACCCTAACCTAAAAACGATAAAAACAGATAAAAAAGATGGAATCTTTAGCGGTCACTCACCCTTGTACTCTCTCCGTCAGGCAAGTACCTGGCGAGGATCTCCCTCATGAACTGGAACTTTCCCTCCTTGGACGCGTCGAGCATGCTGGGAGGCAAGTGGCGCTCGAGGGCGCTGTAGATCCTCGGGTGGAACTCGGACTTGACGTCGTCATAGCTCTCCGGCTTGTGGTCGGCGTTGGGGTTGAGACGGAGGCGGCGGTCGGAGTACGACGGGAGGGCGGCGGCGGCGCCGTTGGCGGGAGGGAAGGTGGTGCCGTTGTGCATCGTGATCGGGGTTAGGGTTTGGAGAAGGGGAGCATTTTTAAAAGGGAAATTAGGGTTAGGGTTAGGGGGAGGTGAGAGGTGGGGTTGGTGACGAGTGGTGCGTGTGTGGGGGTTTACGTGAGAATACGAGACGTGGAGGGAAGCGTTGCGGATTTGGTCCTCCAATCCTCGCTATTTACTTGTTAAGGATTTTTATTTTTATTGCTTTTGTTGCTATAGTCAGTCTGAGTCACTTCATGTCTTGGAACTTTTTTGTCGTGAAATAAGAAACTTGTTGGGATCGTCGATGATTCTCTAATCTCAAAATAATACGAAATTATAAGACCGTTACGGCCTGAAAGTTGTTGACCATCTAGTCTTCCTGAGATTTCAGGAACCTCCGGGTTCTTGATTTCCTATAGATTAGTGATCCTCTCCGTTTAAGACCGTTATGGCCTGAACGTCGTTGCTCATCTAGCATTGTAGAGATTTTAGGAACCTCCGGGTTCTTGATTTCCTACATACTAGAGACCATCGGTGGGACCTCGAAGTTTGACATCGTCTAGTGCTAAGGACCTATAGTGGACTTTAGGCTTGCTTTTGTCTTGATTGCTTAGTTAGGTGTCTAACCTTCCTTATTTCCACGCTAGATTAAGGATTTCATTTCCTCTCTCCAGAGTCATTCTTTTCTCATCTTCATTCACTGGATCTTTTCATGTACGGACACTTTCTTTTAAATTGAAATTTTATTTTTTGATTTCAATAATAACTATCATTTTTGTTAATGTTTAGATTGAAATGGATTGAGATTGGATTCTTTCAAACTGATTGAGTGATGAGTATAAGAATGGAGTGAATATGTTCTTAGAGGTTGCCAAAAATCATTCAAAAAATAGGAATGACAGAGACATGACATATTGTCATGCAGTAAGTGTCATAATATGTCAGTGCTGAGTTTTCGAAAAATAAAAGATCATTCGTTTGAGAAAGGTTTCGACACAAGTTACAGACGGTAGATAGGGCACAGCGAAAATGAATTATTTAGTGGTTCCAAGAATGATGGGGACAATGTAAGTGTGGGAGATCAGTTAGAGGACATGGTTCAAAATATAGTTGAAAACTTTTCATCCAACTCTGATTTACTTGGTAGTTTGTTGAGTGACAATAAGAAGTCGTTGTATAAGGGTTGCACCAAATTTACTAGATTGTCAGTGGTGTTGAAATTGTACAATTTAAAAGCAAAAAATGGTTGAACCGATGTTAGTTTCACATCAGTGTTGAAGCTATTGAAAGAGATGCTTCCAGATGATAATGAACTGCCGGATAAAACGTATGATGCTAAGAAAGTGTTGTGTCCTATAGAATGGAATATAGGAAGACATGCATTTCTGAATGATTGTATATTGTATAGAGGTGAATTTGAAAACTTACATTCCTGCCCGAGGTGTAATATTTCACAATACAAAATGAAACACAGTGGATCGAAACACAATGTAGATGATAATGATTTGGAAATCAAAGGACCTCCTGCTAAAGTTTTGTGGTATCTTCCGATAATACCAAGGCTTAAATGCTTGTTTGTGTGTAAGGAGGATTCCAAAAACTTGACATGATATGTTGATCTTGAGAAACCAAATGATCAGTTGCTACGTCATCCTGCAGATTCACCTCAGTGGGAAAAAGTAGATTACGACTTCCCTTTGTTTGATGAAGAATCCAGGAATTTACGACTTGGACTTTATGTTGGCTTTTTTGCCTTAATCTATGTTTTGATGATTTAATCAACCTAATCTTAATTATGAGCATGTAGAGTAGCACACTTATTGCATTGCATATATATTGCTTTGTGCTAACCTCTACAGGTGATCAAGACTCAAGGAAGAAAGGAAAATCGAGTCAAGACATGTAATCAAGCTCTTTTGAAGACATGTATTTTGTATTTTCTTTGAGTCTTAAGAACTTATGTAAATTGAGCATACTTGAGCTAAAATCAACTTAAACACACACTAGGTTCCTTATAGAAGTCACACACGAAATTTCACATAATTTGGACTTCAATAAATCACCCAAACTTAGATCGGAAAACACTAAACCTGAACCCTAACAGTCTGCCCACATTCGGTGACCGTAACAGACCGTTCGGTCGACCGAGTGATCAATTATCTTGTTTGTGTTTTCACTGCCCGGTTTCAGTCGACTGTATTTGCCTTTCGGTCGACCGTATGAACTTATTTTTCCGACCGTTTATTTTGTCGTATTATACCCAACGGTCGTATTCATATTAACCAAATATACCCCAAATACATTTCATGTATCGGTCGATCGAGGACCTTGTTCGGTCGACCGAATATCTGTCTCTTGACAAACCCGAACCTCCTGAACAAAATCGGTCGACCGCCAGACCTTAGCTCGGTCGACTGAATTGATCATTGTTTGTCAACCCCAAAGTGCATGGTGCAAATCGGTCGACCGAACCCTTTTCGGAGTTCGACCGATCACTTAAGTGTACCTAAGTCGTAGCGTTGGGCGGTCGACCGTTACCGAACTGAGTTCAAAACTGCCAAACGGTCGACCGTTCAGACCGATCCGGTCGACCGAATTAACTCAGAATTGGGTGCTGCGAGTTTCTGTTTTGTGTATCCTACACCAACACTCACTCAATCAACCCCAACGGATCTATTCTCTCTAATGCCTATATAAAGAGTTGTAAAACACATTTTAACACAACTATCCCACTACTACTTGTCCTATACATTAGAGAGGAACTCCGAAGCTCATTTTTCCCCAATCCAACACTCAAAGCCTACATTTCTACACCTTAGAATCAATTCCACATCATAAGCTAAGTGTGCTCAAGTTAGAGAGTGTATTCCACTCAAGTTTTTGTTTGTGAAGAAGCAAGGACTTCGGTGAAAGCCCGAAGTGTTCCTCTCGGATTGTGAGAGAAGAAAGTCAAGCAAGCGAGGGTGTTCGCGGTGCTTGTTTTGTAAAAGGCGTTCTCTCCCGGCCCGGAACGGAGAGTGGATAGTGGAGTCGTGAGTGGAGCTCGAAGTGTTGAGCGGAGCTTGCAAGAGAGGACGTAGGCGGTGGCCGAACCTCTGTAAAAACCCCGTGTCCATCGTGGTTTGCATTTCTAGTCTTTACATACTTGTTTGTTAGTTTAATTCTGTTGTATATCTTTGATAGTTCAAACAAGTAGGTAATTAACGTAAAATTGTGATTAGTATTGTGGACCCATAACCCACATGATCCAACACTTTATACCGACGGAATGAATCTTTTTGGTAGTCTGAGTAGCATTCATAGTTCTTAGTCTGTTTTGCTTGTAATTTATAATTTGCCACTGTGGTTATGCATGAAACGCAGATATATTATGTTGTCCTTAATGATTTTTGGTCTGAAGCAACCTGAAAATGACATTGATGTGTATTTAAGACCCTTAATTGATGACTTAAAGAGATTGTGAGATGACAGAGAGTAAGTTTTTATGTTTATCGACAGTAATCATTTGTAACGCGGGCAATGATTTATTGCACGATTAATAACTTTCCACTTTATGATAATTTATCTAGATATTCTATCAAAGGTCATAAAGTTTGTCCAATTTGCGAAGAGCCCTCTAATCACTAGATAAATACGGAATTAAAAATAATAATCAAAGGATTAAGGTAAGAGACAATGCAAACCACAAAATCGACGACATCGGAGTTTAGAGAGGTTCGGCACCCACACCCTGATCCTAGTCCTCCTCGCAAGCCTCGCTCGATCCCCCAGCCTCGCTTACAGTTTCACTAACCGATCTCCGTTTCGGGCCGAGATCAACGTCGTTTACAACCACCGAGCCTCGCGAACAACCTTGCTGTTGGCTTTTTGGCCTTAATCCGTATTTTGATGATGTAATTAAACCTAATCTTAATAAGGACATGTAGATTAGCACATGTAGTATAATAGTATACATATTGTATTGTGCTAACATCTACAGGTGATCAAGACTCAAGAAAGAAGAAAAGTCAAGTCAAGACATGTAATCAAGCTAGGATTGAAGACATGTAATTTTTCCTTTCTTTGAGAATTAGGAACTTATGTAAATTGAGCATAACTTAAGCTAATATGCATGCATTCACACACTAGGTTCCTTTTAGGAGTCACACACAAAATATCATATAATTTGGACTCCATTAGATCACCTAAATACCTAAAACATTGGTCGCCAGTCTACCTGAGTTCGGTCGACCGTTCACCTTTCGGTCGACCGGTTATACACATTTTTTGTTATACCAGACCAATCCGTTCAACCGATCACACATCTATTTAACCGATTACCCAGACCTGTTCGGTCGACCGGTAGACCTTCGGTCGACCGTTTCGTTTGCTATTTCTGGTAAAAATACGACCGTTTTATTTGTCGTATTATACAACGGTCGTATACACATTTTTCTCAATATACACCCCCATATACATTAGAACCGGTCGAACCATTTGCCTAGTTCGGTCGACCGTTCAAATAGGTAAAATCTACCTGCTATCGGTCGACACAAGTTTGTCCAACCGATCAAGATTTCTCTTTACCGAACCCAGTAGTTCGGTCGACCGGTACCTGCTCGGTCGACCGTTGACCTATAGAACTTAAGTGATTCGGTCGACCAGTACCTATGTTCGGTCAACCGATCCATCAACAGACTCAAGGGTTCGGTCGACCGATACACCTTTCGGTCGACCGTTTCTGGACAGATTTTTGAACCCGATTTTCTGTTTTGTGTATCTTGCACAAAACCCAATCAAATCTTGTCCAAACGGCTAGAAATCTTTAGGAGCTTATAAATAGAGGTTCACACTTAGTTTTCCACAAGATTTCACAACTCCAAAGTGTCAAACCTATAGTGAGATTTTCCATAACCTCCAAGCTCCAAATTAGTCATCCAAAGCCTAATTTCCACATCCTTCATCAATCATCATACTAGCAATTGTTGTGCTCAATTAGAGAGTGAGTTCCACTCAGTCACCATTGTTGTCAAGTGAGCAAGGGTCTTGGTGAAAGCCCAAGACAAAGAAGTAGAGATTTCGGTGAAAGCCTGAAGTGATCCTCTCCGGTTGTGAGAGGTGGTGCCAAGCTCGGCGAGGGTTGTTCGCAAGCTTGAAGACTTGTAAAAGGCGTTGCTCCCGGCCCGGAACGGGGAGGCATAGTGAAGACGCAAGAGGAGCTCGAACGGGGATTCGAGAGGGGCTTGCAAGAGAGGACGTAGGCGCGGCCGAACCTCTGTAAATCCGTCGCGTCTTTGTGTGGTTTGCATTGTCTTTCTTTCTCTACTTGTTTGTTTATTCCGCTGCGCATTTGATTGCTTAATCAAGTAGAGAATTGTGGATTAGCTTAAAAAGTGATTAGTGGACCCATAACCCACACGATCGTACATTTGGTATCAGAGCCTCGTTCGTTAATTTTGTTCTTAACCGATAAATTAACATGACTCTTAATGCATCCACACCTCTAGAATCTTGTAAACCACCATATTTTGATGGAAATAATTTTGTTTCATGGAAATCTAAAATGTCATCATTTATTAAATCCATGAATGCTAACTTGTGGTTTATGATTCAAACTCCATATGAAACACCTAGATGTCTTATTAGTAAATGGAGTTTAGAAGATGAGAAAAATGCATCCCTAAATGCTAAGGCTATGAATGTCATATTTTGTGCATTAGGAGATGAATTTTTTAATCTTGTTTGCTCATGTGATAGTGCTCATTCTATATGGCAAACTTTAGAAAGGAATTTCGGTGATGGAAAATCACCAACCGGGGAGAAAGGAGCAACCACTCCGAAGGATGTAGCTCGAGCAAAGAAAATGGAGATTAACTCAACATCTTCATCATCATCAAGCTCATCCGATGGAGAAAGTGAAGATGAGGTATCTTCTAGTCATTCTTCAAGTTGTAGTTCAAGTGAAAAATCATCACATTCATATAAACTACAAAATGCATTTCTAAAACTTTTAGAAAAATCTAAAGAACTTCATGAGTCTAATAAGTTAGCAAATAAGCAAATAGATGAGCTTAAATGTCAAAATGCATTTATCTTAGATGATAAAATTGTTTTGCTTGCTAAAATTGAAGTTCTAACTTCTGAAAATGCATGCTTGAGGAATGACAATTTAAATGTTAAAACTACATCATCAAATGCAATTGAAAGTCATATGCTTGAAAATGACAAAATTGACTTGCTAAAGAAACTAGATGAATCATATCTTGAAAGCAAGAAAATTTTAAATGACTTGAATTGCATGAATGAAAAAGTTGCAAATTTAGAGATTCACATGCTAAACATGAATGAAAAGCATAATTCAATGACTAAAAATCCAAATTGCTTAAATAAATCTCTTGCAACTAAAAACAGTGAACTTAATGCCTTAAATGAAAACTTGTCAAATAAATTGCATAAGTTCACACATGGCAACAAAAATAAGTTTTATGTTAAAAACATTCCTATTCAAATCAATGTTAAACATAATTTTGCCATGAAAAAGAAAGTAAGTGTAGAGGTACCAAAATCAACTTGGATTTGGGTACCAAAAGCTAAACTTAATGGACCCAAGCAAAAATGGGTACCAAAGTCTACACTTGCAGGAGCTTGAGGAGGAGATTGGTGGTGACCGGACGAGCCAAAGCGTCAAATTCGAATCCGGTTGCATCACCAAGTCATGATTGGAGCTATTCAAGATTCAAGTTTGGTATAAATTTCTATCTTTGAAATTTCTGAAAATTAGCTCTAATCTAGTTAATATGCTTAATTGTCATATCTTTAGAAAATTCAATTCATTGAAAATCATTTACCCCATTCATTGCAAATCTATTACCACATCCATTGATTTTAAATGTCAAATTTTAAATGGATGTTAGAATAAGGCTTAAATAGAAACTTAATTGAACTTAACTTTAATCATACTCATAGTTTCCATCTAGCCTTATTGATAGGGGGAGCTTAATAGTTATATCTTTTATTAGAGTAATGAAGTGCAAAATTTAGGGGGAGCATCTTCATTACAAATGACATCCTACATTGAACTCAAATAGTTATATATAATTGTCAATGGGGGAGAAATTTAAATTCATATATTACATTGATTATTGCATTTTGTTTTGATGGATGTCAAATGAGGAGAAGTAATAGATTAGGGTTACTTGAAATATACATGAAATTATCAAGAAAAACTATGCACATCCATAGGGGGAGCATTTATATGCATAGTTAACTTATACATGTTTCAAGTATTAGGTTGGTTTAAGATATAGGTTGCCATCATCAAAAAGGGGGAGATTGTTGGCTTTTTGGCCTTAATCCGTATTTTGATGATGTAATTAAACCTAATCTTAATAAGGACATATAGATTAGCACATGTAGTATAATAGTATACATATTGTATTGTGCTAACATCTACAGGTGATCAAGACTCAAGAAAGAAGAAAAGTCAAGTCAAGACATGTAATCAAGCTAGGATTGAAGACATGTAATTTTTCCTTTCTTTGAGAATTATGAACTTATGTAAATTGAGCATAACTTAAGCTAATATGCATGCATTCACACACTAGGTTCCTTTTAGGAGTCACACACAAAATATCATATAATTTGGACTCCATTAGATCACCTAAACACCTAAAACATTGGTCGCCAGTCTACCTGAGTTCGGTCGACCGTTCACCTTTTGGTCGACCGGTTATACACATTTTTTGTTATACCAGACCAATCCGTTCAACCGATCACACATCTATTTAACCGATTACCCAGACCTGTTCGGTCGACCGTTTCGTTTGCTATTTCTGGTAAAAATACGACCGTTTTATTTGTCGTATTATACAACGGTCGTATACACATTTTTCTCAATATACACCCCCATATACATTAGAACCGGTCGAACCATTTGCCTAGTTCGGTCGACCGTTCAAATAGGTAAAATCTACCTGCTATCGGTCGACACAAGTTTGTCCAACCGATCAAGATTTCTCTTTACCGAACCCAGTAGTTCGGTCGACCGGTACCTGCTCGGTCGACCGTTGACCTATAGAACTTAAGTGATTTGGTCGACCAGTACCTATGTTCGGTCAACCGATCCATCAACAGACTCAAGGGTTCGGTCGACCGATACACCTTTCGGTCGACCGTTTCTGGACAGATTTCTGAACCCGATTTTCTGTTTTGTGTATCTTGCACAAAACCCAATCAAATCTTGTCCAAACGGCTAGAAATCTTTAGGAGCTTATAAATAGAGGTTCACACTTAGTTTTCCACAAGATTTCACAACTCCAAAGTGTCAAACCTATAGTGAGATTTTCCATAACCTCCAAGCTCCAAATTAGTCATCCAAAGCCTAATTTCCACATCCTTCATCAATCATCATACTAGCAATTGTTGTGCTCAATTAGAGAGTGAGTTCCACTCAGTCACCATTGTTGTCAAGTGAGCAAGGGTCTTGGTGAAAGCCCAAGACAAAGAAGTAGAGATTTCGGTGAAAGCCCGAAGTGATCCTCTCCGGTTGTGAGAGGTGGTGCCAAGCTCGGCGAGGGTTGTTCGCAAGCTTGAAGACTTGTAAAAGGCGTTGCTCCCGGCCCGGAACGGGGAGGCATAGTGAAGACGCAAGAGGAGCTCGAACGGGGATTCGAGAGGGGCTTGCAAGAGAGGACGTAGGCGCGGCCGAACCTCTGTAAATCCGTCGCGTCTTTGTGTGGTTTGCATTGTCTTTCTTTCTCTACTTGTTTGTTTATTCCGCTGCGCATTTGATTGCTTAATCAAGTAGAGAATTGTGGATTAGCTTAAAAAGTGATTAGTGGACCCATAACCCACACGATCCTACACTTGCCTCGCTCGTGTCTCCTCTCACAACCCGAGAGGGAGCTTCGTCAAAGCTTTACAACTCTTTGGTGATTCTTGAATAGGGAGATGGAATCACAATCTAACTTACACTCTATACTTGAGCACACTTGGATATGGATATGGAATTGGATATGCAAGTGGTGAAGTTTTGGCTTGAGTGTTGAGGATTGAGAGCTTGAAGATGAAGAAGATTGGCTTTGAGTATTGGATTGATAGAGAGTATTCAAGAGTCTCAAGTATAGTCTGTTCGGTCAACCGTTAACAGAACGGGCAGATTTCTATGCACATTCGGTCGAACGTTAACAGAACGGTAGTCTGAAGAATTGGTCTGAGTTAAGCATACGGTTGACCGAATATGGCTAGGATCACCGTTCACCAACTTCCAGTAGCTTTTAACAATTTAGCCATAATTAAGTTTGGTTAACCAAATTCCATTTGGTTCACCGTTCCAAGGTGGACAGTAAGATTGGTTGGGCTCTGATTTACTCAACTTCGGTTGAACGTGTATACTTCAGTAGACCGAAGTTAGCACGAGTTTTGCGTTGATAGTTATAGCTCAAATAGTCGTTGGGTACAACGGTTAAGTGGCACGTGTAAATAGTCGTTGGGTGCCTAAACCAAGAAGGACTCGGTTGATCGATAAACATTCGGTCGTCCGAATTAGGACAAATCAATTGGGCTATAGGGACTTGGTTCAAAAGCGACCGTTGGAGCGAAGTCCAAAACCGGTCCAGGGCTATTCGGTTGACTGAAGGTGGTTCGGTCTTCCATCGGGGCAATTCCAGATAACACTTAAGTTTTACTAGTAGGAAGAATTCAGGTTACCGATAGGTGTTCGGTGGACCGAACTATAAGGTTTCGGTTGACCGTTTGGGGTTCGGTTTACCGAAGCTTGACGGGACAGAATCCTAGTGCTCAAGTTTACATTAAACATTATGGACTCAATAAATAAAAAATTACATGTCTTGGTCCAAAGCTTTGATTACAAATCTTGAGTCTTGATGTCTTTGTCTCAATGCTCCTTTTGTTGATTATCTTGATCAACTTATTAAGATGATTGTAACTTGCAAGTATACAAGTATGTATGCAATGAGTGTAATCGTGTTTCCTCACTTTGATTGATTAGGTTAATTGATTAAGATTAGTTTAATTAATCATCAAAATTAATATAGATTAATGCCAAAAAACCAACAAGAAGAAGAGCTCGATGATACTCCCGAGCGATGGACTCGCTACTTTGTTACCATTTTAATGAACTAATCAACAATTTTTAACATCCTGAACCACATTCTTTGTAATTAACCACATTCTTTGTATTACCAACAAGTTACTACTTTAATATGATCACAATTTTCACTTTAATATGATCAAATTTCTTTGTGATTGATATTTGTGTATGATTGTGGATGAATGTGTGGTGTAGGATGGAATGAGTTTGTTGATTGACAACAATTTGTGTATGATTGTGGATGAATGTGTTTATTGTGCAGGATGAATGTGTTTGCTGATTAAAGTGACATTTGTACATGTATTTAGTTTTTTTAAATTGAAATGGGTATAGACGTCGGTTATTAGAATAACCTGACGCGTAATAGGTCCTATCGACTTCTGCTATAAGGCTAATGCGACGCCTAGTCTTTTTTTAAAGAATATACACGTCGACTGTATGGAATATTCGACGTGTATACTAAAGGGAATGTGTTCTAAAAGTTTTACTTTTAAATGTCAATTATTATGAATTGAATGAGAAATCATTTTGTTCCTTGTTTATGTTATTCGTCTTTTAGAAGTGTTAAGGAAGAGGCTCTTGGTCCTTAACCGTAGAGCTCTAAAAGATATTGGTTTACATAAAACAAAAGATATTCGCAATCATGGTAATTAACATGGGACATTAATTACCGGGTTAAGATTGTCGTGTTTGGTCATAGATCATTGTAGCTCTACAAGTGAGTGACAACACAGGTATGCAAAAGAGGAAAATATTACTTTTGTATACTGAATAGACCTAAAAAGTAAAATATTATAGAAATGTGTTTCTGTGTCATTAATATTTTACTGTGTCTTTGGTCCTTTGATATGAGACTTATATCTGATCACTTAAGGAATACTTAATTAGATCAGTGTCTTGAACTATCGATAAGTGTAGTGTAAAGGCATTGGTTGGTTAAGTACAACTTTTGTTGGAGAAGATAGTTAGTCAAAAGACTATCATTGCCCCTCTTAATTAAGTGATGATATTAGTGGGCCCCTTGATAAAACAAAGTTATAATGTGCACAATGTGATTTGAGTTAAGTCACATATTTATAACTAGCTTAAAGAGATCAAGAAATGAATACTAATACAAAGATGACACAATACTACTTTGTGTGTATTCTTAATATCATGAGGCAAGGGACGGACACAAGTGGTGCACTCCATCACTAAATGGATCGGGTTTTGGTTCGAGTGGAATTAAGACATCTAACTAATTGGGAGCTATAATGTGTAGCTAGATACCGCTTATAGCTTGTGATATTAAGCTCTTAATATCACTGTCAACTTAGTTTAGATCCTCCCATAGGTCGCACCGCAAAACTGGGAAACAAGAAATGGGGATTTTGAGTTCATAAGATGTGTCGGGTTTCATGTAGAAAATATGACACATGGGGTGAACAAGCAAAATCAAAATTATGTTGTGATTAATAACATAATTAGAATCTAAATAAAATTCATATGTGATGTAAATATTATGGGGTGTAATGATTGATCATTGCATAGGATAATATGTTACATAAGTTGTGAATTTACTACTAATCCCGAAATGTCAAATTTTGTAGGGGTTAAACCGAAATTTGACAAGTCTGCAAAACAATGCTCCAACGGTCGACCGGTTAGCAGCAAACGGTCGACCGATCGGGCACGGTCGACCGGACGTGACTCGACCGATAACAGGGAATTTTCATCTGTTCGAACGGTCGACCGAAAGTAATCGGTCGGTCGACCGAACATTGCGATGGAATAATTCATGTTACGAATGGTTGACCGAGTTATTGAACGATCGACCGAAACATGGTTCGAGCGGTCGACCGAACCTCCAAACGGTCGACCGGTCCAGACGGTTTTCAGCAGAATTAATTTAAGAATTAATTAGATCATGCATGGAATTGGTCCAGAATTGATTTAATTCGTGGCTAATATTATTTATTATTAAATAATGGATGGTTAGATGGAATTTTGCATGAAATCATGGGCAAGAGGTTGCACATGAATAGGTAATTTGGAGAGAACTTATAAATACAAGTTTATCTCATTACCTCATTAATTTTTTCATTGCTTTCTCATGCAAAAATTCTCTCTCCATAATTCTCCACGAAAATTCCTTAATTCTTAAGTTTAGTTTTAGTTCTTAAGAGATCATCTTCTCAAGGGAATTAAAGAGGGGTTAGTAATTGGATTCTAAACCCTATCGGAGATTGAGAGACTAGCTTCCCTCTCTCCGATCTTGTTTAGAGTTTGGTGAATACTCGGAGGCATCCGGCGCAGCGAGAAGCATCCCCAACGTCTCCGAATCTTCAAGAAGTTTTAGAGAACTTCTAGGTATGAATTTCGAAGCCCATATTTGTTTTAATAAAGTTTTGAAACTAGTTATTGAAACAAATTGATGCATGCATAAAATAAATCATAGAAAATTGTAAATTGATCCTTATTGTGCATAAAAATTTCGAAAATAAATATGTACAATTAAACATGAAATCCAACATATACCTCCCAATAGACGTCGGCTATAACGTACATCCGACGTGTATACCTCCAGAATAGACGTCGGTTGTGTTGTATGTCATGTTGGCTTTTTGGCCTTAATCTATGTTTTGATGATTTAATTAACCTAATCTTAATTATGATCATATAGAGTAGCACACATATTGCATTGCATATATATTGCTTTGTGCTAACCTCTACAGGTGATCAAGACTCAAGGAAGAAAGGAAAACAAGTCAAGACATGTAATCAAGCTCATTTGAAGACATGTATTTTGTATTTCTTTGAGTCTTTAGGAACTTGTGTATTTTGAGCATACTTGAGCTAAAATCAACTTAAACACACACTAGGTTCCTCATAGAAGTCACACACGAAATTTCACATTATTTGGACCTCAATAGATCAACCAAACTTAGATCGGAAACACTAAACCTGAACCCTAACTGTCTGCCCACATTCGGTCGACCGCAACAGGCCGTTCGGTCGACCGGATGATCAAGTATTCTATTTTGTGTTTCCCTATCTAGTTTCGGTCGACCGCACCTTCTCTTTCGGTCGACCGTATGAACTTATTTTTCCGACCGTTTATTTTGTCGTATATACTCAACGGTCGTATTCGTATTAAACCAAAAATACCCCAAATACATTTCATGTATCGGTCGACCGAGGACCAAGATCGGTCGACCGTTTGTTCATCTCTGGACAAACCCAAATTTCCTGGACAAAATCGGTCGACCGCTAGACCTGTTTCGGTCAACCGAATATCTAATTGTTTGTCAACCCCAAAGTGCCTGGACGAAATCGGTCGACTGAACCCTTTTCTTGTGTTCGACCGATGACTTAAGTGTACCTAAGTCGTAGCATTGGGCGGTCGACCGTTACCGAACCGGTCGACCAAACTTAGTTCAAAACTGCCAAACGGTCGACCGTTCATCCCGATCCGGTCGACCGAATTCATCCAGAATTGGGTCCTGCAGGTTCTGTTTTGTGTAATCACACATCAACTCATACCCAATCAATCACAACGGCTCTATTCTCTCTAATGCCTATATAAGGAGTTGTAAAACACATTTTAACACAACTCTCCCACTACAAACTTGTCCAATACATTAGAGAGAATCCCAAACACTCAAAGCTTCAAACCTTCCACACTTTAGTCATAATTCCAATCCTACTCAAGTGTGCTCAAGAATTAGAGAGTGTTGCTCCACTCAATTGTTTGTCAAAGGAAGCAAGGACTTCGGTGAAAGTCTGAAGTGTCCCTCTCGGATTGTGAGAGGAAGAATTCAAGCAAGCGAGGTTGTTCGCGGTGCTTGTGGTGTAAAGGCGTTCTCTCCCGGCCCGGAACGGGGAGTGGTTAGTGAAGACGTAGGCGGAGCTCGAGGAGTCGAGCGAAGCTTACAAGAGATGACTAGGACCCGGGTGGGGTGTCAAACCTCTATAAAAACTGACGCGTCTTTGTGGTTTGCATTTTCGCTTTCGTTACTTGCTTGTTTTGTTTAAAATTCCGTTGCGCATCTTGATTGCTTAAACAAGTAGGTGATTAGCGTAAAAGTGATTAGTGGACCCATAACGCACACGATCCAACATGTCCGACGTGTATTACTGTAGAATAGACGTAAGCCTTTGTGTAACTGACGTCTATGTATAGATGACACATAAATAAATGTCGGATTAAGCGACGCCGATAACCGACATCTACATACCTTGTACCCGACGTATATTCCCTTTTATACAATAGTAAATGCATGTTATCGTGTTTCCCCATTTTGATTGACTAGGTTGATTGATTAAGATTAGTTTGATTAATCATCAAAATCAACATAGATTAAGACATAAAAGCCAACAAATCTAAAATAAAATAGTGACGTGATTTGATACAAAAAAAATGTATTTAATATGCTTTGTTTAGATGATCTAACCACAAAAGACCTAAATTAAATTAGATACGATTTGACACGAGAACTGAACAATTGTACATGACATTTTTATTTCTCACACAAAACTTATAAAGTTAGCAACTTTCGTTAAGTGATTATTTTTTGGTATAATGGTTGTTTGAGAGGTGTTTCAGCATGAAAACATAACATGCAATTTAGCTATTGTCAATCTGCACATAATGGATCTTTCTAGCTGACCAATGGGAAGATATATATAAACTGGCGAAAAATAAATACGTCATATTAGATTTAGATCTGGCTAATAGCCCTTTGTACTTAGGAACATATAAATGATTTGAGAACCTGGACTCTCAAGATCTGGATGATTCTCTTGTAAAAGTTTGTATAAACTTTTAGTTCATCGAGGGGTCAAATATCCACTGTATAATTTTACATAGATTAACCCTTTATTCCCCAAAGGTCAAAATATTATTTTGGTTACTTTTGAATAACAAAGTCCTCACAAGATCAGAAACCCTTGGACCTTGGTCTTAATTCTTAAAGGGATGCATTCCTCCTTCGTTTGTCCCATGTTTAACAGGGAAAATGAGGCCTCCAAACACTTGTTCGTTATATGTTCATTGATATATCAACTTTGGCGGGATATGATTAATCTGGATCTAAATCTGGAAGTAGGAAACAACTTTGAATTCCTGTCAAAATCCATGAACAATCTCTCCATTCAAATACCCGTGTTTGGAACATCCTTTTGAAAGCTGTCTTATGGTTTATCTAGGTAGAGAGGAATAACATAATTTTTCGAAATTCATCGTGTGATTAGGATCTATTAATCTCATCATCTTTTGACCTAGTTATGTTTTGGGCCGGTAATCTCAAAAGATCATCGTTTATATTATATGGAAACTGCTACGAACCAAACAAACACTAAGGGTGAGCAAAATTCTGGTCCGACCGAATTTTTGGACCGACCCGATCGGTCTAGACCGAACCGATCCGAATTTATTAAGTTCGATCTTCGGTCCACCAGATACTAAAAGTTTGGGTCTCCATCCGGTTCCGGACCGATACTCGGTCCTGTGAGCAAAATTCAGGTAGCATCGAATTTTTAGACCGACCCGACCTGAATTTATTCGGTCCAGTCTTCGGTCCGTCGGATACCAAAAATTAGGGTCTCGGTCTGATCCGGTCCCAGACCGATGCTCAGTCCTAACCAACACTTGGCAAACACTGGCCCTGTGGTTTTGTTGTTGGGATGGACTCTCATGGCCCACCAACCGTTGGAGCAAATGTTGCAGGTTGGCATTCCACTTGGGATATTTAAAAGAAAACTTTGAAACTTATATTTTTGGATCTTAGGTAGACCTAGTAATCGGGTTATCGTGCCGGCCTGAGGCCCGACCTATCTAATTTTTTTAAAATACTTCCAAAAATCTTTACATATATGTGTGTTAATCAAATATTCTTCTTGAGTTTTGATTACAAGTTTTAAATCTTGATATTGAATTTGATTTATCTTCAATTTGACTATTTGATGTGTAATATTTGATTACAATGATTGAGAGATACAATATATGTGCAATTTGACTATTTGATGTGTGATTTGGGATTACGAATCATATTAGTTTGTTAACCATTAAAATCATGATTAATGAGGTCCAAATGCCAACAATAATACTCTGTGTTCTATTCGCAACAAAATTCTTAGGTCCACCACTGCTTCCAATACAAAATTCTCCATCCCTTGCTCAACGAGCCGCCCACCTTCTTCTGGTGCAATTTCCGGGGCGAACTCATCATAGGTTCTTTATTACTCAACACACTACACTTATAATCATCATTTATACATATCGGTGATGATACAAGGACCCCGAGCGTCACGAACGCGCTCCACGTCACTGGCCACGTTAGCAAACATGGGGAATCTTCCTATAAAGGAGAATCATGATTTGTGGATTTTTAAATCATCAGCAATTTACAATTCCCGATAAAATGAAACAATTTGTTTCCAAACAAAGTTGATTTCCAAAAAAAGGACACGACTGTTCACATTTGTGTCAAGAAATCAGTCCAGAGTCAATCCCGAATTGTGTCCAGAGTCAGTCCATAATGTGTCCAGAATCGTGTCTGGAGTCGGTCCATAATGTGTCACAATCCATAATGTGTCTAGAATCGTGTTCATAATAGACATATTATGGACACATTCTTTATGGACCGATTCTAGACACAGTTTGAGCTGATTCTGGACATATTATAGACTAATTCTGGACACACATCATGCTGCTAGGATTATGTCCCGTTGCAGTTGGTGTTGATGGGGGTGGTAAGTAGATCATGTAAAATTATGTTTTATTTATCAGATTAGGTAGGATCTGAAGGGAATGTGTTCTAAAAGTTTTACTTTTAAATGTCAATTATTATGAATTGAATAAGAAAATCATTTCGTTCATTGTTTATGTTATTCGTCTTTTAGAAGTGTTAAGGAAGAGACTCTTGGTCCTTAACCGTAGAGCTCTAAAAGATATTGGTTTACATAAAACAAAAAATATTCGCAATCATGGTAATTAACATGGGACATTAATTACCGGGTTAAGATTGTCGTGTTGGTCATAGATCATTGTAGCTCTACAAGTGAGTGACAACTCGGGTATGCAAAAGAGGAAAATATTACTTTTGTATACTGAATAGACCTAATAAGTAAAATATTATAGAAATGTGTTTCTGTATCATTAATATTTTACTGTGTCTTTGGTCCTTTGATATGAGACTTATATCTGATCACTTAAGGAATACTTAATTAGATCAGTGTCTTGAACTATCGATAAGTGTAGTGTAAAGGCATTGGTTGGTTAAGTACAACTTTTGTTGGAGAAGATAGTTAGTCAAAAGACTATCATTGCCCCTCTTAATTAAGTGATGATATTAGTGGGCCCCTTGATAAAGCAAAGTTATAATGTGCACAATGTGATTTGAGTTAAGTCACATATTTATAACTAGCTTAAAGAGATCAAGAAATGAATATTAATACAAAGATGACACAATACTACTTTGTGTGTATTCTTAATATCATGAGGCAAGGGACGGACACAAGTGGTGCACTCCATCACTAAATGGATCGGGTTTTGGTTCGAGTGGAATTAAGACATCTAACTAATTGGGAGCTATAATGTGTAGCTAGATACCGCTTATAGCTTGTGATATTAAGCTCTTAATATCACTGCCAACTTAGTTTAGATCCTCCCATAGGTCACACCGCAAAACTGGGAAACAAGAAATGAGGATTTTGAGTTCATAAGATGTGTCGGGTTTCATGTAGAAAATATGACACATGGGGTGAACAAGCAAAATCAAAATTATGTTGTGATTAATAACATAATTAGAATCTAAATAAAATTCATATGTGATGTAAATATTATGGGGTGTAATGATTGATCATTGCATAGGATAATATGTTACATAAGTTGTGAATTTACTACTAATCCCGAAATGTCAAATTTTGTAGGGGTTAAAACCGAAATTTGACAAGTATGCATGCACTGTGCATAAACGGTCGACCGAATGTTGCGCGGTCGACCGGATGTGTATCGAGCGTAACGAGAATTTCGTCTGTTCGTTTTCGGTCGATCGAGTATTCTCGGTCGGTCGACCGAACATTGCGATGAACCTTTTTGTTACGAACGGTCGACCGAGAATATTGATCGGTTGACCGAAACTCGGTCGAGACGATCGACCGGACCTCGCGAACGGTCGACCGGCCAGACGGTTTTATGCAGAATTAATTTAAGAATTAATTAGATCATGCATGGAATTGGTCCATAATTGTTTTAATTCGTGGCTAATATTATTTATTATTAAATAATGGATGGTTAGATGGAATTTTGCATGAGATCATGGGCAAGGGGTTGCACATGAATAGGTAATTTGGAGAGAGCTTATAAATACAAGCTTATTTCATTACCCAATTAATTCATTCATTATTTCTTGTGCAAAAATTCTCTCTCCATAATTCTCCACGAAAATCCCTTAATTCTTAAGTTTAGTTTTAGTTCTTAAGAGATCATCTTCTCAAGGGAATTAAAGAGGGGTTAGTAATTAGATTCTAAACCCTATCGGAGATCGAGAGACTAGCTTCCCTCTCTCCGATCTTGTTTAGAGTTTGGTGAATACTCGGAGGCATCCGGCGCGGCGAGAAGCATCCCCAACGTCTCCGAATCTTCAAGAAGTTTTTGAGAACTTCTAGGTATGAATTTCGGAGCCCATGTTTGTTTTAATAGAGTTTTGAAACTAGATGTTAAAACAAACATATGCATGCATGAAATAAATCAAAGAAATTGTAATTGATCCTTATTATACATAAAAAAATTCGAAAATATATATGTATAATTAAACATGAAATACTACAGGATCTTCACAATTTACATCCACACAACTCTTTACATCCAACATCCACAGAAACACATAAATAGACAATTCATTCATAACTAGGGGTGTAAACGGGTCGGGTATGGTCATACCTATACTCATACCTGCCTAACTAAACGGGTACAAGTACAGGTATATACTCATTTAAATATTGTTGTACCCGTACCTGTCTCATACACATTTAATAAACCGGTATGAGGCGAGTATAACAGGTATTGTGGGTATAATTTTTGCTAACAAAATGTGTACTTTTGCTAACAAAACTCAACTTGGAAGAACTTAATCATTAGATGAGAATGAATTAAGCCAAAAAGATGTTAAATTTACGGTTTTCGAGATTATGAATTAAGCCAAAATGACGAGAAATCACCAGTAATAATGTTGAACAGAAACATTACAAACATAATAATGTCGCTGGAAAATGACAAATCATTCATAACTCTTACAAAAGGCTACAAAATACACAGTTATCAAGATATATAAATAACAAGACAATTTTTTTAAACAAACTTGTACATAATTATTCCTAAACACCTAACCTAACAATCATTCCAAGCGTGTCCAATCCTTTACAAGCGTTTCTTCCAAACTCGAGACGACATCACTCAACACATTCCAGCATCTTGTATTTCTCCTCGAATTATTATGCAACTGGTTTTCTCCATCTCCATAAAATGGAGCACCACGAGTCTGTTCTTTCAAACTTGAGTCCAAACCTCCCACATCCACATCGCTCTCCAAAATTTCCTCAATCCCCTCATCATCTCCGAGCTCACCACTGCACCGCTCACATTCTTCCTTTCCTCTCACATCCATCACCATCTGCAACAACTACGACCACTGGAGACGCCCTCCCGAGTTTGATGTCGGCCTCGACATGACGTTCGTATTCGCTTCAATGCGCCCCTATTTTGGAGACTTCTTCCGCGCAAGAATATGAAAGATGGAATATGATAGTTTGCGGAGAGGGAAGTGGAAAGAATGATGATGGGTGATAGATTGGAAGTATTTAAAACTGCATTTGAAATGTAATCGGCACATTAATTGTCACGTAATCCACGTGAGAAATCTTAATGTAAATGTTAATTAGTTTTACTTCAACAGCCGAACTGGGCAAATCGCAAAACACCAAATAATTGAACATTAAGCACTCAGCCAACAACCCCTTTACCACCAACCACCTCGAAGGGCAAAACCGTAACTTCATCCGCTCCATCGCCAACCTACCTTCGTTAGATCCTCCACTCCCGTCGGCGGACAACCCGAGAAGACCCGAACCAAACCTTCTCCTCCCATTCCCACTATATAAACCCCCTAAACCTTAACCCTAATCCTAATCTCCACCCATGGCAACGACAAACCTCCACCTCCCGTCCTCCACCTGGACCGGCTCCTCCAAATCGCTCCACCGCGCCGTCCGATACCCCCTCTTGGCCTCCCGCCGCGTCGCACTCCCCATCCGCGCCGGATCCTACACCGACGAGCTCGTCAAGACCGCTGTGAGTGGGGTTTGTGTGGTGGTTTGGACGGATCTGGGGTGGATCGGGTGGGGAGGTGTTGAAGTGCTAGATTTGGGGGTTTGGAGTGGGAAAAATGGGGCTTTTAGGGGTTTGAGTTCGGTTGGAGTGTAAAGATTTGAGTTTTTTGTGGTTTGGTGTTGGAAATGGGGTTTTAAGGAAATTCTGTGGTTTTTATGTGATCTTTGTTGTCGGCTGAGTTTGAGTGTGTGGTTGTGCTTGAATAGAGAGTTTTTGGTGGTCACAACTTGTATAGATGGTCGTCCCATGACCAACGATTTTGTTGACATGGTGGTCCTACAACTGAAAATCTGATAGCTCTTCCATGGATATTGTTCTAATCTGAAAATCTGATGGCTTAATATGAAGGCCTGTAATTTACGTCGAAATGATTTGCTAATTTCTTTTTTGCGTAGTTTATTAGTTGTGCCCGAAGAAATAGGGGAAATTTGAAGTTTAGCCACCTTTGTAGCTTGTTGAAGAGGCAAAGGGAATTAATTAACCCCTCAAGTCTATTGTTTGTGTGTCATCCTTCTTCCCTGTTTTAAGTCTTTTTAAAATAAGACTTCTCATGCATTCAGTGAGTATGAGTTACCAGTTCGCTTGGCCCTTTGGTAGAAACCAGTTAAGTGGTAAACTGTTATGAGCTTACGCCTCAGAATGTTGATGTTTAGAGTGAACTGCTTTATAACTATGCCGTCAAAATGCAAATCAAGGAACAATTTTCAGCTGGAATCTACTTTCAACATGTCATACTATTTTACATTTTCATGATAACTGAGGTATATATATAATTATTTTTTCTTAAGTTCCATTGCTTCAAATAAGCAATTTGGGCCAAAATGGCATTGCGTTTTTCTTTTGAATGACCAAGTCACTAAACAACATTATTTATATATGATTTTTGGATTCATGGACCTGCTTGAGGTCTAACACTTATTTCTGGTCTCCTGGAGCCTTATGCTTGAGTAGCAGGTCTATAGTATGAGATATGCTGCTCTTGCAGTGATAGAAAGAAGAGCTGATGAAGTTGTGAACCTTCACTGAACCCTGTTGTTCTTCTCCGTTAAAATCAACATCTATAGGATAAATCTTCCCTTGTTGTTTTTGTTATTACTGACCAAGTGCCCATTTGGTTTTTCAAAGAGACTTTGTAACTCCTCTTACCTTGCAAAGGGCAGATGTGTTTTTGTGTCCCTAGGCACATTTTTCTAATTGTTGTTGCTACTTTTTTATGGTTACCCATTAGTGGTGATGCTAGAAAGTGTTTTTAAGCACTGCAAACTGATGACAATTGCTGTTTTGGTGTATTTATGGAACTGAGCTTGACCTCTTGTAGCGTTCTTGACTCCCTTTTATTTGACCTCAGAAATCTGTTGCTTCTCCTGGACGTGGTATCCTTGCAATTGATGAATCAAATGCCACATGTGGAAAGAGGCTTGCATCAATTGGGTTGGACAATACTGAAGCCAACCGCCAAGCTTACAGGCAGCTTCTCCTCACTACCCCTGGCCTGGGTGAATACATCTCTGGTGCCATACTTTTTGAGGAAACACTCTACCAGTCAACCACAGATGGGAAAACTTTTGTGGATTGCTTGCATGAAGAAAACATAATGCCTGGTATCAAAGTTGATAAGGTGATGTCTTATCCACAGCTATTTGTGTTCATGTACTGGCAGACACATGTTATACTTCAATTTTTGCTAAGCTAATATTGTTTTCTCATTATAAAGGGTCTAGTTCCTCTACCTGGATCCAATAACGAATCCTGGTGTCAAGGCTTGGATGGATTGGCTTCAAGATGTGCTGAATACTACAAGCAAGGTGCTCGCTTTGCTAAATGGTTCGTCCGAGACAATATGTCTTTTAATCTTTGTGAATGGAGAGTCCTTGTGCGAATTTATTCCATATTGTTTTCAGTATTTTTTCTCAGCCAAGATGGCTTCATAGTTCCAGAAAAACTGATTTTCAAAGTTTTACTATTTACTCTGCCTTTTTAATAAGTTTTCGTTCTTGTGAACTTTAGGCGCACAGTCGTTAGTATTCCTTGTGGCCCTTCTGCTCTGGCAGTTAAAGAAGCAGCATGGGGACTTGCTAGATATGCTGCTATTGCCCAGGTATAGCAAACTTTTAAATGTGTGTTGTGTAAAGTGATTTCCATTAGGGTCTGAAGGAAATAGTCTTTGGGGATGTTTACCCTAAATAGCTGTTTGCTGTATATTACATAGCATACTCTTCATTGAATTTTTTGGATGGATCATTCAATTACGATACATGTTCACTTTGTGCCCATGTTGAATCTAGTGTCTTGTAAAGCGTTTCCTAAAAGATTCATCCTGTGAAAATAAAGGGCTCGTTTGCATCAAAGCAGGAATTCTGTCTAACCCATGAGACATATTTTAGCTCATGTTAACGATAAAAGACCATTTTAACTTATTTTGGCTTTGTATGGGCCACTAATAGTTCAATAATTATTTGCTTGCATATACAGTAATAAATGCGAGGTAGTCATGCTTCAGTAATATGCTTAGGTTTCATTTTTTTCCTTCTAAATTTAATTTTGTTCAGATGTAAGATAGTAGTGCACCAGCTATAAGGAGTCCTTTTTTTGTTTAATCTCAAAGGAGCTTGTGAATAATTCAATGGGTTTACCCTCTGTTATCTATTTTCACATAAATGTTAATAATCTGATGGCATCTGTTAAAATTTTGTTTTATTGACATGGTAGGACAATGGTCTTGTGCCAATAGTGGAGCCCGAAATTCTTCTTGATGGAGACCACACTATTGAAAGGACCCTCGATGTAGCAGAAAACGTGTGGGCTGAAGTCTTTTACTACTTGGCACAAAATAATGTAGTATTCGAAGGAATTCTCCTGAAGCCTAGCATGGTAACACCTGGTGCGGAACACAAACAGAAAGCCTCTCCACAAACCATTGCTGAGTTCACCTTGAAGATGTTGAACAGGAGAGTACCTCCTGCAGTCCCTGGAATCATGGTATACCCATAAAAACCATCTCTATACCTTTTTTTTGTTTTTCCTGATATTATTATTTTCTATATTTTTCTTTATTTCGTAATTTAGGCAGATTAGTTTGGAAGAAGTCCTACAGTAGTAAAATCTAACATTTAAGAAATTCCAGTCTAAAGAAGTGAGTTGATAATTTTGTTATTGTTTTGAAAGTTATTTTAAGTTGGAAGCAAAACTATTATCCACATTTTTTGTTTTTCATTATTTTCCTTGGTAAGGGAAGTCACCGAAGTATAAACTTTTAAAATTTAAATCATGAACTTAAGCTTCAGGACTTTGTACAAGCTAATAATGTAACTTTTTACAAGCGAACCAATCACATCCTCAATAAAGGTTAATAGGGTTTGGACGTCAGCTCTTACAATGTGTACTCCTACATGCATTTGTATTAAAATGAATGAGAACTTTTCATGATTATGCTTTTTAAAAGGTGAAGCATGAATGAGTACTAATACACTTGTTATCATGAACTGCAGTTCTTGTCGGGAGGTCAATCTGAAGTTGAAGCAACATTAAACCTGAACGCAATGAACCAATCTCCCAACCCATGGCACGTCTCTTTCTCCTATGCAAGGGCACTGCAAAACTCCGTGCTTAAAACCTGGCAAGGACGCCCAGAAAATGTTAAAGCTGCACAAAAGGCGCTGCTGGCGCGTGCAAAGGCCAACTCCCATGCTCAGCTCGGTCGTTACTCTTCTGAAGGTGAGGCTGATGAAGCAAAGAAAGGAATGTTTCAAAAGGGCTACACCTATTAGGCTACTGTCAATATTAATAAGAACATTTCCCTCAGTTTGGTTCCCCATTCGAGGGACCTTGTTGCAAAACCTTCTTTTAGCTTGGAGTGTTTAAAGTCAACACCTACTAGCCTGGATGTCTTTTTTGTTTCTGAGATTGATGTTTTCCTAATAAACAGGAATTGTCTGGTATAAACTTCAACCAGAATAGTTTTGTAATAAATGTTATCTACATGTTTACGAAATTCATTGAGCTTCAACAATGGTATCTATATAGTACATTGCAAATTCAATTTCTGACTCAAAGAAAACACGGACCTCTTTCTTTTGTATAAAATGCGATATACTCAGGGAAGAGAATCAAACTGCTGGAGAATCTCAATTGAAATAATAGCTTATGCTTTTGAGCTAATAAAACAGAGATGCGCTAAGAGTGGCTCTTTAGAAGTTTGATAATGATATCTGCGTGAAGGATTTGGTTTCTTAATAACTTCATGAAATCGTCTAGGAGATTCTAAGTAAAATTAAACAAGCAAAATAAAGAGGAAATACAATTAAATGGGACATAAGCATAATATAACATTGCAACATTGTCTAAAAACAAAGAAACACAAAGTGGCATTGATCAAATGCCTGTAGAAACAGAAACACCAACAGGTTATTCCAAGTTCAGGTTGGCACAACATAAATCAAATCCACATCCCCATCAGCCCTCATAACAGAGACTACAACTGCATAAAGAAAGAAGAAAAGACCAAACACCAACATTGCAGCTTTCCCAAACTTCACACTTCTCCCAGTTTGGAATTCATTTTTCACCACTTCATGTGCTTCATATGAGACCATACAAGCAGTCTTAGTGAGAATATCCCCACTTGAAGAAACAGACTCAGACTGGGACTGGTGCTCAATGTCTTTGTTTCCAAACTTGTTGTGTCCATTCAAAAGCAGCATGTCATTCGATTCTCCTCCTGCATGGCATGTCACATTGTGAGAATGACAGTCTCCATTTTCTTTAGTTGCAGGGTTACATTTGGATCCACAAGAAGCTGCAGGGTCAGAGGCCATCCCGTCTCGTTTCTCAAAGTATCGCGGTGTTCCGCCTACTGGGTCTTGAAGAGATCTTACAAGCTTCCTTGGAGTGGTGAATATTTTCACATCATCAATTGTTAGTTGCGAATGAGATCTCTGCAACAAACGAAGGTAAATTATACAATACGAGCATTGAAATTATTATTTGCACAGCAGGTCATCAAATAAAAGCCCAGTGGATCAAAAATTCGTCAGTCATTCTTACTGCCAGAGCGTATGAACCTTCATTTTGGAAGTAAAATTGTCTAAAAATTAAGCCTATAAAAGTGATGCACACATAGAAAGTTTTATAATGGGGTGTCTTATGGGAATATGACAAACCGACAAGCATAATGAAGCTCAGAAAGCAGAAAGTAGAATGGCTCGTGCTACTTTAGGGACATAGTGAAATATAAAAAGGCAAAGGAAAATCACATACATTAGGGCTTTGTTTGCAACCACAAGTCCCCGTTCTTGTAGATTTGGATTCTGCAAATCCAGATAAGTTTCCTGGTTCTTTGACAGCATGTGAGGGTTCACTACTGTCATCGTCCTGCTCGAACTCGTTGCTACCCGACCTTGATTCCTCAAACAGACCATCCTTCAAGGATACATCAATCTGACTTTTCTCGTGATCCCATAGTTTACGATTAGCACGTTTAGAGCGCTCTATGCTGGATGAGGATTGTCCAATCGACAGAGGTGAGTCGAGAAACGAATCATTTTGCATAAAGGAGTCAATAGAGTGGGACTCGGGCGACAAAAGCCATGCAGGGGATCCATATGTTCTTTTTCCAGAAAATGTGGAACTTGTATCTGGGGTTCTGCACAGTTCGTCGTACGCTGAATGTTTTTGTGCTACTACAGCCTTAGCCGTTTGCAGTGCTTCGAGGGCAGCACCTTTCACAAACGGCATTGGATCAGCTTGGCAACATTCCATGATCTCTACAACCTTACCAAGCTCAGACGAAAAACTCCTAGAATCAACACATTTCATTAAGAAATTAATCATCTGAATTGCAGAAAATCTTTTCTGTGAATTGTTCTCGGCAACACCAACAGATAAAACATGTAATCCAGATCGAAGGAAAGATCTTGCATATGCCTCCACCATTAGACTGTTGTGCTTGGACAAGGCCATAACAAGACCCATATAAGGATTCGTATGATTTGGTTTGTCTTCCAGAGCACCCGCAAGTTTCAAACATAGCTCATTAATTGTTTCATTAGAAGCAAAGCGCCAATTGTCTGATTCCACAAGAGCCTTTAGACATAAAGCCACTCCAGAAGCAAGAGCATCAGTTGTGCCCATCAATGCATCACAAAGGGGCTTACACAGGGACCCAATAATCCTTGTCTTCTCATCCTGGGGTGTCAAAGGCTCAATCCCATACCGGGCAATCGCAGGGACTACTTTGGCACATGATTGGTGGAGAGGAAAAGACCCAGCACTTGTTGAGAGAGTCTTAATGATTGTTGACATGATATTGTCGATTTGTGGCACAATGTTCCGTCCATGGACGCGGGCTAGAACTTCATAGAGAGAAATTGTGTGCTCCCCCGAGGCCAAGCTTTGTTCCTTGGACATGGAAACACTGGCAAGGAAGAGAGGGATGGACTTAGAATCCAAGTTCTTGACATGAGACTTGAGAACTTTCATGGCATTTTTGCGGCTGTCGGCATCCTTGTCTAAATTTTCCAACTCTTGTTGAAGAAAACCAAGACTTCGACCCATAATGAAACTGAATTAAACAATAACTCATTAGAATGAAATTTGAGCATGTAAATGGGTCAAAATTTCAGATATTCAGACATTTATAGGAGAGAAAAAATGTTCTTTAAAAGCACAAATTGGAAAAATATTAGTTTTTAAATCCTAACAGAACAAAAAAGTGTTGCCAGGACAAGATACTAATTTCTAAAACATGATGAGACAAAAGCTCGCAATTCAAATTTGGCCACCATCCCTTAACAACTTCTTATCAAGACCATCAAATCTGAGAGTTTCAAAAGCATCAAAAGAAATGTCTTTATGACTTGTGAGGTATTGCAGTAAACTCAAATGATCAAATCTGAAATCTCATCCTTAAGTGCACTATCTTCTCAAATCAGAACTAAGATTTGGCCCTGTAAATCTCCACAAAGAAATCTACCAAAAACTCCTTGAGAGATCCAAATGAACAAAAAAAGTGCCTTACTGGAATCTTGCAGTAAACTCAAATGATTAAATCCGAACTCTCATCCTTAAGTGCACAAAACATGTAACTCTCCACAAAAAATCTAATGTCAAAAATTGTAGCATTTCAAGTAGAGTCGAAAAAATCCAGACCTGTGGCAATAAAAAGAAAAAGAAAAAAAATGTTGCAAGGAGAAGATATTAATTTCTAAAAGATGAAAATACAGAATCTGGTAATTAAATTTGACCACTACCATTATTTTCTTCACATAAAAAACTCCATGACAATTTCAAATATATTAAAAAAAACTCTGGTTCTAAAATCTTTCAATAAACTCAAATGATCAAATCTGAACTCTAATCCTTAGCTCTGCACAAAACATTTACTAAACACAAGCAACTGTCACAACATTGTAGCATTTCAAGTAAAGTTTTTCAACATTTGCCCTCCAAACACTTAAAACCATTCCCTAAATCTCTTCTACCCATAAAAAAAATCCACATCTTTCGACAACAAACTCATCTCAGACGCATCAAAATCGGATCTTTAACCTTTAAAAACACCCAAAACACGAAAAATATGGGATCTTTACCGAAACCAACAAACGGACACAAAAATCCATAAAAAAAGCACCATTTCACCTCAAAAGAAGCAGAAACTGGCGTCTCTGGGGTCTCCGGAGGGCGAAAGACGGGGTCTTGGTGGGATCGGGACGGATACGGAGGGGTTCGTTAGGGTTCGGATTTTAGGGTTTTGGGGGTTTTGGAGAGTGTTTATGGTCAAATGGTGGTATCTTCTCTTCTGCTATTTTGGAAGGAAGAAGTCGTCGGAGGGTATCTTAAATTCAAATAATTACCCCGCTGTCCTCGCCAACCTTTTTCCGATACTTTTTGTTTTTACCGTTTGCCCTCGTTTTTTTTGAATTGTGGATTTTAGTGGAAGTATGAGAAGTACAACTTATTGGTCTTTAAATTGTAATTATAACTTATAAATGGAGCCATTTTGAGCTTTGAATTTGAAAATGTGGTTCACATTATCATCATATGCATTATGTTTTGCGTTGGGTGCAGGATGAGATACACTTGAGGGGGGGGGGGGGGGGGGGGGGGGGGGGGGGGGTTCGGAGAAACTGAATTTGGATTCCAGTTGATTCCAGACTTAGGGTTGTTTGTGCACTAAGGGTTGGATTCCGTGGTATGTATACAATTTTCTTTGAATTTTCTGTCGGTTTGAGGTTGGAAAGCCATGGAAACCGAATTGTTTCGGTCGACCATCAACCATTCGGTCCACAGAAATGACTGTAACGAACGACTGAACAAATTTCGGTACACAAAATTCGTAACTGGAATGACCAGTTCAGACGACCAAAATTAGTTCAGTCGTCTGTTTACGTTCGCTCAGAGAAATCACTGGAATTCTCATTTCTGTCGACCGAAACTAGTTCGATCGTCCGTTTTTGCTATCCAATTTGTTGGAATTCTCATTTCGAGCGAGACCCCCGACCGACCCGTCAGAGTGAGCATAAGGAGTATGAGCAAACAATAACATTCCCCATTCCCCAAATCACTTTCCGACACATGCACAAACAACAGAATTCAGTCATAGGGAAACTATTTTCCATTGGATTCTGTTTTCCTCTGCTTTCCGGTTGACTTTGAAAATCATTTTCTCTCACTTTCCACGTCACTAACACCCCTTTAAAGTAGTTTGGAGTTTTGCAAATGTCAAAAATTCATATTTTTTAAACTAAATATATTTTATGAGAGTTGTGACAGTTGAGTTTTAAGTTTTTGGTTGTCATTTTACTTTTTAACTTACGATATGCAAAATACCAACCAAGACAAGTATTTTGTAAAATGTAGAATTCTCCCGTTAACTTGCGAATGTATTCCACAATTAACTCAATTAACTTTCTTATTTACCACTCAAATTGTCAAACACAAGAGTTTTGAGTTTTCATAGGATGGACCAAAACCTAATATTTTTCAAAAATCAAACCAAAAAGCCTGAGTTTGAGGGTTGAATATAAAACTTACGTGGAGTTTTGAGATTGACAACTAGCCTCAAAACTCGAGTTATCTAAATAGACCCTACGTCAATTTGTTTTGGATTTTGGGGGTTTGTGAAACGTAAATGAGACTAATTTGAGTAAAAAACTGTAACGTCTCTAACCCGCACTCGAGACACAACAGTAAATGCAAATTAAAACCAAGCGAAAAAAGGACATTAACTACAAACTAGTCAAGTTGAGGCCTCATTAAAAATATATCTAAACTCCTACTACATGGCTACAACAAAGAGCAGGAAAATACATGACAATTAAGCTCAACTGATCAAGTCCACGCGTCTCAAGCCCAAGTCACCTACAACCTCCAACCTCATCCCACCTGCACACGTACAAGTCATGCCTGAGTCTCAAATCAAGACTCAGTACAACACCCCCAACCTGACAATACACAAGGTCTAGCCGTCCTGACGGCTCACACTGGTCTTGTGCCCCAAGGCAACCACGTGTCCAGGAAGTCGAGCATGCACCTTGACCCCACCACATATCTGATCCACAAGGAAACACTCAACCTGCTCTCACGGCAGAACAGTCACACGTCCCAAGATGACCACATGCCCGTCAGGTCGAGCACGCACCATCGACAAGACCGCGCATCCGGCCCACAAAGAAATGCCCTACTCCAACCACGTGCTCGAGCCCGTGAGCAACGCTCCCAAACGGCCACTCGCCACAACGTTGGTGAGCTGACTAGTTCCGCATCCTGCTTCGAAAGCCAACCTCACGCCCGAGCCCGTGAGCAACGGTCACTCGTCACAACGTGGGTGAGCCATTCCGAACCGCAACAACACAAGGGAAAACACGACTCCGGGAATTCAACGCCTGAGCCCGCGAGCCCAGCTCCAGCGGTGACTCGTAACAACGCTGGTAAACCATCCCGGACCGCCCAACAAGGGGAAACACTCTAACATCTAATCATACGTACCTCACACGTCATCCCCACAACTTGACCACACGCCCGAGTCCGTGAGCAACACTCCAACGACCACTCGTAACAACGTGGGTAACACTAGTTCCACGAACCCCTCACACAAACATACATAAGGCAATGTGTAAACACGATTCACCCCAAAAGTACGGGTCCTATGACCCAAACATAAACGTAGAGCAATAAACATAAACAATAGAAGAGAAATATAACAGTTGCAGGGTAAAATATAACTCTAAAATCCACAATCAAAAGGGATGTAGGGGCATAACTGTGAATCCACTAAAATTTCCATACAAATAACAATTCTCACAAGTTCATGGGGAAAACAATAAATTTCCCAAACAATTTAGATTACTACAATATATAGATAGTCCAGCGAAAAAGAGCAATTTCCCTAATTTAACTTATTTTCTTTAATTGTGAAAAGTCTGGAGTTTATTCCAAAATTATCAATTATTTATTAACTAACCAAACACAAATAACTCCAGGGTTGTTCGAACAATAAAACCAACAAATTATTCAACCCAAATATTAACCAAATCCAGGGGTTTCCCAACTATCCTTGCAATTATTTATTCTTCAATCAAATACAACTTAAGTTACTGGTTTATTCCGCAAATAATCCAACTATTCCATATTTACTTAAACACCACCCGTTACAAAATCTTCAAACCATAAATGCAAAAGTAGCCAAACCATCCTCAACCCCAACTGACCAGCCCCACCCCGGACCTACCGGCTGCCGCCGCCGCCCACCGAACCGCAACTCGCGGCCTCAACCCCAAAACCAAACCAAAACCAACACAACCACCGAGCCTTAGGCGACGTCGGACCCGTCGGACTCCGACCCAGACTGGTCGCCCAACCCGCTCGACTCTGGGGCCACACGCAACCACGACATCTGCGCACCACGGGGAAGGGCTCAGTTGGACCAGGACGCACACGGCACCAGCCCGCGCGCTATCTAGTCAGCCTCCCCTCCTCGTCGGCGTCGATCCAGCCACTAGAGATGTTGTTCCCTCTCCTGAACGACCCAAACTCATCTCCGAACAATGGAATCGTAACTAAGGAGGGTGAGTGGCGTACCTTGACTCAAATCAAGTCAAGAAGAACTCGCCGGAGAAGGGGACACCTTCCCCTCGGCCTGCACGCGCGGACGTTGGAGCTCCTTGCCATCGGGGTTGCCGCCATCATCGTCGTCACTTTCACCAGAGCTGTGGAGGGAGAAGGAGGAGAGAATGGTGAGGGGGAGGGGTTACAGATTTGAGGAGAAAGGGGTGGGTTTTACAATCATCCCACCAAAAAGGAATTTTGTTTGGGAAATAAAAGCATGCTACACACCGAAAAATTGTGAGTACACTTCCGCATATCCGTCTCGATCTCCCATGTAGCCTCTCATGGGTCGCAGTACAAGCATCGAATGGTAACCATATAATAAACCATCTTACGCAACTAATGCTCCATCCGATCGATCATTTGAAATTCTGTAAATTACAGTCGTTCAAATATTAGCATTTTAGATTAACAGTGAAATTAATTTCAATTGACCGAAAATTTTAAAATGTTATAGTTTAAGAGATAACAATAAATGTGATTTAGTTTGATTTAAAAAAACTAACTTAAAACTTTCTTAATTCTGAGTGTCAGAGCCAAGTTAACTAGATAAGCTCCTGCAACCTAATTGACCTCAAACAAAAAACTATCTTTAAACTAGTTTTTTGTTATACATATAGAAATTAGATAAGGACAAATAAATCGGTTTAAGTCACAAACCTTAAATGAAAATACTTTTCAGTTTGAGTCTTTTGATCCAAATTTGAGCTTTCAGTTTGGGCTCGTTTCCGCATTGAAAAATTGGACCGAAAGTCTCATCCCTAGGTGAGTCTAGTGCTTTTCAAATTCAACCGACTTCTTTGAACTCGTAAAAGTTGTGAAAGTTTAGGATAAAGTGTGACATAAGTTTGCTTCAAATTAGTGGGAGAGGGGACAATCCAACGTAAATGTGCCAATCTAACGAAACTTGATCTTGCATTCAAACGCTAACATTTTTAACCAATAAATACTGCAATTTGTAGTCTGCAAAATTCATTTTTTGAAACCTAATTTTTCTCTACCCGGAAATACGTACAAAGGAAGCAAGAAACTATAGTTTCAGTCTTTTAGATATGACTCAAAGTGGTTAATGCAAATTTAGAAATAAATAAATAGTTACTCATATACGAAGCATATATAGCACTTTGTAGCCTAATCACTGAGGTCGTTGATCAATGACCACATTATGAAGCGTAGCATGTTGATCACACTATTGCTCTGGTCTCATTTTGGGCTTTTCCTAGTGAGACTTTTTATGTCTATATCAAATTTTGAATAAACACAAGGACACCAAGTTCCTTGTTGCCATGATGGTAGAGAGAGAGATGAAGGTTGAAGAGTAGAGGTAGGAGTGAGTATCCGGTCTGGGCTGGATTTTTATCCGGGGTCCGGATCGAAAACCGGACCGGACCGGATACACAAGAACCGAAAACCAGACCGAATCGGTCCGGTCCGGTCAAAAACCGATTTTTTTAATTAAAAAAACAAAAAAACGGACCGAACCGAAAAATTAAAAACCTCCGGACCGAAACCCGAACCGGTTCCAACCGGTCCGATCCAAAAACCCGGACCTGGACCGACCGGTCCGGTCCGTGCACACCCCTAAGTAGACATATTCTATAATTTTTTTGTTTTTTTAAAATATAATTACAAGTGATGGGAGCATGGTGTACTTGGATCTTTTCCGTATGTTTTGTTTTTCTTTCGCTGGTCATCTGGGATTCTGGGGTTGTGTCTGAGACGAGTTAAAATTTAAAACCTACAGACATATTTATCGAGTATGCACGATTGTCTGAACTTTCAATCGACTAATACACCAATATGTTTGTTCGCTTAATAAATAGTCAGGTTGCAGGTGTGGTACAACTCGTCAATTCGATTTAATAATTACTAATTATTTAAGATATATTATAATATATAATTACAAAGTATAGACCTAAACAAACTTAATCTTTCTTACAAGAGTTAATTACAATTTGTCATCCTGAATTATGCATTGATATTATTTTGTAACACTGAACTTTTAAAGTTGACAGTTACTTCTCCTGAACTTTCGTTTCGTAACACATTGTCTCAATGAACTTTAAAAATCTATCATTTAAACTCACATTTATCTTTTTGGAATATTTTTTGTTGTCTTTAGTACACTCCTAGACCTATATTAACGTGAAAGTTTCGATTGAAACAGAAGTCATATATGGTTAGAATTTGGGTCGGATTGGTATGTGCAAAATGATATGAAGACATATTTCAGGAGGACAAACTATAATTAACCCTTATTACAATTATTGATTGTAAACCAACTAATAAATCATAATCTTAAATTTTATTTCCCAAGTCTAACACAAACACATGACACCCACATCCTCAATGTGCACGAGCCTCTGAATCTCGCGAATCTCACTCTCTGAAAGTTGATTGTAGGAGTATTCGAGTTGACCATTCACAAGCCTTGCTTGGGTCACTGAAGGCAAAGGATCCACCACATCTAACGCATTTGGCTGAGCTGAGGTAGCATGGTTGTTGTCGGTCGGAAAGGGATCTTGTCCTTTTTATCGTTGATTAAACAATTGAGACTTTTTCGGAGATCGGATGTAGTTACTAATTCTTGATCTGGTACGTACAAAATGAAAACTTCATTCTCGAGTCTACGAGAGTTTTTATGAAAGTGATTCATTTGCTTCTCTTCTATGGAAGTTTCATTCGTTGTGCTGTAAACAATATATATTTAATTCAACTGCTTTTGAATATGAACTTGGCTCGCCTCCCCTCTTTGATGAACATGTCCAGAGTGAAAAAAAATCAAAATATTTATCCATAATACAATCAAAAGAAGTAACCTCAACACGAAGAACCATGTTATTATGTTCCAACTACAGGGACCACAAAAGAGCATTAATGAAACAATTCTTATCAAAGTTCTTGAAATCAAGACGATAACTAACAAGAAAACGTAAGTGGGAGTTATGGGCCAAGACAATGTTTAGGTCTATCAACGATCTAATACTCCATAAATAAATTTGGCTTTCCTGTGCCATGGGTTTGGTGCAAGACCTAGCAATCGTGTCGTTTCGTGTTGTGTAATTTTATAGGTATTAAACTAGTTTGCTCTACATGAACATGACATGGAAAGTTTTCGTGTCTATCTTTTGATACACGAACATGACACGAAATTAATCGTGTACACACGAAACGACACGATAAGTACACTAAAAAAATTTGTGTACCGACTACACGATATTCAATTCTACATGAAACTGACACTTTTCCCTGAAATATGTCATTTCAAAATTAGAACCCTTAAAAATTAAAACACAATCATCAAATCTAAAAAAGACAACATGAACTTGTAAACCATCATTCAATCTCCAAAATCATAAATGCATGCAACCAATCATCATCCATCATCAAGTAGCACGATACAAGTTTAGTCTTTGACATAAGACTATTAGAGCACATTTAACAGCGCCCGGGCTACCCCCGGGCGCCCTGCACTCTCTCTCTGCCACGTCAGCTTCTCTCTCTGCCACGTCAGCTCACCCAACCCACCCAAAAAATCCCCTTATCCATGCCCAGGCTACCGCCACCCACCCTACACTCTCTTTCATCCACATCATTTCTTAATTAAACAAATTTAATTCTCACACAACATTTAACAAAATACATTATATATAAATCTAATTCTAATTACATTATAATTATAATTCGCGATATACTTATTATTACTATTAATTAATTAACAATATTAATCACTATTAAACACAAAATTTTGAATATTTGAATATTTGAATATTTGAATTTCGAAACGCGTGTGACTGCACAGTATACGCGTGATTGCACAGTATACGCGTGAATCAAAAGTAGTCCGCGTGAATCTACAGTATACGCGTGAAACAAAATAGTCCGCGTGAATGTACAGTATACGCGTGAAAGAAAAGTAATCCGCGTGATTGCACAGTGTCTAATTTTTTTTCTATATATACCCTACACAAAAATCACCTTACACCCCATATCTCTTCCACAAAACTCAAAACTCAACTTACATCCCATATTTCTCCCACAATGTCTTCTCCGGAGTACAATCGTTCCCCCCCTCCTCCACAATCAAATCCGCATCCACGCTATCCACAACCATATCCCTCACGTCCATTTTACCAACAACCATTCCAACAACCCGACTTCTCCCAGTACGCACCACCATTCCCACCACCTGACCAAAACTCACCATTCCCACAATTCTCCCACTACGCATCCCCAGATCAAAACTTACCATTCCCACAATACTCACAATATGCACCACCATTCCCTTATAATCAACCGCAGTTCCAGATGTTTGGCCGACCCTTGTCTCAAAATAGCCGCCATAGTATGGCGAACACTGAAGATGAGGGTAACGACGACGATGAGTCCCCACCACGACACACCCCCACACCACCATCCCCACCTCCACAGCGTCGTCACCGCAAGCAAGTCCAAACTGCCAAAGCCAATCCGAAGTTGTGGACCACAGCTGAGGACGAGAGACTTGTCTCTGCATATATGGAAGTCAGTTGCGATGCGGTGACAGGGACAAACCAGAAGTCTACTTCATTGTGGACTAGGGTGAAACGTGTGTACGACATCTCCGTGGAAGGCATAGGCCTACCCGAAAGGAACGCAGAGTCCTTAAAAGGACGGTGGAGGAGAATCATACCTGCTGTGAACAAGTGGGTCGGGTGCTTCGATCAGGCATTCCGACGGAAAAGGAGCAGCCAGAATGACGACGATGTTGTCCGACAAGCGCACGTGATCTACGAGCGAAATCATGGGCCTAGTAAATTTCTTTATTTTGATGCTTGGGTTATGTTGCGTAGGTACCCAAAATGGGAGAGTGTGATCTCCGGAGCTAATGCCGTGCGTGTTGACTGGGAGTCCCCGGAGTTGCACGATGAAAATAGTCCCCAGTCAGGAAGCCTTGGGAAAAGAAAGAGCACGGACGGCTCGAGGACGCAATCACCCTCGGATGCAGAAGAGCCGATGCCGGAGTCGTCTACACGCCCAGAAGGTGTGAAGAAGGCTAAGAAAAAGGCTAAGAGTGCATTACGCCCCGAAAGAGACACCGATGTTAGAGAACTTGCACAACAGATGCGATACACCGCCCAAGTCAGAGAAGATGGTTTCTCTAAGCAAGAGGAGTTAGCGGAAAGGAATTTCCAGAGGCATTTAATAAAAAATAAGTTGGACATGCTTCACTCTCTGATGAGGAAGGACAACCCGACGGAGAAGGATCAAAAAGTAATCGATAAACTTCTCGCCTGGGCAGAAGAGAATGGGTACGTGTAGTTTGATGTAGTCTGTATTTCGTATGGTTTGTATTTCCCTTAGCTTGTATTTCGGGTTGTAGTAGTCCGTATGGTTTGTATTTCCCTTTAACATATGTTTGTATTTCGGGTTGTAGTAGTCCGTATTTCGTATGGTTTGTATTTCCCGTGGTTGGATTTCGTATTTTAGTATTATTAATGTATTGTTGTTATGGTATTGTTGTATTAATTTTTTTTCTATTTAACTTGAAATTGTTGGTTCTGGAAATTTCTTAATTTTAATCACTTACAAAAAATTATTACCCCACATTTATAACAAACACCCAATCCATTAATAACAAAACCAAAACAAAAAAAAAATCCAAAAATTTTTTTTTTTTTAACCAATGGGAGGGGGACACGTGTCCCCCTCCCATGGGCGCCCGGGCGTCTGCCCGGGACGCCCACCGCCCGGGCAAGCGCCCCGCCCGTTAACGGGGGTGCGCCCGGGCGCCCGACCAGGGCGCCCGGGCGGGGCACCCCCGTTAAGGGTGCCCTTAGAATATAAGACACGAACACGAAACACTAAATTCCTAAACTCGAACACGGGTTTTTTTGTATTGTGTTCATGTTCTATGTCAAATTGAAAGGTCTAGTCGGTGCTCCGTTTACCAGACAGAGCCATCGTGAGGTCACCAGGCAAACCGCAAGGCATGAAGGGATCAACCCGTCAAGTAGTCGATGAATTGATTCCAGTGTTTCACATAGATGGTGTCCAACACGTCAAAACCATAACTATTAACATATGAATCCAAATTTGTTTGAAAACAAAATAATATTCAAATGCTAATTTAAATGGCGTAATTAGTTTCAAATATAAATATAAATTTGATAATATGTTTTGGATTTCATATTCAATTCAAACACACCCTGTATTCAAGTCAAATAATAGTCGTTTGCATCCCTACACTAAAGACAACAAATAAATCTTCCATACAAAAAAACAAACTTACAAACTCCAGCAAAGAAAGAGAACAAACGAGCATAGAACCGTGTAGATGCTTATGAACTAAACGTCATATTAAAAGGATCTTCCGTGATTAGAGGTCCACTTATCATCATCAAGAGTTCAAGACTACTCATTTTTCCAACGAAACTGCTCTGTTCAGCTAATCCCGAGCATGAACAATTTTCAAAGCATGCTTTTCAATTTCAAGGATAACACAGGACGACACTGTAATCAGCTTCACCCCGAACAAAAATGCTTTAGTTCACAGATACATAACTAAGATAGTAAGACAAGTAAATCCTTGAGCATGACACCGAAAAGAAGACCGTATTCCTGACAGGATACCCATAAATCAACACAGCAAACTACAACACCCTAAATAGTACAACAACAACAAAACCTTTAATCCCAAACTAGTTGGATAGACTAGAAATGAAACTCCAAGGAGTAAGGTTCATGCACGTAAATCACCTTATTCCGCGCGACACCCTAAATAGTAAATCACACAAAAACCTGTCATGCAACACTAACACATCGGGAGCAGAAAGCCTCAGAAAACCTCTACCTTACAGTGACAATGTCATCAATTTTCAGAATCATCCGAACACACTCAGTTGCAAGTGTCACTGCACTTGTACTGACAAGAAGTGGCTGGATAACATTCTCCTCCAGTATGTTAGTTATTTGTCCTTTCCTAACATTGATGCCGGTGTTTATCTCTCCATGTGCATGGCGGTTTCTAAGCTCAGTGACAATAGCTATCGGATTCAGTCCTGCATTTTCAGCCAAGGTGTATGGAATGACCTCGAATGCCTCAGAAAACTCTTTTATGCAGTAGCTCTCCATTCCCTGGAGTTCCTTTGCCCAAGCTTGGAGCTTCATTGACATCTCAATCTCCGGTGCACCACCACCAGCAATCAAAAACTTCTTGTTTACCAAACACCTGCATTTAGAATAAGAGATTCAAGATACAGGAGTTAGCAAACCACAACAAAAAATAGCCCCGAAGAGAAAATAATTCACATATATGTCGATGTCACATATTGCAATCACCATTTCAATACTAACAAACAGTGGAAGTATGTTTTACATCATGATATCTTCAGGGGTTCCACCATTCACTGAGCTCGCGTAAGACACTACCATATTCTATTCACGATGCAAATATTCTTGTCATCGACTGTAAATAATAACTAAGGTAAGTGACAGTCCAGATGTATCATGGAAATAGCTTCACATCATGTAGCTTGACGAATTCAATGAATTTGCTATTTGGTCCACATCTGGATACCAATATGGTGATATATCATCACAGAATGTGTTTTTCTAACAGAAATCACATTGCCTAATATTAAAGACCACAACATTCTCCCAAAACCGTGAAATCAAGAAAAAGAGGTGACACCCATTTTTCTCTTGAAAATAGTTTTCCCTTTTCTTTCCGACTATGACACATGAATATTGGTCGTCTCTCTCAAGTTAGCAGTTAGCTTTTCAATTCCCTCATACTAAACTTCCTTCCCATTATAAAGCTCATGTTTTCTTTCGGTTGTAAATTTGATCTTCAAAATGAAAATCCCTATCGGTGACTTGGACTCCTACGATTTTGTGACTTTCCCAAATCCCAAGTTCAACCAAAATCCCACAAGTAATCCACTTTCTTGCTATAGATTCTTCATTTCAGTGGCAACATGGTTTTCATAACCGAACCGGACGCCCAAACCGGTTGAACCGGTGACGTCAAACCGGTTGAACCAGTGACGTCATAAATAATTAAATATAATATATATAAGTATCCAAATAAGAAACTTAGATACATAAGAATGAGCTCGTGGTGGTACTTATACATATATATATAAGTATCCGGATAAGAATCATTGAACCAAAGACCTTTTGTTTGGTACTCATCAGAACAGGTGAATTAAATTTTACAAAAAATACAAAATCTGGGTTGAACCGGAGTTGAACAGGCCTGAACCGGACGATAGAACCGGTTCGACCGGTTGAACCGCCGGTTCAACATCAAATGCAGTTGTGGAGGGTGAACCGGACCAGACAGGCCTCCAGTTCACGGTTGAACCAATCGGACCGGCCGGTCCGGTCCGGTTTTCATAACAGTGGGCCCACATTAATCTTAGATTTCTGATTTTCTTCTCCCAAAGTAGTTTATCATCCTCTTTCATGGTTTCAAAATTAAAACCAAGATTTCACAATTTAACACAACATTAATCTTCAATGACAAAAAAAACAGAACATTAATCTTCAAAACCAAACATCCAGCTTTAAACTTGAATTTAACCAATATTACCTTTTAAGCATAAGATTTAATGGAAATGAAGGTATTACGAAGTTTCTACCCAAACATGACCTGCCAGTTTTTTACACGACACGAAACGATAACATGACTAGGCATGAAATTATGTTTTTGTGGTTGTGTAGGTTAGTTATGATAATTTATGAAGAAATAACATGACATAAAATGCAACAATTAGACATGAAAAATATATGATTTACATGAAATTGCACGTTAAGCTTAATTTGTGGCCCAAACAATTGTTTTTCACTTGAAGATAGCTATTTAAGAATTCTAATGCTATGAAAACATCAATATATAATAAGTATTTAACTGTAAGCAATCTAGATAAGGTGTAGCCCTTTCAAAATTTGCTAAATATAACATACACGAAAATACACGATTGTTGGACACGAAAAGTACACGACACGAGATAGACCTACTTACACGTTAACAAGGCTTTGTCTCCATAATGGCAAAAAATTACGTATTAATAACATTGTCATTTCAGTAACGTGACTAAAGTGTCATGATAATTTCCATAACTTGTAAGCTAGGATACCCATATAACTGAAGTAGAGTTATCCAATAATAGAAGAACAAGAACAACAAATCCTTTAATTCCAATAATAGAAACATAAAGAAATAAACTTGCACACCTGACCACACAGAGAGCATCATGAAGACTCCTCTCCGCCTCATCAATAACCAAGTGATTAGAACCTCTTACAAGCACAGTGGTAGTCTTCCCCATATCTTTGATTCCAGTGATCTTCACAATCTTACCATCTCCAATAGACACCTCCTCCACACAATCCGCAAACCCAAGCTTCTCCTCCTTGAAGTGCTCAATATTTGCAATGGGCAAGCAGTTTAGCGTCTTAGTGATGAACTCAATATCATCCCTCTCAACATCTCTAACCACCAAAATCTTTGCTTTGGCAAGATAATGCAGTGACAGATCCGTGACCGCATCCCTCAAAATGCTCTTTTGAATCAACAAAACATTGCAACCCGTAGCACGAATCTTCTTAATCATACCCAGAATGTAGTTCCTCTCCTCCTTCAGAATCCGATCCATCTGAGTATAATCCGAGACCACAATGCTCTGCTCAATGTCTGTCTTCGGGGGCGAAATCTGGAACTGAATAACCGCGATCTTCGCGTTTTCAACCTTAGTGGGCCCACCACCAGCATGACTTACTTTCTTATCGAAAACCAGACCCTTAACAAGCTCGGTATCATCGACAGTTCCGCCGGGCTTCTTAACAATCTTAACATCCCTCAAATCAACGAGCTCCGGCCTCTCCGGGTCCACCACGGAGAGCACTGAATCAACCGCCAACGGCGCAAGCAAAGACGAGTACTGACTCACGACTTTCGAGTTAAGCGAAGTGGCCGCCGACTTAACGAGCGAGTCCCGATCCGAGATCTCAATCGGGACCGACATTCCCTCGAGTACCTCAACGGCTTTCAGAGAAAGCCGGTGGAGCGCATCGGAGACGACTGTGGGGTGGACGCCGGCAGTGAGGAGAGAGAGGGAGCACCGGAGAAACGCGCCGGAGAGGACGACGACAGTGGTGGTTCCGTCCCCGGCGGCGGCGTCCTGGGACCGGGACAAATCGACGAGCATCTTGGCGGCGGGCTGGAGGAGCTCCATCTTGTTGAGGATGGTGGCGCCGTCATTGGTGATGATGACGTCGCCGGAGGCGGAGGAGATCATCTTGTCCATCCCCTTCGGGCCGAGGCTGGTCCGGACGGCGTCCGCCACGGCGCGCGCCGCGAGGATGTTGCTGTGGCGGACGTCGTCGCGGCGCTTGCTGTCGATGTAGGTCTCGGTCTTGGATGCGCGGGAGGCGGACGGGGGTGGGGCGGCGGCGGTCGCCATTGGAGAGAAACCCTAACCCTAAAGGTGGAAAGTGGAAGAAGGTTGGAGAGAGAGTGGGGGAATGGGGAAGAGCGCTTGGTGGGTAATGAGAATAGCTAATGGGCTAGGATCCGATTACGTTGTCGGATCCTTGTTCGGGTGACCATCTTATTTCTTTTTCTGGGGCAAAAATTAGGCTTCATGTGATGTGACTGTGTGGTTCGTATCCTACAAAAATTTTGGAGAAGCTGAAAACATCACTTTTAAAATGACTTGATAGACCATGAATAACAGTGTCCGGTTATCCCACCCGTCATATTCATTCTCTCTGTCATGTCAACTCAACCAACTCATTTAAAAAAATTCATTAACTACGTCCAGGTTACCTCACCCATCATCCACGTTATTTGGAGATCAATCATAGGTAAAATATTAAAATAATTCACAAAAAAATTTACAAAAAACAAATAAAAACACATTTTCAGAAAAAAAACAATTTAAAATGATTTTGTAAATATTTTTAACCCTAAACAAATAATAATAATAATAATAATAATATCGGGCCATGAGGGGGACACCTACCCCCGCCCCAAGCGTCTGCCCGCCCGAGACGCCCAACGCCCGGGCAAACGCATTGGCAAGATGATTTTTGACTTTGACATCATGGTTAATCCACGTTTTTTATAGAAAATATCTGAGTTGTCTTTGCATTTGATTTTTGATTTTCAGTCTAAAGATCACTAATTCAGTTGAATAAAAATCATCATCTCTATCTAAATCTAGAATGTGACCCTCTATCACTAGGATTGGATGAATGCATTTTGTCATTTTATCGTTCAAAATCGATCACCTACAGCTCTAACCAATAATAAATATATCTCACATCTGACTTGGTTGTCCAAAAACTGCCTAATAATTACGTATTTGTTTCCAAATTGTTGCCAAACACAGCTAAAGTTATTTCAAAATATTTTACTACCATATGTCACTTGTAACTCATTCAAAATATTTTACTGCGAGAGTCAAATAGAATTTTTGCACATTTTCGTTAATACATGAATTATGGTACATTGTGAATAACCAAATTCCAATTAAAACAAAGTATATAGGAGGGAGCAATGAAATTGAGTGGTTACTATTAAATGTGAGATGAGTACAAAATGTGAGGTATCCAACCAAGTATCATTTTTAACCAACAAATCCAGAGATATCTAAAAAGAGTAAGAGATCTAAAACGCAATACAATGCATAAGCATAAGAGAAATACAACCAAAATACAAAAGATTGTAAATGACACCCTTTGAACCCCCAAGTTGAATTACAATTCCACATAAACTAACACATCAAAGCACAACTAATGGTATTGGGATAAAGATAATATCTTCTGGGCCTTTCTAGAACTTGTCATAGACAACATGTTGGAGAGGAGGTCTGTAAACTCCATCGATTTTCTTTTTGGGAAAAGGTTTTAAATCCCATCGTATTGAATTATTGAAAAATTTGAAAGCAAGTCAAGGATCACATATTAATTAGCCCCAAGTTGTGATGACATGGTAATGCCTCGTGAAGTTGTGATGTGGCTATCTTGGAAAACGAAATCAACCTATGATCCAAGTATTCTTTGGTTACACAATATGTTATATTATTATTATTGTTGTAATAATTTCACTTCGATTCTCTGGTGTTTTGGAATCTTTCCAATTTACTAGAAAATAAAACTAATATGCTCAGACCATTAGACAAGCTTTCAGATATACAGATACGTTTTAAAATTTTACTTGGTTGATTCTATCTCGCATGCAAGCCACATAAATTAACTATGATTTTCACTCGTATCTAATATATACTCCACAATATATACATAATATATACTCCACATTTTAATAAGCTTGGAGACAAATATCGGAATAAGAACATGATCTTATCTAAACAAAATTGTTTTTTTCTGGGTGCAATTGCTGTCTTGACCACTGCATCTCCACGTTACTTTCAATTGAATCCCAGGAGGATCGGAGTGAAAAAAACTGAACTGTAAAACATCGTCCCAAAATTACTTAAATTGTTCCTTGAAATTACCAAATTGCCCTTCATCCTATTTTTGCTTATATATCTCACAATTTCACTCTTTTTTCAAAACTTTCTCTTCCTATACCTACTACAGAAGATTAAGAATGTCTCGGAGGCCAGGCAAGCAGCCAGCAGTTCCCCCGGTGTACCCGTATACGGTAACCTTACTTTATTTATTTGTTTTTAAAAAAAAATTAAAAAAAGTGGTCGGCCTCCGAGGGAGACGCCCCCCGCATGGGGCGGGCTTCCGAGGACGCCCGACCCATGCGGGGGGCGTCTCCCTCGGACGCCGACCACTAGCCGGAGACGTCTGGGGAAGACGTCTTCCCGACGGAGGAGACGTCTTCGGCAGACGTCTCCCCCAAAGAGGAGGCGTCTCCGACAGACGCCTCCACCATACGGGAGGCGTCTCGCAGACGCCTCCACAATTTTTTTTTAAATTATTAAATCTGATAATTACTTTAATAAATTGTGATAAATCTGAAAATTTAATTTAACAAATTCTTATTAAGTTTAACATTTGTGATATTTAGTTTTAACAATTTTTGATTTAGTTTAACAATTGTTTTAATTTAGTTTAACAAATTTTGATTTAGTTTAACAATTGTGATAATTTAGTTTAACAAATTTTGATTTAGTTTAACAATTGTGATAAATATGATAATTTAGTTTAACAAATTTAACAAATTTGTAATTAAAATTTCAATTAATAGTCATCGGGTCACAGTGGAGGGAAAGGCAAGTCGATACCATTACACGCCTTCCGTTCTTTAGAGGATGATTCAGCACCGCGTCATCCACGTAGACGGGGGATATCTGCTTTGGTCAGGAGGGAGAGAGAGGCATTACGTCGTCGTGAGGAGGATGATGATTCCTTCGATGATGAGCATGTAGACAGTCCCGACGACGGGAGCGACGATGATGACCCGTATGAGTTAGAGCGCCCGGAGGTGGAGAGGCAGGGGGAGTATAGCAGAGGACGTGGTCGAGCGGGTAGTTCTACTTCCGCCGGATGGATGGTGAGGAAGGGTAGGGGTGGGAGGTTTACGACCGCGGATTCGAGCTCGTGCACTGTAGATCCCCGCGCTCAGAAGAAGAAGAGGGTCCAGGACGATTCTTGGATCGTGAGTAGTATGACGCCTGGTGGTCCTTTAGATGGGAGCGTCATTCCTAGTTTCTGGGGTCACATCGCTAGACGGATCTGGGACGGAGAGGATCGGAAGGTTCTGAAGTGCCATAATCGGCACAGAGCCTGTACAACACTACAGGGTTGGCGGTCTACACTGAGTGCTGATATCAGAGAGGAGATTAGTGCCACGCATTTGGGGCACTTACCGTATAGCATGTTCCCTTATCTCGACATGCCTTTGATTTCTGCGTTTGTGGAGCGGTGGCAGCCTGACACCAACACTTTCCACATGCCTTTCGGAGAGATGACGATCATGCTTCACGATGTTTTCCAGATCCTGCGCATTCCTGTGGATGGTCGTCTGGTTAGTGCTCAGGGGTCGACGTCTGAGCTGAGGTGTTATGTGGCAGAGTTGCTTGGTGTCACACCTGATGGTCTGGCGAGAGATACAACTTTATGGAGTGGTGGTGGTGTCGGCATCGACTCCCTTCAGGACCTATGCAGACGGGCACGACCTCCGCGGGCCGATGATATACAGTTGACGGTGTACCTATTCTTGATGCTCGGAGCCGTCTTGTTTGTCGACAAGAGTGGTTGTCGGATCAGACCACGCGATCTACTGGAGGCTAGGGACCCGGACACCGTTCGTGAGTACTCGTGGGGGTCAGCGACGTTGGCATACCTGTACCGTCAGCTTGGGATAGCTAGCCGTGCGGATTGTTCTGGGATTGCAGGTTGTCTTACGCTGCTGCAGGGGTGGATATACGAGTACTTTCCTGCATTCCGCCTGCATCGTGAGCGGAAGATTATCGACGAGGGTCATCCACGTTCGGGTATGTGGGCCGTCCGGAGCGAGGACAAGAGCGATGGACGATTGCGTTCCATCCGCGCACGGCTAGATCAGATGACTGCATCAGAGAAATCAAACTTTACACCATTTAATATTAAGATGTATTTATTATTAATGTGTTAAACTTTAGGTGGAGTGGTTACCCTATGGTCCTGACCCAGCAGCGGATGTCCCGAGGACTTTATTGATGGGTCTTATTCGTTATCGGGATATCATAGAGCCTTATATGCCCGATCGGGTCTTGCGTCAGTTAGGATATGTTCAGGTGATCCCGGTTGACATCCCGACACCAGAGCATGCGGTGCGGTCTGCGACAGCAACGACGTACGACGTCAGGTTCCCCGCTTCTACAGCGGAATCGACTTGGCAGACATTTCCGAGATCATGCCGACTGTTCCTTGGCGACTTCAGACGTAGAACCAGAAGATCGACCACGACCTTTGCTTCCACTACCGGAAGAACGACCACGACCTCTACTCCCACTACCTGAAGATCGACCACTACCTCGCTCTGCATACTCAAACGCACTAGGGTCCCGTCGTGTCGACTTTCCCCTTGGTCGACCTCGTAGCCTTGTTTTTTCTGCAGGCTCTCTCAAATTCGCATGTTCGGGGTGTAGCTGCTCGAATAAAACCCGAGAGGCAGATCGAATTACGGTGGGGTCACTTCCTGCAATCTCATCAACCAGGCTGCGAAAATGTTCGACGTCTTGAGCTGCCTGAGACACAAACTCTGCGTTCCCGGCTCCTTCCCCAATGACAAGTGTCCTCCAGAACGAATGAATCTGCTCTAAGTAAATTCCGTTGTCTGATTCAAGACATCCGCGGATGGTACATGCGCAAGGTATCCCATGAGAAGTCAGAAAAGCGCACTCACAACGATATTCAACTTCATCATCTAACTCTTGCATTCTTTTCACCTCCTGACTCAGCAATTGCAAGCAGTGATGCGAAACTCGACCATTTATGTGACGATATAGAGCATGTCCGAAATTAGTCAAATCTCGCCGTCTCGAGTCTTCAAGAGCGTTTCGAATATTCGTCAGCTGCATTTCAATAGCCGCGTTGACGCGCTCGAAAAGAGTGTCCAGAGCTGCAGTCGATGAAGAAATCCACTCTTTTAGAGCTGAATGAGCACTTTCGACCCTACAATTCGTGGTGTTCCCAAAATGAAGGACTTTGTTCGTCCAATTCAGCACAAACTTTTCTTTATGCACCAACCACGTGGTGTCCAGATACTCCGTGATAGCCGGCCACGATCTATACAAATCTTTCAGAGCATACACAGCTCTATCATACTCGGCTTCTGAAGTAGAAAGCATGATTTTCCTCCATCTTCCACGCCTCAAAGTCTCTGCCATCTGCTTATTTTTGCCGAATACGTGGTATGCGTAGTTCAATACGTGTTTGTTGATGTGTCATGTGCAGAGTAAATGAGCAGAGTCTGGAAATACCTCTCTCACTGGTCGCATAAGGCCTAACTCCCGGTCTGTTATTATTGCAGTCGGGCTGACAATCCCCAATAACAGATCTCGCAACTTCTCCATCACCCACAGATAACTGGAGTAAGTTTCATCCATCAAAATCGCATATCCAATAAGGAAATTCATGTTTGTTGGTGTGACCCCAATCATTTCGAACAAAGGCATCTTATACTTGTTCGTCTTGTAAGTCGAATCCATGCAGATAACGAAAGGATATGTCCGCAACAACTGGACTGGCGTCGGATGTGCCAAAAAAGCGTGAGTGACGACATTAGTTTTTGGATCAGCCATAATCCAATGTAAGTACTCACACTGCACTGCTTAATAGAGAAACTGCTGGACGGGATTCCGATCTTCAGATTTTGTCCTCCTCATGTAATCTCTGAAATTATAAATATGCCTTTGATTTGGATTGTCCTCCGGGAATTTTTCTTTTACTGCCTTCAAGATGTTCCGTGGTTTTGCTTGAGCCTCAGTCATATCACGAACAATCTTCTTCGCCCTAGAACTTAGACCACTAATTTGACGATGACCCTCTGGATAAACTGCCAGTCTGTGGTTGTGATGTCCATGAGCACTATTAAAAACCACAACTCATCCATCACGATCTCGTCGCTCCACCACTTTTATTAAGAAACGGCAACCGCAACCCTTTCTTTTGGTGTTTCTTCGAAGTGCAGTATCCATATCCCGAGACTCCATTTGATTTCGCCGGTCGCATCTCAAATAACAATCCATCCGACTATCTGATCTTGTTTTGTACGACGACACGACCAAAAAAAACCCAGCTCCGATAGCTACTTGTTTGGCTCATTTACATGCTTCATCGATTGTTTCAAAGATTTGTGTAGTTTGAAATAACTCACTGTAATCCACTCCATCACCACCGAAATCTTCCAACGGAACCTACAAAAAAAATCGAAATTAAAAAAAATCAAAAAAATTCCGGGCGTCTGTATTAAACGCCTACCCCATGGGAGGGCGTCTGAGTTAAACGCCCTTCCCAAGGGTGAGGCGTCTGCGTAGGACGCTTGACCCTAGGGAAGGGCGTCTACTACAGACGCCTTACCCAAGGGGAGGACGTCTACATAAGACGCCTCTCCCATTGCGTAGGCGTCTGCGTTAGACGTCTCGGCCAAGGGGAGGACGTCCTACGCAGACGCCCTCACCTTGGGGGAGGCGTCTAATGCAGACGCCCGACCCAAAATTTGCCCCGCGCCAGACTTACCTCACCGGATGCATCACCCTCGCCAGACATTTTCGTGGTATTTTTACTGATTAATTATAAATATACAAGACCGTAGGCCTAATTTATAGACACGGGACGATATGGGTATTAAATATATTGTTAAGGGCAATTTGGTAATTTCAAGGGGTGATTTAAGTAGTTTTGGGACGACGTTTAGTAGTTCCAAAAAAAACATGCTGAAATGCATCTGACACACTGAGTAAGTGTTTTTGGCATTATGTGCTAATAAAAGATGGTTTGGATTTGCAAAAGCAGTGGTATTTAATTAACAGGAGCATATTGAGAACCACATGAAATCCACCTGTGTCACTCTGCCACCTTATATATTGCAGCCATAGATCTTAATCTGCAGTAGCATTTGACTGCTGGTCTCTTGCAAGGGGACCATGTTTCAATGTAATTATGGAACAATACCAAGAATAGACGGTGATCAAACATTTTCAAATATTTCACCTGTGCATAAGGTGTAAAAAGAACAATACAAAGATTAGGCGGTAATCACATATTTTAGAATAGTTCACAGGTATATAAAATATGGGAAATGTTTGGTGAACGCTCGCGTCACGGACGCTGCTAACCCAGTCAGCACACTGGCTGATGTGGGCAACCCAGTCAGCAGACGCGGCTGAGTGCGCATTCTCCCCAGAAACAATTTTCCTTTCTTTGTTTAGTTTATTCCTCGTTTCGTACAAATTTCTCCATTCCTCATTAATGCGTCTCAAATCACTCACTTCATTTTACCGCTCCTACACAGACTGAAGACTAGTTACACAACATCCGTCCTCCTATTTTTTTCTCTTCTCTTTATTAATAAATTCATTTTTTTTCCGGACACACACATCAGTCATTTTCTTTAGTTTCTGGACAAGCGCATAACTTATTCCGGACACAGTTACTATTTATGCCGGACAGTTGGAACACTTATTCCGGACAGACGTACTACTTACTGCTGAATTTTTTTTTTGTTGTTTTATTTTCCCGATGCGTCCACCATCGCATTTAATGCTTTTCAAATCAGCACGTCCTCCGTCTTCTTTCTTATTCTTTGGCGCTTCACGGAGATACAAATATGAGTGTCTTGGTTATTCCGATCCTACGAACCATTCCTTCTTCTCTCCTTCCTCCATTTTTGTTGTACTGTAATGGCACTCGTAAATGTGTCCTCACAGCCGGCTCATGCCTCCAACGTCCCTCAAGTGATGATGAATTTTCCTTCCTTCGAAGAAGCCAAAGCATTTTACGTTTCATACGCCGATTCCTGTTGTTTTGGTGTGAAGATAAGACAATCTCATTACGATCATGGTGTTGTAATACGGGCCACTCTTACTTGCTCAAAGGAGGGTAATGCTCCCGGAAACCAAGGTGAAGGTAGACCGAAACATAGGTTATCCAGTAGGGTCGAATGCACTGCTCGGATTAGGGTCTCCGGTAATCCATCCAGAGGCTACGTAATTAACTACGTAGATCTCAAACATAATCACGCCATGCTGTCGGAAGACCAGATGCGCTTCCTCCGACAAAAACGATCCGTCCCGGAGTCCGCTAGAGCACGCATTTCGTGCAATAATGCTGCCGGTATATCTGCCGCCAAGACCATGCAATCTTTTGTGGTCGAAGCTGGAGGTCACGATAAATTGTCTTTCAACGAGCGGGACCTAAGGTTATTTATTCTCCACTTAACCTGGTTGAAGTTACGCATTTAGCTTTGTCATAAAAATTATGTTTCGCAGGAATGTTGTGAACGAGGTTAGAAACCTCAAAATGGGACCAGGAGATGCGCAAGCTATCCAATATTATTTCATCAGGATGCAGAAGAATGATTCCCGCTTCTTTTACGTAATGGATATGGACGACGAAGGCAGACTACGGAATGTGTTCTGGGCCGACAATCGTTCTCGAGCTGCTTACTCTTACTTTGGAGATGCAATATGTTTCGACACAACATACATAACAAACAAGTATGGCATGCCTTTTGCCCCATTTGTGGGGGTAAATCACCACTACCAGTCCGTCCTACTCGGTTGCGCACTCCTCTCTTCCGAGACGACACAAAATTACATTTGGTTGTTCCAAACATGGTTGACGTGCATGAACGGTACGTGTTTTATTTTGTCCGGCTTTGTCCGTTTTACGTTATGTGCCTGTCCGGTTACCCTTTACGTCTGTCCGGTTTACGTCTTTTGCTCGTCCGGAAAAAGTGTATTTGTTGTCCGGAATTAGTGTATTTGTTGTCCGGTTTAAGAATAAAGTGTGTCCCGAAACGGAACATAAAGTTTGTCCGGAATAAGTGGATTTGCTGTCCGGAATAAGTGTATTTGTTGTCCGGAATAAGTGTATTTTGTTGTCCGGAATAAGTGTATTTGTTGTCCGGAATAAGTGTATTTGTTGTCCGGTTTAAGAATAAAGTGAGTCCAGAAACGGAACCTAAAGTTTGTCCGGAATAAGTGTATTTTGCTGTCCGGAATAAGTGTATTTTCTGTCCGGAATAAGTGTATTTGCAGTCCGGAATAAGACTGCAAATAACGTCCGGATTACGTATCATGTATGTCCGGAAACAAGAAAATAATTTTATAAAAAAACAACACCAAATGTCCTTGTATTGATAAATCATTCAAATAGTCTATGTAATTTTAACATGTATAAATTTATCTTGATCGCGTTGTGTGCAGATACAAGCCCCCCGGCGATCATAACAGACCAATGTGGCGCCATAGCTGCGGCTGTGAGGACTGTGTTCCCTGAAGCGCGGCACAGATTTTGTATATGACACATAATGAATAAGGCCCCTGTGAAGCTCCCCACGAAGTACCGGGAGCATACGTTGTTTGACCTCAACAACTGTGTATTCGATTCCAAGACTCCGGCAGAATTCGAGCGGAATTGGCAGGGTTTTCTAGATGATTTCGAGTTCCACGACAATAATTGGCTCTGATCCATTTATGCAATTCGTGAGCGCTGGGTACCTGCATTTTGGCGGGATTGTTTTTCCGCAGGAATGACATCAACCCAGAGAAGTGAGGGTATGAACGCCTTCTTCGATAAGTACCTCACATCAAGGACGACACTTAAGCAGTTCGTGAAACAATACGAACTCGCAGTACGCCACAAGTATGAGAAGGAAGCTCAGTCTGATTTTGATTGTCAGCATAAGGCTCCGTAATTGATTTCAAAATATGCATTCGAGAGACAATTGAGCGAGTTGTATACGGTGGGTGTCTTCAAGAAGGTGCAGTTAGAAATTGGGAAGATGATGTACTGCGACATCAAGGATGAGTTCAACGAGGACGACACATTGCACTTCGACGTGACCGAACATGTATTGACACATATCCTCCCATTGTCGAAACGGTTCACAGTGCAAATTAGAGATGAGAAGTGGGTATGCGATTGCAGAATGTTTGATCACGTCGATATCCTATGTTGTCATATTTATGTTGTTATTGCCCAAATACGTCCAAACGCGTTGCTCCCCGAGTCTTACATCGTCCACCGATGGAGGAAGGATATCCGAAGGAGCTATGGAGTCAAGTTTCCCCTTCAAAGTGGCATAACGGGGAACGATGCGCTTTGTCTCCACGACAACATAATGGGTCGTGCGGTTTGGATCGCCGAGGCCGCTTTCGACTCAAACGACAGATATCTTCAGGCGGTAGAGGCACTTGAGTTGCTTAAGGAACGTATGCAACGACCTGATCCTGTGTTCGATGGTACATCCGTTCTCAATCCGGATAAGACAAGACGGAAAGGCAGACCGCCGAGCAAACGACGGATTTCTTTGTCTGAGAAAATAATTAAAAGTAACGTTAAGAAAATCATCAGGAATAAGGTTCTACCCCCGTTACACCCTGCAACACCCAAACCGGGGGATCACGATTTCGATGACTGGGACATGAATTTGCATTACGAGGGAGTTCCTCCTTGATTATTGTATTTGTCCTTGGTTGGAATTATTCCTATGTAATTTTGTTGAAAGTCATTGTATGTCTGTCTGTATTATTGCATAAGATTCAACCCTTTCTTTGCTTGTTCGTTTGTGAATTAATTTCTGATGGCGACAAATATATTTAAGTAATTTTGGTTTGTTGTATGTCTGTCCGGAATAAGTTATATTTATGTCCGGATTAAGTTACCAGTATGTCCAGATTACGTTATAAGTCCGTCCGGATTACGATTCATCAATGTCCGGATTACGTTTTATTTTTCTCCTGATTAAGTGACCAGTATGTCCGGAAGACGTACTTAGGATGTCCGGATTACAATGTTTGTCTGTCCGGATTACGTGTATTTGCAGTCCGGAATAAGTATATTTGTTGTCCGGAATAAGTCTATTTGCAGTCCGGAATAAGTGTATTTGTTGTCCGCAAAAAGTATATTTGTTGTCCGGTTTAAGAATAAAGTGTGTCCAGAAACGGAAAATAAAGTTTGTCCGGAATAAGTGTATTTGCTGTCCGGAATAAGTGTATTTGCTGTCTGGAAAAAGTTATTTGTTGTCCGGAATTAGTGTATTTGTTGTCCGGTTTAAGAATAAAGTGTGTCCCGAAACGGAACATAAAGTTTGTCCGGAATAAGTGTATTTGCTGTCCGGAATAAGTGTATTTGTTGTCCGGAAAAAGTGTATTTGTTGACCGGAATAAGTGTATTTGTTGTCCGGAATGAGTGTATTTGTTGTCCGGTTTAAGAATAAAGTGTGTCCCGAAACGGAACATAAAGTTTGTCCGGAATAAGTATATTTGCTGTCCGGAATAAGTGTATTTGTTGTCCGGAATAAGTGTATTTGTTGTCCGGTTTAAGAATAAAGTGAGTCCAGAAACGGAACCTAAAGTTTGTCCGGAATAAGTGTATTTGCTGTCCGGAAAAAGTGTATTTGCTGTTCGGAATAAGTGTATTTGTTGTCCGCAAAAAGTATATTTGTTGTCCGGTTTAAGAATAAAGTGTGTCCAGAAACGGAACATAAAGTTTGTCCGGAATAAGTGTATTTGCTGTCCGGAATAAGTGTATTTGTTGTCCGGAAAAAGTGTATTTGTTGTCCGGAATTATTGTATTTGTTGTCCGGTTTAAGAATAAAGTGTGTCCCGAAACGGAACACAAAGTTTGTCCGGAATAAGTGTATTTGCTGTTCGGAATAAGTGTATTTGTTGTCCGGAAAAAGTGTATTTGTTGACCGGAATAAGTGTATTTGTTGTCCGGTTTAAGAATAACGTGAGTCCAGAAACGGAACCTAAAGTTTGTCCGGAATAAGTGTATTTGCTGTCCGGAATAAGTGTATTTGCTGTCTGGAAAAAGTATATTTGTTGTCCGGAATTAGTGTATTTGTTGTCCGGTTTAAGAATAAAGTGTGTCCCGAAACGGAACATAAAGTTTGTCCGGAATAAGTGTATTTGCTTTCTGGAATAAGTGTATTTGTTGTCCGGAATAAGTGTATTTGTTGACCGGAATAAGTGTATTTGTTGTCCGGTTTAAGAATAAAGTGAGTCCAGAAACAGAACCTAAAGTTTGTCCGGAATAAGTGTATTTGCTGTCCGGAATAAGTGTATTTGCTGTCTGGAATAAGTGTATTTGCAGTCCGGAATAAGTGTATTTGTTGTCCGCAAAAAGTATATTTGTTTTCCGGTTTAAGAATAAAGTGTGTCCAGAAACGGAAAATAAAGTTTGTCCGGAATAAGTGTATTTGTTGTCCGGAATAAGTGTATTTGCTGTCCGGAAAAAGTGTATTTGTTGTCCGGAATTAGTGTATTTGTTGTCCGGTTTAAGAATAAAGTATGTCCCGAAACGGAACATAAAGTTTGTCCGGAATAAGTGTATTTGCTGTCCGGAATAAGTGTATTTGCAGTCCGGAATAAGTGTATTTGTTGTCCGCAAAAAGTATATTTGTTGTCCGGTTTAAGAATAAAGTGTGTCCAGAAACGGAACATAAAGTTTGTCCGGAATAAGTGTATTTGCTGTCCGAAATAAGTGTATTTGTTGTCCGGAAAAAGTGTATTTGTTGTCCGGAATTAGTGTATTTGTTGTCCGGTTTAAGAATAAAGTGTGTCCCGAAACGGAACATAAAGTTTGTCCGGAATAAGTGTATTTGCTGTCCGGAATAAGTGTATTTGTTGACCGGAATAAGTGTATTTGTTGTCCGGAATTAGTGTATTTGTTGTCCGGTTTAAGAATAAAGTGTGTCCCGAAACGGAACATAAAGTTTGTCCGGAATAAGTATATTTGCTGTCCGGAATAAGTGTATTTGTTGTCCGGAATAAGTGTATTTGTTGTCCGGTTTAAGAATAAAGTGAGTCCAGAAACGGAACCTAAAGTTTGTCCGGAATAAGTGTATTTGCTGTCCGGAATAAGTGTATTTGCAGTCCGAAATAAGTGTATTTGTTGTCCGCCAAAAGTATATTTGTTGTCCGGTTTAAGAATTAAGTGTGTCTTGAAACGGAACATAAAGTTTGTCCGGAATAAGTGTATTTGCTGTCCGGAATAAGTGTATTTGCTGTCCGGAAAAAGTGTAATTGATGTCTGGAATTAGTGTATTTGTTGTCCGGTCTAAGAATAAAGTGTGTCCCGAAACGGAACATAAAGTTTGTCCGGAATAAGTGTATTTGCTGTCCGGAATAAGTGTATTTGTTGACCGGAATAAGTGTATTTGTTGTCCGGAATTAGTGTATTTGTTGTCCGGTTTAAGAATAAAGTGTGTCCCGAAACGGAACATAAAGTTTGTCCGGAATAAGTATATTTGCTGTCCGGAATAAGTGTATTTGTTGTCCGGAATAAGTGTATTTGTTGTCCGGTTTAAGAATAAAGTGAGTCCAGAAACGGAACCTAAAGTTTGTCCGGAATAAGTGTATTTGCTGTCCGGAATAAGTGTATTTGCAGTCCGAAATAAGTGTATTTGTTGTCCGCCAAAAGCATATTTGTTGTCCGGTTTAAGAATTAAGTGTGTCTAGAAACGGAACATAAAGTTTGTCCGGAATAAGTGTATTTGCTGTCCGGAATAAATGTATTTGCTGTCCGGAAAAAGTGTAATTGATGTCTGGAATTAGTGTATTTGTTGTCCGGTCTAAGAATAAAGTGTGTCCCGAAACGGAACATAAAGTTTGTCCGGAATAAGTGTATTTGCAGTCCGGAATAAGTGTATTTGTTGTCCGGAATAAGTGTATTTGTTGACCGGAATAAGTGTATTTGTTGTCCGGTTTAAGAATAAAGTGAGTCCAGAAACGGAACCTAAAGTTTGTCCAGAATAAGTGTATTTGTTGTCCCGAATAAGTGTATTTGCTGTCCGGAAAAAGTGTATTTGTTGTCCGGAATTAGTGTATTTGTTGTCCGGTTTAAGAATAAAGTGTGTCCCGAAACAGAACATAAAGTTTGTTCGGAATAAGTGTATTTGCTGTCCGGAATAAGTGTATTTGTTGTCTGGAATAAATGTATTTGTTGACCGGAATAAGTGTATTTGTTGTCCGGTTTAAGAATAAAGTGAGTCCAGAAACGGAACCTAAAGTTTGTCCGGAATAAGTGTATTTGCTGTCCGGAATACGTGTATTTGCTGTCCGGAAAAAGTGTATTTGTTGTCCGGAATTAGTGTATTTGTTGTCCGGTTTAAGAATAAAGTGTGTCCCGAAACGGAAAATAAAGTTCGTCCGGAATAAGTGTATTTGCTGTCCGGAATAAGTGTATTTGTTGTCCGGAATAAGTGTATTTGTTGTCCGGTTTAAGAATAAAGTGAGTCCAGAAACGGAACATAAAGTTTTTCCGGAATAAGTGTATTTGCTGTCCGGAATAAGTTTATTTGCAGTCCTGAATAAGTGTATTTGTTGTCCGCAAAAAGTATATTTGTTGTCCGGTTTAAGAATAAAGTGTGACCAGAAACGGAACATAAAGTTTGTCCGGAATAAGAGTATTTGTTGTCCGGAATAAGTGTATTTGTTGTCCGGTTTAAGAATAAAGTGTGTCCCGAAACGGAACATAAAGTTTGTCCGGAATAAGTTTATTTGCTGTCCGAAATAAGTGTATTTGTTGTCCGGAATAAGTGTATTTGTTGACCGGAATAAGAGTATTTGTTGTCCGGAATGAGTGTATTTGTTATCCGGTTTAAGAATAAAGTGTGTCCCGAAACGGAACATAAAGTTTGTCCGGAATAAGTGTATTTGTTGTCCGGAATAAGTGTATTTGTTGTCCGGTTTAAGAATAAAGTGAGTCCAGAAATGGAACCTAAAGTTTGTCCGGAATAAGTGTATTTGCTGTCCGGAATAAGTGTATTTGCAGTCCGGAATAAGACTGCAAATAACGTCCGGATTATGTATCATGTATGTCCGGAAACAAGGAAATAATTTTATAAAAAACCAACACCAAATGTCCTTGTATTGATAAATCATTCAAATAGTCTATGTAATTTTAACATGTATACATGTATAACTTTGGAAAAAAAATTAAAACATCCAGAGTCGCTTATTGTTGATCGCACATCCCAGAGTCTTCGAGTAAGAAATTGGTCAAATCGCCTCTAAAACGGCGAATAACCTTGCTCTGCTTCGGCTGAGTCGGATCAGCATTCTCCATCAAACGCTTCATCCAGTACAAAACGTATGACCCGCAGTCGTTACTCCCCGGTTGCTGTCGTTGGCTACCCTTCCTCTCAACTCTCAGCGGCCACTCGACCTTCAACAACCCTCGTCAGAATCCCGCTATCTTAGACGCGGTGCATTCATGAGTTCCGACCAAACGGTTAGGATTTTCAACTTTTTTAAGTGTGCGGGAGATGCTGTTGTACTGAATGAACTCTGATCGAGGTCCGTGGGCAACGAACAGAGTCCAGTGGCCGGCCAAACAGCATGGTTGTGCGATGATTACTTCCTCCACATTTATTCCTTCAATTTTTGGGAGTAAATAATCTTTCCTTATATCTTCTCTCTGTCCCTCCACAATCATTTCCGATTTGAAGGATGATAAGCAGACCACCTTTTGTTGCCCTCCTCTTCTGAGGAGTACCTCAATTAGGCCGTCAAGAGTTTCGTTGGTGATTTCTGTTTTTGGTGAAATTATTTCCTTGAGATCACCCCTGGTGATATTGCTCAGACCCCCCCTCCAGATAATATCTTTGGCTTCTCGCTCGGGAGCCGTTGCATTCAATAAACGACGTACCTCATCATTGGTCAGCGTTCTCAAGGCGGTCGCATCCACACCGGGCCTCGTGGACGAAACATGGGCGGCCAGTTCATCTTTCGCTGTTTCGTCGGCCTCGTATATTTCTTCGGCCCCTTTTGTTTTTGTGGTGGCTTCTTCGGCCTCCTTTATTTCTTCTTGTTTTCTGCGGCATTCTTCTGTACCTCATCTTGGCCAGATTTGCTTTGCGCTTCGTCTATATGTTCTGTGCGCAAGCGTGGTTTAATGATCCGCATTTTTTGAGGGTGCAAAAGCGGTAGCGATACCACAACCTTCCTCTTTTTCTTTCCTGCTGTCTCCTCATATCTTCCTCCTTCTTCTCATCCTCCTTCCTCTTCTCTCCCTCTTCCTCCTCCCTCCTCTTCTTCTCATCCTCCTCCCTCCTCTTCTTCTCTTCCTCCTCCCTCTTCTTCCTCTCTTCCTCCTCCCTCCTCATCCTCCTCTTCTTATCTTCCTCCTCCCTCTTCTTCCTCTCTTCCTCCTCCCTCTTCTTCCTCTCTTCCTCCCTCCGTTTTTTTCTCTCTTCCTCCTCTTCTTGTCATCCTTCTCCCTCCTCTTCCTCGCATCCTCCTCCATCTTATTCCTCTCATCCTCCTCCCTCCTCTTCTTCTCATCCTCCTCCCTCTTATTCCTCTCATCCTCCTCCCTCCTCTTCTTCTCATCATCCTCCCTATTCTTCTTCTCTTGCTCCTCCCTCTTCTTCCTTTCTTCCTCCTCTCTCTTCTCCCTCTCTTCCTCCTATGTCTTCTTCCTCTCCTCCGCCTCCCTCTTATTTCTCTCTTCCTCCCTCTTTTCCCTCTCCTCCGCCTCTCTCTTCTCCCTCTCTTCCTCCTCTGTCTTCTTCCTCTCCTCCGCCTCCCTCTTATTTCTCTCTTCCTCCCTCTTTTCCCTCTCCTCCGCCTCCCTCTTATTTCTCTCTTCCTCCTCCCTCTTTTCCCTCTCTTCCTCCTCCCCACGGACTCTCAGCCTACGACACTCTTCTTGAGAGATCCGGAGTTCTTCCTCCAGGTTGTTAATTTTAACGGTCGCCTCCCTAAGTGCTGCTTCGGCTCGCAGCCAATTCGTCTTCACCTCACTAAGTTCCAACTCTTGTAGCAGTGGGTCACATGGAATGCTGTATTCACTGAGTTGTACCCTTGGTAGAGTGGATGTTGAAGGTGTTTCCTTCGAGGCAACCTTTGCTGCGGGGGTTGCTTCTGCAGTAGGAAATTGATCATCTGACAACAGTGAATGCTCCCGTTCACTGAGTTTTGGGGTGCCCTTCAACTCAAATTGACCCGATTAAATCCGGGACAAGTTGATGCCTCGATTTTCCCATTTTCTAAGGATTTGGCGTCTGCTAAACATTTCCGTCCAACACTTGAACCGTGGAAATGCTGACCGGGGATCCCCCAATTTGAACTTCTCGCACAGCCACACCTGAAAACAGGAATGAGTTAAAAACCAGAAACATAACTTCCCCAGGACAGACACAACTCTTATTCCGGACAGACGCAACACTATTCCGGACAGACAAAACTCTTATTCCAGACAGACGCAACACTATCCCGGACAGACAAAATACATATTCCGGACAGACACAATACGTATTCCGAACAGACAGGACAATCATTCCGGACATATACAGAACTATTCCGGACAGACAAAACTCTTATTCCGGACAGACAAAATACTTATTCCGGACAGACACAATACGTATTCCGGACATACAAGACAATCATTCCGGACATATACAGGACTATTCCGGACAGGCAACACACTTATTCCGGACAGACAAAATACTATTCCGGACATACGTAATACTTTTCCCGGATAACCTCAAGACTCTTATTCCGGACAGAGACAACACTATTCCGGACAGACACAAGACTTATCCCGGACAGAAAAAAACACTTATTCCGGACATAAACCAACACTACTCCGGACTGACACAACACTCATTCCGGACCAAGATGCTTACTTGTAATACGGCAACACAACCATACACGTAGCCCTGCTTCATAGAGAAGTTCGCTGACAATCTCCTCCTCGAGAGGTCCCGTTGGGCTTCCTCCAGGCCTTCAACTAAGAAAGTGTGAACCGCATTTGCCCACGCATATCTCTTCAGGCGCTTGAGGTTCTTAAGGTGCTTCGTGTACCACGCTTTACTCACAGTGATCCATCGAAGAACAAAAAATGATTGAAAATCATAGAAATAAGGAGTCGGACGTGCTCCTCCTCCTCGCCCATCTTGCTCGTGGCGGTAAGATGACCCAGTAGTTGGGTGTTGTCGAGGTTAACCCCGTCACGTTTCTCTACGTACATGGCTTCCATATCCACTTTGTGCCCATGTGCTCTTAGTCCAAGTAGAAGGGCGACGTCTTCTACCGTAAATGTGACCACCCCAGTGGCTATTCTCAGACCGACTTCATTGGCGTCGAAGTGTTCGACTAACCAACCCAGTATCTCGTTGTTTGTTGTGACGTGAGGAAAGGAGAGGAAGTGACCGAAAGGCGTCCGTTGGAAGACATTTTTCTCCTCCTCTTTCATCCGGTCGAACTGCTTGTGAAGGGCCGTGAAACCGCACTTGGTTTCGCGGAAGTAGTACATGCTTCCCTTAAACCACCAAAAAAAATTGTTAGAGACCAATAATGAACCTTAAAATGAACCAGAAAGAACGTGGTTGACACAACACCTGCGCGGCTACAATTTCAGGAGCGATGGAGGTTTCAGGTAGAGAAGGATCCATTTTCGCCTGGTTATAATTTTCGTTCAACTAAAACAGGAATGAAGGTTTTGGATGAGCGTATGGAAAGGAACTCCGGGTGAAATGGGGAATGGAAAAGGAGAAGACTTGGGAGGAAAGTTACTCGAATGCTGTACCGCCGCTACTGATGTACGTGAAGTTTAACCGTCTAATCGTGATTTCGGGAAATGAACCGTCGCACCCAATAATTGTAATTTTCTTTTCCCCGCGCAGAAGTTTTGGCTGACTGGACGCTGAACTGGCAGCTGACTGGTAGTCCACGTAGGAAGCGTCACGGACGCGCGCGTCCGTGTATAACGACTCATAAAATATCTCTTACGACAACATAGAAGTTAAAATAGGGCTGAGCAAAACCCGGATCGATCCGGGTTTTTGGACCGGTCCGGTTCGATCCGGAAAGTTTTGTTTCGGTCCGGTCCGGTCCGGTCTGGGTTTTGGTCCGGAAAATTTTAAAATTTCGGTCCGGCCTAGATCGGTCTTTTTTTGTTTTTTATTTAAAAAAATTCGGTTTTTGACCGGACCGATTCGATCCGGTCCGGTCCGGCGAGACCGAATACTCACCCCTAAGTTAAAACGTGAGAACCTTTTCTATTTCTTTCTCACTGTATGTGAAGTTATTTTCAGGTTCTTCTTTTCTCAGCCACTTTTAAAAAAAAATTATAATAAATCAGCAACCATTGTTGAAATAATTGTAAATCAGAAAATCAAGGAAAGTGTTAATGTGATTTGCTTATTTCACAATCTTGACCAATATCATAAACCAATACCAAGTGGTTTTTTAAAAATCGAACAATCTACAATTGTGTTACGTCACGTTTTATATATATATATAAGTGGTAGATGCTATTTTTAATTATTAACAGAGGTAGAATTATATCCCATTAATTATGTTGTTACGAGTATGGGATGCGCACTCTCAAGGTCATCCAACTGATTCTTCAATCAAGTGGAGATGGGCGCGTGATGCCACGTATGTTGTTGACGACACGCGAAATGTTGCATGAATTAAGTAGCATTGGATTGGATATATTATGGTATGATGGTTCATGTCAAATAACAAATAAAAAGATCCCAAAAAAGCGAGTAGAAACAACAAATGAAAGGACATCAAATGCATAAAAAAATGGTTAGCATACCAAACTACTGAGTTACCAACAATATCTAGACTAGATACTATTGAATTATGCATCCATAGTTCAATATACAAAAAATTTGAACCGATGTTTATTCAATTTCTAAAAATAAATATTTAAAGAAAAATAAACATATGTCTTTTTTCTTTTGTCGATTCCTTATAAAATAATCACTTAATTAAAAAACAAAAAATCTATAAATTAGACATAAGTCTAAATTTTAATTCTAACATTCACATGATGCGTTTCAAAACATTTAAAACTATCAAAAGAATCAATTAGAATTAAATCAACAAAACTATCGCAAAACTCGAAAAAGACATAAAACATGAATTGTTTCGATTGTAGATGGTAAACTAAAATTAATTATATAGTCTAATCATTGAAAATATGAATTAAATGTTCTGATACCACTGTAGGATTTCGTGTCCCTATGTATGTATATATTTAAAAAAAAATACAACATACAAGATCGATTTCATACTTTCAATAATTTTATGTACATAACTTTGTGATTTATTCTAATATCATGCAACCCTACATTTTTTAAAATAAACCACAAAGGTAGAATCATACCTAAAGGTTTTCTAAAATCTTTTTGAAGATTCGGAGTCGCGTTGCCTGTTGAATCGTCTACAGATTTGCCTCCGAGTGTTCACCAAACTCTAAACAAGATTAGAGAGAAGAGAACTAGCCAATCAATCTTTAATAAGGTTTAGAATATAGCTAATAACCCCTATTTGAGCTCCTGAGATTTCTATCTCCTAAACTCAAAATTACTAAGAGAATTTCGTGGTGATTAGAGGAGAGATTAATGAGAGAAATAATTTTTGCATTAATATTAAATAAGTAGGAGGAGATGTCATTTTATAGGCTCTCAAAACATCCTCATCAAGAACTATTCTTTAGCCATGATCCCTTGTTTATTCTCTCCTAAAATTATTGGGTATTTGATACCGGATGTGGATCCCACATTGTTTGCAATGTGCATGGACTAATGATTGACATCATTTTATGCTTGTATTTGTATCTTATATCCATTATCTTACAACTAAACAATGCTACATGACGATTTTTATGTTTGAATTTCAGAAATAAATAGGTTTGAAGAGATGAAGCATGAAATGACCCAAAAGCAGAGAAAAATGATTTAATTGTGAGACATGGGGACTAAGATGCTAGGGAGAAGGACCTGAACGTAAGACCGAAGGACCAAATAGCAAAATAGAAAACTCCACACCATCATGGGGAGTATTTTGGCAATTCTATTCGGATCGGAGCTCCAACAAGCGAAATAGATGCATCTAAGACCAACAAATACATCAAGACAAGCCCACAACAAAAATGAGCCAGATCCGGATCCTGTAGACTGCCAATGGCGGTCCGGATCTTCTCGGATCCGCTAAGATTTCAGGAGCACGCGTATTAGTGGATGTTTAGTCTATTTTTGGTATTTGTTTAGTCCCACATCGGGGGATTGTCCCGGATTATCTCTTTCTATGGCTATAAATAGAATTCTTCACCTTCTATTCTAAACTACTCATTGCTTGGTGGCATTCTCTCTACTAAGGAGTAAGCCTTGAAGAAAAACTCAAGGTGGAGAAGAATGCTACCTTCAATGTGAGTCATTGTTAATAAAATAATTGTTCTAGTTTCTTTTAATCTTGTCTTTTAATTTGTGCATGCTTGTTTAGTCTTTCCTTTTAAGCTTCTTTAATGCTTCTTTCTTGCTTAGTTAAATTTCCTTTCAGTATAATGTTTCATTTTGTTAATGTAGGTAGTGTAATGATTAGTGAGTGGTTCCATCCCCTTTGGGGTGGAGTAGATGTATGTACATGTTATGTAGGTGGTATGAATGCTAGATATTATTGTTTGTGAGAGATATTAGTATGCTTGCTTGAATTAATAAGAACTTTACTTGATGGTTTCTGCCATAGTTAGGTACACTCCATGCTCGTTATGTTCTTAATAACAACCTTGCATTGCTTATATTAATCACCTAAGTTAGTGTTGTAAATGATAGGTTTTGCCATGAGGTACTTCTTATGCATTAACAAACACTAACCACACTTGAGCTTATTGTATACATTCACCACACTTATTTCATGTGCACACACTCCACCCTTAAAAGGTTTTAGATTCCTGATTTCCAACTTATCTTTCTTCTTAATAGTTGCTTAGCTTAGTTAGTTCATTTCATGTTTTCAATTCCTTGCTTCTAGTTCATTAGTTTAGTGTAGTTAGTTTAGTGTAATCAATCTCTTCTTCTCTCTCTTTACCACTCGCCTTCGCACAAGCCAATAGTTGACACACCTCCCTGTAGATCGACCCGTATTTGCCACCGCTTCAACGCGGTCGTGCACTTGCGGTTTAATTAAAACTATCAATCAACTAAGAAGAATTAGGAACTTGGCAAAAGAGGAAGTTGATCTACGAGTTGGAAATCGAGCAAGAGTTGTTGCACTAACTGTAGAATCTTATAATTTACGTTTGCCCTCAGGCTTATTTCTAGAACTTATTAATTGTTATTTTGTTCCCGCTATTGGTAGAAATATTATTTCATCTTCAGTATTGGATATTGAAGGTTATTCATTTATAATAAAGAATCAATGTTGTTCTATCTATAAAGATGACATGTTTTATGTCAGTGCTAAATTAATTAATGACATCTATTTACTTGAATTAGATCGTCATATCTTTAACATAAACACCAAAAGGCAAAATCAAATGAATCGAATCCTACTTACCTCTGGCATTGTCGCCTTGGTCACTCAACTTGAAGTGCATGCAGAAGCTCCAAAAGAATGGACTTCTAACATCGATTGATTTAGAATCATACGATACATGTGAATCTTGCTTGATGGGAAAAATGACAAAGGCACCATTTACTGGAAAAAGGTGATAGAACAAGTGAGCTATTGGGACTCATACATACAGATGCGTGTGGTCCAATGAGTTCCATGGCTAGAGGAAGTTTCAATTACTTCATCATGTTTATTGATGACTTAAGTAGATACAGTTACATATACTTACTGAGACGTAAATCTGAATCGTTTTGAAAGTTCAAACAGTTTCAGAATGAAGTAGAAAATCAACTTGGCAAGAAAATCAAGTCATTACGATCAGATTGTGGTGGCGAGTATTTGAGTCAAGAATTCGTGATCATCTTAGAAGTTGTGGAATCGTTTCACAACTAACTCAACCAAGAACCCCACAATGGAATGGTGTGTCCGAAAGGAGAAATCTAACATTGTTAGACATAGTTCAATCTATGATGAGTTTTGTCAGTCTTCTAGTATCCTTTTAGGGATATGCTCTTAAAACAATTGCTTTTACACTAAAGAGAAATCCGTCAAAAGCTATGGAAAAGACTCCATATGATATATGGACTGCAAAAGTTCCAAAGTTGTCTTTTCTGAAAGTCTGGGGATGTGGAGGTTATGTAAAACGTTTACTCTTTGATAAGTTTCAACCTAAGTCAGACAAATGTCTCTTTGTGAGTTATCCAAAAGAACTAATGGATATTACTTCTATAACCAATCAGAGAACAAAGTGTTTGTTGCTTGTGATGGTGTCTTTTTGGAAAGGGAATTTCTTTCCAAACATACAAGTGAGAGTAAAGTAGTTCTCGAAGAAATTCAAGAAGAGCAACAAATGGATGTTGTTCAACCCAAGTTAGAGGCAGCGGCATCTGTGTATGACACCTCAATCAAGGTGAGAGTACATGTGTCAGAGGTAGAGGTACATGACTATGAAACCCCGACAAAGGTTACAAATAATATCTCTAAAGTCGTACATTCACCACACGACTCTATTACTGTCCCACTCGAATTTAATTCGTGCGAAGATTCACAAACCGTTGTGAACACTTCTCATGTTGCTCTAGTCCCGCGTAGATCTGACAGGACACAATCTTGGCCCAAGAGGTATGTTGATTTTCTTTTGACCGAGAGTTGTGAGATCCTACTTTTGGAAAGTCGGGAGCCTAACAACTACAAAGAAGCTATGATGGGTCCAGATTCTAAAAAATGGCTTGGAGCCATGAAAACTGAAATGGAATCCATGTCTAAAAATCAAGTTTGGAACTTGGTTGATTTGCCAGATGGGGTAACACCCATAGGATGCAAATGGATTTTTTAATTGAAAACAGACAGGGATGGAAATGTGGGCATTTTCAAAGCTCGGCTGGTAGCAAAATGCTACCGACGTGTTCATGGTATAGACTATGATGAAACATTTTCTCCAGTCGCCATAATTAAATCCATTTGGATACTATTAGCAATTGCTGGTCATTATGATTATGAGATTTGGCAAATGGATGTCAAAATCGCCTTCCTAAACGGGGTTTTGGAAGAGGATGTGTATATGACACAACCTAAGGGTTTTGTGGACTCTATGAATGTTGGGAAAGTATGTAAGCTTCAGAAGTCCATTTATGGACTGAAGCAAGCATCACAGACCTAGAATCTTCGTTTCAATGAGACCGTCAAAAGGTTTGGCTTCCTAAAAATCTTATGTCTACAAGAAGGTTAGTGGGAGCTCTGTTGTTTCCTTGTCTTGTATGTAGATGGCATACTGCTCATAGGAAACAACATTCCAATGCATGAATCTACAAAGATCTTGCTTGGAAAGTGTTTCTCAATGAAAGACATAAGAGAGGCAGAATACATCTTGTGCATCAAGATTTATAGAGATAAATCTAAAAAGATGATTTGATCAAGTCAAGGAACTTATATAGATAAGGTACTTGAAAGATTCAACATGAAAGACTTTGAGAGAGGATTTCTACCCGTCTCATAGCACAACGTTAAGCAAAACTCAGTGTCCATCTGGGCTTGATGAGCGGAAGCGTATGAGTATGATCCTTTATGCCTCGATAATCGGATCTATCATGTATGCCATGATATGTACTCGCCCAGATGTTGCATATGCTCTGAGCATGTGTAGTAGATTCCAATCAAATCTAGGTGAGGCACACTGAACTGCAGTTAAGAACATCCTTAAGTACTTGCGAATGACTAAGGATAGGTTTTTGGTGTTTGGAGAAGAAAGTGAACTTATTATTAAATGATATGTTGATGCGAGTTTCCAAACCGACAAAGATGATTTCCGATCTCAGTCTGAATACATTTTTCGTCTGAATGGAGGAGCAGTGAGTTGGAAAAGTTCAAAACAAAGCACTGTCACTTATTCTACAACTGAAACAAAATACCTTGCAGTTTCAGAAGCTGCAAAGAAAGGGGTTTGGATTAAGAAGTTCATTATTGAGTTTGGTGTAGTTCCTAACATTGATAGAGGAGTGGACTTTATTGTGATAATAATGGTGTCATTACTCAAGCGAAGGAACCTAGATCTCACCAGAAATCCAAACATATTCTCAGAAAGTTTCATGTAATACGAGATATCACTGAAAGGAAAGACGTAAAGATTTGCAAGGTTCATACATATGACAATGTGGTCAATCTGTTAACTAAACCATTGTCGTCCCCCTTTTTCTCTCCACCGAGGAAGAAAGTTGTTCTTCCACTCCTCTTGTTTTAGCTAACATGTTGGTGGAGTTTAGTCTGTGGTTCGTGTGTCTTGAGTAGAGGAATCACATTTGAGATTCTCCGCATCTCTTCCATGAGCAAAATAAAGGCACACGTCAAAGGTATAAATCGTTGTACGTTAGTTTTCCTCATTATTATCATGTGTACGAATCTTGGGTAGTTGATGATTTTAGAAATTGTTTCTACGTTATTTTTCCGTTGTGTTTCGTCGTAACCCAACACTATGCTCGCACCAAACACGTTGAAATAGACTTCCACTTCGTGCGTAATGAAGTCCGTCTCAAATGCCTCTAAGTTTGGGTCTTCTCTACTAAAGACTAAGTTGCCAACATTTTTACCAAACATTTGCCTCGTCTTCGGTTTGAATTCCTTTGTGACAAGTTGCGGCTTTCGTCTCACCTTGCTTAGCTTGAGAGGGGCTATTAAGACATAACCAACAACGTCGTCTAATCTTATCTTGTAGAAAGAACTGGAATGTTATATTCTTTATTCGTTATTCCTTCTTATCCACAAATATTATTCACAACTTACTTTAATTATTAAAATTTGGCATGCTAATTATAATAAATAAGAAAGGCTTAGGTAGTTAAGAATACGGTAACATTGCAGTACCTTGAGTTGGTTATTTAAAATTACCACCATCTATTTTGAACATGTGACTAGAGTTTATTTTTGTTAGTTGACCACCTTTATTGCTTGAATTTTCAAGGGTCGGGTCGTTAGTGGTCCTTAGTATTTGAAAGTGGTCATTTATTGCTGTCCGTGGGATCAACATGAACGGCTGTGATTGGATCTACCAGTAGCATCTAAATGTACTTTTTCCTGTTTCACATCTAAATGTACTTACTGAGTGCAAAGTCATAGTTCTCAAGTTTGACCTTGAACAAGGACAAACCAGAAAGTACGAGAAGGTACAGAAAATCATGAGAAGGTTTTTCCCATATTTTTTAACAAGAAGATTATCTCATCCGAAAACTACTTAGTATTTAAAACTACTTAAATCGTTTGTGTGAATTACCTTTTTGTCCTTTTGTCATTTTTACTTATACAACTCTTCATTTCACTCTCCTAACACTACTCTATCTTCATAGTACTCTCATATTCATCAGAAGAAATGTCTCGGAAGTCAGGAAAATAACCAACAGACACACCGGACTACTCGAATTTGATAAATGTCTTATTTATTTTTTTTAATTTAAAAAAAAACAAAAATTGGGTCGGGCGTTCGAGGGAGACGCCCGACCCAAAGGGCGGGCGCCCGCGGGAGTCGCCCCCCTTGGGTCGGGCGGCTCCCTCGAACGCCCGCCCGTAGGAGGCGGCGTCTGAAGGAGTCGCTCCCCAACGGGGGTGGCGGCTCAATCAGAGGCCTTTTTTTTTGAAATTCTTTTATTTTTTTTAAATTGATTATAAATTGTGATAATTGCTAAAAATTCAGGTGACCGGGTAGAGGTCGGTAAACCGACCCAATGATTCCAGGAAGATCAATAACTTATTGTCTCTACGATCACAGTGTACCGATAGAAACTCGGTCATCCGAAAGGCACATGTTCGGTAGACCGAGAAGCAAACGGTCGACCGTCCGAGACCTCACCAAATCACCAGATCCTACACCCGTGGTTAATTATACGGGTTGGATTACACCGAACGACATGTCGAGGTGGAAATTTTTGAATCTTAATCACTTGCAAAAAACTCATTGTAAGTTGATCCGTTACCACCGAAAATCTTGCAACGGAACCTCAAATAATTTGAGATAACACACCGTATAATTTTAAGAATTTTTTAATTTTTTTGGACTGACGTCTGGGTAAAACGCTCACCCTTTGGGGGGACGTCTGGCTAAGACGCCCTCACCATGGGGGAGACATCTGGCTAAGACGTATCCCCCATTAGGTGGGGCGTTTTACGTAGACGTCCTACCCGATTTTATTTTTTTTGCTGGGCTTAATTCACCGAATCCAGGCGCTTCGCTAGACATTTTCGTGTTGTTTGTATTGGGAAAATGAGGAAAACGTAGGCAGAAAGATTATTTTAAGAGACAAGACGAATTGTGAAGGGCAAAATGGTAATTGTTTGAGCGATTTAAGTAGTTTTCCGACGATGAATAGTAGTTCCCAAGATTATTAATCATGGGAAATCGTAGGGTTGTTTAACCGGACCGAAGACCGGACCGGTCCGGGTTTTTACCTTAAAATTTGAAAGAAAAAAATCAGATCGGACCGGAACCGAATTGACTCCAGTTCCCGGACCGAAGATTGGACCGGTTGTTGCTCAGCCCTAGAAAATCGTCTAAATATTTCTTTCGCTTCATCACAACACTTCATCACTTAAGAATTTCTTTTTTCATATCTTTACATTCATGAGTTACTATATATTGTAATAACCCACAATAACTCTCTTAGTACGAATATATGTTCAGATAATAGAGAGTCTAATGGGGTTGTATGTAGTCATCTTGGCTCTGATATCTGATTTTTAGTCACTTTCAATTAATTTTTTGTTATATAGAGGTGAGATGTACTATATATAAGGATCATGTGATAAAAAATTCATATCAAATAAACAATTGTAGATATTGATCCAAACATTTCAAAATTTAGTAAAATTAAATCGTTTAAATATGAAAATTTTAAATCAACGGTAAAATTGACTTAGATTAACCTAAACTTTTAACATGTTACAAGTTAATAAAAGATAATAATACATGTCAGTTTGATTTAAAATATTGACTCTAAAGTAGCTTGATTTTAAGTAACAAAGTAAAGTTGACTATAATGACTCATACAACCATATTTTTTCCTGATATAGATTATTACATTTGAAACTTTGATAACCTTTTATTACATAATATTTTTTGGTTGATTATAGTCATGAGACCGTACGGCTTACTATTAATGTAAGCTCGTCTAACTATGGTTTGCACCCATATTTATGAATTTTCCAGAGGAATCATTTTAAATAACGATAACTTGGTAAAACAATAACGGATGGATATCATCTTACAAGAATCATTAGATTTGATGCTTGAGGAGTATAGTTCAAGACACCAAAAAATAATTTACTATTCATATCATTTACTCACTTAGCAGATTAGAGATAGCATTAAAAAGACTAATTGCTCACAATGTGGACATATTTTATCTTTTATCTGAACCACACACATATTTCGATCCAATCCATCACTTCAATGCTCAGTTATCACAAACACTTTCGTATCCAAACCGTATATTTAAGTTATGGTTGGGTTAGGTTTGGTTGTCCCAATTGATTCCATCCAACAATCATCAAACTCGAGGACAAAAATAACCCACAGAGAAATCAATGAGAACCCAACAACTGCGTTGCATCAATATTGCCAAATTAAGGTGGGCTTCGTGGTGGAGACAATATTAATAGCAAGCATTGCTCAAACCATGTGCTGCACTGCACCCTTTTTTTGGGTATAAATATAACATCATTTAAGACAGAATGGCTTTTTGTTGTTGTAAATTAAACTAGTCAAAAAAGATTTTAAATTAGCATGATCCGTTGTAATTTTGAGAAAAAAGTTGAACAAAATGAGATATATCGTTTCGCTCTATCAAGATAAGGCAAATAAATATACGGATATACCTCTTGTTATTTCTACAAGACGATGCCGTTTTATGGATGTCACAATACAAGTTAACACGATTTACAAGAATTAAAGCATTCTAATTTTGAAAGGTAGGTTGAAGTTTGGAATTTTCGTATACCTCCGTTAATTTTTATGATAACATACATGCAAGAGATCTTGACAACCCAACATGGGGCTATGCCAACAAATTCAAATTAATTAGGGAATCAGGATATTGGAATTTGCAAAGACCATCTGAAATACAAGATAAATATTAACTACGTCAACCGGACTGAATCTCATCTTTCGGTGTAGAGTAAAAAGTTTGTATTGTTAAACACAAGTTGTGTGCAACACTCTACAATAGTGTTGGATCCATTAACCTTCACCTAAATGTTTAAGTTTTGTTGAGGTGGTGAACCAACCAAATTTCACAGAGTATCAGAGCTTGAAAGACCCAACGACCGGCTTGACACATCTACCCTTGTTATCCACGCATAAAGACGGAGAAAAATAAAACACGGTCACGTATGCGGGGGAGTGTTAGAGAATAGTTTCACATCGGTTAAAAGGAGAACTTTCTCCTAGGTTATAAGTTGAAGGGTCCCTCCATTCATCACACATTGGTTTTGAGTTGGATACTCACACTTCACATGGTATCAGAGCGAATTGATTGACCAGTGGGGGCCCACTCCAACCCATATTGTCAACGCGTAGACACAGAGAGAAAAATAATCTCGATCACGTGTACGGGTGAGTGTTGAGCAAATAGTCTCATATTGTTATACACAAATTGTATGCAACACTCTATAATAGTGTTGGATCCATTACCATTCACCTAAGTGCTTACGAATTGTTGATGTGATAGACCAACCAAATTTCACAATCGCCAATTATTATTCAGAAAAAACCAATAATGTTGTATTTCGAAAACATATTTACCAGTGGAATGAAATTCCAATTTATAGGATGTCATTTATTCCCTGCTCATATTTGTAACTACCACATCACTGTCCAAGCAAAAGAAATTCAAATACTAAATGTTGGGTGCATCACAGGAGGGGTGTACATATAATATGTTAGGTCCCGTTTCTCACGTCGTAGGGGAGTGGAACATTTCATTCTGAAAGAAAATTCGAACCCTAACGGCATAGTTAATTTATTCATATTAGGCCGCACGTGGACCATATGGTTGTAACCACCTAACAACCTACAGTATAAATACATATCTCTCCTTCATTTTCTTGATGAGAGGGAGAGATCGTTTCCAACCATCTTGTTGTTTAGATCTAATTATGGTATGAGAGATGTGAAAAACTCAAAGCATCTTTATAAGAATCAACAATGGTGGTTCCTATCAGCTCCATGAAGTATCCTTGCTCGATCGCAATCAACGTGGTCAACTTTGTCACCCTCAAGCTCAATCAATCCAACTTCCTATACTGGAAATGCATATCCAAACTCTAATCAAGAGCAATAACCTCATTGGCTTTATCGGCAGGCATGTAAGCTCCACCACCGGAGACTTTAGAGGTAGAAAATGGAGATCTATGACCTAATCTAGATTATGATGCTAGGATGACGTCAGATCGGCTAGTGAAAGAATGGATTGCAAGGACTCATTTTGAAGAGGTATTTGGAGTATTCGTCGGATTGGACACATCTGTTGAGGTATGGTTTACGTTTGTTGAGAATTTCTCAAGCTTCTACAGCTCGTGCATCCGAGTTGTTTTCTCAATTATGTTTCTTGGACAAAGGAGTTAGAAGATTATCTTCGTCTGTTCAAATTGATCGGTGACCAATTAAATGAAAGAAATGTGTTCTAAAAGTTTTACTTTTATATGTCAATTATTATGAATTAGATGTGCAAACATCTTGTTTCTTGATTATGATATTCTTCTTTTGGAAGTGTTAAGGAAGAGACGTTTGATCCTTAATCGTAGAGCTCTAAAAGATAATGGTTACATAAATCAAAAGTTATATACAATCACTGTAATTAACATAGAACATTAATCACCAAGATAAGATTGTCGTGTTGGTCATCAATTGTTGTAGCTCTACAAATAATTGACGACACAAGTATATAAAAGAGGAAAAAATTACTTTTATATATTGAATAGAATTAACAAGTAAAACATTATGGAATTGTGTTTCGTGTCATTAATATTTTACTGTGTCTTGGATCCTAAGATATGTGACTTATATTTTTTCACTCAAGAAGTGCTTAATTTGATTATTGTCAAAAGTTATCAATGAGTATAGTGATAAAGACAATAGTTGGTTGAACATGACCTGTGTTGGAAAACGATTATCATTGCCCATCTTAATTGAGTGATGATATTAGTGGGTCATTGATAGAGCAAAATTATAATGTGTACAATGTAACTTGAGTTAAGTTACATAGTTATAATTATCTTAAAAATGTCAAAAAATGAATATAATACAAATGTGACACATTTCTACTTTGTATATATTCTTAATATCATGAGGCAAGTGACGGACACAAGTGGTGCACTTACATCACTAAATGGATCGTGATTAGTTCGAGTAGAACAAAAACTTCTATGCTAATTGGGTAACTATAATGTGTAACTAGATACCGCTTATAGTTTGAGATATTAAGTGTTTCATATCGCTGTCAATTTAGCTTAGATCCTCCTATAGGTCACACCACAAAATTAGGAAATAAGAAGCTTGATTTTTAGTTCATATGATATGTCGGATTTTCATGTGAAAATAGACACATGTGGTGAATCAATAAAATCAATATGTCATGAGAATTGACATAATTAGAATCATTAATAAATTCATATGAGATGTATATATTATGAGGTGTAATAATTTAATACTACATAGAATAATATATTACATAAGATATGAATTTGCTAAAACCCCCAAAAGATCAAATTTTGTTGGAAATAAATCCGAAATTTAACAAAGGCAAAATCGGGATCAAAACGGTAAACCGTTTTGGGTTCGGTCGACCGAGGTGTCTTAAGGAACGATCAACCGAACAAGGGTCAGATAAAGCAAATGATTGACCAAAATTGTCTGGAATGTCCGAGCAATTGGATTCGGTCAACCATGCTTAATCGGTCAACCGAGAGAAAATATCCAAGAGCTATATTGAGATATTTGCGGTAGACCGAATGTGACACGGTCTTCCGAAGAAGACTCACCAGGAGAAATTTTGGTGGGTCAACAGTCGACTAGAGGAAGACGCGGATCGTCCGAATTTTTCTAGAGAATTTTTCTCATGAATGTTCGGTCGACCGTCTAGCTCACGGTCAACTGAACGTGTGTTAAACTGAATGGTTCGGTCAACCAAGACGAATTCTCGGTTCACCGAACAACACAATTTTTGCCTGAATTATTAAGAGAATAATTAGATCATGAGTTGGATTAATTCCAGATTTGATCAAATGTTTTTTAGGATGCTTATGTGTCAATTTGGGATTAATTATAACAGACAATAAGCAAGAGATCATGACTAAAGAATAGTTCTTGATAAGGATGTTTTGGGAGCCTATAAAAGGACCACTCATCCTACTTGTTTATGTTAATGCATAAATTCTCCCTCTCATTAATCTCTCCCTTAATCACCACGAAAATCTCTTAATAGTTTTAAGTTTTGGAGATAGAAATCTCAGGACTTAAAGATGAGTTATTAGCTAGATTTTAAGTTTAATTAGAGATTGATTGACAAACTTATTTCTCTCCAATCTTGTTTAAAGTTTGGTGAATACTTGGAGGTGAATCGGCGGACGATTCGACGAGCAACGGAACTCCGGATCTTCTGAAAGGTTTTAGAGAACCTTTGGGTATGATTCTCTTTTTTTGTTTATTTTAATATGTAGGAATACATGATATTAGGATAAACATATACATGTACATAAAAATCAATGAAAATATGAAATCAATATTTTATGTTTGTATTAAAAAATTTAAAATATATATATACATAAGGACACAAAATCCTAAATTAAAGACCATCGACAAACCTATGGATGATGAAAATAAAGTGTTTGCATTCTTGTAAGGGTTGGGAAGTGTGTATGAGACTTTTGCAACAACTATGCTCAAACCCCTGATTCCTACATTCAAAGATGTGATTTCGTTGCTCAGAAGTCATGAGATGAGAAAAGAGAACAAGAAGGAACTTCTGAACACTGTCTTGGCATTCTACAATCAGAAGAACAATCAAGATAACAAACGCAAGGGTGGAGGTGCTCAGAACTTCACTTCACAAGGCAGAGGTTTTGTTCCTAGCTATTCCAACAAGGCAATACAAGGAGATCCTAATCAGGATGAACATGGAAATTCAACATTTGGAGGGATTCCCACATGTCAAATCTGTCGCAAACAAGGTCATGATGCCTTTAGATGCTGGCATAGATACAATAATAACTATCAGACCTCTGATCTACCTAAAGCCATCGTTAATCTTACTGTAAGCAATAAGAGCTTTGGTTATTGGTTTGTTGATTCAAGAGCAACAAATCATGTCACTAACAATGCAGGTATACTTGAAAACCTTGTCCCTTTCAATGGTTTTGAGTTTATAATGGTGGTAAATGGTGAATACCTCCCAATCTCTCATATTGGTGAGGGGTTCATCATTGGATCTCACTTATTTCCTTTAAAAGATGTGCTATTAGTTCTTGCCATGGATACAAATTTGTTGTATGTTTCAAAATTAACTAAAAACTTCCCATGTTATTTTGTGTTTGAATGTGATCATTTCTACATTGTGGAACTAAAGAGACAAACTCCTGGCATCAGGGAGTAGAAAGGGATATCTATATGTGCTGAATCATAAGGAGGTTCACTTAGCAACATTCACAACAACGATTGGTGCTACGACCGGAGATTTATGGCACAGAATGCTGGGTCATCCTCAATTCAGTGTAATTCAGTTTTTACATTCCAATAAGCTCATTAATATGAGTAGTTGCATGTTGATTTTTGTAAGTGTTGTCAAATTAATGTGTAAGAGCAAGCGTTTACCCTTTGATAATAATCTTGTAAGATGTACTTCTCTCTAGCAAATAACACATGCTGATCTTTGGGGTCCTCCTACTCCTTCAATTCAGAAATCTGTCTATTATATAGTGTTCATAGATTACTACACTAGATATACATGGTTCTATCCTTTGAAATCCAAATTAGAATTTGCAAAATGCTTTACTATATTTCATAAAATGGTAGAGAGGAGTTTGATGCTAAGATTAAGGTGCTACAAACTGATGGAGAGGGTGAATTTTTTAACAAAGAACTCAAAAGTTACCTAGAACAACATAACATTAGCCACCAGGATTTCACGTCCTTATACACCCCAACAAAATAGAGTTTCCGAAAGAAAACACATGCATATTGTTGAGTTAGGTCTTGCTTTGTTGTTTCAATCATCTCTACCTCAGAATTATTGGGTAGAAGCTATGACCACTGTTGTGTACTTAATCAGCAAACTTCCTTCTAGACTTCTTGATAATGATACTGTTAGAATTTGGTTTAAATTGTAAGTGCAAGAAAAAATGGGAAAAACAATCGACCAATGTGAGATGTCGATCGACCAAATTTTTCAGGAGCTTTCAGAGGTGAAAAATGGTCGACCGATATTGGACAACAGTCGACTGATTTTTTCAGGCACTTTCAGAAGGGAGAAACGATCGATCGGTGTTGGACACCGTTCGACCAATTTTTTCAGGGACGTTTTGGAGTCCAAGAATGGTTGACTGAAGGGGATGCTGGTTGACCGAGAAGGTTGCAGAGAGCTGAAGATAATCACAGAGTGGTCGACCGGGTGATGGCGTCGGTCGACCAAAATTATCAGGAAGCGTTCCAGGTAACCGTTTCGGTTGAGTAGTGGAGAAGTTTGGTCGACCGTTGCCAACGTTTTGTATATTTTTCTGTACTATTTTGAGTCGAGTATTTAAGGGTTACTTTGCCCATATTTGTATATTGAGCATAATTATTATTTCCTTGATTGAGAGATTAGGGTTAGGGAGAGTTCTTGAGAGCTTTGGAAGACATATTGCCTTAAATCTCGTGTAATCTCGGTTACTTCTTTTATTGGAGAAGCAGAAGAATGAAAGAAAACCCACAGGAGAGCCCCAAGGATGTAGGCACGCTGCCGAACCTTGTAAAATATGTGTGTCATGGTTGTTTCAAGTATGCATTTGTCTATTGCTTGTTTATTTCATCTTTTGTGTGTTTTGTTGCTTATTAAGTTCGAGAGAGAGAGAGAGAGAGAGAGAGAGAGACAGAATTTAGTTTAATTCCGTAAATCAATATTCTTGTGATTTCCTTGGTGCATTTAATCTGTCGTCTCGTAGTAGCATTGTTAGAATCTCTCCCAATAGATACTCTCTTACATCTTCTGTACACGAAAGATCTATATTATAATTCTCTCATGGTGGTTGTTTATACTTTTCATATCTAAGAAATTATATGTCTTGCAAACTTGATCCAAGGTATCTTCCATGTATTTATCTTGGATATAGTGAACAACACAAAGGGTATAGATACTTACATGTTTCTATTAAGAAAGTGTATGTCTCATGACATGTAGTTTTCAACAAGAAACTCTTTCCATTTGCTGAAGTGGTGCCTTCCAACCTTGCTACGGGGAACTCTCTTCATATAATGACTGGATTTCTCCCAGTACCGAAGCAATCACAAGCTCTGTTTTAAAAACCGAACCGACGGTCAGACCGGGTTGGACCGTGAACCGGTAGCAGACTGGTCGGTTCTGTCAAAAAACTGGCTCCCCTTATGAACCGAAGAAAACCGAACAAACTGATCGGTTTTTTCGGTTTGGTCGAACCGAAATGAAGCGGTTTTTTCAATTTAAACAAAATTTGATTTTATTGTTTTATTTTTTTGTTCAATTTTGACTCAAATTCTAGGGTTTTTATTTTTTACTACTCTTTCCCCAACCCCCAACCAGGCCTCCACCCCTCACCGCTCCTCTACCCCTCACGATCATTTCACCTTTGTTTACATGTTTTAATTAAATTATTTTACATATGAGTAATTTTGTTGAATTGTTCATAGTTTAGACACTTGGTTATTATTTATTATGTAAAAAATAATAGGAAAAATCGGTTCAATCGGTTGGACCGCCGCTACGGAGTCGGTTCGGTTCAACCTCGGTTCACAAAATTCTGATGTCATGCTGACGTCATCATCGGTTGGACCAGGTTGAACTATCGGTTCGACCACTTTGAACCAAACCGAGTTGTTTTCGGTTCACTCTTCGGTTCGGTTTTTAAAACATTGATCACAAACAGTCAATCACACCATTACTTCTGATGCAAGAGAAGTGTCTAGGCTCTTCAGTGGACATGTCAATGCTATTATTAGTGATGAACATACTACTAATGACACTAGGGGTGAGCATCAGTCCGGACCCGGATGCTCTTCGGGGTCCGAACCGAAGACCGGACCGGTCAGGTTCGGTCCGGTCCAAAAACCTGGACCGGATTTTTAAGGGAAAAATAGATTTTGAACCGGGTTCGGACCGGACCGGACCGAAAACCAAATTTGTCCCAGGGTACAGACTGAAACCCGGACCGAAAGTTACACAACCCTAAATGACACACATTGTGAAGTGGATGTCATTGTTGAAGTCACCACTCACTTAGGAGAAGAAAATGAGGAAATACTGGAGCCTGTTGTTAAGAAACATGTGGCAAAAAATCAGAGTTTAATGTTATTGTTTGCAAGTGGATCTTTATAACCAAACTCAAGTCAGATGGCAACATAGACATGCTCAACGCAAGTGATTTTGACCATAGCTACTATGAAAAGATGGACCATCAATCAACTTGACGTTAAAAATGCATTTTTACATGGCAATTTGGATAAACAAGTATACATAAAGCAACCTCTACGCTTGTCTCAGATCATGATTCAGGTTATGTTTGCAAATTGGCCAAAACTCTTTATGGTCTTAAACAAGCACCTAGAGCTTGGTTCAATAGATTAAGTGAGTTCTCAATTCACTGTGGATTCTCTTGCAGTCATCATGATCCATCTCTATTTCTGTAGACTCAGATTTCAGAAATGTTGATTCTACTTGTCTATGTAAATGTCCTCCCTAATGCAATCATTTTCTGACTTGTTAGCCTCTAAATTCTCTACGAGGAATCTAGGTTTGCTACACCACTTATTGGGAATTGAAGTAATGCATACAAGTTGTGGCATTTTTCTTGGCCAATCTAGATGCGCACAAGAGATTCTGAGCAATTTTTTTTATGGAAGCATGCAAATCGGTATCCACTCCTATAACAACAAGGTTCAGGGCCTCTGAGGAAGATCCACATTTCTTTGATCTCTCTCTATAAGTCAATTGTTGGCTCTCTTCAATACTTAAGACTTCTTGCCTTGACATTACATATGCGGTTAACATGTCTTCTCCAACAGCATGAGCAATGGGATTGGTTAAAAGAATCTTGAAGTATCTACATGGTACTTCTAATCTTGGACTCAGAATACTTGTAGATAGTAGTTTAGAATTATATGGCTTTAGTGATGCTGATTGGGCAAGGTGTTCTTGTTATTATTATGTGGCTTATGTATTATTTAATTAAATAATTAATTAAAGTCATGCATATCCATTAAGTGTGTTAGCGGGTAGTTATTTTGATGGAAGAAACTACCACACACAAAATTCTATAAATAAAGGTTTTTGGTCTAAATTGTTACCCTAGTTAATTTTCACCATCCTCTCTCTAAATTTTCTCCCAAAATTCAAGAGGATCATTCATCATCAAGTCTAGGGAAAACAATTGAAGTATCACTTCCCTAAAGTTTCGCTTCCGCTTTACGTTCTTCAAGATGTCTTTGACATCTAGTTGTAAGTGTTTTCATTAATGCTATTTTATATAGAATTTAGTAGTAGATCTTGTTGTTTATCATGTTCTTAATGTATTAGAACATACTTATATCTAACAGTTCTATCACTCGAAGATCTACAAGTGGGTACTACACTTCGTAGGTGCTAATTGCATCTCATGGGGGGCACTAAGAAGCAATCAACAATTGCAATGTCAAGTGCGGAGGCTGAATACAAAGCCTTTGATGTTACTGCATCTGAATTAACTTCAGATCTGTAAGTTCTCTCCAGCGAATCTCTATTGTGATAATGGAGTGCTCTTTATATGAGAATTAGTCTAGTGTTCCATGGCCTCACAAGCATGTGGAACTGGATCACTACTTAGTTAGAGAGAAAGTGGTTGTAGGTATCATGTATCTCTCCTTCATTTTCCAGATTGGATGGAGATATCATTTCCATCCATATTTTTCTGTTATTTATGTATTATTACCAATTTAGAAATCCAAGTAGGAGTAGGTACAACAAAAATTCTAGGTCAATTGAAAAAAAAAAAAATTAGATCCTGATACTCCAACCTACCGCCTACTCTACACCTTCTGCCCTCCAAAACGGACAACCCAAAATCCAGGATTGTGATGGAATCTTTCTGGAACCTAAACTTAGCCATGCATGCAACGTGTCATGTGAGAAATCTACAGTAGAGATGGGGGCTGTGTGAATCTTAACCATCACTTTACCAGTAGTTTGAATGCATTGTGTAAAGGCTCAGAAGCTCAGCAGCCTTGCACTGTAAATGATAAATCTCTTAGTTTAAAAATCATGCAGAATCAACCTCGTGCTATTTGAAAACATTCTACACATATTTTGGGCAAAATTTAAAGGTCAAGCTCGTTTTAATAGAATAAAATTCATTCAAACATTGAATTCATCGATACATCATTTTATCCAACATGGCTTAAAATGGTTATAAAGGATGGGATAATTAAATTTTGTAAAGACATAAATGACTCTAGGGAAGTTAGGAAGAATGGAAGATGTTATGATACTTCACGTCTTTAAAGTTCAGGCTTTTTAGTAGGCTTCGATGTGAACATAAGTTTTATATCAATATACGATGATAAATAATATCTATCTAAAAGTAAAACCATATTTCGTGTATCTATTAGCCTGAAAACTTGTAGAACTAATAAAAAAATGCACAAACACCACAATAATCAAATTTAAAAATGAAACCTATTCATAGAATAGTAGGGGAGAGTATTTTTCGGTCCGCTCCGGAACGAATCCAACCGGATTCGGTCTGGACCGAATCCAACCGGTCCGGACCCCAGGACAAGTTCAGATTCGGGTTTCGGTCCGGTCCAAAACCCAAAATTCCTCACAAAAATCTGGTCCAGTCCGGACCGAATCTGACTGGTCCGGTCTTCGGTCCGGTTCCCGGAGAACATCCGGGTTCGGTCTGGTCCGGGTCCGGACCGATGCTTAACCCTATAGAATAGAATAGAATTTAAAGGTCAAGCTCGTTTTAATAGAATAGAATTCATTCAAACATTCCAAGCATAACAATCAACACTAACTAGAGAATAATGAGGTCACAAAATTAGGGTTCCTAAGTTGTAACTTAAAGTTAGACGGTTAATTTTGTAGGTGGTAACTTAAGCTGTTAGCAAGAAACTAGAAAACTATTACTATTTTGTAGGCGCGTCGTAACTAAAGCACATGAAATTTCAACATAATCAATCAACTTGCAAGTCGTATTCACTAATCACTACTTTAATTTTAAGGTGATGTTGGACCAATTAGTTTAATTTCACTTTTATTCTCCATACCAAATTAAAAAGTTGTAACAAATCAAAATGCACGTAAAAAGTTCTCTCTTTCATTCTTCTATTCTAAGACGATTTTTTATACCTCTTTCCCCCAAAATTATTTATTATAGTGTGAACCTCATGTCGTTCTTAACATTAAAACGCGAACCTCGTGTTAGCTTATAGGAGTTTGTAGCAAGATGATATTTCCATTATCACCGACATTTTATTGGGAAAAGGAAGAAGAAGGTAAGCTTGAAAAATTATTAAAACACGTGATTATAGATTCTTATAGTTCTAACAAATTAAAATTGAACTTCACTTGAGCCAATTGAGACGAGTTGTTAGTGTGATTGTTATATGGATAATACGTTTGATGAAGTGCGGGTGTTATGGCTTAATTATAAGGGTACCCTCAATGAAAGAATTCACGACCCAGGTGGAGAACATTTGGTCTCTAACCATTGGATACTTTTTTTAATTTAGTTTTTCTTTTATATTTAGTTGTAAATAATTTATTATGTTGGATAAAAAGAATTAATTTTTTGTTGGATAAAAAATTAATTTTTTAATACATTCTCTAGTCCACATCATTTGGAAGTCGATCTTGGAAAAAAATTAAAAAAATATTTTTTAAAAAATAAAAATGAATAGAAAATGTTTTTTTAAAGATTGAAAATAATTTTTAAAAAACCAAAACAAAAAGATTGTTATAATTATTTTAATAACGTTGATAAAAATTGACCAATTTAATTAGAAATACAGTCTCATAATTAATTTTCTTAAATTTTATTAGTTTTGTTAAAAAATATTTTCATTTATCCATAATTATTCAACTTTAATTATAATATTTTATGATAAATAAATTATGTGATATAATTACTAAATTGCTAAACATCATCCCAAAATTACTTAAATCGCCCCTTGAAATTACCAAATTGTCATTCCTCCTATTTTTGCTTATATATCTCACAATTTCACTATTTTCTCAAAACTTTCTCTTCCTATACCTACTACAGAAGATTACGAATGTCTCGGAGGCCACGCAAGCAGCCAGCAGTTCCCCCGGCGTACCCGTATACGGTAACCTTACGTTATTTATTTGTTTTCAAAAAAAAATTAAAAAAAGTGGTCGGCGTCCGAGGGAGACGCCCCCCGCATGTGGCGGGCGTCTACCTCGGCCGCCGACCAGTAGCGGGAGACGTCTGCGGAAGACGTCTCCCCGATGGAGGAGACGTCTTAGGAAGACGTCTCCCCTAAGGAGGAGGCGTCTCCGACAGACGCCTCCACCATGCGGGAGGCGTCTCTCGCAGACGCCTCCACAAATTTGTTTTTAATTTTTATTAAATCTGATAATTACTTTAATAAATTGTGATAAATCTGAAAATTTAATTTAACAAATTCTTATTAAGTTTAACATTTGTAATATTTAGTTTTAACAATTTTTTATTTAGTTTAACAATTGTTTTAATTTAGTTTAACAATTTTTGATTTAGTTTAACAATTGTGATAATTTACTTTAACAAATTTTGATTTAGTTTAACAATTGTGGTAATTTAGTTTAACAAATTTTGATTTAGTTTAGCAATTGTGATAATTTAGTTTAACAAATGTTGATTTAGTTTAACAATTGTGATAAATATGATAATTTAGTTTAACAAATTTAACAAATTTGTATTTAAAATTTCAATTAATAGTCATCGGGTCACAGTGGAGGGAAATGCAAGTCGATACCATTACACGTCTTCCGTTCTTTAGAGGATGATTCAGCACCGCGTCATCCACGTAGACGGGGGATATCTGCTTCGGTCAGGAGGGAGAGAGAGGCATTACGTCGTCGTGAGGAGGATGATGATTCCTTCGATGATGAGCATGTAGACAGTCCCGACGACGGGAACGACGATGATGACCTGTATGAGTTAGAGCGTCCGGAGGTGGAGAGGGAGGGGGAGTATAGCAGAGGACGTGGTCGAGCGGGTAGTTCTACTTCCGCTGGATGGATGGTGCGGAAGGGTAGGGGTGAGAGGTTTACGACCGGGGATTCAAACTCGTGCACTGTAGATCCCCGCGCTCAGAAGAAGAGGAGGATCCAGGACGATTCTTAGATCGTGAGCAGTATGACGCCTGGTGGTCCTTTATAGGGATGGTATACCTGATCCTCCCCTCACAGACGAAGAACCAGAAGATCGACCACGACCTTTGCTTCCACTACCGGAAGAACGACCACGACCTCTACACCCACTACCTGAAGATCGACCACTACCTCGCTCTGCATACTCAAACGCACTAGGGTCCCGTCGTGTCGACTTTCCCCTTGGTCGACCTCGTAGCTTTGTTTTTTCTGCAGGCTCTCTCAAATTCGAATGTTCGGGGTGTAGCTGCTCGAATAAAACCCGAGAGGCAGATCGAATTACGGTAGGGTCACTTCCTGCAATCTCATCAACCAGGCTGCGAAAATGTTCGGCGTCTTGAGCTGCCTGAGACACAAACTCTGCGTTCTCGGCTCCTTCCCCAATGACAAGTGTCCTCCAGAACGGATGAATCTGCTCTAAGTAAATTCCGTTGTCTGATTCAAGACATCCGCGGATGGTAGATGCGCAAGGTATCCCATGCGAAGTCAGAAAAGCGCACTCGCAACGATATTCAACTTCATCATCTAACAGTTGCATTCTCTTCACCTCCTGACTCAGCAATTGCAAGCAATGATGCGAAACTCGACCATTTATGTGACAATATAGAGCATGTCGGAAATTAGTCAAATTTCGCCGTCTCGAGTCTTCAAAAAAGTTTCGAATAATCGTCAGCTGCATTTCAATAGCCGCGTTCACGCGTTCGAAAAGAGTGTCCAGAGCTGTTGTCGATGTAGAAATCCACTCTTTTAGAGCCAAATGAGCACTTTCGACCCTACAATTCGTAGTGTTCCCAAAATGAAGGACTTTGTTCGTCCAATTCAGCCCAAACTTTTCTTTATGCACCAACCACGTGGTATCCAGATACTCCGTGATAGCCGGCCACGATCTATACAAATCTTTCAGAGCATACAAAGCTCTATCATACTCGGCTTCTGAAGTAGAAAGCATGATTTTCCTCCATCTTCCACGCCGCAAAGTCTCTGCCATCTGCTTATTCTTGCCGAATACGTGGTATGCGTAGTTGAATACGTATTTGTTGATGTGTCATGTGTAGAGTAAATGAGCAGAGTCAGGAAAAACCTCTCTCGCTGGTCGCATAAGGCCTAACTCCCGGTCTGTTATTATTGCAGTCGGGCTGACAGTCCCCAATAACTGATCTCGCAACTTCTCCATCACCCACAGATAACTAGAATAAGATTCATCCATCAAAATCGCATATCCAATAAGGAAATTCATGTTTGTTGGTGTGACCCCAATCATTTCGAACAAAGGCATCTTATACTTGTTCGTCTTGTAAGTCGAATCCATGCAGATAACGAAAGGATATGTCCGCAACAACTGGACTGGCGTCGGATGTGCCAAAAAAGCGTGAGTGACGACATCAGTTTCTGGATCCGCCATAATCCAATGTAAGTACTCACACTGCACTGCTTGATAGAGAAACTGCTGGACGGGATTCCGGTCTTCAGATTTTGTCCTCCTTATGTAATCTCTGAAATTATAAATATGCCTTTGATTTGGATTGTCCTCCGGGAATTTTTCTTTTAATGCCTTCAAGATGTTCCGTGGTTTTGCTTGCGCCTCAGTCATATCACGAACAATCTTCTTCGCCCCAGAACTTAGACCACTAATTTGACGATGACCCTCTGGATAAACTGCCAGTCTGTGGTTGTGATGTTCGTGAGTACTATTAAAACCCACAACCCATCAATCACGATCTCGTCGCTCCACCATTTTTATTAAGAAACGGCAACCGCAACCCTTTCTTTTGGTGTTTCTTCGAAGTGTAGTATCCATATCCCGAGACTCCATTTGATTTCACCGGTCGCATTTCAAATAACAATCCATCCGACTATCTGATCTTGTTTTGTACGACGACACGACCAAAAAAAACCCAACTCCGATAGCTACTTGTTTGACCCATTTACTTGCTTCATCGATTGTTTCAAAGATTTGTGTAGTTTGAAATAACTTACTGTAATCCACTCCATCACCACCGAAATCTTCCAACGGAACCTATAAAAATAAAATCAGAATTAAAAAAATCAAAAAAAAAATCAGGCGTCTGGATTAAACGCCTACCCCATGGGAGGCGTATGAGTTAAACGTCCTTCCCAAGGGTGAGGCGTCTGCGTAGGACGCCTGACCGAAGGGAAGGGCGTCTACTAAAGACGTCTTACCCAAGGGGAGGACGTCTACATAAGACGCATCTCCCATTGCGTAGGCGTCTGCGTTAGACGCCTAGGCCAAGGGGAGGACGTCCTACACAGACGCCCTCACCTTGGGGGAGGCGTCTAATGCAGACGCTCGACCGAAAATTTGCCCCGCGCCAGGCTTACCTCACCGGATGCATCACCCTTGCCAGACATTTTCGTGGTGTTTTTACTGATAAATTATGAATATACAAGACCGTAGGCCTAATTTATAGACACGGGACGATATGAGTATTAAATATATTGTTAAGGCAATTTGGTAATTTCAAGGGGCGATTTAAGTAGTTTTGGGGCGACGTTTAGTAGTTCCCTATAATTATATGAAATAGTGGAAAATTAAAAAGGAGAGAAATAAATAATGTGGAAGTAAGAAAATGTTAATATGACTAGGTTGCCATTTATAGGCGGACTGTGGTTGGAAAAAAAAATCTTATTTGACGTGACGAAAAGATAGAGAATACTAGTTTGATTAAGTTGAAATTTAGATAATTTTGACATTTAGATAATTTTGACATGTTCAGTATGGTCAAGGAAAATAAGTATTAAACTCGTTTGAGAACACATACATTTGATGGTTGCATCAAACGAATCAAACCCCTTGCTCCAGTCATCATTTGGATTGAAACTTTGCAACCAAGTCCCTGCTCCACTCACCATTTGGACACTTTGTGACGTCTATATTTAAAATTTCACTCTTTATTCATGAGATCTCATCTCGATATTCTCCAACGGAATCTTTGTCTAACACTACTCATATAATCCAACGACAACGGTAACCTCATAAGCACAACCTTAAACATTCAATAAATCCAATGAAAACCATACTAAAATATAAGATAGCAAATTATATTTAAACAAATTCACATATGGTTAAATTTATCCAGATACTATGATACTCAGGTATATAAACTCTGTCATGATCTTAACCTAAATATGAGATGTAAGTTACAAAGGGAGGTGGGCAATGAAGGGGTAGAAGGATGACAGTGTTGTACGGCGAAAGCGGAGGTGTAAGTTACAAATCTAAATGTGACTTAGGTTGCAAACTCTTACTGTAAGTTTGTAATTTTGGTGATTCCTATATTAAGGATTTCAGTTTTTATTTTGGTTTTGAGTTTAACCATTAAATAATGTTGTTACAACAACCATATTTTAATTACTAACGTTTTTTTATGGAAAAAAATACTTTAGCTAGTTATAAAAGAGTGCCCGTAATTAAGTTTAGCAGAAGATGTACCACAAATACACCATCATTTTTTTTAACTTAAACTTGGAAGAATTAAATTTGTTTGTTTTATGAAAACTCAAGCACTTGTCAATTGCTGGAGGTATAAAAAACAAAACAATCTTGATTATTTCCTCATTCTTGTTTATACATGAGATTTACATTTTTCATGCATATTAGGTTTATAATTTCTTGCATTTGATATCAGAGCCTTTAGTCAACTTCTGCCTTTTCATTTGCTTATTTGAGATTTCATAGTTTCCCTATTTGAATCCTTTCCTGGATCGTGCAAGCACTTTTTATGTGCATTTGTTGATCACTAAAAACATATGATTTGGATTACAATATTTATATGAATTTGCTATATTTGGTTTATTTGTTTAAGAATTATTATTGAATCATTCCATTTCCGGTAAAACAAATTTGTCATAATTTGTTTATTAATGATTTGAATGTTTCAATTATTGTGGTCTTCATGCTTCAATCATTTTTTACTTAACTGCAGTTTTTTGACAATCATTAACGGATTCTTTTGACTGTCATTATGAAAGTATGGCTTATAATGATTGTTGAAACCGATAAGGACATTTAAGTCGGTCTTTAGAACGATTCCATAATATTTTGTAATAAAAAAGGGTGCTCTCCAATTGACTAGTTAAAGTTTCGAGATTACATAATCACGGATTTATATCTTTAATAAAAAAATTATATAGCATGTGATAAAGTTTCAACGTATCGGAGATTCTTGACATTCACTTGTGAAGTTACGAAGTTTTATTTTACTCTTTATGATTATATATATGTTTGTACATGTATTGTAACATCCCGAAACAGCGGAAAATTTAAAAATTCATAAACAAGACAAGGAGCACAAAAATCAAGGCGGGACTGTTACTTCTCATAAATAAATAAGCGGTGCACCATAATACATCAGAGTTTGCCAAAATGAATACATGATTACAACAAAACGATAAGGGAAGATAAATGTAATCATGTGGACCTCAGTGGTCTGACTAGAGGATCTGACTCCAAACGCGCGCGCCCGCCGATCACCACCCCACCAGACCTACTGCGGTCCTGAAAATATATAACAACAATGCCTGAGTTTCCAGAAGGAAACCCCGTATGCCAACTCACCTATATATGCATGCATTACACAATGAACCTATCATACTAGTAGCATGTCATGGCATCGACAGAAATGGAAAACAGTTCCCCCGAAGGGTAAAACAGGACATCAGTCCGACAATCAACAACGAGTCTCCCGAGGAGACCTACTGCAGGCACATGCAGTCTTACAGCACGCGACATCGCACCCCCCACACGCAGCTACACTACTCAAGGGTTCGGCAGGGAGCCTCTGTCACGCCTGCGGGCCGATAGAATACAGATCTGCAAATCTCAGTGGTCGGAGCCACAGGGACCAACGGGGCCGTCGCCCGGAAGGTATAACAACAACATCTCGGTAGGTGCCCAGCCGAGGAAAACAACATAGCCGGAACAGCCTCGGCTCAACAATCACCATCGCCGGCACAACCTCGGCGGCATCACCGGCACATCATCGGTGGTCCATCACAACAGTCCGGCACAACATCGGACAAAACCAGACCGAAGTCTGCCAGGTCATCAGGCTCCTCGAGCCGCAAACACCAACCGCGCCGCTATAAAAGCAGGGCAGCGACCTCCGTAGCCCGTGGGCCGGTAGTCACCTCACCCAACGCCAGTTGCGTGCCCGCACAACATCAACACTGGGATCCGCGATCCCTCAGGCCTGCTATACTACAATAAGTCCAATCAATCCATCACATTTGTCACGCTCCATACCTGGAACTGACGCGTCCCGAACACCCACACTCTTCCCAACGGCGGCCCCTGGGCAGGCACGCATCACGCGCCCACCGTCACCTCCCGGCTCACGCACAAGGCGAGGACACGGGTTTCCGTGGACAAAGTTGGCATTCAAAAGGGAACCTGGAATTCTGTTCTGGGCCCAAACGGTCAACCGTAAAAGGTGACTCGGTCGACCGTCCCTAACACGGTCTACCGCTGCGCACAGAACACAATCCCCCAAACGGTCTACCGAAGGTCTAAAACCGGTCGACCGAACGAGGTCAAAATCCGGAGTTTGGTCAACATTACAATCCAGTCTATCGGTCGACCGACTCAGGTCCCGGTCGACCGAAAACTAACAGTACATCTTCTACATCATTTTAATCCCTCGGTCGACCGACTCAGGGGTCTCGGTCGACCGACAGCAGTTAGGGTCAACCTATATTCTACGTCATATAACGGTCGACCAAACTCAAGTCTACGTCCGAACAGCATGCAATATACACAAATAAACTTAAGCTCCGGTCGACCGAACACGAGGCCTCGGTCGACCGAACCGCAACAGGCAGTACAAATTTACATGCAATCGGTCGACCGCCCAAGGGCCGGTCGACCGTCCGGTCGTCTTCAACCTCGCTCCAGCCGAGGTTTCTTCGCCCAAACGCGACGTCGGAGAGGCCTCCGACCTCCTCCGACCGACCAACACGACCCTCTCATGAGTGTCAACAACAAACCACACTAGAGAGCGGCATACCTCAAAAGCAACGATGAAAGTGCCGGAGCTCCGCTCGCGCACGTCGCCTCCGGTGATCTCCTCGTGCGCTCAACTCCGCACCTCTCTTGCCTGGACCGCTTCGCACCTCACGCCGACGCAGCCTCCTCCGCCTGGGCTTGGGTGACTGAGGAAGAAGGTGTGTGTTTGGTGAGAATGAAGGAAGAAGAAATGAGAAGGAAATGAAAGAGGAAGAAGGAGAGAAGATGTTTTATTGAAACCCGGTGCTACAGTAACTCTACCTCTTCACCTTCCCATGCAAACACCTGCAACCCCACTTCCCCATGCAACCCAACCCTTAAACCTCATTAGTCCACTAACCCTAGGTTAGGGATCTAACATGTATAACCTGTGTTGATATCCAATGACTAAAAACTTCGATAATTGACTGCGAAATTCCCTCATCTATGTTGAGATCGTTGCTGCATTTGAATGATCATTTTCTTGTTATCTCGTACTAATAGGATTTATCGCTATGATTCGTGCATTTTGCATATTCAATTGAATTTTCATGATTTAGTATGACAATTTGTATTGTAAAATATTGAGATCAAGTGGGAGAATGTAAGGTACAAATTAAAATGTGACTTAGGTTGCAAACGTTATTGTAAGTTTGTAACTTTCATAACGGTGATCCGAATATTAAGGTTTTCAGTTTTTGCTTTGGTTTTAAGTTTGACCATTAAATGATGTTGTTACAATTGCTATATTTTTAATTATTAATGTCTTTGATGAAAAAACGTTACTTGTTACAAATAGGGTCCCTAAGTTAAGCAAAAGATGTAGAACAAATACACAATCTTTGTTTTTTTGCCTAAACTTTGAAGAATCACCATTGTTTGTTTTGTGAAAACTCAAGCACTTGTCAATGGCTGGAGGTATAAAAGACAATCTTGGTTATTTCCGTATTCTTGTTAATGATGAGATTTATATTTTCCAAGTATATTAGGTTTATAAATTCTTACGGGAGGAGGACAAGGGCTTTAGACCATCGTTAACGGTAACAGTATTGGGTACTTTCCGGACGTCCTGTTTTTCTCTCAGCCACATCAATTTTTCTCTCAACCACGTCAGCACAAACTAATTCCCCAAATTTTCCTATCCACACCCAGAAACAACACAAACGCCCTACATTTTCTCTCGTCCACATCATTTGGGGTCAATTTTGAGTAAAACACAAAAAATATTGAAATTTAAAAAACATATTTTTATAATATTTTTTTGAAAAAACGATTTAAAATAATTTTAAAAACATTTTTAACATGTTTTAAAACATTTTATATATAAAAAAAATTAAAAAAAACAATCAGGAGGGGCACGTGTCCCCGCACCCGATCCTGTGTGGAAAATCAGGCGGTTTCTCGCCCGATTTTCCACCCAGGCAGGAGACACGTCAGTCAATTTGTAGACGTATCGGGTTGGATTTCTGGATGCCTGGGTTTTTTAGCATCGTTAAGGATGCTCTTAGTTGTGGCTTACGGTAAGATGGGTTGTGATTGTGGTTTACCCAAAATCATAATTTGGTTTAACACATGTGATTTTAAAAATATGTTTTTCCAAATGGTTCATTTGAAAACCTAAGGAAGGATATTTGAGCTTCAAAATGTGGTAATTATCCCAATAGGACTTTAGTGGAATTAGGTATAAATTAGGTAAATGGATAAAAAAGGAGCAAACGACTTAACGACCTAGGCAAATTAATCTTTCTTTAATTACTGATTATAAACCGATCGGTCATACAAAATAATATATCTTCAATATAATTGTTACCCTTATTATTCTTTCAAGAGAAGATTTTATAGTTCCATTATAGTTACTTTGGGTCCGCTTGGGTAGCCAAAAATAACATGTTTTTTAAGAGAACATGTTTTTTTGCAGAAAATAAGTTTTCCACACCCGTGAGGATGGTTTAACCACCCCTCATAGTGCATTATAAATTTACCATTTTTGTCTTAAAATGCATTTTTTATTAAAAAGCGGTAGGATCTCTTTTTTCTTCTCAAGGATATTGTGTCTCTTTCGTATTTTCCCATGAAACCTATGATTTTAGAAAAATTATGGTTTTTATCTAAACACATTAAATGCATACAATAATGAATTTTCAAAATATATTATTTGAATGGGTTGTCAATTTCATAAATGCAATTTTGAAATCAAAGTTTCAAAAAAAACTTAAATTACCGAAACAAAGTCTTAAATTAGTTTTTTTTTTTTACTTCTACATGTAAAACTGTGTGCTGAAAAGCGCGATTTCTTCTTAAGAAAAATACTAATTTAAGATTATTAAAAGTCCACGTACGACGTGGTTTATTTATTTTTTTGTCGAGTGATTTGGGTCTATAATTGTAGCATTACATATTTGAACCTAGGAGGAAACAACACTATCATATTTGCTTTGTGCTTAATTTATTATGCATATCTTATAACACAAGGGATGTCAAAGTGAAGGAAGGCATAAAGGGAGATTTGTGGCCGTCGTACTAATCCAGAGAATATATGCTTAAATTGTACCACCAAATCCAATCATGAGTTCATAACCACATTATTAGAGACGAGTTGATCATGAAAAACGCCAAAAACCTTAGGTGGATTTGTAAGCAGATGAATCTATAGCATATGCCACAATATATACTCCAATGCTTTGTGTCCATTTGAGTGGAATAAATCATTTTCTATTAGTTCATGTCAAGACTAAAACTTCAAATTAGTTGGCAAATGACAAGTACTCACATGTTTTTGCCGTTGAAGCATATGTAAGTATTATTTGCATAGTAAACTAAGATAGGCATCCATTCCATTCATTGAATAATGTAATTCGAGTAAGTACTACAAAATTTACACAGAAAAAATAAATTACTTTGGAAATTGACTAAACCTAAATACCAAATCAAAATATGAAAAAAATGATCCAATTTCAGTTTTTTTTCACCCAATTATGAAAACTTTGATCGATTTGAATTTAGAAATTAACCTTCATTTAGCCCAGTTCCCCAAACTAATTAGGTGAGACAGAGAAAGAATTCAACCCATTATTAATCTGTTGTTGTCTGTTATAGTATATACGACTGCATTACATACAAATAGGGTCAAGCTCTAGTGAGCCCAGGACTCATCAAATTTATTTTAAGCCCCCTATCATCTCACAATTGGATCTTATTTACAGTTAATCTCATCATTCATTAGCATAAACCGTTTTTTTCTTAATCTACCTTACAATTTGAAATGAGTGGTGGATATTGTGGGAACTTAATTTAGCAAAATTAAACCCTGGACTCACTAGAGAATTACTGCATATATATATATATATATATATATACAGTACTTGTTGGGATGTTGCAAGTACAAATTTAAGTTATTTCTTTGACAAAGTACATTATTATTATTATTATTAATGTTCTAGAAAAGTATAAAAATAGAGTGTAGGGCAGTTGCACTGTAGCAGTCAAAATGAGGAGTTGGGCAACAACCCAACAGTACTTGTTGGGAGTTGTGGAGAGTAGTTGTAGTCACCAAATGCAAATGCCCAATCATGGGTTGTCAATACAGTTTCATGTGTCTCTGGCATTGCAGTTGTCAGGTCAGGTTGAGAGAACAGACATGACTCCTCCCCCATTCTTCATCTCTTCTCACTTCTCAGGTCATTCCAACCACTCTAAACTCAATCATCAGCAAACCCTACCCATCAGTTGACACAAAGGTCTACCATGACAAGCGTTAATTTGTTCCTGAAATAACTGATTGTTTGTTTGGCAGCAAGAAAAACCAGAATTTCGGGTTTAGTTCGGTAGAACTTTAATTTCGACAATATTTCGACAATAATGCATGGATTCACTAAACTTTATGTCTCAGTTACTAAACTAATGAAATACGATAATTTTTATATTTTAAAATTACAAAGTATTTAATTATTTTTATAAAAGATATATTTTCTAAAAAATATAGTTTTTTTATAAAATATTTTTCTCAATTATTAGATTCATTTATCAAAGATAAAATATTTTTATAAAGCTAAAAATATTTTATATAAAGCTTAAAAAAATTGGATGTTTCTGTGACGTTAGTAGAAATAATTGCTTTCAGATGACATAAATCTAATTTCGTTGTTTTTATATGCATTGTTGTAATTCAACCATTTATATTTTGTAATGAAGTTAAGGTTGTCAACATTAACTCGACTCTAAAAACGTTTGACTCTGATTTAACTTGAAAATGCAAGATTTTGATGAAAAACAAAAAATTCTTTCGACTTAGTTTAGTAAAGGAGTCACTCGAATTCGAAAAAATTGAGGCTCGACTCAAAAAAATTATTGTTCCATTTATAATTATTTTTTGTATTTGATAATAAAATAAATTAATACTTAAAACTCAAAATTTCGCTAGACTCGTTTACACTCCTAAATGAAGTCAAAACGTTATTCAATTTTCTGACATAACTAGAAAATAACATTTGTAAATAAAGTACATGGATCCTATGTTTTTTAGTAGGTTCAGGGAAGTTCATCTCTGATACAATTTCTAGAAGCCTTTTAACTTCTATTTGAGAATTTGTATGTTTTTGTACAAATCAATCAGACCTAATTCATCAAAAATCCAATTTCTCACTTGCTAAATGTGTTTTCTCCTGCAAACAAATTAACCCTTAAGATGTAGGAGAATGCTTAGGTTAGTCGTCACTATCAACTTTCAAACTTAATTTTGAACTCCCACGTCCTATATGTTTTACTAGCATGACCCTCTGTTATCATGACAAAAAATAAGTGCAAATGAGAAACAAAGGAAAAGGGTTCTTACTTTCCTGCAATTTGAATAATGAAAGAGAGAATACCCCATCTTTCTCACATTGCTCCCATATATAGATTTGGTGGCATAGTTATAAATGATATTTGATTTATGCGTTAGTCACATAATTTTGTGATTTTCAAGCGATCCTATCATAAAGTTTTTTTGTTTTGTTTTGAAAAGTCCATTTTAAAAGTATTTGTTACTCATAATATATAATTTGTACCATATACTGAAATACTGAATCCAAGTACAAGGATGATTTAAATACCACATATACTAGCACGACAGTTGTAAAAGAATATTTCGACAAAAGTCACATACTAAAGCATGTGATTAAGTGCTGGTTTAATGGAGGAAATTGTGTATGTAGCCGCTCTTTCGGTTTTCATGCTATCAACTTCGACTAACAATGTACTATCTGTTAGAGAAGTAATCTCGAAACTCAAGCAACAACCTAAAATTCCATAAGTTAAATAGTAAGTGACTGAGCCTACTACATTTCGAGTTTCGACACATACTGTTGGTGATTTTATTGTCATCAATTCATTTTAGTCGTAATGTGATTTACTTGAGACCGATGCGATCTATTGTTAGGCTCGGAAACGAGTTTGGGTAGTGCGGAATGCACGCTTGTTGAGCTAACGGTTTATCGACCACGAATATGAAGCAGGGTCGAGGGGGCTGCGCCCCGAAAGCTCTTCGGAAAATCCATATTAATTTTCATTTGATTTTATGTATTTCCGTTTGAGTGGATAATACCAACCCAAAAGGTGCTTGTGTAACCGCCAACCACCATTCTGCTTTATAAGAGAAATTCGGTACTCAAAACAAATATACGAAAATTCATACTCCTTCTCTACTTTTCTGATCGAAGTTCATATTGCCTGAACGAGATTGTTCCTTCTCAGGATTATCCCAGCAAGGTATTCGTGCAACCCGGGCAGTGTAAAAGGGTCGAATAATCTTGTTCGGAAAGTGATTCGTACACGATCTGAGAAGAATCCAGGATTATCACAACCCCAAGTCTCCAACACATACTGGCTTGTAAGGGAATGTAGAACAAATATAAAAACTTACGTATTGTAATATAACATGTAATGTGGCATTTGGGGCTAACATTAGAGGTGAAAATGATCCCGATATTATCTGTTTCGACTGACATATTTGAATTTATTTAGAAGAACATAATCATTAAATATGGTATCCCATTTAGATGTGGTAACAAATACGGTAATGATTGTGTCAAGAGTATATATCATATTATCATATTGTATTTGTAATTGCAAATTATCAATTTCAAGAATTCGAATAAATTAAAAGCTAAGAACACAATAATATCTTATACATATCCACATTCGCTCGTGCATGTTAAAAAAATTAGGTTGTAAGAAGCCTATAACCATCTTGACTGTGACACCGTATTTTCAGTCACTTTCAGTTAGTTTTTTTCTATGAAAAATTATAGATGTGATATACCACGTATAAGAAACATGTGGTAATTTTTTTAGATCAAATGGATTGTTATAAACCTTGATTCAAACAATTTAAAATTCGACAGTTAAAATATGAGCATTTTAGATATATAGTGAAATTAACTTTGATCGACCTAAAAATTTAATATGTTATAGGTTAAAAGATAACAATATATGTGATAAGTTTGATTTTAAAAAATCAACTATAAATTTCTTAATTTTGAGTGTCACAGGTTAGCTATATAAGCAATATCTTAATTTTATATATAGCTATATAACTTATATATAAATAAATAAATAAACCCAAACATAGTTATATATACATGAATTATCTAGTGAACTTGGGGTTTAATTTCATATTTTCAGTTCCCACCATATCTATCATTCATCTGAAATTATAAGGTATATTAAAAGAAAAAACAGTTATGCTAATAAAATGTGATATTAATCGTAAATAAAATGAAATGGTGAGATTGTAGGGAATTTAAACTAAATAAATGAGTCCTGAACTCGTTAGAATCTGACCCTATATATAATATAAAAATGGACAAATAATCCTATCTGAATTCATATTCGTTATACAAACATAGTTATACAAATACAATGCAAAATACAGAAAAGTGCAAATATAGAAAAGTCCGAGTATCGGCTTGTTATCCATACCATTTCAAGGCTGGCTGACGTGATCACATCAGTCTTTCGTAATTTTTTTTTTTTTTTTTTTAAAAACTTTCAGAAGAAGAAAAAGGCATTTTGCATTCGGACTTGCAAGGCATATCCATCCATTTCATCGGTAATAATCCGAAAGCCGAGGGGCAAAAGCGTAACCGCCCCCACCTCAAATCCCGACCTTCCCACTTTTGACCGTCGTACGTACTCCTTCCTATCCTCGCCTCCTTCCGCTCCGGTGATAACACCGTCCATACGGACGGCGGAGATCTCCTCGTGCGGAGATCGTACGGCTGACAGACTCTGTCGGCCCTTTCCTGGCCCAGACTCTTTTCCCCAGGATAAACGGTTTCCCCATCGGTGCCTCTCTTCTCTCTCCACCTTTTTGGGTCTGGTCTCGGTAAGGAAAAGGAAAAGGGTAATCTTTTTTTGCCTTTTGGGTTTTTTTTTGGGGAAATGAGGGGTTTGGTTTTGGGTTTGGATTGGGTATTGGGTTTCGGATGGGAAGTGTAAATGGTTCGTTTTGTTTGGGAAGAAGTTGGGTTTTTTGGGTGAAGTTTACGTTTTTATTGATTTTGGAGTGTTGTTTTTGGGTTCGGTATTGGGTTTTGGGAGGAAAGTTTTTCTTTTGGAGGAGAAAGTTGTGTTTTTGGTAAAGTTTACGTGTTTATTGATTTTGAAATGTTTTTTTTGGGTGATTATTGGGTTTGGGAGGAAAGTGTCTTTGTTCGTTTTTTTGGGGGAAAAGTTGGTTTTTTTTGTGGCAAAGTTTACGTTTTTATTGAATTTGGAGTGTTGTTTTTTTGGAGTCACGTATTGGGTTTGGGGTGGAAAGTGTTTTGGTTCGTTTTTCGGGGGAAAAGTTGTGTGTTGGTTTTGAAAGTATCGGATTTCTTTGGTTAAAGATTGTGTTTTTATTGATCGTGGTCACGTATTGGGTTTGTGGAGGAAAGTGTTTTGGTTCTTTTTGGGGAAAAGTTGTGTTTATGGTTTCGAAAGTGGTGGCTTCGGAGGGTTTGTTTTCGGTAAAGATTGTTTTTTATTGATCGTGAAGTGTTTTGGTTTCTTGAAGTCACGTATTGGGTTTTGGAAGAAAGTGTTTTTGTTCGTTTTTCGGGGAAAATTTATGGTTTTGTTTTGAAAGTGGTTGTGTTGGAGGGTTTTTGGGGTTAAAGTTTGAGTTTTTTTTGTTTTTCGTCCGGTGGAGTTAAGTTCACTTTCGATGTTTGAGTTTGGATTTTTGTTCTTCCTCGTGTTTCTTTTTGTCACGTACTGTGGTGTGGGAGCAAAATCTTTTGTTTTGACCTTTTTTTTGTGGGAAATGTTTTGTTTTGGTTTTGAAAGTTGTGGTTTTGGTGGGCTTTTGGGTTATGTTTTTATTTAAGTGGTGTAAAGTTTACTTATGTAGTTAAAAAAAGTTTTTTTTGGAACTTCTGGAAAAAATGTTTTTTTCTCCCGATAATCAAAAGGGTGGTTTTTGGAGGTTTTTTTAATGATTCATTTTGTTGATATTTCGACGTTTAATATTTGATAAGGTTATTGTGTATTAGGTTTCTAATTTACAAAAAAAACTATTTTTTATTTTGTTTTCAATATTTTTGGAGGGGACGGTGTTTTGGACATTTGATGCCCATTGTCCAATAACTGGTGTTTATTTGAAGTTCGTCCATCTGTGAAAATAAATGTTTATGGTCTTCAAAGTTGTGGGTTTGGTACTTCTATGGCAAATTTTGGCAGGTTTGTTCTTCGTATGTAAGTGTTAATTTCTCGTGTCGTAGACTTAAATAATCCATAATACTCTTTTGAATTTTTTTGAGGGAAAAAAATTAAATCACCCAACAAGTTGTTATGGAGGTTTTCTGAATTTGGATCAATTTAGTTTTTTTTTTCCTTCTGTTGGTAGGTGTGCTTCTCTTTACTTTGTTCAAAGCTAGTTATTTCAATCTTACGGTTTACTATTTATTTAGAAATCCATATGTGGCCCATAGCTGTTTCTGCTGCAGTTTTCTCGGGAAAGTTTTGATTTTGCTTGGAAAACTTTGTTTACTTGTCCTCTTGCTTTGCTTGATTGGGACCACTGTGGTCCTCCTCTATCTTTTGTTAATGTTGTCCTGGTTCTTTTCTTTCCAGAGTGGTGTTGTTTAGCCTAAAAACAACGTGCTCTGTGTGGATTGGCTACTTCGCGTCCAGCTCTTCACAGGAAAGACAATTTGTGTGATTCGCTGTGTTTAGGACCAATGTGCTTAATGCTTCTTCTTTTTTTGGTTTTTTCTTCCAACTTGGTTCTTAATACCAACTACTTTCTCTGCTTTAAATAAGAGCACTGCTAGATTTTTTTCTCTAATACAAGGTGTGGCGTCCCACTACTTTGATTGAAAGCTAATTGACTAATTCAGTGGGTTTGTTGGATTTGTGGTGTGCATGATTGGTATTTGTTATTTCAGTTTGTTGTTTCTTATTGATCTTTCAAATGTGTATGTATGTATATAATGAATGACTATTATTAAAAAAACCAAACCACACTCCTTTATCCGATCTATATTGCTTTCTCAAGGTTGAACAACTGTCTTTTATCACGAGGTGTGTTTGAACTTAAAATTAGTCCTTTTTCTTTCTTTCTCAGGCATGAAGATGAATGGTGCAAGCAGTAAAACAAGAACTCTATTAATGGCCCAGGAGAACAACACCAGAGAATCTGAAGATAATGTAGAGGAGTTTGATCCCTGGACTGCGTGGGCTTACAAACCTCGAACCATCACTTTGCTACTGTTTGGTACTTGCCTTTTGATGTAAGTGTCATCTCTACCACATCTGCTTGTTAATTTTTTTATGCTCGACTTGTCTCCGACTAGCCTAGGACACCACATGGTTGGTATACATTGGAGTCAAATATAGGCCATTGTCATTTGAAGCGCCAACAGTTACAGGCGGTCTTTGTTAATTCTTCAATATGCCTTTTATACCTTTTTTATTAGATGTTATAATAATACAATTTCTTTCTTCTTTCCTGTCTATCTTTATGTATTTTATAATATTTTATCAATGCAGCCTTTAAACAACAAGCCATTTTTCTTTTTCCTTATTAAATATGGCTATTAGAGGTGCATAACACCGCAAAGTAAGTAAGTTACAATCCTGATGTCTTTGACTAATAAAGGAAAAATATATTATAATCTGGTAATAGAGACCCTGAAATGATGAAATGCATAGGATCTGAGTGATTGGTGTATTTTCCCAGATGCCTGTCTGCCTGTCTTTTGTCCTCCTAAAAACCAGACATGGTGGTGAAATGATACCATAATTATTGTCTTTATACGTACATATTTTAAAGGAGAACCGATCATATATAATTCATCAATTACTCAAAAAATAAAAAAAGTATAAATACAATAAGCATCGCTACAAGACACATAATTCATTAATTACACAGAAAAACGTAGCAAAGGGCAACCTAAAAAAAAGGAACAGACACAAAAGCATAATTATTGAGGTGCACATGTGGGCAGGTCTAGAATGAGTCAATGACCCTTTCTTTTCCTTTTAGCTGGGATTTTGGTGTTTTCTTTATGGTACAACATTTGTGGCCTTTATTTACTTGGGAAGCATGTCCATCAACAACCCAGGTTAAGAAATAAATTGACTACATTATTGTCATGCTTGATTCTTTTTTGCAAATGTAAAATCTGTGTCATTTATCATATATTCTAAGAAAGGTGAGCATGTGACACTGTTGAGAATTGACCATTTTTTAACCCAGCTAGATATTGACAAACCTAATTTACTTTACTAGCAGAAAGCTGATTCTAATGCCTCTGTTGTATCAACATCTGCTGACATCCTTTTTGCGTTTAGATGGGCAAGTGGAGTGTTGGATCCTGAACACAGTGCTTTTCCAGATAGAGTAACCTCCGTTAAGAGGTAGACATTCAGTTTTTATTTTTGGTTCAAACATTTCGTTTCAATTCCTTATGCATGCCATATTATACTGTTTCACTTCTCATTGTTATTTCATTGTCGTACTCTCAGGGGTGTATGTGCTATGATCGCTGTCTTTCTTGCCTATTGCTTAATCCAGGCACCTTCCACGTATGTTATATCTTTCTCTCGTGTAAATTTTGATCAATCCTATTTTGTTTATGGAGAATTAGTTGTTTCAGTATCAGTAGATCAGTGCTACTGTGCTAGTATGCAACATTACAACTATGTTTACAGTTTCTGTGCTCAAGTTGCTTAATAACGACTTCAGCAAATTAGTTATTTTCCTATCTTTTCTTTGGATTTTCTTCACTACGTGTAAAGACCATTACTTACTAGGTTATATTTAGTCGGTGAACATGTTTGCATGTTTACTTGTAAGCTTTATGTAGAAAAAGACAGAGCACTTGCTTCGATTGTGTATCTAGGTCTCGGTCTGTGATGATGAATTTTGTAGCCTTCTGATTTTATTTTCTCTCTTTGAGCAAAGATTGTGCAATGGTTAATTATTACTTATCAGTTATCACCAAGATTTGTTGTTTCAGGGTGCTCATTAGACCTCATCCTGCTATTTGGCGCCTGGTTCACGGGATGGCTGTCGTATACCTGGTTGCCCTTACTTTTTTGCTTTTCCAGGTATCTCTCTCTTCTAGAAAAACCAGAGTATTTGAAGTTTGATTTTGTTGAATTTTTTAATTATCTAACATTGTCTAAGTAGATTGCACTTCCTTAATTTGATTTATTTGTGCAGAATCGAGATGATGCTCGACAGTTTATGAAGTTCCTCCACCCTGATCTTGGAATTGGTATGCAGATCTAGATATACAAGTCATCCATCTTTTGATTGGTGAAATATTTAAAAATTGATTTAACTGTTTTTTATTTTCAGAACTTCCTGAAAGGTCTTACGGTTCTGATTGCCGAATTTATGTTCCCGAGGATCCGAAAAACAGGTTTAAGAATGTTTATGTATGATGTCTTCTTCACTATCCACTTTTTTATTTTGAAATTGTTGTTTCTTTCGCTTAATCGAATGAGATATTCAACTGGATATTGATTTTGTGTTTTAGAATTTGTAGGACACGTTATTTGATGAATTTGTATTGGCTCACATATTTGGATGGTGGGGGAAAGCAATAATGATACGGAACCAACCTCTTTTATGGGTATTGTCAATAGGTTTTGAGTCAATGGAGGTTAGTTTTTTCCATTTGATGTGCCTCTCTGCATTCCTATCTATCAATATCAGCAATGCTATATTTAAACCTTGTTGTCTGTTATTTTGCAGTTTACTTTCCGCCACATGCTACCAAACTTCAATGAGTGTTGGTGGGATAGTATTATCCTTGATATTTTAATCTGCAATTGGTTTGGTGAGTCAATTTGATGCTCATAGTTAAACATTATTCTTGTATCCATATATTTTCTATTAAGATAGCTCCTGGGGTGTTTATGTACTTTCCCGCACAGCACATAGTTTACATTTATTTGTACCTACAAACATTTTTTCGTCATTTTTTTTGAATTGTTACATGTTCACCCATCTGTTATAGGTTCTGCAATCCTAGGCCATCCTTGTAATCGTGTTTCAACTTCATGTCTCTGACCATTTGTGATGTGCAAATGTTATTGCGAATTGTGGATTCAAATAACTAATACGTTTTGAAAGCAGTCTGCCTGGTAGAGTGTTCTGTTGTTTCATGCCACACAATTTTCTTTGCTATTGTTTCCACAATGAAACAAAGACATCGATGATAGTGCAAATAATGTAGCTCATGCATGATGTGTGTTTAACTTCTTTACTTCAGAAGCAGTTGTATTGAAAAGTGTAGGTTAATTTGTATGAATTGTGCGTCGTGTGTAAGAAATTAAGTTAATGTTTGTTCACTTGTGCTGGCATTGCAGGAATTTGGGCAGGAATGCGCACTGTCCGGTACTTTGACGGGAAGCCATATGAATGGGTTGGTATAAGCCGTCAGCCCAATATTCTTGGTAAGGTACGTTCCACTTTCATCTCTGATTTTATTTCTGGATTGTTGAACTTGCCAGTTCTGCTTTACTGTCTTTGTAATTTCTCTTTCATGATCCAGTTCTAAGAATCACCATATTTTTATTTTTCAATATTAAATATTAATGATTCTGGGAGTTCTTATATACATTCTCAGATCTGAGCTTACCCCTCACAGTTTTTGCCCAACCAATTGTAAATTAAAGTAGATTGAATGTTGTTATTTCCACCTGGGTTTTTTTTACAAGCCACAAACATTTTTAACAGTTGTGAGAAATTAATCAACTTACTCCTGATTTTTGACTTCTGATTGGTTATTAAGGTGAAAAGGACATTAAGCCAATTTACACCTGCACACTGGGACAAGGATGAATGGCACCCTCTGGATGGTCCTTGGAGGTTTATCCAAGTATTGAGCCTTTGCGTCATCTTTATGACGGTCGAGCTGAATACATTCTTCCTCAAATTTTGTCTTTGGATCCCTCCACGGAACCCCTTGATTACCTATCGTCTGGTTCTTTGGTGGCTAATTGCCATACCAACCATCCGAGAATACAATAGTTACTTGCAAGACAGGTTCGTCTCTTCGACTTTCTCGTTGTACCGTCAAACCAAATTAGATAGGTTCATTAACGTTCTCTCTAATGTTCAGGAAACCTTTTAAGAAGGTGGGGGCTTTTTGCTGGCTTTCTCTAGCAATATGCATAGTTGAGCTTCTCATCTGTATTAAATTTGGCCACGGTGAGTGAAGGCGTAAATATCTCAAATTGTGGCATCAATAGCAACATATGATTTTACTGATATGCTGTTTGTAACCAGGATTATTTCCCACTCCGATGCCTCGATGGCTTATTATTTTCTGGTCTTCCGTCGGCGTGACCCTCGTGGTTTTTCTAGCCACATGGTCTTGGCACAGCCGCAGAAATATGAAGAAGAAGAAAACTCATTAGTTTCTGCTCCAGCTGATATTGTTTTACTTGAGCTCCTGATATGTTTGGTCATTTTTAATTTGTATATAGCAGAACTTTAGTGGTTTGTAAAGGCAAGTTGTTATTGATTTGGCTGGAAGGAATGTGGGATGGGTATTAGGGGTTGTGATTTGATTCACAAGTGTGCGATCATTTTTTTTCTGAATAATCTGCTTTAATGTCATTATTGCTGTGGTTTTGGTTACATGAAGATGCAGTGAAAGTAGGATTTCTGATTGAAGCTTGGATGTAAATTGTTGGCGTTCTTTTTTGTCGGTGTGAGCTGTTCAGCTGTGGTTGGCGTTAACAAGTTTTCAAGAAAAGAAATGTTTAATGCCAACTGGCCAGGAATGAAGTGCAAATATAGCTGGAATTGTTTTCTTTCTCTCGAACACGTGGATCACTTCTGGTTGCTTGGGATTAGGGATGGCAATGGATATCCGGAACCGGTGGAACCGAACCGGAACCGGTGGAACCGAACCGGAACCGAACCGGAACAAAACGGATATGGGTCGGATCTGGATATACACTTTCAGAACCGACCCGGTTTCGGGTCGGATATGGTTCTAGACAATGGAACCGGAACCGGAACCGGATCCGACATAAATAATATTTTCAAAACAATATCTATTCAGGATAACATTAATTATCAACTCCCATGAGTTGGTGTAGTGGTGAAGTTCATGTGAGTGTAACCCATGGACTCAGGTTCGAATCCCAGTAGTGACAATGTTGGTAATTAATGTTAAAATAATATATATTATTTTGGAACCGGTTCCAACGGATACGGTTCTGGATATCCATTAACCAATCGGATCCGGTTCTGGATACCCATGTTGGGAACCGATCCGGATCCGGTTCTGGATCTCACTTTCTAATTCGGATCCGGTTCCGGTTCTACTAGTATCCGAACCGGAACCGATCCGTTGCCATCCCTACTTGGGATCGTTGGATCATCAAAATAATAATAATTTACCAGTCATTTCTACCTTAGGACGAGTGGTGAGCTTTGGTTCTATAGAAGAGGTGACATAACATTTTTTTAAGAGGTGTGTATCTTGACCGATCTTATGTCTAGTTGGGTGGGGTTACGATGTAGTTTGATCTTTATATTTGTTGAAATATGGTCAGAAATATCCGTTAGAAGACATACCTGTTATGGAGTCAATCAAGCAAATCCTTCAGATCACATGATCACTCAATCAAAGCAATCAAGGAAATCAAGAATATTTTGTAACTAACAAGGAAAACTTAAAATGACTCTTTTTGTAGTTCCCTTGTATAAGTAGTACACCAAAACCCTAAATCATATATACAATAACATTTCACTCATACTTTCAAATCAACATGGTATTAGAGTCTGTTCTAAGAACACAACAAAACCCCACCCAAAACAACGAAAACCCACACCCAAATCCGGCCTCAAAGGCTCCCCTGAGCTCATCACCGGCCGGCAAGCTAGGCGGTTGCGACCCCGTCGCCCTCCACTCCTAGCTATGACAGACAGCGGTGGTGAATCACAACGTCCCACCACCCAACCCCTCAATGGGACAAACTTCCTCACCTGGGTGTGAATCGTCTCACTATCCCTCAACGGCAAAGGGAAGTTCGGCCACCTCGTCAGGAAAGCCATCAAACCCACAGAACAAGGAAGCGAGGCAAAGCAGGAGGAGGAGTGGCAGAACACCGACCACCTTGTGATGTCCTGACTACTCCAATCCATGCAACATCATATCGTGGAAATTTTCATGTACAAAAATAACGCAAAAGAACTCTAGGACTCCGTCCATGAACATTATGGTAAGCAACAAAACTTTGTGCATATCTTTAAACTAAAACAAGATCTTTCGCAAATCAAACAAAACCAAAAAACTGTGACCGAATATCTCGTCCTGCTGAAACGAACATGGGATGAACTCGCTATCTACGAGCCACCCACCAAAGATCCAGAAATAATACAAGCAAGAACTGAACAAGATCGTATTTCTACGTTCCTTGTTGGGTTGGACTCAAGTTACGAAGCGCTCAGACTGAACATCCTCATGGCACCGGAACTCCCCACTCTCTCGACCATCATAGCGATGGTTAACTGGGAAGAAACCCTCCGGAAAAGCCACACCGTTCAGTCGGAACCCCCCCCCCCCCCCCCCCCCCCCCACAAAAATCAGGCGTTTGTCGCCGCAAAATCCAACACAAACCCTCGCGACAAAGGTAAAAACAAATTCGGAAATAAAAGCAACGAATATTGCAATAAATGTAAGAAACAGGGACAAAACCGGTCGACGTGCTACTTCCTCTACCCACATCTCCAGCCATCTAAGGACGTCTCAAAGAGGAGGGGGGATGGGAGGAGCGGCGGCCATACAAACCCTAGAGGAGAGGTGGCGACGCTCAAAGAGGAAACCCTAGCAACCAAGGAGAAGAAATGAAATGAGGGTCAATCGGGTTGACTTCGGATCAACGTGGGTTTTATAGCAACAACGGTGGAGCACCCGATTCATCTCCCTATCCGGAGCTCCAGATACCCGACTCAACAAATGCATCCAACGGTGGAGAAGCAACACAACTAGGTACCCTCATAGCCCAATTTAACTCATTTTTTTCAATCCAACACCCCAAGTAAAGGTAATTTCTCAGGTATGGATTCCTTCTTAGATAATTGCAATGCATATTCTTCTGAAATTAATTCACATAACTCTAGTTGGATTATAGACTATGGTGCGACTGATCACATGACAGGAAACTCCTCCATGATAAATAACATAAAAACTAGTTTAAACTTTTTAAATAAATTCGTCACTGTTGCTAATGGAGACAAAGTGAAAATTAAAGGTACAAGAGAAGTACAATTCTTAGATGATAAAATAACTGAAAATGTTTTGTATGTACCTAATTTCGACTCAAATTTATTGTATGTTGCTAGACTCAAAAGAAATTTGAATTGTGACATTGTCTTTACACATTTCTGTAGGATTTCGTGTCTCTATGTATGTATATGTTTTAAAAAATTTAATACAACATACAAGATCGATTTCATATTTTCAACAATTTTTATGTACATTACTTTGTGTTTATTCTAATATCATGCAATCCTACATTTATTAAAATAAATCACAAAGAAAGAATCATACCTAAAGGTTCTCTAAAACCTTATGAAGATCTGGAGTCGCGCTGCCCGTAGAATCGTCCACCGATTTGCCTCCGAGTGTTCACCAAACTCTAAACAAGATTAGAGAGAAAGAAGCTAGCCAATCAATCTCTAATAAGGCTTAGAATCTAGCTAATAACCCATCTTTGAGCTCCTGAGATTTCTATCTCCTAAACTCAAAATTAATAAGAGATTTTCGTGGTGATTAGAGGATAGATTAATGAGAGAAAGAATTTTTGCATTAACATAAACAAGTAGGATGGGGGGTCCTTTTATAGGCTCCCAAAAGATCCTTATCAAGAGCTATTCTTTAGTCATGATCTCTTACTTATTTTCTCCTAAAATTAATCTCTAAATTCCACATAAGCATCTTCTAAAACGTTTTAATTAAATCTGGAATTAATCCACCCATGATCTAATTAATCTCATAATAATTCAGCCAGAAATCGCACCATTCGGTTGATCGAGAATTTTTCTCGGTTAACCGAACCATTTAGTTTTAACACGTGTTCGGTGCACCGTGAGCTAGACGGTCGACCGAATCCGCATGAGAAAAATTCTCTGGAAGAATTCAGACGAACCACGTCTTCTCTTCGGTCTACCAATGACTCACCAAAATTTCTTCTGGAGCATAGTCATCGGATGACCGTGTCACATTCGGTCTACCGAAAATACTTTTTTCTCGGTTGACCGTTCACACTCGGTTAACCGAACCCGATTGTCCAGGCACTCTAGACAATTTCGGTCAACCAATTGTGCTTACTCGTTCCCCATTCGGTTAACCGACCCGAAGATTCCCCGGTCGACCGAACCCTGAACGGTTCACCGTGTTTGACCCCGATTTTGCCTTTGTCAAATTTTGAATTTATTTCCAACAAAATTTGATCTTTTGGGGTTTTTAGGAAATTCATATCTTATGTAATATATTATCTTATGTAATATTATTACACCCCATAATATATATATATCTCATATGAATTTATTATGATTCTAATTATGTCAATTCTCATGACATATTGATTGTATTGATTCACCACATGTGTCTATTTTCACATGAAAACCCGACACATCATATGAACTAAAAATCAAGCTTCTTATTTCCTAGTTTTGTGGTGTGACCTATAGGAGGATCTAAGCTAAATTGACAGCGATATTAAACACTTAATATCTCAAACTATAAGCGGTATCTAGCTACACATTATAGTTGCCCAATTAGCATAGATGTTTTTGTTCCACTCGAACTAATCACGATCCATTTAGTGATGTAAGTGCACCACTTGTGTCCGTCCCTTGCCTCATGATATTAAGAATATATATACAAAGTAGAAATGTGTCACTTTTGTATTATATTCATTTTTTGACATTTTTAAGATAATTATAACTATGTAACTTAACTCAAGTTACATTGTGCACATTATAATTTTGCTTTATCAATGAACCCACTAATATCATCACTCAATTAAGAGGGGCAACGATAATCGTTTGACTAGCTATCTTTTCCAGCACAAGTCATGTTCAACCAATTATTGTCTTTATCACTATACTCATTGATAGCTTTTGACAATAATCAAATTAAGCACTTCTTAAGTGAAAAGATATGTCTCATATCTTAGGATCCAAGACACATTAAAACATTAATGACACGAAACACAATTCCATAATGTTTTACTTGTTAGGTCTATTTAATATATAAAAGTAATTTTTTCCTCTTTTATATACTCGTGTCGTCAATTATTTGTAGAGCTACAACAATCGATGACCAACACCACAATCTTATCTCGGTGATTAATGTTCCATGTTAATTACCATGATTGTGAATAACTTTTGATTTATGTAAACGATTATCTTTTAGAACTCTACGGTTAAGGACCAAGTGTCTCTTCCTTAACACTTCCAAAAGACGAATACCACAATCAAGGAACAAAATGTTTGCACATCCAATTCATAATAATTGACATATAAAAATAAAACTTTTAGAACATATTCCTTTCACCTTCGATGTAACCTTTCAGGATCGCACCACAGGGAGGACGATTGGTAGAAGAAAACTCGTCAACGGTCTTTATGTGTTTGAAACTCAAACAAAAGGGATGCTTGCTAAAATTCCTAATCATGAAATTTGGCATCAAAGAATGGGACACCCGTCTCATATGGTTTTGCAAGAAATATTTCCTACTTTCAAACATGAATTATTTTGTGATGTATGTCGATTATCAAAACAAACTAGACTTCCTTTTTATAATTCAGAAAATAAGACAGGTCGTGCTCTCGAGCTGATTCACTCTGATATTTGGGGACCCGCTCCCGTAGAATCCTATAATGGGTTCAAGTATTTCATTTTATTTATCGATGATTTCTCACGAACAACGTGATTATATTTGTTAAAAGCTAAATCTGATGCTTTCTTGGTTTTTTGCGAGTTTGTAACCTTCGTTGAAAATATGTTTGACTCTAAAATCAGTATGCTCAGATCCGATAACGGATCTGAGTATACCAGTAACAATTTTCAAAACTTTCTGAAACAAAAAAGAATTTTTCATCAAACCACATGTATAAACACTCCTGAACAAAATGGTCTCTGAAAGGAAAAAAAATCGCCACCTTTTAAATATCACATGTTCCTTGCTTTTTCAAAACAATGTTCCAAAATGTTTTTGGTCAGATGTTGTTTTAACTGCTACTTACCTTATAAATCGTTTGCCTAGCTCAACAATTCAAAACAAACAACCCTTAGAAATTTTACATAGTAGAAAAATGAGCCTTAACCATCTTCGAATATTTGGTTGTACTTGTTTTGTTCACATTAAGCATCTGGACAAGCTTGATCAGAATTCTATCAAATGTATTTTTTAGGATACTCTGTCAAAAAAAAGGTACAAATGTTATGACCCCGTTAATTGTAAAATTTATGTTTGTATCTTTTTTCGAGCATATCTCATACTTCCACGAACAATCCTTCCGCTGCACCCAAAGCTCCTCTATCGGTTGCAGACATCCTCAACACTCCCATATCCGCAACTCCGGTCGCCGCTACCCCTACTCACGAAGGCCCCCTCAAGTGGACGACCAAGGGGGAGATGAAGGTATTCCTCCAAGAATGACCACCCATTGTACTCGTCCACCCTCTTAACTCCAAGACTATGTGGTATCCCACGTTACCTACCTTATCGAGGACTACTTGTCCTACTCCCAAATAAAACCTACATACTATGCCTTCTTAAGTCAAATAGACAAAATTAAAGAATCCAACAACTTTCATGAGGCTTGTCAACATCCTAATTGGATTAAGGCTATGGAAGATGAATTAAAGGATCTAAAAACCAACAAAACATGGAGCCTTGTTATTCCTCCCAAGGGAATAAAACCAACATGTTGTAAATGGATATACAAAATCAAGTACAATAGTGATGGTACTATAGAACGATTTAAAACTCGCTTAGTTGCTAAAGGATAGACTCAAACATACAGGTTAGATTACCAAGAAACATTTGCCCCTGTCGCAAAGATGAACACTGTTCGTGTTCTCCTCTCTGTAGCCGTTAACTCAGGATGGAATCTCTTCCAAATGGATGTTAGGAATGCTTTTTTGCAGGGCAACTTAGAAGAAGAAGTCTATATGACTCCTCCCCCAGGTTACAAATCTGATTCAGGCAAGGTATGCAAACTCCACAAGTCCATATACGGGCTTAAACAATCTCCTCGTGCGTGGTATGTCAAACTCAGTCACTCCCTACTACTCTATGGTTTTTCTAAAAGTTCTGCTGATGCCTCCATGTTGACTAAACGTTCTCATAAAACCACCATAATTGTCTTAGTATATGTGGATGATATTATAATAACGGGAAATAATGATGAAGAAATATCATTAGTAAAACTTTACCTCAAATCTAAATTTGATATCAAAGATCTAGGCACCATGAAATATTTCCTTGGAATTGAAATTGCTCACTCGAAAAAAGGACTCTTTCTATCCCAAAGAAAATACACTCTGGATCTTCTACATGAAACCGGAAAAATATGATCTAAACCAGTTAACACCACAATCGAAACAAATCGAAAGGTGAGTCTAGCTGATGGTGAACCAGTTCAAGACTTAGGTCAATTCCAAAGATTAGTTGGTAAACTCATCTACCTCATGGTCACTAGACCCGACATCACCTATGCAGTTAGCGTAATAAGCCAATTTATGCATGCACCCCATAAAAGTCATCTAGAGATTGTTGACCGGATTCTCCACTATCTTAAGAAAACTCCGGGTCAAGGTCTTTGGATCAAAAGAAACAATTCTAACACAATCGTTGGTTACTCTGATGCAGATTGGGCAGGTAGTCACGATCAAAAATCTACTACCATATTTTGTACGTTCGTTGGAGGAAATTTGGTCACATGGAGAAGCAAAAAACAAAACATGGTGGCAAGATCAAACGCTGAAGCTGAGTACCGTGCAATGGCCTCCACAACAAGTGAGCTAATATGGCTCAAGCAGCTTCTCAAGGACATGAACATAAGTAATCAAAATCCAATACAAATGTTTTGTGACAATAACGCCGCAAGACACTTCGCTTCCAACCCTGTCTTTCATGAACGAACAAAATACATTGAAGTAGATTGACACTTCATCCGTGAGAAGATACAAGCTAAAGAATTGAAGTTCCCTACGTCTAGAGTAATGATCAACTGACAGACATCTTCACCAAAGCCCTCGATCAAAAACACTTCCAACACATTCTTCACAAGTTAGGTTCCTTCAATATCTTCCGGAGTCAACTTGAGGGAGAATGTTGAAATATGACAAGAAATACATGTTAGAAGACATACATGTTATGAAGTCAATCAAGCAAATCCTTCAGATCGCACGATCACTCAATCAAGCTAATCAATTAAATCAAGAATATTTTGTAACTAACAAGGAAAGCCTAAAACGGTTCTTTTTGTAGTTCTCTTGTACAAGTAGTACACCAAAACCCTAAATCATATATACAATAACATTTCACTCGACAACATGAGTTTTAATTCTCTTTTGATCAATTTTTTTGTCGGTGCATGTTGATAGAATCTGCTAAAAATCAAATTATATTATTTATGCATACCGTCAGAATCTAAAAGAAATAAAATATATATATATATTATTTTCTAACCAACATATAATCTTTTTTTTCCCTTCCATGCAGCCGATTTTGGGTGCACACATAAAAGACTAAAAAAGTGGATTTTTTTTCTTTCATTTTCTTAGGTAGCACAAGGAAAATTTTGATCAAAATGAATCTCAAATTCTTTTCTTTTGGGTGCACACATCCCTTGAAAGAAGGAAAAATAGTGAATGTGAATCATTTAGACGGATCCACCTACCCGAATCGTCTTATCGGATATTCGGGTACCCGAAACCCGACTCAAACCCTTCTTCTAATTCCTCCTCTCCTTCCATACCTTCGTCTTCGTTAGGGTTCTTTTTTGCTCTCATGGCGTCAATCCGTTCCAGATTCCCGATTCGAACCCTAAATCGCCAAATCCTCTCATCCTTCTCCATCCACTCTCCATATTCTTCCTCTTGCCGCGTTCTTCCCAACCCCGACGACGCCACAACGCCCCGCCGCTTCTCCTGGGGCTCCTATCCTAGGGTTTTCTTCTCCGCCTCCCCTTCCGGTCTGGGCCCCACCCCCGCTCCAGTGGAGTGCGGGTTCGTTTTGGTTTGGGTGCTTTTGATGAGGTTTTGGGAGAAAAGGTGTGATTTTTAGGGGTTTTGCAGGTCGGTTTTGGAGGAGGAGGAGTTCCATAGGCTGGCGGATGGGACCATCGAGAACTTGCAGGAGAGACTCGAGGTTTGATTTTTTGTGTTAGTTTGGTTTTGGTTTGTTGGTTTTGTATTATTTGGGATTGTTGTCTGGAAGTTGGAAATTAGGGTTTTGGAGCTGATTTCTGTGTTTTGATTGATTAGAACGTGGTTTTAAGTGGTAGATAAACAAATTGAAGTCAGAAACTAACTTGAAGCTAATTTTTAGTATTTTGAATCCAATTCTTTACGGTAGTGTTCATTGAATCAGATGACCTCGTGCTCCAAGCTTCGTACGATGATGGCCTGATAGGCATAGGTGCAAATTTACAATGATAATGACTTAAGTGTTCAGTGGAGACATTATGCTTCCATTTTAAAATTTAAGCTTTGATTTCCAAGTTCTATGCTTACCAAGTACTGCGATAAATCATAAAACCATATTTTCTAGGATTTCCCTCCCAAATATAACATGCTCATCATTGTGTATATAGCAAGTAGAGGAATAGAACCATATCTTGTGCCCCCCCCCCCCCCCCCCCCCCCCCCCCCCCCCCCCCCCCCCCCCACCACCAATTAAAACATGTCCAATTGTCCATCAATGTGTTAATATAGAATGGTAGAACTAATTGAAGTGTTGGCCACTTTGCTTCAGTATGTTTCTGAAGAAATAAGACAGCCACTTTGCTTCAGTATGTTTCTGAAGAAATAAGACAACTAGAGCAAAGCAAATAGAACATTAGATATAAATTGGATATAATAGTGTTTTGCCTTGTTAGTGTTTATGCTCTCCTCATTTTTTTCAACCTTTTAGTTTTTGTTCAGTACTTAAATCATGTTCATTTCTCTCTCTGTTATGATGATTGCAGGAGTATGGTGACGAGGTTCAAGTTGACGGTTTTGATATAGATTACGGGGTACAATTCACAGAACATGTTTTCCTTATCAGTTGGGGTCTTATCTCATTATTGTGGCTTATTTTACTATTTGATATTAGGTTTTTTACCTAATACACTTGAATCAATAACTTAAAAATATCAATAATGCTTAGTGCTTCTAAGTTTCTCAATAAATTATTGTTTTAAACTTTTGAACTATGAGTACTCTGATGGTTCCTTGTTCCTACATTAACAAAAAGTATATCTTTTCTGTCCTTTCAAACTTCAAAGAATCAAGTTTTGACGTTGAAGCTTGGAGATTTGGGCACCTATGTGATCAATAAGCAGACTCCGAACAGGCAAATCTGGTTATCTTCTCCAGTAAGGTATTCCTAATCCTTGAATCTTGTATTTTTTTTTATCAATTGATTGTTATAGTTTTAAACCTGTAATGCTGAAATTTGTCCAAAATTTCAATCACCTTTCACACATTGTTTCCAGAAAGCTTTTGTGTCATGCAAATGCATTATTTGTCAGAAACGTGCACATAGTTATTCTTTTATAACCATGCAGCTCTTAGATTATATCTGCCTTTTGATTTTTTTTACTTCCACATGAAAATCCATAAGTGGAATTTGGAACAAAATTATAGTGGCACTTTCCTCACTTTGCAGTCACTGCCAACAGCATTGCTAGGTATAACCACATCAGCTCTCTGTTAAGATCTTATCCACTACCAATGATGATTTTGTGAGTGTTGTTTTTTGTTTTGACTTGACTTTATCTTGTTAGTGGTCCATCACGATTTGACTGGGACAGAACAAGTCAAGCATGGGTCTACCGAAGGACTAAAGAAAGCTTGTTGAATCTTTTGCAGAGCGAGTTAAAACAACTTTGTGGCGAGCCAATTGATTTCTCATGACTCCGTAAGTCTTTTTCTGAAAAATAAAAAAACATGAAAAAGTGCATGTCCATATATTCTACTTTGAGTGGCAATTGTTTGTCATGACACTTTTACATGCTTTAGCAAATTTCTTGGCACTTTGTCTATGTTATTTGGTAACTCAAATATCCCGAATTTCCAACTTAAGGTCTCTTCAAACCTTTTGTACTCTATGCAACATGGTCATGATTATGCCTCCCTCAACTTTTTCTTCTTCTTTATGTTGATTATTTGCAAAATTGGAGGGCTTCATAGGCAGTATTGTCATATTGGGTATGCTCTTCTGACATCTAGATTATTCTCATATGTAGTTCTACTTCGGCTTTCAATTTTAAGGTCTCTTCAAATCTTACTGTCATCTAAAATTATTTCTTATTCTTGCTTAGAAGAACTAGTTCCATTCAAGCTTCTGCCAATGTTGTTTTCTTTAGATCAAGATGTTTTTCCCCTTCTGCAGGTTGTGAGCAATTTGAGGTTTTTTACTTGTCAATGTGGTGGCCATGACATGAAGCAAGAGTCATATGACCTTGCGTTGTCAAGCAGCACTATGTACTCTACACAATATTTCTGTTAACCATATTAATTTTTGGCACTTAAGATGGGTTTCCAAAGCTTTTCTTACCATTGTTATGATGTATTCTTCAATGGTCACACCATCTGTCGATATTACATGACCGACCACACATGCACGTTGGGCATCATGTCGTTAAACTAGCTGGAGGGGAATTTAAATGCATTCAGCAAACAACTCACGATGACTCGTTGTACTCGTTAGCTGCATTGTGTAGTTGACTTTTGAAGTAGTGCCTTGTTTTGCATAACAAGAACCGAATGAGGGAATGCTTGGAATTTCTTCTTGGTTTGGTGGACCTGAATAGAAACCCTGTGCTTTGAGATCAGGCTTATGTCTTGTACAAAAAGATGGCACTGTATCATTATTGTGGCACTATTGAGAGTTGAGTTTTGACATGGATGTAGTACCTCAAAAAATTTATTTTCAACCAGTCAATGCATGTTACTTTGATATCGTTCCTTAAAATTTTAAATTGGACATTTCATTCGGCGTGAGAGTTGGGCAGTGGGCAGTTATTGTGGTTCGTGCAGTTGAGAGTACCATGCGCTTTTTGTTGGCACAAGACTGAGTTAAGAGCACAAATAACAGTGCCCGTGCTACCCCGGGCGTCCTGCATTCTCTCTCTGCCACGTCAGCTTCTCTCTCTGCCATGTCAGCTCACCTAACCCACCCAAAAAAAACTCTTACCCATGCCCAGGCTACCCCCACCCACCCTACACTTTCTTTCATCCACATCATTTCTTAATTAAACAAATTTAATTCTCACACATCATTTAACAAAATACATTTTATATAAATCTAATTCTAATTACATTATAATTCTATTTAACTCGAAATATTGTTAATAATTACTGGTAAATCACGAAATTATTATTAAATATTACGGAGCCACGTTACATTTAAGACAAACTGAAATAGGAAATATTACACTCAAAGTTAAGAAACAACAATACATATTACATAAACTAAAATTTCAAATACTACATTACCAATTACGTTAACCGATTTTCAAACCGCTTCTCGTCCGTAGCGTTGCCATATATGCTCGATTAAATCGCTTTTCAGATCCAAATGTTGGTTCCTGTCACACACTCGATCTTGATTGACAAAAAACTCGTGAATATCCGCTATACGATCAGTCGAATACGACGTTTCCTCAGCTGAAGTTCCAGGACGATCTTCCATAAATTCGTGAATATCTCCAAAATTAGCATAGCAGTCGCGTTCGTCCTCCACTATCATGTTGTGCATGATGATACAAGTTGTCATTATTTTGGACAGAACGTCCTTGCTCCAAGCAAGAGCCGGGTTTCTGATGATCGCGAACCTCGCTTGCAACACTCCGAAAGCGCGTTCAACATCTTTACGCGTTGTCTCCTGCACTTCAGCAAACAATCTGTGCTTCGGGGTGTGAGGGTGAAGGATGGATTGGATAAAGGCCGCCCACTGTTGATAAATACCATCAGTAAGATAGTATCCCATATCATATTGAACACCATTTACCTCATAATTAACAGGTGGTGCTCGGCCTTCTAGTATGTCGTCGAAAACCGGAGATTGTTGCAGGACGTTCAAGTCATTGCATGAACCCGGTATTCCGAAGAAGGAGTGCCAGATCCATAAGTCGTACGATGCCACCGCCTCAAGAATCAGAGTTGCTTTCCCAGCACGCCCTTGATGTTGTCCCTTCCAAGCAGCTGTGCAGTTTTTTCACTCCCAGTGCATACAATCGATACTCCCCATCATACCTGAAAACCCACGTTGCTCACCAACGTAAAGTAGGCGTGCCAAGTCATTTGCAGTTGGCCGACGTAAATATTCAGGGCCGAAGATGCGAATAACACCTTCACAGAATTTGAGGAGAGCATTTCTGGATGTTGCCGCACTCATTCGTAGGTACTCATCGATCCCATCAGTGGCAACGCCATATGCTAGCATTCGCATTGCTGCCGTACTTTTTTGTAGACCGGAGATGCTCATCCTACCAGTTGCGTCCGGTGTTCGTTGGAAGAAGACATCAGATGCTTCGATGGCATTGTGGATGCGCAGAAAGACATGTTTTCTCATCCGAAATCTTGTCCTGAAAAGAGTATCAGAATACACAGGGTTGTCAGAGAAATAATCGTCTACAAGGCGTCTGTAACCTAGTTCACGATCTCTATCTGGGTTCGTCGTTCTCCTTCGACGCTGCTTAGGACGTGTAGTCCTTTCGTAAACAACCTGTCCGGCTAATTCAATAGCACGGTCCATTAGATTTAATGTCTCATTCAAGTTATCATCGTCGGATTGACCGGAGTTTAAACTATTATCCGACATTGATGAGAGAAGAAGTTAACAAGTTGAGAAGTTAAGGAAATGTGAGGAATCAGGAGATAGATAGATGTATTTATAGTTGGGAGGGTTTGGATATATTTGTTGCACTGTTCACGCGTGATTGCACAGTTTACTCTTTGGAAGCGTGATTAAAGTGCACGCGTGATTGCAAATAGTGCACGCGTGATTGAAAACAGTGCACGCGTGATTGAAAATAGTGCACCCGTGATTAAATATTGCACCCGTGATTAAACAGTGTATTGGTTCTATCAATTTCTTAATTTTAATCACTTACAAAAAAATATTACCCCACATTTATAACAAATACCCAATCCATTAATAACAAAACATCCAATTAATAAATATAAAAAAAATTAAACCAATCGGAGGGGGACACATGTCCCCCTCCCTTGGGCGCCCGGGCGTCTGCCCGGGACGCCCACCGCCCGGCCACGTGCCCGGGCGGGCGCCCCACGGGCGGCCCGCCCGTTAACGGGGGTGTGCCCAGGCGCCCGACCAGGGCGCCCGGGCGGGGCACCCCCGTTAAGGGTGCCCTAAGCTCTTCAGCTGAACTGGTATTCTTATTGATCGGTATTTCCAAGGCAAGACATGATCTTATCGTAAATCATTGTTTACTTCGCAACTGTTAGCAACGTTAAATTGTATAGAGGAAAATATTTTCAGATACTCGACGTAAACTGTTAACATGACCACATGTACCTTCAAAAGTATGCAGCAGGCCCATGTACTTGGAAATAGCCGTGAAAGTGAAGACATAATGAAGTTTGAATTCTGTAAGTTCTCTTAGTTAAAAGTATATTATTATTCAGTTGTGACTTGTGACGTTGAAAAATCTAAAAAATAAAGAAGATTTATGGAAAAAAGTAAGTTTGATTAAAATAGACCAAATAAATAAAACTGTAATATGAGTTTTAGTGACGAATCAACGAGGGCCAAACGTAGGGTCATTATATAAGCGTGAAACTAGTCAAAAGATATTATTTTTAAATAGATTATAAACATTTTTTCTAAAAAGGTGTAAATCAAATATCTTCAGAATGTTCTTCTTTATAATAAATTATCAACACATGAAGTTCCATTTTAATTTTTTGCAAAATCTCAGTTAAGTATTACTATGCGCGCAGTATCTCTTTTTTATATTTTATATTTATTTTTACTCATAAAAATCTAAACCTAGATAGCTAGTTACTTTGAAATTTTCTTTAGTTTTCTTTTCCTAAACCAAGATAATTTTTTAATAAATTGAGCAACACCAAATTACCTATCCCATGGGAGATTAGTCTCCTATAATATAGTACTCGCCGAAATCGTCCCCCTCTTCAAATACACCATGTCAAGTCTTTAGTCGACCAAAGTGATTATGAATGTCATGTGTTGTGTGTTGATGGTTGCGAACTTTAAGATATGATAGTTGAGGTGACTTATTAAAGTTGGTTAGCGTTTTGTTTGGAACGTGAAATTAGCATTTCTTGTTTAGAAAAAAAACAATCGTTTGTTTTCTCTAGTTTAATTACTCCTAATATACACTTAAGCTATTGGAAGATATTTTCCAACACTGAATATTGTGAAAACCATTAATTACGCAAACAAATGGGGATCATTGGACGAACAACAACCTAATGGTTCATATCAAAAAAGATTTACTTCATAAAATTAGCAATAATACAATTAGATACCGTTTTAACAATAGTTTTTTTTACATTTTGGAACAACATGCAATTATAATCTTCCCTTGACATGGAGTAACTCATATATGCACGCAAGCAGGTGAGAAGACAAGGATCAAGAGACAAAAATGTGGTGGAGAAAGAGTTGTCAAAGCTTGGTGCAGAAGCAGCTTCCAAGGCCATAGAGGACTGAGGCCATAATGATGGGTTACTTCAGTGGAGCTGTTGCTCTCCGGTTGGCCAAGGGACATCGCTGAGAACAATGAGGACGTACGCTCGTGTGCTCTCTCTGTTTGCGTTGTACGTTCTTGCCAAGTAATTAAATATCACATACTTTGGTTGGAATTTAGGTCGTATTGAGTGTCAATCTGACCTAAATTCCAACCATATTCGACCTCCGTTTGAATCCAAACTTTCACGTAAATATAGGTTTAGGAGTGTATTAAGGATATAACAAAAAAATTAGGAAACAAAACGTCGAATGTGTGTTAAATAATGAGTTTTTGAAATTCAAGGGGGGCAAATTGTTACAAAATTAAAGTTCAGGGGAGGTAACTGTTAACTTTGAAAGTTCAGAGGGGCAAAGTGATATCAATGCATAGTTCAGGGGGTCAAACTGTAATTAACCCTTAAATTTAATTAGTAGTATTGAGACTCTTGAATGATTTTTTTTTCTGTCAAAAACTTTATTATATAATTTTTTTGGTTTAGTAATTAGAAAAATAAATAGTTTACTGTAAGATATCCGAAACCCAAAGCCAACACACTTTTCATCGTTCCCATTTTCAGTATTATCTCTTCCCCATCCGCTCAAATTCTAGGGTTTACTCTTCTCCCCGATCGCTCCCATCTAATTCCTCTTTCTTGTCCAGGGTCTCGACCCCGATCGGTCCCTCCCCAATCCAAGCTCCACTGGAGGCGAAGACTGGGCAACGCCGCGGATCGAGCCTTTTCTCCTCGAAGACGACGCCCCACGCCTGGTCGAGGTCGAATCGGCGCTTTCTGGCTCTGAAGTCGCGCGCTTCGGGCGAAAGATCGGATCTTGTCGGAGAATTTGAGATTTTGTTGGAGAGTGTGTTTTGATTTGTTGTAGAATGGAAAGGAAAGTGAATGTCGTCTTTCATTGATGAGTGGAACTTGAAAAAAAAAGTTGTCAATTTTCTTTTGTTTAGTGTTTATCCCCAAAAAAAAGAATTAATTTTTTTTCCTTTTGTCGTACTTATCTCTGTTGAAATCCCTGTTGGGGTTTTTTGTAGGCTCCTCTGAAATTTTACTTGTTTCAATTCTATTTTGTTGATAAAAAGAAGAGAAAAAACAAATTTTGAGAAAATTATATCTTCCGAATCGATCACCGACCACGATGGCGAGCAATGGGTTTAATAAAGAGGGTTCTAGGCGGCATCTTGGTGTCACCGAACCAATATCTTATGCTGGGCCTACTGAAGTCGACGTTGTCAAGACCCAAGAGCTTGAAAAGGTTCTTCCTTTTATTTGTCATCGCATTGTGTTGGTTTTGTTTGCTTGATTTTGATGCTTAAGGTTTGGTGGATTCTCTCAGTATCTTGCGGATGCGGGGTTGTATGAAGGTCAGGAAGAAGCTGTGAGTAGGGAGGAAGTGTTAGGGAGGCTTGATCATGTGCGTATTACTTTGATTTCATGTTAGTTTGCTTATGCGGTAGTTTTGTGAATGGTACGTTTGTCATGTATGTTTGCTTTGCTTGTACTCAAATGAAACAGATTGTCAAATTTTGGGTTAAAAAGATTAGCAGAGACAAAGGGTTCAATGAGCAGCTTGTGCATGAAGCAAATGCCAAGATATTCACCTTTGGTTCCTACCGGCTTGGGGTATGTGCAATGACTCAGTCTCCAATTTGAGCTTTGTGGGCAGTTTTATGTACGATCAGCTGTGGTGTTTGTCTGGTTATCTCTAAAGATCTTATTTTGGTCTGTTAGAGATTATGCACAGATAGCATCTTTTGTGGTCCCTCTCTATATTCTAACTGCTGAAACTTATTATGTTCTTGGCATAATACGGGGCCAAATATTTATGTAATTATGATCTCAAGCAACTTACTTGGTCGGTTTGTGATGGTGATTTCTCAACTAGCAGATGATAAGAATAACATTTTCTACATTGCAAAAAAATAGTTCCTTAAGTATAGCAGTTGCACAACTGAATGCAATTTTCCATACTTGGACACAACATCAACCTCAGCCTCCTTTTGGTTTGTTAAGACCTAGAACGCCAGAGACATATAACATATTTGTCTAATTTTCTTTTGAATAGTATGGAATAAATAATTTTACTGGTGCATGTATATCATAATCTATGTATCTATCCTTCTGTTTTTAGTTGTAGCTTCATTTGTTTTGGTTTCCTTTTGGATTATTTTTCAAGGTACATGGGCCTGGTGCAGATATAGATACACTGTGTGTTGGACCTAGACATGCTACCAGGGAGGTAATATTTATGTTGAGTATTTGAAAGTGTATTTCTTTTCACAATACAACCTTGCTTATGTCTATAACTATCAAAACTTGTGTGTAGCTCAGTTGTTATTTAATCTGCAGGAGGATTTTTTCGTAGAACTTCATAATATGCTTGAACAGATGTCTGAAGTAACAGAATTGCACCCAGTACCTGATGCTCATGTTCCTGTCATGAAGTTCAAATTTAGTGGGGTTTCCATAGACCTTCTCTATGCCAAATTGGCACTCTGGGTCATACCTGAAGTAAGTTCGGTAATAATATATTAATATTATTCAGTTCACCGGTCAAATAAATAAATAAATTCAATTTTATGTGTCAGTTTCATGATAGACAACATTAAAATACTTGGTATGCTTTTGTGATTGGCTGTTACAACGTAGCACTTATGTTTATACTTTTTAGCTTCTAGTTGTTAACTGCTGAGATGTGCTTCTTTATCTGTTGATCAACAACTTAATCTTTCTGCAGGGGCTAGTTAAATCATTAGGTGGATTGATTTCTGATCTGTTCTTGAAATCAAAATGTTGTTTACCATAGTTTAAAGAATTTAACATTATATTTTTTCAGGATCTTGATATATCTCAGGATTCTGTGCTACAAAATGCAGACGAGCAAACAGTTCGAAGTCTTAATGGGTGCAGAGTTACTGATAAAATTTTGCGTCTGGTGCCAAACATCCAGGTACTTGTGGTTCTTTTCTGACCCCTGTGCTGGTACTATCATTGTGAAAAGATGTACGGTCACTTTTACCAACTCATGTTTGTCTGCTACAGAACTTTCGAACAACATTGAGGTGTATGAGACTTTGGGCGAAGCGACGTGGAGTTTATTCAAATGTAAGAGGCCTGAAGCCATTTAAATTTTTATATTCCGAAATAGATTGCCTTAATTTAAGTTTTTATGAGTTTATTCACTGTACTATGCTTAGGTTTCTGGATTTCTTGGAGGTATTAATTGGGCATTGCTGGTTGCTCGTATATGTCAACTATATCCCAATGCACTTCCTGGTATGTTGGTTTCACGCTTCTTTCGTGTCTACACACAATGGCGTTGGCCTAATCCTGTGATGCTATGTGAAATTGAGGAGGGCACACTCGGTCTTCCGATTTGGGATCCTAGAAGAAATTTTCGTGACAGACAACATCTTATGCCTATAATTACACCTGCATATCCTTGTATGAATTCAAGTTATAATGTATCAAAAAGTACATTACGCGTTATGACTGAAGAATTCCAGAGGGGAAACGATGTCTGTGAGGTATTAACAGATCTTTGATTGTATATTTGTTCATTGATGAGAAAACAAAAGGCTCAGATGTTTTATCCTTATCAGTAGCAATTATATTTTGTGAAAATTCAGATGAATAGTCAATTATAGTTATTAAATTCAAATCATTTTCCATAACTGCACTTTGGTCTGAACATTTGATCGTTTCTTGAATGGAGTTGATAGTATAAGCAGCTTCTATCGAAATGTATTTATTTCAATTTTCATAAGAACCCTTTAGTTAGATGATAAAAAAAGAATCTGTTGCGTAGGAAGTTAACCCCAGTTTCTTAGTTTCTGGAAGAATCTTACCTTTGCATGTTAATTTTGTTTGATGCATTCCAAACATTTTTTCCACCCACTTTTAGGGGGTGCGGAGATCAGCAGATGATTTGTGTATTTTTGAGAATTTAGGTACTCATACAAGTTTCAAAAAACAGGTGAACTTGGATAAGAAATGGAAGGCTGTCCTTCAAACACCATATTTGCATGATCTCAATTCTACACAGCAGAAGTAATGTAGAAGACATACCGTGTTTGCTGCAACTTTATCGTAGTATGACCCAATACATGGTAAAAAACATATATTGTGTCTTAAATGAAAACTCAGGTATGGAATCTGGTAGTAGGTAAAATGTTGAATTCTAGGAGAGTCAAATTTATTACGTTCAACTTCACACATATTATTTGTACATGAAGCATGCTTTGTTAGTGATTCTGCGAATATGTGGGGACTCCTTCGAAAAGATCAGTTAGAATTCCGAACCAAAGGCAATCTGTGCCTCTTCAGCTCTTATGTTTGACTGCCATGTGTCTTATGGTTTAACCATGGTTGTTTTTTATGCTAATCTTCTCCTGTTTCCCTGTCATTATTACAGTTGTTTTCGAAGTTGTTTATGTTATAATTGGTTTTTGTAGGCAATGCAGGCCAATAAGGCTGACTGGGGTACCCTCTTTGAATTGTGTCCTTTTTTTTACGCCTACAAAAACTACCTGCAAATTGACATTACTGCTGAAAATGAAGTTGATTTGAGACAGTGGAAGGGCTGGGTTGAATCTCGTCTTCGCACACTCACCTTGATGGTAATACACAGTTTTTCTCATTCATTCTCGAGTTTAGCTTACAAAGTAGCTCTATTGTTGTGCAGATTGAAAGGAGTACTTATGGCATGCTTCAGTGTCATCCTTATCCACGTGACTTTTGTGATCTATCAAAACAATTTCATAATTGTTACTTCATGGGATTGCGAAGAAAAGAAGGAGCTCAAGTGCATGAAGGGGAAACATTTGATATAAGAAGTACTGTTGACGAGTTTAAGATCACTGTTGGCAATTATACGCTATGGAGGCCTGGGATGCAGATTCAGGTGTCCCATATAAAGCGTAGAAATGTTCCTTCCTTTGTCTTTCCAGGTGGTGTTCGTCCTGCTCGTCCTCCCAAATCAGTGTCTCAGGAGGGTAGAGATGCTAAAAGACTTAGGGTTGCAAGTCCAGACCAAGCTAGCAAATCCACCGTTACCACCACAAGGGAGAGTGAGAAAGATATCGTGGCAGAAGAATCAAATGCAAACAGTTTAGTAACAGCTTCTGTTAGCGGAGAAGTAGCTGGTTCTGGGATTTGCTGGGCGCCTGCTATTTCAGAAGAAGTGGTAGATAGATCTGGTGAAGTTGCAGCTGGTAATTGTGAACTTCCTGTCAATGATGTAGAACCATTAAGCAAGAGGCAACGAGTGGAGGATGTTGTCAATGATTCACTTGAGGGAAGCTCCGCAAAGCAATTGGATGTCACTGGTGAGAAGATAACAGATATGGAGTTGAGTAGCTTGGATGCCAAAAACGTGGAGACTATTGCTATTGGTAACCTAACTAACCAGACACCGCCAATTTTTGCGTCCTCCCCAACAGGTGACCCTCAGATAAATGAATCAATCGAGCAGGTTAAGGAATTGGAAAGCATCATGGATGATCACTCCAACGACTCTGCTTCTGCAAAGACTGGTTTAGAGCCTGTGGTTTCGCAGCCGAGTAGAAACAACAATAATGGCTTGGAAGAGCTTGAGGTTCTTCCTTTCGACCTTTTAATTTTACACCACATTTCTTTACCCAATAAAATCGATCCTAAAGTTTTTATAAACACAAATCAATTCTTGTTTTAATAGGAATCTTAGCAATTTTTTTGTTGTATTACTGAATGATTCAACAATTTATTATTTGGGTCAAGTTCTTTCTTTTGTATCTAATTTAATCTTCTTTTATTGACCAAAAGCCCATGGAGCTGTGCCCTCCCAGTGCCCCTCCTGCTGCTTCCAATATTCACAGGAAACCTATCATCAGGTATATGCGTTTTATTTCTAAGATGGAATGTTATAATAACGTGTGAATTGTAAGTGAGTTGGTTGATTTAATGTTACTACTCTCCTTGGAAAATACTGAAACAGTAATGTAGCTTTGCTTCCCTGCTCTCTCCTGCATGTAACTAAATCTTAATATTCTCTTCATTCTTGTGCTTTTGCTTGCAGGTTGAAGCTGACCTCTTTGACAAAATTTTCCGGGAACAACACATGAACTCCGGAAAAATGCTATCTATTACCACACGGCCTTGAGAGAACCATGCCTTTCTCTGGAATGCACAGACTTGAGGGTTTTAATTTCTTCTGCTTTGAGTAGTGACGTCAATAACTGCAGGTGAATCCCGGCTTTAAAATATTAGTTCAGTTCTTTCCCCTGTATCTTTGAATGAAAGGTCTTAGGTGTAGCAGGGACCAGCACGTTATAATTTTGTAACTAATGTTGTATTATATTTATATTTATATGTACAAGTTAAAAGAAACGGTGTGGTGTCGTTCCCTGTTGTCTTTGCTCCATTGATGGCTGGCACTTGGCAGGAAGATCTGCATCACGATTCTTTTTATCACTCGAAAAACAAGCACCACGTAAGCCTCCAAGCACTCTATTGTCGATGCCTTGACAATTCGATTCTCAATTATCAACAAGGTAATACACTGAACGCATTTGGGAACCATATTAATATTTTAGATTAACCAACTCCGATGGTTAACCAGAATGCAGACGCCAATTCTGGGACAAACTAGCTCGTGGTGTTTGCCTTTTGGACACTTGTTATCTATGTTTCTATGTTGAGCTTAGATTTCCCTTTTTGGTTACACGCCAAACCTTTTGTTACTGCCACTGTTGAGCGTTTAAAAACCTTGTTTGGTATTTTGTACTGACCGTGGATCATAGCCATATCATCTTTATATCAATGCAATTAACCTCTTTTATCCAAAAAAAATGTACTACCTCAGATATGGCCTTAGGCAAGGGTGTTTCAGTGACTAATAAGAAGTCGGAATTTAAGTTATCCCCAAAGAAGATCGAAATTGTTGAGTAAAATCGATCAAATGTGATGTAACTTTCCACCAAACAACCTACAAACATAACACTCCAAGTAAGGTGACGGTGATCACAACAACTTATTGGGCTGGCTAATAGGCAAACTTTTAAATAATGTCTTCTTATTTGGACGATCTTGGTGGCAATTGGGCTGTCACTTTTTGATGACATATGCCTTGACATGGAAGTCCAATTATTCCATATCATAAACTTATATAATCACAATCATATATAACAAAATGTACACAAAATCATACATTTCTCTTGCCCTTCTCCTTCTTTGCAAGAATGGAAGTACTAAGAAGCCAATGGCGGTGCGTCGTGGCCGTCGGAAGCGTGCTTGCTTATTTGGTCTTCCTCATTGCAATAAAACCAACAATGGTGGAACAACCCCTGTCGATTAGTGAGCTCTCTAAATGAAACCATAGGCTTTTTTTTTTGAGGATTTGTTCTCATTTATCTTTGGATTGTTAGAAGTGATTTTTCGTGTTCCGATGATGAACGACAACGACGATCCATTGGTTTTGGAAGAAGAAAACTACTACCCTGCCATTGATTTAAGTGAGTTACACTTGCTAGCTTTTGGAAAGTATTTTATTTTCTAAGTAAATCTAAACATATAGTCATGATGCTGGCATTCGATTCTTGATTTAAGTTAATCTATCAATTGAGCTAGTTCTAGTTTATTATAATTACTCTTTGTTATTCTTGCTTAGTGTTGTTTCCTTATTTTAGTGTCAACTCAGCCTACTCTCACAAAATATGTGTGATTAGTTCATGTAAGCAAGTCATTAATGATTTTAGAACCACTAATATGGGTCTAATTCAATTTTCTCCTTCTGTTTGTAACAAATTGCGTCGGCTTTGATAGTATCCTCACTAATTAATCCAGTTGTGGAAAGAGCTAACTGCAAAGACTGTCGACTGATAAAAAATATTCTTCCTTGCGGGTTGTATAAAGAATATTTCATTTCGTACAAAGTAGACATTTGACATTTATGTTCCACCTAAGTTTTGACAACCTACTGGCTTTTTCTGTTTATATATTTTGAAAGAAGGCCAGTACTATTTCACAAACACCTAACGATAACAAACATCGTGCATAATTAAGAACTTAATCATATTATCAACTCGTCGTAAAAAATCTTACGGCTTCCTATCACCAACTTGTTTCTTATATAAAAAAAATAAAAAATGGGAGGATTTGGCTGGAATTTTTGACTTAAAGAGTTTTCTCCTGTATGGTTAAAGAGTCACGTACAATCCGATTGAGTCAATGTCTGATTAGAGTTTCACGTACAATCCGACATGTTTTTGCACCACATTGCCATTATTATTTCGAAATAAAAATGCTACTTGCAAAACACAAAAAAAAATAAAATTAAAATGCACGTTTCCAATGGCCTAACTTAAGTATTTCAAAAGTATACTCGTATTGACTACCTCATGTTGGTTGTTGCAGCATCCGTATCACCCACAGAACAAATAGAGTCCCTCACCAACACCTCACTAGATTGCGATTTCTCCGATATCTGATTCGACATATGCAACATAACCGGAGAAATCTCAGTCGACGGCAAGTCATCCACCATCACATGGCTCTCAAACACAACTCAAGCCAATGTCCCTACCAATATATTAAAGATTGCAAACGGTAATCACATTGAAATCGAAGATTACAACGGTCATCACATTAAACTCCTCTCCTCGGCATCCATCAAACATTCAAGACAAACATTCAAGACACACCTCCTCGTATACATACATCACAACGGGAACAAAAAGTACGAAGTATATATAATCGTTAGTTTCAAATGTAATAAGGATTTAAGATCTATAATAAAACGCAACAAGTCTCCTTCTTCTTCCTAAAATCCTTCCTCAAAATTTCTACATGGTATCAGAGCATCTCTGATCCGACCTCAGATTCCCCAAGGGTCATCACCGGTCTTCTCCTCACTGAGGGGGTTGAAGGCGGAAGAAAAACAACCCACCAACATCCAAACCCTCAAAATCCACAAAAAACCCCGACCCGAAAAAATCCCACCAAACCATGTCGGGAAACCACCACGAAAACCCTTCCCGTTTGGTATCTACTCTACTCAACGGGACAAATTACCTGTCCTGGGCTCGGGCGGTGTCCCTCTCCCTCAGCGGCAGGGGAAAGATTGGCCACATCACCGGAACCTCAAAGAAACCAGAAGGACCAGAAACGGAGGCCACACGGGAAGAATGGCAGACCTCTGATCACTTGGTTATGTCATGGATAATCGCATCCATGCAACCGCAGATAGGGGAGATCTTCCTCTACAAAGACAGTGCCAAAGAACTTTGGGATGCTGTTCAAGAACACTATGGGAAGGCGCAAGACTTTGCACACATCTTCAGAATCAAACAAGAAATAGCGCAATCAAGACAAAACCACAAAGGCGTCACTGAGTACCTTGGTACTCTCAGAAAAGCATGGGACGAGTTGGGGGTTTACGAACCACCGACAACCGACGCACTGATAATCGGAAAACGAACCGAACAAGACCGGATCTACCAGTTTCTGGTAGGTCTAGATCCATCCTTTGAAAACATCAGGAGTCAGGTGCTTATGGCTCCCGAGCTACCACCGCTTGCTTCTGTCATCGCCATGATCCTTCGCGAAGAATCGCGACGAAGGACCACAACTCCATCGCAAAACCAACCAACAACTGAAGCAGAAAATCAGGCGTTTTTCACCGGAAGGTCACAAAACCAACACCAAAGCAACAAAAAACGGTATGGAAATCGGAAAGACGAACACTGCGAAAACTGCAAAAAAACCGGACATAGCAAAAACAGTTGCTGGTTTCTCTACCCACATCTCCGACCACCAAAAGACAACGACAGAAGAGGAGGAGGAGATGGAAGAGGAGGAGGAGGAGGAGATGGAAGAGGCATATCTCACCGCACTGGAGGATCATCGGGCGGGAGCGGCTACATCGCCACCACCGAAGGCGGCAGCAGCCGCTCGACCAACCCTAACCCTAACTTTTCTTTTCTCTCACAGGAATCGCATGGAATGTCAGCAGTCGGGTCGGGAGGATTATATTCTTCAACGGATCCGACTCGCGCAATCGGAGCGGCTCCGAATCCGAGTAACCGAGAGAATTTTTTCTCTCCAGCAAACATGGGCCTAGCGGGTTCTGAAGAGGATATTCATCATCTTATAAATAAGTTAAACGCCGTTTTGCAAAACAAACCTTCATCTTCAGGTAATTTCGCAGGTATGATAAAAGCTCTTGAAAATCATATGTTAGCCCTTCAGTCTAACAAAAATGAAAGTGATGTATGGATTATCGATTCTGGTGCTACCGATCACATGACAGGCAATCCTAACTTATTGCTAGATCTTAAAAGAAACTTATCCATATTAAATAAATTTGTTAGTGTGGCTAATGGAAATCAAGTAGAAATTGAAGGAATAGGAAATATAAAATTATTAGATCAGATTGCAAAAAATGTTTTGTATGTGCCTTCGTTTGAATCTAACTTGTTATCTGTTGCAAAAATCACCAAAGAACTAAACTGTAATATCATTTTCTCACCCAATGATGTTGTATTTCAGGATCGTATCTCAGGGAAGACGATTGGTAGAGGAAAACTCGTCAATAACCTCTACATTCTAGACAAAAACAAACAGGCATTGCATGTAGGCAATTTATCCAAACATGAGTTATGACATAAAAGGATGGGACATCCGTCACATCCTGTTTTAAAAATGCTTTTTCCATCTATTAAGTCTGATTTATCTTGTGATGTATGTAATTTTTCCAAACAAACTCGATTGCCATTTCATTTATCATCCATTAAAACAGGACATCCATTAGAATTAATACATTCTGATATCTGGGGACCAGCCCCAACTGAATCCTATAACGGGTTCAAATATTTTATCACCTTTATTGATGATTTTTCTCGTACCACATGGATTTATTTATTAAAATCAAAATCTGAAGTTTTTAATACATTTTGTACTTTCTCGAGTTTTGTGGAAAACATGTATGATTTCAAAATTAAATTTTTAAGGTCAGATAATGGTTCTGAGTACACCAGTAATATCTTCCAAAATTATTTAAAACAAAAAGGAATCTTTCATCAAACCACGTGTGTTAACACTCCTGAACAAAACGGTGTGTCTGAAAGAAAAAATCGTCACCTCTTGAATATCACACGTGCACTACTTTTTCAGAACCACGTTCCAAAAGTTTTTTGGTCTGATGCTGTTTTAACCGCTGCTTATCTTATTAACCGCCTACCAAGTCCACGTCTCCAAAACAAACAACCATTGGAAATCCTAACTGGCCGGAAATTATTTCTTGATCACTTACGTGTTTTTGGATGCATTGCCTTTGTTCATAGGAAAAAGGATGACAAGTTTGATTATAATTCTCGTAAATGTATTTTCTTAGGCTATTCTTTTAGAAAAAAAGGGTACAAGTGTTATGACCCAAATAATTGTAAATTATATATCTCTAGGGATGTAAAGTTTGTCGAAAACAGTTCGTTCTTCCACCCAGACACTGAAGACAACGGATCTCCAACATCACCAAACTCCAATGATGCACCAATACCCATCACCTGCGATCCAGAAACCACCATGGTGACACCCGATCTCCAAGAAGAAGACAATGAAGAACCACACAACAACGAAGACGAAAACATTCCAAGAAGATCTACATGGCCTACCCGTCCACCAAAACACTTGCACGACTATATCACTTCCCATGTTTCTTACCCTATCCAAAATTACATATCATACGAACAAATAAAAACCCATCACAAAAGTTTTTTAGGAACTATAGATAAACATATAGAACCCAAAACTTATAATGAAGCACTAAGAGATCCAAAATGGTGTCAAGCTATGAAAGAAGAAATACAAGCCCTAGAGACAAACAACACCTGGATTCTAACCACAATGCCAAAGGGGATTAAACCAGTTGGGTGTAAATGGGTATATAAAATAAAATACAATAGTAACGGAACCATAGAAAGGTACAAGACAAGACTTGTAGCAAAAGGATACACACAAACCTATGGCCTAGATTACCTAGAAACTTTTGCTCCTGTAGCTAAAATGAACACTGTTCGTGTCCTTCTCTCCATCGTCGTGAACAAAAAATGGAACCTCTATCAAATGGATGTGAAAAATGCCTTTCTTCAAGGAAACCTCGAAGAAGAAGTATATATGATTCCTCCACCAGGTTACACATCCACGAACGAGGTATGCAAACTCAACAAAGCTATCTACGGGTTAAAACAATCTCCGCGTGCTTGGTATGCCAAACTTAGCCACTGTCTTATTTCTTACGGTTTCGATAAATCTTCCGCTGATGCATCCATGTTCACCAAAAATCATAAAACCACCACTACCATAATCTTAGTCTATGTAGATGATATCATAATCACTGGAGATAACGACCACGAGATCAACCAAATTAAACAACACTTAAAAACAAAATTTGATATTAAAGACCTAGGACATTTAAAATATTTTCTCGGTATAGAAATTGCATATTCAAAAAAGGGGTTGTTTTTATCACAAAGAAAGTATGCCCTCGACCTTTTAAAAGAAACAGGAAAACTTGGGGCTAAACCCGCAAATACACCCATAGAAACTAAACTAAAGGTAAACACTACTGAAGGAAAACCTATAAACGATATTCAACAATATCAGAGACTTGTTGGAAAACTCATATACCTCACTGTCACAAGACCTGACATAACCTATGCTGTTAGCATTATCAGCCAATTTATGCACTCACCTAGAACACCCCACTTAGATATAATTACTAGGATACTTAGATACATTAAGAGAACTCCAGGACAAGGGATATGGATGAAAAACAACAACTCTAACTCAATAATTGATTTTTCTGATGCAGATTGGGCAGGCAGCCACGATCGCAAATCCACTACGGGTTTCTGCACATTTGTTGGCGGAAACCTAGTGACCTGGCGAAGCAAGAAACAAAACGTTGTTGCCAGATCCAGTGCTGAGGCAGAATACCGGGTCATGGCATCCACTACTAGCGAGCTCATCTGGCTTAGACAACTGCTTCTCGACATGGGGCAACCTTACCATCTTCCTATAAAAATGTTTTGTGATAACAATGCAGCTCGACACATAGCTCAGAATCCTGTCTTCCACGAAAGAACCAAACATATTGAAGTCGACTGTCACTTCATTCGTGAAAAGATTCAGGCAAAGGAAATCGAGGTTCCATATGTTCCCAGCAAAGACCAACTCGCCGATATATTCACCAAAGCACTTGATCAGCCACAAGCAAACTCTATCCTATCCAAGTTGGGTCTCTTCAACCTATTCCAGGACTCAACTTGAGGGGGCGTATTAAAGATTGCAAACGGTAATCACATTGAAATCGAAGATTACAACGGTCATCACATTAAACTCCTCTCCTCGGCATCCATCAAACATTCAAGACAAACATTCAAGACACACCTCCTCGTATACATACATCACAACGGGAACAAAAAGTACGAAGTATATATAATCGTTAGTTTCAAATGTAATAAGGATTTAAGATCTATAATAAAACGCAACAAGTCTCCTTCTTTTTCCTAAAATCCTTCCTCAAAATTTCTACATATCCGGCCGTACACCAGAAAATGGGAGCCAACAACCATGTCTATGGTCCAAGAGCTCTCGATAAACCGTTTGTCAAAAATCGACCTGAATCGACCCAAATGCGACACGAACCATAACATTCCTGCCCTTGTTTTCTCCACTGGTGGCTTCCAAGGCAACTTCTTCCACGAATTAACGGATGTTTTGATCCCTCTCTTCATCACATCTCACAACTTTGGTGGTCAAGTACAACTCCTCATAGTTGACTTCAAGGATTGGTGGGTCGACAAGTACAAACCAATCCTAACAAATCTATCAAGATTCCATGTCATAAACCTTGACGTGGACACCAAAATCCACTGCTTCAAACATGTTGTTGTGGGTCTTAGGAGCCACAAGGAATTGGGCATTGACCCACAAAAATTCCCAACCAACCTCTCCATGCTAGACTTCACAAACTTCCTAAGAGATTGCTACTCATTGAGAAGAGGCTCCAATATTGCGGGTTTTGCGCCCCGAAAAGCCCCGAAATTAGCCGTTATATCGAGGACACGATCGCGGGCGATGATGAATGAGCTAGAGGTGGTGCAAGCGGCTAAATCACTTGGGTTTGAGGTGGTGGTTGTGGGTCTGGAAACGACGAAAAACGTGTCGTTGGTGGCCGGAATTGTGAATTCTTGCGATGCGATTGTTGGGGTCCATGGGGCGGGTTTGAGCAACATGGTGTTCCTCCCCAAGAATGCCACTGTGATCCAAATCATTCCTTGGGGAAGTTTAGGGTGGGCTTGTAGGTATGCTTTTGGAGAGCCAGCAATTGGGATGGGATTGAATTATGTGGAGTATGAGATTGGGATGGAGGAGAGCTCTTTGGTGGAGAAGTACCCAAGAGACCATTTGGTGTTCAAGGATCCTATGTTTTTTCATAGACAAGGATTTGTTGCAATGTGGTCTGTGTTTATTGATAAGCAAAATGTTACTGTTGATGTTGGGAGGTTTAGTGGGGTTTGGTTGGATGTGCTCAAGACCTACAATAACTAGCTAGTTGGGGTTTGTTCAATTGGGATGTGTATGTGAGCTTGCATTAGTTTAATTAATTCTAGTTTGTTCTTTCATATTTTTCTTGGAAGAAACCAGACGAATGCTTTAAAATGAGGAGTTTTTTAGAGGGTATTGTGTTTGCAAGTGTTTGGTCTCTGATAGCCTGATAAGCCGTCGGTTATTTCTTGTAAGTTGTTCATAAAGTTCAGCTACATTTATTTTATATTAGATTTATTATATTTATCAACTAGTTGGGATAAAGTTAGTAAATTCATCTTGAAGTTTTTTCAACCAAACTATTTAAGTTCAAAATCTCACTTTTACAGCAAAGATTTTGTTCTCCTATTCAGAGTGGCAAAATTAAAACTGTCCAAACCCATTTAGTTTCTTCTCAGTTCAAATGGAATATGGTTTTTTCTGCTCTCAATTCAATTGAACATTCCAGCACGCCAACTTACTCTTATGGGGGCGGATTAATGTTACACCTATAATACATGCTTATGTATATTATGTACACTCATTCATAACTCATTCTAAATTCGATATCACTTGATGTTATATAAAATGAGAAATTGTATTATATAACCAACTTGGTCTACTATATTTTAATGCTCATGGATAACTCAAGCCGCCGGGTGGATTGAGGTTAGACTTGAAATCAGACGATCCTGTATAAATGCTTCTGTGTAACGTGATCCCTTCCTTCCCATTAGATAATAAGATCCCACAAATGAACCATTATTATACCGACACTTAGTTCTTAACTAATCTAATGTAAATTATATATGTCAGCCCATCTTTGACCATCTCACTTGCATATGAGGCATTGCAATTTACTCCTCTTGACAACCGATTTTGATACGCCAAGTGCCAATGAACCCACCCTATTTCAGAGGGCAACTGTATTCACTTTTAAATGAACTAAATCCACATCACTTAATTAATTGGATTCATCTTCATTCATCTAGATTAGAGACAATATATCGTTTCCATGAAATCCTAGAACAAGACAACTCATACGTGTCATATTATATTTCATGTCAAAATCTATCTCAACCCTAACTAGGATTTGCTTACTAACCTTAATCTCAAAACTCAAATTATCCAAACAAACCCTAAATTATATTATATTTCATGGATATCTTCATACATAATGACAGTGGTTAGATGTGTTAAAATAGAATTTATCATTACTAACTAGTATTTATATAAGATAAAACAAGAATTATCGTAACTCACATGAAAGATAGAATGGACCAAATATAAATACATAACTCGAACCAAATACATACTATCACATCCAAGGGCATCTCCTACGGTAGTCGGATATCATGCCTGGCCAAGATCCGTTTACCCATTTACCCCATCTTCTTCCCAAAACCCTAAACCCACGAATAAAAAACAAAACAAAAAAAAACCAAACCAAACCAAACCAAGAAGAAGATGACGACGACGACGACGATGACGAAGGCGATCCTCACCAGATTAGGTCGCAAATTCCTCTACCCCAAACCCTACCGTCTCTTCTCCACCGCCGCCTCGCCGGAGTCGGAGTCGGAGATGATCGACCAGCGCCGCCTCCCGGCCGACTACGACCCGGCGACTTTCGACCCGACCGAGCACCGGAGCCCGCCAACCCCACGCGTCTTCCGCCTCGTGGATGAGATCGCCTCCCTCACCCTCTCCGAGATCTCCGACCTCTCCTCCATCCTTATAACCAAACTCCGCCTCAAGGAGCCCCCGGTGATCGGCGTCATGAAGCCCGGAGTCGGGGTCCCGGAGACCGGGGGCGGAAAGGCGGCGGTGAAGGAGGAGGCGAAGGTCGAGAAGACGGTGTTCGAGCTGAAGCTGGAGTCGTTCGAGGCGGCGGCGAAGCTGAAGGTGATTAAGGAGGTTAGGGGCGTGACGGAGCTTGGGCTTAAGGAGGCCAAGGAGCTTGTGGAGAAGGTGCCGGCCGTGTTTAAGAGAGGAGTCGGGAAGGAGGAGGGGGAGATGATAGTCGAGAAGATGAAGGCGTTGGGCGCTATGGTTGTCATGGTGTGAGGAGGACTCGAGAGGTAATTTTCTCCATTTCTTCTTTTGGTTCTGCGGTGCGAATTGTTGTGATTTAGAGATTTTGGAAGCGAACGAAAGTGAAAGTTAAATGAAAGGCGAGTGCTTGGTTGATTGTTTGGAAATTGGGAGGCTAAGCTATGTTGAAATTTATTAAGTTGGGTGTCTCGTTTGTTGTATGATGGTGGTTTGATGACTTTGTTAGGTTGGTAGTATTGAATTGTTGTCATAAACTAGTAGCTAAACATTGTCGTGTGGGGAAGTCGAAGAACGCCAACAAAATCTTTAATCCCAAACTAATATGGGTACCATCATACCAGAGATCTCTGATATGAGATCAAATCGATTTGTTATTTTTTAGGAAGTTTTGAGCTGTCACCATTAGGGTGCTTGTGCTTTGCGAGCTAGGTGAACTAAACCTCATACTTAACTGTTGGTTGTTGGCGAAAGATTGGGTATTTTGTTTCTTATATGCTGGTCATTGATGCAATGTGGAACTTGCCATGAGGAAATAATGTGTTCTAATTTGAAAGGTGTACATAATTTTCAATGGACGGCATCGTTTATTCTTTATTGTTAATTTTTGTGTTGGTAGATTTTCATGCCGTGTTATCAGATATCCACTGGAGTATATTTTTGGAGTAGATGCGGCACAGTGTTTCTTTCTTGGTTTCCAAATGCTAGAGTTTATTTGGATAAATTATCGGTTGCTTCCAGCACTACTTTGCTTTTACATTAGTAAATTTATTTTTTGGGAAGCCTTGATTTTCACTCCAACACTGTCGTGAAATATAGCTAATGAAGAACTGTTGGATAATTAATTGAGGTCATATGAAATTTACGGTTGTCTCTTGTACATATTTGATGGATTGTTCCAGTGCCTTCTTTATAGGACAGTAGGACACTATAATAAACTTTTCATTATGTGGAAGCTCACAATTTTAGGTTCTCAGAAGATGCATACGTAGGAACTTGAAGACAAACTGCGTAGTAGCAAGTTGCAGACCCACCTGCTTTACTTCAGAACGTGCAATCAAACCACAGAAACTCCACACTCTCTTTTCTCATCTATTCTTATCAACTGCCTATTGGCTTCTTGATCAATGCAGAATTCCACATTGCTTCCTCCACAGTCTTCGCCTTTATCTTATTTCACGATCAATTGAGAACTTGTATTTCATTTTTAGGACCTCCTTTCCCATGAACTCATATTTCATGGGAAAATGTTGTACTTTGAAGGATTGCATTAACTATGTTTAAGATATTGCAGATTATTTCATAAATTTTTCTATGTTGATGGCGCAGCTTTTGTGGAGTTGCCATGAGATCTGCCAACAAGTCATCAGAAGAGTGGTATTCTTTCAATGAAGGTACATTACAACCTTTTTGAGAAAGCAATGGCAGCAGTATAATATTTCTGTCTCAAGATGGAGATCTTGATATTGTTGACTATATGCTCATTTTCTGCACAACTACAGCCTGATCGACCTACATTATTTAGTTGAAATTTGAATACTGTTGTCAAGTTGTTGTAAACATGTAATGGGCAGAATTAGGCTAATAGGCTTAACAGCTGTGAACAGTCTGCAGTGAGAAATTTTACTCTGCAACTGCAAAATATTTACGTTTGTTGTATTTTTCCTCTTAAGTATGTTGTTCCCTATTGTAGTCGGATTTCTTTAGTGGTTATTCTGATATTCATGCTGAGGCTCACATCAGTCTGTGAGCCGTAGAGATTGTTTTTACGATGCTCATTTTCTTTGGGATATAAGTTGCTTCATGTGCAAGTTCCAAGAGGAACCCAACTTATGTTTGAAAAACTCAAGACTATAACCTTTGTCATGATGCCATACCCATTGGAACATTACTTATCTTGTAAGATTTTCAACTTTCATGCTCTGATTTTAGCTGCACTTGGTTTTTGAATAGGAAGAAAACACAAGCATTTAGATTTCTAAGGATAATCTCGTTAGAAAATTGTAACCGTAGATGTAGATCATCGAGGGCTACGTACTCCATCCTTAATTCCTTACAATGCATGTTCTATAGTTTGGATTAGCTAACGACATTTTACTCAAAATTTGATCTATAGTTCGGACAGTAGCATTCTGTTTAACCGAGTTGCTGTTGGAGAAATTAACTTCTGCAGTAGTGCTTGCAGTCTCCACAGGCGTGGTTAAGAGGCTGAGACCTTCTAAATCTTATTGCCAAAAAAGGTCTGCCAAGCCGAGACGCCAACAAGTCGGTCGTTCAATCGATCCACTTTTGCTGGAGATACCGTCCTACAAAACTCGCTAAAGTGGCATCATTATTTCAATAGATCCTCTGTTAATCCTTCTCCAAATAATCGATCCCTAGCCATGCTTGCCTGCAAAAGTAATTTAACTTCAGAAAACTGTCTATAGGAAGGGTGTCTGTACTGAAAGGCTACTTATACAATGTGTCGTTAATGATTAATCATAACAGTCAAATTCCAATAAGCAAGACAATCTCAAGGACAAGTCCAAGATCACAACAACAACAAAAACAGATGATAAAAAAGGATAGAAACAAACCAATACCTGTTTTTGCCAATTTGTGAAGATTGTAATGACAGAAAGAAGTGTAGTTTGAATGGTGGCTCCAGACAGTATCCCAATCCACAGGCCTTGTCCTCTTAAATTAAACCAAAATCCCAGTGCCCCGGCAACTGGGATTCCAACCAAGTAGAATGCTCCAAGGTTCACATAAGCACCCAAATGCTGCCATCCGCATCCACGGGCAATTCCTGAATTCAAAATAGATTAAATTAGACTTTAACGTCGACAATATATAATTAACATAGTATGTTATATGCAAGACATTGTATATAGAATTTATATATATCGGTCTGGTATGTAAATAAGTTCAACACTTAACTTACACCCAAGCTGAACTTTGATTTATTTTTTTACAGAAACTTGGTGGTTTGGGGTCTCTTAGGCTTCTGACTAAAACTGACTGGAAATAACGTTACCTGAGAGAACACCTTGCAAGCTGTCCATGATAACCGACAGAGAAATCAGAGGCGCTATCTTTCTAACATAGACTATGACTTCCTTTTCGTTACTGAATGCGTATCCGAAGACATTGCGGATAAAAAAGATGGTCATGCTCACAACCGCAGCCTCAGTAATAGCGATGAGCATGACAACTTTAACGACTTTGCGTGCTCCCTGCGGATTTCCACCTCCTAACTCATTTGAAATTCTTGTGCTACAGAAAGACAACATTCAGTTAGAAACAGTTACTGGATGAGATGCCAGACGACAAGTAGAATTAAGCGTACCTTGCAGCAGCACCAAGACCATAAGGAATGCAGTAGAGCATAGAAATAGTAGTGAGACTGCAGAAAAAGAAGAATAAGTGATGGTAATTTTCAGAGCAAGAAAGATGATAGCGAAAGATGTTCTCAGTAAACATACCAAATAGAAAGCACAGATGTCTCAAGCTGTGGATTCGGTAAGAGACCTGAAAGCAAGATAAGCAGCTCGAAGGACCACCATTCGAGACTGCGACATACACATAATTCATCAATCTGTAGATTTTTAGAAGGGATAAGAAAAACATGTAACAACTTGCTTTCAAAACCTGGGTAAAGCCTAGTTTTATGACTGTCAGCTATGATGAGTTCAATAGCCCACAGCAACTTCAAAACAGATCACTATTCATTACAAATGAGTCTTTGACTATTATTGAGTTTGCTCAAGTCCTTAGGTCCTTACTAATCATCTTTTATTAAATAATGTCTGACAATAATTGGTGATGTCATGTGTAACATTTTACTGAATTTGACACAAAAAAATTGAAACATTACAAAGATATTTACCATATCATTACAGCTGAAGGGAGAGCGAGACGGAAAAACTCGTTTAGTCCTCGGAACGCCTCCTTTGTGAGTGGAGCACGAGTTCTCTTGCACTTGTCGGAGTACTTCACATACAACCCGAGGAAGGCAACATTCAGCGAGTACGATATGCTAATTGCCAGAGCAGCTCCTACATTGCCCATGCCAGACTTGAACACCAAAACCCAGCACAAGGGAACATGTACACACAATGTGATGATGGCCGAAAAGAGCATGGGAAGGATCAAGCTCTGCGACTGAAGGAACTTCATTAGCGGCTGAGCTATGGCGAATGCATACAATGCAGGAATCAACCACACTGCGTACTTCCCTGCTTCGTGCGATATCGCGGGGTCTTGATGAATCAATACCATGAGTTTCTCCAGATTAAGCCACAAGATGGTGATTGGAATGCAGACCAAAACAAGACAGTAGATTGCCTTGTACAAATGGACTCCTAATTTCTGGTATTGCTCTGCACCATAGGCTTGCCCACATAGTGTTTCTAATCCACTTGCCATGCCCATCTGCACATCAAGCAGAGGTATAGATTACTTTCGCATCTATTACATGTATAACTATTAATCCCATTTTTTGGAAAAAAAATGTAAATAAGTAGTGATTCTTTTCTTCAATACATTCATTGCAATGAAGTTCCATTATTATCCCAATCTCATAAGGGTGGCAAAATAAGCTCAATTCGTGCATTCAACTTGAGCTCAGTATGAATTTGGACATGTTATTTGGATGATTTCAAACACGATAAAAATGCTAATCCAGACTATGACACCAAAACTAAGAACTTCAAACTTCAAAAATCCTTTTGAACGTTGATTTTGTAACTAGTTGCCCTCTGTTGTGTACAAGCTTAATTATGATATGATAATTGTACTTGCATGTTCCAAACTTTTTTTATAATAAGTAGGATTAGTTTTAATTATAAGGTGGCTTGTAAGTCCACAATTCATTTACTACAGGTTATCAGGTTATTACAGAGGTTGAATCTGCGTTCCACCCCTACCCAAGTGGTGCTTCAACCACTTGGAATATACCATGGTACATCCAAACTAACTAGATGAAGTCAGTTCTTAGAATTACCAAACAATCACACCAACTGGAACTGATCCAGCTTTAGTTTTTTTAAAGACTAAGATCATAAAGCATATTTCAGCAACTCAATAACGTCCTAACAAAAATACAATTATTTCCAAAGCAACAATATTCTATTGTTATACATTCAAGAATTAGTAACCAATAGCATCTATATTTACGACAACTTACCTGTTTAAAATACTCAATACCCTTAAAAAGCAAATTTTGTTCATGGAAATTGGGATTGGCGGCTATCTTGTTTTCCCAAAAACAAATAACAAACATATAGCAAACCGAAAAGAGACAATTCACGTAAATTAAAATTTACCCTACCAATTATAAAAGAGATAATAGAATCATAATGAAACTGGAGCCCACCAAACTTTCAACACCACCCTAAAATATAACCAGCACGACCAATAAATACAAAGAAAGGGATAATCACATTTTACCCTCCCGAATTTTATTTCTCTCTCCGGACTTTTAAAATGCGACAATCACACCCTTATTCTGGACAAAGTGTTATAAAATAAAAATATATAGGAGGTGATTGTAGAGAAGCAAAATCGGGAAATAATTCAAGGACCAAACTGTAATTAACCCGACCCGTGAGAACCCAAAAGAGAAGACAAAACCAAGGCTGACAACGACACACTTTGTTGTTTAGCAATCGTTTGTCTGCAAAAATTACGGATTCGAATATATTTTTTCCGGAAGGAGACACCGAGACACAAACGAAGTTTACGAGTCGAAATTGTATACATCAGATTGATGATTTCTTTCTAGATTTTCGGAAGAAAAGTGTAAAATGACATTAGAATTACGGAAGTTTAATACATGAGCGTGATCTTAATATCACAATCAATGTAAAATTATGGTTAATATTATCACAATGATATCGTCCGAAGACAGTAACGTGATCTCAATTTTCTCGTTAAAAACTCAAAGAAAGAAAAAAACAAATCCATCTTAATTAAAACCCTTAAAATCAGACGGAAACAAACAATCTTAAATTCTTAACGAAGAGGAAGAAGAAATCGTTGCTGAAGCGTTGACATGAATTAATATCCTAATTTTTTGATTGAAAAGAAAAGAAAATTGAATTTTGGATAACGAATTAAGAAAAACAACCGACCTTTAACAAATATATATACAAATTAAGTTGTAGGAACGTAAGATGAAATAATTAGAAAAGAGAAAAATGGAGATTGTTAATTAATTACGAGAAGGCTGAAGCCGGTGACGCCGGCAAGGGAGGTGGCGATGGAAGCGCTGGCAAGCGAGAGCTCGCCGAGATGTCCGACCATCATGGTTGAAATAACCTGGACCATATATTGGGAGACCATGACGGCCACCATCGGTGCCGCCACGTAACCAACCTTCCTCACCTCCTCCAACCAACTTCTCTCTCTCTCCACCGCCATCAACCCCTTCTCCTCCTCCATTTCTGCCTACCCTAAGATTTATTTTTTTTGTTTGGAGAGAAGCTTAGGATGTATCTATCATGGATGGATGGGTTGCTTCTACTGCTACTATTTATATTTATAGGCGCAGGCACGCTCGTTTGCCGTGACTCTCGCCGTCTGATGCCTTCTAGGTTATTGTCATTTTGGATTTAGTATCTATTCAATTTAAATTTCAACTATATTTTGGATCCAAATTTTTACGTGTATTAGGAATAGAACAAAAAAAATGACGAATGTATATTTAAATAATGTAGTTTTAAAATTCAAATGTTAAAATATTACAAAATGAAAATCCAATAGGATAATTTTAAAATTTAGAAGTAAAAAGTGATATCTATGTATAGTTGAGAAGTTAGATTATAATTAACCATATTATTTTTTTATTTTTTTATTCCTAAATATCTTGAACTCTACATAAATCTTCCTACTACTCACGTGTTGCTATTTTTTTGAATCCGTGTTGTTTTATATTTTATTTTTTGAAATAGGGGATCCGAATCGTTTAGAAGGGTGTTTTTTTTGTTTGACTTTTATATCATTGTGAATTTTTGTGCATTTTAATTGGTTCACGTACTACTACTTGGGTAAGAAGAATTCGTAAGTTCGATGTTTATCCCGTAACAATCTGTTGTAATAAGTGCGATGCAAATGGAACTATTCAATTTGGATTGTTTTAAAGATGGTACAACTGTTTACTAACGGTCTTATATATCTTTTACTTGAATATTTGTACCTTACATGTGAATTAATGGTTTATCATCTTGACCTGATGATGTTTCACATTTGATTAGTGCAACAAGGGTAGCCAATAGTCACCTCGTGCATTACATTTCTTTCTGCGAAGCGAATTTGTGTCCATTGGCGTGAAGTAGAAGTTTTTAATTTCTTATGCATTTTATGTTTAAGTTAAACACCAACGTGGCAACGACATGCAACTCGTATGTTGGAAAATCGATTTACAGATCAGATAAACCAAGATTTGGAATTTAGAGATGACGTTGACAGGTTTAGTATTAAATAATAATTAATTTAATAATTATTATTTATCCAATAAATAATAATTCATACACAATTAATTTCGTTTATTACACGAATACCGGATTGCATGATTGCACGCCACCGTTCATTATAATTTATAACTTATATATTACTTGTAAATTTATCGGTATTAGTCGCGTAGTATTCGTAATCGTGTACCTAATTACTTATCGTGTCTTAATCATTTTTGCAGCAGAAATCCATATCAAACTCATTTAGTAATCGTGTTGTCATATCCAACATATTTATTAATCGTGTTCAAATTATCAATCTATATCCACTATGTTCACGTCGTGTAATCGTGTTTTGTGTAAAATTAGCCGTCCTACTTTAAACGTTATTTAGTGTATTTGCTTGTCAATAGTATTTACATATAATATATGAAAAGTAATTCTTCTTCTTCTTCTTTTCTATTTGTACGTTCATATATATCAACTTTATAGAGGACTTAAGAGTTGTTCTTGTTGTCATACCCGGAAATATTTATCCCAAGTAGTGTGTGAGTCTTGACTCTTGAGTGCATTTAAATGCTAATGCAAGCAAAGGATATTGCAAAAATGAAATTCTTTAAGTGTTGACATGATAATACTACAAATAAGACTATCAGAGGGTATTGCTATTCACATGAATGCGAAATTCAGGAAAAAATTGATGCAGAAAACATCCTCAATGAATAATAAGACTATTATTAGCCTCACATGACCATTTCAAATAGATCATTAATAATTAACAATCCAACGCACCAACTACTTGAACAATATTTAACTTCACTTTCAATAGCTCATTGACCCGATCCCACCAGCTGACATGAGATGCTCACAAACTGATAATCTTGATGGAAAAAGCATGTGGTTCCTATAATAAGTTTGAAAGGAATCCAAGCCTTGGGAGGAAAGATGTCTATACAAATTTCTTAATTGGTATACATTATTTTAGGCCATAAACGTAGTGGTGCCCAAGAATACTTGGGGTTTGAATTTCCAAATGGATGTGGATGTTAAAAGACTAAAATGGAGAAATCTAGCAAATAAGTTGCAGAATGCGGTTTAGAAAAAAGCTGCTTGATGTGACCCACCATAGGATTTCAATGGAGTGGGATACTTTTGGCTCAAAACTCACATGCAAACAATTTGATAGGTCCAAATTCATGCTTGGAGTTTGAAAAGACACAACGCGATAAGACATGAACAAGAAAAAAAATCTCCACTACGGTGAAGAAATGTAAAAAATAGATTAGTCATCCAAAGTTTCGATAAGGGCATCTAAAGTCCAACCCAAACATAGAAGAATATAATTTCCGAAGAAAGATCACCGATTCCAAACTGGAATCATGCTTGTATTAAAGATATGTAATGTGAGAAGTTTATTTGAGTGAGCTTCTCCAATATATGGGTTTAACACTAATCCAATCTGTGAGTCGACCTTTAACGAAATGAGTTTTTTGAGAATCCAAATCTTAAACTCCCATCCAAATGGAACCCTTCTAAATGTAAGTTGAAATGAAAAAAACATTGAAACATATATATGATCTATGATAATAAAGTAGTACACATTTGTAGATAAATTGAAGCCTCCAACTACATCAATTGTAGAGCGTCAATGACTGGAAATATCTTTGTTCTATATATTCTGAACCTAATTCGAGAAATCTGGTAGCATGGAGGGAAGATTGACATTCCTATAGTTTACCAACTAGTAAGAAAACGTGTGCGTTCTACGGTTGCATCAATATGATTTTCATTTTATTAGTTTTAGACTTTAGTATATTAAAATTTTGCTTCCACATAACCTTCACATAAAGTAATGAATTACTCTTAAAAGTCTTACCTCTAACATTCTAGATCGTACAATTACTCCACACATAATTGTCATGTTAAATTAAGATCCTAGACGATTAAATGAGATTGATTTCGAGAATTGAATTTTGCTTTAAAAAATATTTGATTTTTCCTAGTCCTAATGGTTAATGATCATCATGAAATTGAGGATCAATATGTGGCTGATTGAGATTGAATTTGTGGCTGACTGAGGATCATGAAATTGAGGAAATAAATAATCGACTACCGACATTAATTTGATGAACTAAACAACTGTTACAAATGAAATCAAAAGAAAGAAATATTAAAAATAACTAAAACATTAGTGAGATTATTGGGTTTGTGAAGAGGCGATGTACTGCTCCAAAGAGAGAAATTACAAAGAATATTTTTCTGTGATCACATGTATCTTGAGTAAGGAAGGATGACATTCCTTCCACAAATTTGATTTTCTTTGTAAAAAGAAGTTGACTGTGACTAGGGATAAAAATGGTAACCGATTATCTACGTATCTGATTTGAAAATTACAATATGATTGGTTTTCGGTAAAAAAGTTTTTACCGAATACAATTTTGAATTAAAATTGGTTTAATTTTTTTTACTATTTTCAAATTCGGATATAGGTCAAATCATATCTGAAAAACTCAATTGACATCTAATATATGTGGTTATTAATATTTGTGTTGAGTTAATAAAAAATAAAGTTATTTCCTATGTAAATATAAACATAATAGAAATGCAAAAGTAAATTATAATATAATTTTCTTAAAAAACTTTCCAAAATATTTTAGATTATATAACAGAAGATGTATAAAATATGTTATAGGAATTTGAATACGATCCGAATTCGAATCCAAATTCAAAACGTTCTCAAATTCAGATATGAACTTGGTAAACTATAAAAATTTAAATTCGGATACAGGTTATACCAAATTTGAAAATATCAATTTGCATTCCTAATTGTTACCTAAATGGTTTAATGGTAATGATAAATTTGAGTATCAGAAAATGAACGTTAAGGTTGAATTTGTGTTTCTCAAAAGAAATTAATAACCAATAAGTGAGATCAGATAACTGACAGTTAAGATTAATTTGAAGGACCAAAAAATTAGTGAGAACCGTACTATATATGATAATTATCAACGTAAAATAATCTTATAATCTTACATAAAATATTGAAATAAATATATACATGGTTTTAGGGGGTCATATTAATATATGCACATAAATTTTCCATTGTAAATACAGAAATACTTTTGAAAAGAAAATTCATTATCTTTTAATACTTCCTAGAAATTATACGGGCTTAACTGCAAAATACCCATAAAATACCCACCACCACCACCACTACCAGGCCTGAGGCCACCAATCAACAAATTCACTTCCTTGAATAGAACCTAGAAAGGTCATTATACACGGACGAGGGCATCTGTGACGCGTCCTACGTGACACCCAAAAGTTGGCGATTCAGCGTCTAGTCGGATTGCCATGTCACCATTTCGAAACGCCTTAAATTGGTTTTTAAATTTTTTTGACGGTTTTCAAAGAACGACGGTTGCTTTCCAGATAAGACAGCGCCAGACACCCTACGAACTACGGTTCAGATACCGAGGAAGATTAAAAATATCCAGACCGAAAGGGAGAGTCTCGCTTTCTTTCTCGTTCGATTACCTGTGAACGGAGGAAGCGTACCTGTGAACCAATTCCGGCTTTCTTTCTTCCCCTCTAAACGATAATGGATTCTTCGACTCCTGTAGTCGATAGCGAACCTGTGCCAGAACCAGTGGGTCTATTGATTTTTTTCTCTCTCTTGGTCGTTCTTTTTTTGATGAACTTTCATTTCTTCAATTTTTTGTTTTAGGGAACCACTTACTACTTCCGGGAATCCCGGTGCTCCTGGACGGTCATCCGAAAACAGTTTGACAGGATGAAGAAGGTTGAGAAGGAGGTTTTCCGGAGCACCCATTTCGGTCACTTCCTAGACCTTCCTAACATTACTACGGACAACGAAATAGTCGATTGGTTCGTCGAACACTACGATGCGGAGGAGGTGGGGCTGAGAATAGGATCAGGGGTAGTTTCCCTTACACCGGAAGACGTTGCCCTAATTTTGGGCTTAAGTATGCATGGGCAGACCGTGGTGATGGAACCATTGGGTGTATAGAGGCGAGAAGGGGTGAACCTTGACAACGCACAACTGTAAGGTCATCTAACGGCAACCAGTGTCATGGGCGAGACGGAGGAGTACGTTCGTCTCCTGATTTCTTTCATCTTCAACCATTTTTTGTTCTATGATGGAACACTTCGACCGAAGCAATGGTTCATGCACCATTTGAGAGACATCAGACGCATAAACAGATACGCATGGGCACGTGCAGTTCACGGAGCCCTGTTTGGGGGCATGGAGAAAGCCAACTTAGAACTGCAGGAGAGGAGAAAGACAGGGAACCTCATTATGAGGCAGGGGAACGTCGACGGTTGTGTGGCAATACTACAAGTAAGCGTTTTTTTGCTTTTTTGTGTGTGTTTGTTCAGATTAAGTTGTGTGTTTATTCAGATTAAGTTGTCTGTCTGTTCGGAATAAGTTGTCTGTCTGTTCGGAATATGTTGTGTGTCTGTTCAGATTAAGTTGTCTGACTGTTCGGAATAAGTTGTGGGTTTGTTCGGATTAAGTTGTGTGTCTGTTCGGATTAAGTTGTCTATCTGTTCGGATTAAGTTGTGGGTCTGTTCTGATTAAGTTGTGTGTCTGTTCGGATTAAGTTGTGGGTCTATTCGGATTAAGTTGTCTGTCTGTTCGGATTAAGTTGTCTGTCTGTTCGAAATAAGTTGTGTACATGTTCGGATTAAGTTGTGGGTCTGTTCGGATTAAGTTGTATGTCTGTTCGGAATAAGTTGTGTGTCTGTTCAGATTAAGTTGTGTCTGTTTTGAATATGAACATATGTCTGTTGAGTCGTTCTAAACAGTTGAACTTTTCCATTTGTAGGTGTGGCTTTGTGAGAAATTCAGATTGGGGGAGCCCAAAACTGGAGCATTTCCACAAATGAAAATTTGGACGGAAATGTTTGTGAAACGTTTAACCCTGAGGAAATGGGAGGAACGTGGAATTACTTTACCTCAGATTTACAACGACAAGTTCGACCTGATGGAGGCTCCATCACTGAGTGAAAGGGAGTTGGAACTTATTAGTTCTGTTCGAACTCCTGTTCGAAATGACTCAGCTTCAACATGCAGTTTGCCAAGGCTCCAACTGACAGACTGCAACATTCCATGTGACTCGCTGCTCCAAGAGTTGGAGTTGAGTGAGGTGAAGACGAAATGACTGAGGCCCAAAGCTGCCCTTCAGAAGGCGACAAAAGAGGTTAACGGCCTGAAGGAAGAACTGAGGATGACACAGGAAGAGTGTGGGAGGCTTAGGGAAGAAATTGTATATCTTCGAGGGACAGGGACAAGTGAAAATACTGGTGGGGAGAAAGACGAAGATCTAAATAAAGAGGAGGAGAAGGAAGAAGAAGAGAGGAGGAGGAAGAAGAAGAGAGGAAGAGGGAGGAGGAGATGGAAGAAGAGAGAAAGAGAGACGAGGAGAAGGAAGAAGAGAGAAAGAGAGAGGAGGAGATGGAGGAAGAGAGAGAGAGAGGAGGAGAAGGAAGAAGAGAGAAAGAGAGAGGAGACGGAGGAAGAGAGAAAGAGAGAGGAGGAGAAGGAGGAAGAGAGAAAGAGGGAGGAGGAGAGAAAGAAGGAAGAAGAGGAGAAGGAAGAAGAGAGAAAAAGAGTGGAGAAGGAGGAAAAGAAGAAGCGGGAGGAGGATGTTGGTTTTTTGGCCTTAATCCGTATTTTGATGATGTAATTCAACTTAATCTTAATTAGGACATGTAGATTAGCACATGTAGTATAATGGTATACATGTTGTATTGTGCTAACATCTACAAGTGATCAAGACTCAAGAAAGAAGAAAAATCAAGTCAAGACATGTAATCAAGCTAGGATTGAAGACATGTAATTTTACCTTTCTTTGAGTATTAGGAACTTATGTAAATTGAGCATAACTTAAGCTAATATGCATGCATTCACACACTAGGTTCCTTGTAGGAGTCACACACAAAATATCATATAATTTGGACTCCATTAGATCACCTAAACACCTAAAACATTGGTCGCCAGTCTGCCTGAGTTCGGTCGACCGTTCACCTTTCGGTCGACCGGTTATACACAATATTTGTTATACCAGACCAATCAGTTCAACCGATCACACTTTTGTTAACCGTTTACCCAGACCTGTTCGGTCGACCGGTAGATCTTCAGTCGACCGTTTCGTTTGCTATTTCGGGTAAAAATACGACCGTTATATTTGTCGTATTATACAACGGTCATATACACATTTTTTCTCTTAATACCCCCCAAATACTTTTGAACCGGTCGAACAAAATACCTTGTTCGGTCGACCGTTCTATTAGGGAAAATCTACTTGCTATCGGTCGACACAAGTTTTGTTCAACCGATCGAGTTTTCCCTCTACCGAACCCTGTAGTTCGGTCGACCGTTGACTTATAGAACTTAAGTGTTAGGTCGACCAGTACCTATGTTCGGTCAACCGATCCATTAACTTACTCAAGGGTTTGGTCGACCGTTACACCTTCCGGTCGACCGTTGCTGGACAGTTTTTTGCAATCCGATTTTCTGTTTTGTGTACTTTGCACAAACCCCAATCAAATCTTGTCCAAACGGCTAGAAATCTTTAGGAGCTTATAAATAGAGGTTCACACTTAGTTTTCCACAAGATTTCACAACTCCAAAGTTTCAAACCTATAGTGAGATTTTCCACAACCTCCAAGCTCCAAATTAGTCATCCAAAGACTAATTTCCACATCATTCATCATACAATCATCTAGCAATTGTTGTGCTCAATTAGAGAGTGAGTTCCACTCAAGTTACCATTGTTGTAAAGTGAGCAAGGGTCTTGGTGAAAGCCTAAGACAAAGAAGCAAGGACTTCGGTGAAAGCCCGAAGTGATTCTCTCGGTTTGTGAGAGGTCGTGCCAAGCTCGGCGAGGGTTGTTCGCGAGCTTGAAGACTTGTAAAAGGAGTTGCTCCCGGCCCGGAACGAGGAGGCATAGTGAAGACGCAAGAGGGGCTCGAACGGAGATTTGATAGGTGCTTGTAAGAGAGGACGTAGGCGCGACCGAACCTCTATAAAACTGACGTGTCTACTTGTGGTTTGCATTACCTTTCTACTTGTGTTTGATTTAGTTTAATTTTCGCTGCATTTCTTTGACCGATCAACCAAGTAGTCAATTAGGGTTTAATTGTGATTAGTCTTAATTGTGGACCCATAGACCCACACGATCCTACAGAGGAGAGGAAGAAGGAAGAAGAGAGAAAGAGAGTGGAGAAGGAGGAAGAGAAGAAAATGGAGGAGGAGAAGAAGATGGAGGAGGAGAGGAAGAAAGAAGAAGAGAGAAAGAGAGTGGTTAAGGAGGAAGAAAAGAAGAGGGAGGAGGAGAGGAAGAAGGAAGAAAAGAGAAAGAGAGTGGAGAAGAAGGAAGAGAAGAAGAGGGAGGAGGAGAAGAAGAGGGAGGAGGAGAGAAAGAGAGTGGAGAAGAAGGAAGAGAAGAAGAGGGAGGAGGAGAAGAAGAGGGAGGAGGAGAGAAAGAGAGTGATGCATTGCATACATTGCATCATATGTCTTTCATTTAAATTAATTTTATATCAATAAATGCTACTAAGGTATGTGTTTAAGTCTTATTTACAGAATACAGAGACCTGAATGCAAATTACACATATCCCGAGCATAAACACGTGCAAGAGACTCATTTCTGTCATAAAGACCAAGTTCAAGATTATCGGGATTCAAATGGAAATCCATCCAAGCATAAAAGCATTCAAAGACCTAATTACAAAAAGGCCAAGGACTTAAGCACAAAAGTAGTCAGGACCTAATTGCAAATGCCAAGGACCCGACTGCAAATTAAAGTACCAAAATATTATTTTGAAGAAGTTCTAAAGAAAAATCAATTTGGATCTCCAAATATATGAAGAAATAAATTCGGAGCTCAAAAGAAAGGAAAGAAATCAATCCAGACGCTCAAATGACATTTAAATCATACCATAAACACACAGGAAAAATCTGGATCGAATATGAGCCAAAAAGGTGGCACCCCATGTACAAAATGCGGCGGATTAGCCGCACAAAAGTCGATCCGTGCGCTCAAATTTTTACCAATGTTGTATTGACGTGTGTACTTTTCTTTTATGTATTGGGATCCGCGGTTGATGCTATATGTAACGCCCCGAAACAGCGGAAAATTTAAAACTTTAAACAGATAAATAATTAACACAGGGGACGTCACCAAATCACGAGTTCATATATATATAATATGAAAGCTGTACAATACAAGAGTCAAGGATTATTATAACCCAACACAAAAGATATACAACACATATACAAGGGAAGATCATCCACCTCGAAGAACCAAAAGAGACAGGATCTGGTCTGGGTGCTCCTGTCCGCAGTCACCACCTCCTACTGACGTGTACGTCCTGACATAAAACATGAATATGCCTGAGTTTCCCGTGGGAAACCCCGTATGCCAAACCCCTAAATTATGAATATAAAATGCGTAATGAAACATGAAATGAAATGAAATGCAGTAAAACACAACAGTCTTCCGTGCACACCTGGCACAGCCGAACACATCGGTCCCGGGTCTCAAGGGTCCTCTCACCCCAACCCCTCAAACACACGTGCACACAAGGCACCGCTCCTCAGAGCCACAACAACACCGTGCACACAAGGCACCCGCTCCTCAGAGCCACCACAACAACGTGCACACAAGGCACCGCTCCTCAGAGCCACAACACGACCCTCCTCTCAGGCCGGCAATGTCTGTACCGTCGCCCCAAAAAAGGCCGGAGACCCGTTGCCCTCGAGGCGGATCCAACAACACACGGCACAAGCATCCACATGCAAAACAGTGCCCAACGGTCGAACGGAAGACCCCAACCGGTCGACCGAACACCACAACTATTCCTCAGAATAACCGAAATAACGTCCAACCGGTCGAACGACTCTCAAATCACGGTCGACCGAAATCCAACAGGAAAATCCTCTCTTGCTCAAAAGCACCAACGGTCGAACGACCCTCAGGTCACGGTCGACCGAAAACAACCAGGGAAATATCCCAACAAAACCGCACTACACGGTCGACCGAAACCACACTCCCGGTCGACCGGCCAATAAGTTAACTTAAACGTCGGTCGAACGAAGTCAATGAGCGGTCGACCGTTTAGATGGTCAACGCCCCCAACCGACCTACAACAGTGCTTTTCGGTCGACCGGCAAAGGGGACCCGTTCGACCGAAAACACACAGAGCCTCTTTCCCCTGGTAAAACGCACCACCGGTCGACCACTCGAAGAGTATCATTCGACCGGTGCAAGGGTTTTCCGCCCAAAATACACTACGACCGGTCGACCGCGCCATCCCGTCGGTCGACCGTTGCAGAGCAGAAAAGCTGCTGCAAGGTTCTCGACGAGCCTTCCGGCCTACCGTCGGCCACTCCAACCCTCGCAAAGGCTAAAAGGAGGATTAAACTAAAGCTTGACATACCTTAAGGCTTGAAGAAGCCTTTGAAGAACCCCGGCGAGCGCTTCCTCGCAAACTCCTCTTCTCCGGCGAAAACCCGAACCCGATCCTTTTCCTCCGGCCACACGATCCGGCGAGCCTCGAATCACACGATCCGGCGAACCTCGAGCTCCTCCTCACCTCAGAGCTGCTGATCGCGCGAGAGAGAGAGAGACTTGAGAGAGAAACGAGTGAGAGAGAGTGAGAGACAAGTGAGAGTGAGAGACAAGTGAGAGTGAGAGGAGAGAGATCCAACCTTATATACTCCACCTCCTCAATCTCCACCATCCATCACAACTCCTCCCATCCATCTCAGCCCTCCATCTCCTCCTCCCCTAATCCTCCACCTAATCACAATAAACTCAATTAGCAAAGGATTAGGATGTAACAATCCACCCTCCTTAAAGAATTTCGTCCTCGAAATTAGGACCAATTCTCACCGAACAACTCCGGATACTTCTTCCGGACCTCTTCCTCAACCTCCCAAGTGGCTTCACGCTCGCTATGGTGCTGCCACCTGACCTTCACCATCGGAATGGTTCTCCTCCTGAGCTGATGCTCCATCCGGTCTACAATCTCCACGGGTCTCTCCTCGAGAGATAAGTCCTGACCGATCTCCGGAACACAGATCTCAATCACATGCGATGGATCGGCAACGTATTTCCTCAACATAGAAACGTGGAAAACGTTGTGAATACCCGAAAGCTGCGGCGGCAAAGCAATACGGTAGGCAACCTCTCCGACACGATCAAGAATCTCAAACGGTCCGACGTACCTCGGACTGAGCTTCCCTTTCTTCCCGAATCTCATCACTCCACGAGCTGGTGAAATCCTCAAGAAAACGTGATCGCCCACCTCAAATCTCAACTCTCGTCTACGCCTGTCTGCGTAACTCTTCTGTCTGCTCTGAGCCGTCGCCAACCTCTGTCTGATCACGCCAACCTTGTCAGCATACATCTGAGAAATCTCTGGTCCAACCAACTGCCTCTCGCCTACATCACTCCAGCATACCGGCGATCTGCAAGGCCGACCGTACAGAGCCTCGTACGGTGCCATCCCAATGCTCGAATGGTAGCTATTGTTGTAGGTGAACTCGATCAACGGCAGGTGTTCATCCCAAAACCCTGCCCAATCCAGAGTACACGCTCTCAGCATATCCTCTAGCGTCTGGATAGTCCTCTCTGACTGCCCGTCCGTCTGTGGATGAAAAGTTGTGCTGAACTTCAACTGAGTCCCCAAAGCCTTCTGCAGACTGCCCCAAAATCTGGAGGTAAACCTCGGATCTCGATCAGAGATAATACTCACAGGTACACCATGTAACCGGACTATCTCCTCGATGTACAACTTCGCCAAACCCTCCAACGGTAAGGTGGTCCTGATCGCCAGAAAATGCGCCGACTTGGTCAGTCGATCAACTATGACCCAAATCGCGTCGTGAGATCTCCTCGTCTTCGGCAGCCCTGTGACGAAATCGATGGTCACGTGCTCCCACTTCCACTCTGGCAGATCTATACTCTGCAACTGCCCTGCTGGCCGCTGGTGCTCAATCCTCACCTGCTGACAAACCAAGCACCTGGACACGAAGTCTGCTACGTCTCGCTTCATCCCTTTCCACCAGAAACTCCGCTGCAAATCTTTATACATCTTGGTACTCCCCGGGTGAATGGAATAACTGGCTCTATGTGCCTCCTCCATGATAGTATCCCTCAGATCACCTGCTCTCGGTACCCAGATCCGACCTCTGAACCTCAAGCCCCCATCGACTCCAACACTGAAGTCTGATCCGTCCTTAGCAGCTAACTGCATCAGACTGGCCAGCTCATCATCTGCTCTCTGAGCCTGAACAACTCCCGAAACTGTCTGCGGCTCCACTCGAAGTCCCGCAACCACTGCCCTCTCAGAGCCCTCCGTAAAAGGTCTCCACTCCGTGAAGGCCTCAAGCAACCTCCACTCCTGAATGCACAAGCTCGCAGCTGACAACTCCACCTTCCTACTCAAGGCATCCGCGACAGAATTCGCCTTCCCCGGATGATACGAAATGGTGAAGTCATAATCCTTTATGAACTCTAACCATTTGCGCTGCCTCATATTCAACTCTTTCTGCGAGAAGAGATACTTCAGACTCTGGTGATCTGTGAAAACCTCAAACTGCTCTCCATATAGGTAATGTCTCCAGGTCTTCAGCGCGTGAACCACCGCTGCCAACTCCAGATCATGAGTCGGATAATTCTTCTCGTGAACCTTCAACTGCCTCGAAGCATAAGCGACCACTTTCCCGTGCTGCATCAACACGCAACCCAGACCGATACCAGAAGCGTCACTGTAAATCACATAGCCTCCGCTACCACTTGGTAACGTCAAAATTGGTGTTGTAGTCAGTCGCCTCTTCAGCTCCTGGAAACCGTCCTCGCACTTCTGGGACCAAACAAACTTGACACCCTTCTGTGTCAAAGCCGTCAGTGGGGAAGCAAGTCTGGAAAAGTCCTGAATGAACCGACGATAGTAACCTGCTAAGCCCACAAAACTCCTGATCTCAGACACACTGGTCGGAGCTCTCCACTGAGTCACAACCTCTACCTTCTCTGGATCCACAGAAATCTCGTCTGCTGACACTACATGTCCCAGAAAGGCCACCCGATCTAGCCAGAAATCACACTTCTTGTACTTAGCATAGAGCTGCTGATCTCTCAGAATGCTAAGCACAATCCTCAGGTGCTCCCGATGCTGCTCTCTGTCTGGTGAGTATACCAGTATATCATCCACGAAGACAATCACAAACCTGTCGAGATACGGCTGAAAGGTTTGATTCATCAGATCCATAAACGCTGCTAGTGCATTCGTCAGTCCAAACGACATCACCAAAAACTCATAGTGCCCGTACCTCGTCCTGAACGCTGTCTTCTGGACATCTGCATCCCGAATCCTCAACTGATGGTAACCGGATCGCAGATCGATCTTCGAAAAGACCCTCGCTGACTGCAACTGATCGAAAAGATCCTCGATCCTGGGTAAAGGATACCGATTCCTAATGGTAACCTTATTCAACATCCGATAATCAATACACATCCTCAGCGAGCCATCCCTCTTCTTCACGAAGAGCACTGGAGCTCCCCAGGGTGAAACACTGGGCCTAATCAAACCTGAATCTAGCAGTTCTTGCAACTGCTTCTTCAGCTCAGCTAACTCCGCAGGCGCCATCCTATACGGAGCCTTCGACTGTGGTGTAGTCTCTGCTACCAGATCGATACCAAACTCGATCTCTCTGTGAGGCGGTAACCCGGTGATCTCATCAGGAAATACCTCAGGAAAATCCCGAACAACCTCGATATCCTCCAACTTCTTCACCTCAAAGTCTGGCACCACTAGCGTCGCTAAGAACGCTCTACAACCCTGGTGAATCATCCTCTGAGCCTTCACTGTCGAAACCAAAATCCGACCATCTCCACTCTTAGTCCATCTGATCAGCAAATCAGGAAGACCCTTCCTCGAGATCAGAATCTTCTTCTCTCGGCACAAGACCCGAACATCGTACTGGGACAACCAATCCATCCCAAGTATGACATCGAAGTCTACCATCGGTAATAAGACCAGGTCTGCCGGGAACTCCTGGTCTCCCGATGCAACTGTGGCGCCGGGGAGGAAGCTCCCCACAATGCCCACCAAACCCAAGGGTGTGCTGACTTCCAACGTGGCAGTCAACATCGCAGGGGTACGGCCTAACACGCTCGCAAACTGCTCAGAGATGAACGAGTGTGTGGCCCCGCAGTCAAAAAGCACTCTAGCAATCAACCCATCAACATAAAGCGTACCTTCCACCACAGCGCTGGCGTCTCTAGCCTCCTCCGCCTGGATGGTGAAGACACGTCCCACACTCTTCCCCTGCTGGGAAGGTGCAACTGGTCGACTCGGTCCAGCTCCGCTAGCTGAGGAGGAACCCGGTCGTCCACTAGGTCCACCTGACCTACTCGGGCAGGAACGAATAAAGTGACCCATCTGGCCACAACCATGGCACGCACCTGATCGAGCCCCACACCCGCGCCCGGGGTGAACTCTACCGCACTGCCTGCACTGCCCTGAATACTGAGATCCACCACTATCAATCCGGGGCCTCTTGCCCGGATTTCCCGAAATCTGATCTCCAGGTCGCACACTGGTCTTCGTCTGCACCTTCCTGGCCTCTACCGTCTCCTGGTAGTCCTGCTCCATGATCGTCGCAAACTTCACTGCATCAGCTAAAGTCTGCGGCATACTCGTGGTGATACGTGACCTGAACTGCGGCCTCAACCCTCGGATAAACTTCCGAGCTCTCTGCTCCGGTGTCACATAAGTATCCGGGTAGTAACGCTCCAGGGCGTGAAACCTGCTAATATAGGCCGTCAGCGTCATCTCTCGCTGCTCGAGTGCCAGGAACTCCCCCTTCTTCCTATCCCGCGCATGCTGGGGGAAATACTGCTGGTTGAACTCCGCAAGGAATTCCTCCCAGCCCACCTCCTCGCTGTCCTCAAACACAACAGCCGACGTGGACCTCCACCAGTTGGCCGCCTCTCCGTCCAATACATAGGTGGCCAGATCCACCTGCCTCTCAGAAGGACAACCGATCGCTCTGAAGATCTTCCGGATCTTGAAGACCCAATCCTCAGCTGCCTCCGGCTCACCACTGCCGTCAAAGGAAGGAGGGTGCTGTCGCATAAACCGATCCAGCACTGCCCCCGCCCCTGCCTGCTCGGCCTGCTCAGACTGACGCTCAAGAAACTCGCCCAGCCTACCAAGAGTCCCCTGAAGGGTCCTCCTCTCCTCCTCCTCTCTGTCCTCCCTACCAGTCTCCTCACTGGCGTCCCTATAACGTGAAGGTGGCCTCACACGTCTCGGAGCCATCTACACAAGAGGACAAGAAACGACAATGAATTATGATTATGAATGAATGGATGATGAATGGAAACTAAATGCAAGACCTCTAAGGTGGTTTCATTGGACAAGCACACCGGGACCGAAAGCTCTGATACCAAATTGTAACGCCCCGAAACAGCGGAAAATTTAAAACTTTAAACAGATAAAGAATTAACACAGGGGACGTCACCAAACCACGAGTTCATATATATATAATATGAAAGCTGTACAATACAAGAGTCAAGGATGATTACAACCCAACACAAAAGATATACAACACATATACAAGGGAAGATCATCCACCTCGAAGAACCAAAAGAGACAGGATCTGGTCTGGGTGCTCCTGTCCGCAGTCACCACCTCCTACTGACGTGTACGTCCTGACATAAAACATGAATATGCCTGAGTTTCCCGTGGGAAACCCCGTATGCCAAACCCCTAAATTATGAATATAAAATGCGTAATGAAACATGAAATGAAATGAAATGCAGTAAAACACAACAGTCTTCCGTGCACACCTGGCACAGCCGAACACATTGGCCCCGGGTCTCAAGGGTCCTCTCACCCCAACCCCTCAAACACACGTGCACACAAGGCACCGCTCCTCAGAGCCACAACAACACCGTGCACACAAGGCACCCGCTCCTCAGAGCCACCACAACAACGTGCACACAAGGCACCGCTCCTCAGAGCCACAACACGACCCTCCTCTCAGGCCGGCAATGTCTGTACCGTCGCCCCAAAAAAGGCCGGAGACCCGTTGCCCTCGAGGCGGATCCAACAACACACGGCACAAGCATCCACATGCAAAACAGTGCCCAACGGTCGAACGGAAGACCCCAACCGGTCGACCGAACACCACAACTATTCCTCAGAATAACCGAAATAACGTCCAACCGGTCGAACGACTCTCAAATCACGGTCGACCGAAATCCAACAGGAAAATCCTCTCTCGCTCAAAAGCACCAACGGTCGAACGACCCTCAGGTCACGGTCGACCGAAAACAACCAGGGAAATATCCCAACAAAACCGCACTACACGGTCGACCGAAACCACACTCCTGGTCGACCGGCCAATAAGTTAACTTAAACGTCGGTTGAACGAAGTCAATGAGCGGTCGACCGTTTAGATGGTCAACGCCCCCAACCGACCTACAACAGTGCTTTTCGGTCGACCGGCAAAGGGGACCCGTTCGACCGAAAACACACAGAGCCTCTTTCCCCTGGTAAAACGCACCACCGGTCGACCACTCGAAGAGTATCGTTCGACCGGTGCAAGGGTTTTCCGCCCAAAATACACTACGACCGGTCGACCGCGCCATCCCGCCGGTCGACCGTTGCAGAGCAGAAAAGCTGCTGCAAGGTTCTCGACGAGCCTTCCGGCCTACCGTCGGCCACTCCAACCCTCGCAAAGGCTAAAAGGAGGATTAAACTAAAGCTTGACATACCTTAAGGCTTGAAGAAGCTTTTGAAGAACCCCGGCGAGCGCTTCCTCGCAAACTCCTCTTCTCCGGTGAAAACCCGAACCCGATCCTTTTCCTCCGTTCACACGATCCGGCGAGCCTCGAATCACACGATCCGGCGAACCTCGAGCTCCTCCTCACCTCAGAGCTGCTGATCGCGCGAGAGAGAGAGAGACTTGAGAGAGAAACGAGTGAGAGAGAGTGAGAGACAAGTGAGAGTGAGAGGAGAGAGATCCAACCTTATATACTCCACCTCCTCAATCTCCACCATCCATCACAACTCCTCCCATCCATCTCAGCCCTCCATCTCCTCCTCCCCTAATCCTCCACCTAATCACAATAAACTCAATTAGCAAAGGATTAGGATGTAACACTATAAATAAGGCCGAATCATGTATTGAAACGAGTCTGAGTTTTTATTCCATGCTTTAGTAATAAAATTCTGTTGGTTTATTTTGTGTTTTTAGTTTTCTTTTGTAGTTTCTCTAGGACCCCTTCTCCTTCCCTCCATCCATGAGTTTCTAACTCTCTCCAAAGGGTGGGGGTGACGGATTTAGGGTGATGAGAAGAAGAATGATGTTATTATTTTAATTTCGTGTTAGTATATTTTGATTACTTGAGTTTATGTTGAATCATTTATCATGTAATGCTTTATAACTAATGTGATTTATTATAAGTTTCAGATTTCTCTAAACACAACCCGACATCTAAACCTCCACCCGTTGGACTCTCATTCATCTTTGCTTTATTTTTAATTTGTTTTTGTTGTTCTTGCTTTAGAAATTAAAAAAATCCAAAAATCTCAAACCAACCTTATTTCTCTCTCTTTCTTTCCTTAATCGAAAATCACAAAAATAACAATATCTCTCCCTTCTTGTGTTCGACCCGCACTTGTCACGTCTTCATTGACGTCGTGCACTTGCGGTATAAATAAAATGCTCATCAGAGAGTGGAGAAGGAGGAAGAGAAGAAGAGGGAGGAGGAGAAGAAGAAAAGGGAGGAGAGGAGGAAGAAGGAAGAGAAGAATAAAGAAGAGGAAAAGGAAGAAGAGAGCAAGACCCGAAAACCAAACTGGGGCATGAAAAGACAACGCTCGACGGCCATCGTGGAGTAGCAGATGAAGGTAGATGAACAACGGGGCAAGAAGAAGAAGGTGGAAGAAGAGCAAAAGAGAAAAGAGAGAGCGGCTCAAAGGAGCCTAAAGAAAAAAAGGAAAAATAGAGGAGAATTATAGGTTGGTTGTCCACTTAGAAGGGACAATACCTGATGTTGACATGGCTGCAATGGGAACGTTGTCAGCTGATGAGGTCAACATGATATTGAACTTGACCGCAACCAACAAAGACAATAGAGAGGTCATCTGGAGAGACGATATGTGCAGTTTAACACGCACCGACCTGAAGGAACTTATAACGCCTCTGATGTATATTACCGACCAAACTATCGACGATATGCTTTCGGATCTCGAAGAAAGACGCCCAACACAAAAAGTTATATGCATATCAACATTCGAGTCAGGGCGAATTGTGGGTGACCAAGGCAGAGTAATTGATGATTTTATCCTCCCTAAAATAAACGATGTGTCTCCAACAGAGTCCGTATCGCACAACCATGCTGGTATGCAGCTCATTGGACTCTGGTGTTTGTCCACGGCCCGTCCAAGGAGATTTTGGCGTTCAACAGTATCTCTAGGGAGCTAGAGCAAGGTGAAGATCCAGAGCAGACCATAGGTGTACATTAATGCGTAGCAGCGGATGTGGCTGAATACTGGAGGGATCTACTAAAGGTGGACTGACCCTTGAGAATCCTCAGAAAAAATAGCCAACGACAACAATCGGGGACCAACGATTGCGGCACCTATGTTTTATACTGGATAAGGTGCTTAATGCTAAAACTTGACCCGACGAAGGAGAATGACCCCAATAACATCCACTGTATCAGGGGTGAATTGACGGTCATGCTACTTAGGGACCGCCGATCGTGTGTGCAGATTTGAAGTCCAATTTTTTTAGTGTTTATTTTTTTACATGTACAAATTACAAACTCTTTTTTTGGTTATTTTTTTAGTGTTGTGTTTTTTAAATGTACAAATTACAAACTCTTCCCTGACAACTTCAAGAGATCCACACCTTAAACCGAACAGATGCACACCATTAACCGAACAAAAACACAACTTAAACCGAACAGATCTACAACTGAAACCGAACAGACACACAACTGAAACCGAACAGACACAACTTAAACCGAGCATATTCAGAGACCATGCTGGGCAGCCGAATAGATCGACACCTTAAACCAAACAGTCAAACAACTTAAACTGAACTGTCACACAACTTAAACCGAACAGATGCACACCATAAACAGAATAGTCACACGTCTTAAACCGAACAGATGCACATCTTAAACCGAACAGACACACATCTTAAACCAAACAGAGGCACACCATAAACCGAACAGAGACACAACTTAAACCGAACAGACACACAACTTAATCCGAACAGATCCACAACTTAAACTGAACATATTGACACCTTAAACCGAACAGTCAAACAACTTAAACCGAATAGATCTACAACTTAAACTGAAAAGACACACAACTTAAACTGAACCGACACACAACATAAACCGAACAGTCACACAACTTAAACCGAACAGATGCACAACTTAAACCGAACAGATTGACACCTTAAACTGAACAGATCCACAACTTAAACCGAACAGATCCACAACTTAAACCGAACAGTCAAACAACTTAAATCGAACAGATGCACACCTTAAACAGAACAGTCACACATCTTAAACCGAACAAATGCACACCATAAACCGAACAGACACAGAACTTAAACCGAACAGATCTACAAAGTAAAACCGAACAATCACACAACTTAAACCGAACAAGGACACGGTTTAATCCGAACTGACCGTGTATAACAACCATTTACAGATCCAAACAGATCAACAATTAGAAGTTTTTTGGTTTTACAAGAACTGAAAATAACAAGAAATATTAAATTAAGGAGGAAGTTCCTCGTAATACAAATTCATGTCCTGATCAGAGAAATCAGGATCCCCGGGTTTTGGTGCGACTTCGTGAAGCGACGATGTAACCTTCATCTTGAACTTTCTCTTTTCTTGTTGGGCGTGCCTTTTATGGCTTGTTTTAATTATCTTCTCAGCTAAAGACACCTGACGTCTAGTCGGCGGTCTTCCTATACGTCTGACCTTATCTGGATTAAGAACTGATGTACCCACAGACTCAGGTTCATCAAGTCGAACCAAGAACTTGATAGTGTGCATACGTGCCTTAAGCATTTCAATACACTTCACGACCTCAATATACCTTTCGCGGGAAATGAAGACTTCATGTGCGATCCAAACGGCACGACCCATGATGTCGTCGTGACGACGAAGCGCATCCTTCTCCATTACACCATCGTCTGGGTACATCTTATCTTGATAGCTCATTAGAATATCCTTCCGCCATCGATTAACGATGTAAGAGTCTGGGAGCAATGCATTAGGATTTAAGCGTCCAAGTACAACAAAAACGTGGCAGCATAGAAGGCCAACGTGTTGAAACATTCTACAATCACATGTGAAGTTCATGGATATGTTTTGTACTAGGAAACATTTCGACAGTAGCTGCTCACCAGCCAAAACACGTTCAGATACCTTGTAATGAAATGTTTCATTCGTATTGAACTCCTCCGTTATATCGCAGTATATCATCTTCCCAATTTCTAACTGCACTTTCTTGAAGACCCCTACCGTATACAACTCGCTCATCTGTTTCTCGAATGGATAAATTGAAATCAACTGGGATCTCTTATGAAGACAATCAAAATCTGATTGAGCTTCCTTCTCGTACCTATGCCGGAGCGCAAATTCGTATTGTTGAACAAACTGCTTAAGGGTGGTCTTCGAAGTAAGATACTTGTCGAAAAAGGCGTTCATACTCTCACTTCTCTGAGTAGATGTCATTCCCGCGAAAAAAATATCACCAACAAATGCAGGTGTCCACGACTCTCGGATTGCATAAATCGATTTGAGTCAGCTATGGTTCTGCAGGTCAAAATCAAGAAGGAAACCCTACCAATTACGATCAAAATCTGCTGGGGTTTTGGAATCATATACAATCAATTTCATATCAAATAACATGTGCTTCCGATACTGCGTCGGAAACTTCACGGGAGCTTTGTTCATTATGTGTCATATACAGAATCTGTGTCTTGAATCTGGGAAGACATTCCTTACAACAGCAGTAATGGCACCACATTGATCTGTTATTATGGTTGGAGGGTTATATCAGCATAAGGGGGCAATTTAAAAGGAGTGAGTCATATATTGAAAGGTACAAAATCCTACTTTGAAAACTTTAACAGAACAGACACACAACATATTCCGAACAGATAGACAGCTTATTCCGAACGGACAGACAACTTAATCCGAACAAACATACAACTTAAACCGAACGGATTCACACCTTAAACCGAACAGTCACACAACTTAAACCGAACGACTTCACACCTTAAACCGAACAGTCACACAACTTTGAAACCGAACAGTCACACAACTTAAACCGAACAGGTCCACACCATAAACCAAAAAGGCACAAAACTTAAACTGAACGGATCCAAATCTTAAACCGAACAGTTACACCACTTAAACCGAACAGTCACACCACTGAAATCGAACAGTTCCACTACTTAAACCGAACAATCACACCACTTAAACCGAACACATACACACATTAAACTGAACAGTCACAAACCTTTAACTGGACATAGCCACACCTTACCATTCATGCACGACAACCATGTTTGGAACAACCATATGTAATTTTTAGTGGTCTCAGAAGACAGCAAAGCGCAACCGAGCAAAACTGACTCGAAATGGTGATTAACTCCTACAAATGGGGCAAAGGGCATGTCGTATTTGTTTGTAATGTAGGTGGTGTCGAAACATATTGCTTCTCCAAAGTATGAATATGCAGCTCTAGAACGACAGTCAGCCCAAAACACGCTCTCTAGTCTTCCTTCGTCATCCATATCCATTACATAGAAAAACATGGAATCAATCTTCTGCATCCTAATGAAATAGTTCTGAAGAGCTTGTGCATCACCAGGTCCCATCTTTAAATTTCCGACTTCGTTTACAACATTCCTGCACACAGGAACCACTAAGACCAGGCGCAAAATGTTCAACTTCAATTATGTTAGGCAGAAAGAACACAAACCTTAAATCCCTTTCGTTGAAAGTCAATTTGTCATGACCTCCAACCTCGACCACAAAAGATTGCATGGTCTTAGCAGTCGATATCCCAGCAGTATCATTGCACGATATGTGTGCTTTGGCGGCCTCAGGGACGATTCGTTTTTGTCTGAGAAAACGCATTTGCTTCTGTTCAAGCATGACGTGGTTATGTTTAAGATCCACAAAGTTAATGTGGTAACCCCTTGCTGAGTTTCCGGAGACTCTTATCCGAGCAGTACATTGGACTCTACTGGATAACCTAGGCTTCAATTTTCCTTGCCCTTGGTTTGTTGGTGATGTGCCCTCCTTGGAGCAAGTCAGCGTGACCCGTATAACAACACCACGATCGTAATGAGATTGTCTTGTCTTAACACCAAAACCACAAGAATTGGCATAGGCCACGTAAAATGTTTTGGCTTCTTCGAAAGAAGGAAAAAACATCTCCTCCTTAGGAACGTTTTCCGGCTGCTCCACTTGGGAAGACACATGAACGATTTCCATTGGAGTACAGAGGAAGGACCACAGAAGAGAAGAAAAAGGAAGACGCATCTTGAGATGAATAACAAGTCTTCTGTTGTGTAGGAGCGCCAAAATGATGAAAGAATGGAGTGATTTGAGACGCATTAATGAGGGATGGAGGGAGGGATAGAGAGATGTAGACATTTGTACGTATAACCAAAGAATTGAGGAATAAAATAAAAAAAGAAATTTTTTTCTGTGCTGACATGAAGAGTGTCAACTCAACCGCGTCCCTGAAGGAGCATCCTAAAAAGCGGTCATCTATGATTTTCCAACCTAGAATACTAGTCCACGTCAGTGAGGTTGTTTTAGTTTCCACTTTCCACTGGACTACTAGAGTGAAGTCTGAATTTTAAGATACGACGGCACGACCTCAATATCACATTATTTCTATTCTACCAACAATCTGGGATGTATTGAAGAGAAATCCACGATGGAGAAAGGAGGAAAGAGAATATCTAGACCTGTCAATCGGGTCGTGTACGTGTATTATCGTGTCGTGTATGAACGGATGCTAACAGGTATTGGGTATACACGAACCCGACACGATAAGGAATCGTGTACACGAACCCGGACACGGACACGACACGGTAACTATCGTGTATACACGGACACGACACGATTTGGACACGATTTCTTATCGGGTCGTGTAACACGAAACACGACAATACCTGAATGGACACGAATATTACCTATATACACGATAAGTACTTACATACACGATAAGAACTTAATACACAATAAATACACAAGTACCTACATACACGATAAGAAATTAATACACGATACATACACGAGTACCTGATTACACAATAGACATGAATTTATAGAATTTCTGGAAAATAACATAAAAGTTCAAAAGTTCAACAATACATGCAATATACTAAAATACATGTTGGAAAATAACATAATACATGATCCAACCATACATGCAAATAACATAACAATACATGGTCCGCCATACATACAAAATAACATAACAATATTGTCAATACATGGTCCAACAATACATGCAAAATAACTCGCACATCTGTAGTACATAGAGATAGCAAAGATTAAATAAATGGATAGATCCGTCATGCATGCTAACTCAGAACCCAGAAAAAAGATATTCATGGAGTAGCGGTTGTCGTCGACCTTGGTGAAGCCAGAGAGGTACCTCTCGACCTCATCCCAGTTACCATTATGCACCTCATCCTCGAAATACTTGATATTGAAGAAAAACCCAGATTCCTGCTCAAGCCTGAAAAACCGACCAATTCCAGACACCCAAAGATTAAAACTTTTTCCGGACCGAAACGTCGAAAGAAAGTATAAAAACACCTCCGAAACATACCTGTGCACAGTCTCCTTGAACTTCTCCTCGTCGAGGAACTGCAGTATGAGGAACACAAGCTCCCTACTGAGCGAAGACATCGCCACGCCACCGTAACCCTAGACCAAACCAAACCAGAAAAGGCCCAAAACCTTAGATCTCAGCGAGTAAACCCTAAATTTTCAGAAACCAAACCCAAATCCAAAACCCTTAAAGCCGCCACATTTCCCGGCCTCAAACAACCAGATCGGATCGCAGGGGTGGGGAAAGGCGGCACCTTTAAGCAAACGCCCGAATCGAACGAGACAAAATAGGTGAAAAAAAGAGGGGGAAAAACACGCCCCACTTCGTGGACTCGAGATTCCCACAAAATACCTTGGAGAAGTCCAAAATCGTGGCTTCTCGCGGCCCCACGAAACCCTAGATCGACCAGGAAGGCGAGGATCGAAGGGTGGCGACGATTTTGGTGATGGAGGCGTGCGTGGATTTCGTTAGGGTTAGGAATTGCAGCATGTGAGAGTGAGGCGTGAAGGAGTGACGGGTGAGGAATTTGGGTTGGGTTTGGTTTAATTGGGTTGGGCTTTTCGGATTGGTTGGAAAATTTGGGCTAATATTAGTCGGTTTGATCTAGGTTAATCGGATCGGGTAGTATCGTGTCCATCGTGTATTCGTGTATCGTGTATACCTAATAAACACGATATTCTTATAGTGTATGTTATCTTGTATTTCGTGTATATACCCTCATACCCGGACCCGACCCTATAAGGATTCGTGTATCGTGTCGTGTATGCTTATCGTGTATTCGTGTCTAGGTTCCCATACCCATACACTAAATTATCGTGTCGTGTTCGTGTCGTGTTATCGTGTCGTGTCTGATTTTGACAGGTCTAAGAATATCTGATGTGAGAAGGAACCCGGATAATCGGGTATCTGACTATGACTGGGCCAGAGTTAACTGGATTTATAATTATCCAGTAAACCTGATACATGATGAATGAAATTGGTCCCTTCTTATTAAATTTATGAATCTAATGGCTAACTAACATGCTAATGTGACAACCAAAAGTAGTCAATACAATCTAAACGAAAAATGTAATGGAAGCAAAGTTTTTTTTTTTTGAATATGGTATAAGTATAACCCTTTAATTAGAGATGATATCATCGAAAACCAGGACAGCAAGAGTGGCTGGCATGGGCCAGGATAGAAAAACTTGAACCAACACAAGCCTACATTACATCACCACAAAGCCCACCAAAACCAAGTCCAGTACCCATCCGAAATTCAACCAAAGTTCCCGGGGCTTCCACGCAAAATCACCAAAGTCACCTTCCATATTACTTTACTCCTGCAGTTACATGTTGTTTTGTCCTCTACTTCTTAAACTTCCTCCTCCAAACTAACAAACCTTTTCCTCTTCACATTAAACCATAACAACAAACAAGAAATCACACAGGGAGACAAACAATTCTTATTGTTAAGATCATGGAGACCAACATTGAACATAGGAGGAGTGACGTGGTGGTGGAGGTGAAGAAGCAACTAAAGTTGGCAGGGCCATTAGTGTCCGTGTATCTCTTGCTATTCTGCCTCCAAATAATTTCAGTTATGTTTGTGGGACATCTTGGGGAGCTTGCTTTGGCTAGTGCTTCTTTGGCCACATCCTTTGCTGGTGTCACTGCCTTCAGCTTACTAGTAATACACATTTGTTTTTTTTGTTTTTTTTCTGGGTTTTCTTGCATGTCATGGTGATCACATGCTTATGATGGGTCAACAAGTTGAGATATTTCAGTCGGATTTTCCTCGACCAAAGGTTGCAGGTTCAAATCCTATTATTGCAAAGCAACAGGGATTTGTTTCCTTGTAAATTAACAGGGTTATGCATGTTTGCATTAGTTCGGTCAAAATGAAGGGATTTTTTTTTAACATGTTAGACATGTTCATATTTCTTTTCTTGTTTTTCCTTAAAAAAATTATGTATCCTGTATTTTTATTTTTCTGTTAGAGTTGTGTTGGCATTTTTAAGTGACTTTTTTTAGTGTCTTCTCGTTTGGATGATTGCTGGTGTAAATGGTAAGCACTCATTTTCGGAATTTTGTTTGCTGTAATTGGTTTGAATTTGATTTTGAATAAAATGTTTTGTCTTCAAGGTTCGGTGGGTTTGTCAAGATTTGTTCTTGTTGTTGTTGTTGTATCTTTTAAATTTTTAGTGTCTTCTGATTTGGAAGGTTGTTGGTGCAAATGGGCACTGGATTAATTTCCAAATTTGTTTTTTAAAAAAAAAGGTCCGAACATGGATAACTTTCCCAGCAATAGGATAACTTTGAACTTCAGTTTTTCTTTTCTTTCCTTTTTAGGAATATTCTTTTATCTTCCTCAAAGTACAGTCTGTTTTCTCAGACTTTTATTCCATTAGTGTTGAATGGTTTCCTTTAGATCATTCCTTTTGGTTTCCTAATTAATCATGATGATAACAAACATAAAAAGTATTCCTATCCGTAATCTCATGGCTAAAGTTCATTTTTCTTAGAGTTGAACTATATAATAAAGAGTTGAACAATTCATGTGTGTGAGTTCACACTTTTTGGAGTAGTAAGTAATTGAAAAAAGAGAGGAATAGAAGCTCATGTGGGTGAAATGAACCTAGCTAATGTGACGTGAAAGGAACCGTAGATCTTGATCGAAGACTCATATAATCTCATGATATATATAGAGGGTCTATCTTTAATGAGCTTTAAATCACAAAATTAGATACAATCTTGTCATTATGGATGAAGAACATGTTTAGCTGATGAATTGAGATTCCTATTTAATCAAAAGGTGCTCTCTCTATTTCCACAGATGGGTATGTCTAGTGCATTAGAAACCTTTTGTGGACAAGCTTTTGGAGCAAAGGAATATCACATGCTTGGTATATACATGCAGAGAGCAATGCTTGTCCTCACACTGACTTGCATACCAATTTCAATCATAATTGCGAACACTGGAAAAATACTCACCTTGCTTAGGCAAAATCGAGAATTAGCATTTGAGGCTGGATTATATGCCCAATGGATGATCCCTGGTATTTTCTCAAGTGCACTAATCCATTGCCTGATCAAATTCCTCCAGTCCCAAAACATCGTGGTTCCGATGGTGCTGTTTTGCAGCCTAACGGCTCTACTTCACATTCCCTTGTGTTGGATTATGGTGTTTAAATCGGGACTTGGTAGTAAAGGCGCTGCATTGGCTAATAGCATTTCCTATTGGTTGAATGTGATTATGTTTGCGATGTTTGTGAGATTTTCTTCTACATGTAAGAACACTTGGGTTGGATTCTCAAAGGAGGCTTTTCATGATCTTCACAAGTTCTTCAAGCTTGCTATACCATCCGCACTTATGATCTGGTATATATCTTTAATTATAAGGATTGTATTCTTGAGTTTGTTTATGCCTGGTTGACATTTCTTACGAAAAAATTAAGTTATGTTCTTAACAGCTTGGAGTATTGGTCATTTGAGGGTTTGGTCCTCTTATCTGGTCTTCTTCCCGATCCACAACTTCAAACATCAGTGTTGTCCATCAGGTGAAGAGGCTCACAATTTCCCTGAGTTCGGGTAAATATTAAAGTCAGTAGAGGAAAATGAAACCAAAATGTAACAAAATATATTAACCTCTCCAATATCCAATTTTTTTAACCACTTGAAGAAATTAAATTCTTCACAACCAAAAACAATATATTATAATCTATAGTTGTAGACATAACTAAATTACTAATCCCTTTTATTCTTTTCAGCTTAAATACAAATACAATGGCATTCATGATAGTGATGAGCCTTGGTGCAGTGGTAAGGTCAGTTCTAACAACTTCAATTAGTTTCAGTTTCCAACTATATATAATTTCTGTCCACTTCTTAATCACAAATTACTTCTCGAAGCATACGTGTTTCCAACGAACTCGGTGCTGGACACCCTAAAGCTGCAAACTTGGCCATCCTAGTAACATTGTCATTGGCAGTGACAGAAAGTATTTTGATTGGACTAATTATGATTTTAGTCCGCAACGTCTGGGGAAAGCTATATAGCAATGTAGGATCAGTGGCGAGCCATGTCGCTGCTATGATGCCTTTGCTCGCAGCCACTTCAATCTTAGATGCATTCCAAAGTGTGCTTTCAGGCATGTTCTTGTTCTTGTTGGTAAATATTGATATGTTTTATATAAGATACCTTAGTTTGATGGATGATGTTTGGATAAGCAGGCATTGCAAGAGGATGTGGGAAGCAGAAAATCGGCGCCTTCGTCAATCTTGGGGCGTACTATATCGTCGGCATTCCTCTTGGTGTTGTCTTTGCTTTTGTTTTACATTTCAAAGGGAAGGTTGGTTTCATAATTAAGAGTTCTCCTATTCTGTTTGCTTATATGACATGATATTTATCATGACATGCTTATGCCTTCCCTCCCTAACAGGGTCTCTGGTTAGGGATCATATGTGCTCTTTCTGTTCAAGTCTTGCTTCTCGCCCTCATTGTAATATGCACCGATTGGGAGAAAGAAGTAGGTAAAGTTGGGAGTTAGAATCTTAAATTTATAAGTCATATTTCTTATGTAACTTGGATTATGAAATATGTCTACTAAGAATCTTTAGGTATGAAATCATTTGAAAATTCTGAATACTTCTTGGCGGGTACAGACCTTTCGTTCATAGCTTGCAGCGTATTGATTCAAGAATTTCTTTATCTTTGAGTATCATGCACATTCCTTATAAATAGATTACAACAATGACAGCTCCACTTAGTGCACTAGTGATAGATTTCGTTAGACATCATTCATGTTTGATATCTTATCGCATTTCCATGTTGTAAGTGTAACACCACAAACACATTATTCTCACATTGCCTAACATAAAAATGTTAGTATGGAATATAATGACATGAGTTCACTACTATATTATTTAGCAACTTAATTTTTGTGACCGAAAAAGTAAGTGTTGTGAGCCAGTAGGCTCATGAGTGACGGACATGATCATTCGTTGTGTTGTTGCATCTTACATTTATTTTTTATTCTTTTTGCTGACTTAGGTAAATAAAGCGAAAGAGAGAGTTTCTAACATGGTGATTTCTACAAATACAACATCACAATCAGATGGAGTCGAAGGCTAGAGTATCGCACAAATAGAAGTGAATGTCATTCAGATGTCCAATATTAGCTGCATCTTTAATGTGAGCACAAACACAATTTTCCTTGGAATTTAATTCTAACTCAAACATGAAATCAGTGACATTTCACTACAATATATTCAGCTGTTCTGTGTTTTCTGTTTTTTTTCAGGCATCGGCTGGGCATTCTCACTAAAACTCCTACAAGAAAAGCACCATTATTGTTTGATATCTATGTTTGTATTGATAAGAACTTTGATAAATTTGCATTCTTAGATTTGTGATCGTATAGGAAACTAGATTTCGAAATATTCTTAGTGTACCTGTTTAAACTTTGTGTTCACCGAGTGGGGCGCTTACCCTCTATTGAGATAAAGCTAATCGCTTCATATGAGTATTAATAATCTGATCATCCGTGGTCAATTGATATGGGTAAGCATGTTAAGTTTGACTATCACTTCGTCACCAAGAATGTGACTTCAGACAATGTACTCTCGCAGTCAACATGCTGCGGATAGTGCATACCGTATACACATGCAAGTTGATATTAAAACATTAACCTTTTCCTCAAAAAAAAAACTATAAAACCGTCAATCTACAATCATTTTTAACCATGCATGCTACTATGTTCGTTACACAGCCTATTTAGTTGGAAACTTTGTATCCAACCTTTCCTACTAATCCTCTGACAGACAAAAGCCTACATCATCTAAATTAGGTTACTGCAAAACTAAAATGGGGTTTTTGCTTGGGTACTGTAACGTCCCGAAAACAGCAGAAAATTTAAACAATAATAAAGACCGTCAACGGTCAACACTGGGCACGTCACGAGAAAACAAACCAACATATATATAAAATATATAAGATATAAATCCACGTGGAAGTCGAACTATACAAATGAGTCAACTGTGATTACAACAAAACTGAATATACATGTAATCACTACCTCAACAAAAGATATAAAAGAGGACATGATCTGATCCCGGGGGCACCCTCCTCGGTCACCACCTGACTCTAATGCTACTCGCTACCTGAAATGCAAACAAACAAACATGCCTGGATGGTGTAAACTCTGCCAGTGCGCTGTCCCTGCTGTGGCCTAACAGGTGGTCTACCTCCGCCTCCACCTCTGCCTGGTGCTGGTAAACCCGGTGGTCTGCTCGGTCCAGCTCCTCGGCTCGGACAGCTCCTAAAAAAGTGGCCCAGCTGGCCACAATCATGACAAGCTCCGGTGGGAAAACACGGCCCAGAGTGAAACCTGCCACAACTACCACAAGGCTCAGGTCGTGGTGCTGCAGCTCCTGCTCCCTCAAACCGGGGCCTCTTGCCCGGATTCCCCCCAGTCTGACTTCCCGGCCTCCCAGAGAACCTACCCGATGGTCTCCTCTCATCCTGGTAGTTCTCCCTGTAGTCACGATCAAGAACAGTGGCACTCTTCACGGCCTCGGCTAACGTGCTCGGCATACGCGTCAACACCTTCGTCCTCAAATGCTTCCGGAGCCCTCGGACGAACTTCCCAGCTCTCTGCTCCTGTGTGATGTACATCTCGGGACAGTAACGCTCAAGGGCGTTGAACTTCCCGATGTAGCCTGCCAGGGTCATGTCCCCCTGCTGTAGACTCAGAAACTCATCCCTCTTCGCATCCTGAACATGCTGCGAAAAGTACTGCTCGTTGAACTCGCCAACGAACTCCTCCCAGGTTATATCGTCTCTGTCCGCAAACACCACTGCAGATGTGGACCTCCACCAGTTGGACGCAGCACCGCCCAAAACATATGTAGTCAGACCCACTCTCGCCTCCGGAGGACAACCAATAGCACCGAAGATCTTCTGCATCGTGAAGATCCACTCCTCCGCAGCCTCTGCGTCATACTGCCCCAGAAAGGTAGGCAGATGCTGGCGCATAAACCGGTCATGCATAGCACCAGTCCTCGTCTGCCCAGTCTGTGCTGACTGCTGCTGTAGCATCTCAGTCAGACGTCCGACCGTATCGAACAACGTCTGACGCTCATCCTCCCAAACATCATCCCTCGCAGTCTCACTCTCACCACGAGTATGGGCAACGACCTTCCCCCGTCTAGGAGGCATCTGTCAAAGGAAAACAAGACAATCATCAATATAAAATATGCATGCATGATCCTCTAAGACCTAAATCCTAACTCAAAGGTGGTTTCTTTGGACAAGTACGCCGGAATCAACGCTCTGATACCAAATTGTAACGTCCCAAAAACAGCGGAAAATTTAAACGATAATAAAGACCGTCAACGGTCAACACCGGGCACGTCACGGGAAAACAAACCAACATATATATAAAATATATAAGATATAGATCCACGTGGAAGTCGAACTATACAAATGAGTCAACTGTGATTACAACAAAACTGAATATACATGTAATCACTACCTCAACAAAAGATATAAAAGAGGACAGGATCTGATCCCGGGGGCACCCTCCTCGGTCACCACCTGACTCTAATGCTACTCGCTACCTGAAATGCAAACAAACAAACATGCCTGAGTTCCCTGCAGGAACCCCGTATACCAAACCTCCTAAAATACAAAAAGGAATTAAAGACAATGCAATGCAATGCACATGATCATCCACCTCGGGCCCACAATAATGCCCTCACCGCCTCCGCGGCACTGAACCACTCCTGCCACTAGGGTCAAGTCAGTCCACCGCTGCCTCACAAGGGTCAGTCGACACCACTGCTCCCCAAAAGTGCAGGAAGGAACCCCCGGCACACGCCGCCACCCCAGGAGCGAGTCAGCCCGCCGAATACACAACTCGGGTCAGACAACATCCGCTGCTCCCCAAGAGCCGCCAGACGCGCACCCTGCCGGAACCTCCTCGGCCTACCGCTAAACCCTCGCAAACTGCCCAAGGTTTACGACACACATCCCTCACACCCCGCTCGGTAAGAGAGGCAACAGTAATACAATAATACGCCCTCGTCGAAGGTGAAATCCGTCGCTCTCAAAGCCGGTAATCAACCGTCGCCTCGGAGCCGGTAGTCAACCTATACTCAATGGATCGCGTGTGGATAAATCCACCAACCTGCGGCAGATCGGTCGACCGCTACAAGCACACCGGTCGACCAGTCCTCCACACAGTACTCGGTACTGTACAAATAAGTGCACCGGTCGAACCATGCCAACCGAATTACCGACCAACCGGTCGAACAAAAGTCATCTAGCGGTCGACCGTTTGGATGGTCTACGCTATACCAATTTTATATAATATATATATATCCGATCGGTCGAACCAAGGGGTCGTTCAACCGATAACAGGAAATTCAGCATTTTGCCTAAGTGGTATTCGGTCGACCGGAACTCCTATACAGTTCGACCGAAACATCACAGGCACTCTACTGCTTAATTAAAATGCTCAGTCGGTCGACCGAAAGTTAAAGAGCGGTCGGCCGTTTTGATGGTCAAAGCTCCCAACCGACTTAGCATCGAATAGATCGGTCGAACAAGGTTAAGGGCGTTCGACCGTTTAATAAGTCAAAACCCCCAACCGACCTATTCTCATTGTTTTTCGGTCGACCGGCTAAGTGGACCCGTTCGACCGATAACAACATCAACCCCTTTTCCCGCACAAATCTGGCATAACGGTCGACCGTCCATAGACATCGTTCGACCGTTCGCAGGTGCAAATCAATATAATAATAGGATCGGTCGACTGCCCACAGGCACCGGTCGACCGATCGTCGTCTTCAACCTCTGAATAGGTTGCAATCCGACGGGAAATTCGACACCAACGTCGATCCCCAACACTCACAAGGCTTATGTGAGTTATAATGAAGATTTGACATACCTTTTTAACGTTCGTGGAAGTCTCCCAAGCTTTGGCAAACCCAACCCACTTCTTCTCCTCTTCTTCTTCTTCACTTCTTCTCTCCTTCTTCTTCTCCAAAGAAATCGCCTCTCTCACTCTCTGATAATCCAAACAATGAATAAACGTTTTAGTTAAAACCTAACACCTCTATTTATAGGAAAAACCAAATCTTATCCAACCTCCACCTCACTCTCCACCTCATGCTTCACTAATCAAGGCTTAATTAGGTTAATTAGGTTTAGTTTAGTTTAATTTAGGTGTTTAGATTAGGTTATTACAGGTACACCTCCAAAAGTTGTTTATTAGGTAAAATAAACAATTTAGAAATCATGGTAATTCGCACCGACGATGAATAACAATTTAGAAAATTAACGAAGCCAACAATAAAGGTGAGTCCAGTAGTTATCCAAAATTCAATTAAATCAGCAGGACTCCCGCATAAAATCTGCAAAACTGATCTCATTTCTCATGAGGTCCCGTACTTTTACATTCGGCTTTGTCCTCAAGTAGTTAAACACCTTCCTGCAAACAATACCTTTATAAAAAAAATCAGTAATCACAAAAGAAACAGACAGACCACTATTGTTGTTCCAGAAATCATGGACACCAACATTGAAGGTAAGAGTGAGGTGATGATGGAGGTGAAGAAGCAACTGAAGTTAGCAGGGCCATTGGTGTCTGTCAATTTTTTGTTGTTCTGCCTTCAGATAATATCTGTTATGTTTGTGGGACATCTTGGGGAACTTGCTCTAGCCAGTGCTTCCTTGGCCACTTCCTTTGCTGGTGTCACTGCCTTTAGCTTGCTGGTGATTATTCAACTTAATTTGTTTTTCTCTTCCAACTGCATGCCTTTTGATTTTCGGGGTCTGCACTCTGCATGCATGTGATGGTGACACATTTTTTGTTTTAATTTCTTGATAAAAGAGGTTGACATGTTTAATTTCATTGGTCTTTTTTCATTTTTCTTCTGGTTTCTTGTGTACTTAATTAGAATTTTGTCGATTTTTCAAGAGATTGTTTTTTTATCTGGTTAGTGTCTTGAAGTTCGGATGATTGGTGGTGCAAATTGGTTGGGGCTCATTTTGAGAGTGGGATTTTTTTTTTCAAAATGGGTTTGAATTTGATCAAAAGGAAGGTTTTTTGTCATCCAAGTTTTGTTGGGTTTTTAAGAGATTATTTTGATTTATTTTCAAAATTTTGTTCGTTGAAATGGGTTTGACTTCGATTTAAAAAAGATCAGAAATCAGAATTTGATTATTTTGTGTTATTTTTCCTTGTGGTTTGGATGGTTTGTGGTGGTAATGGTAGTGACCCGTTTTCCAAAATTTTGTTTTGCTGAAATCGGTTTGAATTTGATTGAGAAAATGTTTCCCAGCAATACGATAACTTTGAGGTTGTGTTTTTTTTGTCCCTTTTCTAGGGAATATTCTTTTGTTTCCTGAAACTGCAGTATGATTTGCATGGACGTATTTATTAGTTGGGTTCGTGAGTGGTGACTACTGACTAGGGAGTAGGGTGCAACGGTTAGGGACTATTATTTTTTTTTTTTTAAATCAATTTTTCAAAGATATGGATATTATTTTTCAAATCAGGGTTGATAAAGATACAAGTATATATTTCCTGATGCATATACGGATTCAATATTTTAAAATATGGAGGATATGGATATACATAATTTTGGGCGACTATGTACATGTATACGGTTATCCATAGCATTTCCATAATGTGTTTTTCTAATATACCTTAAAATTAGGAATTTATTCAAGATTTCTATGCAAATTTACTAAAAAAAATACTACGAATTAAATTTGTTATATTTCTAAGTTAATATATTTTACATAAGTTTTTATAATTTAATAAGAATGCTAGGTGAGATATGGAAAATATATTATATTTGTACATCACAAATATCTATTTATAATATAGTCTTCCATATTTCTATCTGTTTATTGAAAATATAGATATGCAAGTTTCATATCTGTATCTATATTTGCTTTGTTTGCACCTTAGTGGTTGAGTAATGAGTTTCCTTGCATCATTCTACTACAAGCACAAACTTATTTTGGTGGTGTGCTTATCTGCTATCTTTGTCCGACAAATTCTTCATAAACATTAGTACGTATATGACACAAAGGTTAACGCAATCTTATCTTTTAGGATAATGCACTCTTAAGTTTTTAACCACAAAGGTTAACTAAATGTTTAATACCAGATCATAAATGCTAGATCTATAATGAAATGTACTTTTAACCACAAAGGTTGACGCAATCTTATCTTTTAGGATAATGCACATTTTTAGTTCATGAACTGAGATTCCTATTGAATCCACTGGCCGAACTAGGAGTTTTATCAGTGGGGCTTAATAATAAATCAAGAGGAAATTGTTATCATGATGTACGGATTTTTTTTAAATCTCAAAAGAAGACTACATTTTGTATAAAAAACATTATAACTGACTGTAACCAATTTTCGTATTTTGAAAACGATATATTATTGCATCGTTAATAAGTTTATCAAATAAATCATTACTAACCTTGTTAAAAGTTGAACACTTGTGAGACACGAAAAGATTTGGAAGCTAAATGATAAAACTTCGAACTGCAAAAACAATTGTAATTTATAATTACATAACTAAAAAGTAAAAAAAACAATTACAAAACTTTAGCAATCAATTGATTATGCTGGGTTGGAACAAAGAATATGTAAGAACATACGGAAAAAAAAATTAAATAATTAAGATGTTGAGAGAATATACTACTGAGATGTACGTCGTATGTAATTGAGAATTCAGGTTTCTAAGGAATTAAAAATATATTTTATGATTTGTGTGACATGATATGTTGGAGTTGGAAGATGGAGGAAGCTTTAGCCGGCCGAGTGTGCTGCTGAAGATTTGATGGTTGTAGAAACACTTTGTGGTACAAGAGGTTAATTGGACTTTTATTTTAGGTAAGGAGTATGAGCAAAGGGATAGAATAGTGGGGAAAAAGGCAATTTTAGGAGTAAACTAGTATATGTGTGTGTATAAATATATTCATATCTTATTTTTATGGAATAACTTGTATGTTTTCTTACAATTGCATATATATATATATATATATATATATATATATATAGATATATATATATATATACATATATATATATAGTCAAACTTTAGTGAGTTCATCGACTCATCTTATTTAGTTTAAACCTCATACAATCTCACCATTCGGTCTTATTTACGATTAATTTTACCTTTTATTAGCATAACCATTTTCCTCTTAATCTACCTTACAATTTCAGATGAGTGGTGAATATTGTGAGATCTTAAAATAGGAAGTTAAGTCTCAGACTCACTAGATAATTCATGTATATGTACATATGTATATATATACATATGTGTATATATACATATTGTGTATGTGTGTTCCTATCTTATCTTTATGGATAACTTATGCTAATGAATGATGAGATTAACTATAAATAAGATCTAATGGTGAGATTGTAGGGGACTTAAACTAAATTTAATGAGCCATGGGCTCACTAGAGCTTGACCCTGTGTATATATACATATTATGTGATTGTGTGTTCCTATCTTATCTTTATGGATAACTTATGCCATTACATATACTACATGATACTAGTTTCTTGAAATTTTGTACAAAAAAGGGTGGGACTTCAGCCATCGCATGCCCTGTCCTGGTTCAATCAAGCTTATATCTCTGTGTTTTCACAGATGGGTATGTCTGGCGCATTAGAGACGTTTTGTGGGCAAGCTTTTGGAGCAAAGGAATACCACATGCTTGGTATATACATGCAGAGAGCAATGCTTGTCCTCACACTGACTTGCATACCTATTTCAATCATAATTGCGAACACTGGAAAAATACTTGTCTTTCTTAAACAAAATCGAGAATTAGCATTTGAGGCTGGATTATATGCCCAATGGATGATCCCTGGTATTTTCGCAAATGCAATAATTCAGTGTCTAATCAGGTTCCTCCAATCCCAAAACATCGTGGTTCCAATGGTACTGTTTTGCAGCCTAACCGCTCTACTTCACATTCCATTGTGTTGGATTATGGTGTTTAAATCGGGACTCGGTAGTAAAGGCGCTGCATTGGCTAATAGCATTTCCTACTGGTTGAATGTGATTATGTTTGCGATGTTTGTGAGATTTTCTTCTACATGTAAGAACACTTGGGTTGGATTCTCAAAGGAGGCTTTTCATGATCTTCACAAGTTCTTCAAGCTTGCGGTACCATCTATGGTTATGATTTGGTATGTCTTTATCAGCATTATATGATTTGCCATGCCTTCGCAAACACTTCTAACAAAAAAGTTATGTTCTTGACAGCTTGGAGTATTGGTCATTTGAGGGTTTGGTCCTCTTATCTGGTCTTCTTCCCGATCCACAACTTGAAACATCGGTGTTGTCCCTCAGGTGAAGAGGCTCACAATTTCTCTGAGTTCGGGTAAATATTAAAGTCAGTAGAGGAAAATGAAACCAAAATGTAACAAAATATATTAATCTCTCCAATCCAATTTTTTAACCACTTGAAGAAATTAAATTCTTCACAACCAAACACAATATTATAATCTATAGTTGTAGACATAACTAAATTACTAATCCCTTTTATTCTTTTCAGCTTAAATACTAGTTCAATGGCATTCATGATAGTGATGAGCCTTGGTGCAGTGGTAAGGTCAGTTCTAACAACTTCAATTAGTTTCAGTTTCCAACTATATATTATTTATGTCCACTTCTTAATCACAAATTACTTCTTGAAGCATACGTGTTTCAAACGAACTCGGTGCTGGACACCCTAAAGCTGCAAAATTGGCCATCCTAGTAACATTGTCATTGGCAGTGACAGAAAGTATCGCGATTGGGCTATGTATGATTTTGGTTCGCAACATCTGGGGAAAGCTATATAGCAATGTAGGATCAGTGGTGAGCCATGTAGCTGCTACGATGCCTTTGCTTGCAACAATTTCATTGTTAGATGGACTTCAAAGTGTATTTTCAGGTAATGTTCTTGTTCTATATATGCAATCATGTATATATCTTATTGGTAAATATTGATAAGGCTAGCTAGTTCTATGCAATCATGTGACATGTATAATTAGGCTAAAGTTTTCGAATCCAAAAGACCAAAAGGTCTCAAATTATGTTTGGAAATGCAGGTACTGCAAGAGGATGTGGAAAGCAGAAGCTTGGCGCCTTCGTCAATCTTGGAGCTTACTATATCATTGGCATTCCTTTAGGAGTTGTGTTTGCTTTCGTTTTACATGTGAAAGGGAAGGTTGGCTGCATTAAGATGATCTGTTCTGATTGCTTACATTAACATAATAATAATAATAATAAATGGTTGTGCTTAATTATGTCTCTCCTCCTAATCAGGGTCTCTTGTTGGGGCTCATATGTGCTCTCGCTGTCCAAGTGTTGCTTCTCGGCATCATTGTAGTATCCATTAACTGGGAGAAAGAAGTACGTTTTAACGCGCGCTTGTTGTTAGAATCTAGATTTAGATGTAATCTTTCTTTCTTTTATCGTTTTGAACTATGATATATATAGTTAAGAGTCTTTACTTCCAAAACATTTGAAATCTGAATATTCCTCAATACACATCACAATTTTGCTGGACTTGTTCATTATCACTTCACGAGTAATAGGTTTAATTACCTTCTGAACATCAGCTCTGTTGTTTGCATCTTACATTCATACTTGGTTATTATTACCGAATCAGGTAGCGAAAGCGAAGGAGAGAGTTTCCTCCGTCGTGAATCCTACCGATATCATATCGGAATCAGATGGAGTTGCTGCCTAGCTAGAAAGACATACCGCAGAGAAAGACACCATGAGTGGCATTGGCATTCAGATGTTCAATGTTAGCAGCATATTTAAGGTGAACCTTTATAGCAATGTAGGATATGACAGACTTTTCTTTAGAAATTAATTCAAATACAGACATGAAAGTAACAACAATGCACCACTATACATTCAACTTTCTTACGTTTTTTGTTTCTTTCGGGCTTTAATTGGAGGACATTCTCATGAAAGCTTTCAAGGAAAAGCAACATTATTGTCTAATTTTTGTGCTGATATAATTGTTTTGGTATTGAATCGGTGGTTGTGTATGTAGTGGACTTCTGAACGTGTATTGCTAGTAAGAGGATGGAATCGGGTCAGTTTGGTTCGGGTTTGGGGATTATTAAATCCAAATCAAATAATTTTCGGGGGAAAAATCCAATCCAAACCAAACTGTTTCTGTTAAGATCGCTTTAAACTTCAATTTTGCATTTGACATTATTATTCATTAACCACTTAGAAAATGTGAAATATAAAGACATTAGTTAATATAAGTAAACTTATAACGCTAAGTAAAGAGTTACAAATTGAACGATAGTGTTAGATTATATGTTGCATCAAGGTGAACTTACGTTTTGAAAGAGAGAGAAGATAAGTGAACGGTACATGTAGATTTTAAATAGTTCAAGAGTGAATTTGGGGAATTTAAATAATAATTTAATCCAAGTTTTCAACAGTAGTATCTAAGTAAATAGTTTTTTTTCTTACGACATTCGGCAAATATAGATGTTTTGAAGTTGTATGCAAGCAAAAAAAATCATTTTTAAAAATAATTGTCGTCACGAATTAAATATTCTGTATTGGTCACAGACCTAAGTCAAAATATCTCACCCATCACCGAGGTTGTATCTGTCCTACCCGTACTTGAACTTCTTCCTCAAAAAAGAAAAAATTGCACTCAAGTCAACCCAAATCAAAACAAGAAAACGCACAAGAAAAAAAAGGCTTGTTATAGTTCCTTAGATCATGAAGATTGAAGACCAGCATATTTTTTCTTTTCTTTTTGATAATCGATCATCAAGACCAAAACATTGAAGGCAACACAAGCTTACGTTGTCATAAAGCCTCCCATGTGCAGTGCATCTGGTTGAAAGTGCAATTACACACTCAGGTCTTGTGATCTTCGGTGGGTACAAAAAAAATGCACCTCGGATACCCAATATTGGATCAACTATAGTTTGGAAACACATTTTGTGAGGTGGGTGACTAAGAATTCTGGTAATCGAAGAAAAATTAATTACAATTTGTCATCTTGAGTTATGTTTTGATTTCACTTTTCATTTTTGAACTTTAAAAGACAACAATCATATCTCTTATATTTTCATTTTGTAACACTTTGCTCTCTTCTATTGCCCGAACTTCACGAATTCATTGTTTTAACACATATTTGTTGTTATTTTTTATTTTTTTAAGTTATTTGCCTAAAACATTCATAATTCTAACTTTATGTTAAAGTTCGGATCAAATCGGATGTCCGATTTGGTTGAAATTTTGATCAAATTAGTAGTCAATCAGAACTAAATTCGAACAAGATCTGACATCAAAATTGATCTGAATTTTAACATAAAATTAGGAGTATGAGTTTATTAAATATACAACGCAAAAATAGAGAAATAACGGCGAATATGTCGAAAAATAATAGATTTTTAAAGTTGGGAGTCAAAATATTACAAAACAAAAGTATAATGAACGAGATTGAGTTTTTTTAAGGGAACTACTATTCGTCGCCGGTAAACTACTTAAATCGCCCCAAAAATTACCTTTTTGCCCTTAACAAATCAATTAATACCCATTTCGTCCCGTATCTTTAAACAAGGTATTTGACTCAGTTTTACTCACATTCCTAGTACCAACATCACGAAAATGTCTGGCGAAACACCTGAATCCGGCTAGGTAACGGAGGCGGATTTTTTTTTCCGACTCGGGCGTCTGGCTAAGACGCCTCCACCTAGGTGAAGGCGTCTGGATACGACGCCTACACCATGGTGGAGACGTCATAGCCAGACGCCTCCACCAAGGTGGAGGCGTCTTAGCGAGGCGCCTCCACCTTGGTGGAGGCGTCTGGCTAAGACGCCTCCACATAGGTGGAGGCGTGATAGCCAGACGCCTCCACGTTGGTGGAGGCGTGTTAGCTAGACGCCAGTATTTTTTAATAATAAAAAATAAAATATAAAATATAAATAAATTCTTAAAATTATACGGTGTGTTATCTCAAATTATTTGAGGTTCTGTTGCAAGATTTTTGGTGGTAACGGGGTCAAATTACAATGAGTTTTTTTGCAAGTGATTAAATTTTCAAAAAATTTAAGATCCAAAATCCCCGGTGGTAAAACCTCCCGACTTACAAATACCACATCGACAGGTCCGTTCGGGGGTCTCTCTGAATTTTTTTTGAATTTTCATCAATTGCAAAAACTCGTTGTAAGGTGATGTCGGACGGTCGACCGTTTGCTTCTCGGTCTACCGAACATGTTCCATGCGGATGACCGAGTTTCCATCGGTCCACCGTGATCGTAAATACAGTAAGTTTTTGATCTTCCTGGAATCATTGTGTCGGTTTACCGATCTCTACCCGGTTATCCGAATATTTATTCTCAGTAGCTTCGACATTTCTCTGGAAATCTCTATTCGGTGTACCGAAAGGGTATCGGTCATCCGAATATAGTAATTATTAACTTATTAATTAATTAATTTAGTAATTATCTAAATTTATAATCAATTATCTTTTTAATAAAAAAATAATAAAAAATTGCGGGCGTCTGTGTAAAACGCCCAGCGTAGGAGAGAGGCGTCTGGCTAAGCCGCCCAGCGTAGGAGAGAGGCGTCTTAGCCAGACTCCCGTCCCATGGGCGGGGCGTCTGTGTAAAACGTCGTCCCCTAGGGGGAGGCGTCTTACCCAGACGTCCCTCTCCTACGCTGGGCGGCTCCGCCAGACGCCCGCAAATTTTTATTATTTTTTTATTAAAAAGATGTTGGATATTTTACCAGATTCGAGTACACCGGGGCGTCTGTTGGCTCATTACTGACCTCCAAAACATTATTTTTTATGAATATAAGAGGAAGATGAAGATAGATGTGTGATATGAGGGTAAAATGTCGCGTTGTAGCAGTAGAAATGAGAGAATGGCAAAATGGTAATCTGTTGCGGCGATTTAAGTAGTTTTAGGGCGACGAATAGCAATTCAGTTTTTTAAAGTTCAAGAAGATGAAGTCAAATCCGAGTATAATTTAGAGGGGTAAATTGTAATTAACACACAAAAAAACATTGCCATAAAACCAGGTAGCACACTTGAACGTACCCAAAATTCAGCAGAAACAGGGGCTTCCACGTAAAATCACCGAACCAACATTTCTCCTGCGGATACACTTACATGTTGTTTTGTCTTCCACTTCTTAAACTTTTTTCTCCAAATTATTAAACATTTTCCTCCTCACTTTAAACCATAAACAAAAAAGGAAAGTACACAAAAAAACATAAAAACACAAAGATCACTTTTCTTGTTCCAGAAATCATGGAGACCAGCATTGGAGGGAGGAGGAGGAGTGAGGTGGTGATGGAGGTGAAGAAGCAGCTGAAGTTAGCAGGGCCATTAGTTTCTGTTAATCTCTTGATGTTCTGCATTCAGATAATATCTGTAATGTTTGTGGGACACCTCGGGGAGCTTGCTCTGGCTGGTGCTTCTTTGGCCACCTCCTTTGCTGGTGTCACTGCCTTCAGCTTGCTGGTAATTCGCTATTTATTTCACCGCTTTTGATATTCTTGAGTTGCACCATTTGAAGCTTGTTCAGTTTATCTTGAGATAGTCAAGATCAGAAATCGAATCTTAATAGTCTCATTTGTATACCTGGAAGGTTTTGATTTTATATAAGGTGAGGTAGTAAAGTAGATAAAGTCAAAAAAAAAATATTCTTGATTTTCATGAATGTGATAGTTAGCTCGTCATTTATTTCACTCGTCCAACTTGCTTTTGATATTCTTGAGTTGCACCATCTAAGGTTTGCTCAGTTTGTCTTGAGATAGTCAAGATCACAAATCGAATCTTAACAGTCTTATTTGTGTGTCTGGGAGGTTTTGATTTAATATAAGGTGAGGTAGTAAAGTACAAAAAGTCAAAAAAAACTTGGTTTTCATGAATGTGATAGTTAATTTGCCATTTATTTCACTAGTCCAATTTGCTTTTGATATTCTTGAGCTGCACCACAATCGGAGGTTTCTTCAGTTTACCTTGAGATAGTCAAAATCAAATATCGAATCCTAGCAGTTTCATTTGTATGTTTATGAGGTTTTGATTTAATACAAGGTGAGGTAGTAAAGTACAAAATGTCAAAAAAAAATCTTGGTTTTCATGAATGTGATAGTTATGTCCCTGGTAGGCTGCCATTGTTTCGTCTAGTCATTTTCCGTCTTCAGGGTTTTCTTTGGTTTTTTAGAGATTTTTTTCATGTTTTTTTTTTCCGTTTTTCTAGTGTCTTGTCGTTTGAACGGTGGTTGATGCAAATGGGTGGTGAATCTTTTTTCAGAATTTTTTTTGTGAAATGGGTTTGAACTTTGAATTTGATAAAAGACAATGTTTGTGGCAATAGGATAACTTTGGCTTCAGTTTTTACTTTTTATGAATATATTTTTTGTTTCATTGTATTGCAGATTTTTCTACTTATATTTCAGTACAGTGTTAAATAATTTTTTTGAATCAGTCCTTTGGACTTCCTAATCCTAATCTAGCGTTTTCCACGATGACGCAAACATACAATGTATTATGTATGTGCTTCTCAAAAACTGCAATCTGTATCAAAAGTCACTTTTTCAAAAGTGGAGAAGTAACTTAAAAAAGAAGTTTAAGAAGCTCATGTGGGTGGAATGAACCTTGCTAATGTGACGTGAAACTGAAAGTTTCAACTTTGGAAATATGGTTTGTTTTTTCCTTTTTTTTTAGTAGAGGAAGATATGGTCTGTAGATCATAGTTTTCAGTTGATTTAATTTCCACATGCATCAATTTGTCTCTCCTAAAGTAGAACTTGTCCTTTTCCTACTTTTAAACTAATAAACCTTTTTCCTAGTTTTAAGTTTAAGCTATTTGATGTTTTATTATAGTCAAAAAAATTGACGCAAAAGCGACTCTACAAATTTACAATCACTGATGTCTGATATTTGAAAGGTCCAATACAAACTACTATTCTTTTTTCTTTTTAAAATGGTACATGTATGACTATAATGAGTTTTAAATCACAAATCGAGATAGAATCTTGCCATTTCTTGATAACGTGCATGTTTAGCTCATGAATTCCTATTGAATCAAAAGTTCACTCTTCCACCTTTTGATTTACCTTTCTTTTTATTTTTTTATTTGAATTTTTTTAGGACCCAAGGATCATTATATTTATTTATAACAGTAATATAATACAGGTTTATAAACCGGAATCGCCTAACCCCACTCAGGGGGTGCTGTTTGTGGTGTAGTACGATGAGAACATATGTAAAATTTTCGTACACTGTCTTGGATAATTTTGATTCAACTTTCTTAACTCTTCCTATTGGCTTTTGATATTCTATGCTCGCATGAGCATCTTTGATTCATGAGCTGAAATTCCTACCAAATCAAAGTTTATATCTCTCTATTTCCACAGATGGGTATGTCTAGCGCATTAGAAACCTTTTGTGGGCAAGCTTTTGGAGCAAAGGAATACCACATGCTTGGTATATACATGCAGAGAGCAATGCTTGTCCTCACACTGACTTGCATACCAATTTCAATCATGATTGCGAACACTGGAAAAATACTCGTCTTTCTTAAACAAAATCGAGAATTAGCATTTGAGGCTGGATTATATGCCCAATGGATGATCCCTGGTATTTTCGCAAATGCAATAATTCAGTGTCTAATCAGGTTCCTCCAATCCCAAAACATCGTGGTTCCGATGATTTTCTGTTGCGGCCTTACTGCTCTACTTCACATTCCATTGTGTTGGATTATGGTGTTTAAATCAGGACTCGGTAGTAAAGGTGCTGCATTGGCTAACAGCATTTCTTATTGGTTGAACGTGATTATGTTTACGATGTTTGTGAGGTTTTCTTCCAAGTGTAAGAACACTTGGGTTGGATTCTCAAAGGAGACTTTTCATGATCTTCACAAGTTCTTCAAGCTTGCGGTACCATCCGCACTTATGATCTGGTATATCTTCAGTTATAAGCATTGTATTCTTGAGTTTGTCTATGCCTTTGCCGACAGTTATAACAGAAAAGTTATGTTCTAAGCAGCTTGGAGTCTTGGTCATTTGAGGCTATGGTCCTCTTATCTGGTCTGCTTCCTGATCCACAGCTTGAAACAACAGTGTTGTCCATCAGGTGAAGGAACTTGCAATTTCCCAAGTTTGGATATAAAATATACTTGTTGGTATAAAAGAAAGAATCCAACATGAAAGAATGTATCTTAACTTCAACTATATTGGACATTTAAGAAATAAATGTTTCCACAACTAAAAACAATATTATGATCTTAAATGTTGGCATAACTACATTACTTATTCCTTTTCATCTCCCCAGCTTAAATACTAGTACCACAATATTCATGATAGTGATGAGCCTCGGTGCCGTGGTAAGGTCAGTTCTAAAAACTTCAGTTAGTTCAGTTCCTAACTATGGTTTCTGTATATTTCCTCATAACAAGTTCCCCATTTTAGTATACGTGTTTCGAATGAACTTGGTTCTGGACACCCTAAAGCTGCAAGATTGGCCATCCTAGTTACATTGACGACGGCGGTGACAGAAAGTATAGTGATTGGACTATGCTTGGTTTCAGTTCGCAACTTTTGGGGAAAGTTATATAGCAAGGCAGATTCAGTAGTCAACCGTGTCGCTGAAATGTTGCCTTTGCTCGCGGTATCGGCATTCTTAGATGGCTTTCAATGTGTTCTTTCAGGCATGTCGTGTTCTTGTTCGACACAATCATTTACATTATTGGTAAATGTTGATATTATATATAATGCTTAATAATTAAGTTCTTAAAACCAAAAGATCTTTAACATATTGATATTATTACTAGTAACAAAGGGAGTTGAACTTGGCTTTGATGAATTATGCTTGCACAAGCAGGTGCTGCAAGAGGATGTGGGAAGCAGAGAGTTGGCGCCTTTGTCAATCTTGGAGCATACTATATTATCGGTCTTCCTTCTGGAGTCGTTTTTGCTTTCGTTTTACATGTCAAAGCGAAGGTTGGCTGCATTTATATTAAGAGGATCTGATCTTGTTCAATTTTCTTACATGACATGTCAGAAAAGGGTTTTGCTTATTACTTTTCTCCTAAACAGGGTCTTTGGTTAGGGATCATATGTGCTCTGGTTGTGCAAGTCTTGCTTCTAGGCGTCATTGTAATATGCACTGATTGGGAGAAAGAAGTATGTTACATAACCTTGCGAGTAATAATCTATAGATTTAGAACTAATCTTTCTTTCTTTTGTTGTTTTGGATTATGATATCCGTCTAAGAGCTTCAGGTACCAAATTTCTAAACAGGTATAATGTTTTTTGTTCACAACCCAACCAACAACAGCTTAGTGATTTAATAAAAAAATTCATCTTTAACATCATGCACATAACTTAACAATGACAATGGCAGTTAGCACGCTAGTGATTAGGTTTTCTTGATACACACCATAATCCTGCTAGTCTTGTTTGTCATCGCCATTACGAGTAATCGGTTACCTTCTGAACTTCCACTCCATTTTGTGCGTCTAAATTTGTTTTTGTTTTTGTTTCTTTTTAAACATCCAGGCAAAGAAAGCCAAGGAGAGAGTTACCACCTCCGTGATTCCTACCGATATCACATCAAAATCAGATGGCGTCGTTGCTAGAATACCGTAGAGAAATACTCGAGTCGCATTCAGATGGTCAATTTTAGCAGCAAAAGCAAAAGGGAAAAAACTTTAGAATTAAATTCATGTTTTCTGTTTCTTTCAGGCATTGGCTGGACATTCATTCTCATGAAAGCTCTATCATTATGGTCTGATTTCTATGTTGGTATTATTGTTTGGCACTGAATATGTGGCCAGTGTATGTAGTGAACTTTCAAACATCTGCTGAGTGGGAAATTTTATTTCATACATATTTTTGTTACCTCAACCGGCAAGGCCAAACTCCTATAGCATCATCATCCCGTCAACAAACTTGCATAATTTTGTATGTGATACAAACAAGTCTAGCAGGATTCTCTGCAGTTCACATTGGAGTTGAAATGAAATCATGTGATGTTGGTGAGACATACCTGACCATAAAATAATCAAATAACTCAAGTCATTTCACCCGCCAACCCTCCCGCACCAGTCTAACCCGCCTAGACATCTGACCTCCTGGTTTTTTGAGAATTTAGTTTTTTACCATTCTGTAATTTTAACAACTTTAAGATTTTAACTTCTTGGGTTTCTAGGAAAATCAGAAGTAATATAGTTAATAAAAAGGATTTAATATTTTAAAATAATGTGTAAAAACTCCGAAAACGATATAGGTGAATTAACTTGTTAATTTTTTATATTTACAATTTTTTGCTATGAATAGAGTCAAAAGTTGGCTTCGCAAAATGAACAAGAAATGAAATGATGACAAACTCGTTACTTACATTTTACATATATCAGAAAAATGTATTCATATAACATCAAAATGAAGATATTCTACAACAATTCTGAAATGCATGTAATTTGTTTATCTAACATCCCGAAACAGCGGAAATTTAAAAATCATTAATAAGACATCAGAGACCAATAATCAAAGACGGGACTGTTACTTCTCATCAAATATATAAGCGGTGCACCATATTACATCAGAGTTTGTCAAAACGATACATGATTACAACAGAACAACAAAGGAAGATAAAAGTAATCATGTCGACCTCAGTGGTCCGAAAGAGAGGATCCGATCCCAAGATGCGCACACCCGCTGATCACCACCCAACTGGACCTACTGCGGTCCTGAAAAAGATATAACAACAATGCCTGAGTTTCCATAAGGAAACCCCGTATGCCAAGCTCACCTATATGCATGCAGTAGTACAAATGAACTTATCATACTAGTAGCATGTCATGTCATCAACAGTAAGGAAAACAGTTCCCCCTGAAGGGTAACACAAGACATCAGTCCGACAATCATCATCGGGTCTCCCAAGGAGACCTATTGTAGGCACATACGGTCTAACGGAACATGACGTGACACTCCCTACACGTGACTACACTAATCATGGGGTTCGGCAAGGAGCATCCGCTAAGTCCGCGCCATAAGAAACAGATCTGTAAATTCGTGGTCAAAACCACACCAACGGAGTCGTCGCTCGGTCAGTCCATCAATCATCATCTCAGTAGGTGCCCATCTGAGGAACATAGCCGGAACAACATCGGTCCATCAATCATCATCGTTGGAACAACATCGGCGGCATCACCGGAACAACATCGGTGGTCCATCAATACGTCCGGCACAACATCGGACGAGTCCAGACCAAAGTCTGCCAGGTCATCAGGCTCCACGAGCCGCCAAAACCAACCGAGCCGTTATAAAATCAGGGCAGCGACCTTCGTAGCCATCCAGGTCGGTAGTCACCTCACCCAACGACGGTTGCGTGCTCGCACAATCATCATACATTGGGATCCGCGATCCCTCATGCCTGCTACTCTACAATGAGTCCAATCAATCCATCACATTAGTCACGATCCATACATGGAGGTGACGCGTCCCGAACACCCACACTCTTCCACACGGCGGTCCCTGGGCAGGCACGCATACGCGCCCACCGTCACCTCCCGGCTCACGCACAAGGCGAGGACACGAGTTTACGTGGACAGAGTTGGCATCCTAAAAGGACCAGGAATTCAGTCCTGTGCAAAAACGGTCGACCGAAAGAGGCAACTCAGTCGACTGCTTCCACAAGGAAATCGGTCGACCGAAAGTCTGCAACGGTCGAACTCTTTGCGCAAAACTTAAGTCCCAACGGTCAAACAGAGATCTAAAACCGGTCGACCGATACGAGGTCAAAATCCGGAGTCTGGTCAACATCAATTCAATACTACCGGTCGACCGACTCAGGGGTCTCGGTCGACCGAAACCTACTAGGGCATCCTAGCAGTTCTAAGTCATAAACGGTCGAACGCATATAAACAATCGGTCGAACTAACATGCATTTCTACTCAGTACACTTAAGTTCCGGTCGAACGACCACAAGGAACCGGTCGACCGAAAACAAACAGACAATCCGATCCACCAACAAAATGCACGACCGGTCGACCGCCACAAGGAACCCAGTCGACCGTTGGTCGTCTTCAACCTTGCGCCAGCCAAGGATTTACGCAAAACTAGTCGCCAGGGAGGTCTCCGACCTCCCCTGACCAACCAAGAAGACCCTCCCACGAGGGTGAGCAACTACAAAACACACTATAAACCGGCATACCTCACAAGACGACGAAAACTCGTCAGAGCCTCGCTCACGCGCGTCGTCTCCGGTGATCCTCCTCGCGCGATCGCCTTCTCGCAACGGCCTCCGCACGCCTCACGCCGAAGCCTCCATGTTCTCTGGTTCGCCGGAAGAAAAGGAAGGAATGAGAGTGAGAGAGAGATCAAGAGAGAGAGAGAGAGAGAAGAAAAATCAACTTCTTAAACCCAACCCTCTCCTCCCGAGGGAATGTGAAATTGAAGGGAAGAAAAATTCTCCATGCATTGAAGGGAATGTGTTCTAAAAGTTTTACTTTTAAATGCCAATTATTATGAATTGAATGAGAAATCATTTTGTTCCTTGTTTATGTTATTCGTCTTTTAGAAGTGTTAAGGAAGAGGCTCTTGGTCCTTAACCGTAGAGCTCTAAAAGATATTGGTTTGCATAAAACAAAAGATATTCGTAATCATGGTAATTAACATGGAACATTAATTACCGAGTTAAGATTGTCGTGTTGGTCATAGATCATTGTAGCTCTACAAGTGAGTGACGACACGGGTATGCAAAAGAGGAAAATATTACTTTTGTATACTGAATAGACCTAATAAGTAAAATATTATAGAAATGTGTTTCTGTGTCATTAATATTTTACTGTGTCTTTGGTCCTTTGATATGAGACTTATATCTGATCACTTAAGGAATACTTAATTAGATCAGTGTCTTGAACTATCGATCAGTGTAGTGTAAAGGCATCGGTTGGTTAAGTATAACTTTCGTTGGAGAAGATAGTTAGTCAAAAGATTATCATTGCCCCTCTTAATTGAATGATGATATTAGTGGGCCCCTTGATAAAGCAAAGTTATAATGTGCACAATGTGATTTGAGTTAAGTCACATATTTATAACTAGCTTAAAAAGATCAAGAAATGAATACTAATACAAAGATGACACAATACTACTTTGTGTGTATTCTTAATATCATGAGGCAAGGGACGGACACAAGTGGTGCACTCCATCACTAAATGGATCGTGTTTTGGTTCGAGTGGAATTAAGACATCTAACTAATTGGGAGCTATAATGTGTAGCTAGATACCGCTTATAGCTTGTGATATTAAGCTCTTAATATCACTGCCAACTTAGTTTAGATCCTCCCATAGGTCACACCACAAAACTGGGAAACAAGGAATGGGGATTTTGAGTTCATAAGGATGTGTCGGGTTTCATGTAGAAAATATGACACATGGGGTGAACAAGCAAAATCAAGATTATGTTGTGATTAATAACATAATTAGAATCTAAATTAAATTCATATGTGATGTAAATATTATGAGGTGTAATGAGTTGACATTACATTGGATAATATGTTACATAAGTTGTGAATTTACTACTAATCCCGAAATGTCAAATTTTGTAGGGGTTAAACCAAAATTTGACCAGTCTGCAGTACTGTGCAAAAGTCAACTGATGAATAGTACTGGTCAACCGATGAACAGTACCCGGTCGACCGATGAACAGTAACCGGTCCCTGATGAACAGTACCGGTCGACCGATGAACAGTAACGGTCGACCGGTCCAGACGGTTTTCTGCAGAATTAATTTAAGAATTAATTAGATCATGCATGGAATTGGTCCATAATTGATTTAATTCGTGGTTAATATTATTTATTAATAAATAATGGATGGTTAGATGGAATTTTGCATGGGATCATGGGCAAGAGGTTGCACATGAATAGGTAATTTGGAGATAACCTATAAATACAAGGTTATCTCATTACCTCCTTATTTAATTCATTATTTTTCTTATGCAAAATCTCTCTCCATAATTCTCCACGAAAATTCCTTAATTCTTAAGTTTAGTTTTAGTTCTTCAGAGGTCATCTTCTAAAGGGAACTAAAGAGGGGTTAGTAATTAGATTCTAAACCCAATCGGAGATTGAGAGACTAGCTTCCCTCTCTCCGATCTTGTTTAGAGTTTGGTGAATACTCGGAGGCATCCGGCGCAGCGAGGAGCATCCCAACCGTCTCCGAATCTTCGAGAAGTTTTAGAGAACTTCTAGGTATGAATTTCGGAGCTCCTTCATGTTTGTTTTAATAGAGTTTTTGAAACTAGTTTGTTAAAACAAACCGATGCATGCAATAGATTCTAGAAAATTGAAAATTGATCCTTATTATACATAAAAATTCGAAAAATATATATGTATAATTAAACATGAAATCCAACATACCTCACAAGACGACGAAAACTCGTCAGAGCCTCGCTCACGCGCGTCGTCTCCGGTGATCCTCCTCGCGCGATCGCCTTCTCGCAACGGCCTCCGCACGCCTCACGCCGAAGCCTCCATGTTCTCTGGTTCGCCGGAAGAAAAGGAAGGAATGAGAGTGAGAGAGAGATCAAGAGAGAGAGAGAGAGAGAAGAAAAATCAACTTCTTAAACCCAACCCTCTCCTCCCGTCAACAGTGACAAGCCCCCCTCACCATCACCCTACACCACTTATTCTCCTCCATTCCCATGCAACCACTGTGCCTCCCCACTTCCCCAAGCAAAACACCTCCTTAAACACCATTAACCCCTAATCGGGTTTAGGGTTCTAACAGTTTACTTCATTTTGATAAAAGAATACAACTTTTGGTACCTTTTTCCTAGAGTGTCACAACTACATAAATTTTGAACCTCTGATTGGTATAGGATCTTAACAGAGTAACAAAAACAAATATTAGATTTTGCAGTTTAACCACCACCATAAACTAAAAACCTCAATAACTGTCTTTCCACCTGCTTATATTCCTTCTGCAGTGCAAGTGCAAAGTGCAACTGTGACAGCACACAGACCTTGCTGTGGTTGTAGGGAGACATCTGTCTTCATTGTGTTTCATGTAGTGTTTTGTGGGAGCAGTTATACCAAAGAAATCCTACAAATGATATAGGTCTAAGTGATCTGAAAATTAAAGTTATGCTAAAAAAACTACTGATGTTTTAGGTCTTTGTGACCTGAAAATTTTAAATTGCTACGATCCTAACAAAATAAAAAGAGCAACTGTAGACGTTCATCAATATTATCCTAGTGTTGCTCCACCTATGATCATAATTTGAAGATAATTCTTCCAACCATTGCTGATTCATACTTCCCTTTTTTAGGAAACCTCTAATACCAGCTACAATTTTTTCTTCTGCATATAGTATATTACGAAAAACAATTCTTCACTTACGTGAAACTTAAATGTCCAAAGTCAATCCAGGTTATAAGAGAATCTTGGACATCAGCAGAACAACCTTCAACAGGGGCAAGATGCGTATTATGAAAATAAATAAATACGTTGGAGCTTCAGCAGAACAACTTTCAACATTCGGAATATGTTTTTCGGGAAAAAAACATATGCAAGATGACACATATGATGAATAAATACATTGTAGCTTCGGCAAATTGACGATTTTCGTTTTTTAAGAGAGCATATACCACCAAGAAAGACGGAAAATAAAGAACTGCATTAAATTCTATTGGGGGATCGGCAGTGAAAAAACGAATGGTGCCTACACTTTATTTTGTTTTCCTCCATCTCCCGTATGCAACATGAACATGCATTTGTCTCGAAAAAAATTAAGCAAACATCAGGTGACATTTATGCTTTTGTTTTTGTTTCTGTCATTGAGTCTTTCGTCTTTTTATGGGCTTTCACAAGCTGATGGAGTATTATGGAATAGGTTTACTGTTTACATCAGTAATCCTATGAACAATAAAAAAAACGGCACCTGTACTCATGAACCATTTCATAATTTTCATTTGGCAAATAACCTTCTGATTTATATAATAAGGAGTACCATTCTAATGCCATAGATATTACAACAAACCAAATGCCACAAACGATATATTATTCCATTCGACAGGAAATCCCAGTTCACTTGTGAGTATTCAGTATCTAACACAGGGATCCTTTTATTTAAGGAGTGGATTGAAATGAAATCTTCACCTTTAGTTTTTATGCACCATATTTCCGCTTTCAGCTCCAGCATTTGGATCTACTGTAACATTGATAACAGTTGGCTTCCTTGCAGCAAAAGATTCAGTCAGAGCTGACTTGAGCTCTTCAGGAGTCCCAGCAAGATAACCTTTACCTCCAAAGGCTTCTATTAGTGTGTGGTAAGCTGCTCCTGGAACAAAAGATGTTGGAGCAGGGTCATCCTTGTAGGGACCAGTAATATCTTCAGGGTTCCTTCTATCCCCACCATATACACCTCCATTATTGAATACAATCACAATCACAGGCAGTTGATACCTCACAAGTGTCTGAAAAAGGAAGATGTTAACATTTAATGAAATAAGGTAAGTTAACATTTTTTTCTTATATATTATAATGATACACAAATATTAAATAATATGGATGGATCAGATGCTCAAAGTGAAAGGGAACAAGTCCCCCCATCAATTTTACATTAGCTTAAGCCTAAAGAGCTAAATGCATAGGTCACTGGTTATAGAAAATTTTAAAATTTAAAAAGCAAGCAAATCTGAAACTGCTGGAGGTTTAAAATTTATGTTTCCTTACATAAAGTAGTTCGGCTTTTAAGCCTTTTATACATACATGATGCTGCAAATTAATAAACGAAAAGAATGTTGTCGAACCTTGATTTTTTTATGGATGATATATCTACTATACATCTGAACTTTAACAAAGGTATCTGAATTTCGAAGGTCTTACGACCCAATACATATCTTAAGAACAAATTTACTACTAGGAATTAAAATTACTATATTTTCCTGCTTAGCCTATACAAGTTGCTTTGTGAGAAAAGAATGATGTTGATTATTAAATTCATTTTGTTGTCAACTCTGGTGCCATCGCAATGATTTCATTAAAACATCCCAAGGCAAATGAACATGTTAGGTAGAATTTAGAATATGATTCTGAAAATGCACATGTAGTAGAACTTAGGGGATGATCTTAAGTGAAATACTTTAAGTAACTTATAACTTTCTAGGTTAATTTTTCCTTTAATAAGCTTAGGAGAGTATATTAAATGGACAAGAAAAGAGACATAGAAAAAGTGAGAGAACATACAAAAACCAAAAGTAATCCTACTGCAACGTACCTACCACATAAAAAGAAGACCAACCGGTCCACCGTGGACCTAACCAAAGTCAGCTAATAAAACATAGGAGAGACCACTATCCAAAAAATATGACAGAGCTAACTAAGTGGGGGTAACTAAGTTTATAGATCCCTAATCTTAGAATAACCAATACAAGGGATTTAGTGAAGCAAGTTGCATCCTGATTTTTTGTTTCTTTAAGTATAATTTTTTTTCAAAAACTAGTAGAGAGTTGCAGAGGAACCGACGTTTTCAAATTCCAAAAGAACACAAGACCCTCATGGAGAGCAAGGAAACGGGGAAAAAATATGCAACAGTAGGATCGTAAGGAGGTTGATGGTTAAGGAGACTTCGTTGTACAGGATGATATATATGTATCATTAGATCAAAATTTGTCATTTTGTCTAGTGGGTGCTAGCTAATTCATTTGTCAGTTTTTCTTCTTTTTTTGCTTTTTTATTGGTAAAGCATTGTTGTCTTGTTGACCTCACACTTCAGCATAAATATTACCAAGTTGCTTAACACAACTAATGAAAACAATATTCATTTGTCCAATTCAATCTGATCTAATGTTTTAGGGAAATGTATTTAAGCAAACAAAACTGTAAGAACAGACACACCACACGTAGATATAGTTCAAAGCTATCACTATGTATGTAAAGCACAGAAGAAGGGAAATTGTGAATCATACCTCCACCTCCATAGCACTGAATCCAAACCCAGAATCTCCTTCAACAGCAACAATGAGCCGGTCAGGTGACGCCATGGCAGCAGCAATACAATATCCCAAACCAACCCCCATCGTCCCCCAAGTCCCGGAATCTAACCTCGTCCTCGGCTCAGTCTGAACCAACACCGCCCTCCCAACATCCATCGTATTCGCCCCCTCGGAAACCAATATCGGTGAAGGACTCCCCTCGGCAAGAATCACATCCCTTATGATCTTCATCGGGGTGAAGAAGTCAAAAGGCACAACAACCTTCTCGAGTTTCGTCTCCATCCTCCTAGTATTCTCCTTCACCTTCTTCGACACCGTCTCGACCCAAGGGTGAAACTTTCCCAAACAAAAAGGGTCATCCTTAATCTCCTTATTGATCAAATCTACAACCATCTTAGCATCACCAATCAACCCAACACAAGGCTTCCTCAACTTAATTTCCTCCTCACACACATCCACAAGTATGAATTTCACGTCCTTCGACCACTTCGGCGGCTCCCCGAAGTTAAGCAGCCAATTGAGCCTCGCCCCAACTACCAAAGCAACATCACACTGCCCAAGCACAAGCGACCGGGCCGCAGTGGCCGACAACTCATGCGAATCTGACACCAAACCCTTCCCCATCGGAGTGGGAAGGAAAGGAATCCCAGTCCTCTCGACGAAAACCCTCAAACCCTCCTCCGCACGAGCAAAGGCGGCTCCTTTCCCAAACACCAGCAACGGTCTCTTCGCATTCCTCAACAACCCGACCGCTTTCTCGATCTCTGAAACCTCAACTCCCCTAATTCCCTCCACCGGAACCTTCTCCGCCTCCGAAATCAGACGTTCGGCCTCGGATCGCGAGATCGTCTGGTGCAGAACATCAGCCGGAATATCAAGGTAGGTCCCACCGGGCCGTCCGGAGACGGAAACCCTAAGCGTCTCGAACACGGCTTTCGGGATCTCGGAAACGTCCTTCGCCTTGACGGAGAACTTGGAGAAGGGGGCGACGGCAGAGACCTGGTCGAGCTCCTGGAATTCGCCTTTCCCGAGCTCGCTCTGGTCGGCGGAGCCGGAGAGCATGAGCATGGGCCAGGTGTTGATCTGGGCGTTGGAGAGTCCGGCAAGGCCGTGGACGACGCCGGGGCCGGAGACGGTGAGGAGGACGCCGGGCCGGGAGGTGAGGTAGCCGTAGGCGGAGGCGGCGTAGGCGGCGGACTGCTCGTTGCGGAAGGCGAGGAAGCGGACGCCGAGAGCGACGGCGCGGGCGGCGAGGGCGGTGACGGGGATGCCGACGACGCCGAATATGTGCGTCACGCCGGCGGAGAGGAGGGATATGACCGCCACGGTGTTGCCGTCGACGGCTGGGGCGGTGGTGGGGTCCGCCATAGTAAGAACGAAATTAACAGACTTTGATTGATAATAAGCTAGTAAAAGAAGACGGTCAGTTGGTCGGTCGGACGGTCGGTCGTCGGTCGACTGTTTTATATTATATTATAGAAGACGAGACTTCCATAAAATACACTGCGTTGCATGACTAAAATAACTGCATGGGCACACAACTCAAGGTTAAGCTGACTGTCTTTTCTTTCTTTTTAATCCAGCTGACACTCACCGGACAAACTGATTAGGAGTTTGAACCGAGGTTAAGCTGACTATCAGGTTGTTTTGACACAAAGTTAGATTGTTTAGTCTTCGGGAAACAATTTCATCTTTTAATTATAAATTTCAACTTTCTTGTAACCATGTTCTTCCATCTTTTGAGATGACATATGTTCAAATTTAGATTTTGTCTTGTTGGTGGTGGATTAATCTCTTGTATAGGAATAAAAGTAAAAAACGATAACGGTGATATCCTTTTTGTTTGATTAAAACGATACCCTAAATATCATTTTCATTTCATTTGGTATGTTTGACGAGAAAATAAAATAAAATGTATCCAAGTTTTTTGGACACCCCAAGTCAGAGGAAATATTTCTAGAAGAAAAACAAAAAAATTAGGGAGTAAGATTCTTTTGAGCACGGTTAGTTGGACGTTTGAAAGAGGACTGATGTTCGAGTTAAGTTTTCGTCAGATTTAATCGCAAGCCGAGAGTCTTTTTAAATGTAACTTTGCTTTGATTAGTGAGTGTTGTCCGTTCAAACAAGAAACAAAGGTGTTATTGACCTCGTCGGAGCAAATGGAAGTTTAGTTTTGCTTGGTTCTAAAGTGGATTTTGATATAGATTTTCAACTTGTGGAGCTCCATATGAACATCGATTCCATGTTTATTAAAGTTTTCCAACACATAACTCACCTCAAAGTCATTCCCAATATTTAACTTCTCACTTTCTTAGACTGACCCTATAAACCATTTGCGTTTTCTTTCAATTGGTGGAAAGTCTACAATTTGCAATTTCTAAGAAAACTTTAGAAAAAATTGTGAATACTAAAAATTGAACTTATAAGTTATAACTTTTAACAAGGTGTTTACCCACGGGTGTTCAACCAATCATGCATTTAAGGGTTTTGTTTTCCTCTTCGAAACATCAATCTCGATGGCCTATTGAGATGTTTATAAGGTAATATTGTTTTCTCTATGGGTCTTAAGGAAACTTAATTCACAAGTCCACTTACACATTAACCCGTTTTTTGACACTACAAAATCTAAAAATTGTGGATCCAAACAGACCATCAATCAATTTTGGGTGAATTGCTTGAGTGTCGTCAAGAAACAACTATATTGGTCATATGTCATCTGAAAATAACTATTTCCATTAATGCCACATAAAAACTTTGGACATTACTTTGGTGTCATCAAGAAGTTAGACGGTGTCATTCCGTATGTGCCCACCCGTTACCGTTACATACGTGGCGCACCTTTACTAGTTGGAAGGCAATTAGTATGTTGTTATGTGAGTAAAGTTCTTAATTAAGTTAGCAGTGGTTAATTAACACATAATTTGAAATTACCCTAAAAACCCATTAGAGAATATCCCATTTTTTCACCTTCGACACCCAACCCCCAAATCGGAGTTGTCGAGTAGTTTCCTTTGAATCAGAGTGATCTCTCCCATTTTCCGGTCGGTTTAAGACGCCACATCAACCATATCCTTTGCAGTCGCAATTTAGTTTGTGTCACCTTTCGTCGCGTTCTCCAGTCTAGGGTTTGAAGGAATTTGGGGGAAATGTGACCTCTTCGACTGGCTAAATGTCCACGATATCCAACGTGAGTGGTTTTTTTCCTTAATTGTTCTTGCATTTCTTCTGTGTTTGTGGTTGTTGTCGAAAAATTTGGTGATTTTATTATTTGATTTGGAAGGGGACCACCCAAGCATTGGACCGTGCGAGTATTTCGCAGGGGAAGATGTGTTACTCGGAATGGGTGATTCTTCCCCGTCGACTTCAGGGTGGTCGACTTCAGTCCTGGTGTTGGCCGAATTGACATTGGACAACATCATGAACTCAGTGGTCACCTCCCTCCACTGGGGCTCCCATAAGACAGCTTGAGTGCGAGGTACAAGGTCCCCGGTGGTGATCGGAGGACTGACTACAAAGACTTCAGATGCCAGAGGGATGTCGTTGAGGCAGTCACAATGGAAAACCCTAATAAGGAGTTGGACTTGTATGTTTTTCCTCAACAGATTGAACGACCAAAAAGGAAACCACCCACCTCTCCACCACTTTACGATGGTCGTAGCCCTGTGATCAAATGGAAGGGGGTTGTTGAACGTTTTATTTAAAACTGCAAGTGCACGGCCGCGATGAAGCGGTGACAAGTACGGGTCGTCCTCAGGAAGGTGAGCAGCCTCTTGTTTGCACGAAATCAAGTGGCGAAAAAATGGAGAAGAGGGTTGATTATGCTACTCTACGCTACACTACACTACGAAATATGAAATGCGAAAGAAAGCAACAAACAATTAACTAAAAACTTAACTAAGAACGAAAGAAGAGTGCTGGAATTCAGAAATGGAAAAACCCATAAGGGGTGGAGTGAGTGCACACAAGCAAAGAGGTGGGTGTTGAACACATTCTTTAAGCACAAATAAAAGTTACGTTATCATGCATATGAAGTGTCTAAATGTTGTGGCAAAACCTATCAATCTATTCACCAACTTAGTTGATTAACATTTACATATGCAAGATGTTTATTTCAGAATCTAAACAAGCATGAGAGGTGTCTAATCATTTTGGCAAAACTCATCAAGTTATAAATTCTATCCTAAACAAGCAAGCATACATTCATGTTTTATCAACACATTGGAAATAAAATATTCAATCCATTCTCATTTGCATGTATGTACATCTACTCCACCCCCCAAAAGGGATGAAACTACTCACTAAACATTACACTAATTATTAAACTAAACAAAGAAAACATATTAACTAAGCTAATAAAACTAATGAAATCAGATTAAGCAAAGCAAAACAAGAAACATAAAACAAACAACATAATAAAGAAAACTTGTATTAAAATGACTCACATTAAAAGTAGAATCCTCCTACTTTAGTGTGTGCTTCAAGGTCTCACTTCTAGTAGGAAGAATAGTCACTTAAAATATGAAGTGATTACAATAGAAGGTGAAGAGTTCTATTTATAGCCAAAGAAAAAGGCAATCCGGGACAATCCCCCGATGTGAGACTAAAAAAATACCAAAAATGGCCTACACATCCTCTAATACATGTGCTGGAGAAATTTGAGCGGATTTGGGCCAAAACGGACCGCCAATTAGCGGTCTATATGGTTCAGATCCTGCTCAGTTTTGTTGTGGGCTTTTCTTGGTATATTTTCTGGTCTTGTATGCATTTACTTGGTTTGTTGGAGCTCCGACCCGAATCGAATTGCTAAAATACTCCCCATGATGGTGTGGAGTATTCTGTTTTGCTCTTATGTCATTCTGTCTTACGTTCAGGTCCTTCTCCCTTGCATCTCAGTCCCCATATCTCACAATTCAGTCATTTTTCCCAGCTTTTGGATCCTTTTATGTTTCATCTCTTCAAACCTATTTATTCCTGAAAACTAAACATAAAACTCGTAACATAGCATTATTTAGGTGAAAGATAATGGATATAAGATACAAATATAAGCATGAAATGATGTCAATCAAGGGTTAAGTTGATGAGTCCCAGGAGAGGCAAAGCAAATGGGCAATACCCACCTTGTGCACCTCAACCTCTTTTAACAAGAAGTAGTAGTGTGAAGAGGAATGTTGAGGAGAGCATAAGAAGTCACCTAACAAAGACCCTCAAACACCATATACAGCAACTGAACCACCAATTGATGATGAGGGACAAGGTGATGAAGACGAGGGACTGGGAGATGCAGATTTTGTGGTTGAGAATGAGGCAGAGGAAAGATAAGAGGATGAACCATCATCTGGTTTGGAGGATGAGAAGGAAATTGATGGGCATATAAAGGAGGATGGACCAACCACTCTGACTGTGGATCTGGATTACCCATATTTATCAGTTGGTAAGATGCTCCCTACTTGTAGCTCATTTAAATTAGCCATTACGCAATATTGTATTAGGAATGAGTGTGTTGTTTTATTTTATAAAAGTGACCTCACCAGAGTGATAGCAAGATGTGAGGATAGTAGATGAAAATGGAGAATTTATGCATGCAAACTTAGAGATGAACAAGCATTTGAGGTTAGGACAATGACTGGTGAGCATAATTGTTGCAGTGTCAACTAAAGGGCTAGCAAGATGGCAACTAAAAATTGGATTGCTGCTAAATGTTACAACTGGTTAGTTGTAGATGAACCCCTTAAAGTGAAGGACATTAGAATCGGGCTAACTGAGAAGCATAGCTTAAGTTTGTCTTATCATAGGATATTGAGGGGGAGAGAATTAACAATGATGGGAATTTATGGGTCTCAAGAATCACATTTCGAGCTATTACCCATAATAGTTGGAGAGATGAGAGGGAAAAACCCCAGAAGCACCATTAAGCTAGATGTGGATCCATAGCAGAAATTTAAGGTAATATTTATGTGTCTAAAAGCATGTAAGCATGACTTCTTACTTGGTTGTAGACCTTACATATGTCTACATGGTGCACACCTGAACAGGAAGGGTTTCAAAAGCACACGAGGGAAATCCAACTGTTGGACCATGATGGATATGATTGGTTGATGAATGTGCATTATAAAGATAAATATTGGAGTAGGTGCATGTATGCTGTCACTGTAAAATCCACAAGAAGTCACTAATAACATTTGTGAGTCATTTAACAATTTCATTGGGGATCCAAGACACAAATCAATCTTAAAGTTTGTAGATGAAGTTAGACAGAAGTGAATGAAGAGATTGTATTCTAGACAGAAGTGCAAAACATGGACTGGGCCTTTGGTGCCTTTGGCCCAGAATTGGGTGCAACAACAATCCAAAAACCTTTGAGACTACCAAGTAATAAAGTCTTCAGAAGTTCTGGGGGAGGTTCAAGGGCCAAAGGAGAGGTGCATAGTGGAGTTTGATGTGGGTTGTTGCAGTTGTAAGGAATGACAAGTGTTGGGTCTACCATGTAGGCATGCTTGTGCCATAATAGCAGTTAGTAGAGGGGCAAGACTTGAGGAATATGTGCACCCCTATTATCTGTTTGACAACTACAAGAAGACATATGCAGGTGTAATTAGTCTTATGCCAGATAACAACATGTGGGTCAGTGATATGGATGGTTTTGTTGTGAAAGCACCGGATGTATTGAGACCACATGGACGACCTAAGAAGAATAGATTCAAAGGGATAAAAGAAAATTACAGCACAAAGAGCAAACATAAGTGCAAAACACGTGGCAACTTGGGGTATCAAGCAAGGACATGCAAGGAACCCTTCACAGTTACTCCTACAACCATATCCAACACTAGGTCACCACTACGTATTTATTTTGATTTTCATAGTTCCATTTTGTATGTGGCTTTGTTTAATTAATTCTATAGATCTTGTGCATTGCAGTGGGAAAAACCAACAGAAGAAGAAAAAACAAGCAGAAAGGTAAGGAGAAGATGGATAGTAGGGAAGAGCAAACTAAGGTCAGTCAAGAAGGAGTTTATTGTTTCTGCATCTGTTGGAGTGACTAGTAATTCAAAACCTACTACCCAACAACCACCACAACATGAAATGAACCAAAATGTGCAAGATGAGTTGGTCAAATAGATTTGCCAGGACATGTTGGAGGCAAGGTACACTATGAAAGAAACACGACTACTTTTCTCTCTTAATGATTGGTCGAATTAGTTAAGTTGTTGTTCGACTTGTTTGATGTGTACTGTAAGTCATTATTTTGATAGGATTAAAGACATTTGTTATGTTGTAATGGTTCGTTGAATTTGGTGTGTATGTATCCAATTATGTTTGGTGCTGGAGAATTTGTAATGCTTGTGCTTGACTATTTTGGTGTATGTATGCAGTTTGTTAACAGACAAATTTCTAATGCTTGTGCTTCACTGTTTTGGTGAGACACTTTGATAGACAAGTTGCAATGTGATGAGGCATTTCTACAAACAAGTTGCAGTCCATAGGTAAATTTCATGGCCGACGAAGAACAAACACTTGATAAACAATCCAACATAACTAGTCCTACCAACAAAGCAATACATACTTGCTCAGTACTTCAACATACATCCTATGACAAATGACATTACAACTTACACTAAGGTACTTAATCAACTAAACTAGTAACACAACCAATATACAAAACACCACTCCCAAAAAACCCCTAAGAGGAGCTTCTTTTCCCTAAACAAGGGGATGGGGCTGCATAATGAGTGTTGGTTACTACCTGACCCAAAATGCGCACTGAGTCGAAGCCGATCTTCATCCTGGACTCCAAATTTGTCGATCATTCCAAAACCAATCAATGTAATTCTTCATCTTTATTTTCGAGTTTGTCAATGTGATTGTCTAACATCAAATTGGTCGAATCATAGTCTTCAACTCACATAAAGAACCCACACTCCTTTCTACCCTGAAAACAAACATACAACAATTTTATCAAACACCTACTACGCGTCATTTTTGGTTTGGTTAAAAGTTATCATACCTGAAAGAATCGGCAATTGTAGAACATTTCCCCATAGTTATGACTCTTGTGAAAAATCCCCAAAACAGATGGCAACTTGTAGTGACACTCCGAAACTTTTAGACTCTTCCCACATGATACTTGTGAGCTGGAGCTCATCGTCGCAAGAGAGGTGAGGGAGATGATGGCTTAAAGAGGGGGACTGACCAGGGAATAAAAGTGAGGGAGGAGTGTGAGAGAGAGGATGAGAGTGCTTGAGGTGGAGGAGTGTGAGAGAGAGAATGATGAACGTGCGCTGAAGTAGGGGTTAAGAAAATGACGGGAATGATCGTTGCTTTGCCTGGAAAGATTATACACGGGATTAAGGGTTAATGAACGACACAGTAACGGTAATCGGGTGGGCACATACGGAATGACACCGTCTGACTTCTTGATGGCACCAAAGTAATGTCCAAAGTTTTTCTGTGACATTAATGGAAATAGTTGTTTTCAGATGGCATATGACCAATATAGTTGTTTCTTGATGACACCCAAACAATTCGCCCTTCAATTTTTGACTTAGAATGAATATATGATAAATAATTTATGTGGTTGGGTTGTGACACAAGGAACCTTATGTTTCGATAACCAGTCATAACATTCAGGAATGCAATAAATGTATTCGAACTTCTAACATGCAATGCGACCAAGTAGCGAGCTGAATAACCTCAATGTGGGTCCAAACGATCTCTCAATGTCTCTCAATTTGGAGACCTACCATTCTTTGAGAATCATAAACATCCTTTTCGAGTGCGGTGCCATGAAAGAAAGCCTTCGAGGTTTATTCGAGTCACGTTGCCCAACTATGAACATGACTACCTGTTTATCTAACCAAATAAACTTTCTTCTTCTTAAATTATAAACCCCAAACCAACAACTCTCTACCCCCAAGCCCAAACCCCCACCCAGAGGTAGAGTTTAGTACAAGGAAAGTGGGTCATCCCCCTCGTTGGATGGAAATCACCATTTTGTACTAATCACCCTTAATATTTGGGTAATTTCAATAAAAGATAGTACTTCATATGACAACCCTTTTTTTTCTCTCTCCTAACCCTACTAGTTGCCACTTGCCCCCCCCCCCCCCCCCTGATTTGGTCTCAAGCTCCGCTACTGTCCCTACCTCCTCCTGTCGACCACATCCACTGACCATCTCTGGCCGCCTTCTCCTAGATACCACCGCCTTGGATCATCTGTGTTCTCCTTGAAAATCTCTTCCCGTGGGTACTTTTTTGTTTTTTTTAATTTCATTTCCTATAATTACATGATATCTAGATTTTATTGAGTGTATTATGTACTTGTTAGTGTTATTTGTTTGTGTGTTGATGTGTTCTACTTTTGTTTATGTTATACAAGTGTAGATTTAGACATTGTGTTTGGATGACAAGGAGATAAAAGTAGACAAGAGAAAAGAAATAAAAAGAAGAGAAAAGAAATTATGTTTATTTTCTCTTGTTTGGATACAAATAAGTTAGGAGAAAAAAGAAAAAAAATTAACATCATATTACCAAAATACTCATGTTGTTTTAATCATGTTATTTCATTCTGGGGCATTTTAGGAAGAATGGACAAAATTCAATTTCTCTCCATTTTAGGAGAGAAAGTTGAGAGTCCATTTTATTTAGAATGATTTTTCTCCATTTTCCTCCTTAAGTTTTTATCCAAATAAAAAAATATCTAACTTTTTTCTCTTCATTTCTTTTCTTAAGTTGTTAACCAAACAAATTGTTACCGTACTTTATTCCATATGCATGTCCAATTTCACCTTTAAATATTCAATTTTACTTTACCTAATTTCATCATTTTTTTCTCCGCATATTTTATCAGATTATTGTAATTTATATTGTTCAATTATCTAAACCATAGTCCCGACTGACATTTTTGTGGTTCTAATTCAAAATGCCCGAAGTATTAGAAATTAGAATCACTACAAGTCGCATGACTTTGAGTTGAAGCCAAGGTCAGCGTCCCAAAGGCGTCAACAACTTGTAGTCGGAGTTGGTTGGGAAGTTGAACTTCAAGTCGATGTTTGAAAAGCAGCCTATGTGGTGGCTCTTGCTCACCACATAAAACCTGTATAATGCATTCATGAACCTTGATTTCAAAGTAGTACCAGACTAGAAAAAGTATGATGACAATTTATGAAATTCTGGATAAGAATGGGATGTTAAGTAGGATTTGTCAAACTTTTAGTGTTTAATTATTGTTTGGTTTCTTTGATTGTGCTAAATACGTAGTTCACGTAACCACGTTAAATTGTTTCCCTACATATACATGATGAGTGGCTCCAATTTGTCTTTTCATTGTTATTACAGCGAAGTGTTTGATTTATTTATTTTATAAATCAATGTTTAGGTAATACATTATACGAGTTATGCAATATGGTTATCTTTTTCTTACAAAGAAAATACCTTTTGTAATGTGTCTGTGTGTCATTCTGGATAAGAAAAGCCTATGTGTCAGTCGCATATGTGGCTCAAAGAATCAAGCGACACGATCCCAAGCCATACTCGAGCGGAGCCGCATGCAAAACTTATTTAAATATTCATTTATGATGCAATTTTCATTATATATATTTATAAGTATACTTGATAATTTGACACGGAACACAAAAAATTCGTATTTGAATTTAAAGATTTCATATTTTATATGGTATTCATGTTTAATTTCGAATATCTGAAATTATTTCGTATCGTTTTCGTGTTTCTAGTTCGACTACCCAAAATAAACACCACACCAGGGGGTTGTGCAGTCAGATTCCCTCCTTCGGATGGAAACGAAATCTCGATTCCGGTTGACTCTGGAAAGGAGGTTGTTTGTGCACGGAGGGATGGAGTAATGTCGGCATATGAACGAACCACTTGGGATTTGTTCCTTATCAATCAGATTGACAAGGATCTGACCTCTGGTTCCGTGGTATATATAAGATTTTCTTTAAGTTTTCCGTCATTTTGAGGTCGGAAAGTTACAGAAAGTGAATTTTTTCGGTCGACCGTCAACCAGTCAGTCAACTGAAACAACTGGAACGGATGACCGAACAACTTTCGGTCCACCAAAATTCGTAATTGAAACGATCAGTTCGAACTTCCGAAATTAGTTCGGTCGACCATTTAGGTTCGTAACTGAAATGATCAGTTCAGACGATCGAAATTAGTTCAATCGACCGTTTTTACTATCCAAACAATTGAAATTTTACTTTCCAAACATACAAAGACAACAAGAATTCAGTCAAATAAAAATTACTTTCCACTAAATTATATTTTCTTCTATTTTCCGGTTGATTCTGAAAATTACTTTCCATCATTTTACAGGACACCGAAATTTCTCTCAAATTACTCAACGAACGGTTGGTCGGGCCACACAAAACAAAACATTACAAAACCCTAACTCCAGAAGTCCTTTGCCCTCCTCAGCCCTCACTCCTCAGCCGGTCTCCTCCAGAAGCAATCCCGCATCGTCAACTCCGACCTCGGTCTCTCCGTTCCCTCCCTCAAAATCCACAAAACCCTAACCCTTAGTCGGACCTCGCCTCCGTTGGTGTCCTCTCCGAATCAAACATCCGCCGGTGCTTCACAAGTTGGTAATCGACTTATTTGTAGATTTATGAGGGTTTTTGGAGTTTGGTATCCTTCATTTCCATTGAAATCTAAGATTTGCAATTCACTTTTCAATTCTATTGTGGTAAATTGAAATGATAATCAAATTATCCGCACTTGTCATTTGTTGTAAGATGCTCATATGTTTAAAACAACCTTTTTGTGTCTAACCTTTTGAATGTGATTTCCACCCATGTTGGAGCACAGGATAATCCTTTAAAAAAAAATTAGTATAAGAGTTTGTTTGTTGTTCAAATGCAGAGGGTTGTGAGATGTTTAAAGCATTGGTTTAGTAGTGAAGTCGAAGCCAGTACCAATAGGTAGATGATTGGTGTGTGGATTTTCTTTATGTTGGAATTTCTGTCATATTGTTTTTTGTTGTCCTTTATTCTTCAAGCATTTGAGATCCTTCATTTTTGTCATATTGATTGACGTGTACCGTGTCATTTCGTGTACCGTGTCGTTTCGTGTAGTCAGCACACGATATGTACACGAAATATTTCATGTACTTACCGTGTCGTTTCGTGTATACACAATTAATTTTGTGTCGTTTTTGTGTACCGAAAGGCAGACACGAAAAATTTCGTGTCATGTTCTTGTAGAGGAAACCCGTTTAATACCCACGAAATTACACAACACGAAATTACACAACACGAAAGTACACGGCACGATAAATTATTAATTGGAAGAAAATAAATCATGTGTTAAAAATAATGGTAGTCTTTACGTTATTCATACTATTTATGATTATTTGGTAGCTAAGAATCTCAAACCATGCACGTATACTTCCAAACGCATCTGCAGAGTGTACATACTTTTTGTGGTGAATTTTGCATGGAACGTGACAATGAAGTTTTCTTGGAAGATGATGACACCATCCAAGAGATTCAATTAGATGAAGAAGGTCGGGCCCAACATGCTAATCCTGGACTTATTTTTTCTGAAAGGCCCTTTGACTCTGATATTGTTCTAAAGTTTGTTTCTTTTTTGTTTGTTGCAGAACTGCCTGATGCGTACGATGAGGATGAGGGGGGCTCTGATGAGGATACTGGTGAGTTTTGAGTTTAATATACTAGAGGGCTAATGTGGGATTCATGTTTGTGAAATGAGTTTGTGGCTTGGTTCGAAACTGAATGTAATTGTGAAATGGATTTGTGGCTTTGGATTTTAGTGTGTTTTCGAATGTGTTGAATTTGGAAGTTTTATTTCTTTTGTGTTTTTCTGTTGCGTCTCTTTGGTGACATTTCATAAAAAATGAAGTTGAATTTTAAATTTTGCCGTGTAAAAAAGAAATGTGATTTCACTCTTGGGTTTTCGTCAATTTTTGAATTTTGGAATCTAATGCCACTCAAAATGAATGTGATTTCACTGGCTTTTGATTTTGTTTTCCACTTGTATTTTTTTTGCTTCTCGTGTTGAACATGGCATTGGGTTTTAATTTCTCTGTGGCTTATTTTTCCCTATCCTAATTGTTGGACATCTAACCTATGTCATGTATATGGTGTTTTCATTACCTTATTTCTCTGTGGCTTATTTTTGTTGTAAAAGAACTTGATGATTCAGTGCACCTATTCACTGGGCACCGAGACTCGTCTCAATCGGAAGACCCCAATGGTATGTAAAATTCTGATTTATTTTTCAAGTTTTTTAAATTTTTTTAATTTACATATAACTTAGTAGGTTCTTGATCACCTTGGAATTTGAAAAAAGGCTTGATGGATGATCAAGGAATTTGTTAATGCATGCACAAAATTACCTATACTGCAATAGGTACTGCAGGGTTGTAGCTATTAATTACATGCCACCAACATTTCGTTATGGACATTCATAACAAAAGACAAATACTTTAGGATATACCTGAATATAATAATAATCTGATAACTCCAAAGTCCAGATGCATCTCTTTATTTGTTTTACTAAATGTGACATGTAATCTACTTATTGAGGCTTTTGGATGGTTCTAGATGGCATCATGTGGCATGTTTATAATACAAGAGGCTTTTCCATTGGTAATATAAGAAATGTATGGTAATATAAGAAATGTACGGTAATATAAGAAATTTACAGTATGTAGCATATATATCTCTTTATTTGCAAAAATGAATCTTATTTTGTCAACTGGAATATGAATTATCATCCTTGCTAGGAAAAAAAATTACACAATATTTTGTTGTTGACGTAGTATTGTATTTAATATATTTTCACTAGTCATGAATCCATATTGTTTCTTACTGGTATTCTTTATCAGTTTATTTATCTTAATGCACTTCATACTAGTTCTTTTCTTAGCTTTTAAATCGTGATATGTAAAATGTTGAAACATTGTGTTGATAGTCGTCCATCATGAACTTGTTAGACTTTCACCGTCTTGCTAATTTTGGGTTGAAGTTGAGAGGAATGACTAAAAAAATTAAAGTGTCAAACAAAATATTAGAAAAAAGACATATTTGTTTTTTGTGGCCAAATTTCCATGTCAAGTGTTCTATTTCTGCATGCTATCTAGTTTCTTTTGTTACAATTGTATCGTATAGAGGGAAGCTAAGTGTTCAAATTTGTTTCGTAAATTTTTAATGAACCATGACAAGTTGACAACTGATTCTTGAATTTCCTTTATAAATTTCTAGATCAATTTTGTTGCTATCGATTCTATGTTTCGATTTGTGATATTGGTGAGGTTAGTGATGAGACGCCATTTTTGTCCTAATTTGGTATTATATAGAATTTTAGTCGGTTTCACGTGAACTTTATGGTGTTAGTATTTTGCCTTTCATTTGGAGTATAAGTTTTTTATCTGAAGTTGTTTCCTTTTGCCTTCTCCTTTAGGTGAAGTGTACGCAGTTGCATGCAGCCCAACTGATTCATCTCTTGTAGCTACAGGGGGTGGGGATGATAATTGTTTCTTGTGGAGGATTAATCATGGTGATTTGGCCTTAAAGTTGCAAGGTGTGATTTGTTTATTTGATAAGAATATCCATTTCTTTATCATGTTTATGATGTTTCTCGTCATAGTCCCCATCGTATCAATGTAGCTTTAGGATGCATGCGAGCCTTTACGTCAACCAAATATGAGCAATTTAGTATTCATCAACGATTGGGTGATGATACATTAGCATCAACATTTTCCCAGTGTCTTAAAAGTGGCGGAAGTGGCTCCAGCCTAGGCGAGGTAGGGGGTCGGGTGTACTTAACCCTACCATTGAAAACAATGAAGTTGTTTCCAATTGACCCAATGATGAAAAATGCAACCAACCATCTGCAAATTCATAATAGTTTGAAATGTAGATCGTTTAGATAGTCATTTGATATAGTCCGTGATGCTCCAAATGCCAAAAAACAACTTATGTTTGACGCAATGGAAATGGACATGATTGGGTGAATATACTAACTACTAAATTTATGCCAAAGTCCTAGTTGCGGCATATGAATTTGCTATAGCATCAAGGTGCACAAGTAGCGACCTTAATAATAGATGGGAAACCAAACTTCATTGCTGTAACACAACAAAGATTTAGAGATAATAGCAAATACCTATGATGAACAGAGTGCAGTCCCCACCAATATACAAATTCATTTACTCAAAAATAGAAGTTAGCCACGAGTTGGCTGAAGGTCCCTTACCTAAGCATGACCACACCAATCTTCTACCGCTAACCCTGTGTCACCATCATCCTATTCTCATTGAAGGTATTCCCGGTATCTCTCTACTTGTACATCGACCAGGACAACCATATTTCTTATGGTATGAGATAAATTGGAATACATACTCCTTCATTCATTCCACTAGAAGAACAAAATTCCTCCTCAACTTGCCAAAGATTTATTGCGTTTATACTCTATACCATTTTTCATTTTCAAATCTAAGCATATAGACAGTGTAAAATATGTAGGGACATTAGACAATATGCATCCAACTCTCTTAAGGGAGCTTGAAATTACTACCACTCACTTGATGAGCAAGATATAGAAGTTTTTATATACTGATGATAGCATTCCTCTAGAGGATGCACTCTTAGTCGTCGAGAAGTGATCAAGAAAGTTCAGATATGGCTATCATGTTATATTAGCTTGAAAGTTAAAGTTTTATGAATGAACAATGAATGTTGTGCTTGGGTGACAAACGCGATTCAACGATATTAAAGGTTTTGATATCTATACTTCCGTCAATCAATTGAAACACATCACTGTAGAAAATTTTAATACTCGTGTCCTTATGTTGTATCTTGGTGTTCTACTCTATTCGACAATGTTGTATCTTTGCTTCGGTATCATGTTCTATCCATATTCATACTTTCTTGTCGGGTTTGGGTTCTTCACCAATCATTTGACCATATGGGCTCCACTGTAATAGGAACCATCCTGACCTGATGTGATTTGATTTCTTTACTCTGCATAAAAAATAACAAAGAAGAAGATAAGTTTGTGATAAATTAGGAATGAAGGATGTGATGGGGGTGGTAGCAATGGATTTCTTTAAAGACAAGTGGAAGCTGAAGATATTAATTAAAGGTTAAGCCTTTACAAGTGGCATCCCTTCCATCCAAGAAAGTGGTTTCACAGTTATAGATGTTAAGCCATGAGCCCATGATATATTTTATTTTTGTCCTTCCTCTCTCCTTGCTTTACTCTTCTTTTTTGTTTTCACCTAGTTTCTTTAGTTGTTCTGCAGCTTTTGCATCATATGTAATTGTTTAGACTTAGGAATGGTTAGATCCTAGAAATTTTTGTTAATTTCTTATTCTATAGTACTACTATTTTAAACACTTCTCACTTACAAGTTTTATGACTTCATCTAACTTCTCCAACATTCAGTTTTCCGATTTACCTAGATAATTGTTATTATGCTTGAATTTTATATATTGACTAGCTATCTTCAGGTCACACGGATTCCGTTTGTGATTTACAATTTAGTGGCGATGGAAGGTTTCTTGCATCTGGAAGTTTTGATGGAACTGTTCGAGTGTGGGACACCGTGTCAACAAATCTGAAGTGTGTGTTTGAAGGTCCTGGTGGGAGCATTGAGGTAAATTTAGCAAAATTATGATATGCATTTGAAATAAACAAGCCAATAATTTAGAACTCAACTTTCAGTGGCTAAAGTGGCATCCAAGAGGGAACGTGGTATTAGCAGGTTCAAACGATTCAACTGTTTGGATGTGGAATGCTGATAAAGATGGTGATTATTATCTTAATTCATTCTCTGGTCATGGAAAAAGTGTCACTTGTGGCGATTTCACTCCTGATGGTATTGAGTAGATACAACTTGTAAAATATGGGTTTGTTCATTCAAATTTTGTTTTTTGGAATTTTTTGGATGAAACCTACCTACATTTATTTATTGAAAAGGCAAAACTATTTGTACTGGATCTGATGATGCATCATTAAGAATATGGAACCCGAGATCTGGAGAGCCCATTCATGTTGTGAAAGGTCAGATTTATTTTGGAGGTTGTGTTGGATCATTTAATTAATTGAATGAATTGTTCCATTATTTAAAATACTTGATTGGTGACAATTTGTACTCAACTTTAGGACATTCTTATCACTCTGATGGTTTGACATGTTTGGCAATAACTTCGGATTCAAGTGTTGCCATAACTGGTTCAGTAGATGGGTCTGTTCATATGGTGAACATCTCGACGGGAAAGGTAACAAGTTGTACATTTTTTATTTGCAAATTTAATTAATTCCCATGTTTAGAATATTTGGTCTTAATTTTTTTTATGAATTTTGTGCTGATATTTTTATTTTATGAATTTTGATATTGTCGACAAGTTTCTCTTTCCCTTTTCATTTAGACCAAGGTTTTCAGAACCGAACCGGCAACATCAAAGGTTCAAAGGTTCGACCGGGGTCGGACATGAATTGAACCGGTGACGTCAGCATGACGTCATAAATATATATATATATATTATAGATATAATAATAATATTTAATTATTTATTAAGCAAAAATATATTCAAAACATCTTCAATATTAACATTTTTAGGGTTTGGGTATAGATTTGGGTTTGGTTTTTTTGGATACATAGTAATCTGAATCACTAAATACATAATCGGGTACCGACATATAAAAAAAACAAAAAAACAGTTTTTTTTTTGTTGAACCGGCGGTTCAACCACCGGTTCAACCCGGTTCAGCCCTGTTCATGCCAAAAACAGTTTTGGACAGTGAACCGGACCAGACATGCCTCCGGTTCACGGTTCAACCGGTTGAACCGGCCGGTCCGGTCCGGTTTTAAGAACACTAATTTAGACTATAGGCTGCATCTAGGGATGCAAATGGATATTTTCGAATTTGCTATAACATGTATCCGAATTTGAATCCGAACTCCAAATAAGTACACTAAATCCGAATTCAAATTCAAATTTTTATAGCTTACCAATTTCATATCCGAATTTGAGAACTTTTCGAATTCGGATAATGTTCAAAACTTCAAATTCCTATAACATATTTTTATACATCTTTTGTTGTATAATCTGAAATATTTTGGAAAGTTGTTTTAAGAGAATCATATTATAATTTGCTTTTGCATTTCTATTATGTTTATATTTACATAGGAAATAACTTTGTTTTTTATTAACTCACAATACAAATATTAATTACCACATATTGGATGCCAAAATTGGTATTTTCGGATATTCAGATATGATTTGACATATATCCAAATTTGTATTCAAATTTGAAAACGATAAAAAAAAACAATTTCAAATCCAAATTGTATTCGGTAAAAAGTTATTTACCAAATGCCAACCAATTGTAATTTTTGAATTGGATACTAGGATAATCGGTTACCATTTGCATCCCGCATCTATGTAATCTCATTGGACCACATTTTCTCGTAATTTCTATAGAAGTCAAATAAGATAATAGGATTACCGATCAAAAAAGAAAAAAAATAGATGATAGGATTTATAGTTGGAGACTTGGAATCAATTTTTTAGATTTCCATGTTTTTTCAAAATGTCTGCAACTGATTAAATTTGTTGACTGATATATTGCCCTTTGTACCCATTCTAAAGTTGAAGCCTGCATTACTCTCCTTTATATTGCTAAGGTTCAGGACCTTAGATCCGGGTCATATGACTGCATAATACTGTAGCATGTAACAAGTAAAAGAAATATTAGTATTTTTCCTTTGAAATTCACAACTTCATCTCATTTTCCCAGTAAGTGCACTTCACATTTCGAACCATCAAAGCCTCAATGGTTGCTATATGCACAACTTTCAAACCCATTGTGTATTTTCCATTATACCTAAAACTGGTTGATGACTTGACTATTGGAATTGTCTCCAATTCCGACAAATTTTGGAGGCCAAAATTGATGTGTACAAGTCAAGATAAACCCAAAGAAGCGTAGAGGACTGAAACGCTAAGATAACAGCAAAAACAGATTGAGATTCAGGTGAGAATCAAGTCCAGAAGGTGTTGCTGTCTAGAATTGACCATTGTTGGTCTGCTAGAAATGGTCGGCCATTTTGGAATTCCATCTGACTTTTTAGGTGCAGTTTTGAATCCAGAGTCTGTTGTGCATTTTTGGTCGACCGTTTTGGAATTACGTACAACCATTTTGGTGCAGTTTCCAATCCAGAGTCTGACATGTATTTTCGGTCGATTGTTCGGGATGAACGGTGAGCTTCTGGGCCGTATGTGATCCGATTTTGAGGCTCTCTTGAGCCATGAGTTATCTTTTGGGGCTTTGGTTAGTTGGTTTATAGACCAACTTGAAGGGCTAACTTGAGCCAATTTTATGAGCCAAATTGGAATGGCTTTGGGGATTTGCCTAAACTGGGATTTATAACCTTTTGTTCATTAGTTAGGTGGAAGAAACTTCATCTCTTGGTGAGAGAAGGGGAGAGCCACCTAGGGTTTGGCTTGAATCTTTGCCACCACTTATGTTGGGTTTGAGAGCCTCCAATTGGGTAGGGTTAGCCACCAAATATTAGTGTTTGGTGAGAGAAATTTCTTGATGATTGATGAAGAAATCCTAGAGATGGAGAAACTTATGTGAGTGATGTGGAGAATACATTGTCTCCATCTTGCAATCCATTTATTGGCTTCCGGTTTGAAGGCAAGATAGTGGGAGGAGACCTCTTGAGGATGTAGGTACGCTGAACCTCGTTAAATCTGTGTGTTGTTATTTTGCATATGAATGGTTTGTGGTTTGTGCATGTGCTACATATTGTATGTTCTCTTGTGATAATTGTGTGCTTAGATGACTTGTTTGTTGTATGCTTCGTCGAGGTTTCCGCTGCAAATTTTGTTGGTTGGTCGGGTTTCACTCAAGGTGTTGATGTTTTGCCCAGAGAGTCTATTTATGGGAAACTGGATGAGATTCCCAGCAAATATTGATGTATGTGGTTCATGAATACACTATCTGTTGGTCCATGATTGAGGGAGGTGGCGAAACATCCTAACTTTTGAGCTCTAGGGGATGTTTGTGTATTGTTTTGTTTCTATGTTCAAAGGGAATTCCTAGACGTGCTGTTTTTTTAAAGTTTGCATTGCTATTAAGTTTTTTGTTGAATGATTAAGTGCGTTCCCCTTCCCTGATGCAGTATGTTTCTGATTTCTATTATGGCTGTTTTATGATTGTCATACTAAGATCAAAATTTATTTAAAAAAATGTGTAGGTAGTCAGTTCGTTGATTGGTCATTCTGATTCCATTGAATGCATTGGATTGTCAAAACGGTAAGCCATCCTGCTGTAGCTCACGACTCATTAATTTCTGTTTTTCACCATGTCTACATGAGAATGCATGATTATTGAAGTGGCTAGCTATTAGAATATACCATATGAAATGAATACTTGGATTGTCTGGAAATGTATAGTTACTACAGATCATTTGGTGTTCTTAGCACTCCGCTTTTGTAAATCTGAATTGTTTCACCTTCCTCTGTTGATCATATTAATATAAGTCGTTTGACTTGTGTTTGAACTTTGTGGCACGTGCAGCGATCCATGGGCAGCAACAGGCAGCATGGACGACAAACTCATCATTTGGGATTTGCAACGATCTTTACAACGCTGCACCTGCCAACATGATGAGGTCAGTTTTTTGTGAACAGTGAAACCTGAACATACTAGACAAACTCCAGTTAAATTCTTAACGGAACTTGTGATTATGATGCAGAAAGAAGGTGTGACATGCTTGCTATGGTTGGGTGACTCTCAGTACATAGCCACTGGTTCCGGTGACGGGAAGGTGCGAATCTGGCATAGTTTATCAGGCAATTGTGTTAAAACATTTTACGGACATAAGGAGAACATCCAAGCCCTAAGCCTTTCATCCGACAAACAACACCTTGTCTCAGTTTCCCTCGATGGGACTGCTCGTGTATTTGAGGTCTCAGAGTTCTTTTGACGGTCCTGCCATGCTGGATAAATGTAACATAGCGAAAGCGGAAACCCAATCTCGTCATGCCGCATAAATGTAACGGAGCGATAGCAACTTGACTCTTGATTGCATTATTTATGTTCTTACCTAAATTATATAAAATAAAATCGTCTGAGTTCTTTCTGAACTGATGGTAATTGTAAAAGTTCAAAAAAATGTACTTACCATGTCTTCATCTCACGTCTCGCGATGAGATGTTTCCTTGCTGTTTCTCTGTCTTCTGGTTCCCCCCAAGCATGTCTTTTATGTTGAAATTAACTTGAAACACAGTGTCGTTTTTTGTTTGTTTTTGAAATAAGCATAGTTGCATTCATAATTAAAGTGACGGAGCCATGATAACAAAAGCTTGAGACACTCAAAGCACACATTAACCAGTCGGAGCGACACACCAACACTTAACACTATTGTTCAAGTATCAACGGATGAAGGATCACGGTGAACAATACCGTACTCCACGAATTCTCTGTGACCTTCCTCCACGATTGGGTGATCATATATCAACATTACCCTAGCACCTTAGGTGGGGTTTGTGCACTAGGAATCCAATAGAAAAGAAAATATTTTTCCTTTGATTCCATATTTTTCCTATATTCATATCTTGGAAAATTAAAATGTTTTCCCTTGAATTTATGTTACAGGACAAACAAGAGAATTTGATCAAACGGATTTTAAATTCCACTAGTTTTTGTTTTTCATTGCTTTCCATTTAACTCTCATAATCCATTTTCTAGTTGTTTCGTGTGTACAAACACCCCCTTAAAAGAGACTACCACCTAAGCGAGGTAGGGAGGTCGGGTGTACACAACCCAACTATTGAAAAACAATAAAGTTATTTCCAATTGACTCAATGACGAAAAATACAACTGACAATCTACGATTTCACAATATATAAGAAATGCAGATCATTTAGATACTCATTTGATACAGTCTGTGATGCTTCAAATGCCAAAAAAAAAAAAAACTTATGTTTGACACAATGGAAATGAACATGATTGAGTGATTATAGGGCCGCCAAATTCGTGTTTTGGGTTGTGTTTGACACAAATACGAATTAAAATGAAAATGTCAACACGAACACGAATTAGATAAACTTAAACTCGAACACGAATTAGATAACCCAAACACGACCCACATTGACACGATTTCATTTCGTGTTCGTGTTAACACAAACATAAATTAACCCGAATATTTCAAACTGACTTGATTAACACGAGCTAACCTAATTAACTCAAACACACCTGATTAACACGAATTAACCCAACTAACTCAAACACGATTAATATTTTTTCTCAATTAATGTTGTGGGTTTTAGGTTTAGGTTTATTTCAATTAATTTATATTTTGGGTCATTCGTGTCGACCCGAATTATACAAAACACGAAATACCTTAACCCAAACTCGATCCGAATTACAATTCGTGTTGACCCGAATTTGACACGAACTCCAAATATGTCGAATTTCGTGTCATGACCCGTTTTGAACATGCCTAGGTGATTATATTAACTACTAAATTTATGCCCCAGTCCTACTTGAGGAATAGAATTTGCTTTATCACTAAGGTGCACAAGTGGTGACTAAAAAAAAGAGTTATGACTTATGAGTCTGCAAATGCCGCATCAAATTCACGCAAAACCGAGGGTGGAGTCTGCAAATGCCGCAGCAAAACAAATTCTCCGTTTCCCCACCAAAACGAAATCCAAACCCTAACCCGCCGCCAGCACCCACTCCGGAGACCCCCACTTCCGTCTCCGGCGACCTCGCCTCCCTCCTCTAAGGTCAATTCCCCTTCGCCGTCAAAATCCTTTCTTTACTCCAGATTCGTTCTCTTGCTCGCAATTCCCGCTTCGATTTGTGGGATCGAACGTGAATTTGAATCCTTGGTTGGTTAGATCTACCAATTCGGTGGAATTTCAGAGGATTCGATCGTTTCGGTTTTAGGGATTTGGGAGGATTCGAATCAAGATTAAAGATTTTCCTTTTGGTATTGTCAATTGTGCTCCGGTTTGATGTTCGGTAGCCTTTTTTTTAGAAAAACAAAATACGTATTCTTCGATGACTAAATGTGAGATGTATATCTTATTGCTTGATTCACTTTGTGGTTGAGGCGCGAGCTGCTGTGCATTGTCAAACCCCAAAACTAGGTATTTCAATTGTGTAGTGATGTTCTATCGGAGGTACAGGAACACGACATGACAAATATTTGTGTCATCTCAAAACTTGTACACGACCACGACACGATAACAATCTTGTATACATTATAATACTCGATGTTTGAAGTTACAAATATTTGTTCTCTCGCCCTCTTCTTTTACATATTAAGTTGGAACTTACCTTTTTACCGGAAAATTTCCGATAGAGTTCCCTTTTTCATTCTTTTTGAAATAAAATGACGAGATATTCGTGTAAAAATTGTAAATTGATATTGTGATTTTTTTAATAGACAAACTATTGGTTGGGACTGATAGAGAGAGATGATCAAGAGAAGATACTATAAGCACGATCACGGCGATGGCAGCGATGACTCAGATTCATCGTCTGATTCAGATTCGGGTTCCGAAGAAGAACCGGTTGAAGAGGTAGAGAGTGAAGAAGAATTAAGTGAACAAGAAAGCCGTGATGATAACAATGGAGAGGCGGACACGAACGAGAAACCCTCCTTTCCCGGCCGTTGGTTCCTTAACTCTCTCATCTAGTTATCATTTCAACTAGGCCTGCTGGTTGTTTACATGACACAATTTTTACTTGAAAATAGTTGTTAAGACATCATGGTGTGAAAACATAGATATGTCATAGTAATTTAGTATAAGCAATCTCAAATTCTCAATAAGGTGTATGTCTTTCAAAATGTGGTAAATACAACGTAAATACAGATACACAATTGTTTGACACAAGTACACAACACGATTGACATGCATCATAGGCCTACTTTTTTTGGACAGGTTAAGCGATGTCTTTAAGGTGTATATCTTTCAAAATGTGGAAAATATATTGTCCACGTGAGTACACTGTTGCCTGACATAAAAGTACACAACACGATCGACATCTGTCACAGGCCTACTTTTTATTTTTTTGATTGGTTAAGCAATCCCAATAAGATGTTTATCTTTCAAAATGTGGTAAATATGGTGTGCATGAGAGTACTCTATTGTCTGACACGAAAGTACACAACCCGATTGACATGCGTCATTTGCCTACTTTTAATGTTGTAATCTGCTGCCTTAAAAAGACTAATTTCTTCACTGAATTTTAGATCTTTTTTCTTGTCTATTGGTATTAATATGGGGCCGAAGTTTGGTTCTCTCGGCATTGTTTACTTATATAATTCTTATGTTGTTTCTTAGGACATCTTCTTATCATTTGTTTCTTTGTGTGTGTTTTTTGTTCTAATTCTTTATGAGCAATTGATAATTTTTAGGTAATTTTTTTGGTGTATGACCCATATAATCAGTCTTCAAGTCTTAAAGGAATAAACCTTATGCTATTAAACTCTATCTATGTTTGGTCTTTCATTATCTTTTTCCCTCTTACTCTCGAGTCTCGACCATCGCCTCTTTATTTATGCAGGATAATTGCTTATTGCTCATCGCTAACAGCTGTTTCTTTTTGTAGGTCCAGGGTATGAGAGTGAGAGTAGCTCTGATGAGAACAGTGCAAATTCAGGTTCTTTATTTTTCTTGACCTTTATACTTGATCTCCGTAATGAAAAAAAGCTATTGTAGTTCTGTATCTAGGTGTCCAAATCTTTATGTGATGGACTTAGTGGGCACAATAGAATAATATAATAGTGTAACCTTGGCTTTCTGGACTATTTTCTTGGATGGAATTATTATCGATCAAATTTTGGAAGCTGATAGAGTATATGCTCACATAATAGAGCCTACATAGCCATCATGGTTTCACATGTATTTCTAAAAGTAGTGCTAGCAGGATAGCATGAACCAGTATCAGTTGTTTAGTTAAAAAACTTATATTTTTCCATATATTGAACTTTTATTAAATTTCACTTTTACATGATTTAGATTTGCTTGAGAATGATGAAGACGATGATGTTGAAAGTGATGAAGAAGATCCAAAGCTTAGATGGTCTGAGAGTATAGAAAAAGAAAACACCAAAAAGTGGATAAAGCCACAATTTTCAGATAACCCTATTTTGTCTGGAGAAAGTGAACATATATTGCAACGTAAGTCTGTATATAAATGCAGAATTTGCCCTAAAGTTCTGTGTCTATCTCTGGCCTCCCTCGAAACTCATCTCAAGTCCAAGGTGCGTTGTAAGCTTGATCTATGCATTTTTTACTCATCGACTGAGGTGCCACATGCTGTCTAAAACCATAAATAGTAACAGACTAACAGGTTTTATTGATCACATTCATTCAATAGTGTTTGTCCTTGATATTACACTCACACATCCACCATCTCTAATCTTAGGCCTCTGTTATGGTCAGTGCCTATGATGCTTTGGTGGAAACTGACCCTTTGGTGGTTGAAATGTACGGTGTAATACTCTCAACTTGTACTCCCTACCCTGACACAATATGCTTGGGCAAGAGGACAAATAGGACAAGTCATCCCCTATGAAATATACTTGTTGGCTGGTGCACTGTTCTGAATTTAAGAAATATAGTGAACCTCTCGATCCACTCACTCTCGGTGCAATTTTTTAAAAGGCAACGGAGTGAACCTCACTAATGGCCAATACATTGACAAACTTTAGAGGCCATGATATCTTAGTTAGTATATGCTCCCTACGAACGTCCCCGGATCAATCCAGTTCTGGTACCATGTTCACTGTATCGGCCATTTACATGCTACATCTAGGTTGGTGATTCTTTTCTCCACTGGCCCACTTCAGCCCATGGTTCCACTTGCTCTTATCCATTTTCCTTAGCCATATCAAGACACAGCAGTAATTTACAGAAAACCAGAAAAACCTAATGCTTTATTGTGCTAAAATTTGTCAAACTATGTTTCAGTGCACACTCCTGATGTCAAAATTTCTATTTCCTTCATAAACCATTTCAGAGTTTACACCTATGATGTATATGGTGGTGAATAGTCTATATTTAGCATGGCAGCCAGCCACTTTGCTCACTGTCATGCCTGATGCCCAAAATAAATGTTAAATATAATAGTTATTTAATATTTCTGGACTTCTGATTTTGTTGATAGCAGCCACACCCTTTCCCCCTAGTACATCCTTGAGTGCCCTACTATTGTTACATTCCAACTATATATTAAGTATTTTTTATCAAAAAAAAACTATATATTAAGCAATCTAGAGAAGATTGCTATTGCACAGCTTCTAGGTCCTTCGCTTCGCAGTGCATATATTTTTCTCATCTTTACACTTTAGATGTGCTTCACAGTGCATAATTTTTCTCATGATCTCCGATTTCACTAAGTATTAGTTAACTTTTGTTATTTCAATTCCGATGAAAAAAGAACTTTTGTTATTTCAATTATAAATGATTACAGAAACATGTTCGGTCCAAAAAGCAATTGAGAGTAGGGAAATTGAAACTGACGTTCAACAGTGATGGTGAGATAGAGGAAGAACAAGAAACTCATGCAGAGAGGCACGCTCGAACAAGGGCTCTTGCGCAGGAATTGAAGCTAACGCTCAACAGTAATGGTGAGATAGAGGAACAGGAAATTCATGCAGAGAGTCATGCTCGAAAAAGGGCTCTTGCACTGGTTAGTATTATCTTCGTATGCATTTTCAGTAGTTGATTTTGCAGCTCAAGTTGCTTCACCAATAATCCTCTGATTTCCGCAGAGTGCCCCCAAGAATAGAGGTCGTCAAAGACAAGCTCAAAGAAGGAAATTGGTATGAAACTTTTTACATGATAACTTAAATCTAAAAATAGTCATGGTGGTATATCTCATAGATCTCACAATTCTATGCCATCCTGTTCCAATTAATATAATTTTTAGATGATTTTACTTTGGAAGAGTAATACTTTAAAGGCACAATAAGATGTGATTTCTTCTCACGGTTTTTTGTTGATGAAAACAGAAACGACAGAAACTAGAAAGTGAAGACAAAAAAGACTTGATTGAAGAGAAAAATAGTGAGAAGGTTGCGAAACCGAAGAAGAATCGTGAGAAGGTTGAGAAACCAAAGAGAAATCCAGCAAAGAAAAAGCGTAAAATCAAGGAGTGAAGTTTAGGTGTTAACTTGTTAATGAACGTGAGTTTATATGTTCATTTCTACATCTGTAATGTTTATATTTGCTGAACTGAAACTGAATGGTTACTCTTTGCGGTAGAGCTTTGTAACAGGCGAGGCTTGTTTTAGCAGACAAATTTTGTGAATTTTGATGATCTTTCATTTAAGAGGTTTTAGCCACCTTGAGAAACTGTCTTGGCCTTCTAACAACCTACGTCCAGGTGGGTGGTAGCCTATGCGACCACCCGCACACCGCACACAAGGGTGTGCGGTTTGTGCTGTTACCTAGGCAACCATGTGCCATCGGCTGAGCAACAACGCCGTGAGTCATTTTCTCCTTCTGTCGGCTAGGTTAGGGTTTGGGGGAGAGAGGGTTATATATGGAGTAGTTGTTTTGGTGTAAAGAAATGTTGGCCTTTTTTTTACACCCTTCCGTCGAAATACCTAGTGAGAGTTATTTAAGTGATTTTTTTAAACCCAAACAAATAAGGTTTATTTTCTATATTGTATTTTTTCTAATTTTTCCCCCTATTTTTTAATTTAAACAAATATATAAATAAAAACCGCCCAATCACTGGCGACTGGGCCTTACCTACGCGTTACTTGAACCTTGCTAACAACACCTTGCTAACTACATTCACATCTCTGCTAGCCCACATCAATAAAAGACCTGGCATAACTATTGATATTCGGTATCAGCCAGATCTCCACTGAGCATGAGAACTGAGCAGGTGTAAATGCAAGTCACCGGACCTCGCAATCCTCAATTCTTCAAGGTTTTCTTTGTTTAATTCATCGTATTATTAATTCACCGAAATGCAGTATCTGTGAAAGCTTTTCTACTTAATATTTCTATCCATATCTATGGAGTGTTGCTGTTGAAATTTTTGAAGGGGTACAATGAAATTTCATTAGCTGCAAATTGTATGTATTTATCATACACATACAAATCAATTTCCATGATTGTTAAAAACTCATTAACTACGGCACACGATGACACCGACACCAAAACGCTGTTCCTCCGCTCCTGCCTTTGGCGACGGCGATCTCCTCGTCTATGTAGAACCATATGAAGAATGGATCATTGGTGCTTGGTTCCCTTGAGTCCCCTTTACCTATGTTTATCTCCAGTGGAGCAAATGGTCCGATCTTTATTCTGATGCACTCGAAGATGAACGCTAGAATCCTCTTTTTCCATGAAAATCTTCCTTCAAACGTGAGGCAACCAAGCTGTCCGAGGTACACTCCGTTCTCGATCCTTTTCGCCTGAAGAGCATGAAACAATTCATGAGGAGCTGCAAAACAATATAACTGAAAGAGCCTAAACAGAGAATGCTCGACATGTGAAACCACACAGGAAGTGTCGAGGAGCGATAGCTTTCATATAATTTAGTTCTCAAAGGGGACACCTAAATATTTGATGCCGAATCAGATTATAACATAGTTTGCAGGAACATGTTTGTGTGGTTGAACAATTACAAATACATGATCCAAATGCAAATGATTTCGCTAAGTCAGAGATAAAAAAAAGAACATGGTAGACTAATTCTATAAATGTAACCCAATCGAGCGATTGAGGATGAACATAAACCACTGCATCTAGAAGTAATGACTAATGACAAACAACTGCATGATGGAAGAAAAAAAATCCTTATTATATCGTTAAAATGAAGCAAACCAATAAATCATCAAATTGACAGTGCGGGACACATTGTTGATATACCATACTTTTACTGAGTGTTAAATTGAGAGGTTGTAAATTCCATATTCCTACTTTATAATGTAAGAGAGCTGATACAATTCTTTGTGAGGCAAATTCAAACTTCAATGGCTCAGGCACTAACTTATCTTTGGTTTGTGGTTGTTGTTACTGTTGTTTAGGGTGTGTTTGATTTGCAAACAATGACATGGAAGTATCTTGCTTTTGATTTGTACAAGAGTGTGTTCACCCTAAATCTCTAAAACCTAACCTTGGTAAAGTCACGCAGAACTCAAGTTCAATACAAATTGAATGACATGGTGAACACTTTCAACAACTTCAACAAACTTCACAATCAACACCAAAATAACAACCTATCTTCCATATTTCTGATAGAGTAGATTCTCACAATTTGTCTGACTTGAACACTCAAAGATACATATTAGTTCCTTGGATTTTCTTGAACGCCAAGGATCAAGTACGGCGTCATTCAGTTTCAATAAATCAAATCTGAACTTTTATTAACTAAACATAAGATCAAGCATTCTACGAAAATCTTACCAGAAAATTTTCCAATATCTACTGAACAAATCAAGTTCCATATAGAGAAACTATTATGATAGAATGAGCGGAGTAGTTCAAGAATGTGACAAGATGAGAAACATGAAAGCTAAATTTTGATAAACTTGATTTATTTTTGTTTGCTGAAATAAAAGTATTACACCGTTTATATAAGAATGGATTTCTGCAACATAAAAACAACTAATAAGGAAAACAACGAAATCAGGAAACTATCGTATAAAGACATCTTTCTATATGAATGTCAACGTATAAATTTGAATTAATAAAGCAATTAGGAAACAAACCAACTATCCAATATGTAGAGAATAATCTTTGGCTTCAAAAGGACAATAATTGTATCAGAATTCAGAAACCCTCACTCACCGTAGCATCGAACCGTTGGACTGCCGTGATCGGAAAATACCGTCCTTTCTCCAACTTTGGACCCTAAAAACACAAAACCAAAACACCAAACCACATCAATCCAAAATAAATAAATAAATAAAACCCCCCAAAAAAAAAACCAACCTCAGCAGTGAAGATCAGCATCCAAGTCCTCCCCGGGGACTCGATTCCACCTAGCGTTTCAAGGAACCGCGACGGGTCAACCTCCTTGTGTCCATCCTTTATCGCCGCAAGCGCAGCTATCACGTCGGTCTTCGGCACTTTCCGGGTCTTGGCGGCGGCCTTGAGGACCTCGACGTGGTCCCTGACGCCCTGAAACGGGAGAAGAGGGGGTTATGGGGGTGGAGAGGGAGGTGGGAAGGAGTGGGAGGGTACCGTGGAGGTGGAGATGGCGGCGATGGGGCGGAGACGGCGGCGGAGAGGGATTTGGGGGTTTGGGAGGAGAGAAGAGGAAGAAGATGAAATAGTGGACATGGTTTGAATGGATTGGATTGGTTGGTTGGTTGGTTGGTTGGGGTCTGAAGGAGTGATTTTTTTTCTTCTCCCGAGAGTTTAATTTTAATAACAAGACATACCACGTCTGTTCTATACACTGATGTAGTATATTTTTTGTAACATATTTTTTGACTTTTATTATTCTATACCACCGATGGGTTTCATGATTTTTATTTATTAGTTTTAATTTTAATACGTCCAAGGTGGAGGAACATTAGAAATTTTGCGTAATTTGGTTAAGGGTGGAATTTAATATGGGATATGTGATGGTTACAAAATGTGACGTGTAAAAGAAAAATTACGGTTGAAACATCAAACATGGGTGTTCGATAACTAACTATTTTTTCTGCTCTCCAACCAAAAATTCTTCACCCCTCCATCCTCCAAGACACTTTGTAACTTGTTGCATATTGAATTGTTATTTTTTCTTTTAAACTAATCATTGAATCATAAATTGATATCGTTGACATATCGTACATAATAACAAATCTAATGGTTAGTAAAAAAATTCAATAATCCTAATCCTACTCAAGATTCAGAATTGTGAAAATTATACGCCGAGGATGAACATGTGGCCTAGAAAAAAATTGACATCATCTTGTGCCACATTATTCACTGCATATTTGAATAGTGATTTTCTTTATAAATTAATTGAGTACGTAAATCAAAACATGTAGAAATTTAACGCAAATCTAAATACCTAAGATCTCCCACCCAACCCTATTCATCGTCCACGACTCTTGCCAAAATTCTCCCTTCTTCTTTTCATCTTTCAATCTCTACACATATAGTTATATATTTTATAATACAAATAGGGGCCTTAAGCTTGTATTCAACCATGAGGGTTGGAAACATTAGCTTTCATTTTCAGAATCTGTTTTATGTCTAGACTTTGAGGTGTTGTGTTTTAAACCACCCCTGTAAAATGCATTTACTAATTTCAAAAAAATAAAAAATAAAAAATTAGTCGCCCTGGACTTTCGTCCTACACTTTCTGGTTCCAAATTTGCCCCTCAATTTTGGTTTCCACTTATACCCTCCATCTATCCATAATTTAAAGTTAAATCCTGTTACACAGACGCAATGCATCCAGGACGTCATGTCACAATGCATGCCATCATTTGTATTTTTTTATTGTTTAAATACGTGGTTTCCGATAAAGTAAAAGACGATTGATTTTCTCGTTAGTAAACATTTTAAATGCAAAGAAGAGACACACATCAGCCTCACATGGGACCCACATCAATGCTACGCTGGGACAGATCAGTCATGCGCGGAACGCACAAGTCCCGTGTTGGGACGCACCAGTCCAGCGAGACATACATCTATGCAACTTGGAGTTGAATGTGTCTTCTAAAAGTATTCTTTTATATGTCTTTTATTATGAATTGAATGTATAAACATTTTGTTTCTTGATTAATGCATTCATGTTTTAGAAGTGTTAAGGAAGAAGTTTTTAGTCCTTAACTGTAAAATTCTAAAAAATAATGGTTTACATAAATCAAAAGTAATTCAAATCATGATGATTAACACGGAACATTAATAATCAAGATAAGATTGTCATGTTGGTTAAATGATATTGTGACTTTAGAATTTTTTTAACAACATGCGTATATGAAATGAAGAATGTTTTCTTTCGTATATTAAATAGATCTAATAAATGAAAACATTAATGAATTGTGTTTGTGTCATTAATGTATTCATCGTGTATTTGAATCCTAAGATATGAGACATGTCTTTTTAGTTTTTACTCCATATTTACTCCATCTCTTCCATCCAAAAATTCGCTAGATTAATTGAAGTGTTGAATATTAAATTCTTTGGAGCATAAAGAAGTTATTAACTAGATTCTAACATTGCATTAGAGATTAATTGGATAGCATCGATCTTTCTAATCTTTTTTAGAGTTTGATGAACACTTGGAGGGAATTCTGAGGCGATCCGAGTCAACTCGACTTCCGACGATTGAAAAGGATTTGACAGTCTTTTAAGGTATGATCAACTTATGCATTTTATATATTATGTAGTATACATCATATTGAAATGCAAAAGGAAATCTTGTACGTATAAATTATTGAATAAATATGAAAATGATTTTGCTTCTGTATAAAAAAATTAAAAAATATACACACATAAGCATGAGACGAAATCCAACAAGAATGTCAATGGTCACTCGCATTGGAAAACCAACACATGCCTATATTATCCCGTCATCAATTTTGGAAAAAATTAAATAGTTGATAAAAATCTCCACGTGCATACAGTTTGAAGGAATCATGTGTCTCATCGTATTTGTGTTTTCGTAGATTCGTCTATTTTGTTTAATGCAAACAATTTTTTTAAAAAAAACTTGCAAGAGGGACATGGGCAATATGGTCATGGATTACACAAAAAATAAAGTTATGTCATAGGACTAGGGGTGTCAGTGGATATTCCAATATCCGAGCATCCGTTCGTATCCGTATTCGAATTTGAACATTCGATCCGAGAAAAAATATCCGTTAGACCGTATTCGTATCCGATCCATAAAGTCGTGGAACGGATATGGTTATTAGTACATCCGATCCGTATAATATCTGATCCGGGATCGAATATCCGTAGTTCAACATCTATATTTGTATATGTATTATATATATAGTTATTCTTTAAATTAATGATATATAAGTTAGGTATTTTTTCTATAAATTACCTAAATATATAAACTATTCTAAATTACTACCCCTAAAGTACTAATCGATTAATATCCGCTTCGGAACTACATATCTGTATTTCAACATTTATATCCATATTTGTTTTATATACTTATGCAATACATTATTATACCTAGAAGTATTCCTATTTCAACATTGTGTGATTATATTTTGAATATATATTTTAAATTTATTTATTCAAATAAAAATACATCTACTGATCGCATTTATTCAAGCATTGAATATTTCTCATTTTCAGAATATGGAGTTAGAAGTTAAGATAAAGTAAAATAATATTTGAAACCAAATAAAGTTATAAATGTGACTATGTATAAGAATTTGTCTAAGTGAAAATAAAAAAATGTTATAAGGTTGGGAATTATGTTTACGGATGCGGATATTATCCGTATCCGCTCCGAATCCGTCAAATATCCGAACGGATATAGACTTTTCATATCCGCAAACAATCCGTATCTGTATCCGAATCCGTAAATTTCATGCGGATACGAATATGGATATACCTATATCCGGTCCATATCCGATCTGTTGACACCCCTACATAGGACATGATGGAAAAAAGGACAAACTTTATTCCATCATGTCCTACTACGTTACTTTATTCTTTGTGCAATCCATGACCATATTGTCCATGTCCCTCCTACAAGTTTTTTTAAATTTTTTGTTTGCATTAAAGTAAATAGATGAATCTACGAAAACACAAATTCATCCCGACATGTTAAAAGAAGTCCACAAATCATTTCCCCTTGAAGTTTCTTCTCATTCCTATTTTATTCTTGTCATTCTTCCCATAAACCCTATAATTTCCTATTTTACCCCATCCAAGTTCATCGACGACATCCCAACGTTGTTTCATTTATTTGGGGCCATTTCCACCTGAAAACCTATATTCCTCTTTTCATCTGCTCTTAAAATCCATCATAAAATTTTCACCTAAAGTAAAACCCATCATGATTTTTTATCTGATTCAATCCGAACTTTAATGTAAAATTAGTATTAATAGTGTATTAGGAATACAACGTAAAATATCCAAAAAATGGCAAATAGTGTTTAAATAATGTATTTTTAAATTTCACTTAAGAGTTGGGTACCGACCCGACCCACCCATTAAAAATTTATTTATTTCATACCACCAAATACCTAAAATACCTTTAAAATACTAAATATATATAAAATGAACGGGCCCGACCCTGGAAAAGAGGTTGGGCAGCATGCCCAACATATTTAGCCTTTCGGGTCTGCACGCTCGGTACCCAGGGCTAATGTAGGGTAATTTTTTTTAAAAACAAAAGTTCATGGGAGGCATGTGTCACATTTTAAAGGTTAATGGTGCAAAATGAAATCAATGTATTTTTAGGGAGACATATTGTAATTAACCCTTAACAATATAATTTATGTAATTTTGTATGTAATATTTTTAAATGTTTTTAGGTTTTCGTTTAAAATGTAGTATGTTAATTATTATAATATTTTTGATTTAACAATAAAATCATTAAATATCGAATTATTTAATTATTAAAAATTATCATATATTGTGCATCAACTTAGCCAACATTTCAATTGTTTCTTAACTTATAAATTCTAATAGTTATTTATATTTAAATTATAAATATATGGATTATAAGTGTTTGTAAAATATATGTTAAAACTTTTAGAAAAGATTAAATATAATTTAGACTAAAATTTGAATTATATAAATTATATTAGATATGTAAAATATTATTTTAGTAGTTTTTTTAAATATTTTAATAATCATTTGTTTTATTTTGTTATAAATATTGGCATATTTGATAATTGCACAAACAAAATTAGGAAATTGTTTTAATAAATGGTTAACTTTAACGTAAAAATAATAAATATGCGTTTATAATACCATTTTTGGTTAAATGTTGTTACGACTAAATGGTATTAACATTAAAAAAATTGTTTACAAAACTTTGTATAGAGAACTTGTCAATAATAAATGCATTTTTTTAAAATATTTTTTGCTATATTTTAATTAGTTTATTTTATTTGAATATAAATAATTATATTCTGTTAAATTTCGTAATTTGTGAAGAAAGAAAACAACTACAAAAAGAATTTAAATGTTGAAAAAAATTCAACAGTATACACCTATATATGTTTTTCATGTTCAACAATTTATGTTATAATAATGGACAAGTCACCGCATCTTATCGTATCCTTCTCAAATTGACTACGGAAATAATAGAGGAATCACTTTATAGTGGAAGATGGGACCTTAAGAAAGTATTGAAGGTTTCAAAACAAGCGTTGATGTGTTGTTTCGTCGTTTAAAGTTTAAACGAATGGAAAAATATCTCTATGAGAAACTACGAGAGTCATCTTGTAGTATTAGGGCCGTAAGTTTCTGCTTGCGCACGCAAATCGTTCAATTTTGCTCGCTAACTTGTTCGCGACTCGCTTAATTTCGCTCGGTGGACAGCTTGGTTTGATTGTTAACGAGTCGGGCATGAGCGAAAAAATATGATCGGGAAAATAAATGAGCCGAGCCTGCTCGCTCGTTGCTCGTTCTTTAGCTCGCTCACTTGCTCGACTCAGTTGCTCGTATATACGCATACGAGCATACATCTATATACATACCCAACATATACACTACAAATATACATTTATCCATTTACCCATTACCATTTACAAAATCCAATTATCCAAATACCTATTTACCATTATTACTTTATCCTTAACCCTAAAATCCTATAGTCTACCCATCTTGCTCCAGCCGTCATTGCAAATACTCCCAATCCTTCCATTATCGTTGTCTTAAATGCTAAATATTTTATTTGAGGTGATGATTTTGTTTCTTTGGATATTTGATGCAACATATGAACATATATATATATGCGTTTTTTTTTGCAAAATCAGATGTTATGGTTGTTTATATTGTTATTTAGATATATTTTTTCTACTTGAGAATTTGCAGTTGACGAGATATTAGTGGAGAGGATTTATGCTGACATGAAGATGATTTGTTATAGTATTAAATCAATGTTGTTGCTATGTTTGGGTTCATTGGTTACTGTCGGAATTTTCAACAGCACGAGCGCAATTTTCACGCTCAAACCGAGCCACAAGCCGATCCAAAATTAAACAAGCTGAGTTCGAGCCAGCTTCACTCGCTCGAAACTGACTCGTTTACACTCCATGTAGCATCGATATTTAACATTTGGGTTCATTGGTTACTGTCGGAATTTTCATGTGAAATATCCTCCTAATATTCTTGGATAAATTTGGGGGTTTTGTTTTGAAATACTATAAATAATGACAAAAAAAACTTACACACACATTCATTAATTTTGTCCAAAAAAGCAAAAAAAACATGATATGTCATGTTCCTATTTTTTGACATGCTTTGTGAGAAATTTATGTGTAAGATATCACCAAAATTAGGTAAAAATTCTTAACGAGTTAATAAAGAAAGAGTAAAAAACCATTAAGTTTGAAACGTGATTGGGGGACGTTTAACCAGCGATGAAACTTTAGACCGAATCGTCCAAACTGAAGTTTTAAATTTGGGTCAAAATGTTTGTACCGAATCATATTTGATTGGGTTTGGATTGAGTATATTTTGAACCCAACTCATTTTTTCATTATAATTTTCTATGGTATATTGTATAACTAATGCAACATACACTCTAACGAAGAGATATAATTTGCGATTTCTATTTAGCATTATAAATCTACTTCTAGTACCATGTGACGTAGTTCCTTGTCAATATATATTATTATTTTTATGTTTGGTGTCTTAAAATTATAAAATCTCATCTTGAGCGACAAATATCGACATCAAATATAAACCACAGTTTAAGCTGATCCTGACTGGGATAAATTTGGTTTAAGTTTTTAATACCAAAAATAGTTTGATTTGAGTTTGGAAAATTTCCAATTCTGAACAAAACCGACCCCACCCCAGCCGACCCTTACCTCAAGCACACTGGCTTGACGCTGGCACACCCAAACGTTGGGTTTGGAGACTTCGATTCCAACTTTTTTTATAGCCAGATGTGTGTCTGATTTAGCTCTAGAATTTACATTAAGACGCTAAAAGTTATGCCACATTAGCTTCTTATTCTCCATTCAAATCCCTACTCCTGACGCAAACATTGAAATGTGTATCGAACAAACCTTATGCCCAACAAATAAATTGACTGCAAAAGTGTTGTAGCTCAACTGGTAGTTTCTAAATGAAATATGTTTTGAGATCATCAATCCAAAGTCCAATAAGATATAGGTGTATGATTAATTTCAATACACTGTACTAACTTAAAAAAAGATCGTCAAATTATGCAAATGCACAAATCCAGATTCTCTTATTCCATGTCCTATAGATACATACAAGTTCATGTCTCAACAAATCCGGACCACACAAACCCCATCCACCCTAATCCACCACCATCCAATCACGGTCCATTCCCTCACGGCACAACTTAACTACATAACCCACACCCTTCCATTCCCTCCACCAACCAACCAACAAACGTAAACGACCCTCCAAATTCTTTTTTTTTCCTTTAACAAAAACCCCAAAACAAATCCAAAATGACACTCCACTCCCTCCCTCTCCCCTCCCCTCCCATGTCCTCCTCCCTCCTCCGCCGAACCCTAACCCCTTCCCCTCTCCACCTTCACCTCCGCCGCCGCCTCTCCGTCGCCGCCTCCGTCCGCCACGACACCGCCATCTGGACCCAAGCCCCTCTCTCCTCTATCCGCCCCGCCTCCGACGACCAAACTCTGTTCCATCTCTCCGTCGACGTCTCTGACTACCCTGACCTTGCTTCGGCCCACGCCGTTCCCGGACAGTACCTCCAGGTTCGGATCCCGAAGGCGGCGGAGGTGAAGCCGGCGTTCCTTGCGATCGCGTCGCCGCCGAGGGAGGCGGCCGAGAGGGGGGAGTTCGAGTTTCTGGTGAAGACGGTGAAGGGGACGACGGCGGAGGTTTTGTGCGGGATGGGGAAGGGGGAGGTGGTGGAGTTGAGTGCGGTCATGGGGAAGGGGTTCCGGATCGAGGGGTTCGAGCCGGTCAGCGAGGCCGAGACCGTTCTTATATTCGCTACTGGATCTGGGATTAGGTATGGATCGCAAGTTCGATTTTGGTCATCTTCTTTGGGTGATATCGAATTTTGAGTTTTAGGTCCGTTTGGGATCGCATTTTGATGCTCGTACTTTTTAAATTGTGACCGCATCTCAAAATTAGTTCCTAACAGCCGTAGTGTGAAGGTTCCAAGATTTTACGTGCCAATTGTTAAATAAAATTTGAATCTACTTGTAATTGGTGATTGTTTGGTTTCTTCGTCCTACTTGCATTCGGTGTTTAGGAATTGTCTTCATTGGTTTTGTTTGGTGGATTAGGGAGGTCTAGCTTTTGCTAATATGTTTGGTGTTTTAGTGGTTCACAGTGTGGGAATTTTTTTTCCTTCTTTCCTTAGTGAAGATTGAACTTTGATTAGAATGTGGTCTGGGCAAAAAAATTAGATTATGTTACGTTGCTTATTTGATTTTGCAACAATTATGGATTCATCTGATTCTTACTTTCAGGAAGTTTTAGCAATTGCTGATTTGCTTAATTCTTCTGCTTATATGCGTTTCCTTTTAAGTGTTGGAATGGTTTATTGGTGTTTGTTTTTCGTTGAAAAAACTGGAATTTTCATTTCATTGCTTATTGTCTATATTTGTTGCTTTATCTCCTTCCTATTGTTGCTTTTGCACAAAGGAACGATCTTTTTGGTAACTCGTTTCATTATGAGGTGTGGTTATATTATGTGTGAGAAAGGTTTAGCTTTTCCCCCGATTGCTTGGTTTCTTTGGGTTCTTTAAGATGCTTGAAGGTTTTGGTTGACAGCTTCTGTTAAATATTGGCATTTGTCATGTTGATTTCCACATTTTGTAAATTAGTTTGTCGTACTTCTTGAAATTACAAGTTTTTGTTGCATTTGATGAGTTGAATTTCATGTGTTGCTGGTACTTGGCATTGCTTTTTGTCGTTTTTTTTCATGGTTTCTTGTGTTGGTTTTTCCACAAAAAGCTTTCTGGGAGGAAGTAACTTAACAATCCTAGAACAGATTTGGGGCTTCAACATAATCTCCTATCTAGAGGAATGGAATCCTCATTTTGCATGAATAGCATTAGTTTTGTATCTTTAAGTCCTAGTGTTGAGCTAGTTGATTGGATAATTGAGCTGGAAAGAACATGTTTGGTGATAGCGCATATTTTCACATATTTAATGATCTTTGATGTGCGATAACTTCTACTTACATACGAAAAGCTGTTTAAATTAATCAATCCTGCTTAAGTTCCATTTGGTATAAGATGCAATTCAGCTTTAGAAGGAAGCATGATGCTATGGTAATTTTAAGTGCTTTAAGAAGTTCAAATTGAACTATAGGTGCAGTAAGTGATCCGGATGGAAAAAGTAAATCACATGTCTTTATAAACAACACTCTAAAGGTTTGTTTTGGATAATACCATTTCAAAAGGATACTTGTACTGGTGTTTTTGTTTGGAAGAAGCAAATTTGTTTTGTCAGTAGTTCCATTTGTAGTCACCATAGACAACTTGGTCTTTTGGGCGCTCTACATGATCTTTTTTTTGGAAAGTACACTAATTACATTCTTTAAAATGGTTTATGTAAGCATTCTCCAAAACATGGACCACATTCTAAGACAACTTATTTCCCACTAATGCTTTTTCTTGCTGCAAACAATTGATTGAAGAGAAGAAAATATTTCAAGTATGTATTTGTTCTTTTGCATTTTGTTCTGAACTTCCGAGGCATGTCAAAGAAGATGAGGAGATATTGTCATCATATTGCATAGGAGTATAGGACATTTCATGGACTGCAAAAATTAGAATGCTTGACATCGTAGAATTAAAAAATGTGACGAACTTGAAGCCTTTTTCCTTTCAATATCTTTTCTTGTTTTTCTTTTTTTTGCCTGATTGTTTAATTTCATGTGTTTTCCCCCAAAATTGTTCCTGATCCTCCATTTTGGTGCAGTATTACTCTAGAATGACATTCCACACTCTTACGGTCTTTCCAGTTAAATGCTATTTGCTAATCTTATTAATTCAGTATACATTTTGCTGGTGTAAAGTGTACTAATCTTGTTATAATATCGTCGTGGCAGCCCAATACGATCATTAATTGAATCGGGCTTTAATGCCAATGATAGATCAGATGTGAGACTCTATTATGGTGCCAGAAACCTTCAAAGAATGGCTTACCAGGTTTGTAACCTCGTATTATATTAATGTTTAATTCTTGTGAAAGATTCAATAATGATATAGCTACACATCACACTACTGACACAAGTTTTCTGCCTTGTGTAAATTATGCAGGATAGATTCAAGGAGTGGGAAGCATCTGGCGTTAGGATCATGCCTGTGTTATCACAACCCAATAATGATTGGCAAGGTGAAAGAGGCTATGTGCAGGTAAATCCGTAAGCAATTTATATAGGCCCTGTGTACATTCCCAAAGTATCTCCAGAGTCCATCTGACTATCATTTGAACTGTAGGCTGCTTTTGCGAGAATGAAGCAAATTTTGAACCCCTCCTCCACAGGTGCAGTACTCTGTGGGCACAAGCAAATGGCAGAGGTTTGTCTACTTTTACATACACATCTTTGAGTCACATAGGCGTTCTGCATATCCTGGGAAATGTAATTTAAAAATGGATGCTCCCATGATTTATGAGGCCTCCTTGCAGTTCGGTTGGTTATGTTTTTCATTGTGTTATATATAACCGAAAACCAAAAGTAAATTTTACAAAAACAGACTCGTAGAAGGTACTGATGAGAAAGATGTGGGAGTTATTAATAGTTATTGGATATTGTTCTACAAATAAATATGATCTCTGGACGCCAATTTAGTAGGTTTTTTCTAGATAATATTTTTTTAGTTTGTTTCTGGAACTTGAGAAGATCTGTTACTGCATGTTACTTCCAAGTTTTAACTGGGCTGCACAAATTGAAACCAGTGATGGATTTAACTACAGATTATAGTGTACTATCTTCTGAAGAGAGGTCTTTGTCTTTCTTTGCATGGTTTTGCTTCACAAATGATCTATCATACTTGTTCTTAAGATTTATGATCTATTTAACAAGATCTGCATTTTCCACAGGCTATTACATCAACTCTCATAGCTGAGGGTGTATCGAACGAGAAGATCCTCATGAACTTCTAGTGGCCAAGGTAGTTTCGAGCGAGACGATCCTCGTGAATTTCTACTACTACTTGTGCACACGACGACGGGCGTGATGTGGCCTTGTTGAGGGAACTCCAGTAATGTGGTCCTGGTCCTTCTGGATTACTAATTAAGGATTCTTTACATGTAGAATAGTAGTTTATTTAAGTTATGAAGGAACGAATAACACCACAAAGTCGGTTCCCGGGAGGATTGAATGGCAAGATTTGTTGTTGTCCATTAGCTTGCGTACTTGGAGTTGGCAATTTTTGTAAAATAAACATTTTTCCCGTTTCGTTTTCGACTTGCTGGAAAGAGAAACAAATGTCCAGTATTCCCATTTTTGTAACACTAAGCACTATTTATTCATATTATCAAGCTCTAGCACTTCTTCTGTCACTCATCCACTTTTTTTTCTTTTTTTTTATGAACCAACACACTATTTCACTCTAATCTTATCTCATAGTCTTATCAGGGTTTGCTAAAAGCTTGACATGGTAATTTTGAAGGTGGCGGAGTTGCTGAGGAGCGATGGGAGGTCGCTGCCGGCATCGCTGAGAGGGCACCTTGCCAAGGCGCTCGTCCTGCTAAGAAGGTTTGGTGATTACGGTTTTGCTTTCCATTTTTGGCGATGGATACGGATTTTTGCGTGAAATTAGGTCCGTTTGGATAATTAGTGGTATTGAAGCTTTGATTTCAAAATGCATATTTTAAGTTAGCATCCAATTCACCGATAAAAAAAAGTTAGCATCAAATCTGAATATTTTGAGAGCACAATATTGTGTGTATTGATGTCTTTGGGCTTTGGATAGTAAGCACATTTTCTTGTAAAATAATAGGTTTCACAAGAAACGATGAAGGAGAAAGGACACAACATGTTTGAGAAGAAAAAAGGTCTAACCTCATTTTATGAAAAACTGCATTTTCAGCAAAAAAAATACAGATTTATAAATTATAATATATTAGTTGGTGTGATCCAAACAAATCTGTAGGTTTCAAAATCACATTTTCCTCTCGAAAAATACTGTTTTATCCAAACATGCCCTAAAGGGTGGTATTCAGACCCGTGAAGATGTTGATGTACTAGTTATTTTCAGGTGTCTCGCATAACATTACTTGTTGCTTTAGCCTTTAGTAGGGTTGTAGGAGAAAACCTATCTTTTGGGCTTGCATGCGACATATGAGCAGATCATTCTCTTCTGATTGACTGGGAAGAGATATGTAATTTTTGTGTGTGTATTTTTTGTTTGTCTTTGTGTTCTCTCATTGTACCTTGGTAATAGTTACTATTAATAATAACTCGATGTTTGTGTTTTTTGTTTGTCTGTGTTTGTAATTTGTCCTTGCTCTCTCCTGTAACCTCAATTGTGATTCGATGGTAGTTCGATACACACTCGACGGTCTACGACTAAAAAAGAAACATCATTTACTTGTGTCTTTACAAACTTAGTTTGAATGAAGCCTATCCTCTAACCTCGATTGTGGTTTGATAGACACTCGACGGTCTACAACTAAAAAAGAAACACCATCTACTTGTGTATTTTCAAACGAAGTCTGAATGAAGTCTCTCCTCTAACCTCGATTGTGATTCGATGGAGGTTCGATAGACACTTGACGGTCTACGGCTAAAAGAAACATCATTTACTTGTGTCTTTTCAAACGAAATCTGAATGACACATCTCCTCTAACCTCGATTGTGGTATGATAGTAGTTCGCTCGACGATCTACGACTAAAAAAGAAACATCATTTACTTGTGTTTTTTCAAATGAAATTTGAATGAAGCATCTCCTCTAACCTCGATTGTGGTATGATGGTAGTTCGATAGGCACTCGACGGTCTACGACTAAAAAAGAAACATCATTTACTTGTGTCTTTTGAAATGAATGCCTCAGGGAGTTTAGGGTTTAACAAAAATTTAGTTCGACAATAACTCGATAATAGTTCAATGGTCATTGTGCAGTTTCAAACGAACAACTTCGCCCGTTCAAGTCAGTCATGTCCTTTTACCTTGATAGAGCTCGACGGTTGCTCGATGGTGTTGCCTTTTTGGCTTTAATCAGCGTTTTGATGATTTAATCAACCTAATCTTAATAACAACCAAATGTAGTATAGCACACATAATGCATAGAAGATATATTGTATTGTGTTAACATCCACAAGTGATTAAGACTCAAGAAGAATGGAATGAAGTCAAGACATGTAATCAAAGTTATTTGAAGAATGTAATTGAAAGGAATGTGTTCTAAAAGTTTTACTTTTATATGTCAATTATTATGAATTGAATGTGCAAACATTTTGTTCCTTGATTATGGTATTCGTCTTTTGGAAGTGTTAAGGAAGATGCGCGTGATCCTTAACCGTAGAGCTCTAAAAGATAAGAGTTTACATAAATCAAAAGTTATTCACAATCATGGTAACATGGAACATTAATTACCGAGATAAGATTGTCGTGTTGGTCGGTTGTAGCTCTACAAATAATTGACGACACGAGTATATAAAAGAGGAAAAAATTACTTTTACATATTGAATAGACCTAACAAGTAAAACATTATGGAATTGTGTTTCATGTCATTAATGTTTTACTATGTCTTGGATCCTAAGATATGAGACTTATATCTTTTCACCCAAGAAGTGCTTAATTTGATTATTGTCAAAAACTATCAATGAGTGTAGTGATAAAGGAAATAGTTGGTTGAGCATGACTTGTGCTGGAAAAGATAGCTAGTCAAACGATTATCATTACCCCTCTTAATTGAGTGATGATATTAGTAGGCCATTTGATAAAGCAAAATTATAATGTGCACAATGTAACTTGAGTTAAGTTACATAGTTATAATTAGCTTAGAGAGAACAAGAAATGAATATAATACAAAGATGACACATTTCTACTTTGTATATTCTTAATATCATGAGGCAAGGGACGAACACAAGTGGTGCACTTACATCACTAAATGGATCGTGTTTTGGTTCGGGTGGAACAAAGACATCTATGCTAATTGGGTAACTATAATGTGTAGATAGATACCGCTTATAGTTTGAGATATTAAGTGTTTAATATCTCTGCCAATTTGGCTTAGATCCTCCTATAGGTCACACCACAAAACTGGGAAACAAGATGCTTGATTTTAAGTTCATATGATGTGTCGGGTTTCATGTGAAAATAGGACACTTGTGGTGAATGAATAAAATCAATATGTCATGAGAATTGACATAATTAGAATCATAATAAATTCATATGAGGTGTATATATTATGGGGTGTAATAATTTAATATTACATTGGATAATATATGACATAAGATGTGAATTTGCTAAAACCCCAAAAGATCAAATTTTGTTGGAAATAAATCCAAAATTTGACAAAGGCAAAATCGGGGTCAAACACGGTGAACCGTTCATGGTTCGATCGACCGGGGTATCTTTGAATCGGTTAACCGAATGGGGAACATATAATCACAATTGGTCGAAATTGTCTGTAGTGCCTGGACAATCGGGTTCGGTTAACCGAGTGTGAACGGTCAACCGAGAAAGAGTATTTTGGTAGACCGAAGGTGACGCGGTCATCCGATGACTATGTCCCAGGAGGGATTCTGATGGGTCAACGGTCGACCAAGTAAAAGACGTGGTTCGTCCGAATATTTCCAGGGAATTTTTCTAATGTGGATTCGGTCGACCGTCTGGCTTACGGTGCACCGAACACGTGTTAAAACCGAATGGTTCGGTTGACCGAGTTATTCTCGGTTCACTGAACAGAACGATTATGCCTGAATTATTAAGAGATTAATTAAATCATGAGTAGATTAATTCCATATTTAATTAAAACGTTTTTAGGGTGTTTATGTGGAAATTAGAGATTAATTTTAGGAGAGAATAAAATGGTTATATTTTATGACTAAAGAATAGCTCTTGATGAGGATGTTTTGGGAGCCTATAAAATGGCACATCCTCCTACTTGTTTAAGGTGAATGCAAAAATTATTTCTCTCATTAATCTCTCCTCTAATCACCACGAAATTCTCTTAGTAATTTTGAGTTTAGGAGATAGAAATCTCAGGAGCTCAAAAATGGGTTATTAGCTAGATTCTAAACCTTATTAGAGATTGATTGACTAGCTCATTTCTCTCTAATCTTGTTTAGAGTTTGGTGAACACTCGGAGGCAAATCCGTGGACGATTCAACGGGCAACGCGACTCCAGATCTTCAAAAAGGTTTTAGAGAACCTTTACGTATGATTCTACATTTGTGGTTTATTTTAATAAATGTAGGGTTACATGATATTAGAATAAAACACAAAGTTATGTACATAAAATTATTGGAAGTATGAAATCGATCTTGTATGCTGTATTAAAAATTTTAAATTATATACATACATAGGGACACGAAATCCTACAGTAATTTTACTTTATTTTGAGTTTTAGGAACGTGTGTAATCTTGAGCATACAAGATTTAAATCTTACTCACATACACACTAGGTTCCTTGTAGAAGTCACAAAATTTCACATCAATTGGACTTCAATAGATCACTCAAACCTTAGTCGGAAAATCACTTAAAACTAAACCTAATTTGCATGTGGTAAACGATCGACCGAACGAGTTCTCTGTTCGATCGTTTATAACAGTCTCAAAGTGTATTTTCCTAGTTCTACCGGTCGACCGTTCCCGTATTTTCGGATGACCGTTATACTTGTCGTATTCTCTTAACTGTCGTATTCGTATAAATTCAACTAACCCCTAGATTACAATTGGCCACCGGTCAAACGTTGACCTTAGAATGATCGACCAGATGAAGACATATCTTGTGCCCAAAACTTCTTGGTTTCAGTCGATACGCATTTCGTTCCACCGATCATAATTTACCTTAGCCAAAACTTTTTGAACGGTCGACCGCTCCTGTATTTTGTTCGACCGTTCACTTAAGTGAGCTTAAGTTTTAACCTTGTTGGTTCAACCGATGACTTGTTTGTTCAAACGTTTCTTTATTCTTAAAGAAACGATCGATCGTTCATCCCGTACTGGTCGACCGGTAATGAACAGAATTGTTGATCATGAGTTTCTATTTTGTGTATCTTACACACAACTCACACAATTTTCTTCTCCAATGGCTATGTCTCTCTAGGAGCTTATAAATAGAAATTCATACATCTTATGTACACAACTTTCACACTTCCAATTGTCTCATACATTAGAGAGAAATCCTCAACTCCTAAAACTCTCAATCCTACACTCAAGAGCCTAAATTCCACATATTTGATCATTTCTATATCATACTCATGAAGGGAATGTGTTCTAAAAGTTTTACTTTTAAATGTCAACTATTATGAATTGAATGAGAAATTATTTTGTTCCTTGTTTATGTTATTCGTCTTTTAGAAGTGTTAAGGAAGAAGCTCTTGGTCCTTAATCGTAGAGCTCTAAAAGATATTGGTTTGCATAAAACAAAAGATATTCACAATCATGGTAATAAACATGGGACATTTATTACCGAGTTAAGATTGTCGTGTTGGTCATAGATCATTGTAGCTCTACAAGTGAGTGACAACACGGGTACACAAAAGAGGAAAATAGTACTTTTGTATACTGAATAGACCTAATAAGTAAAATATTATAGAAATGTGTTTATGTGTCATTAATATTTTACTGTGTCCTTGGTCCTTTGATATGAGACTTATATCCGATCACTTAAGAAATACTTGATTAGGCTAGTGTCTTGAGCTATCGATAAGTGTAGTGTAAAGACATTGGTTGGTTAAATATGACTTTTGTTGGAGAAGACACTTAGTCAAAAGATTATCATTGCCCCTCTTAATTGAGTAATGATATTAATGGGCCCCTTGATAAAGCAAAGTTATAATGTGCACAATGTGATTTGAGTTAAGTCACATATTTATAACTAGCTTAAAGAGATCAAGAAATGAATACTAATATACAAAGATGACACAATACTACTTTGTATGTATTCTTAATATCATGAGGCAAGAGACAGACACAAGTGGTGCACTCCATCACTAATTGGATCGGGTTTTGGTTCGAGCTGAATTAAGACATCTAGCTAATTGGGAACTATAATGTGTAGCTAGATACCCCTTATAGTTTGTGATGTTAAGCTATTAATATCACTGTCAATTTAGCTTAGATCCTCCCATAGGTTACACCATAAAACTGGGAAACAAGAAGGTGATTTTATGTTCATATGATGTATCGAGTTTCGTATACATGTGGTGAATCGATAAAATCATTATGTCATGAAAATGACATATTTAGAATCATGAATTTATATATGAGATGTAAATATATCATTGGGTGTGATTGTTTGATATTACATATGATGATATATTGCATAGGATATATAAATTAGCTATAACCCTAAAGATCGAATTTTGTTGGGAATTAATCCAAAATTCGATAAGGCAAATTAATTAATTAAATTTGCTAAAACCCCAAATACGAATTTTGTTGGGAATTAAACCAAAATTCGATAAACGCAAATTAATTAAATTTCCTAAAACAAAAAAAACGAATTTTGTTGGGAATTAATCCAAAATTCGATAAAGGCAAATTAATTAAGGAATTATTGATCATGGTTTTGACTTGGTCAATTATGATTAAATTTGGATGTGGATTAATAAATTTAATATTGAGAATTGGTCTTAAGAGAGAAAAACATGGAAGAATGAGTCAATGCATAGCCCATGATGTGGAAATTAAAGGAGCCTATAAATAGGCCTAATTTTCTTCATTAAAAATAAATATATGCAAAATTCTCTCTCTCTCTAACCACCCCAATTAATCCATCCCAAATTCCTTAGTTAATTTGAGTTTTTGGAGAGTAAAATCTCAGGAAAGAAAAAGGGGGTTATTAGCTAGATTCTAAACCCGTTTGGAGATTGATTGGCTAGCTCCTTTCTCTCCAACCTTGTTTAGAGTTTGGTGAACACTCGGAGGCAATCCACCGGGCGATTCGACCGGCAACGCGACTCCGGATCTTCAAGAGGTTTTAGAGAACCTCTAGGTATGATTCTAATTGCAATTGTTTGTTTGTTCTAATGCATGTTAAATAATTAGGACAAACAAATGCATGTCTATATGAAAATCGAAGAAAATATGAATGTTTCGATCCTATATGTTTATAAAATTTCGAAAAATATATACATACTATAGGGCACGAAATCCAACAGTGGTATCAGAGCTTTTGATTCATATTATCTTTGATTTAGACTATAAAATCAATCTAGGTTACCATCTAGAATCAAAACAATTCGGTTTTGTGTCTTTTTCGAGTTTTTCGATGTTTTGTTGATAAAATTCTAATAAATTCGTTTTGATGGTTTTATATGTTTTAAAACATCACACATGATTGTTAGAATTGAAATTTAGACATTTGTCTAATTTATAGAATTTTCGTTTTATTTTAAATGATTATTTTATAAAGGAATCAACAAAGTCGAAAAGGACTAATGTTCATCTTTCCTTTTGGAAATTGGATGAACGGCGGTTCAAAATAATTAATTTTGAACTATGGATGCATGAAAATCATTTTAATGGATTTCAAATGATTTATCTAGAATTGTTTGATTTTAGATGCTTGATAATCTAGATTAAATAGTTTAGATTGGACATGCGTGTATGCGTTGCTCGAGTTATTTTTGCAGGAATTGTGAGTTTATATGTTCCAAATCAGCAACTATGAATGTTTATAATTGTTATAATACAGGGGCTTATGTATGTAAAAGCCAAATTCTCTATTTCCATCTTTTAGATAAATTGCATATGCATATGAGAGGTTTTTACATAGGACTTGTACTAGTCGGTTTTTATCGAATGTGAGGAGCAAGTTTATTTTCTGTAAAATCTACATCTCCGGTGCAAGAGGAAGTCGCCGCTGTAGCGCATCGATCGAGGATCGAGGATCAGGGATCGAGGATCAAGGATCGAAGGGAACATATAAACTCACACGAAATGGATTGTGTGAATGTTTAATTTCTGTTTTTTTTAATTTCTGCTATGCATGTGATGAATGTGGTGAATGTTAGGATGTGTATGAATATTAATATGCATGATAACCTAAAATTCCAAATCACATGTAAATATATGAAATTGTCCAACAAAAATTAAGAATAATTTCCTTCTTATTTCATCCACTAGCAGCCATTGATCGAGGGATACTCTGCTCGCCCTTAGCGGGAGATAGCTCCCTCCATCTTTGGGAATAGTGGGAGATATAATGGTTGTCTGTTGTTGTGCCACAATTAAATGTATGAGGTGTGATTCACCCTAGTGAACCCCGAGTATGTTTAGTTGTGAATACAATGGATAAACGTATCTCGTATCAAATGAAAATAAGTTTTCTTAACATTACCTAGAGCCCTCGCTCGGTTTTGGGAAAAAGTTTTTCTTACGAGGATAGGTCGCATTCCCTCATAATTAAAACGACAAGAATCACAAAAGTTTGAAGATGCGAATATTGCTAAAATTCAAAAAGGTTGTGATTAGAAAATGTTTTCTTACCTTGATATTGTAATGTATTCGATAGCCCTTAGCTGGTCTATATTACAATTGATAGGATCTTGGATTGTTGCATTTATGGGCAAGATTTTTATTTGCAACGTTTACATATTCGATATATGTATGCATTAAAACATAAAATTGGCATTAAAACCTATATGATTTATTTTGTAGAAAAATGTCGAACATCCAACCTATTATGCGATCTATGATCGAAAAGAACCCTTTGCAAAATGATGGCTCAAACTTCATGAAATGGCAACTCAATCTTAATATCGTGTTGAGGTTTGAAAAACTATATCATATTTTGGATGGTGAAATCCCAAAATCGAATGAGAAGGCAACCGGTAATGAGAAAGAGGTGATAGCCAAGTGGGAAGACCAAGAGAACCAAGTTCACGGTCTAATGTTGGCATCCATGGGTGACTCGCTTCAAGCGAAATACTTGGATTCAAAACCCAAGAAGACCATGGAGGCTTTAACAAAGATGTTCATGGATAGTGCCCGAAAGGAGCGCTATAAGACCACCATCGCACTCGCAAGGTGCCATATGGCGGAGGGAACATCGGTATCTATGCATTTTCTCACGATGCAAGGATACCTTGAGAAATTGTCGAAGCTCTCTTCTCCAATGCCCGAGGACATTGCCGAAGATCTGATTCTTGGCTCTCTAGCCTCGTCCTTTAAGGACTTTGTGATGCACTATCATGTGCGTGAAAAAAGGGTGAGTCTTGAGGAGCTTCACAAAACGGCGGAAGTTGACATGGGCAAGGGTCGGGACAATCACGTCCTAGCCGTCCATGAGAGGAGCAAAAAGATCAACAAAGGTAAAGGCAAATTTACCAAAGATACGTCAATCAAGAGCAAGGGAGTAGGAGGTGCTCAAGGGAGTGCCTCAAGGGGGAAATGTTTCAAATCTCCAACTCCCAACACGGAGTGCTTTCACTGCGGTGAAAAGAGACACATCCGACCTAATTGCCCCAAGTACAAGGAAGACCTTGAAAATGGGATGATTGAACGTAGGCGCCCGAGAAACGCCGTAGGTATGTTTGTTATTGAGATAAATTTAATCACCTCTGTCCTTGATTTGGTAATGGTTACCGGATCTTGTGCTCACATAATTTTGATGTGCAGCTATTGAAGGATAGGAAGGAACTCGTGGAGAACGAGATGATATTGAAGATTGGACATAGTACAAGCATCGCTGCGATTGTACAAGATTCTATGGAGCTTCAATAGTCTAGTGATTTAAATTTATGCTTTGAAGAATGTTTGTTATATACCTTCGATTAGCAAGAACATTTCTGTATCAAGTTTTAGATATAGATAAATTTTAATAAATATTTTAATTCTTGTTTGTCTATGTCGAAGAATGGAATTTTCTATGCAAATACATTCATATAGAATGATTTCTATTTGCTTGAGATGAATAATAAACAAACTCAAACAAACAATAACAAAAGGAACTAAGATAACTCACGTGAATGATACAATCTTGTAGCACTATCGGATTAGTCAAATAGATGACCAAGAGACCTTTCAAGAAGAAAGGAACGAAACTGAATGACTAATTGGATATGATACATTCTAATGTATGTGGTCCGATAAGTACATGTGCAAGGGACGTTTAAGGTACTTCATTTTGTTCACGGACAACTATAGTCATTATGGCTATATTTGTCTAATGGGAAGCAAAAGTGAATTCTTTGACAAGTTCAAGGAATTCGAGGATGAAGTAGTGAACCGACTCAACAAGAATATCGAGTCTCTATGAAAGGTTCGTAGGGGTGAGTGCTTAGGATACCTAATTTGACTTATTCCTAATGTAGGAACATGATATTGCTCGACATGGTTCGATCAATAATAAGTCAATCTAAATTGCCTATTTACTTTTAGAATTATGCACTACAAATAATGACAAACTCACTAAATAATGTTCCATCCAAATCCGTGGAGAAAATGTCTTGTGAAGCTATGGAGTTGAAAGACACCTAAGCTCAACTTTCTCAAGATTTGGAGTTGTGAGGTCTACATCGAGAAATTGATGTCGACCAAACTTCAACCAAAAACGGATTAGGTGCTTCTTTATAGGTTGTCCTCGTATGTCAAGAGGATACTACTTTTGGTGTATCATCTCCAATCGAAAGATTATAGAGAGAGATATGGTTTTTCTGGAATTTCTGGAAAAGAGAGAAAAGTAGTGGGAGTAGAGTTAAGCTTGACGAAACTCAAGATACTCTACGATATCATGATGTGAATGTTGCATTCAAAATCATGAAGGCCCAACCGAGATTCATTTGGTTAGTGGGAGCGTGAGCGAGATACCATCACAAGAAATTGTGAGAGAATCTCAATCATCCCCACCGAGTGTACGTTCAAGAGTTGAACATGAACCTATTCCTCAAGAAATTATGGAAGAAGTTTGAGAGACACGAGAAGAACCAAAAGAATTGAGAAGGTCGATGAGGTAAAGGAAGAAACCCAATAAGTATGTGGGACTTCATGAGATCATGGTACTAGATACCAAAGATCTCTCGACCTTCCGAGAAGCAATGGAAAAGACTCCAAACTTTGGTTAAAAGCCATGGAATCCAAAGTAGAATCCATGTATAGTAATCAAGTATGAAACTTGATTAGCCTTCCTCAAGAGAAAATATCATTTGGTATAAATGAGCTTTTAGGAGGAAGATAAACATGGATAGTAACTTGACAACCTACAAAGCGATGCTTGTAGCAAAAGTTATACTCAAATTCAAGAAATTGACTTTGATGAAATTTTTGAGAAGTTGTCATATTAAAATCTATTCGGATTATGCTCACTATTACCGCATTTCACAATTGTGGGATGTGGAAGATGAATGTCAAAATGACGTTCCTTAAACAGGAACTTGGAGGAGGATATGTGCATGGTACAACCTCAAGGTTTTGATGATCCAAATAATAGCGAGAAGAAATGCAAGTTTCGAGAATCCATTTATGGATTGAAACAAGCATCGAGGAGTTGGAACAAACGCTTTGACGAAGAGGTGAAGGAGATTCACTTCATTCAAAGTAAAGGAAAACCTTGTTGATACAAGGAGATTAGTGGGAGTCATGTAGTACTTCTGATCTTATATGTCGATGACATATTGCTCATGAGCAATCATATACCTTAGCATTAGCAAACGAGAAATTTCATTGAAATCGGCATTTTCAATGAAAAGAAAAGGATGAGGCTCAACCCATCTTGAGAATCAAGATACATTGAGATACATCCCGTAGACTCATTGGCTTCAGTCAACGTGCATACATTGATAAGGTCTTGGAAATGTTCAGGGTGAACAATTCCGATGTGGACAATGTGCCAATAAGTATGAGTATAAGTGTGCAACTCAAGGAGTCTCAACGTGCTCAATCACGCAGAAACTTGGAGTACATGAAGGTAGCCCTTATGCTTCAGCAAAAGGAAGGACCATGTACACAATGACTTGCACAAGACTCAATATCTCGTATGCTCTAAACGTGATAAGATGTCACCAATCCAACGCAAGTCCTAATTGAGGATTGCGGTCAAGAATATTCTGAAGTACCTTAACTGGACTGAAGATAAGGTTCTTGTTTATGGAAGACAAAGGAGAAAAAAGCCGAGGGCTATTTTGATGCAATTCTTATAGGAATTATTGACAATAGGAGGTTGGGATGATGATGCATCATCATTATCGAAGGTGGAGGCATGAGCTAGTGTAGTTAGGAGTAATATCACTACGGCTAACTCAACCACCAACGAAAGACAAAATAAATAAATAGGTGGACACAACAGTAACATAACTGATCCATTCAACAAACCTTCATACCAAGCTAAGAGACGAAATATATTTCGAGTCCATGGATCCAAGGATCCATGTAGATTGGCTTGATAGGTGATTTGAGAAGGTTACCCTAGTTATTAATGTTTTATGCATTGAGAATGTATGTGAAAGAAAACTTTGATAACAAGTGGGAGATTGAAGGGAATGTGTTCTAAAAGTTTTACTTTTAAATGTCAACTATTATGAATTGAATGAGAAATTATTTTGTTCCTTGTTTATGTTATTCGTCTTTTAGAAGTGTTAAGGAAGAAGCTCTTGGTCCTTAACTGTAGAGCTCTAAAAGATATTGGTTTGCATAAAACAAAAGATATTCACAATCATGGTAATAAACATGGGACATTTATTACCGAGTTAAGATTGTCGTGTTGGTCATAGATCATTGTAGCTCTACAAGTGAGTGACAACACGGGTACACAAAAGAGGAAAATAGTACTTTTGTATACTGAATAGACCTAATAAGTAAAATATTATAGAAATGTGTTTATGTGTCATTAATAT